>OX388260.1:3942802-5248736 GCA_947579855.1 Anticlea derivata
ATGTGGTCGCTTGAATTGTCTGTTCTGCGAGCTGTATGGCCTGTCAAATGCCACTTGAACTTGCTAATTTTAAAATAATATAAAAAAACTTATGAGACCCGGCTCAGTACCATCAACTTGGCGATTTTTTTTAGGCAGTGACGTAAGTTAACACTCTCAGATTTATAGTTCAAATTCGTGTAGCTGTGATAACACGCTTGCAATCAAGGCCTCACCGGTTTATAAAACCAACACTTCTCAATCACAATAATATAAACCTCAACAAAACGGCATGCTATAAAAAGATGAACAATAATTCTTTTTTATTACGCGCCAAAGTGGGAATCTCATTGTCGGCGAGGAAATAAATAATAGCGCGATGAAAAGAGAAAGGGAAATAACACAACATAAAATATTAAGATTCACCCTGGATTGGCATCATTCTGCGGTCGCCACGGATTTCTTAAGGGGAAGCAGATACCTACATCTTTGAATTTTAATGTTATTTGCATATCCGAAAAGTCATGAAATAAATCAGCCGAGACGGACAGTGGGGACGCCATCCATTGTGATCTCGTTGTCTACGCAAGTAGCAATTAATGTGGAAAAATGTTAATGCGTTCTGATTTCCCCCGTTTTTTATTTCAATTTGACAGTAGCTAGCTAGACAATGTTCAGTCATTTCAATGAAATGTAAGAATGTACAGCGCATTTTATTCAGAATCCCCGAAATAAACTCTAAATCCCAATTTCCATCTGGAAATCCTTTAGTGCAGAGGTGAGCCCTCTCGCGGATAATGTTAGGATCTGCCATCAAATTGCTCTGTATTGTGCGTCAATTGCGAGAAAAACTGAGAAAGTGTTAGGGCAGAATTTACATAAGTTGCGACAGAGGGTCTCGAGGAATCCGTAGGAAAATATTCAGGGCCGAGGTGATGAGAGCCCTCGGGCGTCCATGCATGCCTTTATGGGGAAAATATATACAGCCAGCGCGAAAAGCAATATTTATGAAGCAGCTGAAAATAGTACAGAGGGAACTGCGATGATGCGCTTTATTGTTTTACATCGGGTTAGTGAGATTGAAAGTTATTGCACCGTTTAAATATAAATCAACGGCAAAGGTTCATTCTTTGTTAACTGCTTTTAGGGTGAAGAAGGAGATTTACAGATAAACTTATGGATATGGCACTCGCACACTCGTGCGCCGGTATTTCCATTACTTAAGAATAAAGATAAGCAGTTTGTAAAAGTAGTGTTTTTCTATGAATTTCCAGTATGCTTGGATAAAAGTCAGTCGCCACGTGACATTGTTTACAAACTGACAGTACGATCGTTATCGATTGTGCTGGCGGCAAAGTTTTTATGAATTAACCGTCAAACAAGTAAAGAAGAACAATGAAAAAACAAACTCTTCAAACAAAAATCGATGACAATCTGGGCCAAAAACTTCGTAGAACTTTGCCGGCAAAAAGATTTATATACTTATAAAAAAGTGAACGGGAAAAGAAGTTTTGGAAAAAACTTTAAATTGCGGCCTTGAACCGGTTGAACTTTGTTTCAGATTACTATTAGTGAGTTGGTTTTGACAAGAAGGAGTTGACGTGCCGCGGACAGTCCGTGTCATTAACTTTGGTATAAATATGATGGGGATCTTTGGTTATTGGGGTCTGGCCCTTGGGTTTGTGGAGTCTGGTGCACATTTTGCGTTTTGTGGATAGGGTGCGATGAACCGGGGATCGATCGCGGATGGGTAGCGCCCGCGGACCACGTCAAACTTTTGGGTCGGTTTAATGAAACAATTCCGGAACTAAACTGAATTGAGGTCACTGTGTTCGGTTGCGTACTATGCTCTCATTTCATGTTATTGTATTTAAGCTACACTTAAGTTTTTCAAGGTATACTAATGAAAGTTTATACGCTACCTTAAACATGCAATGTAAATAAACTTATGAATGGTAAACAAAATAGAAAACAAAAAATAAACAAAGCATCACAAATTCTATTCAACATTTTATCATGTCACAAAATAGAAAGTCTTGTTAAACAATATGCCATCAGAATTTCCATCTAAAAGGCGTTTATGGACTCTGCTCCGTCAATTGCGACATCGTTCTCTTTATTAACTGTTAACTAGGAGCGGGTGTTTATGTAAATTGTTATTGCTTTTTTAAGAAAAGCCTCGTTTGACACGTCTGAGGAGTCTCAGCGGCCCGCTCGTTATTCCAGGCCTCTACTTGGCCCCGCGCCGGTCACAATGGGATTTTGAAGGTAAATAAGTCTTTAAAAGAGGAATAAGTAAATTAGAAGCGACAAGATAGGAATCTCCCCTATTTTTTCCGAAGGTTGGGGTGAGAAAAAAGACGATCGCCTTAGAGTAACATAGGGTAGGAAAGTATGGAATGATGCCAAATATGTTTTTTTTATCTGCCAACCACTTACAGAGCTTTGATTTCTAAGTATCCCTTAAATAGTAAAATAAGAAGAAAAATCTTCCCATCGAAAACCTCTCAATCTACGAACCTACTCAACATACATTTGTTTTAAGTTGCAAAGTTTCTGCACCCAATTTGTATTCTAATATTTTATGAGATCATCGATTTTGACTGAAATACCTTGTTCGATTCATGTCACCAAATATAATTCCTTACATGAAAGTCCGCCTCCACCCTAACCAGCTTTAAAAAAATATCTTTATGGGTGAGTGCGGCGACACTCGGCCGGTATCACAGCTGCCGCCAACGATACCTACTTATTAAGCAGTATAACGTCCAAGAAGGCTGTCCTCCATTACAACTTCCTCATGTTTTTAAATTATAATCTGCAGATGGATTACGGGGAAAATTTCGGAGCCAATTAACTTTATATTTACCTGGGACGACGGTTTTTATAAAATTATGAGACGAGAAAATACTTTGTATTATTTATTACCTACTCCGTTTCGCGGAATAGACATCAACATTAGATTTTTCTTGTCATTCGTTTTTTTTTGCGTTATTATGATACTGAGCGAAATAAAAATATTTGAAAAGCTTATTTTTTATTTTTCACTTCATCATTTAGTAACAAATATATACATTAAGTCGTGGCCAAAAATAAATCTCCACACATCAAGCTATCAAATAGGTAAATGGTGAACTTATTACATCTCAGACAACCTTGTAGGGTCTGAATTAGCTTCGTTTGCCGAAGGGCTGTCTGAGTGTGACAGCTGTCAAAATATTCTAATTATAAAATTATTCGCAGACATCTCAATATCGGACCAAACTTTTACATTGTGAATTTCATATAATAAATAGCTTCATAGAATAGACAAAACAGCTTGATAAACATAAACGCAGCGTTATGCTTATTTGGACACAATTTTGTGAAGTCATCACGAAGATGGTGCAAGAGACACATTACAATGTTTTTTTTTAAATGATTGATTGATCGATTAAGTAGTATGTGTACCTAGTAAAATAGTCTTTTGGTTATGTTTTTTTTCTATAAATATGTATTGTGTGTTACTCTTTGTTCGATGCACCCGTTTATTACGGTGCACGTACAGCATCGCTTCTTGTCGAATTTACGATATAAACTCAATTTACTCTTTTTCGTATTTTTACTTACCGCTAATTGCCCAAAATATTTTAATTTGCTGAATAGTATGTACTTCTAATGTAGTCAATTTCATATGAATATTTTGAACGGCGCGAGAAGTTCGTGTGTTCTTCCAACGAGCCCCTGAAGACCCGCGCGTTGTTCAAAGACTGAAAATGATCTTACAAAGTACAGACCACCATCTCCCCGTTGACGCCTCGGGCCGTTGAGGCGCTCCGATACAGAGTTTAAGAGTTATGCAAATGTTATGGACAACAAAAAAGTTAATGTCAATGATAAGTGCGGGCTCGGGGGAGCGATCATGCGCACTCTGACTTTTTTATCAGCAGTACTCATTGGTCCCTCCAACGATTTTTTCTCTTAACTGGAGGTAGACGAGGGCGTTCTTATTTGCGTAGCCATTGTGTAGCCCTCTTTAATTTATTTTGTTATTTTTGCGAGTCGTTTACACTGTGTGCTTATTGCTGGCAATCAAATTTCATGTTTTAAGGAAAAACAACAACTTTACTAACTTTAAGTATATGTACGAGTAGATTGGTTCGGTGGCAGTGTCAGTGAATACCCACCAAATCCATAATTTTAATGACGAATTTTAGTTTAAAATCCATATTTATATACAACAATGCTACATTTTTTTTGTGTTGGTGTTAAAATCACTGATAAACTAACATCCCAGATCATTTTACCCAAAGTCACCCTAAGTAACCTTCCTATGAGAAATACACATACAATAAATTAAGAAACAATGTTAGTTTCACAGCCCTATTTGACACAACAATCTTCACACGCTAATCTACATGACAGAGCCTCTCAATCACTCCAATTGAAGTCACCATTTTGCATCTGATTATCCTCAGGAGAGCAGGAGTGTCTGTAAAAAGTACTCGAGTGAAGTAGCTGGAATTAGAAGCAAGGGGTGGCACCGGTTTCTGACGGTTTCGGATTGCTAGCGAGTCGCTAAAGACTGACTAGGAATTTGCACCGAAGATTTTCGACAAGTTGATGCGGAGATCATTGGAGACCTGATAATAACTTTCAAATTAGATAGATTTCAAGAAACTCCTCTAGATTATTGTCACCTGAAAAACAAGTCTCGCTGTAATCCTTAAGTATCTAACGTAGACATATAGGTACTCAGATCTCTAAATCTACTCAAGATCCTTGAAGAATGTCAAGATTGGACGTGTCTCCGACTGACATTTTCAAGGTTACGAAGAACAAGCATAAAAATCCAGTTTATAATGAAAATTCAAAATTATCTGATTTGATTGTTTCTACTAGCTTTCGTCAAAGTGACTGACATGGTAGCGAGTCGATGGAATCTGAACTGATGCTAGGGGCCCAGGTCTTGAGGGGTTGCGGAAACCATTAACGTGGCGGTGTGGTAGGTACGTACTAGGTATGCAGGTGTCTCGCGCCGTTTGTGAGTCAACGAACCTCCGCGGTTTCGCTAAGTACCGCGGGTTGTCTAGTTAGGCAAGCATTTGGAACTATCAACGGTAAGGTTGGTTTGGGTCGCCCACTTCTCATATCTCGCTAGATGGCAACATTTATGCCAAACGAAGGTTTTAATTACTTTATTATTTTTTTTCTATGACAAAAACGTCACGCGCTACCAATATGACAGCACACAAACCCTAAGCCTTGAAAACACATTATTTTAATTGCATAAAACTACTAGTTATAGGTATCTACTTAATTTATTTAAAAATAAAGTGTGTGACACAATTTTAGATAATTAACTGCATCATACCACGCTTCAAGGAAATAATTCATTCATTTCATGAGTAAAAAGTTCTGCCTGACGCTGCCTAGAATATTGTGTATCGTAATAAGCCCTTACTACCACTTCACCAACCCAGGGTCCTTCTCCGCACCAACCCAGGGTCCTTCTCCGTTACTTTAAGGAGTTGGGCGGTCTGGGGTGAGGTCAGCAGAGGGACAATGCACAATACACCCCAACGCGGGACGTCAGTGCAGATCCTATTCCCCCATTTAGAATTAGAATTTGAAGCCCTTACTACTACATATTTATGATACGGCATGAATTTATTTCAACAATACAGTTTTGTATTGACCTAGGTACCTCGTGCTAGATCCCTGTCCCCTGTCCCTCTTTTAAAGCCTGACATTGTAGTAGCAAAATAGCACCAGTCACACACATAGTCCTGATCCCAAACTAGGATGTATGACCCCTGTGTTGTGGTTATCAGAAACTACGAATAACACATTTATGCAGCGGCAATCGAACCTGCACCCGTCTCAGACGGGCACTCATCCGCTACGCCACCGAGGTCGACGTTGAAAATGAATATCATATTCTCCAAAGGATGTTTCCGTTTGAGCCCTCCGTCGAACGTCTACCTAATCTTAAGTAGCGTTCCGTATAAGTTTTACATGCAAATGAATTAATTCTTCGCGTCTGAGTGTTCGGTGCATCGCGGCTATGGCTCGTTGCATTTATAATGTGAGTTCATTACAGGCTGACTAGTCTACACGCGTAAAGTATATGGCAATACGTATAGATATTAAACTCCTGTGTAACACAAAAAGCATCCATGGTCCTCAAAGCTGTCAAACGCGTTCGTATTGACAATTAACACCAGCATGGCTTTATCTGTGTGGTGCGTCAAGTAGGCATGTTTTTTATTATTTTACTTTATAAGGTTACGGACTTTCTGATGACCTAGGTGTACCTCTGCGGTACACGTGGTATTGCATTATGCACTGAGACATGCGTTGGTAAGTCTTATATGCTGAAGTTTCATCGGTTACTCGTACCTAGACCGGGATACAGCACTGAAAGCATAGCCACTTAGCGACATAATTTTATGGCAAGGTACACAAAGGACATTTTCGGATGGATTCTGCACATAGCCTTTCTGCTCTTGAGGACACGTCTTTGTAGGCTTCGCATGAACGAAAACATTTCACAAAACTGCGATTACTGTGTGCTGCAAGAAGGGTCCTTGCGCCATGATTTGTGATTGGAAGTTTCACTTCTAGAGTAACATATTATTATGCTTCGGGCGGGTAATGGGTTTGGAAGAACGTTCGCTTCAATTATGAGTGGTATATTAAATCGGTAGCTATCAGAGGTACATGTGTAGAAGATTGCTTCTCGCGAGAATGAATCTCGAATTTTCTAGAGTAATATGAGGTTTCATTGTTCAGACTAACATAAATTATGCATGTGAACTTTCTTGTCTTTACACCAGAGATTGTAGGTAAATGGTAAAAACTTGTGCACCTAAGTCATACCGCTTGGTGATTAGGTAGGTCTGAAAACAGTAAAAGCTGATTTATTAAGTTCGAAATGCCCCTGACTAACCCTCTTAGACATCTTCAATGATCTGATCACCTGGAGATTAGAGTATGTCTATAAAGCAGTGTTCAAATGGCACGTGAGATATGTCATCTAAAATACTTTTATATTTCAAAACGGTCCTTACCGAAGTGGGTCCTTAATCTATGGTCTTTACGTCTGCTGATGAAAGTAAATTTTGAGAGTGACATTAGAGGGTGTACAATATAGTTCAACGATATTGCAAGCCCCTAAAAGTCAACATAAAATTGACGTTATTCAGTAGAGTCAAGGATCATTTTGTAATAAATTCCAGATGACATATCAAACGCCGATTGAACACTACTTCATGCTTGGGGATAGAAGTCGTGAGCTTTTTTCTGTTTTTTTTCTATAAAAAGTTAACTAATTAGTTTTCACAATGAACATAATTCACAAACATCAACAGTTTAAAAAAGCCTCCGTTTAATATTTGATCTGCGCCCGCGTGGCTGAGCACATTTTCCTTGAGGTGCCGCGGGCGCGTGTGCATTTTTAATCTTTACAACCTCAGCTGCGGATGACGCGATGAATTTTTACTGAGCCCGCCACTTTCTATCTTATTAACTGGGGTGGGTTAATTGTGGAGATTAACTAAAGCCGACACTTGCGTTATTAGATTGTTACTTCGTTGTTGTACTCACATGAAACAAACGAATTCATCATCAGCACCTTCCTGTCCTGACATCAAGTGGGGTGGGCATAACATGTATTCTTCTTCCGTTTCCCTCTATCAGCCGCCCGTCTCAGCACTCACTAAACATATCCAGTTTCACACAGTATTCGAACCCACGACCTTCGGATCGATAGTCGAGGTATCTCCCACTAGGTCAACATGGTATACACAAATAATAATGTTTATGTTAAGCGTTTAGTGACTAAACAGTAAACGGTGCCGCGGTGGATACTTAAAGTCCCAAAAGATTTCCCCTTTTTTCAACTCCTTTGAGTCTGAGATAAGGCGCCGGCCGATAAAGTCCTTCGTCACAGCTAATAAAACATAAACCTTTCTGACATGTTTATCACAATGTGGCAGCATGATTTAGCATCTGACAGCCCCTTAAGCGGTGAAGGAAAGCATGTTGAAGAAACCGGAATGTCCGAGTCTGAAGCATCAAAATCGAAGGAGACTCTGAAAGAAGCACGTTAATCATTTAACCACTTAGGCTAGGCCTGCCTCTAAAAGCTTCGATTCTAAATGTAGAGTCGTGTTCAAACGGCGTCCGCAATGTCATCTAACATACTTTTGAAATTTGTTTATAAAATGACTCTTACTTGAGCTCGAAGATATCACGATTAGAATAGAATATAGGAACATACAAGGAGTAAGAACACAAATGACAAAAAATAAAAACCTAATGGACACCTACCCACCTATAGGCAGGTATCCACCTAACCAGCAGGAGCCAACCAGTCTCGCTCAGTATCAGGTACAACCAAACAGGCCTTGACTCAGCTTGCTGCTGCTTTACATGTCAAAGTGCCATGCGTTTGAAGGTTATATAAAATTGAATTTATTCAGCAGCACACGTAGGGATAATTTTGAAAATCTTAAATGACATATAACACGCCGTGTCAACACGGCTTCAGTCACATATTTTGAATTCAGTTCTAAAAAAACTGTTTCTCAAACTCTCAGCTACATTCCGAGATAAGATATCCTCCGTCACAGCTAATAAAACATAAACCCTTCCGATATGTTTATCACTGTGTGGCGTCATGATTTCGCGCGTGACAGCCCTATTTCACGCGCGCCGTGCTTTCAAATTGAATTGATATGTTTCCGCTAACGGTACAGAGTGGGCCGTGGCATTTTTCAGACCATATCGTGTATGATCCGCGAGCCAAAGCGGGCGGAAAACTGTTCGCTAGCGTCAGTAACAAACATGAAAATTTACATATTATATTTTTAGTTTTTGAGTAATTACTCCGACATAGCTCTCAGAATTAGCAAGTTGAAGTGGCCAAGTGGGCAAGCCATTTAACTCTCAGAACCAAAAAGCCTTGCGGAAAAAATGTTCTCGAACGGCGGTCTTGGAATACTGATGGACCGATGAGATTGTTAAAGTTGCGGGAAGTCGGTTGAAGGAAAAGGCTCAAGACCGTTCGTCATGGTACCTATGGGAGCAGTGGACTTTTCTTCGACGCCTGAAATATATATATATTTTTTTCACATCAAACAATTTATTCAGGGCATAAACTTATAACGTAATAATACAATTGTAAAAATTAAAACTTTTTTTATTGAAAACAAATCTTTCTTTTGTGGTTACCTACATATCACATTAGCTAATGGACGTCAGCTACTGGACATAATCTTCTCTCATACGATACCACTTCACTTTACTGCCCCTGCAAGCAATTGCATTGGCATTCTGATGCGTAATATGATGATAAACCATTAAGGCCTTTGCCCACTACAACGTATCATACCATAACCGTGCTATGAACGTATCTAACTCGGCTAGACACTACTGTGCCCACTAAATGATATATTATTATTATTTATTAGGATGATGATGAGCAATTTCTAGCCAGTCCTCAACGTCGAAAAAGCTGGGATGGGAGGCAAGCATTATCCTTTATTTTAAACAAAGATATATATGCGCTCGCCAAACCGCAGGCCCAGCGTGGTGAGTATGAGTAAATTCCCCCCACATGATAGGAATCTGCTCGGGAAAGCTGTGAGCAAGGCAATGCTCAGCAGTAGACGTCCTACGGCTGAAATGATAATGACGATGAAAGTGTGAAAGGCCTCCGAATAAACAGATTTGTTTGCCAACAGTACACGCGATATGAAGTGTGAGAAAGGGATGTAGTAAAGAGTGCAAACGATCGGGTCGCAGTGTCAGCCGCTTACTAAGAACATTGCCAATCCTACATATTTCACGAGCAGCTTCCACCCTGAATATGTTGGGCGTATATCATAGTGATTTATTACAGAGGTTAGTTCTAACTACTTAGGTAAAAAGATTTGAGGTGATTTGAGATGTTTGTTTGTTAACTTAAAACTTCTTTAAACTTCTTGAATGTGTCTTGGACTATTTAAGACCGTCATTATCAAGTGGTTTAGGGCACATTCAGTTGATATTGTAACGTCTTGTTAGAATGTTTAGGTTAGAGTAGCAAGCGTACCACGATTGCGGCCGCCAAAGTGCCAGAAATGTGATATTTCTGTCTTTGGTTCTAAGAACTTACTAGAGTTACTAGCAAACTATATAAAAGTGTTTTAGTCTATTACTTTATTTATCTTTCTATGTAAGGATGTGTCCTCGATTTTATTTTTCATTAAGGTTGACTAATGAGTGAGATACAATGAAAATTATATAATTAATAATATCTTTTTTATGACACCTTTATTGTTATATCTACCTACTAATTAGGAGTAGTAACGGTAGATGTGGAGATGTTAAGTTGAGTTATTTATAACCCATTATTGGGACTTAAAATGGTATGGAAAAGACAATTAGGTCGAATAATGTTAGTTCAATCAAAAGGAAGCCTCTAGCGACACATGCATTATTAAATACATCACCGACTTAAAGCCAGGTACACATTTATGAAAGTTCCGCGAAACGCTAAACTACCTGTATGCTGTAACTGTAACTGCTGTATGTCCCCTACAGCGTAAACTTAAGCGCACCTTGCCCCCGCGACTGTATCAAAATGATAAAAATGTTCAGATCCAATAACCATTCATCCATCAAGTGTCAAGATATAATCTCGGGCTGGCGCTGCTTAGCCCTCTGAGGCTCAGAGCAGAAAACGCCGAATATAAAAATGCCCGGGAGATTTACAGGTTTCACGAAGATATCGCTTACTGATTTCGGCTGCATTGTGGTGGATGGAAGTTGGAAATACTTGACTTGAGTTACGAAGTTCAGGGAAATTATTTTTGGATCTACGATATCTTTTATCCTCCTTTGCTGGTAAAGTACGCTTGGATATCATTTACTGTTTTCCTCTATTACTTTTCGCAACATTAGGGCCCGTATTAATAAATGGCTTTCCAACATGAGAGCGATCTTGAGAGCGTTCTCATTTCAAATTTCCTCTACCAAAATGATTTTTTGCCGATCTCAAGATCGCGTTTAAATCTGAGAGCAAACCGGACCTAGGATAACTATTGAATTAAACAAATGAAGTGGTACATAGTCGAAATAGTGTTGAAACTAAAAAAAAATCAATCCAAAAGACTTATACTTTCCTTTTATCGTATCATCTCTACAAAGCGTGGGTCCGTAAGAAATCTGTTTGTATCTGGCATTCCGGGCCAGCGACCGATTTAAATCTCTTAAGCTTACTGCAACCGGCCACGGGCGCCACTGGAGAACTCACAAATCTTTCATAATCTTACAAGATCCCGCGAGGGGCGTTTTTCATAGTGTGCCTACATTCAGCCTTAGAGGTCGGATACGGACAAAAAAACTACTACGTGAAAAAGGTTACACACATTTTTTTAGGCGGGGCAAATTGAGTAATGGGTTTTAATATAAAATGACTCCATCAACAATGTTTTAATTTTATTTTCCCGTAACGTATCGTATATTTATATTTCACAATATGGGGCAGGTACGGCCGGTATTCATAAGCAAATACAAGGCGAGGGTCCCCATAATTTTCGGTTTGCATTTTTCCATCGCGACCGCGAACTCGATTTTCACTCCCAAGGGCGCGCGGACGCTCGGCGTCAAAAATATTAATGAAAATTTTTACATAAATTTATTCGACTGCGTTGGTCTGAGAGCCGATGGGGTACGCTCCTGTTTTTTATTTATTAATTTAATGGTATTTTCGGTCTAATTACCTGACTGAGGTATAATTCATTGGCTTTGTGGAGCGTGTGTTTGTTGTGGGAAATTTATTTCACATAAATGGTGAGAAGGTGTGAAAATTTTAGATATTATTAAAAAAATATGAATGGTATAAAACGGAAAGTTATAAGAGCAAAATCAGCATTTAGTCCGTTTTCATAGGCGAATACGGAATATATTAATACGGAAAAATCGAAAATTAATAAAATATTTTCGCTGGACCAATTTACAAATAAGCCAGTTTTCGGACCACTCTCGCCCCCAGTCTATTGAGTTCTATAAAAAGCAAAGCATTCTTGGCTTCAACCCTTTACCAGTAGCTTCAAAAGAACAAACGCAATATAACGGGGGTCGGCTTAATTTGCCCTGTACCGACTTAGCCGCTCGAATGCTCCAAATTACTGCGCGATATTTTTAGAGTGCGGAATGCACCCGCTCGGGTTACCCGTCCAATATTAACCGGATTGGCGGTATAACGTAGCCCAAGCCACGAAAGGGTTAAAGAAGCCCAATTTTCTATCAATACATTTTTCTGCAGGGCGCTTTACATTTTTGGAATATCGGTCCACTAATTAGAAGTCGAATCAAAGTGTTCCTGGACGCGGAAAGCATAAACACGAGGGGGCAAGATTCCTAATTTGTCTCGCTGTGTAAGTCTGCGATTTTTTCTTGAAATGAATTTTCCATCTTGGGGGACATTGGCTTCTTGCCGTGTTTACAGAGAGCTCCCGAAGAGTCCCACTTTGTTGTTTAATGAAATTATCGGTTTACCAAGTAAATGAACAAAGCCAGATTTCGCTTTCGACGGCCGAAAGCGAGGGGAGTGCGCCTTGTTTTTGTTTTTGAAGGTGGTCGAATGGACTCCTTTGTGGCATTCCTTAGATCGGCACTGTACTTAATCAATTATAATCGATTCGTTAATTCGAGATGCAAAAGGGGATCGATATACAGCCATTGTACCTACAGGAGTTTTAAGACATTCATATTGTAATTCGAGGTCTCTATAATTTTAATTTACATAGCTGTATTTAGGAACTATTCCTCACAAATAAATACGTACTCACACGTTCACGATGCAATCTACGCAACACACCGAGACAAAATAGTCTAACCCAACTTAGGGACAGCAATTAGAGACGAAAGAATATGGCGACCCTCTCACTAATGGCCGCTCGACTTAATTATATAAAGTGCTTAAGTAAATGATAGCTAATTCTCGTGCCCGTCGTCCCGTAAACAAGAGGTGTGACTTTTCACCATTGTAGACGATCTGTCATCCCCACTTCCGCCGCGGTCCTTTCTAAGCTTCTTCTTTGTTGCCAATTCCGCTCAAAAGAATTCATTCTTTTCTTTTTTTTTTACCCGGTGCGTGCAATTGTCACCCTCCTGTTTGTTGTGCTTTGATTAAATACTCCTGTCACAATTTGGCTAATTTTTCCTTCCTGAGTGATATGTTTGAAGGGATTTTTTTAAAGTTTTACAGACCAAGTTCGTTAGTTTGTCTTCGAAAAATGTTTAACACCAGGTACTTTTTTTTCGTACCTGTATTTTATCTTGTTTCATTCATTCAGTAATCATAATGATGAGACAGGCCTGTCAAATATTTCGGCACCGATTTTTTATCCGTGTCATCGCCGTGTTGAAAATTTACATTTAAATAGAACATCTGCGAGCGACCCTCACGGCTTCCAAGGCGTTTTTCTTACCCGCTAATTTGTAAATCGTTCCGTAATATCGAAAAATTAAAATGCTGATGTCATATTTTACTCTCTATTTATATGCTAATATTGGAAATCTTCGTATCTGAAGGGACGGCTGATTAAAATATCAATGGGTAATTTGTAAGACGTTTCCTTGACTGAAATTTGACGGCCGTGAGAGGAATTTATTCGAAGCGTTTCGCTTAAGTCTAATGTCGGTTATTACAATGCAAAATCTCTCAAGTACAACAACTGTGATGGGCTTTAATCTCGCTCATCCCATTCCTCACGGCGGAGCATCGCTGCGATCATTTGTAAGAAGGGTTGAGACGAGCGCAGTGAGCCTAATGCCGCAATATTACTAAATTAAGTACCTTCCCCGAGTCCGGGGCCAGTAAATATTATTTTTTTATGTTAATAACCGCCCGATTGCGTTAATAAAGCCTTACATCTCGTAATTAGCCGGGGCATTGTCTACGAGGCGGCGGCAACGACGGTGGCAGCCCGAGAAATGAATTGAAATAATTTGGGTGTTGAGCTGGCCCATCGTATTGTACGGATTTGTAAATGTGGATGTTCAGCAAATTAAGAACCAGAGTTCAACATTAAATTATTTCGCTATTTTATCAATTTGCACTAAATTAAGATCTTTCTTCTTTAACTGTATATTATGTTTTTTAGAATGGGCCAAATGCATAGTTTCTGTTTATTATTCACGCTAGCAAGATGCATATTGAAAACTTGATGATTGATAAAATTGAAAATGAGTAAGTAAAATTGAGATTTTTGTTTCAGAACAATTTTCAAATCAGAGTATGCTCAAAGATTTCGAAGAAACGTGTCTTCAAGGGATTCAAAAATTAAAACAGACGTAGTGCCGTCTAATCTGTTACGCCGAATATCACCGTCATCATCGGCGCCGCAACACTGGCTCCATTAATTAATAAATTAAACAATGCTATTCGTCCCGATGCGGTGCGGTTGTTTCTTGAAGCCGCATTTACATAAAACACAGTTTGCATGCACTTACCTCGTGAACGACGCCAAACCACCGAGAAGAACAAAACATCTCAGTCATCATTGCCTTTTAAGTGCCTTGCCGCCGCTAAGTTTTTAAGTGGTGGCCATATGCGGTTTTCTATCTTCTATCGACTAAATCTAAATGACATTTGCCAGGCCTTCGCTATAAATCCGTCAAAGTCAAAGGTAGCCAATGCAAAGAAAACTAATTAATTTTTCCGTCTTTGATTTGGTTCTGTGAACTATTTTTTTTTTATTGATGATGGTTAGGCGTTTGACCACCATCTCACTTTTGCAAGTGAGATGTGGCCTAATAATTAATAGCGATTTATTAATAACGATTAATAATTAATAACGATGTAGCAGTTGCAATGCTCGCATTCACCAAAGGCACGTTGTTTTATTAATTTGATCTATTATTTATGTTTTATAAGTTCACCCCGACAAATCTACCATTCATTCCATCCTAAGTTTGTCTGGAAGGGATCTTTTTGTAGCGAAAAGACCGCTCATTGTACATTTATGTCTGTTGTACTTTTTCTATTTGGTGTACGTCAGTCTACCGGCGCAGACAACCAGTTTTCCGAGTAAACGTGCCATTTCTTGAGAGCTGAGCCGCGCTCAAAATATTTGCCGTATAAATTCTCGCGAATGATGAAGACAGCCCTTCAACGCCGGCCCGTCTTTATAGCTCTATTTGTGTATTTTAATTACTGTCATTATATGCTAATGACTACCATCCCCTTTTTCTTATCCTACCAAATGGGTTATTCCAGACTTATATCTATATTGCGAGCAATTCTGAAGATTTAAATATTAAAATATTGCTCTTGCCCGCGGCTTTGCTCTTCTAGGTCATAAATTATATACATGTTCCGTAACTAGTATATTATTCGGAAAGGGTCTTAAACTATCAACAAGAAGAATATTAACTAAACATAATAATATAAAAAAAACTCGTTTGTATTGTATATTTTTTTAATCAGCTGTTTTTAGTATTTTTATCATTTCTATAACGCGTTATTAAATACAGGAAAAGTTCGACATCAAGATTGCTTCCTAAATTGCTGAATAATAGAGCCTGAACTGATTTGACCCCAAAACAGCAGATTTTTGGATACAAATTTCAGTTAAAAAGTTACGAATTTCCAAAAGTCTGAGACCAACTTTATTGCCAATTGGCAATAAAGTTGGTCTCAGACTTTAATTCAAAAATAAGCCCTTTTCGGATAGTGTACATATTATGAATCACCTTGTATAAACAAACGTCCAAACAAACTTTCACGTTTATTCATATTAGTCAGATAAGCGGGGTTGTAAGCCATTTAAAAGATTTTAATATTAATACAGGAAGATTTTTTGCGTAATATTTTGATGAATTGTCTTAACAGCACGAAGATTTCGCTGACAATTTGTTTTGTTATTAACTAGACGAGGAAGTCGTTTGCTGAGTCGGATTATTTGAATCATTATGTTCACAACTATTGTTATTTGTTTATGAACGGTGCCTCTTTCGTTAATGGATAATTAATGTATTCATCTGGTATCATCAGCCCTGTAAAGTGTTTACTTTACAGGGCTTTGCTGGGCTTTCCCCAAAGAGTCACATAACGAAAGGTCTTGAGCCTGATCCATCTTACGACTTCCCATAAATGTCGTCGGTCCATCGGAGGCCTTGCAATTCTGCGTCACCCGGTTTGTGGTCGCCATTCGAGAACCTTCATTACCTAACGGTGTTCGGTTCTGCGAGCTCAATGGCCTGCCCATTGCCACTTCAACTTGCTGAGAGCATTCTAAGACCTATGACAGTGATCTTGGTTCTTATACGGATTTCCACATTTCGGATTTTATGACGCAGTGAAAATAGTTTGATTCTCACATGATGTCGGTGATTGGTTTTTCTAGGGATTTCCTCATTTTGGATTTCATCACGCACTGAACTTCACATATTTTTAAAATGACGCCAGAATTAGAAATAATTCTACAACAGCTTCTCAGAACTATATTAGGAGGGAGAAATAGGTAAAATTAACTTACGTATTTTAGTAGGTATCTAGTATTTTATAATTTGTTATGTAGCTGTAAGGTTTTTTATTTTTTTTATTTATAATAATTGTTTATTAAGTGCCCCTACCTGAGTTACTTATTTATTTAAACCTGGGTAGGTACATACTTTTATGTTGCTGACCTGTCTTTTGTTTCCCTATTTTTAACCTATTGTTTTGTTTCTTCCTGTCTTCTGTCCGTGTTCGTCAAATAAACATATTTCATTTCATTTCATTTCATTTCATATTCAGCTATGTTTTTTTATAATATGTGTTAAGTTAAATCTTGCAAACGTAGCTCAAAACCAACCTGCAAAAGTAATCTTTATTACTGCATCGTAGATTATGCTAAGCAATCGTATGTATAATTCCTACGAACGTCGCATACTTTAGCAGAGTTTATCATTCGCCCCCTGCTAAAAGCTCATATTTTTGAACACATGATTATGTTAAAGAATTCCGTGACACAGAAGATATGGTACTACGCTCCAGCCTAACACCAGTACTACCTAAACATAATTATGTAGACGATTATTAATAGTGTCGACTTAAGTGCGCGAGACACGTGCTAAGAACGGTGAATGAAAACAAAACCGTAAGTTTTCTTAGAGCGGCGATGGGCTTGCAACCTGTCACGTATGGAATACTCGCTATTGCCAAATATGAGTATGTGTCTCAAAAATATATGAATAAGAATAAGAATAAGAATCATTTATTTGCAAAACATGAGTATTAACATGGTGTGAGCATGCAATGATGATCATAATTTTGTTAAATTATGCTGACAATTCTGTTATTTCATATTTTCATGGTAAGGCGTCACGTTAGGCCCTCATAGTATTGAATTTCGTAGCCGAGCTATATTAAATCTTATAACAATGTGATAAAACTCATTTTTTGCCACAGCCGATTCTAAGTGGTACAAGTACAACCGATATTTGAGCATACGAGGGACTGAAAATGTGTGTTGTTAAGACGCGGAAGCTGCGATTTGCATCTTTACCACTCTTTCGGGGGTCGTGTTTTCTCACGATAAACCACAATGTTATTAATATGTACCACTCAGCGACCTGATAAGTGCTTTTCAAAGAGATTTTAACACGGTTTTAGTCTAATTTTCGGCATAATTGGACGTAGAATGCTTATTTTGGTAAAATACATTATGAATAGACAGTTACAAAGCAATATTTACTGGGATGTCATATTACTTTTGGACTAAAAATTTAATCTGGATTGAGTCAAGGCTAATTTTGTAAATTTAGTGTGAAAAGGTTCTACTATTCAAACTGGTTGACTGTACATCAATAAATAATTAGCCTTGCAAGTCTGTTCGGCTGCGTTAAAAGCATCTTCGCTGTTTTTACCGTCATTTTGACGTCGGCAAGACATCGCCTGTCCATATTTACCGACGTCGTAGCTTTTTACGGAGCGTCATTCTGTTGTGTTTACGACAACGTCACCGGTTTATTGTTATGTTACAAGAAGGGGTTATGGGGCATTTTTGTATCGGTTCAGGTGTAACATTTTGTCGTGGAAAGGATGATGGGCGAACGGTCCAAGACTTTCATGAATAAACGCTTATATTGAAAAAGGAGGTACACTGGAGAAAGAAAGAAAGAAAGAAAATTGGTTATTTGACCCACAACGCAGGTAGGTACAGTAGGTAGGTGGGTACATAGAAAAATACTTTATAGGTAGGTAATACACAACGCAGTAGGAAAACATAAAAAAGGAGGAGGTTCCCCTGATGTAGGTACTCGTATGGTGGGCTATTGCTCGCATGTTCTTTATCAGCTTTATGTGGCCCAGAAATTAACTTGGTCAAAATCAGCACGCGGTATCGGTCCTCTAAAACTAAATTTCATAAATTCTTGTCAACATGAAATTCAAAAACCATAATCGACTCCATATTACCTTTTCTAACTAACGGCATCCGCACTGCGAGTATTTATTGCCATTGAAAATCCAGTTTCCTGAAATGTATTCGCATGCGGGCGCGTACCGTGTTTCCTTGTCGCATTAGGCATAAGTAGTGCTCTCTCCTCACCCTATTAACCGTGATATATGCGACGATTCTTTCTCGCAATCCTCGAACAGAGGGGCGTCATATCTCGCGCGCCGATGTCATCGAAACCTTGCATATGTGACTCGCTAATTCGACGCTGATAAATGATTTTCTGCGGTTTACAATGGGAGTTTCTGGTTTCTCTCCCCTTTTACTTCTGGTGTAATTGAAGATGCTGTGATGTGCGTGTACTTTTTATACGTCATAGTTTTCCAAGACAAAAATAGCACAAGTTTCCATTTCATCCAACACTATTAGGAAAAGAGAGAAGAACCAGATTATTATTGTTATTAGAACCCAAACGTCAACCGTTTCCTTCATAAAAATAAGATACCAACCACTCCTAATGAGTAATATGCACTGGTAATGAACTGTAAAATTACGTTGAACATAAAATAGAAATTAGCGACTACATTGTACGGATTCGCGCAGAATGTGATGAGATGTAAATTCTCCCGCAAGCGATATAAGAAAAACCTTCAAAATCGAGTCTAATAAGAACCGAAGGTACACGATTCCCAAACGCGATTCACGTGTTCAGACAAAAACCGTGGATTCCCCTCGAAGACACCCATGTGTGTGATGTATGCAAAAAGGGAATTGAATAAGGTGATTTCGTTCCGCGGGGTCGCTCCCGATGGAAAAGAATCCGCGTGCGGTAATGGCGAATACAATAAATTTTCATAAACAAATTGCGATTTGATGGCGGAATATCGCGGCATATCGGCGCGCGTGCGCCTACTCCCAATAAGGATTGATAGGGAAACAATGTCACGACACTGATTGAATGTCAATTTGAGGGATTTGCGAATAATTTGGCGTAATGGTGAACACGTCGCCTTAACGATGTGTGGATCGGCGTGCGTTGAATTCTGTCTTGAACGTATTATTTTCTAACACGTTTTGTTTTCACTAAAACCACTTGTATTTGTTTGAGACATCTGCAGTTCGTTATCTATTTGAGTGCCTCCCCTATCCGAAGATAATTCTGCTGGCGTTTGCCAACTTCAAGACTTGGGCACATATAAAACATTTTATACGGGTCTTGTCTTGTCTCATAATAATTTATCGGTTCACACGATAAAAAATTTATTTCCCTATATTGTAATATTAGCAGCAGGCGGCTTTACAAGCGCGGTATTCAAGTAAAAAGTAGGTTATGTCCTTCCACAGAGCTTATACTATCTCTCTTCCTTCGAAAATCAGAATCGTTTCAGCCATAACAACTTATTGTATTTGTGATATGAAAACTAGTAAACATACTAGGAAACTCTCAGGGAGGCGTTTCCAAAACTCTTCGATTTGAGAACTTATCTAGGATAACTGGGGATTAAGTCGCGGTGAGCTAATGAACAGAAAGATTTACTTTCGTAATTATAATATTAGTGTCAAAGCTTGCTTTAACTCAAAAAACAAAATCCAAATAATTTTAGGCTCCTGTGGTGAATTTTGCACTGCAGTTAATATGCAACGGCCTATTTCGTTGTACGCTTGGATTGGCAGTTAAAAAAAAATATTACCAAGGACTATTGACCAAACTTAAAAAAATAAATAAAGACTTTTGAACCATTGAAATACGAGGTAAACTAAGTAAACTATTTGTCAAAATCTGCATTTCTTTACCAGCACTGAATCATCGTATAAATTTTCGCCGTTTTAAAGCATCGACACCTGTGCCTACACGCCCAATATGAAAATTCTAACACTCTACCTCTTACCTACCCGATGAGTGTCGCCTGTCACGCATGCGAAGGAGCTTTGACTTGCAAAGCAGCGCTGAGATTTTTCAGGAGGGCGGTAATGACTGCTTGATGTGCCCAGATGCTGCCTAGTATGGAAAAGCTTTTTAAGAAAGAGTTTGAATTAAAAAAGCAAAAAAAAATGAATCAATGTAATTTATCGCTTTTTTAGTTTCTTTTTATCACTTTTTGTAGAATAGCAGATTCTTTTTATGCCTTTATTATTTTTAAATAATAACTGTTGCTCGAAAGGTGTACTTACTAGGCCAGTAAACATAGTTTAAAAGTTAATTTTACCACACTAGTGCGATTTTTTAAATTTTAGTGATCGGTATAGTCCATTATTAAAGTTAACTAGCAAAGAATTTATTCATAACGAGAACTTCTATATACGACTTCTAATTGTATAACAATGTATATATTAAAAATTGATACATTAAATTCTATGTTTATTAATAACTTCAGCCTATAATCTCTTGAACAGTTAAGTAGGTAACTGGAAGTTAAGCATCATCTCAGAATTTCCTTAATAATATTTGTCACAGAGAAATACGTAGGTGCCTATTGAAAATTCAAGGTTAGCGTAACAATATAACATCAGACACAAATAATTCTAGATCCATATTTACGATATACAGAGTCAGGGCTGTCATTAAACATTCAAATATCATTTCCTCACGTACGAAGGAAACGGGATTGTCACAATCCGTATTGTTCCAGATCTCATAACGCGTGTAGCCCTTTGACTCGGCATTTCCATACAAAATGGTATTACAAAACAGAGCGAGCGGTATAAAGGAGACTCCACACTTGGCTAGCTCGCAGGCGCGCCACCTTTGATGCGCGTATGATTGCCCGCGCCCGCGACACATTGGATCTATATTGTTGTCTTTTTCAAGTTTCGTAATAAGGGATGAGGGTGTATTAAAGCCTTTTATCCGGCTCGTCACGCCGGCTCGGGGTCGGGAAGGGGTTTAAGGTGAGCAAACATTAGCTCTTTTACATTTTTGCAATTTCATCGACGACGCCTCACGGCTGTTTACAGTGGCACGAGTTCGGGACTCGAAGGAGGTTTCGGGGCGTTGCAACTTTAACTGTTTTTAAAAGGGTTCGGGAAAAGTAAACGAGTTTTTAATGTTTCTTTACAGATGTGCTTAGTTGTGTTCGTAAAAGCAGTCGCCTCGCAAAATCTCGGAGAAGTTAAGTCTCGTAAGCCTGCGCTAGGCCCGAGGCCAACAGTTCACCGCAAATCTCGGTTGCGTTCTCGAACATTCCGGAGGATGTAGGTTGGATTAAACGATGCAATATATTCGACAATTACAGTGTATCCCGCAGGTAAGACTGCATATTTCAGGAGCGAGACAATATTAGCTGCACCCAGGTGGAAAATGAGACTGTTTTTGGTGCCTAATTTACAATGCTTGTAATTCGAGGGAACACGTTCACCGCACGCGAGGTCTGGGTTACGTGTGCATTTTGGAGGTATAAGCGGCGTTCGCAAATATGCATAGCGGAACAATGTAGTGCGGTGAGCAAATGTTGGCATCATATTCATAATCTGATTTGCTGAAAGTCTGTTAAGTAAACACAGTACAGTTTCTGTTGTTTGTACAACTTGTTGATCTAGTATTTTTTTGAGTTTTAATTTAGAGCAATTTGGTGCAGCAATGAATGTGCAATAAACAAGCTATTTCATCATTTTGCGCCGATCTCTTACTATAAACAATTTTTATAATCGGTTGTAATATTCAGGGGTACCCAAAACAATATAACCAAGAAAGAATTTGTGAAACAAAGAGACAACCACTTTTGAGTTACTGTACGTACTGATTACAGTTAATTACTGCCGCCACAAAAGATGCGCGACAAGAAGCGCCGCGAGTAACCACAATTCATGCACAGCTCATAATTCAGGCGCAATCGGCGACAGTGGCGTGGCTGCAGCATCCGCCGCAGATAGCGCGATCGCGGTATTAACGCTTTGTTGTACCGCCAGATGCATTTTACACGGCTAATTTACTGAGGCATACTGGGCTTCTACCTTTAGACAAAGGGGGTCGCCGTGGGAAACGAAAAAGTTTCGGCGGATAAGAATATTGCGGAGAAAATTGTGAACACAAAATTCTAAGAAACTAAGATTTTCTTACTCAAAATTAATCTGCTCTACTAAGTTTATACAAAATGTTTTCCAATATTCCTTATTTGAGAAAAGTGCGTTTAAATGTAGATTCCAGTGAATTTTATCGTAGGCACGGTAATAACTTTATATCAAAACAAAAGCCATCATTAACGCACCCACTCGGCACATTATTCAAAAAGCACGTGAGGCAGGAAGCCCTTAAAATTACACACGAAACAGTGCTCTTTACCAACTTTCCCATAAGAGCCCATTATTTACGTAGCTACCGTACCATTAAGATTCTCCACATATCTTCGAAAGGCGTTATGGTAATTACGGGTCGCCATTTTATCTCGCGACTTTGCGATTAGAAGTCGCGAGTGGAACGCTTCGGTGCACGTGGAAATAACAAGTCCGCGAACTTGGTTCGTTTCGGAGCGTTCTAAAATTAATTCGCATGGAAGATATCGGGCGGTACGCCGAGTCTTGCGATAGGAGCTTCCGCGCCATTTATTGCTCATGTGGCTGGTATCGGAGAAGGGGTAAAGAATATCAAGATGTAACGAGCGCCAGCCGGAAGGCTCGCAAATGAGCTCGCCGACTTATCTGTGTTAATGTGGGTGAGGGTTAATTTTGTCTTACATGAGCAATTTGGAGATACCACCCCAGTTCCGAACTCGCGTTTGTTGGTAATACACGATTCCCCGCTAGGATTGTATTCTGCTTTGTTTTGCGGTCACTGCGGGAATATTTTATTTTATTTTTCTTGCTAAAACTAACTTGGTCTATTAAGTTTCTTAGGAAAAAAAATTAAACAATCGTCATTTGAGTCTTATTTTTGATATAAATTTAGCTAGATTTTTCTTCCATCTAACATGTACCGTACAGATATATCTTAATTAATTTTAATAGCACTCACATCTCATGAGAACTCGTACTACTTAAACATTCGTTAAGATTTCGTCTAGACAAAAGGAAAATATGGTAACCGTCTAGCGTGGAATGAATGCGGTGGCGTGCAAATAGATGGATGCTGGATGGTGGGCAAACACGGGAATGTATTAGGAAATGAAATTATGACTTGTTTCATATGTGGTAGGTTTTGTGGCTGATATCAGCAGATTTTTTCGTGAAAGTTCACTCAGCGATTTGTTATCGAAACGTAGCGTGGCTACGATCGTAGGCGCTTTTCAAAATTTCGTATTTTCTAGGATTCTGATTGAAGGATTTCTGAGCTTTGGTTGTTAGTTGTATGCAGCTCGTGGTATAGCCAGCAATGAGACCCAACAGCCCTTAGCCGCATACTGAGCGTTGGTGTAAACTGACGTGTGGAACACGTCGAATACTCAGTTCCGCCCCCAGTCTCAAACCTCGTGTGCAAGAGCCTTTCTCACGTGCAATCTACTCATTGAATATTGCAGCTATTGTATGGAGTACAATGAGCTCGAGTGCTGTTAGAATATTGTACTTGACTGAACGATTGTAGAATGAAGTTGGATGGAAAGTGGTTTGTGATTTTCATCCTAATATTTAGCAGTTTAGACTGATAGCAAACAAAATGCAGGCATCTATCTAGTGGTTTTTTTTATAAGTGCAATTAACGTGGAAAATAATCCGGTGCTAAGGGGTTCACTGCAGGACGCTTGCAATACCAGAGGCATGCGTTTTTTAGTCCCATGTGCCTGTTAACCGGCCAATTACTAAAATTAAATTAATAATTATTAATTAATAATAATTAAATTAATAATAAATTAATTAAATACTGGCCTCATAGCTCAGTTGGTAGTAACTCTGCCTTCTGCGCTAGAGGTCGCGGGTTCGATTCCCGCACTGGACAAACATTTGTGACTAACACAGATGTTTGTTCTGTGTCTGGGTGTTAAATATATATCTATTATGTATATCAGTCTCTGGTACCCATAGTACAGGCTATGCCTAGTTTGGGATCAGTTGACCGTGTGAATATGTCCGGAATATTTATTTATTTATTTTATTAATTTCAACGGCCCTTCAAATCGGAACATAGCATCTAAGTTATTCAATTAGTATATTCTTAATTTTTAGAAACTTACCTATCTTACTAGTTATTCTCCCATGTAAATTCGTGTGGCTCGTTGGAGACGCGAGCGAAATAAATTGAATTTTAGACCGAGTAAAGGCAGAGGATTTCTCACGATGAAATATTGAAGGAATCGGCAAAAGTTGGTCTCATGTAATATGCAGCGTTGGGAGGTCCGCTTCAAAAACCGCCCTGCCTTGCCTCTACGGTACTTGCATATTTTGTTCTGATCCGCATACTCTAGGCAACTTCTAAAGCCAATCGAGGATTTTTAAAATTTTTATTTAAAAAGTTTAAAGTTTCTATAGGTATGTCCTTTTTTGTTTAAAAATTGGTGTATTTAGGAAAATTCACGTTAAAAATATATGAACCATATCTATAGTTTCCCTCACTAAGCACATCGAAATATTTGCCTAAAATAAATCTATCCCATCTTTCCCATTAACCCGTACACAGTTTACGCAAACATTTGCGGTGATAGGTGAGAGCTCAAAGGTCCAAAGCGTCAAAGGATTGACCGAGGTGCGTCTCGCCGCAAACAGCCTACACCGAGTTTGGCGATTCTGGTGAATAGAGGATCGTACGGGTTCATTTTGCATTTTGGACGGCATTCACGCAATAATACGAAGGCAAATTGGATAGTGACAACTTTAAACCGCAATTAATATTGAGAACGGAACGGGCGACGCAGTGTGTTGCGGGAAGTTGGCGGATGAAAATGGCTCAAGACCGTTCGTCATGGAACTCTTTTGGGCAGGCCTATGTCCTGCAGTGGACATCTACAGGCCTCTGATGATGATTATTATTATTATGAACTAGCCTATGAAAATGACCTAGCATTCTTCGTTACAAATATTTTTTACCTCATTCAGAGGCAAGCCACAAAGAAAGGGCGTTGAGGCGAGGCGGGCGTCTAGCCATATCCTTAAAATTTCTAACAAAATACTATGGAATTAAGGCTCAATTTAAAACATCTTGAATGGTGTGGCTCGTGTGGCCTCTGTGGGGATTGCGCCTCAAGTGACATCAGACGGACATTACATAAACACATATACTGTGTTTTAGTATTATTTGGAATTTCCCTACATAATTCCAGCCACGACATCATGAAATTTTGAAATTTAACGCCAAATTAATTTAACCAGCCACTACATGCTAATTTTTATTTTAAACCATATTACCAATGTCTGTTTACAGAGAACCCTGAATACAAACAGTTGAACGGAGCCTGAGCACTAGACAGACGGCGAAAGGAGCTGCCAAGTGAGCTGTTTACGTGGGGGCTGTCTGCAAACACCTGTAAACGCCTTTACCTCGCCTCTGTTTGCACTGGACGGTCACGATTGCCGTGTACAATTAGCCTTAGATGTCTCGCCTGCAGACCTGTTTGTATTTTCTAGCAGATATTAGAGGCACATAGAAAACCCGACTCTGTAGCGAGTGAGCTAAAGTCTATCTTTTTTTTGCAAGATGCTGTATTCTGGTGACAGTGATGGTATCGCCTTTTGAGAATCGTCGAGGTGTCGAGCTGAGTAGTGCTTTTGAAGTGGTAATTTGTAAATACGAATGTTTCTTCTGCCTTCATATTTTGTACTCTACTATAAAGTATAATGTACCCGGAAAACCACTTTTAAATCATTAAAAACCTCACTTCGCTTGTATCGTTATCCTACAAAATGAACTACGCTCACAAAAAGAATTTCAATTCAGAAAATCAGTTTCATATTTCCGTACCGGCCCTTGAAAGTCCTCAATCGCGTTCGCAATGTTGACTCCTGGAAACGATACGACCTCTCAACTCGACATGATCATAATACCCTCCGCTGCATCCGACAACCCTTCTACATCCATAAACCGGCAACAAATCTTAGCCGAGCATTCGGCATCTTTATAACTGGAGGACTCCGATCCTTTAACCCAACATAATGGGCAGGTTTACTGAGAGGACCGTCGTAAAGTGTCCCGTCCGAAGCGCAGGGCCCTTCGAAATTTCACGAACTATTTGCCCCGCACTAGCCCTCGCTCAGCTTTTTTGTCGAGGTTTATTGTCCGGATTTTCTGCTCACCTTTATCGTTATTGTGTCCGCTCGGCTTCATAAAGGAGCGCAGTTTACTATTAAGACCTCATAACCGTGGGAAAATTGTGTGGCTTCCGTAAAAAAAGGTAGAGTGGATTCTGATTTGAGAGGTGTCGATAAATCGTCGGTCAATTGAGCGGGATGCAATAGGCGTGTTAATTGGTTGGGTGCGGGAATGTATCGTGTCCGATCGCCGGGGAGCCGAGTGGACAGTGAGCAGTCATTGCGGATGATAATTGCCCGTTGCTGGCACCGGATGCCGCATAAATTCGGCCTATCGGTGTGGAATTGAATGGATGCAAACACGGCCCGACTCGGGAGCATCGGTGTTTAGTATATTGGTGTGTGATCACTAGAAGTGTCAAATGTGAATGGGATTTTCAAAGAAACAATTCTCTCTATCCTAGATTTTAATTTATGAATCTAAATCTATTACAGATCCAAATACATATTTTAATTTCTAGTACATTGTCGTTTTGCATGTAGAAATATCTACGAGTTTTAAGAGGGATGAGAGTTTCAAATCAAACTATCTATCCTTGCAAGTGCAATCATTTGTTCGACAAAACAAACGTTTGATTCAAGTTTATGTGCGTTATCTATATGCACCAATCGCGCTACAGCGCGCAACACTGTAGTTTAACAGCAGAAATATTCCCAAGCAATATACTAACTAAAAGCTCTTGTTCCACAAGAAGCTATATCTTTGTACTGCAGGCGGTCCCAGAGATAAGCGCATACGATTACACGTACGAGCCACAGGTGGCGTATAACATTTTTCACCCACACGGGCCATTCGACGATGGCCACCCGGCTTAATTCAAAGCCAGCCCACCGATTTGCGCAGTTTGTTTTTATTGAAAACCGTGGGAATTGCCTGATAGGTATTTGTTTGTTGAAAGGGATGCGTTTTTGTTTTTCGGGCCAGTAAAGGCTTCACACGCTTTGATACATATGCCATATGTATCAAAGCGTGTGAATTTCGGTATTTCGGAATTTCGGTATTTGTTTAGTACTAGCTTCCGTCCGCGGCTTTGCTCGCGTAGTACCTACATAAAAAGTAGCTTATTTGCTATTTAAGGTACCTACAGAACTTTATCTGTTCCAAGTTCCAACGAAATCGGTTGAGCCGTTACAGTGTTATTGAACAACAAACATCATAACATCCTCACAAACTTTCGCATTTATCATATTATTTAGATACATAATAGATTTCTGGAGGCAAAAAATAACCGAAATGACCTTTAGTAGCAAAAACCAGCCATTATGAGATGAAAGTATTATTGAAATGAAATAAATTTATTTATTTTATTATAGAAGACACAAAAAAAAAAACAATAGTATCAAGATAAAGATAGGAACACAGAACAATTATATTTTAATTTACAACAAGTAAATGTATGTACCTATTTAATATTTATGTGTTCTCATGTCTCCCGTACTGTGTGAGCCAAAACAGGCATGCACTTTTATGCATACGTCTTTGGATCATTAAAGACACTGCATGACTTTATTAAAATTAACTTCATACACGATATGTGATAGGGTGCGGAAAAACCAACATTGACACTGAAATCTGCATATCACATTACGGGGACGGTTACCCCTGTAATTACCCAGGACAGACTAACACATTTCAAAGGTAAGCAAATTAGTTCCGCACTTAATGACCCGACAAAGCGCGTAAATCTTTTTAAAACGCGCCCGAAGTGTTTCCTTTTCCTGTGGGCCACAGGTTTGTGGGAATCTCTGGGTAAGTTTGCAATAGCGGAAAGTGGTATTTGGCTTAGTATCTTTTGTGAGAACTCTCGTTGTAGCTCATGACTGGCCTCTTAGCTCAGTTAGTAGTAACTCTGCCTTCTGCGCTAGAGATCGCGGGTTCGATCCCCGCACTGGACAAACATTTGTGTGATAAACACAGATGTTTGTTCTGTGTCTGGGTGTTAAATATATATCTATTATGTATATCAGTCTCTGGTACCCATAGTACAGGCTATGCCTAGTTTGGGATCAGTTGACCGTGTGAATATGTCCGGAATATTTATTTATTTATTTGTGTACTGTCTACGCTACTCTACGCCGTAGCACTGCTGCACTGCTACGAAGTTACGTAGACTGGTAGATATAACTTAGCTGACATAAAATTGAAAATTATTATTTGAAAGCGGGTTTTTTTAATGTCCTTTTTGCTTTTCAGCCCCACTCACAGCTGAACTTCACAACCAATTTTGATTTAGATTGAGGATTTTTAGTCCCTGTCGATAGCTAGATGCAAAGTAGAAGTTTTCCCTCGTTCATCATTCTGGTTAAAAACGGGCCAAAAAAAACTGAGTTGAATGCACTAGCTATTTCGACTAAACTGTGTATAGGGTAAGTAAACAGTACGTGAAAAAATATTAACATAATCCCGCCCCGCACGTATGCAAATCTGTCGGCCCGTACGGGAAAGGAAAGGCGGTGAAAATTGTATCAAATTGTTACAACGACACGTAGGCTTTGCCGGCAATTTGTCAACCGAGCAATAATTATTTCAAGCCTCACTCCCGCCGCGATGTGAATAGCTAATAATGTAGGTGGGAAGTGGGAATGGCTTTTTATTGGGCAGAAATTATGACAGGTTGTGTGAATATGTTTATGGTGGAGCTTTTCGTACATTTTTTGATATTTTTTTTGTTATGAAGTAACGGAGTGCCCAATATAGCGGCAAACACCTAGTATGCGGTATGTTATGATTGGTAAGATTGTGGTAGTCGGTAAAATTATAGGCTCATGATACATACCAACATGTCTCAGGATTTGGCAATGCGCCCTTGATACTCTGGTATTGCAAGCGTCTTTGGGCTATGGTAACCACTTACCAACAGGTCGGTCATATTTTTTTATTTAAAGAATTACTTAAAATTATAAAACCTTTAACTCGGTAACTAAATGGATGGGTGATCGCTAGTGGTATAACCAGCAGAGCTCTTTCATGCTTCGGAGAGCATGGTAAGTCTACAAAAGTCAGTGACGATAGAGGTCACGGGTGACCTAAGCACTCTGTTATCAGAGTTTGCCACTAGCTCAAAGAAAAAGTCAAAAGGTTCTTTATTTGAATAAAATCACTAGGATCACTTTGAATTATCAAACGCCTTAGAAACTAGGTCAAGCTATCTGCTGCACCTGTTCCTCGCAACCAAGCCTAGAAAAATCAGACAGTAAACACGGCTTGGTGCCTATATTTTTTTTCCATTATCCTGTTTCACAAAATGGAATGAAGAGCTTCAGTGCCAGCTCATACTACTTAGGACTTACCTAGTTACTTACCAGGCGATATTGAGCTGCAATTTAAAAGGTCACAGAGCTAACTACTCATTTGTTTTAGATCAAAATCACAAGGACACGTATTTTAATTTCCACGTAAAAAATTACAAGGGCGTAACTTTTCAGCGATATTGAACATGTGGGAATCGTCGAAATTAAATTTTCTTTGTTTTCGTCGGGCGGGATCTTGGCGTTATTAAATTTCCTTGTGTTTTTTAACACGGCCGTATCATTAGATCGAGGGTTTCCTTCAAGAGGAAATTGTGGCGAGGGGAGCCGAGCACCTAAACATATTGAAAAAATAAAAATCCCGGCTACTTACTACGTGATACGCTACGGATGATACTCTACTTTTTCCTGCCTATCATGGAAGTAAATAATTTTAATGTTAAAAAACTACAAATAGATGGACAATTGGAATATATCATAGAACAGTGATCTAAAATTCCCCAAAACTGTCAGTTAAAGCCTACATAAAATCTAACGACGTTTTTTGAAAATTTAACAAACTGAAATGTAATAAAAACAATCAATAATTTAAGAAAAAAACGTAAAAAGATGGAGACTGCTGGAATAAATCAAGAACGGTTATTCGTGATTTCCCAAAAGTGTCTTTTAAAATGGCTTCTAAAAATCAAACTGTTTTTTCTTTTAATTTAACGCACTCTAAAGTAATAATATAACCGTAGTGGATAAAAATTTATAATCTTTTTGGTTTTCTTCTTTCTCTACGGCCGTGATCAAAGAACAATACAATCCTATTTATTTCAAGAAAGTTTTTTGACCGCAAACCAGAGCCACTTTCATTCCCATCCATCACCGCAGCAGAAAAGACGCTTGAAGTGGTCCTGTAATAAGTACGGCCGCGACAAAATTCCTCCGCTTTCGGAACCTCACCTTAAATATACATATTACATTACGTGAAATTGCCCATTTTTTCCACTCTCCACCCTAGCAATTAGGGTTCCTTGTGTATAAATATTGCACGGCCCTCATTAATGTGCGTGTTCGTTTTTACTAAAGGTACCTATTTTTATAGGCGCTTTTTGGAAGTCGTCTATGCAAGACGTCGTGAGATGTAATGAATAATTTAAGACATGTTGGGGGACTGCGGCTTTATGTCAAGGCTGGAAAAATTACCTTCTTCATATTGATTGTAGAGTCTGCGCTAATATTTATTAAATATAATATTCAATGGAGTTTTCGTAATAATTATAGAGTTTAGTACAACTACTCTACAGACAGGGTTGGTGCGAAGTAGCGTTTGAAAAATATTAAAAAATAAAATAAAATAGAGTTCCACGACGAACGGTCTCGAGCCTTTTCCAACCACCGACTTCTCGCAACCTTTACAATGTCATCGGTCCATCGGGTGGGGGGCCTTCCAACACTGCATCGCTTGGTTCGTGGTCTCCATTCGGGAACCTTTACTCCCCAACGGTTTTCGGTTCTGCGACCTATTTGGCCTGCCAACTGCCATTTCAACTTGTTAATTCTGAGAGCTATGTCGGTGACCTTGGTTCTTCTACGGATTTCCTCATTTCGGATCTTATCACGTAGTGAAACTCTGTATCGTAAGTGTAACGCTATGCGACACACAAACCTGCAGGCTATGCAAGGAGGCGGACGAAACACCTATACACCTGCTAGGTGAGTGCGGAGCACTTATGCTCAAACGTAGCATCCATTTGGGAAAGCACATCCTCAGCCCAATGGAGCTAAAGCAACTCACCCCAAAGAAAATCCTTCAGTTTTTAACAGCTGCTGGGCTTTGCGGTGAACTTTAAAGGCCCTGTAAAGGGGCTCCACAAATAAAGTGGCGATCACAATAGGCCAGTTGTGGCCGCAGTGAAACCATAGCCACAAAAAGTAAATTAAAAAAAAAAAAAAGTGTAACGCTATCGTGAATTATTCGTGCTTGAGGCACTGACCTTTGCCTTTATAGTATGTACTAGGTTCGGCTTTTCTGTGATACCTATTTATTTTAATATGATAGTTTGTTAAGAGCAAATGTTGTTTCACCTTGATCCGAAGGCGACGGTATCCGATGTCTCAACGAGGCCTGAAACAAACAAAACAGAATTAGGAAATGTTTTTCTTATCTCCAAATAATTTAAAATCAATGGCTTGTCTTCATTTCTTATGAAATTCATTAGTGTCACGCGCCATCCCAAACTTTTCCCCAAATTAAAATATGACGCATTCGAATGATTAAAAACCCCTCCCGAAGATTGCATTTCGACAATTAACGCATTAAGATTTCTCTTGCCAATAAAGAGCAACTCTCTTAATTAAGGGTCCTTTAAAAATTGAGTACAAATTCACGTAGCAAATCTCGAATCCCTCCCGCTGGGGGCCGTAGTGAATGTAATATTTTAGTTTGGTTGAAACAAAAAGTCGGCGTTTCGCAGGGGCTGAGCCTGTCACGTAGACACAATAAGCCTTTTAATTCGATTCGTCAAGACGGACTCGCGAGACAAAGAGCCCTGGAGTTATCATTCAATGGGGCACTTCTACCTTTCTTATTACTTCACTTCGGTTTTATTGTGAGGTGGACTGGTTGGGTACACACGGGGCAATTTAACGATGATCTCATGGCGAAGCTTGCAGTCGTCCGAAATAGATCTGCTAAGTTCAGCTAACTTCAGCGCTGTCCAAAATGATGAGTGACCGTAAGACCTTCGGAGGGCACGTAAAGATGTCTGTTCCGGCTATGATAGTTGGTAATCCTGTATTAGGTCAGTGACCAGGTATGGTGGAGCTGAAACGGGCCTATGACCGTCGGTGAAAGAATCATTGTAGTGAAAGGATTAAAGTGCGCCTCTTAGAGGTTTCTTTCGTTTCCTTTCCTTTCGTTAAACCATGAAGAGTCTTTAAGAGACGGCACGAGTATATCGTCAGAATAAATTACTAGCTCATACAAACTTGCTTTTTACCCGGCTACGGAGAGTTATGTTTAAGAGTGTATGTGTGTGAATACAATACAACCGAATAAAAATGCAAAATCTGACCTCAAAAAATTGATTAAATAAATCGAGTTTCGTATCAAATAAAAGGGCTTTAAGATTTATCATCATCAGCCTGTAGAAGTCCACTGCTGCACATAGCCAAGTTCGTAGCCCCCAAAGAGTTCCATGACGAACGGTCTTGAGCCTTCTCCATCCACCGACTTCCCGCAACTTCACAATGTCGTCGGTCCATCGGGTGGGGGGCCTTCCAACACTGCGTCGCCCGGTTCGTGGTCGCCATTCGAGAACCTTTACTCCCCAATGGTTGTCGGTTCTGCGAGCTATATGGCCTGCCCACTGCCACTTCAACTTGCTAATTCTGAGAGCTATGTCGGTGACCTTGGTTCTTCTACGGATTTCCTCATTTCTGATCTTATCACGTAGTGAAACTCCAAGCATAGCTCTCTCCATAGCCCGTTACGCGACTTTGAGCTTGTATATGAGGCCTATTGTTAACGACCAAGTCTCAGTAGTCATCCATAAGTCATCACTGGCAACACGCACTGATTGTAGACTTTCGTCTTGAGGCTCTGCGGTATCTGCGACGAGAAGATATGACGAAGTTTCCCAAACGCTGCCCATCCGAGTTGGATTCGTCGGTTGACCTCTTTGTCGCAGTTGGACCTACCTAGTTGAATCGTCTGACCCAAATAGACATAGTGGTCTACAACTTGAATGGTATCGTTCCCAACTTGTACCGGCATGGGTGCAACATGAGCATTGCACATGATATTAGTCTTGCCCATGTTCATTTTAAGAACCACCTGTTGAGAAACGTTTACGCTTTACGAGTACATTAAAAAAATATGAATTATATACTTCATCTTCATTCACGAAAGCTATTAAAAATATATAATTAAAAAAATAATATTTTGTGTAGTCGGGCTTTTGTTTTTATTTTATACTTATTATCTTGTTAACTTTTTTTATGAGTTGAACTGACTAACGGCCTACCTTATGATAAGTATTCCCCGTCACTTATATACTATAAGGTGATGTTGGAGTATTGGCTAAACTGAACGATTTAAAAAAAAATCTTCTTCCATATCTCAGGACATATATCTACATTCCCACATCGTGTGCACCTCCCTTGCACTTGATCCCGTATCGTGACCTGACTGCCGACGACTTTATTTGTTGCCGCCACTCTTTTAAACTCCCCTAAATCTACGTCATATTAGCACAAACTGCGGTTTACTTAGATCTCGTTAGCTGACGAAATAACGTTAGTCAGTCCTTCTACAAGGTGATTCATAATAAAATAGTAAAAGGCAAAGGCGTTTATTATTGAAAAATAAACGCCTTTGACTTTTAACCCTAAATCAGCGGATTTTTGCATAGTTTTTTCAATGAAAAATATGGTATTTCTAAAAGTCGTTAAACAAACTTTATTGCCGATTGGGTGTAGAATCAACTCCTTTCGGGATATCATCACACAAGCTACAGGTTACAATACAAAAGGTAGGGAGGAAACAAAACAAAAGTAGGTAGGAAGTAACAAAACTAGGGTATTCATTAGTCCGTGCCGAGGTGCATGCGTGAGCCAAAAAAGGTTCCATCTCAGCATTGATGCCGCACACGAAGTGTAGCGGCGCTGGTTTTCAGATGGAACCCTTTACGGCGACCTCACGATCGCAGTGTGCTTTATTGCTCGCGTTCTTCAGTCGATGTCGGTAGGTAGGTAGGAGTGGTACTTCAAAAATAAATAAAATAAGAGTACGTAGAGGTACATAATGAATATACTTTATTGCCAACTTTATATAAATCGAAATCAGAAACGACGAAATCTGTTCGAAGCTGCATGTCTACTGTAGAAAGTAGTACTAAGTCTATGGAGCAGCCTTTTAAATATTTAGGTATTTTGCATTTGATTTATTTCTTGCTATCATCAGTGATTTTTTTTTGTCACGATTTGCCGCTCCTAATATCTGGCCGCCCTAGGCCCGGGCCTACTGGGCCTTAGGGCAAATCCGCCACTGATCATACATATTTTTTTTTATACTACTGAAGTGGCAAACAAGCATACGGCCCACCTGTTGGTAAGCGGTTACCGTAGCCTATGAGCGCTTGCAATACCAGAGGCATCACGCACGCGTTGCCGACCCCGAACCCCCTCCCCCCCTAAAGAGCTCTGGCAACCTTACTCATCGCAGGAACACAACACTATTTGAAACAAATAATGTTATTTGGCTGCGATCTTTTGTTAGGTGGAGGCGGGCTGCTCCAATTCAGAATGAGAAAATCTCGCTGTGCCCTACCTCCTCCTAAAATATATATTAGGAATTACCTTGTACAAGTTGAAATAAAGCCTAAATTGCAAGGTAAATGTTAAAAATTTAAGTCGCAGTGGGCCATATAGCTCGCAGAACAGACCACAGTTTAGGAATAAAGGTTCTCGAATTTTGACCACAAACTGGGCTATGCAGTTTAGGAAGATCCCCAACGCGATGGACCGACGAAATTGTGACAGTTGCAGGAAATCGGTGGATGGAAAAGGTTAAAAAACGTTCGTGGCATTCATTGGCGAAGCTTATGCCCAACAGTGGATATCTATAGGCTTATAAAGAAGCATATGTTAAAACATTAAAAAAACCTGTTATCTGTTTTGTTCGGTATTGAAAAATAAAAAATATGAAAATCTATAACTTCATCACTACAAATAATTGTGTTATGTTACTGAAAGTGTTTTATTGCTAGTTCCTAGCGCTTTTCACACTCAAATATAAAAAAAAAATGGCCGAAAAGAATAAAAACAATCAAAATTATTATTAACACCATCTGCTCCAAACTCTACCGGTTACATTTAATTAAGCGTCTGCTATTAGTTGTGCCCCTTCGCACTCAGATTTCTTTAATTGATCGAGCGAGCGAAGCCCTTTCGAGCAGCTTGGACCAATCGGCTTGTTGTGTTTGTATATTTGTTAGTGCATAACTTTCGAACCGTCCTTCATCCGATCTGCATGTTTATATCAAGATTAGCAGGTAAGAATATATTGCGTTTAATAAAATTTGGTTAATTTATTATTATTATTATAACTTTTTTCTGACGACCTTGGTCGCGCTGCAGGCTAGTGCTCGTCTGAGACGCAAGGGGTGCGGGTTCGATTCTCGCGCGGGACAAATGTTTGCATGATCTACAAATATTTGTTCCGGGCCCGGGTGTTGTGGTACCATGGTAGTCATAGTTTCTGATACCCATGACACAGGGAATCCTAGTGTGGGGTCAGGACTATGTATGTGACTGTTGGGCGCTATTTAATATTATCAATTAGTATTAAAGGAATACTTAATGAAATAAAATAAAGAATCAGTTAAAAAAATTACTACATGTGCACATCCGTGTTCCTACTTGAACTTGAACTATGTATATCACGCTCATTTCACTCATTCATTTCAAAAGGTGTATAATTCAATAAGCTAAGCCTGTTTCTCGTGATCTAGAGAATTCAGGCAACAAACAATGCTCGGTGCATATCGACCGAATAACGAGATCTACTTAGTACTTATTAACAAACCGTTTATAGAACCCACGTCTGAGAGAGCTTGTCAGACATGATAGCTACGTTTCATTTAGCGAGTTCCACCTTTAAAGCCTGATAATTTTCCTGCCAGACAGACTACTATCCTTTTTACCGTTTAAATACTATGTGGGGTATATTATGTTTTACTAGCTTCGACCCAGGGCTTCACTCGCGTAGTGCCCGGATAGAAAGTAGGTGAGCCAATTTTTATCAATAACAAATGAAAAGATCTCTAGGAGCGAATAGGACTCGCGCCCAGAGGCTTTCGTGTCTGTAATAAAATCGATAAAAAAACAGATCCTAAAACAGTCATAGGTTATGATAAAATATGACTGATAAAGGATCTGTTTTTTTTATAAATTACAATAATTTTATCAGGCTAAAATGACAGTCGAATCGATGTTTAAAGTCCTGAATTTCTTTGAAACTTCTAACGAAGAGCATTTTAGTTTGTGTAAAAAAATAAGCTTTATGGGACAAAGGTCGCAACACAAAACGAGAATTTCCTAAAAATCCGAAAACACTTTCCATATAAATCTTGCAAAGACAATGCGGCTTAGAAAAACCGTACAAAACCGACCAACACAAAAAAGCGACAACTTGAAAAATATCACATTAATTATAGTCTAATTAAATGGCCATTAAATCACGCTAATTGCGCTTTGTTTTTATTTTGCGGGGCATTTTTTGTTCGCTGTTCAAAAGCTCTGAATGGAATCCCTTTATTTGCAAACAGGCTGTTTACCGAAAGCGGACGACAAAGGACGCTTTAAAATTATACCAGCCATAAATTGAAGGCAGATTTTTTAGATGAAAGAGTTATTAGAATGTTTTTTTGTACACTTTCAATAATAGGTTTTCTGTGTTTTTGGTTTTAAATGCCCATAAACATTATATAACTGAACATACAGACAACAATGTTATCAAAGATACACCATTTTGTCTAAAGTCACTACCTTTTATCCAACGCCAAAAAAGGAGGAGGTTATGAATTCAGTCACTACGTATATTTTTTTTAAATTATTATACCCCGGTTACTCTGTATCAAATAGTTCGAGCTAAGCTTCACCAAAAGCTGCAAATGAAATGACAGATTAAACAAAAAACATATGACCATGGACTTATACATGTGTGTGTCATAAAATGTTTTTTGCACATGACTGACGTGCAGTTCGGTGGAGAGGATATGTATACTATGGATAGTAAGGTTTTATTAAGTAGCTCATTTATGAAATAAAAAAATGTTTACCACGAAAATCCCCATTTTAAGCGTGCACGAAAAAAAAAACAAATTCCTCCTTCGTCGTAATTGCTTTTTTTTTTTTTTTTTTTTTTATACAACTGAGGTGGCAAACAAGCATACGGCCCACCTGTTGGTAAGCGGTTACCGTAGCCTATGAGCGCTTGCAATACCAGAGGCATCACGCACGCGTTGCCGACCCCGAACCCCCCTCCCCCTAAAGAGCTCTGGCAACCTTACTCACCGCAGGAACACAACACTATTTGAAACAAATAATGTTATTTGGCTGCGATCTTCTGTAAGGCGGGGTACCTCCCCAGGCGGGCTGCTCCAATTTAGAACGAGAAAATCTCGCTATGCCTTACCTCCTCCAAAAAGTGGTGTCGGTTATTTTTTGTTTTAAAACGAAATTATTCATTTAAAAGAAAAATAGATATTATTTTTTTGCAGCATAATATGATCCAAATCTTTTTTCACGGTCCGGCTGATACAACACGAATTCACGATTAAAAACAGAATAGTGTTTGATCTCGGCAGGAAGTGGCTGGTCTCCGGCGCGGCGCTATTGTCCTGCTGGTCCACCCCATGTCCCATCTTCTAATTGTTTTCTTTCGGAGCACTCACGCCACAATGCATGATCACACTCTTTGATCTTAGATTGAGTGTAGACAGTATTGTGTTAATTTTTGCAGAAGCCATAATAGTCGTAAAGCTCATAACCCATATCAAAGGACTGGTCACTTAGAATTTGTAATGTACGGTTTTTGATTTTTGATTCTTTTTCCCACACAAGTTCTCACACAATGAGAGGAGACCTCTCACTGTGTGAGTTCAGTGCGTCGGTAGGAGAATCTAAAGAAGATCATGCGCACGGAAATAAAAATAAAAATGTATGGTTTCATGCTCTTGTGGGTATTATGCAATAGAGTAAGTTCATGTCTTTGAACAGTCTATGAACTTTACCAAGATTTTTCATTGCAGTAGAAGTTACGTTCGTTAAATATATATATGGGTTCGATACTACGGTAGAGGGTCTTAATTCGGCCATAATTTCCAAATTGTTTACTTGAACCCTTTCCAAAGATCGGTCCAGTCACGTAGGTCGAGGACACGTGACATTTTGAAAACAACAGGCGCAAAACAAAATTACGAGGCAACATTCGGCGCTGTGTGCGAAAGTTGAGCTGTTCATGCGGCTGTGTGCGTGCGCCTGAATTAGACGCGAAACTTTCAAAGTTTTCCCAAATTTCAGGCCCCTCACCCCTCGCCCGCCCCTGGATCGATAGCGGGCGCCGAGCGAGTGAGCGCCGACTCAGATCTCAGCCTCATGAAAATACCGGACAACACTTTACCATGACGTGTTTTGCTCGGTATTAGGTAATTTAAGTGAGTGGCTGTGAGAGCGCATTGCTTTATTGTTGGGAATGCTTGATGCATGTCCGGCGAGGTGCATCGCCACGTAAGTTTGTAGATTTTTCTGGTCAGAGCAGAGATTTTCTTGCGCTTGGTATGAAAATAATATTTTCACCATGAATATTTGCTAAACATGTAATGGTTAATAGGAACTAGGCGCTGATTGTTTTTAAAAATGATAGTGATAGTTATTTTGAATAACCATTGTAGCAATAGTGAAACATGGGTAGGTAGGTAAAATAGGCAATGATAGACCTTTGTTACAAAACTTAATTCCGCAGCCAATGGCACTGGGAATAAGATAGACAGCATCGCGTGAGGCCGACCCGTGCCAACTGTCACGGTGCAAAATGAGAGCGACAACTGAAAATTGGGCGCGCAACGCCGAGGCATTGTTTGTCATTAATTGAGGGCTTTGCGATGATCTTGCGCTGAAGTTCTTCGGAGGGCCGAGGGCGACACTCTTGGGAGATATCGGCTCGCCAATCGCGTTGACAGCGACCCTCCGCGCTCGAGTGGACGAGCGGACGCCACTAACTCGAGGTGGGAAAAACTACAGCCTGACACTACTTAACGAACGGACCACCGCTCGGGAATTTTCTTGAGTGCTTGTTAATGTTTTATGGGTGGAACTTTTCAAAGTAGTGCGTAGATTGACGCGCTAAGTGTACCTTAATAATTTAACACGTTTCCCCTCGGAAGTATGACTCGTTCATCGATACTACTTCCATTTAAAAACAATAAAAGGATACGTCAAGCGCGGGCGGGTAATATGGCTAATTTTTTGTAATAAAAATCCAATCTCGAGAGCAGCTATAAAAACGGGAAAACTTTCTCTGATTTATAACAATTAATATTTGAAATATCGACAATATTAAGGGAAATGGCCGACAGTCGACAAATCATATAAAAACCGCCCCGGAAGGAGGAAGCACTGGCCCGCTGCTCGGGGACTTTATTTGGAAATGGAAAGTCTAAAAAAATAAACGAGTGCGGGAGCGGGCGGTGATTTATTCGCGGCGACTAGTGCGCGCTTCGATTATCGAGATAATATTTCTGGATATTAAAGTGTTGCCGAGGACTGGACTGTGGACAATATGACCCGCGGAAGATTTATCGGGCAATTCAATGTGACGTCGACTGCCGTTATGATTATTTCATTATATTGTCGGCGCCGTAAAAACGGTTAGCGTTTTATTTTATTGTCGGTTCGCGAACAAATTTTTATTTCAATATTTTATAGCGTTATAAAATTGGGGCTGTAGTCGTTTTTAGTCTGACAAAGAGTGTATCACTGGCCTTAGAGGTGTGAGTTTGTTTGCGATAAAGATAATATATTTATTACCAGACCTGAACACTTGAATCAACGCTCTCATTCATTTGTAACTTGGTTGTTTAAAGGGTGGTTTTACATTTGCTTACAAAATAAAATAATGCCTGAACAGTATTCTTGTCATTTGAAACAATGTATCTGCAACCGAGAAAAACGCTAATCGGGAAAATCTGTATTGCCAATTCGTTTAAAAATATATCCTTTTTATTAGCCGAATGAATTATTGTGTAAACGCCGCGTGAAGGTCCCAAGGCATGTCGCATGATTTGTGCTTCGCCGGGGGTCGAGTGAGACCCGTGTCGATACCACGTGCGACCTTGCACAAACAGAAGTAAGAAAGAAAAAAAACTTTGTTTGCTATTTGTACATGAGACCGTACAAGCGGCGATTGCTGAAAATACTTCAAACGACTTAAAAACTTCAATTCGTTTGAAGAATTTTAGGTTTAGAAAATGTTGCGAAAGTTATGCATCGGTGTTTCGTTAATCTATTTAGTTTGCAAAAAAGATCAGAAATTAACGAATAATGAAAAAGTACGGCAGTTATTTGGTTATGTGGTATGGTATGGTAATTCCCGCGACTTCGTTCGGTTGCTGCCGTTTTTACATAAACTTTAAACTTAGATGTTGTGTGTCAGGAATTCCTTTCTGTGCACCCATACGTTACGCTACCCTGCAAATTTCATACTCTTAGGATTTTGGTTAGGCTCTGCGTTGATTTTCAAAGAGAATAAAACCACTACGTTTGATTGACAGTCAGTCAGTCAGTACCGTAAGAGTTATTACATAATATTGATGATGAATGGATGTCATACTTACATTTGTTTTTTATTCCAAACTTTAGGTGGCCAGTGTCATCCTTAGTAGGTAAGCAAAACGCAAAGAGGTTGATAACAACAATATTGATCTTGTAAATATTCATGAATTTGAAGTCAGTTTTTAGTTTTTGTAAAAAATATCTTATGGAATTGCAATTTTTTGGTTTGGTATGAAGAGTTGTTAGCCTCTTTGGGTCCGTAAATCCAAGCGAACGTCTTGGCTTATTGAATAAATGCATGAATCACGCTGCACGCTCCGCTGGACTCCCTGCCATATGTTTTGTTCGGCCAACGAACGTTGCCGAAACTTTGCGGCAGGGACGTAGTCAGGATTAACCTGCGTCTCTTCGCTAGCTCCGCGCAGGCTGAATATGACTCAAATCTTATTTGGTTTAATATAAGAATAATAATTCGTTAATGCTTCACAGTGGATAGTAGACCATATTTTATTACTGTGAGAATATTTTTTTCACAAACAAAATTGAGAAACTCCCATAAAGGATAAGTTTCCAAATATATAAAGCGATAAGCTTGAAAAAAACATCGTAATAATGATTAGACAAGGTCTGACAAATCACTTATTGAAGTTTCGTACACAGATTAACAAAATCCAATATGTACGCGTGACTTGGGCCCTATAATGTACAGCAGGATCCCACAATGCATCACGAATGCATCAAGCCTAAGGAAGACTGAAAACTCGTGTTATATTATTATCTACACTGGCTTACCTTACGTCGCCAGTCCCTTAATTTGACTCTGTGTCTTCGCTACGGCTTTCCGCTCAGCGGTTCCGCGTTCGTCGCTTTTTATTCTGCTAATGCCATCGGCGACATGTGTCCGCTACTTTTGTCATGATTATAAGTTTCCAATAGTTTGCAGATAACCGTCAGTTTCGCTTAACGGTCCACCGGACAAGAAAGCAACGTTTTAAGTCTGAATTTGCTATACTTTTATCAAGCTTTTATTGCTATTTATTGAAGTATACCAGACATTGTAAGTTTTTTTATATACAATACTTTTACATTTTACAAAGTGATTCATGATGCGTATACTATCCCGAAAAGGGCTTATTCTAAACCCAATTGGCAATAAAGTTTTCGCTAAGACTTTTGTAAAATCGTCTTTTTTTATAATTCATACAACTAATGTGGCAAACAAGCTTACGGCCCACCTATTGGTAAGTGGTTACGACTATTACACATTTTATTAATCACAAGGTGATTAATAAAATGTATAAAGTGTATAATATAATATCGTGGGGAAAAGCTTTGATTCGCTTATACTCGAAAATGTTGAGCTTGTTTCTACTGAGAGGACCAAAGTTATACACGATGAGACACAACTTGAAGAAACAATAAGCAACGTTTGAGGCCGGAAAGAACACTCAGATAAGTGCAGTCCATTCAGTTAAGCCACGCTCACACCATACAACGCGAAATCAAGTGACAGACATTGTCATGTACCAAGGACTTATCACCACATTCAGGCGGTCGCACACGAGCGAAACTTATCCGCTTTGAATGGCTTCACATCAGCGCTGAATTTGTAAAGAGTAAACGTGTGCCGCATGCATGACTAGACTTTATCTTGCGAGCTACTTTTAGGGATCATTTACACTGATGATTCTACCGTATACTCGTTAGGTAGTGTACTTTTATTATTTCCATGTTGTCAAGCTACTGTGATAGACAAGACATTTTTTAAAGTTTCGAAGTCACAGAGAGCTATCTCAACGTCAGGCTATAGAGAGAGAAGTTTCATAACTTCAAACTGTACAAGTAAGTACTACAAGTACTATGACACTTAGATATGGTGTTTAATCGTAAGAGTTGAAATCATCATGTTATTGTAAGATTTTGTAACACTAGTCTTTACCTACTCACAGGGATGTTGATCGTGTGTATGGTCCCTTACACCTACAAGTTTTAGTCGGCAGTGAATAGCACGGACGATATTAGGTCCAACGCCGGCGTGGGCGTTGAGATGCATTGTGATCTGAATATTATAGAAAAGTAAAATATTAGCTTAGCATACACAATGAAAGAAATGTATTACAGGAATCGTCATCAAATAACATTTAAAAAACTAACACTGCTCTAAATTTTCTGTGTTATATTAAAATAGCATTTTTAAAACAGTATTAATGCCTTATGAATTCATAATAGCTGTTATATGTAACTACGGAAGTAACAAAAGGACGGATTTAAACCTCATTATTTAATTATCCAGAGGGAATCACATGAGAGTCGTAAGTCGACGCAAACTCCTGGCGAGAGCGACCTGTCTGAACCGTCGGCCTGCGTGATGGCCCGCCCGATTAATTAGGCATAGCCCAACTTCTCTTGAGTCAACCTACCTACACTTCGAGACAGGTATAGCGCAAGCGTGGACATTAAACTTCGAAGAAAAGAAATATCGGACAATACATCGCACTAATTAATCAAAATCAATAGAATCCATACAACTGTACGCCCACCCGAACACAAATGGACCCGAAAACACGACGAATTTGAATACGTAACGAATGGGGAAGGGTAACGCACGGCCGAGCCATTCTTTAACTTACTCCGCTACGGATAAAGAGCTAAACTTGTTTTTAAGGGATGACCGATCGTCGAAATTTATGTATCGCGAACAGCGCCGCCGGCCGGACCCCAGCAAAAAGAGGTTCCAACGAGGGTAGATACAGGAAGACGCCAGATGGAACGAAGAATTATGCTCCCCGCAGGCTGATGAGGTAAATGCGATTGTGAACTTTTCGCCTCTATGCAAATCGGACGGCAGATACGTCCAACATACCGGTTCGTATAGATACACCGCTTTATTTACAGATTTCAATTGGTGTATCCACAATACCCCGCTAAGGGGAGATCGGTTATTGTAAGCATTTTTCGCCAGAACCGAATCTATATTCATAGCCGTAAGGTAAACTTCGATAAATGTTCAATGTATTTAAATTGATTCATTAACGGTTGACCGATTCGAAAATACTCGCTGAAAACGTTGGAATAACAACCCGGCACGCTTTTCAATTTCACAAATGAGATCGATGGTATCATAGTTTTGTTTAGTTAGGTCTAGTTTTATTGAAATACAAATGAGAGGAGCTCCGCAACCCGTGCGAGTGTGCCTCGAATAAAGGGGCCACATTAGAATAATTTGCTAGCGAAGCGTGCACAATTCTTCACATGGAAAGACCTTAAATTTCACTATTTTACATACTTGGGATTATCATATCTGTTCGGGTGTCGCGGACCCCTGGGCCGGCCCCTACTTTTTGTTATCCGCACCCGACCTCTATCGGACCGTCTCCGAAATATTTAGTTGTTACTTTTTGTTGCGCGGCACGTGAGCGAATTCTTAATCATTGTGGGCTCGTTTCGCTTTGAGGAAGTTTTTCAGCCAAATATCTATTTTATCACAAAGAGGGTAACATTTGTAGCGATAACATGTATGATAGTGAGATGGTAATGTTTTTATTTTTTACCTTAGATAACTTCTTACGCTGTTTCTCAATTTCCATCCCATACCTACTCATATTGTGACAAAAATTTCCGTGAATTGAAAGTAGAAAAGCTTACGAAATGGGAGGCTAGCTCGTCTGCAAATTATGAATCAAAATTTTCTAGCAAGAAACACAACACCAAACATTAGGGCTCACTTAACCTCAGCCGCAGTATTATTGTTGATGCCAGACGAAGCCCCTCAACCCGAGGCCGAGGGACCAGGGGCGCAGAACTGATCGAAGGTGGGTGAATTAGCCCAACTCTAAAACCTCAATTAAGTCTCGTCTAGAGCGCATTCAGAACGGCCACATCCAATTATCGCGGGGAACCTTTGTTTCCATTCGACTAGCAAAGTTTCAGGCGTTTCGGTTGTTTCGATGGAATATGTAGCATCGACTGGTACTTGTTCATTGTGATTCCGAAGGTTATTGTGTGATTACGTTCTAACTTACAGACTACCTTTCAATTTGGTGAAAATTGCTTGAATCTAGTTAGATAACTCAAACTTTTCGCAATTATCAAAAATATTTTACAAACGGCAATTCAAGAGAAATTTCCAATGAAACCGACTTCATAGAAATAGCTAATCATCCTTTTACAATAAGTCACCCTTTCACTATACAGAATGATGTTCAAATTAGACGTCATAAAGACGTGTCTGGGGCCGCGGGCGATGACGGATGGCGGAACGACAGTCATCGTCAAATTAACACGGAGCTAAGTGCGGAAATGTGTACACAATGTCACATATTGAGTCACAAAATTGATGTAAATAACGCAGTAGATACTCGTGTTATGTGTGCTTTATTTAATACGGAACAGGTATACGCAGATTCTATATCAATAAGCACCACGCTAAAGTTGAAACTAGACTTCTTAGCTGTAGTTGGGTAAAAATACTAGTGGTGTTAGAACCAAACGCGGAAAATCCTCGAAGAGTTACAACACTCCTTTGCACAGACCAGGCTGAATTCAAATTGAAAGTGGCTGGGTTTATAAAGGTACATTTATCTAGGATATCCTAGAAGTATTTCAGTACTGGGTTTTTTTGTATAGCGGTATGTAAGAAATAGCTATTATGTTTAGATAGATAAATAGAAAACTCTTTAATGCACGGGACAAAATAAATATTAAGGCGAACTCTTGAGAAGAGAAAAAGAGGATGGTAGTGCTACGAGTAAGGTTACAAACATCAAATATCGATATATGATTTGAAAATGTATCTACCTATTAAGAAAATTGCAAACAGAACTTCGAAAATACACTAAAGCAAAAAAAAAACGAAACAAGCATGAATAATTAAGTTCGAACAATCATTGTGCTAATTAATGTTATTTATTTATTGCTTACAAAAAATTGCCCCTTGTTTAATGAGTAAAGTAGGTAATATATCACCAATAATCCCAGATAGGTAATATCCATAAATTCATAAGAGATAGGAATAAAGACGGTCAAGTGCGAGAACTCAGGCCCAGAGGCTTCCGTACGATTACACGGTTTAGGAAAATCGAGATCCCAAATGTGAAAGTGACAAACTTATATTTTGTCACTTCCATATTGACCGCAAAACCTCCAATCCGCAAATTATATCGAAATCATCAGAGCCTTTTTCGTGATTCAGACACTTTTTCCTAAAAAATTCACCATCCCAGTTTAGGGTTCAAAAGTTGAAATTCCTTAATTAGGCTCCAATTTCAGAATTGTGAGATTATCTAAGGAAGTGTCTCATAAGTTTTTCATTTCTGACATTTCAAAACAAAAATTTGACACTCATTTTTTGACGCATTGATTCGGAAGCTTGATTTTTTAGGTCACTATAAACTTACAGACCTTTATTTTATAGTTTAATTTCAAGTAGATACCTTTAGCCGTGCCTAAGAATGAGGGTCTTTACAGACAGACCGACAACAAAGTGATCCTTTAAGGTTTCCGTTTTTTTCCTGTTCGGGTGCGGAACCCTAAAAATTACCTAATTGCATCATAAATCAGCGAGGAAAATGACACAACGAGACACATAATTACCTACCTACCTATTTTGATTTACTCTGAGAAATTAAGTTTACGCAAAAGATGTCAAGCGATACTTGCTTTGTCGTAAACTGATGCATCGGCACATGGCTCGATGGAGGCCTGGGGCGGCCCAAAAACTCCTTCACCAGAGAAGCCTTTAGCTCATACGAACCTTCTTGCCTCATCGTTACCATCATCATCTTATCTATTGGCAGCTCGTAGTAGCCACTGCCGGGCATAAGCCTCCTCCCCTAAACGCAATCCCCGTCGATTTTGAGCTTTTTGGATCCAGATCTGGCCTTGGCCTTGGTGGCCCCGGCTGAAGAATAGGCCCCTCCAAATCTACCTATCCGCGGATGTCGTAAGAGGCGACTAAGGGAATAAAAGCTAGGGGATGGGCAGCAGCGTCCCTCATTTTAACAACGATAGCTCTAACTGCGCTCGCCAACCCGCATGCCCAGCGTGGTGATTATGGGCAAATCCCCCCACATGATAAGGAATTCGCACTGTCTGTGGGTGAGGCCATGTTCAGCAGTGGACGTCGTACGGCTGAATTGATGATGAAAATGATGATGATGGATCCAGATCTTTCGTTGCCTTCTGGTCTGCTAAAGTTTTTTCTTGAACCTGCTTAAGCACTGTTTATCTAGAAACCCGACAGGGCGTCCGCAAAGCGCAAACCTCAAAAAGCACTTTGAGCATACGAGCATTAGTAATTATAATTAGAACCGTGAGCCGACCTCCGGCGATAAGATGTTCCATGGAGCATGTAATAAGGCTGAGCATGCATGGACCATGCAGGCTCGCTCATGCGGCACATATGAAGCTTTTGCGCACGGGTTAAGTGGCTACTTAGCTTGAGATGCTTTTGAGTTTATTCTTGGGGGTAAGTAGGTGCTTGACAGTGTGCTGTACCTATTTGGTTTTAATTAATTATCTCTTATGTTTTCAATAGAAACATGTAAATATTCTAGTACTATCATTGTATGTTTGTCGGTTATGTTTCATGCATTAAGGTGATTGAAAAGTTTGTTAAGGAAGGTGAGCAGCGAAAATATACCTTTAAATGCCTTTTAATTACACAAATGTTTGATTCTCCAGTTCATTAACTTCCATAAAATCTTCAATGATACGAACCTGAGCCGCGTTGAGGCTGCTCTTAGATTAATTGCCGAGAGAGCGAAATAATGGAATTAACTTAATCGAATAGTTGTTTACATCGTGTCACTGAGAGCAATTAAAATTGTTTCGGAAGACAATAAATCATTGGCGCGAGAGTGAAACATCACGGTGTAGTGTGCACACCTTGCAATAAATTTCCCAATTACTGGGAGAATTCTATGCTGGCAGCACCGAGGGAGCGTCGGGAAATAAAATGAAATTAATTATAGAAGCTGGTAACTTGCATCGCGTAACAGACACTTTAGATAAATAGTAACTTACCCTTCTCTATTCCAAATAAACCATTGATCAAAATATGCATAGGTTGGTGAACTTTGCGAACTAATGCAAACTTCGTTTGTCATAAAACACGTAGTGAAGTAACATGACTAAAATGGCTTATTTCCAACAACGCAAAATATTTTTCCCACGCAATGTGACAGCAGACAATTCGTAACCAAGCGAAGTCCAAGTAAAGTTGAATCTGTAAGTTAGAAAATTATCACTTAAAGTATATTGGTCGGAAAACAAAGTATTATGCCGGCACGCATACAGCAGTCTCCATACTTCACATTAATAAAATAGAAAACTTAAGAAATAAAGCAGCAATCAGACCGTAGCACTAATTCCTCATAGGAGTCAGGGGTCGTCATTACACGGGCTGTACACAGAATGGAATTAATTTCCGAGCTCGCCGCAGACAAACGATTTCCATGTTTCAGTATACCCAGACTATTGTTAATCTATTGATTTATAGTTTCGAACGTATTGTGTTGGTGTTGCTTAGATATTTGACATGCTTGCGGTCCTTTCACTATAAAACTTTATCATCACTTTATTTTAAAACCATGCAAAATAATCAACCAACAAAAATACTTTCGCAATTATAAATAGAAGGAAGGACAGTTGAAACGATTTATTAGTTTATGGCAAGCATCGGCAACGCGTGCGTGATACCTCTAGCATTGCAAGTGTTCATAGGCTTCGGTAACCACTTACCCACAGGTGGGGCCGTACGCTTGTTTGCCACTTTAGTTGTATAAAAAATCGTGTTTCTTCTTCTTCTTCTTCTTCTTCCTGCCCTTGTGCCACATTATGTGGGGTCGGCACAACATGTTTTCTTCTTCCACTCTCTTCTGTCAGCCGTCATCTCCGCACTCACATCTTTCTTACTCATGTCATCTTTAATACAATCCATCCATCTTTTCTTCGGCCTTCCTCTAGTCTTATATCCATGCACATTCATACCTAACGCTCTTCTCGTTACATGACTTTCATCCCTCCTCATGACATGCCCATACCATGCTAACCTATTACTTCTCAACTTTTCCGTCACTAAACTTAAAATACTTAATTACTTTCAAAAAAATAAAAAATATTAAAAAAATCGTGTTTGTTCTTAAAAATATGAAATAAGTTCGAAGTAAAAATTCCAGCCAACTTTTCGCACCGTATTAGATTCTGATTTATTTGTCAGCAACCATGTGAGGGCGGACGAGGCTTCACCAATCGGAAACCAGACTAGCTTGACCTGTTATGCTCTTGGCTCGTAATAAAAGTAAGGATAGAATTGGGTATTGTGATAGGTTGCGTAGGTGTCTATCGTGAGTGGTCGTCTCGTGGTCTTAGGAAACAAAGATTTCTCGCTCCGGCCGATTGAGCCCCTGTAGTAACTTCCTTGCCATTTAACGCGAATCCATGCAACAAAGGATCTCTCGCGCGAAATAACAAAACTACCAATCCTTATATGAGATGAATGTTGATTTTATTTCAGAGAGTCTACGACTTTTCTATTCCACTAAAGATTGAATGGCAAGCTCAGATGCTCTAGCACTTACACAGAAAAAAAAGAAAAAAATAGAAATAGACTCAGGACTTTTATCCCCAGAATGGTAGACATCCTCTCAGATCTCTATGTGATAAAATTCTTGAAGATATCTAGGGGCGTAGTCAGAGGCATGTCCAAATATTGTCACTTGCCCACATTTTGCAGTAGTGAGTAGGTATTCCATATGAGACTGCAAGCTTAAAAATACTTACTGGTTTCTTTCACCGTTTAAAGACCGTGTTAATGCGCACTTCAATTTTTCAAATAGAAAAACTTATTTGTGCGCGACCGGGATCGAATCCACGACCTTCGGCTCAAAAGTCGGGGATCCATCCACTAGGCCAACACGGCTTAATTATAATGAGATTATAATTTTGCATCAAAATACTTAGTGTTTTTCTTAATTTTTGAGTTGACGCAGGAAATATAGTCACAGAGTGAATACAATATACCAAAATCTTCTAAAATGTTATTGCAAAAAAAAAAATAACATACTAATTAAATTGGCAACTCATTTGAATATCACAAACGTATTTACAAATATACTCGAAACATCTAATAAATAGGAGATACCGATGCCCTCTATTTGCAGTATTCTTAATAATTACTTCTTCCGTTTTGTTTGCCTCGGACCTCGGAGGGGCGAGTGAAAGCCGAATTTGGGGGGCTTGGGAGTCAATAAATAATAATGCTAAATGCCTGTCGGGTGACCAAGGGAGCCAATACGGGTTGTACCTATTCCTTAATTATCAATTCACCAAATTCCACAACATCATTGAACTATGATACCCTATTGTTTTATTTACCGGACTAAATAGTACTTGAACTCAGTGTCATTTGTGCCAGGTTTGAAACCAAGTCATGCACCAAAAGGTAAATTTTCCATTAGGAAAATTTACCAGCGCTATACTAGTGAACCATTATGAGGAAACTAATAAATTCAAGAACCTAAAAATTCGACACATTCAGTGCACGAAAGTAACTCAGAGGCGCACTTTAATCCTTTCACTACACTCATTCCTTCACCGGCGGCCCTTTTCAGGGCCTCCATATCAAAGTCAAAGTCAAAAGGCGTTTATTTCAATAAAATCACTAGGATCACTTTGAAACGTCTTAGAAACTAGGTGAAGCTACGCCTGTTCCTATCACATGGTTACTGACCTAATCTAATACAGAATGACCAAGAAAGAATCATGCAACACGACAAGCAAGCAGTTCGTTTCATAAAATGACTAGAAGTGCACTGATAAAGGATTTTCCAAAAAATATTCCTCTAAGCTTATTATTCCGTTTGTCATGTTCAATAGCGATAAACAGTGTCTGAATAACAACTGTACAGGATCGCAAATGCTGGATGGATTTGGGATGGAACATTACTGACTGGGTCAGGGAAACTGAACTTAAAATGTTACTTCTTACGAGACGGTCCTGCTCTTAGTACCGTTCGATTACAGTACTTGCTGAGGTACAGTAAATGCGGGGCTTTCGCTAAAATCACTAGCACAGAAAGCGAGCACTTCTCCGCTAATTATTTAGGATCTATTTTGTTAGGATACAGGACCCTGCTTGCATGTTTGGGTCAAGCGTTCCGCTTGATTCGTCCGCTTTTGATTCTAATCAACGTCCGGAATGTTGACCTATGCTTTGTGGACATTTGGGATTTGTTAAAAGCTTGATTAATTTCACTACTTGTCGAAAGGTTGAGGGTTCATGAGATATTTTTTACCAAGCCTTATTTTATGACAGTTATTGGGTTTCAACATGAAAAACTACTGGGAGTAAATTTATAAGATTAATACCAACCTCTTTTTTTGTTATCAACCTCCTTGCGTTTTGCTTACCTACTGAGGATGACACTGGCCACCTACACTTTCGAATAAAAAACAAAAGTAGTATGACATCCATTCATCATCAATAATAACTCTTCATTTTACTTCTTAGTCATGGTCAAAGAAGAAAGATAAAAATAACTACGAAAAAATATCAACGTAAGACTTGGCGGTAAGGCCTAGATGCCATAGCCAGCCCGAAAGGGAAAAAAATTAAAAAAAAAACAATAATAACTCTTACCTCTTACTCTGACTGACAATCAAACGTAGTGGTTTTATTCTCTTTGAAAATCAACGCAGAGCCTAACCAAAATCCTAAGAGTTTTTGAAGTTGGTTAAAATGAGAAGTTGCCGTCAAATAGAATTACAATAAGGTCACCGCATTATCATCATCCGAAGCCCGACATCAACTACCTTCACTATAAGATCTTCTACTATAAGATCTGCGCGGTATAATTTTTTGTTAGCCAATTCTATTTTTCAACAATTTGAAAATTATTTGGAATACACCTACCTGTCACGAGTTACCCGCTACTTACTCGCTCCAGTGCGCCAGAGGGCTCATCCTGCGAGTGCTCTAAATAGCTCCTTGTGGGAAATCTATACAGAAACCAAAGGGAAGTTGAAGATGTATGCAAATGCAAGATCCTGCACGAAGCAGTTTTATTATGTTTACATAGGTTTTGAATACCGTAGGTAGGTAAGTTGGCGCATTTGGCAACTGGTACCCGAAGTTTAAAAAACAGTGATGTTATGTTATCGCAATCGAGTGCGATGTTTATGAATAATAATTTTGTTCATATATTGGTGCGTTAGATCTTTGTTCGTTCGCGTTACAGGTTTTCGGGTTGGCTCCGTGGTCTCTGTGAATTAATTTTCAACTGGTCCCCGAGGCACTCGAAAAAATCATCATCATCATCATCATCATCTCCCTGCCCTTATCCCACTTCATGTGGGGTCGGCACAACATGTTTTTCTCTTCCACTCCCCTCTATCAGCCGTCAAATCAGTATTCACTCCTTTCTTACTCATGTCGTCTTTCACACAATCTATCCATCTTTTCTTTGGTCTACCTCTCCCCTTATATCCTTCCACATTCATATTTAACACTCTTCTAGTCACATGGCATTCTTCCCTCCGCATGACATGACCATACCACGCTAACCTTTTGCTCTTCAACTTCTCAGTCACTGGCGCTACTTTCAAACTTCCTCTGATGTACTCATTCCGTATCTTGTCCATTCTAGTCACTCCACACATCCATCTACAAAAAATATTAAGTAATAATTTCAGTGTAAAGAATAAGTATTTTCCACTTCGCGAACATCGTACCCCAGAAGTATAGATATTGCTTCAAAACCATATCACACAAATTATATTCGTACTTTATGACGGCTGGGGACGAGCCATTACAAATTGAAAATAAGTCTCGATAGCTTCCCTGTTCCGGTCCGGCGCCGTTTGTCTCCGGCGCACCTCGGCGCGTCCGATTTATGGCACAGTTTTGTGAACTCTTAACCGTTACGTGATCTGCTTCCGAATCCAATTTATGCCCTCCATGGGAAAACTTCCTCCGAGACGCCTATTCTTTACGACGCCAGAGCTCATTCTAAACAATTGGTGCGCTTTAAATCCCACTTTCGACTGATTGGCTGGTGCCGAGATAAACTGGTTTTGTATCGTTGTCATAGCATTTGCTGTTGTTATTTTAGAATGCAAAGTTTGAAATTATTTTCTTTAAAAAAAATGAATCAAAGATGGATGGATCATTGGAAATGAGAGCTTTGCGAATAGAACATTAATCCTGAAGGATCCTGGAGGAACACAGTAAAAAATAAATAATACATTTTTTCAAACAACCTAACAGCATGTTTGCGCTGCATATTTTTTAAACACCAAGTACCCAATTTGCCAACTCACCTTGACGTAACTTGTATCAAATCGCGTTACTTTCACTAATAAATAAATACAATATAAAGCAGGTAACTGGGGTCGCGCGCGGTAGAGCGGGTAACGAGCGAATAATTCTCTCGCCGCCAGGTGGCGCTGCGGTTTGTCTCGGAGGAAGCATAAATGTCAGCTAATTCATGTAAATAGCCTGCTGATGTTCTTCGATTTTTGAGGCTAATTTCGGGAGACACGGCAGATTCCCTTAAATTATGCCTGTTTATAGTCGCGCATGTTCAACAACATTTTAGTCTGATGTTAGATTGTTTGTAAGTAAAATTTGCTTGTTTTTGTTTTACGGTTTGAACGCGCTGTGATTGCAAATATTATCAAAAAACCTATTCGATGTAACTTTTGACCCAAATAATCTAGGAATGAATACAATACACGCTATGATGACGCCTCAATTTGCAATACTATCAGATATACTATCATTGGATACTATCAGAACTACTACCCAAGATGAGGCAGTGGTAAACAAACTTTAGCAAGTTCAGTCGGGTCGACTGACCGTCGACTAAACACTAATTTATTTACCCCACGTAGGTACACAAGATCAATCAAACCTTTGGCAATTACTCGGCTATTGATAATTCCACATACAATAACATCTTAATGCAACCCTATTAAGATCCCCTAAGATTTCGCCCATATCTTCGTAGGTAGATAGAAATCCCATTTCTCTCGCCTTGTCGGCTCCTTGTTGGGTCTGGCTATATTTGGAGGTCGGAGGCAATCTAAGAGGTATTCAGCCTTGGCCGACGACAAGTCAGCCCCACACGTAGGTTTTGGTTCCCAAGGGGTTAGGACCTCTGGATGTGTGTAGCATGCTAGAAAGGAAGGATATGGTATCGATAAATGCTTGGAGTGAGCGATTCTTAAATAATGCAAAGTTTAGAGAACAAGACTTTCCGACAATTTCACTCTAAGGACCTTTATTAAGCAACCCTTATCAATGGACAAGTGTAATTGAATGATAACTGCCTCATCTTCAAAATGCGACTCTTTGATGTAATGGACGTGAAGTAACACTGAAAAGATAGTTCCGTTTTCGACATGTCAACTGCCCCTACACGCCTTCTCCATTAGATATTTTTGTCCCAAATCTAAAGCTCAAGGGCTGCCCTCTCATTATTTACGAAGGGCCGATGGGCTGAAGTGTGTGACACGGCACGTACGCACTAACGAGACGCTTTGTGACCATCTCCACGGTCAAGTGTGGTCACCGTTTGTTGATTTTTTAATGGACAAATTATATTTGCCGAGAAATCCCGGCGGAGTCGCGTGGCAGACTCTATTGTACGGAGTGGTGAGCCTTTTAAAGCCGTAGGGGACACGCGAAGCTCTCATGCGATGTGAGGTGTTTCGCTGCTTTTAAAAGTTTTGATAGCTATTGAACTTTAAACATATATCGAGCTACGTAAATTGTGATCGAAATCAATTATTATAACATAGAGAACTGAGAGACAAACAGTATTTTCAAAGCGAAGATTTAATAATAAACGATATTGAACACATGACTCAAACTCCGTACAATAAGTCGTTAGTACAATGACATATCGGGAACTATAAAATCGAGCACAGACTGCAAAACCGTTTTCCTCCGATTCGCTCTCACAATAGCTCATTTGTTATAACCTGATAGCGTAGTTATTACGGCCAAACAAATTGAGTCGAGCCTTCGCCACCTCAGACTAATGTAATTCCGGAGTGCGCGCGCCCAAGAATAGATATTTAGAGTGGATTGTTTTCGACAGACCGTAATGAAACTCTGATGCCGGGCCCAAATCAGTTTCGGAGGTGAGCGCGCCGCAGGGGAGGCTACATTGTAATAAGACGTGGAATAACCTAAAATAAACCGGCAAACGCGTCCGTACAAAGATGGACACGGGGTTCTGGCCCCTTACTGCTTAATTTGCCTACCGTAATTACTGTCCTCTCGGGTTGGGGAAGGCCGAAGGACCCCGAGGCCGCCCGGCACCGGCGTCTTCCAGGTTATATTGCGCCGTGCGGGCACCGCGTGTGTGCTTAGCAAATACTACCCGGTCGTTAAGTACGAATACGGGTGTGGACAAAATGTATTAGCTTAGGCTGAGATTCGGACCGTGTTTGCTCAGCGATGATAGATTTATAGTAATTGTGTTATTAACATTATGGGATAAGGGTTTTACGGGACTTAAGTAATGAAAGCTTTTACCTAATGCTCGGATTTATAGTGAATTTGCACACGTGGTGCGCGAAGTAATCACGTTGCGAAGGCGAGTGGAAAATGGGCGGCCATGGACTTTAGTTAGGTGTAATCGGAATGTCGTAAATATATTGTTGGGTACAAAGCTCGATGACGAAAAGTAAGCAATTAAGCATGTGCTCTTAAGATTATTTTCTATTCTACTAAACAAATAACATCTCCATTCGAATTTTATTGGCCGACAAAAAAATCTATAAATGTACAAAGTTGGCCAAGTAACATTTCCAGACTCACGTAGATGTCTACTTCTCCTCGGAGGAACGGTAACGAGTAAAAATGCAAAAACTTTTCCAACTCATAATGATGAGGACATACTTTCTTTTGTTTTGGCGCAGGCTCCAATTGAATAAAACATTTATGTCAATGGAGTCCATTAGGATTCTACGGAGTTCAGAGTTTTTTTAATGTCCGTGTGTATCGCCCCGGCGTTGTTTGGGTCCGAACAAAAGCTATTGGCCCAAATTGGGATCGAAATATTTTCCTAGGGATGTCACCGCAAATTATGCAGTCAATTATGTAGAGTTTTTGTTTCACGCAGCTGAAATACGTCAATGGTAAATAAGGTCCTCTAAAAGATAATTAACACTTTTACGGCGGCGGTTGGTCGGGATGATCCCGTAATAACCTTGTTAACCCTGGCGCACCGAGCGAGTTGGCTAGCCTTTTAACGGTCCTGTACATGGGCATTAATCCGAAAGCCATTGCCTTTGTCCTTGTCTCTCCGTCGCGTCTCAGCATGTTGCATCTCTGCGGGTCAGCGGGGACCGTGCCTTTTAGTGTGAGGTTTTCGCTCGCCTTAACGAAGGGAAGCAGAGCAAAGGTCGTCATTAGGGCAAGCGTGGTGTAAACAAGGTCCGAAGCGGCCGCTAATGGCCAATTCGGGCATCCTTCTCGAGGTGACCCCAGGTCTGTCTCAGGTCGCCGCCGTAAATGGGCTTTTAATTGCGATTTTGATAGAGCACAGCCGGATTACTTTTGCTATGTTCCCATTTGTGAGCAGTAAACGCGAGTGTTGCTAATTTGTGAATAGTGTTGATATTGATGATAGAAATAATATTCCGCACCTGTTACGAATTATTATTTTTTACAACGCAAAATAAACAGTTTTAGCTTTCTTCAATGTATAATCTCTAACACATAAGCTTTAATAACGAATAAATTTCTATGAAACTTCACTATTTATTGTTCACAAGTTAAGTTGCCTCATATTGACACGGATCCTCTCCACCTTTGGTTGTAAACTTTCATCGACGTATTAGCAATATCTAATCAAGGCACTGTTGTGACGTCGCGTCACGCCGCGACACCGCAGCGACACGTGAACGAAGCGGCGAGTGTTCCCGTTCTTGTTCGGATGTGAAATTTAATTTCCGCTATGCGGGAATCTGTCAGGGGAGGCGGGGTACAGCGGGCGAAGAAATATGCCCCGCTCTAAACTTTGTCAATTTGTTTGTGGAGCGAAATTAACTCGATCCAATCTGCGGGCGTCGAAGTCAAAGTCAAAGTCAAAAGGCATTTATTTCAATAAAATCACTAGGATCACTTAGAAACGTCTTAGAAACTAGGTGAAGCTATGCCTGTTCCTCGCGACCTGCGTTCTGATACCCGCTCCACTCATATTTCCGGCGAAGAAAGTAATACAGGAAAAGGTGAGCGCTGACAAGCCTTCCTCCGATATTATAATTCACGGTAAATATAAAAACATTCGCCAACTTGCCGCGGGTAACGGGATCATAACATGCTGTTATTTCGATCAAAACTTGCATTATGTTTTTCACGCCAACAATTTTCCCTTATATCGTTAGGGAATATTAGAAAGATGTAGCTCTATTTTCGTTTCGAGCTTCAGTTAATAAACATACGATACTCGCGTCTCATGTGAATTTATGAGTTCGTACTTAATTTTTTCTCCCCTTAAATTACTGAGGTAACAATCCATGGAAACGTAAAAATATGTTTTTCGACTTCGTTATCCGTATCACAGGGTCGGGTCTCCCCAGAGTATCTTATTAAAATATATTGTGCATACGCTTTAATTTTTACAACCTTGTCCGTTATCTAAATAATATTGAAGATTTTTTGCTACAAATACTGTATTCGTTATAAAATAATGTTGTGTTATCAAATAATCAAGTATGACTCATTATCATCATCCACAGTCCCATTTAAGTATCTTTTTTTGTGCGATCCATCTCGGATTTTGTTCATCTACGACCCGATTAACTAGAACATATCTATGCCGGAAGTCCCTAGTTTCTATACCTAACGTTATTGGCCACCATTCAGTTACCAAATTATGACTAGCAATAGATATATTCAATATAATTTATCACGGCTTCATTCGCTTGGTACCACGACAAAAAATTGTATTTATACTATTCCAGGTTAATTACTACATACATGCCAAATTTCATTCTAATCTGTTCATAGGTTTCGGCGTGAAAGAGTAATTTTCGTATCATTACAAACTTTTGATTAACTGTTTTCCAAATTCATTTTATTATCAAACTAGCTTTACCCGCGCGGTTTCACGATCGTAGAATCACATTATAGAGACAGGAAATAAGCGCCTTTTACTTTTGTTCTAACCCAAACTTCATTCATGTTTTTCACATCTTTAAACGTGGATATTTGGATATTTAAATTAATTACTGTTATTACACATATATTTGAAAAGCTTCTATAAATTTTTGCATTAAAAATATTTTTTACTTACAAACTTCGAACCCCTTTGTCTCCCCGGTCAGTAGCGCGATATAATATAGCCTAAGTATGTAACAATTTAGACCATAATCCGTAATTTGTAAAGTTTCATAGAGATCCTAGTAGTTAGTCTAGTAGTTTCCGAGATTAGCCCGTACAAATAAACAGTCAGACACACAGAGACTTACGATTCAATTTTGTTTTTGCAACTTGTTATTTGAACTGAACACGTTTTTAAAGAATAATAAATCTGTAGAATTTTTAGTTTCACTGTTTTATTATACAAGGTGATTCATAACATGTTTACCATCCCGAGAGGGGGTTATTCTATCAACAGAAATAAATAATATTAGCGAAAAAAAACATCAATATCTTCTTTTTATTCTTTTGGTTTTTTTTCACAAACTTTCTCAAATTAGATGTTTTTGGTTTTTTTATCGTTTTTATAACTGGCAACTATACGTACAAGAAGTTCGGAATCAAGATTTGTATCGAAAACAGCTGATTTTCGCATAGTGTTTTTTCAATGAAGAATGTCGAATTTCCAAAAGTCGTAGAACAAACTTTATTGCCAATTGGTTGTAGAATAAGCCCCTTTCGGGATAGAATACATATTATGAATCACCTTGTATGTATAGATAATATAAATTCTGGGTACGCCACCTTACCTACCAAATTAATCTACCAATATTTTCACCCTAAACGTTACTCAACTCTGCACGAAAACGCGGAAATTGACAAGTGTTTATCTGATGGAGTTCCTTCTTATAAAGGCACAGAAAATACTCCCGAAATACTACTACCACTGACATTAGCATAGAGACCTCGTTCGCAGGTGACGCCCGAGTAATTACACTCGCGAAGTTTCCTATGAAAATGCAGATTGTGTGGCAACATTCTGTGATAAGGCGTATAAAATAACAACAAACAGTTCATATAAAGAAAAAAAAGAAATAAGTTCATGACTTTTATATATTGGTAGGTAATGATCTCCAGGTGATCAGATCCTTGAAGATGTCTAAGGGCGGTAGTTAGAGACACGTTCAAATATTTAGGCATGCCCACATTTTGCAGTAGTGACTATTCCATACGTGACAGGTTGCAAACCCATCGCTGCTTATGAGACTTACTTAATGGTATCCTCACACAGTTTTCCTTCACCATTTAAGGGGCTGTGCGCACTTAAGTTTTTTGAACTATGTTTAACAGAAAAATACTTTTTCTGTTTAACATAGTTCGAACCCAACATGGCTTCTGAAGGAAGGAAGGGCAGACAAAATATGGAACATAACAAATTCAGATTATTGAAAGGTTTACAAACTAATATCTCTTGTATATGTTTTATTACTTTAGAGCTAGTAGGTGCTTAATTCTATAATAATATCAAAACATCTTCCCCTTAAACCTTCTAAAATCAAAATTTATATCGAACCGTCACAACTCACCATATATTTCAAAGCCTAATAACCGTCGCCAATTATTAAAAGCAAATATTAACCAACAAATTAATAAATCCAAAGTTTCTTTTGAGATCGCACAGCCGCCGCGGCATCTTTAATTACGTCGTATACAAATAAGGCGTGTTTAATCAGGGAACGTATCTTTGCATGCGCCTAAATGAAAGCTGAAGAAGTCTCAAGAAACTATGGAGTCTGTTTATTTGTGGCGCGGATAAATAAACCAGTGAACAAGGATGAGTTGAAAGTGGAATCGTCTCGTCGGTCATGTAAGTGTACAAGAGGATAATTAACCATCAAAAGGAAGAAAGGAGGTTATCAATTTGACGAGATCCACTATAAATTGTATCGATAACGAATGAGTAGTTTTTCTCATAAAAGTTAAAAAAATAAGAAAAAAGTTATGGAATGACAACGTAATTACCTACTGTACTCGGAGCTGATCTTCCCAGAGAACATTGAGTTTTTCTTCCCGAAACGGCAATAACTAATTTACCTCTGTTTTTCTACTAAAACACATTCGTTTAGTTAACAAATGTGTTTGTTGCAAAAAGGTTTGTTTACAAAACAGATTATATAGTCTTTTTTTTTGTTTTCCCCTTTGTGCTGGCTGTGACTTGGTCTCGGCACGGAATATTAAAATCTTTACTGAATCTTTACTGATTTTCTTACTTTTACTGAAAATCTATTCCACCAGCTATCCTACTTTAATCACCTAATGAATTCCCTTTTTCGCCTAACTCACTCGGCGCGTGCACTTTCGCGTCACTTCTAGTTAGCGTAGTAACTCTTACACAATCTGCGTTAAGAGTTGAAAAGTTGGCTCGACAAAGGCCTCGAGAGGAAACCATTATGGTTCTCGACGTCGTCGGTACCGCGGCCGCTTCATTAGAGAAAGAGTGGGCCCCTAGCTACCCCCTTCTTCATGTACGATGATTGTGTTGAAGAGATGCGGTTTCTTATCTGTATGAATGTAAGCATTATTTAGACAGGACATTTAATTTTAAGGCGACAGAAAGGTTCGTGATTGAAAAGAGATCTCAAAGGTGTTGTTTCCAGGAAATAACAGTGAAATGGAAAAACCATTGGCTGAAGCCAAGGATTCATACCACTGCTGAGTTTACGTAGGCGATTAATAATAATGTATGCTATCCAAAATGGGGCTTATTCTACACCCAATTGACAATAAGAATTATTCTAAAACTTTAGTAAATTTGTAATTTTTCACTGAAAAAACAAAAATCTGCTGTGTTGGCGTCAAATCAGTTCTAATTGAACGAATCAGTTGTTTGAGGTAGCAATCTTGATTTCGAACTTCTCGTACGTTTATTATTTAGTTAACATGACAATAAAAAGACCAAAAACAATTGATTGAAAAAAAACGAGAAAAGATCTGGTAAAAAATCATTTTTTGTTTCGCTGATATTTTTTCGTTAGATTTATAGAAAGAACCTTTTTCAGCAGTATACTAGTTATGGAAAACGTTGTAGAAGCTTTTTCCCAGAAATTCAGCATTCATTATCACGTGCTCAGAGCTTTTCATCTCACAAGCATTTTGAAGCACTAATTTGCTCACATCCACAGCACGTCTGCTCATCACGTCAAATTTGACGGCACGCCGCGGCCCGGAGCGCAACGTGTCTAATAGGACACACTGTGGCCGCAAATTAACGCCGCGTGTCGCTCGCTCGCGTAAAAGGTGCTTTATTGGAATTTCCCGAGTGTGTCGTTACTTTATTTTGCAAAGTTTTATGTTCACTCGTTTGATTTAATTAATTACCTACGACACTATTAAAAAGCTCATATACGAACGATTTAAATAAATCAATCACAAAAAATCATCTATGACTACGAAATGATTTTCAGATTTTTAAGTTAAGAGCCCTTCCTGAGTGGAGCAATTTCATGGTCCATCTTATCACATCACATACCGACAACCGTTGAAGGATGAAGGTTCTCGAATAGCAACCACGAACCGGACGACGCATTGTAAGAAAGCCTTCACTCAATGGACCGACGAAATTGTGGAAAACAGCATAATGGTAAACCCAAAACCAAGAGGTTAAAAAGTTAATTTAGATATTTCATTTCTAAATGTCTCCCAACTTGAGAACAAGATGCAAGTCTCATGACGCGTCAGTCACGTAGCCCTATCCAGAGGGGCAAGCACCAGTACACACGTTTATGAAATACTCTTCAATGGCATCAATAAAATTGTTCACATCAATGAGGCATGCTTTGAGAGCTTACTATAGAAGCACACAGTATGCACAAAACTGTACCGTTTTACCGCGTTGCTTGCTTTAAGTGCATAAAGTTCAGTGAGCATGTTGACGTATGATGGCCCTCAAAAGGGACAATAGCCGTTAGTGAAAGAACCAGTGTGGTCGTTTACTGTACACGCTACGATTTATCGTCGGTGCAATTTAAACAGTCAAATTCGTTTTTTCGTTCAGTCGATTTTTCGTTGCGTTGTGGCTTCAATATTACTGGTTTAATAGGAGATTGCGGTGATTTGCGATGTACTCGCTAGTTCAAGCGTTCAAACTCGTGCTAGCTCTTCAGATGGGAAATCGATGTCATTATGATAGAATTGATAGATTATCCGTAAGGGTACGTGCTGATTGGCTTTGTTAGCGATGCCCATCTTCCACCTGAGAGCACACTCGAGTTGGAGCGACAAGATAAATTGACAGATCGAGGAACGTCTTGTAGTGTGAGATGACCTTAATGACTTGTTGTTTGGATGGCTGTTAGGGCCTGACGCCTCTTAGTGGATTGTAATAGTGTAGTGTGAAGTGATATTCAGGTGGTTCACTTAACTGAAACCTGCATGGTTTCAGGCAAGCATAAGTCAGTGTTGCTGAATTTCCCCACATGGGCACAGCATACCCTCACAAACTCGACACACGCTCGCAAATTAAACGTTTCATCTTGGCATTTTCACGGGAGCTTGTCACTGTCAAGCTTGTACGTTTGTTTATTAACTTTTTGCTAATTAGACAGGCCCGAGGCCCGTCTGTGAGTATGTTGGCATTTTTAATTACGCACGATAATTTTGTCTGGCGTGAGCTGGCCCGGGCCTACTCATACATACACAATTACATCGGGATAAACGTTTAAGTGGTTTATTGAGTGGCATGTGTTTATTCTCTTGCTCATTTACATAAGAGAATAAATTGATTGCGGCAGCGGTCACTATCACACGAATTTAATCGAATAGCTCATGCAGATTCATAAATAAATCACAAATTAGCAAATCAATTAAGTAAATAAATAACACCCAACATTTACTCGTACATACATTGTCCTGACCCCACACTAGGATTCCCTGTGTCGTGGATATCAAAAACTACGAGTACTATGGTACTACAACACCCAGATCCGGAATAAATATTTGCAGATAATGCAAACATTTGTCCCGCAGCAGAAATAGAGCCCTTTGCGTCTCCGATGGGCACTAGCCCGCTACGCCACTGAGGTCGTCAATGGGGGAGGTAGAGTTAACAAGGTGATTTATAATATGTATGATACCCTGATAGGGGCTTATTCTAAACCCAATCGGCATTAAAGTTTGTTTTACGACATTTCGAAATTGGTCATTTCAAAAAACACTAAGCAAAAACCAGTTGATTTGACGTCGAACCAGTTTAAATTAAATTATTCTGCTGTTTTAGGTTGAACTTCTCGTGCATTAAATAATTAGAAAGATCTTTTCTTGTCGTGCCACAGATTTTTTTCTTGGTCTTCCTTCGTTAGGTCTGTGACCAGGTTCAGGTAGGGCGGCCCTACAAAAGGCCTATGATAAGGGCCAGATATTAATATGATAAAAGGCCAAAACAAGCTAATTTGAAAAAGTTCGGGGGAAACCTGAACAAAAATAATATTTTTGATATTTTTTTGCTAATATTCATTCATTTTGTTGTAAACCTCTTTCGGGGTCGTACACATATTATCAATCACCTTGCATATGCAAAATAATAATAGAAATAACTTTTTAATGGATCAATTGAAAAACATCACGAATCAAATTAAGCCGAATCAAAACAAAAGGAGGGTATGCGATGTAATCACATCGCACTGTCAAACACACTCAGGTACAGGCTTACGGGCCCGTTCAAGTTAAAATTTTCACTCCCCAGTTGCTTTTTACTAATTCGCCAAGTGAAAAGGGTTCGGAAGTAATACAGTTTACTGCTTATTCAGTATTTATGCGATCAGGGCGGCATCGGGCGATGCAAGAGTTCTCGGATAATTATTTTGTATTGCTTAATAATAAATGCAGCATTTTATTTCCGTTATCTGGAAATGTTTGCTTGGCTAAAATTGCACGCTTTTTCGCTTAATCTAGTTATTAATTTAACGTTATAAAGTGATAATAAAAGTATCAATAAGGGGATAAATTAACGAATCTTCTATAGGTTTTTTGTACAATGATTGGTTCAAAATACTTGAAGAATTCTGTCATTGCCCACGTAGCAGGCCCATATGTCCTGTATTATAACGGTTAAATTTGAACAACACATCGTTTTTATAAGATGGTTAGCAGATGTTATATTTTGAACCGGCTTCAAAATAAGAAGTGGTTCTCAATTCAGTCAATAGTAAACCTTTTCTGATGAAGCTTTTACTGGTGTATAGATATAATCCCACAGTTATTTCTGAGGGAATGCTACTTGCCCTGTAAGACTTAAAGTGGGTGCTTGTTTCTTTGTAAGTATATCCATCCATGTGTTAGTCATCTACGGCAAATAGCGCCTAAATCCTATATATTTCTGCGAACTTCAGTCGATTTTTTTTCCAGGTTTTTGAAAGAAATTATACGAGATCGCGACTTACATAATCTAAAGAATCCGAACACCCGTTTGAACTCTTTAAATTAGAATAGAAAATAACAACAGCAAATCGATTTCTAAGCGCTTAGATATTGAGATCCTGCAAAGTTGGATAGGAACGAGTTAGATTGAAAGGATCTTGTTTACGGGCGGATCACATCCTCAATCGCGCGTAATGTATTTATGATTATTGTTCCAGCCTATGTGCGGGGAAAATAGACGGAAAGTTAAATGTTGGAAGCATGTTTATGCCATGTTTACGAGAAATGAAGCTGGTAGAGTAGGGTAGTTTAGTTGCATCATCATCATAGGCAGCACGTATTAAACCTCTGCTGGGCATAAACCTCTGTTTTTCCCGCTGTTTTGGGCTTTCTCTTTACGGCAGCTATGTCGTCCATCTACCGAATAAATGTTTTTCTATCTTCTATCTATTTACCGGGATGCTGATCTACCAAGGTTTCTCTTGTGGCCTCTGTTAGGGTCTTATTACCACTGCTATATGTCATAACCAGGTCGTTCTAAGTTGGATTTCCGTATTACGCACTCTCGAAGCCACTCATACATACGCTCAAATATTGAGTATAGGTACATGAGAACTTCGGCGTTTTCCTACGCAGTGTAAATTAATACAGGAAAGTAGCTGCAAATAGTTGGTTCACTTCGTGCATAGCTGTCGGCAAAAGCCCCTTGCATGTTGGAAATTCCTTTATCAACCGAATCCTGAATTACTCGGCTAAGTCTATTGATGAACAAACATTGTATATTAGCTGGAGATGTCCTAAATATAGAATCCCCCATCTTAATCCAACAGTGGTGAAGCAAGCCGCTTCTTAATCCATCACGTAACCGAGAGCCGTCGAGAAATCGTGTTACATCAACGAAAAATGTATTATAGGGGGTGAGCTCCCTGATCGGACAAACTTTGCTAATACCACCCTCTAACATAATCGCGGAGCCTTTTACGAGAGGAATTTATGGGGATGGTCCCGATTTCTTCGTGTATTTATGGTGGAGGTGGCTGTTACGTGCCGGCATGGCTCGGCAGTTAATTAGGACAAGTAAAAACTCGAACGTGCTACCGACAGCTTGAATGGCGGGTTATTGGGGTAGTTGTCGCACACGAACACGTATCGGTGCCGTTATTTCTAATCTACTTTTCATATCTTCACTGGCATGGTAAAAAGATAATGGAAAGCAAAAATATTGCCTCAAAATTTGGTAAAAACCTGGTTACTTGGTGCACTGTGGTACAATTGTCGCATTGCAAAAGATATTACTATGGATACGATACTGAGACTTTGACTCAGACACTGGGATGCGCTGATCACTACGTCTACGAGCTAATTCCTCGAATGAGCGAATTTTTAAAGATGTTTCTCAGCTCAAAGCACTGATAGCCAAGACTAAAACTCATAACTTGTGCATTTTTTATCAAATCTCGCTTTCTTTGTGTGCACTCGCCTGAGTTAAGATGTATACATTTCATTGTTTCGTGAGTAAATGATGTCACAATAGGTACATATAAATATGGTAGGTACATAGCATTAAAATGGCACAATGTGATGGATAGGTACATAATTTTTATGGCTTTGCTGTGTGCATCTTTATTTTTAGTAAAGTGACATAATTTTACAACTTATGAAATGTATACATCTTTGCGCATGCGACTGCACCGAGACATGTAAACTAGGTCCTCAAACTATTCGAAGGCTAGGTTGTCAATATAACCTAGCCTTCGAATAGTTCGAGGAAGGCCTCAACTAACCGCAGCTTATTAACAAAGACGTAGCTTAATTCAGAGGCCATCGATTGCGGTGGTTACCTCAGTAATTCGAGCGCATTGAAGCCGCCACCATCAAAGTTGCGAAGTCTTACCAACTCGGCCCCAGGTGAGAATGTGCTAGACTGGCTAGACTGCCCGCGAGCCAATAATGCAGCATACTAAAGCATACAATCTACTAGAGCATAACATACTGTGATTCAGGTTTGTCCGCTATGAAAGAACACATTTTACAGATAATTTTAATACTTCCCGAAAACCCGAAGTAAAGGCGCGGACCAATCTAGCGTCTAGTTTGCGCCTGATTGCATTACTGACGTAATATAAAATATCTGCGTATGCGTAGTATATCTACTACATCAAAAATAGTATTGGATGCTATCACAGAGTTTCAGTCAGCAGCAAACTAGCTCCATGAGACCGCGCTCTAAGGATCTCATCGCAGGTTAGTTCTGGAATAAGGACAGACTTATCTATACAGGAAATCGTCAGTATCTTTTCACATTTACGTATACTGTGCTTCTTTTTTGTATAGATACTCCTGCTCCTCCTGCTCAAATTTAGCTGGTATGACAGTGTTTTCCGTAGCCTGCAGGTAAAAGTACACTATATGCAGAAGAGTGCTGTGCTAAAATGCTTTATTTTTCTTGAGGATTCTGTTCAATACTCTAGTGGGCATAATGCAACTCTCGTACTCAAAGCTTTAGCAGACGCTAGCCTTGACTGCATGCTAACGTGCCTGACTCAGCGCCGTCAAAGATGTCGAACATTGCCGCTGTCGCGAAGTTGGATACATGTGGTTTGTCGGTGTGGTTTCTAGCCTGAACGTTGCTCTGATTTAAGTAATTATGTCAGGGAATATTGTGTAAGTTTGAGATGTTTGTTTGGGATGTGGACATGACATGCCTAGCACAAGCATAGCGGATCAGTATAAAGCCGAGTGTAGACGATGCTTTTTTAACAGGCAACTAGCAGGCAGAACAGCACAGCTGAAAGAACAATGACAAGCATGCAATTTGCAAGAAATAAAATAGCAGCATTCAAATCAGCATATGCTTTCGCTGATAAAACTCGGGTCCCAATGGTTTCGAATGAATTCATTCGAAGATTGAATTCATTCTACCATGCGGTTAAGGATGCCAAATTTATTCGTATTTTGGTTTTAGAGCATGCTGGTTTCCACAGCCATTATAAGAACGAATTGAACGAAAGAGAGTGACTTCAGTCTATCATGCGGTTAGGGATGCAAATTTATTCGTATCTTGTGCATGCTGGTTTTCATAACATATAATAACGAATTGCATGCAACCAAATTTTTTCAATGTCAAAATTGTGCAAGTTATTTTGGCAGGATATTCCTTGAAGAGTGTAATATAATAATATTTTACGATTCTGAAGATTGTATGTCAGTACCGTTTACGTAAATTCGACAATGCAGAAATAGGTTCGTGGAGGATAAGTGGAGGACGCAGGCTGCGGTTTTGTTCTCGAAACTTCAGCCCGTGTGTTTTGATGTATCTTATTGCATCATAGGTACCTAGAGTACCACGTAAGGTGTAGTTTGAGTTTGTTATGAATTTTTGCTTCTAATTAATATTATTTATAGCTTATTGCATTATCCGGGTCAGGCAATTCTAATGATACCCTAAACATCAAAATCCACTTAGCCTGATAGGTACAACGCGGAAATACATTTACCACTTACTCGTACGTACGTACCGAACAGATACAAACATTCTCGCAAAGATATGAAGTGAAGAACATAACCCGGCCCCGTAAGTTGACAGTCTCAAAACATAATGGTTCAAATTTGCATAAATAGTGCTGACACGCCTGCCTTTGGCTATGAGATATCATGAGCCCGAACTGACATGTCAGCCGGGTAAAAAACCCCCCACCCAGACTATTATAACATTACCAAGAAACCAGTAAGCAATCAGTTAATAAAACCCTTGAGCTTTACAGTTTACTTAGTACAACTTTGAATAAATACCTTTAAAAGTACAGCGAACGAATTTCAAAACTAATTATCATTCGCACAACTCCCCGAGTATGCCTACACGAAATCTTTACGCTTCAATTGAGCCAGTTTATAGCAAAATTAATTACTGGCTAGAGAGGATCGACTATAATAGTTTCCCTGTGAAATTATTGTGAGGGGTCTACAACCGCCGAAATTGTGTCCGAACAAGAAAATTAGTGAGCGTAAGCGGGGTGCGAATTTGAGAATCAAAGAGCTGGCGCAACTTGTTCCGACTGTATTGTGTTGTCCATCATTTACATGGGACGGTACGCCACCTTCGGAATATGTAGTGGAAGATCGCTCCAATTAACATTTTGGCTTTTAGGACACAAAGGGATTTTACAAGTTTGGCTTTGAATTGTTCCCAAACGCGTAAGTGCTCTCACTTAGATTTCATTTTCCATTAAACTTTGACTTCATAACTTTTTTACTTTTGTTTCCTGAAAAAATACAATTTACCGGAATTCGAGCTAAGATTTGAATACAGTGTAAGATATAGGATGAGTTATTTCCACACAAGGGCTAAGAAACAGACATTGCGTTTTCAAAGGGCGATGCCGCGTTATTGGGATGTATGGCTGCCTGGGGAGAACCGACGTCAGTGCAGCTGAGATTCGCATACACCAGATTTATAGCCTCACCTACGTGAATATTAATCAATTTTCCAAGCATTAGAAAACTTTCAGATTTCAAAGTCACGTTGAAAAAATATGACTAACCCACTAAGTTTTAATATGACTAGTTTCAGAGTACCCTGGGAACTGAATACCAATCGTACAGGAGAATTACATTACATACATCATTACATACATTTTTGGCAAGTATTGCTCGCACTGTCGCCTTAACGTCTTTTAAATGAATTTAAACGTTTTTTTTTTGGTTTAGTAATAGGACACTGCCATTATTTTCATCGAATTCAATGCAATTTTTCAATTATCTCTCAGAATTCTTCTCAAGATGACTTAGAATACGAGCCGTAGTCTTTTTAAAACTTTAGTGATTATTGTATTGATTACTCAAAGCGTGGGCTGAAAAAAATATCCGTATATTATCAGTATTGCGGTTTCGTATATACTCGTACATAGACAAGATATAGACAGAAAAGCGGAATAGAGCACAGGGTTCCGTATAATATGTACAGTACATCTGATTTTCTCACCGCGTAGAAGTTAATGGATACGGTCTGACGCAGCTATTTAAAAGACTATTAGCCTAAAAGGCGAGCCTGTTCAGGTGCATGCAACGAAGCCTCAGACTGACGGCTATAAACTACACAGGGTGTTCTCAAACGAGAAAGAATTAAGTATGAAATATACGCGCCTCGAGCCTACGAGTATCAAGGTACATTGATTTATGGGACGGCTATCTGCTTTAAATATTGTTCGGAGCATCTTAGGTGTTGGTTTAAATGGGGGACATTGTGTTTTGGGGTGTTTTGGGATAATCATAGACCGATGTTGCAGGGACTGTGCATTAGCAATCGGATATTATGGAAAAACTAATTAGGACCTTATATTATGACTCTCTAGGTCCTAGCATCTATCTATGAACGTAATCAATTTGCCCTAAAATATCAAGACTGAAAGTTAAACGGTTATTCTATGTACTATCGCTTACTACCTACCTAATACTTACCCTGTTTGAGTGCTCGTGTAATTTGTGAAAGAACCTAATTACGTTTTGACGAGTGTGAGTGCCCATACAGCCTTACGTGGTTTATAGGGCACTAGAAAAAAAAATTGTAACCGTTTTGAATAAAGTGTAGAATACATAAATACATTTTCAATAAATAATGTATCATGTGTCGTTGTCAATTGTTTAAATAGTATGCCAACATTTTGATGGGAAAAACCGCAGTGTTTTTACCAGAAGGAACCGGGTGACGGCGCCACGAGACGAAGGTTCGCCGCGGAACGCAGGCCCACCGCAGCTGCGACAGCCCTGACTTTATAATTGCAATATAATAACATTATGTCTTGAATTATAATAACTGTATCATAGAAGATTGTTTTTAGATGAGTTGAAGAGTATTGTTTTTCAATCTTTAAAGAAGGGTTTATGTAAGTTTCGGCTTTTTGAAACTGAAGTGGCATTATCCTATCTATTTAGGAGGGGGTTGGGCACAGCGAGATTTTCTCGTTCTGAATTGGAGCAGCCTGCCTGGGGAGGTACCTCCGCCTTACAGAAGATCGCAGCCAAATAACATTATTTGTTTCAAATAGTGTTGTGTTCCTGCGGTGAGTGAGGTTGCCAGAGCTCTTTAAGGGGGAGAGGGGAGGGGTCGGCAACGCGTGTGTGATGCCTCTGGTATTGCAAGCGCTCATAGGCTACGGTAACCGCTTACCATCAGGTGGGCCGTAAGCTTGTTTGCCAACTCTGTTGTATAAAAAAAAAAAAAAAACTAAAGATACTCATATTGTCTTTCACACAATTCAAGCAACTTTTCTTTGGTATACCTCTTTCCTAATATCCTTCCACATTCATATTTACTACCCTTCTATTCACATGACATTCTCCGCATAACATGCTCATACCACGCTAACCTATTCCCTTACCTCAACTTCTCAGTCACTGGCGCTTTCCTCTGATGTACTCATCGATGATGATGATTATACAGATTATTAGTACATTTCTGTTAAAAAGCGTTAGCAAACTTACAGTCAATAGGGTCATCGACATGGAAAGTGTATTAAAAAGCTAAAAACACATAGGATAGCTTCAACCCGACAAGGCTTAGCGCGGCTCATTGTCAGAGCAACGCCAACGTCTGCCTTCACGAAACGAAAACTTTTCGAAATGCCCCGTCGACCAGCCTTTATTAAACCTACGGCCTGTGGAGCACCATGGAATGAGAACACAATCTGCCTCTGTAAAGAGTTGGGTGAATGGACGTGACACGCGTTGCTTACTTATGCGTAGGTTAGCATAATTGGCAATCGTCTCTAACATGTACATTTAATATAAATAAATCTACTATTCAATTCTACTAATATTATAAATGCGAAAGTTTGGATGGATGGATGGATGTTTGTAATTCAATCATGCCAGAACGGATCTGGATTAATTTGGCACAAAGATAGTCTAGAATAGCACAGGCTACTTTTTATCCCAGAAAAATGTACGGTTCTCGTGAGGTACATTTGTTTTCGTCTGTCACAGAGCAAACTGACAGGCATTTTTGCATAGTAGTAGTTTAGGGGTTAAAAAACGACATAGGCTACTTTTTATTCCGGAAAAATGCACGGTTTCTATTGGATAGCATAACGATACTGCAAAATAAATGTGAAAGTTAGTTTGTAGTTTGGATATTTGTAGTCCAATTACGCCGTAATAACTCAACCGACCGAAGCCGCGCATGCTAGTACTTACTATATCTTATTTAGTTCATGTCAATGTTTTCTCTTACGTGGTAAATCGTAATCACCTCACCTTATTAATAACGGTACACCTCTTTTTACATTCTGAAGTATTTTTGGATCTGGATGCACGTAAAAGCTCCTCTTGTTTCTCAATTCCACGGCAGAGCGCATTGCATAACTGACAGCAATAAGTAAGGCGTCCTCGCCACGAATTCAATATTCAGAGCGAGCTGAAAACTTTTATTACTGCGGCGTAAATATAATGAGTGCAGGTGAGGCTGTTGTCTGCTGGATTTACGGCGCAGCCATTATTCGGGAGTACTAAGACGTCGGAATTAACTTATGGCGTTGCCGGCTAGATTGTTTGCTAGTTTTCTGGTAGTGATTGCGCCTGGTATTTAAGGTTGAAAAACGTAGGAATCAACATAATATTTAACGAATGATTTGTTTTAAATATTCACTAGTACCTAATTCTATGGTTAATTTCTAAGGACAAACACTAGATAACAACCAACTTGCTTGTAAATAAAATTAAGTAATCGAAAAAGCCATCCGAACAGGGAACTTCCTTTGAAACCAAACACTATTATGGCACTTGTGATAGATACCATTTCTTAAAACTTTTAAATAGACTGATGGTATGCCCTGGACTGAGATCTATGCTGTCTGGTAAAAGTTTGTGCTTCGATGATCGTTAAGGCAAAATTAAGAAGACATTTGAAAATCGCATCTATAGCCTGTTCTAACTAATATCCAATCCTGAACTACGAAGTCGGTTGATGGTTTGAAAGTTGTGATCTAACAAATAAACATAAAGACATACAACGCTCGCTTCGCTCGTTCAGTGCCCTGATAACATTACACCTAACCACACTATTTAGCAGAAAATCATAAAACTGCTAAAAGAGCATGCATTAGCGCACTCAGGTGAACACGACACTCACGTCTGAAAGCAGTCAGATCGTCAGTTGCCGGCAAGACGCTAATTATCATGTAATCGTGGTTTTTGAGAGAAGTCGTAAAAGGCAGCCCGTTGCTACCAGACAAGGATACGACAGCGACGTGCAAGGCAGTGCACCCAGGTGAGCGCTGAAGGTAATGCGATCCTCGCATCTGGTATAGGTTAGTCTACAAAACGTCTAGTTGGTATCTTAGAAAATACGATGCAGCGTCTTCTTGCATGAAATATCTTCAGGCTTAAGTTTAGTACGAAGTATCGAAATGAAATTACGGAGAATAAAATCTAAAAATTATTTATTCATTTGTCTTATCCACTTAATTTTATGTTTATATTGTTATATACAATGCATCTACTAATATTATCACCTCTTTCTAGGTTTGCTGGAAGAAAACTCTTGTAAGAGTTAACCTCATCTATGTTCATCTGTAGGTATATGTTTCTGTGTGCAGTAAAGAATAACAGAAAAAAAATAACTTTCTTAAAAAAATACGTAACGAAAAAACCATTAAAGTTAACATTCTAGTCTACATGAGTCTCGTTTCACATTCAAATTGCTTACAAAATTAGCGTTAGTTTATTTCACCATAGTTTCTGAAGTAAAACTGTAGGCATCTTGTCTAATAAACTCGTTTAAGTAAACATATTCAGAATTAATGCAGAAATATTATCGGATGCACCGCGCATTTGCCGGTAGGTACTGGGCTACACAGACGAGCGGTTTGGTAACGTTAAACTTTGAAATTACGTTTTATTTCATAAAGCATCAAGATAAATATTACTTTAGTTATAAACATCTCCTTAATCATCAGTATCTACCTATTTAATAGCTCAACTACACACTGAATAAAACGCAGTATGCCCAAAAAAGAACACCGCTAAAAGAATTCCATTTTTTTTCATATGTCGACTAATGCTAGTTTGGTTTTATCTCGACACTATTTTTTATTTAAGCAGCGCTTGACCAATCATTTAATTTGCGCTTATAAAACAAAAAACCACCCAAAATTCGCTCGGGATCAACATGTTTATTATGTGTAATTTCTAGTTAATCAGAAAAAAACTGTGTTTAAAAGCCGCCTGTGTGCATCCACAAAGGCGATAGCCTATTTGCTTACGCGCGTGTAAGCGCTCGCGCCTCGCATAGGTGCATCGGTTTCCATGACGAGGCTTCAAAAGTTTCCTCACAGCGCGGAAGCTCCGTCTCCACCAGGAAATTGAAGTCACCTCGCGTTCTCGTACACAGCTCACGAACAATGCTTTGCGAAAGAACGTCTAATTTATCTACGAGTTGTTTTGAACGATTTAAATTGAATATCGATTGGGATAGCATCCTGGCCGGAATTATCGTGTGTGGCTTTGTTGTCTGATTCCTTGTTTCGCTTTGTGCTCGAATTGGTTTGTCTTGAACTATTAGTGGCGGGATATTGTTGCGTTTTCAATACGCTTTAAGTATAATACGTAATGCGCTTGAGCGGTATTGAAATGATTTGACGGTCAAGATTATAAAAAAATAAGATTTAGAACAATTTCAGTTAACATAAGGGACATAAATGAGTAATAGAACTTATAGTAATAGAATAATTCAAAACCCGACAGAGTAAACTTAAGAGCTTTTTTTCAAAAGGTATTCTTTTCATGCTTTCTTGTATCGCACATAACCTCAAGCTAAAAATTGGAACCAGGTTGATGTATAATGTAACAAGATCAAGAAAACGAGAACTAATTTCAGTTATTATAAGATATTGCTACGCTCGCAGACCGCAAGTTCAGGTGCCACGCACGCTATTGTAAATATTAGTTTGCAAAACTCATCAATTCCGCGCTCCAACTTAATAAAATACTTGGCGCTTAATTGAAAATGAATACTCCGATCGATAAAATATTCCGCAGCCTTAATCCGCGATAATGAAGCCCGCGAAGGGTTGCTTTCTGAGGGCGAAGTAATAAATGTTGCGTCCCAAATTTAAAATCAAAGTGCGGAATAAATTTTGATTAAGCGATTAGCCAGAACCGAGGTGTTTGTGTTTCTTCAAACCGGCATTAGAGATGCTATACTGGTCGCGCTATATGGTCGCAATATTGGGTGGGCAAGACACTTTGATACGATTGTGGTAATTCTCCGACTTACCGTGGTGGCCCCGGCTGAAAAATAGGCCTCTGTGCCTCTCTACCCTACCCGTGGATTTCGTAAAAGGCGACTAAGGGAAAAAGCAAGGGCAGCAGCTCCCCAATGTTCTCAAAAATAGCTATAATTGCGCACACCAACCCGCGTACATAGAGTGGTGGGTAAAGGCAAATCCCCATATGATAAGAATTCTGGAATCTGTGGGAATGCCATGTTCAGCAGCGGACGTCCAGAAGACTGAAATGATGATGAATTCTGGATAGTAAAGTCAAAATCTTAAAATTATTAATGTAATTCGGTGTAGGTTCCTTATCACTAGATGGAAAAAACATCATACACGATGTCGAGCTCGTGAAGACAATTTTAGTATCTATTTGCATGAAGCAATACAAAAACAAGTCAAGTCATGTGCGCTATAAGATTTATATTAGAAGAGCAGCATGCATTCATATACATATGCGGTGGCCCATTGGATAACCGCGAAGATAATACGCGGTTGAAATTCATTATTATTTTATTCATGCACTATCCCGTACATCAGGTTTAATAACCGTTGTAAAGGGAAGGAAGGTTTCTGCATTTAAGGAGGTAATGGCGGAAGATAGTGGCTGTTTCATTGGAATATGCGGTTAGTTCAGATTCATTTTGCAATGAATAAGGCAAGATTTTACTCGCCATTTTCAGCTTGTACAAGCTTGTGTACTGTAAAAGCTGGATAGTTTAAAGCCAATATTCATGAACTAATCAGTTCTAGAATTTATGTGAGACGACAGCAGAATTGCGAGTCCACCATTAAATGAGCCACCTCACTCGTCACCGATGAGTGACCAAAATTTCTTGATCATCCGGTACTACTTCAGTGATGAGGTTAAAGTATGGTGGCAACATAAGCGCTTATGACCTGACCCTACACTAGGACTCCCTGTGTCGTTTCGTATGTGACTGTTGGGTGTTATTATTTAGTATATTTTGAATAAGAAACCACATGGCACATGTAGTTGCAGAATTGTATACCGAATTTCGGGAAAACACCACAAACTCGTCACTTCTCTAGAATCTTTACACATTCACCGGTATTTACGAGTACCTCCAAAGTACCGGCGGTAAATCACACATTCGCACGAACAGTAATTAACCTTATGACTCCGGGTTTTAGCTCGCATCTCCTCGGTTACCTCGCATCTGGGTGTGAGCGTACTGTCTTATGAGCTGACGGGCGCATAAATAATGTTTTACTAGATTACTAACGCGGCTTAGCTCGCGTGGTACCTAGATAAAGTAACCTAGATGCTATGCTAGGTAAATAGGTAACTCTATATTGCAATTGTTTTATCGAAATCGGTTACTCAAATCATCCATCTTTTTTGTATGAGTTTAAAATAAACGGTTTTTCATTTCTTTTCAAACATGTCAAATGCGAAAAAAAGTGAAGCCTACGTAATTTTTATAAAATAATCAATAGTGCAAGCAATTTATGTTCGATTTACAGTTTTAAGTGACTTTAAAAGCTCTTAATATTTTTTTCCTATCCTAATTAAATTACTATAGGTAGGTACAACGGAACGACTCATTTTTTGCATGAATATGGAGCCTTAGAGTGACTTATGCTACTTTTCCGTGTAACACGCGAGTGAAGCCACAGGCTAGTTCTTTATTCTTTATTGTACATAGAAAACACATACAAAAAACAAACTAAATGACATGTACAAAGGCGAGCTTAACCCTAAAAAGAGTTTTCTTCCAGCAAACCTTTGAGGCTATGAGGATAGGTGGTTATAGAGGTAGGGTTCGTGTACAAGACCAATGAATAAAAAAAAATAGTAGATGTATAAACAAACTATTCTAACAAAATATACTTATATTAGATACCTAAATATAAACTTATCACTATGAACAAACTACTTATATAATAATAGTTCATTAATAATTCTTATTTATTTGTGAGGACAAGTAATTTCTAAAACCGAAACCAACATTCTGGTTCTCCTACTAAGCTACTTGTAGGTACAGTTTATTTACTTCTTGTGAAGTATAACAAATACAAATACATAGTTTACATCAAGTAGAAAACTTGTAAAACTGCACCGAGCACCTTGTACCTCGGGAATGGCTTAAGTTTTCATTGGCTCTTTAAGAAAATACGCTTTTAATTTTCTTTTCGTTTCGGTACTTTTAAATTACAATTTAATTTAAAAGGCATTATACACATCTTAGTTCCAAACATTCTACGAACAAAAAATAAGGTCTAAAGTTGTGAATTACAAAGGCTATAAATAACAATCAAGAACTCAGGTATTGAAGTAGGTGCTTAAATTATAATATAATTCTAAATTAATATTTACTACTAATGCAAATGTATAGAACTGCAATAAATTTTCAATGATTGAAGGCCAAAAACAAAACATTTTTCATAGCGGCAACTCTAATCCGGAGGCTCTGGGGGGCCGTAACAACGTTAACCGGTCCATTTCTCAATTTTCGCTGTAGAACCCCTTCATTCTTATAGGTCGCAATATAATGGGAAACAGGTACCTGCATATAGCCGGAGCTTACCAGTAACATACACTGAAAATACTACTTAGGATGGAACTTGCTTGCTTGCTTGTCGTGACACTGATTATTTCTTGGTCATCCTGTATTAGGTCAGTGACTAGGTTTAGTATGGTGGCCCTGAGCAGGTATATAGCTGAATTGTTTTTTTTTTTTTTTTTATACTACTGAGTTGGCAAACAGGCATACGGCCCACCTGTTGGTAAGCGGTTACCGTAGCCTGTGAGCGCTTGCAATACCAGAGGCATCACGCACGCGTTGCCGACCCCGAACCCCCCTCCCCCTGAAGAGCTCTGGCAACCTTACTCATCGCAGGAACACAACACTATTTGCAAACAAATAATGTTATTTGGCTGCGATCTTCTGTAAGGCGGAGGTACCTCCCCAGGCGGGCTGCTCCAATTCAGAACGAGAAAATCTCGCTGTGCCCTTCTTCCTCTAAAATATAAATGAAATAATGTTATACATATTCTTCCTAAACTATTTTTTTTTTATTCTAGGCTATATATTGAATAGTTCTGGAGAAATGAAGAAAATAGTGAATTTTCTATAACGTCATAACCTGATGTTCCATTTGTTTGAGTTACAATGACTTCGTAGTTCAGATAAGATTGGATATTAGTAATATCGTGCTAAAGATGCGATTTCTAAAAATTTATCTCTTTTGTGCACGATCACGAAAGCACCAGCTTTTACTGGACATCGGGAGAATTTAGTTCGGGCCAACCACTATTAGCCTTCGTTATGTGACAGAAATCAAGATCTAAAATACCTGTTGAAGGTATAGAAATCCGTGAACCATCAAAGGCACTCAAAATATATCGTACTATTGCGAAGAATTTAGACTGTGACGTTCAGAATGACTTGTTCGTACTATTAGGCGCCAACCTGCTTTCATTGTAAATGAAGCTTAGCTATGGACGAGTTTCGCCCATAGAACCCCTTTATTCTAAAAGATGGACGCACAATAGATATACTATCGGTAACCCCTCAGCCTAAGGCACTTCGACAGGATCAGAAACCGTGTATTTTATTGCTCTCAGGAATTTTGCGGGAGATTTAACATGAAGAAAATGAGATGGTAGGTAAATATTCAGACTTAGATTTTGCATTGCTATGTTTTTGGATGAAGCTACGGAAACGAGAGGAAAGTTGCTAGATTCAGCGTTAAAATACAAAAAACAACGTTTTATTCGAAAATAACAACTATTTATTTGGATTAATAAATAATATCTACTACGACTGCGATCCTTCCAATCTACTGGTACGGATTCAGCAACAAGTCAACCCATCCCTAATTTTGGCTTTTTCGTACATACCTATACCTACCCATAAAATCTTCAATGCCGCCGATGGCTGTAAAATTCCAAATAATTGCTTCGTAAATTTTTATTAAAAATATAAAATACAGGATGATCCATCTCAAAGTTCACGTTACGGACCGATGCCGTCTGGCTCTGTGGTCGCATCCGGTACCCCGTGGCATTATATTAAATTTTATTATCGCCCTGGACTAAGTAATGGGAATATCGTGTAAGGAGCGGCCGTCCGGAGCCCCAGGCGACTGAGGGGGTTGTGAGGAGGGGGTGATTAAAATTTCGACTAGGGATGTAGAGCTTGCTACGGCAGATTGGTCAACTCCGAATGAAAACATTAAATGCTAGCTAAAGTGTCCGATCTTACACTTGGCTTTCGAACAGATGTCCCTTCGCTGAAATCGACTTTCGATTCTTTGGTGCTGAACAAATGGGTATCTTTGGACACCAGTCTTAAACCCGATCACTCGGTAGTCTGTTGAACCAGTCTCATCCCAAACTTGATAGTCAATATTTGGTTTCTTCTTTGCGCTAATTCTGTGACTAGCACACAAATACGCAAAGGTGTGACCTTGTGACCGAAGATGAAAACTCCATTGCAATTTTATTCAGTATTGTAGAGGATCTTTTCATTTGCTACTATTAGCGATCGAATCTCGTTAGTCGTTTTATAGGGATCACGCACTGATTTTAGATTTCATCTTTGAATCAATGGTTAAGTATTTATGAAAAAAAAACTTATTTGCAATACTTTAACACCCGAAAGCTTTAGAGAATTACACCATAATGAAAATAATAGTCTTCACAGAGCAACTTTTCCAAGTGAGAACGAGGTTTACATCCGATTCCGATTCCGACCGATGTTATCCAGGTTGAATTTTGACCAAAAGCTGTACGACTTCCAACTTCGGATTATTGGAAATCTGCATTTACAAGAGCCTTGTCCCATCCCTAACCGTGACTACCGTTGATGACACAAGCACTGCGGAGTGGAAGGATTACTGCACAGTTTATGAGTGGATTACATTACACTGTAGTGTTGCTCCGATTTCATTACTGGACACAAGCTTATGAGTCTTGACAAGTGATTGTAAGCCCTGTTTTATATGTTAATAAAACTTTAGTATTGAGCAATGTTTTGATTAAAAATAAGTACCTACCCATATAGGTAGATCTATTTGGAATTACTAGGTGATTCATACGTATACCTACTATCACGAAAAGGGCTTATTCTATCAACAAAAAGATAGAATATAAGCAAAACAAAAACATTTTTTTTCCAGTTTTATACCCGTAAATTTTCAGATCAGAAGCCGAGCTTTAGTTCATATTTCTTGGCAATTAGAAAGTGCTTATTTTTTTCATAAGCCTTGAGAAAACTGCTCTTATGCTTCGGGAAACTGGCCATATTATCTCAACACAGTAAAAATAAAAAAGTTGAATAAACCATTTTTTTTTATTTGTTTGCTTTAATTACTTTGCTCAAAGGTGTCGGTCCTTAATTATTTCCCAATAAATCTTAAACGCGCCAGTTGCCGCGTTGATCTTTCAAGTGTGAAGGTTTATTTAAGGGCGGCAATATTTTTTCCCGCCCCAACTTCGAGATCACTTCGTTATATTTATTAAAACATCGCCCGAGATTACAAAGAACACGATATTTTTTACACTGGAAGATGTGAAAACCAATTAAGGAGATAAAAAGGGAATCCAGCGAGGTGCCTGCATTAATTTCTTTTTTGCGGGATTATTTTAAAATTGCATTATATTCTTGTTAAGACGCCGCCCAGCCCGCCACCGGTTAATGATACTACTACCCCTTGCTTTTAATTGCCTTGGGCTATTGCGAAATGAGTAATCTGAAGGTGCTCCTACAGATAAAACTTTCGAGGCTAAAGTGTCTTGAGACTGAAGCGGAGCAAAGTCATTATTTCGCTTGATTCAGTCAAAATAAGCTTAGGCACTAATCTTAATTAGTCATCGAGTCTTTATGACAACAGCTTTAAAATGAGATTTTTTAAAACCTAAACTAAAGATAAAGTGAAATACTACTACTAGGTACTCTCCTCATGGTAACAGTTGAAAACTACCAATGCGTGAATCGTACAAATACGACTTGATAGATACCCCTAATAAAATTGTTACGACACCGTGAAACCGAAATGGAAATGAAGAAATAAAATTATATTTTCCCACGAATTGTGCGTCGATACGCGTATACACGAATCTGACACGGACCGCTCAATTCGGGGGTGAACTTCTAAAGTGTTCGCTAGAAGTGGTCACGATTATAACCTGTGCACACATTTATTTGCACGCAGGGTACAAAAACCATCTTTATGCCCTCGACTCAAGATTCAGTTTGATGGGAATTAGAGATTGTCTGTGATTACTGGATCGCTAGATTGTCTTCGTGCGTGCGTTTTCTGTTACCATCTCTATTGTTAGGAATATAGGGTTGGTTTTTGAATGTGAGGGAGAGTAGGTTGTGTTTATTAGTCATCGATGGTGCGCGATAGCGGTGCCAGGCACGGTCGGCGCGCACGCAGTCTGTCAACGCGGCCCTAATCTACGGCAGTTAGGCCACGCACGTGAGGCTAAATGTCGCTATACTTCCTGATGTAATTTTATTATAATTTGTGCGTATTTATCATGTGAAGTGAATTATGGGTGTTATTATCGGGGATATTAATATTTTTAAAATTGGAGTCAAAATACGATACAACGTTTTTTTATGCAAATTACGAAATTTTCCATTAATACAAGAAAATAATACATCATTAAGTAATATATATAAGAGATAGAGTATAAGCAATAGATGCAAAAGAAGCAATAGACTATACTATATCAATTTAAAACATCCAAATGAATAAACTTTGCCCGTAAAATACATACAAAGAAAATTAGCAAATTATCGGAGTTACTCAAAAGTTTCTACTTTACTGCAAATCATAGTGAAAAGGATCACGTGAGGTAAAAATTAAGGTTACATCGCTAAGGTTGCTAATTACAGTTAGTATTTATGCGACTGCAAACGCGATCGTCCGTGCCGCCTTCGCTGCGACAAAATAAATCGCGGAGTTTATACTCACGGTAATGTAAATAAATTGAACGTCAAGGAAAATAAAGATTTCAGGTCGAATATAAGGTTATGTAACTTTAGACACTTCATAGAACTAGTAAGTTAACTCCGATCTAAGATCTTAGCATTATCTTCATGTGTAGAGTTGAGATAAAAATAATTTGATAGTAACGGGGGTTTATTAATAAATTGAACTCTTTAGGGGAGGCCATATCCAGCTGTGGACTTCTACAGGCTAATGATGATGATAAAATTTATACAAATATATAAATAAATAAATATTCCGGACATATCACACACGGTCAACTGATCGCAAACTAGGCATAGCCTGTACTATGGGTACCAGAGACTGATATACAGAATAGATTAATATTTAACACCCAGACACAGAACAAACATCTGTGTTCATCACACAAATGTTTGTCCAGAGCGGGAATCGAACCCGCGACCTCTAGCGCAGAAGGCAGAGTTACTACCAACTGAGCTATGAGGCCAGTCGTAGAGGCTAGTATAAATAAAAAACACCCAACAGCCACATACATAGTCCTGACACCAAACTAGGATTCCCTGTGTCGTGAATATCAGAAACTACGAATACCATGGTACCACAACACCCAGACCTGGAACAAATATATGCATACCATGCAAAAATGCTGTCCCGCAGCGGGAATCGAATGCGCATTCGCTCGCTGCGCCACCGTATAATACGTCACGTACCTTCGCATTGTACGCCCGATACTGAAATGAGCATCTACAACCCGCGCAGAGTCAAGCTAATATTTTGTTCTATTCTAAAGTACCAAAACCTAGTTCATTCCCGGGAATATCACAGCGACATGCAACCGGCAGCGGTTTGCTTAGCGCACGTGACAATGCCGCAGTGGCGCGGATTCTTGTGATATACTGCGATTAGCTCCGGAGCTATTGCAATTTACACTAGAACTATATGTGTGAGACAGATATGTAGCTTATGAAAACTTGTGAGATGACGGTACTTGTACTCGTACCAACTTGGAATAGATGATATATTACAAACCAAGTACATTTTTACTTACGAGAACCTAGTGATGAGTAACCCATTTATGTGGTTGTCAGAGTGGAAATATTTGAGATTATGCTAACGCTTGATCAGGGTTTGCATATACATTTTGCACTTTAGGCACAGTTTGATTCACTTGGCTTTTTCATATTAATAAAAGGCATTCTTGTTGAAGCGCGTTACCTGTAACAAAGAAAGACAGGAATTTAAAATCATCAACAATGTCAACATTTTCAATCTTGAGACTTGGTCTCAATATAACTAACTCATACAATAGCTCAAAGTCGCGCAACAACGTCGAGATCTATCCTCGGATTTTCACTACGTGATAAAATCCGAAACGAGAAAATCTGTAGAACTAAGTTCACCGATATAGCTCTCAGAACTAGCAAGTTCAGGTGGTAGCGGCCAGGCCATATAGCTACTGACAAGGTTCTTAAATTACGATCACGAATCGGACGACGGAATGCCCGCAGTGGCCCCTAACTAGATGAACTGATGACATTGTAAAGGTTAGAAGAGGTTGTAGAAGGCTGAAGCCACCGTCACCGTTGCACTTTTTGGAGGAGCCCTATGTCCAAGTCTCTACAGGCTGCTGATGATGACGCTCATCTAAAGAACTACAGAATTAGAGCACGCAGAGTCCTATGACTAATACCACGTATCAAGGTGTGGCGAGCTACGCCACCACTATCACCCTGTCGCCGCCAAATTCAAATACCTCTTAGTTGGCATAGCGACGAAGAATAGAACGAATTGTTGATTCGGACGGACGACGGTCTGTCAGACTACTCTTTTACTTTTACTCGGGTCGTGTGCTTTATCGTGTTTGCTAAAATCTTCTATTTTCTGTAATTACCCTTTATTGTAAATATTATACTGCTGTAAATAACAACTCTGCACTCTCTCTCTACCCGTCCTGTAGAATCTCCACCAACCATAAAGGCTATATACATACATGATCAAAAAGTAATGTAAGCAACATCCGTGCTTTTAGCGTAACAAAATGCGCTCTAACGAGCACAAACAGCACTCCATTACAAAGTTACGAGCGCTGCGGTAATTTTATAATCAGTCCGTGCAGAACCTACGTCGTAAAGCTTTCGGCACAGAGCTTTCCCGGAAGTCGACTAGCCTGCCTGAAGGAATAAACATACCTTCTTTGTTATTATGTTACCCTAGTACCCCAAGAGCATATGTAGCAATATCCAAGTTCAGCGTGTTCAAAAAATGGATGGGCGACCGTTAGCGGCATTAACTTCTGTGCTTTTAACGGCACGTTAAAATATTGGTCCTTGATATAACAGTCACTAAGCCATGAAGGCCGTGGCCATGGTGGCCCCGGCTGAAGAATAGGCCCCTCCATATCTACCTATCCGCGGATGTCGTAAGAGGTGACTAAGGGAGAAAAGCTAGGGTATGGGCAGCAGCGTCCCTCATTTTAACAATGATAGCTCTAACTGCGCTCGCCAACCCGCATGCCCAGCGTGGTGAGTATGGGCAAATCCCCCCACATGATAAGGATTCACTCTGTCTGTGGGGGAGGCCATTTTCAGCAGTGGACGTCGAACGGCTGAAATGATGATGATGATGAATGAAGCCATGAAGGAAATCTCAGGTGGCCACGAAAATACAAATAAAGTAGTTAAATAATATACAGTAAAAAGGCCAGCATATATATCTATATATGCTAGGGTAAAACAAACGAATTCTGTTGTAATCAGATGATTACAACAGAATTCGTTTGTTTTACCCTGGAATTATTCGAATGATAGACTCCAAAAGACGAGGCGGCGTATTATCTAGCTATTATTTATCCTTCAGGATGCGGCCATCGACAGCGTCCGGCCGACGCGCGCCTCTTCCGGACAACGCTGTCGGCAAATTACGTTTTATTTCAGAGAATAATTTAAGTACTTTACCCACTAAAACGGATCATACTATGAACGTATCCGTAACACATGCAAAAAAAATATTATTTGTATAAACTAATATGAAACAATGCCGACTATATATTTTGTTTTTATTTGACTGGCCTTATAGCTCAGTTAGTAGTAACTCTGCCTTCTGCGCTAGGTGTCGTGGGTTCGATTCCCGCTCTGGACAAACATTTGTGACTAACACAGATGTTTGTTCTGTGTCTGAGTGTTAAATATTTATCTATTATGTATATCAGTCTCTGGTACCCATAGTACAGGCTATGCCTTGCCTAGTTTGGGATCAGTTGACCGTGTGTGATATGTCTGGAACATTTATTTATTTATTTATTTATATAGCACGTTCTGTCACATACCAGCATCGTAGCGTGCCATGACCGGAGCGACAGCTTATTTACGAAGATAATTATAATGATACGTTCTAGTGGACACAGTAATATCCGCCGCAGTACGTTGTCGTGAGCAACGGACTTAAGTTACGAAAACATATTTTTAAATACCGGTCTATCGGTTAAGGTACACGTTTAATGTTAGCTGTAAGAACAGTCTTCAACAGGTGAATTATTAAAGTGTCCTTAATGTAAAATTTTTGTTTATTTGGAAAAATATCTGATTCTATAATATTTATACTGTTAAAGCAGTTAATGCTGCTAGTGAAGGTGTTTGGGCTTAACTCATTATCCATTCATATTATCTAAGTTCATACTCCATTCGATATAATAAAAGCAAGTGAAGCGTAAAATCACGAAATTCTCAGAAAACACCAGTCACGTCCGTTGCGCATCAGTGCAGCGGTGACATTCCGGTTTTGTCTTCGGAATCAATTAATGCCGTAACGTAAGGGGTCGTTGCTGGCAGGAATGGCGGCGTAGCACTTCTTAGTGCTACGTCGTAGTAGCTCGTAGCACATCCACACTGTTTGCTACGTTCTAGTTTGCAATAACTTGTAAGTATGATTTCATATGAGAATGTACTCAGACAAAGGTTTGTGACATTTAGTTGCCAAAACTTAGTTCCAGTTGTGTTGGTCTCGTGGAAGCTTTCCCGACTTTCGATTGGAAGGTGGTTAGTTAAAGCCCGGTCGTGCACCAAAGAGTATTTCTATTCGAAACATTTTTGTGCGGTGATGGAATACAATGTGAGGAAACAAGTAGGTATTCTTAAAGCGGCGATGCGATTACAACCTGTCACGTATGGAATACTCACTACTGCAAAATGTGGGCATGCCATAATGTTCGGACATGCTTCTAACTACCCCCTTAGTCATTTTCAAGGGTCTGATCGCCTGAAGATGTGTATCATCCCTGGGTATAAAAGTCTATTAATTTTTTTATATGCCAAAAATGTATTCAAAAGTTAAACGGTAAAAACCCATGCATTGATGACCGCTACAGAGATTAACAGGACCCCCCCCCCCCAAATGATGAGTTAAGTTTTTTAGGGTTTCATACCTCTCGAGGTGCGAAACCCTATAAAGTCTCGAGATGAAATGAGACACATAAATCACAAATACAATATTTTTCCAGCGCCTTTGAAAACGCATAGCATCTCATACCACCCCTAGAACAATCTATGTAATGAGCGCGCATAAAACAATGGCCTCGTAATTTACGAGAGAACTCGGACTCTTGATAAAGCCCGCTTTAAAACGCGCGTTAAGATTAAAGGAAATGTTATTGGGGAGTTAGAAATCGAAATTGGATGGTTTATTGTTCGGTTGGTTTTGTTTATTAGAAGTTTCTTAGAAAATTGATTGGATATTACAGGTTTTTTTGAAATTACCATGCAAAATGATGTTCAATGTTATAACATAAAACACAACATTTAAAAAACAGTGTTAATTTTACAGTTAGAAGAGTAATGGTGTGATGAAAAAGTCTGACTGTGACCTCTATCTAATATCCTTCCTAGAGATACCTATGCAAGCTTAGCATAGGTTTTAAGACATTACTTACTTCCTTTACGAGGTCTGTTTACAAAAATTTAAATAATCTAATTCTTAATCTATTCTACCCGAGAAAGGTTGTAAGGATTTTGAATTGGTTTGTATAAAATATAAGTTTGTTGTAAGTCCAAGATTTCGCCATGCTTTTTACCTCGATTTTTCATTATTGAAGCCGCAAGCAGAAGCTATTAAACTTCACTTCAGGAATATAAATTGTAATATGAATGAGCCCTGTAATTCGGCAATAAAGCGCAGCTGAGCCGCGCCAATCGGACGCGATCTTGATAAACGACTTGCCGTGAGACTGCACTCTTGAGCAAGGAACCTGAGACAAGGAACAATGCGTAGAATAATGGGAGAATCGGGAATCCACAATTTTGCGCAAGGAATCTGAGAGTAACACAGCATTGAATGGTTAAAATACTCGCGTAATTGCCCTAACAATGACAACAAGCAAGTATCAGTAATGTTAGGCCTTATAACGTCTATCTGGATGATTTAGACAGCGTCAGCTTTGGAACTTTCTTACTCACCTACAGGACGCTGAATTGCCTGGTCATGTTTTGATGGAGTAGGCTTTCCCAGCATATATACCATCCTGAAATTCTCTCAGCTTGACATATACACGATGACGACAGCATATAAAAAACACACGGCAATGACAAAATAGAAATAATTACTTCGTATCCCGGGCAAGGCAGCCGTATCGCTCTACTAAAAAGCGCCACATAAAAGTAAAACCATCTCGCTCGATCGAGCATGTTTTTTCATGAACCAGAAAGAGATGGCTTAAGGCTGCCTAAATAAAACATAACGGTTGAGAACACAAGCCATATTGCCTCGCTGGAAAAGTTTTAAAAAGTTTTCTTTGCGGACCCATTACAAGTACGCATACCTGTGTGTGTGAGTTAGTTCAATACAACCGGTCGATGTTCCTTACGTGTCATAAGAGAAACTACAACAAATAACATTAATATTTGTAAAATATTTTTTCTTATTTAAAAAATAAACTTTATTCTTCCCTCGAGTGTGCGCATGAGGGAAAATAAAGGGGTGAATGTTAATAAAAATTTCATTTCCCGTAAATACCAACGACGCAGTGTTGGAAGGCCAAGGATGGACCGACGACATTGTGAAATTTGCAGGAAGTCGGTGGATGGAAAAGGCTTAAGACCGTTCGTCGTGGAACTCTTTGGTGGAGGCCTATGACTTCTACAGGCTGATGATGGTGATGATGATGATGAAATACCATGGAAAATTTTACGAATGATTTTCAGGCAATTCCCTGCTCCTGAAAACCACCGAAACCGTGTGACCTCCACCATTCGCCTGTGTTGGCAGCAATTACGCACACTACGAAACGGGGCCGCGTACACAACGAAAGTAGGTTTATTTCCATGAAAAAGTTTTGAAAATCGATGGCTTTAGCTCCTACGCTGCGAAACTTTTGCTCCATATAACCATAAATACGCGTTGTACGAGCGTCGTGTTTTGCTCGATGCTGTAGAAAGCTGCTGAATATTTTACTTTATTTAGATTAATAATTTGACTGGCCTCATAGCTCAGTTGGTAGTAACTCTGCCTTCTGCGCTAGAGGTCGTGGGTTCGATTCCCGCACTGGACAAACATTTGTGACTAACACAGATGTTTGTTCTGTGTCTGGGTGTTAAATATATATCTATTATGTATATCAGTCTCTGGTACCCATAGTACAGGCTATGCCTAGTTTGGGATCAGTTGACCGTGTGTGATATGTCCGGAATATTTATTTATTTATTTATTTTATTAAATAAATATTGTCCTAAATATATGATCTCCATAGAAAATTCATGTTAGTTCTGTATGCTTCCAATGTGTAAAAATATTACTTTAATAATAAAAAAATATTTGTATGAAACACGATAATGCCGTGGAACGATAGATTAATTTTGCTAATAAACACTTGCCTCGGCATATTTTCTTTACATTTTGATAAACTTAATAAATAAATTAACCCGACCGCGCGCTATATGACGCATAGGTCTTGCGGCGAGCACCATCTTGAAAATATCGCTTTGATATATTATTGTTTATAAATAATGACTGCTAGGCCCTCCCAATTTAATTGTGGCGAAAGGCTTATTAACCGGCCGGTTAATATTTCCTTATTGGGCTGTAATTAATTTGGTTAGTCAGGTGCTACGGCGTTGCCCCGGGCGGGATTCTTACGTACAAATTATTTCTTATTCTGTGCCACTGTCCTGTAATGGTTATTATCTTCTACTTGTCGTGGCCAATTTGTTTGAAGCCTTTGATGGAGATCGTTTAATCAAGACGATGCAAACGCTCCGATTTCTTTGACGATTCTGTTTACGTGAAGATTAGATTTGTGGTACTTAATTGGATTTCACTTTGTAAAGTATTTAATAGAATTGTTTCAATATTTCAAGCACAAACTTAAAAAAAAACCTATATGTAGATTATTTTAACTGCAACTAGAATTTTTATGAAATAAAGACGGTCAAGTGCTAGAACTCGTGCCCTGAGGCTTCCGTACCTTTGGTCGTGGGTTCGAATACCGGTCGTGCACCAATGGATTTACCACTCAGAAAAGGCAAACACGGCGATAGAAAATAAAAATTTGATGTGTAGTAATTGACAATCTCATATTTGCAGTCTCTCACGTAGTCATTGTATGACATTGACCGCAAATATTACTTTGTTTCCTAAAAAACTTCGAAATTCCTCAATTTCAGACTTTTCCCTTTCATTGTGTTACAAAAGCTCCTACCATTCAAAATTTCAGAATTGTGAGGTAACTGGAAGTACCCTAGAGGTTTTTTAATTTTTGCCATTTCCATACAAAAATTATACATTCATTGCCATAAGAGCTTTGTCAAGTCAAGAGTCAGTTCAAGTTGATACCTTTAGCCGTTTCTGAGAAAAAGGGTCTGACAGACGGACATAAAGACAGACAGACAGACGGACAACAAAGTTTTTTTTTAATTTATTGGTGATGGTATGGCCTTTGACCACCATCTCACTTTTGCAAGTGAGATTGTGGTCAAACGCCTAAGATGGAGCACGATTTACCAGAAGAAACTTATTCACTCTAGATTTGAAGTGAAAGTGATCCTATAAGGGTTCCGTTTTTCCAAATGAGGTACGGAACCCTAAAAAAATTGCAATGGCTGCTTCCGTAATCGGCGATATGCTTCAGACACATATCAATCTCCTCACCTCTCCTCAATAAATACTTATCAACGAAACCGACCAAAACCCTCGTCGTGAACAACCAAAACTATTGTTCCAGAACTCGTGAAGTTGTAGGCAAGGTCAAATTAGTGCCATGACCTTCTGCAGCCCTCTGGCCGCTGGTCCAACTACTTCCTAACAAGTGCCATAATTCGACTGCTACTCAGAAACTGGGTGACGTCGGTCGGCGGTCGTTGACTCGGTGAAAAAGTTCCCTTTAAATATCCTCAACTTTAGTTTAGCAACTCAAATTTAGTTTGGTAACAAACAGCAACAACAAGTCGCAACAAACCGGCGGAAAGTTGCGCGCGAGTCGTTTTCAAGTTCAGGCTCGAGTTGAGTGTCTGCCCTCGGCTGCTCGAGTATGTGTCTATAAAGAACCTTGAAATAATTCATGAAATGGATAAAAAAACCTTTTTTTAGCTCTAGCCGATACTCTAACATACAATAACTAATTATGGTATAACTTAAAGCCGAAAAAAATTATTAACGTCTAAATAAGTTATTATCATCTTTATTAGATACATATGTATGTAATGCGGTTTATTCATATATGTACATTTAATGTAGAAATAGCTGCACAATGTCGGTTAATCCGGGATGTAGATTTTCCACGAATCAGTGCTTAGGTTCATAGTAGTTCGTAGCGCTACGCAGCTACGGCGTAGGCGGTGCCAAAGCTAGCCGCTACTTTCCTGGGGTGTGAGGCAAATGGTATCGATTGAAACTGTGTCCTCAGCATGACCACAGTAAAATGCATGACCTAAGGAGTTTTATAACCTGCATTGCAACCCATTTTGGTGATAGTATTTTGGATTGAATCCATTTTAAACAGTTTAAACGAATATATAAGAGAATAAATTCTTTATTGAGATACGAACGTATATAATGATTTAGTTTAATTGTAAACGTCTAAATTTTAATAAGTTTGAAACTGACTAAAACTCATAAGCACAATAAAATATTTTAAATCATTGCGCAAAAAATGATTTCTGAATAGAAACGAAGTTAATAATGGATTCAAAATATTAATATCATTGTAACAGTTGCGTGAATTGCGCATTTCATATCCTCAAGCCGCAAGCCCCTGCTTCCTCACCCGCGTCCCAACCAGGACTGTCACGTCAGCGCTGCGGGCGACCCACGCGCATGCGTCCCCCCCTCCCCCACCCCGCAACACGGAAAACTTTCTCCCAACACAAGTATAGCTACCTCCCGACGGCAACACTTTTTGCCCCCACCGCACCGGTGGGTAGAGGAGGCAAAACTTTTGCCAACCCAACTCTGTACCGTACTAACACATCGCTCTTATTTTTCCTGTATATTGAAATGGAGGTGCGGAGAAAAGAGTAGAATTTAGAAGCTGTCGTACAAATTTTAATGAGGAGTGAGAAACTGAACGGGCCCCAACTTTTGTATGGACGTTTTAATATTTCAATACACGTCGAAGTCACTCGCGTTTCAACCGATACCTACGCAAATTAGATAATGAACACATCGAGCGCGAATGTAAAATAATTCCCATGTTAGCCCCGTACAATCAACTATTACGATTTTGTTTAGGCGGTGACGTTAGTCAGTAGAAAGTCTCAAAGATTTATGGTTCAAATTCGTGTAAAATAGTGCTGACAGGCATGCATTCGAATAGCAATAAGACGACATGACCCTACCTAGCATAGAAATAATGGTGTATTCCCGTTGTCTCCATAGTTGCCCTAATAAAATTGTGGTGTATGACCGACTCAAACGTATCTCAGTTTAGATTTTGCTGGTTAATAATGGATGGATGGTGTCCAGCAGCGGTCAGCAAAGGTCAACATCTAGTTAGCGATGATCACAATGATTAGGATCGCCGCCACTTCATCACGCAACCACAACTCGATAACAAGGAGACCGAATGATTAATAATGAGAATCGCGGTTTGTTTGCATTCGGACCGTCCGAGTCCGTCCCGAGTAACAAACTTATGAATAATGTGCCGCATAAGTTAAAGCGTGACTTAAGGATGAATCGATCTCCTTGGAAGCCTTCGTCACACGGCTCCGTTTTAATTGCATGGGTTATACAAACATTTCTAGGAGCCGTCAGCGGCATATTTGAGGTCCGTTAGGGGTACATTCATCACGGGCGGGTTAGTGCAGCCTGACCCCACGTTATCTATCTGGAGCAGCGACGGGTCTAGTGACTGATGACTCGCCTTAATTAAATTTCTGCAACTATTTAAAAGTTTGGCGCATCATCGCTAATGGAGCGTCGGTGATCGTGCGCTGTCTGAAGCAACTTTGCAATTCTAATATAGTTGCGTATTCTGTCCGCTGAAAACCACCGGCGAACTCCGACATCGCATTCAAAATTTAAGGTATAAAGACAAGTGAAGCGTCCACATGTCGGACTGAGTCAGCTCGTGGTGTGTGCGAATCAAAGACTAGGATTTGGCTCAAGCTCCAGAATTAGAGCGAGATTTACTCGGCCTGCAGCCTTAAATAAACAACCACCATGAGAGCCGCTGTTTGTTCTGTGTTTTGGGTACAACATTTTAATGGAGTTGCTATGTACTTGCTGTGATTATTACAAACGAGCGTGAGTAGAATATGTAGGTAGAGTCGAGTATAACACTTACGTTTTTTTCATTTGCTTTTTTTATTTGCAGCCGTGATTTATTAAAGCCGTTGTTTAAAGATAACATAAACCAACCTTGAGCACTTTAATCTTCAATTTATCTGTTTTTATCAACGTTGCTGCTCACCACTTTTTCGAATAAAATACTCTTTTGTGCGCGACCGGGTTCAAACCCACAACCTTCAAATCGAAAGTCGGGGTACTTCCTACTATGCCAACACGGTTAAGACGAGTCTAATGATACCCTAACATCAAAGTCCATCCACATACAAAAATATGCGCGAAAAACATAACCCGGCCTGACAGGTCAGTCGGGTAAAAGGTAACAAATAGTTTATATCCAAATAGAAAACGATATCCTAACTTTGCTTTCAGTCCGTTCGAGTAAAAACCAATTTGTTACAGATAAAATGGGAACCAATAAAATTATTTTCAACTCCTGCTCCATTTTGGATTCAATTCTAATTAATACTGGGTTCAACTTTGGCAAACATGTCAATTTTAATTCATTGTTATTTTCGGTAGGTTCATGTCTAGACAAAACAACTATGCGAGAAAGTTTTTTTTAAACGACGTCAAAAAAAGAAGAGGTTTTCAATTCAGCCGATATATCCGAGAAATATATATAGAAAATGATCAAGAGGTCGTTTCATAAAAAAAAAATATTCCTGAGGGATTGCAACTTATCCCATTAATCTTTAATACTCATCATATCTTGGAATCACTACTTGCCGAATTATTTGTTTGGACGATTTTTTTTTTACTGAAATGAGTGAATGTGGCCAGAGGCAGCAAAATGAGGGTAGTTTGGACATTAAATAAAATAAATAAATATTCCGGATATATTCACACGGTCAACTGATCCCAAACTAGGTATAGCCTGTACTATGGGTACGAGAGACTTATATATTTATAATAGATAAATATTTAACACAGACACAGAACAAACATCTGTGTTTATCACACAAATGTTTGTCCAGTGCGATATCGAACCCGCGACCTCTAGCGCAGAAGGCAGAGTTACTGCTAACTGAGCTATGAGGACATGAGAGCAAGAAGCGTCTAAATTCCTAAAAATCACGCCTGTTTCCCGTAGCGGTTTGCAAAGACCCCGGCTTTCCACTTGCTACAATCATGACATATGACATATGACATCCTTTGAGTCAATAATCATAACAAACAAAAAGAACAGAGTGAGCACTTACAATTTTAAAAGACCCTCATGACAACAAATAATAATTCAACGTTCCATCAAAGGCAATGGCTTGCAGGTCAAACGCCACTCTCATCTGAGCACCTCGAAATAAAACAAAGAGTAGCGGAATTTACTCCAGTCTCTAAGACGGGGCAGTAACTCAGTCGCCCCGTGGCCACTCAGATTTATCGGAGCAATTGACAAAGTGGCAAATGGGCCATTAGAAATTAGAAGTTTGTTGAGGAACGCGAGCGAAAAATGTACGGAAATATTTCCCTGGTGTAAGCGAAATTGTAAGCAATAAATAATGTCCGTGCTCTTGAGAAATACGGGAGAGTTTGAAAAATTAAACAACATAACACAATTTCCTATCGGTGAAATGTTAAATGGCCGTCAGTTATACCAGCAACATTTCTTAGAAACATAAATTGATGGTGTTCATTTAGAACACGAAAAAACCTCAGCGCACGTGCCGGTGTAACTGAAAGTCCAATTGAAAAGATTCTATATTACCGCAAATTCTAAGTGGTCTCAATTATTTGAGACGCCGTTATCGTTCAGAATTGTATACCCAAACATCAATTTAATCACCACTTATATTTAAGTGACGTTTCAGTATTCGGGCGAATATCAGTCAACATTATTGAAAAGCCCATAAACAACAGAAAGTTCTCTATTAACCGAATAATACCCCAATAAAAAGCTAAACAAATCTCGATAATCGAACGCAATAAACGTAATAATCGAATCGTAACATCGGGACAGGGGAACTAATTCTATGAATGTTTTCAGTCTGTATCTTACGACATGTTTATCGTCATAGAGCAATAAAAATGTGGCTAATGACTCGAGAAACTCGGATTGGAGGCGGGATTGTCTCACTATTTCATATATGGGTTAATAAAATTTTATGTTCAGTTAAACTTTGTTAAACGGTTCGCGTCTTGGCAGGGAATTAGGCGAATAAACTGTTGTTCGTTCCATTTATTTTTCATATGATTATTTACCTTAGTTTGGTATTATTTTATTTCGTAAACGATGCACCGGTATTTTTATTTTGATGAAGAATATATTTCATATATTTTTTAATTTAAAAGATCAAGGTTTGAATGTCCGCTAGTGGGCGAGTGCTCGTCTGCGACGCGATTCCCGCTGCAGGACAAATGTTTGCATGATCTGCCAATATTTGTTCCGGGTCTGGGTGTTGTGGTTCCATGCTACTCGTAGTTTCTGATACCCACGACACAGGGAATTCTAGAGTGGGGTCAGGAATATGTATGTGAATGTTGGGTGGCAAAAAAAGTGACTTCCATCACGTTGTACCCTGATAATAACTAGATCAAATCCATTCCTTAAATTTATTTATTATCTCATCTCACATTCTATTTCTTCTTCTGCCTGCCCTTGTCCCACATTATGTGGGGTCGGCACAACATGTTTTCTTCTTCCACTCTCTTCTATTAGCCGTCATCTCCGCACTCACTTCTTTCTTACTCATGTCATCTTTAATACATCATCCACTTTCATACCTAACGCTCTTCTCGTTACATGACGTTCATATCTCCTCATGACATGCCCATACCATACTAACCTATTACTTCTCAACTTTTCCGTCACTCGCGCTACTTTCAAACTTCCTCTGATGAACTCATTTCTTATTTTGTCCATTCTCGTCACTCCACACATCCATCTCAACATTCGCATCTCGGCCGCATGCACTCTTCTTTCATCCGTCCCTTTGGTAGCCCAACACTCAGATCCGTACCATCTCACCAAACATCCGAAATATAAACTCAAATATGTGTATGCAAAAATATACAGAGCATTTTTATCATCTGCAAACACATCGGAAGTTCAGTATAAAAAGATTATCTGGTAAGAGCGGAAACAAGTAAACAGATTATAAAAAAGACATTTCGGTCCCCATCTCATCCCTTCAGGCTAACTTGTATTCATTGAGATGTTCAGATTTTTTTGGTGAAAGAAATTGTGTTTTTGTATTCGTATTTAGATTTTTATAAATCGCAAATATTTTAGACACGGGTGGGAATCGAACCAAGTAGGTTCTTCTTCCAAAGTAGTATTTACTAAGAACGGATGGTTTAAAATTATGAATAACCTACTCAATCTAGGACTGTATGATCAGCCAATAGAAATATTTGTGGTGATGCAATCAGAGAAATCATCATCATCAGTCTGTAGAAGTCCACTGCTGGACATAGGGGTTCCACAACGAACGGTCTTGAGCCTTTTCCATCCACCGACTTCCTGCAACCCTCACAATGTCGTCGGTCCATTGGACGGGAGGCCTTCCATGGTGCAAGCCCATCACACAGCTCATTGTAATCAAGATAAATAAAAACTGCATTCATTTTATCATACCCAAGCCCATTGCCAAAAGTAGCCTTATAATCAACAATCACCATAAAATTGGGGTCAACAATAAAACAATACAAAAACCATTCTGGCTCCTTCACTATCTCAGTACAAAGGTCCCCCGAAACACAGTTTTCCCTTTAAACCTTCTTTTTGTCTCCTATCTGTACTTTGTCCCGCGGGTGCAATGCGTCGTCTTCACCCCTGAAGGTTGGACTACAAGCACAGGATTTTTTAACAGAAATGGAATAAAAAATAGTAAAATAGCTAGTTACTTTATTTGGACTGTAAATATTACGCTAGATTCATAATATCTTTTTTGTAGCTCAAAGGGTCCAGTCTCCTTCTCCTTCCTCAGGATATAATCTATTTCCTTGCCAAATTTCATTACGATCCGTTCAGGCGTGATGAGGTTAAAACAAACAAAATAACTAACCGAGTATAACTAACTTTTGCATTTATAATATTTGTATGGATGCCATGCCTGTTTCATTCATAGCACATAACTGCATCGAAATACTCCTACAATATTACCATCTCAAGCCCAAGTTCTGCGCTAATCAGTTCATTTTCGATTTGCTCCGAATGGTATCGACTCACAATAGATGCATTGGAGTGCAACTTGGGATAGTAATATTTTATATCGCGTCGGAGCGTTGGACAATGTCAATTGTCTGGAGAATGTCTACTGGGACTATTGAGATGGTTAGTTTCAGATACGGATGTATATTCATGAGCTTTTATAGAAATTGTAAAGATATATAATTTATATTAAAATAATGGATAATCAAAAGAAAACTCCCGCCCAGTGATCTTACAAAGTTTCCAACAAATAAGCCAAGTGCACACGTGAGGGGTCCTATTCAACAAGTCAAGTAACCACATTGTGTGCGAAGGCGCGATCAATCATAATCACTGGCTCTTTCACCTCGACTAATGGCGCACGAAATGGCGGAATGCGTTTAAAATCTGCGAGTGTTCGAGGGTATTCGAAGGTAACCGTTCGGAAATGGGCACAAAGCGCCCGCTGCCGGCTGATCCATCATGTGTCGCGGGAAACGTTCACACTCGCTGTGGTTTTTGAACGAACTGCCAGCCCATTTGTTTTCAATAGTGGAATGTGGCTTCGATTTTCGAAACTATGGGCTGTGATCAAACAGAGGAATTGCATACAATAGTTCTATTGGCATTCGTTTTATTTCCGTCATTGAAAAAGCAATAGCACGATCATTTAGGTGAAACGACTGCGTGTTGGAACAAAAAATCTCTTTATTAGAATAGGTACCTGCTAACTAATTTAAAGAACAGAATGTTCTTTCAAGAATTTTTAATTTCATCGGTTCCTTAGTGTGTGGCAGCTCCCGCAAATCAGTCGCGTGCTCCGCACGCTCCATTGTGCTCGCTTTGTTATTTTAATTTTTTCCCGACGTGGAATGTCTTTGAAACATTTCAAATGACGCGTGTAATATCAAGGTTTCGTTTCGCCGTTTGATGTAAAGATTACGGTATTTGCGGATGAGAACTCGTATTTTTCATTGAAATGGAAGGGCAATGAAGCGTCAATACGCGGATCCCTTTTTGCGGTGTACCGACATTGTTCGAAGTGGTTTTTTGATGTGGCTACTTTAATCTCAATAAATTATTCAGCGCTTGTGCAGCTGATGGTATACGTTTGAAAAGTTTGTTCCTTGATAAAGTAAAGTCCTGTTGGAGACTACTTAGTTTGCGTTTGGGTAAGGTTTTTTTGGATAAACTAATAAAGAGAAAAAATGCCAAGCCTGTCAAATTTAACTATTAAATTTGTTGATAGCCGCAATGCTGTGCAATTTTAAAGGCTTAACTATTATATATCATAATAGTCTTTACTATTTATAATGAAACCGTAATTGAGAACAGGATACTCGAGATGTCCTCTCATTATGTCCAAGGCAGCGTGTTCGGTCGGGGTGAGCTGTCCGCACCAATCCACTGGACGCTAAGCAGAAAATTCCTTTCAAAGTTTTGATTGTCCGAGGCAGATGGCATTCTTGGCGGACATTCTGCGAATCTGCTGAGAACACCGCGTTTTATTGTGTTCATATTGTCCAAGTTTATACTAGTGAAGTCCAACTGTCATTTGGTGTGGTCGCGCGCGCACGAAACCATCACTGTTACATACCTACCTACTCATATGAGAGTGATTTTGAATGTTGTCTCTGGAAAGATGTTTTTTTATTGTATGTTTTTGGTGCTCTAGACTACGATACCTACGATTTTTCATTTTCGGCCCAATTTTGAAACTAACCAATCAGAACTTGCTTGATAATAATACCTAAATAACGAAAACCAGCACTGAAATTATTTCCCTAAAACTCTCTACATCGAGTCAAAACAAGCCTAAAATGTTTTCAACCCATAACAATCAAGAAATTAGTTCATAATCGAATTAAACAACGAATCTGCTCAGTAATTTCATCTCCGCAATGAAAACAAAGCATGCAGCGTCGGACCCTCTATTTTTATCCCTACAAATTGTAATTTCATTGATAACACACTTTACAGTTTGACCGGTCCATTAGTGCGAAACAAGGTGGCGTCCGGCCGGGGCCGTATTTATAACCTTTACTATAGTTGCGGCAATAATTTCATTAGCGGGGCACAACTACAGGCCGGACAAGACAAATGGCGGCCATTAGAGGCCTAACGACGGCCCTCGTCAGCCCCCGCAAACTTTTAACGACGAGAATCAAAGTAAATACGCAGCTATCTTGCCGATTCGGTAATCATAATTCTAGGTGAGGAAGGGTTGGGGCAGGTAGATGCTAATCGCTGTAATGCCCGTCATACTGACCATTAGTGACCCCTGCTACTCAATCCCTGATTCAATCTGATTGGAATGGATTATCAGGTAAGCATGACACGACTGCCATGTCATACTTTACATAATTATCAACTAAAAAACTCAAAACATTTTTCCTATTAGCTACTTCTTAAATTGGGGATGGAATCACAATTAAGCATAATTTTTAGGGTTCCGTACCTCATTTCGATAAAACTAAATCCTTTGAGGATCACTTTGTTGTCCGTCTGTCTGTCCGTCTATCTGTCAAGACATTTTTTCTAAGAAACGGTTAAAGGTATTAAATTCAAATCTTTGAGGAATTATTAGGTTACAAGTTAAATTTGCATCAATATCATGCAATGAACTACGTGAACGACCGCAAAATATAAGTTTGTCACTTTCTATACCTGGAATTTTGCTTTTCTGATCCCTCATCGCCTCAGGGCGCGAGTTCTCGCGCATGACTTTCTTTATTTACTGTATGTTACGGCTGTGGGCTATGTTTAAAACAGAATAACGCACTTTTGACTTTTTAGGTAATTTATTTCCAAATTTCGTGGCACGCATTACATGGATATGGCCTAGACTAAATTTTCCATCGAAATACCCTCCATATTACATTAAAAATCACATTCTACCTTCTATACAAAAATAGTACCCTAAAGATATCTACAAATCGAGACATTAAATAGTAGGTAAAATTACGCCTACCAATTCTTATGAGCGCGTCGCTAACACTCCCACCCCTAGTGCTGACTCAACAGTACTCAGCACTCATCCTCCAATGAAATAGGAGCGACGCGTGCCACAGAGCGCCGCCAGGTACCTGTCTTGGTCTTCACTTCAATCTGCCGTATTCGGCCATCGTTGGATTTGAAGACGTGCTGGACAACGCCTTTCGGCCACACGTTCCGGGGGGAATCAGGATCGACCACTAACACTAGGTCACCTACCTGTATAGGTTTCTGCTCCTCGTTCCATTTTCTCCTAGGCAGCATCTGGGGCAGAATTTCTTTCAGCCATCGCTGCCAGAACATATCGGTCAACTTCTGCGCCTTTCGCCAAAGTTTCTTCAGAAACAGATCGGAATCATCGAACGCTCCAATGACCGGTAGGTTAGAAGTTGAACCTAGGAGGAAGTGGTTAGGCGTCAAACTTTCCAGGGTGTCTGGTTCGACAGAAACGTGTGATAGGGGACGGCTGTTCACTATGTTTTCAACCTCAGCCATCAGCGTGCTCAATACCTCTTCTCTTGGAGCACGCTCTTTAAGAATTACCTTGAGTGAAGTTTTTACACTTCGTATGAGGCGTTCCCACGCCCCACCCCAGTGTGGGCTCAGCGGCGGGATAAAGTGAAATTCCATACTATTGTTCGCCGCTTCAGCTTTCAGTACCTCGTTGTCCAAATCCTGCATGGACTTCTGCAGCTCCTTGTCGGCGCCACGTAGGTTAGTTCCGTTGTCGGAGTATAGATGGCGTGGCCAACCACGTCTGGCCGCCATACGTCGCATAGCCATGATGAGGGAGTCCGTGGTAAGAGAAGACACGAGTTCTACATGCACGGCACGGACTGTTAGGCACGTGAACAGAGCACCATACCTTTTTTCTCTGCGACGACCCACCGTGACTTCCATTGGTCCGAACAGGTCGAGACCGCAAAAGGAAAAGGGGCGCTGATGATGCGCCATGCGAGCATGAGGTAAGTCACCCATTCTTGGTACTCGAGGTGTAGCTTTGCGTATTCTACACAGCATACATTTCGAAACTACATACTTAACTGTAGGCCGAAGCCTAATTAACCAATATTTTTGTTTCAGCTCGTTGACTACAGTCTCCTGATTGCCGTGAGCTGCCTTGACATGATAATGCCGAATAATCAGGTGAGCTATGGGGTTCCTGCCGTCGAGAATGACCGGTCTCTTCACTTCCAGGTTCACGTCGGAGGCAGCGTCAATGCGGCCGCCGGCGCGGAGAACACCGTGCTCGTCGAGGAATGGACATAGGGTAAGTAGCTTGCTAGATTTTTGTAAAGATTTACCGTTTCTGATTGCAGCTATTTCCTCGGCGAACGTCTCGACCTGGGCCTGACGCAGAAGAAGATGCTCCGCCCTCTCCAGTGTGTGGCAGTCCAAATCGCAGGTTCGACCCTTGCACCTATCAATAAAAATAAGCACTGTCGCCGTGCTCCGCAGCAGCCTCAGCCACGAAGAAAATCGGACGGGATCCGGAACCGGTAAGTTACTCGATACAGGTAAGTCGTTGGTAACCAAAACGTTCTCAACGCTTGATTCGTTTGTTACAGGTTGGCAGACGTCGGCGGGCCACGATGACTCATCTAAATATAAAAATGAAGGTCCAGAAAACCACTCACTTTTAAAAATCTTATGGTCAAAATCCTCTCGTGTGGCCAAGTCCGCAACATTCAATTTTGTAGGTACATACATCCATTCAGCGATACGCGTCAGCTCATCAATCTCACCTAATCGGTTCGCTTCGAATACTTTATACGTACGCGTATTATTTCTAATCCACTGCAAGACCGCAGTGGAGTCGCACCAAAATACCCGTCGCTCGACTGTAAGTTTATGCTCCTTCATAATGGTATCTGCCAATCTAGCGGCTAGCAGCGCAGCCTGTAGTTCCGAACGAGGTATCGTCAGCGGTTTAACAGGTACAACTCGGCACTTGCTAGCTATAAATGCAACATGAATAACATTCTTATCTATCCAGCGCCAATACGCTACGGCGCTCATAGCTTTCGAGGAGGCATCGCTATACACATGCAACTGTAGGTAGCTATAGCAGGGAGGTGAACTCGAAGCTGCCGTGTGCGCAACTGATAACTCGCCGGGAGCGGGCGGTGGGGAGGGCGGGCGAGCGGGGGGTGCGGCCGCTGCCACTCGTCTCTCAGCTTCGCTTCCGCGCGCAGTCGCGTGGTAGCACCTAGGTATGCGTATGCGATCTACTACCTTGAGCAAGTCGATCCACTTACACCATTTTTCGTAGATATCGTTAGGTATGATATCGTCCCAGCCGATATGTAGACGCCATGTATCTTGCAGCATTATACGACCTTGAATAGTAAATGGCGCTAAAAACCCAAAGACATCAAATATAGACATAACAACTTGAAGCATAATTCGCTTCGTAGGTACTTCCTTACCTTGAATTATGCTGTCTGGTATTTTCTTCAGGGATACGTCGAATCCTAATTCGTCCGTACCGGGAAACCATATTAGGCCAAGTGTGCGCTCACCTTCAAATTGATGACCTATTTTGAACTTGACCGCGGCGGTACCTAAAGTTTCTTTAGGTACAGAGTTCAATACTTGAACGCTGTTGCTGGTCCAATTTCGAATCTGGAATCCGCCCTGCTGGTGAATATATGAAATATTTTTTACCATTTCGCTTGCACTCTCCTCATTCGGAAAACTATCTATATAGTCATCGATATAGTGGGACTTACGTATAGCATGCACAGCGAGTGGCAGCGATGACTCGTACAGCTCAGCGTTCCTGTTTTTTATGAACTGGCTAACAAAGGGAGAACAATTTGCACCGAATATGAGAGATGTCATAATGTAGGTTCTCACCTTTTCAGTGGGGCTGTCCCTCCACAAGAACCTGAACGCGTGCTGGTCGTTCGGCTGAATTTTGACCCTGAGGAAAAAATCTTGAATGTCACCTGTTACTGCAATTGAATTTTCCCTAAAGCGCAGCATTATACCAAGCAGTGATGACAGCAAGTCCGGCCCTGTATTCAGGTAGTCATTGAGGCATACACCATTTACCTTCGCAGCCGAATCGAACACCAGCCGTAATTTCTTTTTGTTGGGATTATCGATCCCAAAATGAGGCAAATACCATGTTTTCGCAGTAGCACCCGTATCTGTCAATTCCGTAGCAAAATTATTTTCTAACAAATGTTTAATCCTGTCCCTGTACCTTTCCGAAAAACCTTTATCCTTTTCCATCTTCCTCTCAATACCTTTCAACCTTTTCAGCGCTGTCGGATAGGAGTCCGGCATTCGGCAGTCCTCGTTCTTCCACGGCAAACCAACCCACCAGCGACCGTCAACAAGTTCGGCGGTCTTCTCCAGCTTAGCTACAGCAAGTAAGTCGTTTTTATTCTGACGAGGCTTACCACACACACCCATCGAGTCCAAGGCGAAGGAGCGTTTTACCTCATCGTGGAGATCTTGCAGCTGCTGGTCTGGCTGGCGCGCTGTGAGCGGCGAGGGAGCGGGCGCTGCCTCGAGCGGCGCGCTCGACACGAGCAGCGTCGCGTGGGCGGCGGCCGCGAACCTGGATGCGCTCTGCGGCACGTGCCACTTACCATGGACACACCAACCTAGGGGGGTAAGTGAAGCGAACGGCTCGATCGAACTACCTAAATTAATTTCTTTTGGCATAATTAGGTGATAGTTATCCTGGCCAATTAATATTTCAGGTTTCAAATCGGTGGTACATAACATATGTTTTATATCTGACAGACTTTTATACCTATCGCAATCAACAATAGACATGCTATGCACGGGTAAATTTAAATTCTTTACAGTACGAGCTCTAATAGAATAAACTTTATTGTCCATACCAGAAAGTTCCAAGTTGGTGACGATTGACTCACAAGATAGTTCATCATTCCAGGCTCCACGTACACGGATCGTCTCGGGCCGGCCGCGCAAACCCGCGCGCTCAGCTAGTCCGTCACTTATCAACGAAATCGTCGACCCGTCGTCGAGTAGCGCGCTAGAATTTATAATACCGTTCGCACTATGTATTCGTATAGGCACCACTTTCAATAACACTTTGCACTCACTATCGCTAGCGTTTATATGCGACACGATCTCTGCCTCGGTACCGGCGGTAGCGGTGACGGGAATCGGCGTCGCCGACGCCGGCTGCCGCTCCTGCGGCGCGGGCGCCGGCGCATGCTGCGTCTCGCTGCGCCGCTCGTGTGTCGTGGGATAGTGAAGCAGTGGGTGATGCGCCTGACCACAGCCATCCTTATCGCAGACTGGGGCTGGGCAGGTGTCTCGGTCGTGACGGGAAAGTAGGCATTTGAAACATAGGCCAGTTCGCTTCACGAATTGCCAGCGAACTTTGCGAAGAGCTTTCTTGAATTTATGGCAAGCTGTTATCTTGTTATGTGCGCTCGTCTTACAAAATAGGCATATACTACTATCGCGCTCGTCTGTGTGCATCAATACTGTTTGCGAGCGGTTTTGACTGTACTCACTGTTTTTATGTTTGTTTTGATCGCTCCGCATAGGTACATAGTAGGTATTTGACGTAGTAGAAACTTTCACAGCTTCTTCCTTCAAGAAATCTGATAATAATACCAATCGTGACTTCTTGCCTTCTGTTATCGGTACGAAACTGTAATCTGACCATTTGGACAATAGAACCGTAGGCAGTTTCGATAAAATTACTGACACAACACTGATACCTTGTAGGTATTCTTCTCGGCCGACGGCGCGCACAGCTTCCATGAAGTTCTGTATTTTAACCGAGAAGGACACAATTTCTTTGTAGTAATCTTGAGACATTGGTTGCAACTTTTTGATGTCGTGCACAAGCTTCGATAGTATGTACTCAGGATTACCAAATCTCAACTTCAATGTTGACATTATAGTTTCAGGAGATGATGCACTCACGAGCAGAGCTGAAACGGTATCTTTGGCAGCTCCACGGAGACACTTCCTCAACCTCCACATATTTTCCTTAGGTGTGAAACCACAAAGCTCCGTAGACTCTTCGAACGCGTGTCTGAACTGCAACCACTCCAACGGGTCGCCGGAGAACTCTGGGAGCTCCCGGGGCGTGCAAATGCGACTGAGCATGTTCGCGTGCGGCGCGTGACTGGTGGAAGCAGCGGCGAGATCTCTCAGCGCGCTGGCGAGCATCTGAACTGTACCATCTGTGCTGGCGGCGGCGGCCAGCGCCGGGGTCGGCGCGGGCGGGCCAGCCGGGTCCGTGGCGGGTGGTGCCTTGCGTGGCGCCTGCGCCCTCGGTTGCGGCGGCTTTGACGGCGCCGCTGGCGGTCCAGCTTGTAGGCACTGCTCACCCGTGTAAAGACCATCTTCGGGGGCAGGCAGGCCATTGTTCAGCTCCTGATAGCTACGCTCCATCCATTCTTCGACTCGGCTACGGCTTTGACTACCATCGTGTGAACTGTATTCTTCATCTAGGCTAGCTAGGTCGGCATCTAGCTTTTTATTTATAAGTTCCATGCGAATCTGCGCTTTTTGCCTTTCTGCCTCCAGAATAAGCTGCTGCCTTTTCGCCCGCATTGAAGAAGTCGAACCTTTCATTGATTTCAGGCTCCGTCGTTCATCTTTGCGCAATGCGGGTGGCGGTGGCGGCGGCTGCTCCGACTTGATACTGCTAGCTGGCATAGCTGCTCGGCTCAAAATAGGATGCTTGATCACTTCACTATCTTTCGCCTCCGTAGTTTTCAAGATCGAAGAAGTATGGTCCTGGAGTTTATCTTGTGGCAAGTTACCATCCGGTGTGCGGTTATCCGCCTCATGGCGATCACGTTCACGTTGCACTGCACTACGTGTATTCACCATTTTACGCGGCGCTGGAGGTGTTTTAAACATAGGATCCGGCTCGATAGGACTCTGTTACGGCTGTGGGCTATGTTTAAAACAGAATAACGCACTTTTGACTTTTTAGGTAATTTATTTCCAAATTTCGTGGCACGCATTACATGGATATGGCCTAGACTAAATTTTCCATCGAAATACCCTCCATATTACATTAAAAATCACATTCTACCTTCTATACAAAAATAGTACCCTAAAGATATCTACAAATCGAGACATTAAATAGTAGGTAAAATTACGCCTACCAATTCTTATGAGCGCGTCGCTAACACTGTAGGTCGTCTATTTTCTATTCGATCCATAATTTTATTTATCCACAGAGTAGAAAAACCATCGTAACTCTACATCTAAGCGTCCCTAGAGACGGCACGGAAATCAAGCGCGTATTCTCCGCAAGTTATTGTGAGCATTGCTGGTCATTAAGGATCATTCGTGACCATTCGTGGTCGTTGGCGGCTTCCAACTTCTTCTCAGGACGTAATGTGTACAGATAAGATTGCGACAAGATTAATTTTTATTCGATTTTTATGAATTAGTTGCTGTAAAAAGAATCGCAATAAATTTCACGTGTTTTCAGTTTTTAATGAGAAGAATATTGGTATGATATGCAAAAATTTCAATATTTTTTTTTCCTGAAATGTATTTTTTGTTGCTCAATAACAGCAAATTTGTTGATGACAGGAGATTTTTTGACCATGATATTACTAAATCATAATTTTGCCAGTTTACTAGGTTATACCGATAAAGATACGTGCTTCCTCAGTGGACGAAAACAATAAACGACTTACCCCCAACCAACGCCCTGACACGTAAGATCAACTAATATACAAAATAAAGCTTATCGATACTAGCAGTAATCCCCGAGTCGGCTCGTGGGGCTGTCGTCCGTCTCAGCCGGGCTCATTACGCTCATTACCTCCTGACGAGTGTAAGGGGCCTAATGCGTGTAGATCGTAGATATTTGTTCGTTGTGAATACGTTTTCTTGTCATAGGTACTTGCGTTTTTACGACGAAAATATAAGAAATGATAAAACGCTGCTTGATATAAATATGAACCACATACCATACGGTGCGTGCCAGTTGCTTGATACGGTGAAGGAAAACATCGTGAGAGAACCAGTAAGCTTTCTTGAAGCGGCGATGGGCTTGCAACATATCACATAGTACTCATTACTGTAAAAGTTTTTTTATTTTATTTGAAGGATTATTTTGAAACATCCTAGATCTAGATGAATTTAAGCCTGTTTGACTACTAGCCTACTACATTTTTTTTTTAATACTACAGAGGTGGCAAATAAGCATACGGCCCACCTGTTGGTAAGCGGTTACCGTAGCCTATGAGCGCTTGCAATACCAGAGGCATCACGCACGCGTTGCCGACCCCGAACCCCCTTCCCCCCTAAAGAGCTCTGGTAACCTTACTCACCGCAGGAACACAACACTATTTGAAACAAATAATGTTATTTGGCTGCGATCTTCTGTAAGGCGGAGGTACCTCCCCAGGCGGGCTGCTCCAATTCAGAACGAGAAAATCTCGCTGTGCCCTACCTCCTCCTACACATAGTTACACAACGAATATAATAGGAATTCGCTCTGGAATCTGAAGGGGAGGCCATGTTTAGTAGTGTACGTCCGGCGGTTGCAATGATGATGATGATGATGATTTACACTTCAAAATGTGATTCTCAGTTGAAATACACAAACAAACTAAAATGAAAACATAACATAAGTCTACTTTCCCTGATGAGGAATTAGGCTGAGGGCGGATCTTCATAAAATTACTGCAAGTGTCCGCCTTGACGCGAGTTACGTCAACTCGTTTGTACGGGAGCAATATTGTTGATGAGCCATAAGTAGCTGCTGTATAAAGGATGCTCTATATTTTCAGATAGAAAATTCAACAAGTAAAATAAATAAATATTCCGGACATATTACACACGGTCAACTGATCCCAAACTAGGCATAGCCTGTACTATGGGTACCAGAGACATAAAATATATATAATTAACACCCAGACACAGAACAAACATCTGTGTTAGTCACAAATGTTTGTCCAGTGCGAGAATCGAACCCGCGACCTCTAGCGAAAAAGGCAAAGTTACTACCAACTGAGCTATGAGGCCAGTAAATGAAAGTTTTGTAAACGATATTCGGTTTTTTGTTACGGTGTATGTCTGTTATATAGATTCAGTTTGCCATAATTAAAATAAAGAGGCAGTAGTTTAGCTTACAAGCGTTTCTATGAATTGTAGAGTTATCTCTTTTGAAACCCTAAGAGAATCGTATCAGGATTTGACAGTAAAACAAATGCCGCTCGATAAATTGAAATTAGAAGATAAAGAAAAAATAAAACTGATCCTTTCGCTTGTGTCAATTTTAGGTTTGACTATGAGTGGTATGCGATATTGTTGAGCTGTATCGCTCACCCATCAAAGTCAGTGGACAAAAGGAACTTTTCAAATATATTTTTGATGTCATATTGCATTTTATACCTACTCGAGTACCGAGCCACTTCCCATATGTGTGAAAGTCTTTGGGACTTTCAATCAGCTTACAGTGCCGTTAAAAAACACGACCTATCGTAAAAGCGCGAAACGATTATTTTCTTCTAACACTCTGTCAGAATTAGCAGGTTGAAGTGGCAGTGGGCCGGCCATATAGCTCGCAGAGCTGACAACCGTTGAGGAACAAAGGTTCTCGAGTGGCGACCACGAACTGGACGACGCAGTGTTGAAAGGCCCCCCACCCGATGGACCGACGACATTGTTAAGGTTGCGGGAAGTCGGTGGATGGAAAAGGCTCAAGACCGTTTGGCATGGAACTCTTTGGGGGAGGCCTATGTTCAGCAGTGGACTTCATCAGACTGATGATGATGATGATGATGAACACTCTGTATACCCAAAGTATTTCATTTCGCACATATTGCGGAGTACAAACCATAGCGTATTAAGTTAATGAGAGACAACGCGCGTCAGTCTTGCACTCCGAGAAGGGGGATATTGGACGTATGATGTGCACATGGAATACGAATTTATTGTTTCATTAACACGGGATTTGGTGACGGCTTTCAGTTTTTACCCGACTACGGAGGGTTATGTGTCTAACATTTAAAACTTCTATATATTCATTTTTATATAAAAATTCATAACTTTTATCCTCGAGCATTGTGGACAGCCTTTCAGTGTTAATGTCTCTCATGTTAAAAATGTAAGTCGAAATAATAGGTAATTATAAAACTCGCAAACAAGGTTTCAGCTGTAAACATTTCACAACGGAAGGAAAATGCTTTGTTTCGCGTATTTCTCATTCTCAACACAATCACTTAAAAACCATCCAAGCCAAAGCACTTTTTACATCATTAAAATTTACAATAATGTCGGAGACGGGAGTGAGAAGGGGAATGGAACACACGGGGCTCATATTTTTTATTAATTTACGAAATAAAGTTATAATCTTGTTAGCGTCCCGGCGACTCCATTGTATGGCGCGCGTCACCTGGACATTGTAATAGGCTCAACTTATTAAACGCTAAGTACAAACATCAAAAGCAAAGAACGGAACGCTTCGTTAAGAGGATTCTATTTCACAATTTTTCTCATTGTCTATTAGTACCTACTTATTTTCACTGATTACGGAGGGTAATGAATCAAAGGCTATGTGGGTGTGTATGTATGTATCTAAGCTCTCGTAGTTACCTTGTAGGTACAGTAAAAAGTAGTGAACCGATTTCAACAAACTATACGTCGATAAATTCTTGTCTATCCATAGACAGTATATATATATATATATATATATAATATGACGTCACGGGAAAGGCCCCAAAAACGAAATAGGTTGTAGGGATAACTCACAAAAACTTCGTTGAATGGGTTATAATAAAAATAATATTCTGTCAATTCCTGTCAATCAAAATATTGTAAGAGAAAACTTTTAATAATTTTAAAAGTTTTCATTCAATAAAATATATGAAAATGAACTGTTATGAAAATTATTCGATTTACTTTCGAACCGTCAATCTGATCTGCATGGTTGAATTGATTTGTTGGTAAAAGTATGAGTTAAATTCGGCCAGGGGGTTGTTAAGATACCTACGGGTCTAAGGGCCCAAAAGGGGGTTGTCTGGAAGAAATCACTGCTTGCGATAAGACCGCCGATGGTAGGACTATAGTGTTTATATTATGTATAAGTACATGTCTTACATTGTGTCCTCAATAAAGCATTATTATTATTATTATTCACGTATATTTATTTAAAATCTCATTTATAAAATACATTTTTTACTACAAAAGTACCAAATCCACCATCTTAATATCAAAAAAGAATATCAACACAAAAATTATAGTAAAAAAAAAAATTATATAAATAATTCAGCACGGTGACGGGATGGTGACGGGACGGTATGTAGAAGTAGGTAAATAGCTGCATAATAATTGTTAGTACTTTGGTAAGGATAATGGAAATGTAGGTTTATACAAACGCGGACGAAGTCGCGAGCGGGACAGCTAGGCTACATACTACACTCGCGATTTCATTCGCGAGTGCGACCTGTCATTGTCATTGTACGGCTCTGGCCTCCGGCTTTTGCTAATTACGTGCTTTGCTTGTGAATTTTCTTGTAAACCTTAAACTTACTCTCTCCTTCGACCGCTGCCTGTTAGTCGATTTTTCGTTTTATTTTTTTGGAATTAATTTTATTCATCATCATCATCATCATTTCAGCCGTACGACGTCCACTGCTGAACATGGCCTCCCCCACAGACAGAGCGAATTCTTTATCATGTGGGGGGATTTGCCCATACTCACCACGCTGGGCATGCGGGTTGGCGAGCGCAGTTAGAGCTATCGTTGTTAAAATAGGAGACGCTGCTGCCCATCCCCTAGCTTTTTTCCCTTAGTCGCCTCTTACGACATCCGCGGCTAGGTCGATATGGAGGGGCCTATTCTTCAGCCGGGGCCACCACGGCCAATAATTTAATAATTTGTAGTAATTTTATTATGCTGTTATTATTATTATTATTAACATAAAAATCAATTGTATCTAGTGACGACATAAATATGAGCTATGTTCACACATTCCAAAACGATTTTTATTTGTATACTAGGCAATATGGTTATCAATATAGCGTGGTCTTCCATTAGTAAAGCTTCAATGACTTCGTAATTCAGGTAATATTGGATATAGTTAGAAGGCGTTTGAAGTGCGATTTTGAATGTTAATCTTAACCACATTAACGAACAAACAAACTGTTACCGGACATCGCGAGATGTCAGTTCGGGCGAACCACTAGAATACGTGCGTCGGCCCCTGTTATTGTATTCAGTAATAAACATTGTTACAGCGTTTTGCTATCACGTTTATGGGGCAAAATATTTGGGATCCATTTACCAAGGATATTAGCCGTTAAAGAGGTGCTTGAAAGGCAATGGAGCCTACCTTCGGACCCTTTAGGCGTCTCAAGAAGGTGTTGTGCCTCTGAATGCGATCTAATTACGAAATAGTTTCGCTTCTTGATTTATAGAGCAAGTTTGGCCGAGGCCGGGTCGCACATGGCGCACTGTTACACCACTGACATTATAAAATCTCTTAATGTCCCACAATTAAAAATTTGCAGTATGACCCATCAAGAATGGTCACAGTATGGGGAAGTCTGGAATAATAAGAATAAAATAAAATAAAATAAATTGTGCATTCCAAAATTTAGATTACAAAAAGTAAATGGGTCTTTTATGGGGAATATGGTAAGATTTTATAATAAACTTCCGGTAAACGCGACGCAACTTCCTATTAGAAGATTTAAAGTGTACATAAAGAATAATCTTATTAAGAAAGCGTACTATAAACTAAATGATTATTTAAATGATAAAACCGCATGGCCTGAAGTCGCTCTGCCCCTCGACAGCTAAAATGCCATTTTGCAGTGTCTTTACAGTTTTTGCTTGCATCATATTTTAAGTATTATTTAATTATATAAGCATTAGGTACATATTTCATCAAGTGTAGCGTGTGCTGCCCTTAGATCATTTGTTGAAGCTCACATTTGTCTTCATTTTTTTCACATTTTTATAAGCCTTATTTATTAAGGATTATAATTAGATTACTTTTCTCTTGAGCCTCACCTAGTTCGATCGGCACCACACTGAAGCTTTAAATTCCATTTTGTGAAAAAGGATCATCGAAAAAAATGATAGGCACCAAGCCGTGTTTGTTGCCTGATTCTTCTAGGCTTGGTCGCGAGGAACAGGCATAGCTTCACCTAGTTTCTAAGACGTTTCAAAGTGATCCTAGTGATTTTATTGAAATAAATGCCTTTTGACTTTGACTTTGACTTGAGAGATAGCGAAATTTATTCTAATGACCATTTAGTCAATTTTAAATTTAATAAAAACTACATTCAGAAATTTTCAAAGGCAATAAAAACGTCTTGTTGCCTATCATTATTAAGGAATGTAAAGCTTCAATGTGGTGCCATTCATCATCATCATCATCAACAACCTGTAGAAGTCCACTGCTGGACATAGGCCTCCCCCAAAGAGTTCCATGACGAACGGTCTTGAGCCCTTTCCATCCACCGACTTCCCGCAACCTTTACAATGTCATCGTTTCATCGGGTGGGGGGCCTTCCAACACTGCGTCGCCCGGTTCGTGGTCGCCATTAGAGAACCTTTACTCTCCAACGGTTATCGGTTCTGCGAGCTATATGGCCTGCCCACTGCCACTTCAACTTGCTAATTCTGAGAGCTATGTCGGTGACCTTCGTTCTTCTACGGATTTCCTCATTTCGGATCTTATCACGTAGTGAAACTCCGAGCATAGCTCTCTCCATAGCACGTTGCGCGACTTTGAGCTTGTATATGAGGCCTATAGTTAACGACCAAGTCTCAGTGCCATAAGTCACTGAGACTGAGTGAATAATGGCACTGAGTGGTGCCATTCAGATAAGAACAAATAATATCCTCCCATACTAAGAGACGCAAGTACCTACAGCTAAACTAATCACATGTCTTCTGGACCCCAAGACCCAGTACTATAAATTCCCGATATAAATTATTCAAATTCATCATCGGACAGCAGATTAGTAATTACTACTCACGACAAGCGCAGAAGGCGCCCGCGATTTGCAATACGTCACCAGTAAATATGGAAACACTTATTCCACAATTTATATGGGGGAGGGCGGGGTAACTGGGACATTCAGCAATAAATCTACGCGAAGTGATTTGGTACAAAGCACTTCGCCGCGGTAAGCTCGGCTCGGTCAGGACATCCATTGTGGGCCAACACCCGCGGAATCCGATAATGCTGGAGAGATTGTCCCGACTTTCCTTTAACACCTCTCTTGTACGCCCAATATCAGCTTTAGGTATATATGCGGTGAATTGATAATGTCTGTATTTATTATAAACTAGTGGTTCGCCCGGAACATCGCGATGTCTGGTAAAAGTTGGTACTTCGACGATCGTTGAGACACAATAAAGATTAACTTTGAAAATTGCATCTTTCGATGTTCTAACTAATATCCAATCTTATTAGAACTACGAAGTCATTGAAACTTTACCGAATGGGAGCTCACGTCATATTGGTTTTAAATGTTACTATTTTCATTGTATGTCAAAAAACGTATGAAGAATAAAAAATCAGAAATAATCATAAATATTGATTTGGAAAGTGTGGTCAAAGCTCAAATAAACTTACAAACATAAAACGCCGATTCTTTTTTTTTTTTCTTTTTTTTCTACTGAGTTGGCAAACTAGTTACGGTCCACCTGTTGGTAAGCGGTTACCGCAGCCTATGATTCCTCCAAGTTCCTCTCTACTTTTGCAGTACACATCTTTGATAACTTTTGAATGGTCCACATATGAAAAAAACGGTATTTCGAATATTTCCGTGTGATTTTACTAAAGCTGTCAAAGAATTGTTTAATTAATGATCACGTGTGCCAGGATTAGAAATGATTAGATTTGTCGTTAGATATCCCGATCGTATCTCAAAGGGTATTGAGAATCAAATCGGGACCTTCATTTGCAAATCACGTCCTCCAATTGACCGGATCGAGTGACCGGGCGTGTTGTGTTGGTGAAACGAACCGCTAAAACTGAATTATTTCTTCGGTAGTATAAATACAAGAACTGGAGCTGACATTTTTACGTCACTCTGTTTGCAAATATATAACAGTAGCAGTCAATCTGCAAAGCATTTAACTCTTTTGGGAGTGATAATACAAGAATCAAATTACCATGATGACTATAACGGATCAGAAGCCGCAAAGTTAGTTCGTATGAGCTAGTGGCCAACGCTGGTAGAGCTAGTGAAGAAAGGTCTCCCTTCGGGCTGCTTAAAACTAATCTTGGTTTAACGACTATCGTGGCCGGGACCGACATCCTTACTGAAGCACGGTAGCGCTTAGTTGTCAATACCACTAGCGGTCACCATCACCTGTACAAGACAGGGGCTACTGACAGCGGATTATGTCGGGGTGCCTACAGGGAGAAGAAACAGTAGAGCACGTAATTTTGCACTGTACAGCAACGGAAGAGGCCAGGACCACATCGGGTCTGCGGGCCGTGATCGGAAGCGGCTCCCAGACACCGCCGCATAGGGATACTGAGAGAAAGTTACCAATGACCCAAAGTCCTGCTTCGCTATTTTAAGGAGCTGGGCTGGCTGGGGTAGGGTTAGCATAAGGGGACAATGCACAAAACACCCCAGAGCGGGAAGTCAGTGCAGGTCTAACCACCCCCGACTAGAATTCGAATTAGCGTCACCCATCCAATTGATGACCGCACTGAGCGTTGCTAACCAAGCCGATCTATTGTGAACGCCTAGGTAAGCTCCACGACGAGCTTTGACACTACAGTTTATTTTGAAATAACTGACCCGAGCAGCACCTGCCTGCCTACAAACGGTTTCAAATAAATGACGGAATAAAATCACCACCAGTTTATATCTTTTTACGTCTGCAACCTTTCGATGAGACCATTGACAGGTATTCACTATCGAAATGTAATTAGTAGCGAGGTTACATTTGCTAATGGCCCAGATTATTTAGCCGGGCCTAAAGTGAATTTGTAATAAGGCCAATCTTAAGTCCTGTCTTGGGGGTTCAATAATTTATTTACTTTGATGATACTCTCAGTGCTTCGTAGGTAGATTGAAAGTTTTGGGCCAGTTTATCAGGTGTAATTGCTTCGTAATGTTTTGAAAGCTAGCGCAATCCTCGGGTAGAGTCGTTGAGAACGTAGTCACGATGCTTTGTAAGAAAAAGAATAAGAGTTTATTTATGTATTTGACACACACACACACACACACAGTAGAAAAATATTAGAAGTACATAATAATAATTATGAACATTGAAAACAAAACAACAAACCTACGCATACGTAAAAAGATAGGTACAAAAAAGACAGATACAGGAACACTTGTCATTCATCTAATAGGCTACAAGTTTACTGATAAGAAACTATTGGCATACACGTAATGGTAGAACAGAAACAAATTAGGTGATGCATACACTAAGTTTACAATTTTGCTTAGTAAATTCCCTTTTAACGCTGCAGATGTGTGCATTCGCTCAACTCGCTCCATACACCTAATTAATTAAAAGAGTACTCGTAGCTCCGAAGCAATCTCCAGTCCCATTCCTGTTTACCTGAACCAATGTTTGTTCAGCTAACGAACTACTTTTAATCAGAACGTATCTTCTCCGGTGCTAAAGTACTTACTCAATAATGTCGCAAACAACCTGACCAATCAGCGTAATGTACGGCAAATTTCCACTCCTTTGTCCTAACATACCATTAATCATACGATAATTAAATTTAAATAAAGTACAGACCCAAAATTCATTTGATTATCTCATTAAAATGGGTCGGAACAGTATCCTAGCCGGTGGATAAGAAAATTGCATTAAAAATCCTTATTAGCGAGTTTAATGCGTAGGTGTTAAGTAAATTTGGATGTAATCAGGAGGGTTTTTTGTAGGGTTGTAAGAGAAAAATGCGGAGGGATTTTATTGGCTTATATTACCAGGATTTAAAAAAGGCGGAACTCCGTTTTACTGAGGAATGCACGATCCCGGGCGTTTGATGGATTGAAAAAGGGGAAATCACTTGTCTGATGTTCATTTTTGTAATCGTTCTGATTATTTTTAATATTCATTTCCATCTTCAGTATCGTGAATGTGGTTCTTTGAATACTTGAACGCGTTTGATGTTTGCTTGTTTTAAGAATGGTATTTGAAACTTTCTTTAAAATTATTCTCGAAATTCTGTTTCATAATTCGAAGAAAACTTTTGCTCGGTTTTATTGTTACATTTTCATATAATAATAAATCACTTTGTATTTTGTTCTAACAAATAATACTATTTCTTAAGTGTTAGGGTCTCACCTAATCATATTTTCCGATAACTACCGATATAGATGATTCATACCAAATAACACCCTATGTCACCACTAGTTGCACCTAACAATTTACCATGAAAATTTTAGGCATAACAGTAAACTATCTAGTCATTGTGAACATAATTAAAGTCTCAAACTCAGACAGTGATATTTATTTATTCATTTAACAGATAGATCATTTTAAAACCTACGGGAGGTTGATTGCTCATCAGGCCTTATATCTAAGTGACTCGTCCCACTCGAGACTCTCAAAGGAGCTTCGTAAATATTCAGGGGCTCGGTTCGATCTTCCGTAGAAGTTTTATCAACTGGCAGTGCCCTCTTATTAGTGAAACTGAACGAGTTTTGCTTGCCTTTTAATTATGACTTAAGTTCGGGCATCGGTCCAATAATGGATCGTTTAGCTACTTCTAACATATTAACTCTCTAGCTTGCGCCCGCATCTTTACTAGATAAAAAGATCTTCGTACCTAGACAAAAAGTAGCCTACGTGCTATTCTAGGCAACGAACTCTGTTTATTCCATATTTCATCGAAATCAGTTGAGCCGTTACGGCGTGATTGAACCACAAACATCCCAACATCCTCACAAACTTTCGCATTTAAAGGATTAGTGTACTAAAAATAAAAAAAGTAAAAAATAGAGAGGTTATAATAGTGATGTTTACAAGCAACATAAATGAAAATTCATACAGTTACTTTATATTTTCAAAACTTATGAAAACGAAACAAAATACATGTTAAAGCTATTAATGATTTTTATTGTAATCAAACATAAAAGCGTATATTATGTAAATGCTCGATTTACAGAATTCGTTTGAAAACTCAAATTCGTTAAAATTCAAATAAACAATTGCGTATTCAAGCACCGAGGTCGCGGTATCATGAATATTTTATGCAAAAGTTGCGTTTTTTTCAAACGTGACGTCAAGGGGTTGTTGGATAAATGAGGTAAATTAATAAAAGAAAAGGGGCGGTTAGTTACAATTACGTTTTTAAATGTAAGCAAGCCGTCTCCTTGTTACGCTTTGATTTTTCTTGTGCGACACGCCATTTGTCGGTTAGAAGGAGTTTGATGTAGAAGTGCGGAGGAGAAAAATCTCCAATTTATAAAAAAAATATTTGTAAAATATATGAAAATTTAGACTTTCAGCCACCTTCATCAATAAAGAGTGTCATCTTAGTTCACAAGACTACTTAATTCATATGAAAAAAACTTGAGATCTTGAAATAAGTCTACCTCTTTACCTCTGTCCCTAATAAAACCGATAATCTTCTTTAAATAGATACTTGTTTTCATCTGCATTACGGCTAAACTTATCATTTTGTTGGAACAATCAGAGTTTAATTATGAAAAGTGCAAGTACATCACTATCACAGACACTCGTTAAAAGACTTTGATATCGCAAAAAGGTAGGGTTAAGGAGGTTCGTTTCGTTTGTCCGGTTTTTTTTATATTTATGCGTTTCCCAAAAGAAATGGCTAGCGGTGAAGGAGTTTGTGACAATGTTGTGTTGGTTGATTTGGTTTAATTTAGCGATTTTCGGGCTAATCAACCAAATTACCAAACTGACAATATAAATCAATGTTCTTATAACACGTAGAAAATGGTTAACGATTGTTGGAAAACTACTTCACCGCTATACATTTTTCCTGGTGAACACAGAAGTTAGGTGGATGCTTTTTTTTAATTTTGCGGATAAGCCTTCCGTACCTACCACCTTAAGAAATAAAAATCGCGATCCCCGAGAAAAATCATGCCAAGGAGGGTTAAAAATCCTCCGTTGTTTTCTTGTGAAGGGTAACCAGGTAGCCAAATGAATTGCAAACAGCATTATTCCTCAAGGAAGTCGTATATATACCCGCTTCTATTTTAACGTTTCTTCCTTTCATTTTTTACCCCTTTTTATTGCTGGTAGATCGTAATATATTGTAAACGCCGTCGGTGCCGGTTGTAAACAACTATTACAAGTTAATAGGGAATGGGGTGCCTTATACATTTTCATTGGGAAAGTTTTCTTTTTAATTTTAATACCCCCTTTCAACATAAGGTGAAAAAATATATTCGATTATTTCTATAGGTTTATGTAGGTGTGTTAAATCTCCAGAATTCATTATTTTTGTTCCAGTTCCGGAACCAGTATCCGAAATGGGCTATTATTATATGGTATAGTAGTATAATATGGGCTATTCTATTAACAAAAATAATGATTATTAGAGGAAATTTTTAATAAAAAAATACTTTTTCTGCTTCTCTACCAAGGAAGAGATTTTTAGTTAAACCTGTCGTTGACAACGATGCATGCACCCCTAATTTTGTTACAAAGATATTTGTACATGTTTGGACTTATTTAAGAGAAGGTTCTCTTTTATATAGATACATATTCCTTTTGGCCAATTAATACAATAAGACTTTTACAAGATAAAAACAAGTAAATTTCTCGGATGAATAGTTCCGTCCATAAAGCTCGCTATAAAAGGGCGATAACTGCCGATTACAGCCTGTAACGGCTCTCTAATAATGAATTGTCTTTAGTATAATGCCTTATCGTGATTCTAATACAGAGGCTTTTGTTCTTTTATAACGTAATTGGTGTAATAGAAATTACAAAAGTTTCAGTTATACCTACGTCCATATTTTAAGAAGGTTCAATTTAAATTATTGAACTGTAAAATGCTTATGTATTATTAGGCTGAATGAATGAATAACATGTGAAACGTATTACCAAAGCATGAACCGATTTGAACAATGCAATGTTTGTATTGGTACTCATGAAGTACTTGCCGTCGTTTAAAGTCCCGTTTCTTACTTCAAATCACAAATAAGTCCATCGCTTTTAGTTAAACAAGAAGTCCAGAATGAGTACCATTAGAATTCATCAACAACATTATGGAAAATATATTTACAACACACAAGGGCCATTATCGCCGAGCAAACTCTACCTCCCGCAAAGTATAGGTAAGACATATATTTGAAGAGTGCAATAAACCAAGAGCGGAGCCAATAAACGTAGATTATCGGGAGTTATGATGCGATATCCGTTAATGCGACATGACAATAGGCCCATGGAGGTTATATGGAGATGTGGAAAAATGTGCTTGGAAAATAAAATTGTGCAAAAGTTATTTTATTTTGTATATTTTTAACTATGTAATCAGCCCATGACTCCCACTGGATATAGTATAGACCTTGTCTACAGTACACCATGCTTCCAATCCTGAACCAATCAGTCTTCGAAATCTATAGCCCTAGCGTGGGAAACCACTGACTCTTTGTCCATATATGTGCTATTTATGTATCTTTATTTTACCTAAACCTGTACCTACCTGTTGGTCTGGATTGATCTAGACCAGCATTTTAGGTCATTGACCTGATTAAATGACATTATTGACTCAGAGATGTACTGAAATATACAGTGCTGTTTTAACCGGAACAGTAATTTTGAACAGATATTTTCATTTGATAGCTTCCTTCGAATAAATTGATAACGGAGCGCCTGTCAATTTGCTGCTAAAAATTGGCCTAAATTTCCAAATTAAACTGTCTTTAGCCAGCAAAATGAATGGATAAGGAACAAATAGACGAAAAATGTACCAAAACCGTGCCTTTACACAGCGCAAACACTTTGACAAAGAGTCAATGTTGACATAACCCTCCCCCCATGGATATCGACAGAAATCGTATAAATAAATTACCTTTGTCAATCTACTGCGATGATCTCGTTTGTTAGTTATGGATAATAGAATCAAATATATTTTGTTATTGCTGTGTTTTATTGGGGCTCGCTTGATGAGATTTACTAAGGTAAGTAAGTTGCGTTGCGGATAAGGAAAAAACAATGGTCGTATAAAGATGTATGTTTTCCAACCAAATTAGTTACAGATATCATCTATTAGGGGATTCATAATATTAATACTATCCCAAAACGTGCTTATTCCATCAAGAAATGGAAAGAACATTTCCATATAATTTGATTTTCCCTGATTTTTTTAAAATGTGTTGTTTTTTAATATATTTAAGTTTTAAATCAAGATTATTATCTATCTATTTATCAAAAAGCAGCCCAAAGCAGCAGATTTTTGCATTGCGTTTTTTCAATGAAAAATAACCAAATTTCCAAAAGTCGTAGAACAAACTTTAATTCCAATTGGGTGTATAATAAGCGCCCTTGTATACCGAGATTACACTGAAATTGTAACCAATGAATTTTATGATCATATTTGGAAAAAAACCGTAGTGAAACATATATATCTATTAGGACGTATACACTCGTAGATATACATAACTCGCTCGATTCTAACCAAATAGACCCACAAAAATAGCCCCCAGGAAATTTGGGGAAACAGGGAATAAAGATATCGGTGCGGTCGCAAACAAAACGATATGTTGACCGCGCCATCGTAAAAAACACGTTAACATCCATTCACATTTATGTCCCCTATTTGCTGCGGACCACTGGCCACAGTACAAAGTAACTGATTGCCTGTAAAAAAGTAGATGTTATTCAATATTTTTTTCTACTAGGCAAACTACAATCGTGTATTTTAAGTTAAATATAAATGTCGATGATATAGGCTCTCTGAAATAGTTAATAGTTAAGTAAAAAAGACTTAGCAGGTTTTGGTTAAAATGCAGTTGTCTGGAGGAAATCACGATCCGCTAAAAGACCGCCGATTGTAGGAACATTTTTAAAATATATGCTATTTATATGTGTTATCTTATATTGGTCCTCAATAAAGTTTATTTTCATTGCACTTTATTTTATTTTCAAAGAAACACAGCCTTCAGAAGATGTATTACAGGGATAATAATATAAAATATATATTTAGGCTGTGAAAAAAAGGGATTTCGAAACAATATTTGATAATACCCATTTTTCCCGTTTTAGTATATCTATAGGAACTGTAATTATAATAATAGATTTTATAACCGAAACTCTTTTGCTCGAAAATTTAAGCCTTATTAAGAGGCATTACCAAAATTTACAATGCATTTTTTCCGTAATAAATTTCGCTTTGTTACATTTCTCTCTCAAGGCGCACAAAACAAAAGTTCCGCAAAGTTTTATCACAGTTTCCCAACAAGGAGGGAGTCCTTTGACCTATTTTCTCTCGAGGTGATATTCAGAAGTCAGCTGAAGGAAATTTTTAACGTTTTAGGAAAGGTTGAATTTAATGACAAATCAAGTACTATGCTACCTTTGTAATTTTATGTAGGTACAAAGAGCTATATTAACTCAACAGTGAAGGATATGAACCCATCGTTAACAAACATTACTATTTAAAATTAAAAAATAATAATTATAATAATTCTTTTGTTATTATTAGAGTTTCAAATACTGGTATTTATTGGATATTATTAAAAAAAAAATACTTGGATACTGAATCAAAAGATTTTCAAAGCCTTTCAGGTAAACAGACACACCGTTCGATCTTATTTGTTTCTTGTCTGTAATTCGTTTTCGTTCCCCGTTTAACGTTGATTACATTCCACTTCCAAGGCAACTCCGAGATGGAAATAACTCGTTACTTCTATTAAGTAATTAGTCAGCATAAAGCGATGCTTAAGTAATGAACCGTAATTATAGGAGAGGACACGTCTTAGAAGAATAATTAAATCAATCATCCTTTACCGTGGTGTATAATCTTTTCAGTAAATTCAAGTTCGAATTAAATACTCTTAAACGAATCAAGTCTTCGCTTTGAAGTCGATAGCCTTTTGGGATAGAATTAGAGATGTTTATAAAGTCTTAAGAACTTATATTGGATTTCGCGATGTCTTTTGACCGGCCCTGTTTTCATAGTTCAGTTTTGATAATTAAGTGAAGCCCTTGCCATTAAACTCGCTGATAAGAATAAAAGTTAACAAATACCGAACTTGAGCCCAAATAACCAAACTGCTGGACTTCTTTCTTCTTCTTCTTTCAAATACTTCTACTAAAATTAACAAAACGCATTATTTAGAATGGAAACCTTAAGTCTCTTTTACCTTACAACGTTTGATTGTAGAATAATAATTTAAAGAGAACGGCAGACCCGAGGGAGGTTGGATGCGAGACTCGCAAACTTTTAAAGATATTATCCAAGAAGGGTTGAGGCCATGCGTCCTACGTGATCCGACGCGCCATCTGTCTTCGGTGAACTGAAATTTGTTTATCTCTTTCCAGAAAATAGTCCTCTTGGACGCAGAAATGTTTAGAATAAAACTAAAAATGAAATCAGATTAAAGAACTGTTCAAATAAAATAAGGATATTAATCAAATCAGTTCAAACTCAGTTATTCCGCTATTTTTGGTAATAATTTTGATGTCTAACTTCTCGTTCGTTTAATAATTAGTAATGAAGATGATAACGACCAAAAACAGGGGTTCTGAATGAGTTGGGGGGAAAAAACACGAAAATAAGCGCCCTAATCAGTCTTAGTTTACTAGCAACGAACACACGAGAAAATAAATGTAACTATAGAACGACGCCTATTAAAAGTTTTATATACCTATGTAGAGCATTATCACAATTTTTGGCTTGGCTAAGGTAAACTAAGAAATAAACATTAATTTGATTAACTAATATATAAATAAATATTCGGGACATATCACACACGGTCAACTGATTTCAAACTAGGCATAGCCTGTACTATGGGTACCAGAGACTGATATACATAATAGATATATATTTAACACCCAGACACAGAACAAACATCTGTGTTCATCACACAAACGTTTGTCCAGTGCGGGAATCGAACCCGCGACCTCTAGCGCAGAAGGCAGAGTTACTACCAACTGAGCTATGAGGCCTGAATAATACGACGAGTGAAGAAAAAACTCGTATGAGTAGACTAAGTTTGTTTTTAACCATAAAATCCAAGAGCTGTCTCCTCGAGATGCTGAATGTATCGGGGCGCAGGAAACTGGACGCACATAAATTTATCATTTTCCACTGCATAAAGCATAAATTCGAATCATTGCTGCTTCCTTGAGGGGTCTGTGATATACCGCCTCATAATCATGTCGATACATGTCGACACATAGTAGTAACTTTTAAAAGCCATCACCAATTCTTTTAGGATTCTAAGTTGTTTTAAAAATATATAGGCTAAAGGGTTTTTATATTCAAGCATGGTAGGCAACCCCTCAGATCTCCAATAAATCAGATCCTTGAAGTTTTCTAAGGGGGTAGTCCGAAGCACGTCCAAACAAATTGGCACATTTTTTTCCTCATGATTTCCTCATGATGTTTTCCTTCACCTTTTTCAGCACATGTTAATAATGCGCACATTTTTCCGAACAGAAACTCATTGGTGCACGACCGGATTTGAACCCATGACCTTCGGATCGAAAATCAAGGTACCTAGCTTCCACTAGGTTAACTAAGTATTTTGTATTTTATAATATGATGAAATCAGGTGTAAGCTTTCTTCATTGAAAGCCAAATAAAACCTCCATGTTGACACAATAGGACCCACTACTCTTCACTCCATGTCACCCACATGGGTCCGAGGGTTGAATCTACATAAAAATATCCATATTTTAAATTTGATTTGAGACTTGGCCAAATGTTTGCTATTGAAAATTGGACGGGATAGTGACGTGAGAGAAATTCAATGGAATTGCCAGAACTGCGGTGCATAATAAAGACGAGTTGGACCTGGCTCGGGTGTTATTTGAAAACGTTTTTTTTTGTTATTGTAAGCTTCTTGGGTGCATTTTTTTGCTTTATTGTACGAGTTTTAAAAATAGAAAAATCAATTAGTAGTAAGCGACACGACTTTTATCCCCAAGAATGATAGACATCCTCTCAGATTTCCAGGCGATTAGATACTTGAAGGGTAGTCAAAGACATGTCCGAACATTGGAAACATGCCCACATTTAGAAAATCGAACGTTTTAAGAATACTAGCATATTTACTTGGAATTTATTTACAAATTGTGTATATGGTAAATGGCATAGTCAGTCCCAGTATTAAATCCACAACGCCAACAAAATATCTCAAAGCGCCACTGGGCAATACCATACCCAACAGATCCCAGTAAGTAAATAGTCGTGTCTCAATAGCCGCTAATAACAGAGCGTAGGCTTGCCCGAGGCGTTTTCCCTTACTGTAAAACTTTACCTACTTGTTATATTGTACACTGCACACATCTGCGCTGGCCGCAGACCAAGTTCTGCCAGTGTTGCGGTGCTGACGGCTCCCAGATATGTCATATTTGAAACTACCCCCCCAGCAGCCGCCCCTCTCTAGCATTGGACATCTTGCGCAACTGATTATAATAACGCGGGCAAACGCTTCTTGATACTTTACATTTATGCTTTCTTAAGGCTTATGGTACCATTATATGATGGTGCTATGGACGTATTCTCGTCGTGAATTCCTTATTGGTCCGGGTTTGGCACGCTACTGTGTTGGTCGGTAACGGAACGATCTAGTGTACGTTCTTCCATATTCATTTACACAAAGAATATTTTTTTTCCGATACTGATACGGTCATGGCATGGAACCTTGTAGTGGGAAAAGGCCTTAAGAAGTAATGCAGTGTAATCATCGTCATCATCATTTGAAGAATTTCACTGCTGGACAGGGCTCCTCAAAAAGTGCCACGTCCGGTTCGTGGTCGCCATTCGAGAACCTTTATTCCCGAAGGTAGAAGAAAGTATGATCCCCTCTAAAAAACTTATATGCAGTACTCTTGCAACTTGTCCTTTAAAAAATCTTCGTTATTAGATGGTCATACCATAAAAATCATTTACAAAGCATATTGATTCATATCGTTCCAATCAATAGAGATTAAAATCATATTTCATACGCATTGTCAATAAGTAATGCCAAGACAAAGTATCAAGATCAAAGATACCATGAAGGGTTTGTTCTTTGATACTGGAACCAAGCAAAATGATTTCGCAATGAAGTCTTATCTTGTAGTTCAAAAAACTTTAGTTACTTGCGCATTCAAAGCAGATTCCGAAATACATTGCGGTATTGTGCAAGAAATTTCTCCCCATCCAAAACACTGCATTGTGACTATAAAATCTTACATTAAAACACAAGACATTCTTGTAGAGGAATGTAGCACGGTCCGTATCTCAAGAATTCTTGGTAAAGGCGGTCCAAGACGCTTTATTTCAAGTCCCGGGTTATATCTTAAGGCTCAGCCACACTAGAGGCGCTAATTGCTTTACACAAATGCTTGCGGTCCGGCGCACGGTGGACACTACTGTTCGTCCCGTGTTTTCGCTGACCCTTGTCTTGCGGTAGGGTTGTCGCGAGTTTATCGTCTGTGAAGTTTTGGGTGTTGTTTGGACGTGTCTAGATAAGTTTTACATGTTCCGCTTGAAATAAACAGCTGAAAATGCAAACATGCTATTAAACTAGGTTTTAACTGAACAAAGTTTTGAAAATTAACTATAATACTTAATAACTTTAAATAGGGTTTCAATTAATTATCACACAAAGATATAGAGATATAAAATGGCAAAGTACGTTTAATTCATCGGTAATATCGAAATTAGAAAGAAACTTGTAATGTAGGTAACATCTACTACAAGTCAAAGAAGTATAGTAAATCGCAGGTCATTTTCTATAGCATGTGACTATTATTGGCTTGTCTTATCACCTAATCTGAAAAACATTGCTACGACAGCCCTGCCCGCCCCAGGGTCCTAACACTATAATGGGGTTCAGATTAAATGCGTTGAAGTTGGTAATGCTCTTCTAAAAGCGAATTGTAGTCGTCGGCAATGGTTTATAATACCGTTATCTTGATGTCCAGCTTAGATTAAGAGATACTTTCATTGGATGTTGCTTTTGCCCGAGAAGGGGGGGTAGGGTATGGGGTATTAATGGAATCAGGACGCGGTCACTCCGAGAAGGCTGGATCGCTCCGCTGATTTTAAAGGATTTCCAGGAATTTGCGACACGCTTTAAAGTAGATACGTGTGGTGAGGCCGGACTTTGAAATGCTTTTGGGATAAACTTGATTTCGTGTTTCGGATTCTGCTCACTGCACCCGGGTCTTATTGCTTCTAAGCCTTTGTTGTTGTTTTCCATTGGCATGACGACATCGTCGTTGAAATAAAACTGAAGGTGCTACATATAAATAAAGGGCTAAAATGATATTTTAGGTACCAATGCAATAAGGTACATGTTTGTGTGAAAGTATCAACATTTAAAAATAACATGGCTCGTTATATAAGTAAGTAGATTTTTTAAGAAAATAACACATTATATGTCAACAAGAAAAATGCAACTGTAATCCCATCTTAAGAGAAAAAACTTGCCATAGTCGTTTGGTCTACAATACAGTGGAAAATATAAAACAAATGGTTTTTACTGTCCCGGCGAAGTTTGCAATACAATTTTCGTCCCGGCGCGCAAGCGGGCCCAAATCAAACAAGCAGCTCCTTTGAGAATATAGGGTGTCGATGAGACCACTTCTAAACAGCTAGGAAGCAATGGCATTTTTGAATGAAGCTGTATTCAAAAATGTATATCATCGATACGAAATCTTTACAAAAAAAAAACTATAGGAAATGAAATGTGAAACCTCAAAGTAGGTATAAAAATTTCAATCAGAATTATCTCCACTTACAGTGTTAAAGACTAAATAACACGTCATGCAATATTGTCACTAGTTTGGGGTCCATTTTTTTTTTTAATTGTTGCCTGTTTAATAGACCTGAGAATTGTATTCAAAAAAATTGGTCCTCCAGAAATATCTGCTATATAATCCGTTGCTATCCAATCTTCCATGTCTAGAACGTAAACAATCCTGAACCCAAATAACAACATATAGGATTTATTGTAACAATATCGGTGTACCCTTCCTTAAATGGTTATCGCCCGTTTAATTGCCTCTATCGAGACAATAGCTAATAAGAAGCGATGCCTCAGCACTATCCCGTGATTTATCGAGTATTTGCAAGTTCCTTAGTGCAGATTATGAGAATAGCTTATTGTAGGTAGGTGATTTATGTAAAGGATTGCCGAGTGGGCCTCTTAAATTACCCGGGTACAAATATAACATTGAGTTATATAGAATGCTGTAGCTGGTATACCTTTTCACCTAAAGTCCTAAAGTAACTGTGTGCACCACCAACCAGTTGTTTTCAATCTAATATAAAACAAGCAAAGCAAGCAAGGTGACCATAAAAACGATAGTTTTTACTTGCTGGTAAGGATTAACAAAGAAAGAACCAGTGTGCCTCGTGGGAGCACTTTTATGCACTTTCATGTTTGTAAAGTGAAAAGATGACTGTGCTTTTGATATTAACAAGCGTCCTACCCACTTCACCCTTTACATTCCGCAAATTAGCGGAGTTGCAAATGTAGAATCGTGTTACAAACCGAATGATTTTCATCCGTATTTCCAATGCAGATGAAAGCCTCCTAAATAATTGATTACTATTCTAAGACGCCGGGTCCGATCTTTGTGTTATTCAAATCGGAACAGATCCGAACATTTGTATTACAAGAAAGGGTCAGTGCTAGCTATCTAGACTAGTTACCTTATCATTTGCGTAATGAATATTTGAATGAACTATGACTTAAAATTATTATGCTCTCTACTTTAATCTCGATTGAGGAACGTGAGGATAGGGGTAGAATCTAAATGCATAGCTAGCTATGCATATAGATAAATATATGAATAGGATAGATATATGATAGATGGTTCCATGGATCAAGTTTTCTATGTACAAATATATTTCAATAATCTTAATAACATTATGTTCCTCCTGAATATATTCATCATCATCATTCAGCCTTAGGACGTCCAATGCTGAACATTGCCTCCTCCACAGATTTCCAGAGCGAATTCCTATCATGTGGGGAGAATTTGCCCATACCCACGAAGCTTGGCATGCATATCATTGTGAAAATAAAGAACGCGACTGCCCATACCCTATCTTTTTTCTCTTAGTCGCCTCTTACGACATCCATGGGTGTGATCCAGATAAGGAGGTGCCTATATTTCAGGCGGGGCTTCCATATAATCTACCTGATATTACCTACTTATCTTTAAATTTACCTTCTTCTACGAAACTTTAGCAAAAATAAAATCCAATAAATCTCCAAAATAAACTATCGCAGGACAATATCAGCAGAACACGCGGCTTCGCAATCTCGCCGTCCAATGAAACACATTCAGCTGACGCTACGGGCAACTTTTCTTATCTCCAAAACACTTTTCATAAGAACTGCACTTGAGTGTATGGGGTGAGCCGGCGCGTGGATGTAGAGAGTGATTACTGGGCGATGTGGCAAAACTAAGATTTTATTTGGCCTGATACCTCAGTTAGTAGTAACTCTGCCTTCTGCGCTAAAGGTCGCGGGTTCGATCCCCGCACTGAAAAAAACATTTGTGTGATAAACACAGATGTTTGTTCTGTGCATGGGTGTTAAATATTTATCTATTATTTATATCAGTCTTTGGTACCCATAGTACAGGTTATGCCTAGTTTGGGATCAGTCGACCATGTGAATGTCCGAAATATTTATTACTATTATTATTAATTATTTTATGAGGTTTTTGTGATGTGCAGAGATTTATTCATTGTTATTCATAAAAAAAAAATGATTTCGAGATGTGTCAGAAGCTTATAAACGTTTGCTTAAAGAACAAACTTTTATCTCACTGTATTCGTTGAAATAACATAGATTATTTTAAAAGACAGAATGGCGATGATAGTGCAATTTGAATCCGTAGGACATAAGTTCAATTTTAAATTATAAAATATAAATTAAATAAAGAACATTAGCTATAAAATTTTTTTTTTTTTCATCCACTACTTTTTTTTTTGTTGATATTTATGAAACACGTTGTATATTTCATTTAAGAATCAAGCCACTTTTTGTGTCGAAATATAGAAGATGGTATCTCCGTTTTCCTTTTCTACATCAATGGCGCGCCGCGTTGTTTGTGCGATCGCTCGTTACGATAATGTTCGCGACATATTGCGAAGGCTGCGATAATCTACAACTGCCCGCAGATGGTCCTTTAGTGGCGTTCTTTTGTTTCTGTTTAATAGTTGTATGACCACGTTCGGTGTGTCAAGAATTGATCAATCGAAGACTGGAGAGGGTAACCGCGTAAACTAAGAAATATGAACCGATAAAATTCATTTAATTTTGCTTTAGTTGTTTAATAAACTTAGCATTCTCTGCAGTCTAGTAAAAGACTTTATTTGAAACATTATTTTAGTAGATAGTTATTGCTACATTTTTATACGAATAAACATGATTTGACATACTTTTTTATATCATTTAACAGTTTAGTTTTAATACTTAAATAAAAAATATCCGAGGCTCAGTCAATCGTTTTCCACATCTCATAGTAATCTGACGGACGTGAAGTCGGTAACCGGTTCCAAAACATTTGGTAGACAGTGCACGGCCTCCCCTCGCGTATTAAATTCGGTTATTAATCCGAAAACTTTGATCAAGTCAGTTGACCCCGGTCGGAGTTCATCGATCCGAGCGACTTTCACCCGGATCATAAACTGAGACACCCACTTTCAAAACTGAAAAAAACAGTTCCCAACTCACTTCAAAACTAAGTCTCCTAATCACGCGGCGCGAAAGTTCCACTAAGTTTTTTCCAAGTTCAGAGTTAAACTTCATCGATGTGGGGATCGTTCACCCTGGACTCGGAAGGGACACTTGCATACGGCTCCGTCGGGCCATTCAAACAAAATGTAGAGCAAGGTTGGCCGAGATTACTTTCGTCGGAACTTTTTGCGGATCGATATGGAAGTCAAAAGTTTATTAGCGGGCGCGGCGCGCGACACCGCTCGTAAACCAAACTTTGTCTGCGACGTCCGCGGCTCATCCCGCGTTAAGTACCCCGCGAGTGCACGATAATAGCGCGATTGAATCATCCGTCTTTCGTTCCTGCTCAAAGGAACCTCTATTTACTTTACATATCAGTGCCCGTAGCTAACGAGCGTAATACCTGCTCAGCATTCGAATTCACAAAAGGTTTTTGTACCTACGACGGCGGCGGGCGTAAAATAGGAGGCGAGCCGGGAAGGAGGCATAAAGGAGGAAAATAAAATAAAGACGGCGCCAGCGAACGGATGCGAGGTCCGTGAAAAAAGTACGAGGAAAGCAGGCTTAATGGTGTGGCGCAGGTGAGGTGGGCGGGGTCGGGTGGGTGGTTCGCGAGGATTGGTCGGTGCCGCCCAGCCGGGGGCACGCCCCTCCCGCCTGCCCCCGCCGGCCCCGGCCCCGCGGCCACCGGCTATCGCCGCGACCACCTACACCACCCGCCGAGCTATGCCTGTGTCGTGAATTAGTTTGCCAACTCTCTGTCTATGGCGGAGCTCCGAGCCTGTAAGTATGGACGGCGGACTGAATAATCGATAAAGGTGTTTATTGAAAACGGGTAAGGACGAAGCTCTTTATTGCTTCTTTATTATTAAAGCCGAGGCTGAAATAGCTGGGTGAGCTCTGGGATTGCAAGAATCGAAACATACCTACAGAGGGTACAGTGATGTTTCTATTTACGTTGATACTTTATCAATACTTCGTTTGGGATATCCAGGAGGTATCAAAGAACTGCATTACAAAGTTTGTGTAACAGGGTAGAGCGGCGATGCCCGTGAGCTCGTCAACTCTAGCATAGTTGGGCGGAACGCCGCGATATTGCTGCCGCGAAGTAAAACAAGGTTTCGAGGTCGATTTTCAGTCCCCTCGTGCTTGCATGAAATGTTTCTGAACTTATTCACTCTTTGTTATGAGTCAGTGGTTACTTTACATGATTGTATTGCGGTAATAGTAAGAAGTTAGTACTGTATCGATAATATATATACCAAAATAATACAACAGATTTAATTAGGATTAGCAATACCTATTAATTAAATAATGATAGGCTATAGTTAAACTAACTCTAACACATTTGCATGCTAATGTTAGTAAAACATGATTGAATCTAAATATTATTAACATCTACACCTACATTGTGTTTAAGCAAATAAACAATCTTTATCTTTAAATACCACCTGGTGCTACTTAGTGTATATATTAATTAATCTTCACCGGAGATGAATATATTCTTATTAAAATATACTTTTGATCTCCAAAAAATAAACTTTGATCGTAGTATATGCTAACCTTGGTTGTCTTGTTGTCTTGAGTAGGAGTTTGCCTTCTATTCCATAATTCATATTATTTTTATGGCCACCAAAACAAACTCTGAACAACTAGTAACTCGGTGTTTTGGTCAATTGAAAACGTAGAGTAAGGTCAGGGAAAAAGTTTTTCATTCTCAAAAAGTTGAGTCATGGTTTCTTCAGTCTGTCTCAACAAACCAAAACACAAGATGGGTACTACGATCAACTATATAGATTCTACTTTACATAAACACGTTAGTACGTCGAGGTTGGCACCCTTATCTTACGAGTAGTGTGGCTCCTACACTTTAATAATATTATAATAGTTTCCACGTCAGGTGCCTGCGGTTGTTTGCATAATCTACGTAGCTATTGTTATGGGGGTGACGTAATAAAACTTTAATAAGTTTTTTAATTAGAAGGAAAATTAGATTTTTTTAACGTTTGCACACGTGTGAAGCCATTGCATTTAGATGTAGGTTACATACTTGAAAAAGCCTTTGTTTTGTTAACATGCTTTTAACAAGGTGGTTTTCGTGTCGGTACACTGGAATAAATGAATTGTGTACCATTAAAGCTGTCACCGCATTTCCATTGTATAATAAACACAAGTACCTACAAAGTATCTTCCCCTTATATGGAAACAGTAAGAAAAGTTATTATAAACACATTTAGTAAATCATTGTGCAAACAATTGAATCAAAACTACATAACAGCCTGCTTTATTGTTAGGTACCTCATTTGGAAAAACGGAACCCTTATAGGATAACTTTGTTGTCCGTTTATATGTCTGTCTGCCCGTCTGTCAAGACCCTTTATCTCAAAAACGGCTTAAGGTATCAACTTGAAACTCATACCACCTATTAAAGTCTATGGGCCGTATAAAAATCAAATCTCTAGCTTAATGCATTAAAAAGATATGGCAATGAATGTATAATTTTTGTATGGAAATGACAAAAATCAAAAACCTCTAGGGTACTTCCAGTTACCTCACAATTCTGAAATTTGGAATGCTAAGAGCTTTTGTGACACAGTTAATGGGAAAAGTCTGAAATTGAGGAGTTTCGAAGTTTTTTAGGAAACAAAGTTATATTTGGGGTCAATGTCATACAATGACTACGTGAGCGACCGCAAATATAAGTTTGTCATTTCTTAAACTTAGAATTTTTATTTTCTGACCATGACTACTAGTGCACGATCGGGATTCGAACCCACTACCAATGGTATGGAACCCTCAGGGCGCGAGTTCTCGCACTTGACCGTCTTTATTAGATTGTAGAAACACGAGACATTTTAAAGAAAATTACCAATTCTCTAATAAGCCAATCACATCTACGCGAAACATCCAAATCGCAGGGTGACCAATACGCATAATGCGTATACGCTAACTGACTTATTCACATAACGACCAATCTGGTTCTGACGCATAATGACCTTTTTTTTCTCCGCACCATGACGCATTCGCATGTTGCCGCATAAACATTTCGACCATATATGCCTCCAGCATGGCTCATACAAAGTAGACTGCCAAAATTTAACAAAACTCGTAAAATCCTAACTGCCGTTCAACTGTTCAACATAAAGAGTGGTCTTGCATAAACGTTTTGCGCAGACCGCCAAAAGCAGCTAAAGTTGAAGCGTTTGAAGCTATAGGTACTACCATTTAAAAAAAGTCATATCCAGTTTGACTAATTCAACTTTAGCATAGTTTTGCGGTCTTTGAAAACCGCATTGCCTATGTTATCGTCGAATTCCGCACAAAAATGATTGAATATCCTTGTACAGTCAGACCTCGCTTTCATCAATACAAAACAAACGATACTCCACATCAACTTGACATCCATCGTATCACTTGCAAAAATCAAAAATCGAACGGGCGCGTTTGCCAAAAAAATCACAACACAATGGTCCATGGACACAATGCCTTTACGACACCGGGCAAATAGCGTTTGGCAAAATGTAAAAAACGTTTGCGGGTTCCGGGTAAACACGCCGATGCCGACGTACCCCTTACAGAGTTGATCTGGCCATTTGTACGGCCCCCGCCCTTTGCATACAGAAAAAAAACTTCGAATTCAATTTCCAATATCCATTTTTGACGTGGCGTGATTAGAACGCAGTTGGGTTGTTAGCGGCGTTTCGTATAGAACCTGCCGATTTTGTTTGAGTTTATTTTTGGGAGATAACGATTTCAAGTGTAGTTAAACCGTCTATGAGGTTGCGATTTTATTCTCATTCCGTCCTATGGGAGTACGAGTTATTTTTTTTGTTTTTTTATGATTGTACATTACAAGAGCCCTTTTTATAGTGGATTATAAACAATCTTATTGTTACACATAATAAGCAAGTGTATAGCTGTTAAGTATCACATGTAAAGCACTGGTGGAGTGATGGTAGTGGCCTTCCGATCCACATGTCGTGGGTTCGAATCCCGGTGTGCACCAGTGGATTTGCCGTTCGGAAAATGTATGTGCGCTATACCAGTGCTCTCAAACGGTGAAGAAAAATATCGTGAAGAAATTGAAATGTCCTAGAACCCAACAATTCGAAGACATGTGAATTGTGCACAAAAAGAGCCTCTAATTTATTTATTTATTTGTTTTATACTTTCACACTAATTAAACTTAGTGTTAGGAGGACTTAATGCTAAATCATTTATTTTTTTCTAATAGGCGAATTTAATCCTTTTACTTCACCGATTCTTTCACATCAAACTGATCACTGACCAAGAAAGAATCAGTGACACAGCAAGCAAGCAACTTTGTTTGTTCTGAAAAACTAGCGAGCACTGTACAGGAGTTTTAACATTGAACTTGTTCAGAGGGGTCATGCCCCAACTTGCAGTAACTTTATCTATAGCTCAGTAATGTATCTCGCTAAACCCTGATCATAGAGTTATGCATACTTCTGTCGTAGTTACGAAGTAGTTGGGACGATTTAGAAGAACAGCACAACTGGAACATTGTTATAAAAAACTTGCAAATACATAGGTACTCGATTTCATGTTCATTGCTTAATCGTCGTCGTTCTTTTTTGATCGCCCTGAATTTGGTAGCGTATAGGCTTGCGCGTTATAGCATTCCATATCACCAATAGTCTATCTTCTAGGATTAGATCAACTGGAAATCTGAGAGGATGTCTATTATTCATGGGGATAAAACTCGTGAGCCTAGTTTTTTTTAATTAGGTCTATTCAAGGTTGAGGTATGGTGGCCCTGAAAATGGCCTATGACTAGTGATGAAAGAACAAGTGTAGTGAAAGGTTTAGAGTGCGTATTTCTTGCACTTATCACACATCTCCGAATTTTCAAGTTCTAGGACATGGCTCTAGAAGAAAACCCACAATGTTTTCATCGTAGTAGCCCACTTCAACCTATCACCCACGTAACGGACTCTGCCGCACACTATGGTGCCCACTAGAACGTTCTTTATTCTTCGTTGTACACAGAAAAAACAAAGCCAAAGGCGTTTATTTTATTAAAATCACTAGGATAACTTTGAAACGTCTTATAAACTAGGTGAAGCTACGCATGTTCCTCGCGACCAAGCCTAGAAGAATCGGGCAACAAACACGGCTTAGTGCTTATAATTATTTTCGGAATCCTTTTTCACACTAAATGCATTACATTTTTCATTACATTCTCTTCGTGAATTGGATTTCGGTCCGGTAATAGTACGCTACGGTGTTGGTCGGAGATGGAACGTTCTAGTGGGCATTGTTTATTATTACAAAGTATAATTTTTGTGCCATGTGCCGATATGATTACGTCCGATCCGTTGTAGTGGGTAAAATCCTTTACTCTTCAATTCAGTAGGGCCATGCCCTCGACCTCACTGCATCAAGTTTAGCACAGTAATGAATCCTGTTTGCATGCAAACGCGTTTACTTCACACGTCTAGACGAAATTGAAATTTACACTTTGCTAGTTTGATGAGGAAAATAGTGAACTTTTAACAAGCTATGGAGCTTAGTCCATGTAAAGCAATACCTAGTTTTGGTAGTTTTTTTTTTATTGCATTAGTACGACAAAGAACTAGAATAAAGGTGATGCAACACAAAACAAAATACAAGATGATTCGTTTTATGTAAACTAACCTAAAAGGGGGTAAGTTTATCAACAAATAGAAAGAATATTAGCGAAATAAAAATATTTATGTATTTCTTTTGAATTTTTTTGTCTTTTTAACTTCATTTCAAGTAATTATTAAACGAATGAGAAGCTCGAAATCAAGATTAATACCTAAACAGCTGAATAATTAAGTTTGAAATTATTTGACTCCAAAACAGAAGACTTCGCACAGAGTTTTTTTTAATAAAAAATGTTGAATTTTCGAATGATGGCGAACAAACTTTATTGCCTTGATTGACATTGAGTGTAGAATCCCCTTTCGGGATAGCATATATATTATGAATCTCCCTGTATGAAGGCAAAGTTATGAATTTGTCCACACAATATTATTATCAATACGCTAAAAATACTTTCTACGAGATCAAAATAGTGTTCATCGGCTTGTGCATAAGCAGTGTAAAGCATAATCATCATCATCATCATCATCAGCCTGTAGAAGTCCACTGCTGGACATAGGCCTCCCCCAGAGAGTTCCATGACGAACGGTCTTGAGCCTTCTCCATCCACCGACTTCCCGCAACCTTCACAATGTCCATCGGGTGGGGGGCCTTCCAACACTGCGTCGCCCGGTTCGTGGTCGCCACTCGAGAACCTTGAGAACTCCCCAACGGTTGTCGGTTCTGCGAGCTATATGGCCTGCCCACTGCCACTTCAACTTGCTAATTCTGAGAGCTATGTCGGTGACCTTAGTTCTTCTACGGATTTCCTCATTTCAGATCTTATCACGTAGTGAAACTCCAAGCATAGCTCTCTCCATAGCCCGTTGCGCGACTTTGAGCTTGTATATGAGGCCTAATATTAGCAAAAAATAATAATAATAATATAAAGCATAATATTAGTTTAATAATTCTAATTAATAATATTATTGTAAAAAAACTTTTTAACCCAAAGAATAAGCAATTCGTTTTAACACCTTCCCAGTTTAATCCAATTTCCCTTCATCTTCACGCCGTACCGTAAAACATTCCCACTGAGGTGTCGTTTGCGACACTACGTATTCAGACAGAATAAATCCGGGGCTGAGGTCTAGGGCGCCCTGGGGAGTGCTCCCAGCTGAGATGACCGCTCTAGAGGTACTCTACGTGCAGATTAGACGCTCTTATTATGGGAGCACAGACTGGCGGTAGGAACGCTGCGTTTTGTGACGCTGGGAAAATGTAAGTCTGGTAAAAATAGAGACCACAATTGACGGTTATTCTGTGACGGCGTTGTTATCATTGTTTGCGCTCGCTCTTCATGGCAAAGTAATTAGTTATTTTATATTCAATGCTTACTTATTGTTCATGTGTAAGTATTGTTCATTCTTGCCTTGTGCCAGACACAAGTGCCTGAGACATTTCTTGAAAAGATATTGTACTGAGTTTGTACTGAGCGTACTAAATAACCTTCTATTCACTAACTTAACCAATTGAAACGTAAAAAATGACTTGGACTCATGCGAATGCGTCTTTGCGGATTCGCTTTTTTTTATAGTTTCTGGCAGTTGTATAGAATACGCGCAGATTTCATGCAGCGTTTTTATGACGCCGGATTGTGTAACCCATAATGTGACAAACGAAATGACGATTCACCCCCACAGCGACTTGAGGGAAGGGGCAATGTTTACATTTTAATGTAAGAATACCGCTACGGAGCTGCATGCTCGTTTAAGGGTTAATTTCACGTGCTATGTCTAATAAAATTACTTTTTTTACCCGGCTGACCTGTCAGCCCGTGTTGTTTTTCGCGCGTTTCGAGGCAAACAATCTTTATTACAGCTTTGCACCTAAACGGCTGGATGGATGAGCAGAAATAAGCTGCATCAATATATTTAAAAAAAAACACTGTCACAGTGACAGTAGGCTACTACCTACTAAAATAAATAATATCAATTAAAAAAATCACTCGGGCTTTTACATATTATAATTAATGTTCAATTAATTATTTTTATTATTAATGAACTTTTCTTTTCTTTTGATCTTTTTTTGTTAATTATTATTTGTTTACCTCGATGGTTGCTAGTTGTGTCACTGTTCTTTCTTGGTCTTCTTGGGGTTTAGGTCAGTGACCAGGTTGAGGTATGGTAGCCTTGAAAAGGTCTATGGCCTATGACCGTTGGTGTAAGAATCAGTGTAGTGAAAGGATTCAAGTGCGCCTCTTAGAGGCTCCTTTCTTGCACATGTCACATGGACACATGGCACTGGTAGCTCAGCGTTTTCGGTGAAAAATCATTAAAGCTAATAGTTTTGCAGGAAGTAATAATTCGGGCTCCCAAAAATAAAAATATGAATTCATTTTATTACTTGATTACCAAGCGAACCGAATTTAATGAATTACGACAGCTATAATTCCAATTTCAACAGCCACCTTCAAATTTAACGAGTATTGAATTCGGATGAGAACTTAAACTCTTTCGATAAAGGCAATAAAAATATTAAATCTACGCAATAAAGGGTCCAATAACAATTTCAGTTAATATTAATCGTTTTTCTTCGCGACCCTTCCGTAGACGGAGCGATTTGCTTTATTTTCCCTTTTATTTGTCCCAGTGGGATAACTATGATATATTTATTATTACAACATGACTATTTGAAGACACTCACGAGATGTATTAAGAGGTGTTTCAATCGTTTTCGCAAGTAATAATGTTTATTGTCGGTTTTATTCGTGTTAGCTTATTGGAGTTATTGATTTTGATCGGTTTGAGGAAATAGAGAAAAACGAGATCTTAATATAGATTATCGAAAATGTATGCTCGTATGAGCTAGTTGATCGAGCGCGCTTAGTGAGTGAAGATCTTTCAAATACTTTGGAAGAATCCGTGTTATGTTTGTATGTTTGTACGATCTGCATGGAATTGAGTAGGTCATCAGGTTGTGCTATCAATATTTCCTGGTAAGAATACGAGATAAATCGGCCAAATAGCTGCAAATTAAAATAAATAAAATATATGGCTCCAAAAATACATTCTTTGAAACACAACGCAAATATAATGTGAGCTTGCATTTGCTAAAGTTTCAGTGACTTCGTAGGTCAGGTTCGGTTGGTTTTTAGTTAGAATAATTTACGACACAATAAACATCAGTACGTTACGTCACGTCCAAGAGCTCAGCCATATTAAAGAACTCCAGTTTTCGACGGCGCGTACCTAAATCAGAATTACGAAGTTAAGCAAAGCGGTCTCTAATGCCGTCTAACGACTGAGAAGACGGCCGAATTCCTTAATTATTTAGCTCTAATGACAGTCGAGCCTGTCCTTTGACGTCCCGGTTTAATTTAGGATTCCACCCCAAATTAAAAATATAATGAGAGCGAAGTGAGCCGCTGTTAATTGGAAACCGATCTGCGACAGGGGCGCTTAGTTAAAAGTGTTATATCGACAGGCCAAGTCGGGTGACACTTTGTTTAATGGTGTACAGATTACGGCCTAAGCACGGAATTAAAAAGCATTCCTTGCTTCTTTTAATAAAAATAAAACTTTTTACATCTCGGACAGCAGTATTTTAAACGTAGTAAGAAAAAAGCTACTATATTTAAAGGTTTTGTTGGAGTATTCATTTAGGTTTGAAAATTGGAAGAGTAAGGAAGAATTGAAAAGTGAAATTTCACGCAGGACGTCCACTGCTGAACATGGCCCACAGATGTGGGCCAGATGTCCAGAGCGAATTCCTATCATGTGAGAGGATTTTCCCATACTTACCACGCTGTGCCACCGGGTTGGCGAGCGCATCAGAGCTATCTTTGTGAAAATATGGGATGCTGTCCCAGGCATTAGAACATAAAAATAATGTACAAATCATCTAGAATAGATGTATTATGGTCTTACTTTTTAATTAAGGTTTTAAAAAATATTGATAATAGGAATCAAGCATTGTTTTGCCAACGTGAAGGATAACATAGCTTTCAATTTCCATCTACTTTATTATCGCTATTGTAAGATAGAATACGCGGTTTTTCACACAAATTGACATATTCACGGCTTCACGCAAGTCTCGTTGTAAGTAATCGCCGACATTTGTCGTCGCCAGATGGCGCTAGAGCGATGCGAGATTATCGCGCTCTTAAATTTTTCTCTTAAAAAATAAATTGGGCTAATTTATCAACAGGTAATGCTCGAGTGAAATGGGCTATGCGAGGAATACCTTATTTAAAATGTGAAACCAAACTTCACACATTCTAGAAATAAAATCAGCCAATTGATTTATATCAGCAAATATTATTCCTAACTTTACACATAATGCACTTGGTTGCTAAATATTGGCCACACAAACTCAAAAGATCAAAGTCGCGGAACGGGCTTTTGAGAGAACTATGCGTGGAGTTTCATTACGTGATAAAATGGAAAATATATGGAAAGTCCCCCACCCGATGGACCGTTTTCTTCACCGTTTGAAGCACGTTTTAAACCCACATTAATTTTTCGTTGATACAAGTCCGGGATTCAAACTCACGACCTTCGGTCGACAAACGGGGTACCTTTCACTAGGCCAACACAGCTCACGGCATAGCAAATAAAGTGCGCATATTCATATTCATGGGCGATATTGTCATGGCCCCGCATCGCCACGGAAAAATAAAAAACAGTAATAGAATCAGAGAACAAAATCCATCAGGCTGACGTCCCGTGACGTAGACACATGCGGGGAAATACCAGGGGGTGTTTCTATTTAGGGAACTACACTATTTTACAACTAGATTTATCCTAAGCAGTCAGAGAATCTTACCAGTAATACCTGTTTTATTCTTTTTTACGAGATCTCATTGGAGTTGACGGGTCTTTTTATTGCCCTGTCACTGATTTTTTCTTGGTCAGCCTGTCAGGTCTGTGACCAGTTTAAGGTTCAAGTATTGACGCTACTAATACAGGCATCATCAAAAAGATATGATGCGGTTACATGTTTTAAAATGGTTATGAAATATTTTGTATGATGTTTAAAATTATGTTCTGCTTAAATATGTCCTTAGACCTACCAGTAACCAGAAAGTTAGAAGGTTTAGCAATCCGCTTTCGGTCATAAAGAATGTAAAAAAATATATCCTAATTCTAATAACTTTGAACATGACCCATGCGATTTCAATCTTAAAATTATATTGTCTATGATTTCAATATCACGCGTCATCTCTTAAAATTAGACTATTTTAATGACTTAAATAAAACATCGCCCTGTACCAGTTCCTTTGTTTCTACCCACTGCAATATTTTGCCCACCTTTGGGGTCTGACATTATGCATATCTGATAAGGCGGAATTTCGTATGCATGCGATCCTTGGCCCGTGCGTAGTATAATGACGAGCGCGCCCTGGAGACTAGTGAGCACAGTTTTTAGATTGTGTGAATACACCTTAACATGTGACATGTTAGAGATAAACATTTTAAGATCTATATAAGAAACTCATATTATTTCTGCTAATTACGAAGGCCGATGGTTTTAAAAACAACCAAAATACTTTTAAACACTTTAATTATTTCAAGTACAAACTGAATCGTAATTTTATCTATTCTAAGTTATAACTAAAAAGAGACGACGTTCGGTCGATGATGGTACCGAGCGTGGAATGACGACCTTCCTATTGTTTTCCACGCTCCGGTAAAATGAGACTGCTGAGTCGGCGGTCGTACTGTACCGGTCGAACACATTGTAGTTGCAACGCTGCAGTAGGTGTCAGCGGGTTGCGTATGACCTTCGTACGTAACATGCTTCATAAAAATCAAACAAACTTAAAGATAAAACAAAAAACGTTAAGGCGCGGAGTGTAGTAGGTATTGTAACGAGTTTCTACATAACTGTCTTTAACATTGTCTTCTAAAGTATCTATGTTATGTGAAATGACATTTGGCTTGACTACCACTAAACCTCATTTTCTTGCCAGACGCTAAACATAGATCAAACCATACCACTACAGAATATTTTAACTGAAATAACACAAATGTATAATTTAACCCTTTTAAATGACGAAAACAAGACGAATAGCAAAACTAAAGCAAAACCATCCTTTATCCGTCAAAAATATTTAGCATTCCACCCGTGCCAATCACAAAACGAGTTATGCCAGCCGGATATTCAATTCTTGAACATGTCCGAATACAGAAACAAATATTTATCAAAACCTGTAAGGAATACGTAAAATGGCATAAACATGTCCGGTTCAGTCCGACTCGGACAAACAAATAACCAAAGCCGGCCGTGATGGATTATTGCCACTGACCGCCTATATTTCCTATTTGAATAAGGTATTACCATATGCGACTCCTAGACTATGCGGCTGGGGCGAACATAGTATGGAGCTGGACTATTTCTGTGCTAACAAAGAGTAATCTTAAAAAAAAATGGGTATGATACTCTTACTCGAAGTCTTACTGCATATTCCTATACCTTACTTAAATAAAAGACGTGTATACACCTGAGACTATTTAACATCCATTGAACTGCCAGAGTCGTTTTATAACCATATGATTTGTAGCTTTTAGGATGTTCGGGTCACAGCACTGCGGTTGCTAAGTTACTAGTTAAGATAGGAGACTTTACAGTTAAATTAAGATTCTAAAAAGCAGCTGTGACACTAAGTAACTAACTCGCAAAAAAGTATATTTGCGAGCTCTATGCAATGCGATAGAACTGATCTTATGCAAGCTAAACAAAAACGATCTAGTGGCAACGAACTTGTAATGGAATATTCCGTAGTAGATAGTCCATCGCCGATTTTATGCATAGTTTATAATGTGTATAATCATATTCCATGTTAACCTAGCCTTCATCTCCGTCGCAGTCGCCTCGGCGTCGCCGTCTCTGGACCGGGACCCTTCAAAAAGTTTGATAATAACACGAGAGCTGCGGGGCGGTAATGTGACAGCCGATACGTCGCCAAAGCACCGGACCCCAAACGTGGCTGTGTCCCTCGATATCAACCACAAATGGTGATGTTTTGTTATCTAGATTCCAAGCACTGGGTAATAGTGAAAAATCGTTATGAAAGTTTTTTTTTTTTTTTTTATACTGCTGAGGTAGCAAACAAGCTTACAGCCCACCTGTTGGTAAGCTGTTACCGTAGCCTATGAGCGCTTGCAATACCAGAGGCATCACGCACGCGTTGCCGACCCCGAACCCCCTCCCCCCCTAAAGAGCTCTGGCAACCTTACTCATCGCAGGAACACAAAACTATTTGAAAAAAATAATGTTATTTGGCTGCGATCTTCTGTAAGGCGGAGGTACCTCTCCAGGCGGGCTGCTCCAATTCAGAACGAGAAAATCTCGCTGTGCCTTACCTTCTCCTAAAGTGAAAGTGGACTAAACCAAATTATTTAGGAAAACCAAGAAAACTTTACCTAAATTGAAATACCGTGTAGAAGCTTACTCATCAGATGCTGAGACCAACTTACTTTGAATATTACCAATATTCATATTTTAGCTAGAGGATATCTCATAAGAATCCCATTATATCCCTTTGATATGAAGACTTTTTTACATTTTCACGCCGGATTGGAACGATATTTGGCATGTAGATATGAAATAGCCTGGAATAACATAAATGTTACATTTAATTTGGGTACCTGACAGATACAGACCTGGGTGAAAGATAGTGTTCTTCTTCTTGTCGTGTCACTGATTCTTTCTTGGTCATCCCGTATTAGGTCGGTGACCAGGTTGAGGTATGGTGGCCCTGAAAAGGGCCTATGATCGTCGGTGAAAGAATCAGTGTAGTGAAAGGATTAAAGTACGCCTCTTAGAGGCTCCTTTCGTGCACATTGTGTTATTTATGTGTGATGTTATTTAGAAAATGTTTTATTTCATCACAGGCCAGTTCTCTGAAGTGTATCAACAAAACTTACCTACGCGAGTTACTCTCATAAATGGAAAACAATGACTTTCAATAACACAAGCAATAGACGAATGAAACGGTCATAAACAGAAGAAATTGAAAGAAAAACCGCGATGACAATGCTCATAATGTGCTCGCGATGATAAATGAGAGACGCATGAGGTGTCGTGTGGGTTTGTGACTAGAGTTGTATAGTCAGTCAGTTTTGGACTTATTATCCGGCTATTTATAACGGCATTTGTCTAAAGTACGATTGACTTTTAGTTCACAGACACCTAAAACGATACAAGCCGAGATGAATAAACTCATTATCAATTCATCATCATCATTTCAGCCGTATGACATCCACTGCTGAACATGGCCTCCCACACAGATAGAGCAAATTCTTATCATGTGGGGGATTTGCCCATACTCACCACACTGGGCATGCGGGTTGGCGAGCGCAGTGAGAGCTATCGTTGTTAAATGAGGGACGCTGCTGCCCATCCCCTAGCTTTTTTCCCTTTTTCGAACGTGCACAATTTTTCGTGAATCGAAAGTCGAGGTAGGTACATCCCACTAAGCCGACACGACTTTGAATAAAGACCTAACGACGACCTGACGACTAAGATAATTCATAAGGCAGACAAATAGAAAGGGTTAGTACCAATAATAATTATCTTCAAGAATCTCAAAAGTGGGTTACTATCTAAGTAAGGCTATTACAATGTCAAATTTAAAAAAGAACTATTGAAGAGAGCTCAAAAATTCTAAAAACTTAGTAAATACGATTAAGAATTAAAAATTACAAAAAAAAAATATTCGATATTTCAGTGTTATTAAATTTTATAGTTTTTTTTTTACTTTCAACTTTTCTTTGTCAACTCTAGTGTGGGTATCATGTGGGATTACATGTGTCGTTGCCGACTTAATGCACCGGAAACATGGGGCCACGATGGAAAAATGAAGGTCAGGTGGAGGTGACGATGTGGTTTTTGTTGCGGGAAAATGATAAACTAGTTTATGGTGATGGGAAAAGAAACTGCAACTATTTCAAAAAAATACTCTTTCCGAATGAATTCTACACGAAAATTTGAAGGATAGTGTTAGTGCCACCTCACTTATCGACACATCGACGTGATAGTTTACGCTATTTTGTAATGTTTAAAGGTTGAAAAGGGGAACCAGCAGTAACGAGGGAAGGAGCATAGATTGAGTCTGAATCCCAAAAGCCTTAGAACGAATCAACTCATACGCCTATAAAAAAAAAAAACAAATGTATGAATTGAGTCGCAGTTTTTTTTTTGTTTTGTTTTGCAATCCATTTAAAGCTCGAATGAAAACCATTCATATGGAAATGCAAAGTAATATAGAACTCAATTTTTTAATTACGGAGCTCGAGTGATTGACTATTCCACTTTCAAAATAGCAGAAATCAGCTATCAACAACAAAGGCCGATGCGACCCGACAAGTCAGATGCTAATCAACCCTTTAGGTCGACAAATCGGAAATTAGGGACGCATGAGTGCTGGCGGGTTAACCCCGGTCTTTTCGACCCTGGAGACTCACCCGTCTTGTTCTTTGAATATTTAACACTAATGCATTACATTGGTAGCGGTTGTGGATGTATAAAATGCCTAGCATTTTTCCACCAATTCAATGTGAGCTATGCATTTTAATGGATAATAGCTAGGTGTGTATCAAAATCCATTAATCTACCAAAAGCCTATTTAACAAGGTCCTTCATAATATGTAATATCCCGAACGGGGGCTTATTCTACACGCAATGTTTGTTCTACGACTTTGGAATATTCAATATCGAAATATATTGAAAAAAAACCATGCAGAAATCTGCTATCTGCAGTTTTAATACATGAATGCAATAAGAGGGAACTGCCATTCGTTTTCAGAACCATCTTTTCACAACCTGTTGATTACAGTATTCATTCTCACCCTGTAGACAGTAACGTTCAAGTTACCAAATGAGTAAAACTGGAGCCATAAGGCATACCTTTGAGAGTAGATTATATACCTACGGACAGTAACATGATCAAAGCGCGTCTTCTCTGTAATCGACAGAGCACCAACCCGTGAGGAGTTTCCTAACTTGAGTTTTATGAACTAGTGGTTCGCCTCGAACTGAGATCTCGCGATGTCCGATAAAAGTTGGTGCTTCGATGATCAATGAGGCACAAATAAGATAAACTACGAAAATTGCACCTTTAGCATATTCTAACTAACATCCGATCTTACCCGAAGTTATTGAAACATTACCAAATGGTAGCCAACGTTATATTAGGTTTAAAATATTACTAGTTTTGCTGTATCCCAAAAACCATATTGCCTACAATAAAAATAAAAAGCGTTTTGGAATGTACGAACAAAGCTTTCTGATATTATAACATCCCAATTAATTATTTTTTACACTTGCTTTTGTATAAATTCCTATTTTTTAAACCTTAGCCGATTATACTCATGCTTTAACGACCAAATTTTGATAATACAACTTGTTGAACTAATAAATTTCATACAGGTTGTTATGCTCTAACAAGTAAACATACAACGTCGATTCGTCCCAGTTATTTGTGGGATTTTCGCACGCTTCGTTTGCTCGATCAATAAGTAAGTTTAATTGGCAAATAATTCCGGAATCCTTGCAGTAGACGCGTAGTGTTTTGTATTCTTTATTGTAAACTGCCTAGTTTCTAGTTCGATCGAATATGTCATAGCCGATCTACTATCTACACGATCTACTCTATCGTATTCGGACTATTTCGATCAAAGTTAATAATAGTCACTTGTTTCTAAACCAGCAGCCATTTTATTCAAAAAACAACAAGTTACGAGCGAGTTTTCTTAGATATTTTTCTAAGATGGCTGCCTCATTACGAATTATATTCCTTTCACAATTAATTATTTCAAGAAATTCCCCATGAGAATAACAAAATGTAGGTTCGAAACTCCACACGCAACATATGCCTCTCATTATTTTACATCCATAAATTATTTAGCCAGCTGGTCGTACATTCCGTGGTGGCCATGTGAAGGCGACATCTTAAAATATGGCTACCCTTTCTTCAGTAGTGACTTCTTCCCCCACCCCTCACATGCTAGTAATAATTAATAAATGACCCGGCCGGTCCCTTAGGCCACGCGCTCTATGCCACGGTAGTGTGAAATTAACTTGGATTAAACTAACCCAAACAACAAAATAATAGGTAAGGATGTTTATTTAACCTTTCATACTGATACAGGTCCTGTTTCTGTAATTAGAATTTTCGTAGTTAAGAATAAACCAAAACGATTTATGGCTATATGGTGAGATGCTTACCAAAACAAAATTTCTTGAAACCACAAAAACCGCACCCCTAAAATACAGATATAAGTAATGGCTCACTTATTAACAAACTCAACGTCTTGAGATCATAAGATGAAAGCAAGTCCTGCCCCACAATCAAGCTAAACATGATGCCTATCTAAATCGCAAAGCGAGTATGTCCGTCTGCGCCCATTAATTACTTAAATTTAATTCATACGAGACCCCACCACTATTTACATTCAAAAACGTACCCTGCACCCGCATCCTTACCGTAACCCTTGCCAAGAAACTTGCCGTCCCTAAGACGGTAACTCCTAAGAAGACTTTCTTTGATAGTTCGCTTCGGCGACTTTGAATAAAGGCCACCGGGTCGATAGAGTTTTGATCTGTAATTTTATAGCTTTGAGTACGCCCCCAGCTTTGCACGGTTGGAGGATTGTGGTCTATTGATCTCTTGTGTTTTTGCGAGTTGGTGGAAGTGGGACAATGAGACGTTTGATCTGCCTAGTGCGATAGTGTTCTATGATCTGCGCCAAAAACTGTAGGTATATTTATAATTCATTTTGATATGCTAATTCATCGAAACAATACAGTTATAAATATCGGAACGATTTACTTCATGGCAAAAGAATGAAAAGTTGAAAATAAACTAGTTAAACAAAACGTTAAACAAACCAACTTCACGTGAATACCTGCACAAAAAGGGCTAAATGATAGGAAAATCTAATAAATAAAGCTCAGCGCACACGAGGAGAGAAGGATTAGCCTTTATCACAGTGCACGTAAAGCGGTGATACTATATGAGTGCCCCTTTATTGCATTAAACGGGGGAAGGGTTGAGCTCTCCTCAGCCGTAGCCGCTTCTTGGCAAACGTCTCCCGAATGCGGGAACATTTTATAAATAAGTTAGAACGGGGCCCGCCTTATTCTTCGCCTCAGCGTCTTACTTTGTTTTATCATATTTAAATTATTAGAGTCAGATGTGGAACGTGTACCTAATTGCTGTACTTTGTTAAGATAATGTACCTTTGGCGCGACTCCACTTTTGTTTTCTTGTTATGGAGCGATATAAATTCACGGCAGGACGGCGCGTAACGCCCAACTTTGGTGTTCCGTTTTTGTTCGGACCAACATTTTGTAAGGAATTTGTAAGGAAATAAAATTTGTTATGCAGCCGCTACGAGGCCGTAGGTGCTTTATTATACGGAGATTTGGCTAATTATAAATCTCCAACTTTCTAATTACGCAAAAGTGTGAACAACTCCATTTGGGCTTATTATGAATTAACTAAGCTTTTAGTCTCCGATCTGATGAATTTGTATATTTTTGATGTGAGGTTAGTATGATTTTAGTTGATATGCCAATGGATAAAAAAATGAATTTCCTAAATATTCTTTACCTAAGTAATAAAAAACACCCAAGAAATTTACTCGTAAATTATTTTAATTCGATTCGTTCAGCAGTAGATCAAAAGGAAAACACGTGCATACGAAACGCCTTAATTTATACAAAGAAAACAATGTCTTATTCATATTATAATATATTTTCTACCGTAAATCATGTTTAAGTGTTATTTCATTTCCTACGGGACCCCAGCATGCGGCACACGCATCGAACGAATAAGTAATTGAAATCTGAAACGAACTTTTGATTTTACAAAATGATTTCTCCCTACTCGTGAAATTATTATAAATTTCCGTTCATTGAACGGATGGGCACGACTTAGCTCGCCTTTTCACATTTTGCCCTCATAATGTTTACGTTTCTTCAACGTGTATGTTAAGGGGTTACAGTAATGCGATTTGGAAAGGGATCGTCTTGAAGAGCAGAGTATTTAAGATAAAACTCAAGCTGTTATATGGGAATGTATCTCACGTTTTGATTAGTTGCTAAGTATAATACTATGGATAGTGCGGTAGAGACTAAATAAATGAGCTACAATAGTACCGAAAAATGTGACTAATTTAGTTTGTTTGTTCAATAAATTTTAATTGAGATTCTACGCGGTTTTTATTAAGAAATTATTTAAAATAAATTGTTTAGCCTTAATATATTTTTTACGGATTTTTCTCGTACTTTATCAAATTTGCTATCCTGATTGCAATCTTATTATAAAAACGAAACTTAAGTTTAAAATCAAGATTCCTAATTTACATATACCTAACGAGACGAGACACCCCGTATTTAGGCTTAGTCAAGCAGCTCTCAACTCTAATACTAATTCAACCTCTGATACTGAGATCTCGGATGTAATTTCGATTATACTTTACATCCAAATTTTTCGATATTTATGTTGAGGAACCCTGCCCCTACTTTCACAATCTGTAAACCGTTAGGAATGTTGATAGTTGTCATTTTGCGGCATTACGAATGTTATTCCCTCAACTATTGTGACCTCGGGCTTGGAGTGACAAGAAGATGTCGACACAACCCTTCCAAGACGATACTTGTAATGCCTTGTCAGACATTTGAATAGAATTATTTGACATTGTTAATAGACTGGGTAGTAAATATGATCCTCCTCAATCCGTGAGGCAGCCCACAATCCTCTAACACTGAGGTCAACCTGTAAAATTGAGATCTTGATTTGTTATTTAATTAATTTGCAATGGGTTCCAACTCGTTCTTTAATAATACAAGCCTTATTTATAAAGGTCTCTCTTTATGAAATGCGTTTTGAATTTGAAATTTCTCACATAACATTATTCCTGATCTCAAGATTACGTTTATATTTGAGACTGATTTATAAATACGGGCCTAAGATGCGATAGATAAACCGACTGTAATAATCATACAGGGGAGTAAAGGTTCTCGAAAGGCGACCACGAACCGGGCGACGCAGTGTTGGAAGGCCCCCCACCCGATGGACCAATGACATTGTAATGGTTGCAGGAAGTCGGCGGATGGAAAGGGCTCAAGACCGTTCGTCGTGGAACTCTTTGGGGGAGGCCTATGTCCAGCAGTGGACTTCTATATGTTGTTGATGATGATGATGATGAATAATCATACAACAGCTTTACCTGTTCAACTTCGAAAGTAAAATAAATTACCGCAACCGCTGAACCGCAACGTCGCAAACGTTTAGAACATTCTTAATTCGACTATTAAAACGCGGTACAAGCAGCAAGATGCTGGCAACACCAATAAACAAGGAGGAAACGCGGGCGCGAACGTCTAAAGTTGGCGGTGCGCGGTGAGTGTAGAGGACCAGTAATGAGGGTTAGAAATTTCGGCACATTGCGGCCCAAACCGCACCCGGCATCTTGGCTTATTATTAATTCCGTAAGACGTGTCCCCGATGTCCAAGACGTGCGCAGAGATTCGAGACAAAAGTCGCAAAGCTAAAGGGACTCCCCCCCTCCTACGTGTGGAGCGTAAGCAAGTCTTGAGTGGGATTTACAGGTGGTTTTAATAACGGCTGCCAGTAATGTCGCGAGATGAATACTTAATGGACGGATCATCGCCGGATCGAGCCAGATCTTGAAGACGGTTGACTTTACTAATAATACATGTATTGTTTACTTTGGTACCTGCACCTTCCTAAACACAAGGTGATTAATAATAGTATCCTATTGATATTATAAATGCTAAAGTTTGTGAGAATGTTTGGATGTTTGTTGTTCAATCACGCCGTAACGGCTCAACAGATTTCGATGAAACTTGGAATAGACAGAATAGCATATAGACTACTTTTTATATATTTCAAAGGTGCTACATCTCATTGGCACTAAAGTTTATTCCAAGACTTTTGGAAATCCTTCATTTTTCATTGGGGTCAAATCAGTTCTTACAAAGTCTGTAACAAACCAAGATTTTGATTTTTAAATCGGATTTTTTTAATGACATAAGCCCCTTTTGAGTCATTATAACACGTTATAGGCTCTTAGAAATAAAGTCTAAATTTTATCCTTACAGAGATTCATGAAATCCTAGGAATGTCTGGCTGATTTAAAACAATGTAAGAGTCAACATTTTTTTATTTGTGAAGCGATTATATGTATGTTTGTAGGTCAAGCTACAGCTGTTATAAATACAAATTTTTGAGAATAGTGGTCATATCCATTTCAAGCAGACAATTTAGTTACAAAGTGCAAATCCCTTTAAGATTGCTGTCAGGGGTTCCTTTCAAAAACTCGTTAGGAGGATCGCATTCTGCGGTGTTGGGTCACGTCTTGAGACAAAATGTTACTGGGAACTTTGTAGAAGCGACGCATTTTGTTAGTTCGTGTTTACCAAATCTGCTGTAGGTAGGTAGATACTTAAGAAATTGGTTTATGCCTTGATTGCTGCTTTGTTTGGCGTCATAGCTTGCAGGGCCGAGCTCCAAAGACAATTTCAACGAACATCTTATTTAATGCAAAAAAATAACCAAATAAAGGAAGAAATAGTTGCTTGACGACTATTATCAGGCTCAGACTCAACACACAGTCTATTTTTTTCACATTTGTAAAGGCTGCGGTATATAGTTAAAAAATCATCATCATCATCATCATTTCAGCCGTACGACGTCCACTGCTGAACTGGCCACAGACAGAGCGAATTCCTTATCATGTGGGGAGTTAACAAATATTACATATAAATTTATATACTAAAAGGTCTGGCCTCATAGCTCAGTTGGTAGTAACTCTGCCTTCTGCGCTAGAGATCGCGGGTTCGATTTCCGCACTGGACAAACATTTGTGACTAACACAGATGTTTGGTCTGTGTCTGGGTGTTAAATATATATCTATTATGTATATCAGTCTCTGGTACCCATAGTACAGGCTATGCCTAGTTTGGGATCAGTGGACTGTGTGTGATATGTCCGGAATATTAAAAAAAAAAAAACTTAAAGAATGACCGTGGTTTAATTGAACCCAGATTCCAAGAAGCCCTAAAAGACTGTTACCCTGCCAATTTTAGGTTTCTAGATCTAGACGAGTTATCTATTTCGCACCTCTTAAAAGTAGCCATGCACTATGGCAACAGTATGGTAAGGTCATTTTTTTTTACAACTAAGGTGGCAAACAAGCATACGGCCCACCTGTTGATAAGCGGTTACCAGCGGTTACCAGCTTAGACCAGAGGCATCATTCACGCGTTGCCGACCCCGAACCCCCCCGCCCCTAAAGAGCTCTGGGAACCTTACTCACCGCAGGAACACAACACTATTTGAAACAAATAATGTTATTTGGCTGCGATCTTCTGTGTTCAATTTAGAACGAGAAAATCTCGCTGTGCTCTACCTCCTCCAAAAATCTTCACGATAGCGAATTTGCAGGCGTTTCAATGATAAGCGAAACAACATTTTTACACTATTATTGTCAGGAAAAACACGTTGTAAACAACACCATGAATTGGTGTATCCGAACGTTCCCATAAAAGATTATAAGAATCGGCAATGGCCCGGAGCGATCGCGTGAGCAGAAAGCTTTAGTGGCGTTTAGCTTCGACAAGTGGCCGCGCGGGTGCAATAGAACGAATTATCCTGATCTATTGAGACAATCGGGAGGTACTGCTGTTCGCAATGATTGAAAAAAAAAAAAGTGTTCACGACTGTACCTAATACTACATTTTTTTTTTTTTTTTTTTTTTTATGTAATACGGAGGCAAACAGGCTTACGGCCCACCTGATGGTAAGTGGTTACCGTCGCCTATTGACATCTGCAACACCTGGAGCATTGCTAATGCGTTGCCTGCCCTGGAGATATCTTTTTGGTAGAGAGCAATGGTGGAATGGTGGTAGTAACCCCGCCTTCCAACCCACAGGTCGTGGGCTCGAATCCCGGTCACGATGTGGAAAATGTGTGCTAAACTAGTCCTCATAAACGGTGAAGAAAAACATCGTTAGGAAACCGGCATGTTCTAGAAACATTCGAAGACATGTGACATGTGAATAAAAAGAGCCTCTAAGAGGTGCACTTTAATACTTTCACCACACTTATTCTATCCACGACGGTTATAAGCACTTTTCAGGGCCACCATATAACAACTTGGTCACTGACCTAAGGCAGGAAGACCTAGAAAGAATCAGTGAATCACGACAAGTATCTGTATGTTAGACATTTTCTTAGATCTCTAGATAGTTCCCTGGATTTAAGAAGCTAGTCAGAGACACGTCTCACGATTTTGATTTGACATACTCGTGCTGTGATCATTATTCGTACCTACTTGTACGTAGTATCATGGAATGTTCACATAAAAAAAACGAGATTTAGCAAGGCACCATAGTTTTTAGGGTTCCGTGAAAAGAAGAAACGGAATCTTTATTGTGAAACTTTTTTGGTCTGTTCATTATGCATACACCGAGGTCGTGAATATTAAGTAATAAAGACGGTAAATTGAAATTTTGTCATTGAATAAAATAGTCGTTCATATTAGTTTCAAATCCATAAGCATTAAAAGCAAACAAATCATCATTAGCCGCAAGATTTCAATCGCCGTACATTACTGGCCGGCAGTAAATTACTGCGAGGTGGCCGGAAAGAAATATTGCCGTCAGCGCCTGTGTGTGCATTGCATAGTGTAGTGGTAGCTTTCATTAAAATCGATAAAAATAGTGCAAGCGAAACAGCTTCGAATAATAAACGTTGTTGGATGAAAATTTAAGTTACATGCTACAATCGTAGCTACGCGAGTGCTACGAAGCGCAGCACTCTCGTAGCATCACCGTCTTTTATACAACGCATAATGTCACAACATATTTAAATAATAGTTACAAAGTTTTTTCTCTAATAATGAAAATAACATTCAAATAAAAAAAATGTAACACTCATTCAATGGACATTGCATGTTCATTTAGTAATTGAAAATTCAAGCCACGTTATGTTTACACAAACTTCAATCTTACTTGATAGGGGTTGAGTTTCGGGAGTTCTTTTTAGTGCACCCTTACACTACAAGCTACCCTCTGTTCAGTCTTACCACTTCTGGCTTAGGCTGTGCGTTGATTGTCAGTCAGTCACGGAACAGTTTTATAAATATAGATAGATTTCCTTCGGTATAGTGATGAAATTTCCTCTATTTTGATTTTTCCAATACGAGCTTCTTCACCTCCTTATACTTATTCTTAACTTATTCTTGATTTTCCTCTGTCTCTTTTTAACCGACTTCATACCTTCCACCTTTCATTCGTAATGTTCTTTAAGAAGCTATCGTATAAGATGTCGATAGTATCAATATCGATATTTACATTGCTAAATCATGGTGCAACACTACTTACAGGGTGCTTACAGCTGTTAAACAAATCGGTGTGTAAGAGACCGTTCGGCCGCCTGCTGAGCACTTAATCACCTAACACTCACCAGATTACCGGAAAATTTATCACTAGAAATACCCCGCCAAATTATTTTCTTATAAACATGAGTGAAAAGCAAATTGATTGACGCAGAAAGTCATTCCAACTTTACCTACTTGCTCAGTAAAGACTTCGTAAAAATAAAATGTTTAATTGTATATCTTCTAAAGTTTGGAAAGTACTGACTTGGAGTGGCGGTAGTGGCCCTGCATTCCGATCTACAGGTCGTGGGCTTGATTCCCGGTCGTGCACATTTTTGATGTCATGACACTGGTTATTTCTGGTCATCCTGCATTAAAGTCAGTGAGCAGGTTGAGGTATGGAAAAGGATCAGTGACCGTGTTGGTGAATAAACATTGTGGTGAAAGGTAAAACGGCTCATTTCGTGCACTTAGGTTCTAAGACATTTTCCTGCTTTTTTCACGCAATTTTATGCAAACATTTTAACTGCATACTCAATCTCGTACCATCTTAACAACGTGTACCATCTTAGATGTACAAATAAAGCGCATTATTTATCCACCAGAGATTTCCCTCAAAGAGACATTAATTCCGACAAGAATAAGGATCGAGACAAACGAGGGCCGGACACGGTTGCCGTGCGTCCGCTACCGGCCCGTGAAAAGAAACCCTTTTACTTATATGTTGGAGGTTTGTGGATATGACTTAAATTTTGTTTGAATGGTCAGACTCAATCAACGTTTTTTCTTGACTGAATTTACAAGTAGGTATAATCTTAAATATCTTAAACTACAACTACAGACTGAAGCACGAATTTAAATTATCAAAGATGTTTGAAAAACAGCTTATGCCAGTATACCCAGTGTAGATAATCAAACATTTTACGTTATTCAAGAAAACTTTTGCCAGATGAATTGAAATAAATCAAATTATTTTTTAAATTATTATTTTTGTCGAGTGCCCGTCTGAGACGCAAATCGTGCGGGTTCAATTCCCGCTGTGCGACAAGTGTTTGACTGACCTGCAAATATTTGATCCGGGTCTGGGTGTTGTAGTTTCTGATACTCACGACACAGGAAATCCTAGTGTGGGGTATTGATGTTGGGTGTTATTTAATGAAAAAAATATTAACGCATGAATTCTCCCAAATTAACTAAAGCCATTTCCTAATTGAGTAAAACTCAATACCAATTCGTATTTTGCTTGAATAAAATAGGAATATCCACTATATTCCGACGTCACCCCTTAACAAAACGACAATCGTACATTTGTACGAGGTCACTCGCCGATCAAAGCGATCGTCCAATAAATAAATAGTTTATTTGCTTTGTAAATAAATACTGAAAGCTCTTCTCGAATAGTTTCAGAGGAATGTCGGGGAGGGATAACTAACGAGAACTAAATAGGTTTGTATTGCAAAAGGAATTCCTCGTTTCGATGTGATTGATTTGTTTGGATAGGTCTGTTGCTGTTTTTGTACTATGTAAGAGTGCATCACATAAACGTTCCACAAATAATATAGATTGGTGACCACTAATGCCATTTACAACTGAGCGTTTTTATAGGAGAACAGCAGTGAAATTGCATCAATCAAATTTATTTGTTTGAGAAACCAACGGCGTTACAGAACGTAAGATTAAACGCTATAGCTACAGAGAAAGGCTAATAATAGGTTTCTACGTTTGAGTTTATATAAAAAAATGTTAGGTACAAACTACTTATAGCTTAACTAGTATTAATCACATGACTACCTACCGTAATACTATTAAAGCATTATTCTGAAATAAATATATCCTACATACATTTATTTCAGAGGAACTGTCTTCTTTTTAAATGATACAATACAGCGTTTTCAATTAAATTTTGTGTCATCAGTGCCAGTCGGATGAACAGTAAAACATAGTTAAACATATTATGACTGTGGAAATAGGGAATACCAAAATTAAGTACCTACCTCCAGTTGTACAACAATGGCGAGTTGTAAAAATTTAAAAATACATCCCTTTATTTATGGTAATGTCTATTTGATAAAATCTGAAACGAAATGAGGCAAAAGAACCCAGGTCATCGTAGCTCTCATTGGCAGTGGGAAGGCCATATACTCGTAGTTTACACAACAGACAACCGTTGTAGTAAAAGTTTTTGTAATGTCTACCACTAACGGATCTTCCGTCAACCGACCGACGACCTCGATGGCATAGCGGGCGGGTAGCCGTCTGTGACGCAAAGGGTGCGGATTCGATTCCTACTGTGGGACAAAAGTTTGCATAATCTGCAAATATTTGTTGTGGTACCATGGTACTGTTAGTTTCTGATACCCACGTCACAGGGAATCCCAGTGTGGGGTCAGGGCTATGTAAGTTACTTTTGGATTTATTTAGTTATTTATACAGGATAACTTACCTGATATTTACTTTTTTGAATTGCTTTTTTGTTTATTTATGTGTGTAATATTGTTTGAAATTGCTCAAATATGTTAATTGTGTGTGTCTGTGGTGCCAAATATTTTTTTATCTATCTATCTATATAGGAAGGCCCCAAACCAATAGACTGAAAACATTTCCAAATTGCAGCAACTCTTCGTCGTGGCACTCTAAGTAGACCATGTCGAGGACTGGACATCTCCAGGCTGATGATGATGTTGAAACGAAACGAGACAGAAGAACCAAGGTCATCGACATAGCTCTCACAGTTGGTAGCATGCAGAACCGACAACTGTTGGGGAAAGTTTTCTCTAATCGGACGACGTAGTGTAGGAAGGCCCGCGACCCATAGACCGATGACATTTTGAAAGAATATAAACTTTTCACCGTGGCACTTTAAAGGGTAGGCCACATCCTGTGGTCTTATTCGGGCTGATGATGATGATTTGGTTTTTTTCAAAAAGTCTCATACTTAACCCTAGATTATTTAGATGAGGACAGATTATGAAACTGTGTAAATCCGTAATGAAGATAGCGCCATCTCTACTACGTAGCTTGAACTCGATTCGCTACTCGCAAAGCTACGAAGATTGTAGCTGCCCTCTACGGAGGGATGAAACAACTTCTTAGAGGGTGAGTAGGGATTGGAGGTTCTCGTTATTTGAACCAAGCATCTAAGCAAAATGGTACAATTTTTCTTAGATGAAAACCTTCAAGAGTTGTAGGGAAAAATCTTTTCTGTACAGCAATTTCCAAATTTTGACACGCGTATTGTGTTTATTGTAAATCGGACTATTTCACAGAATATTTTCAACAGATATTTTCATAAGATTATAAAGTTGTTTTACAAATTAGGTTTTCGATAGGCTCTTTTCTCACCAGAGGCGACACTGTAGCTTACCAGTTGAGATCACAAAAGTTAACTATCTATTTTTGGCACACTATGTTGCAACCCTGAAACGAAATCGCGACAATCTTATTATTATTATGTTATGCTGCTGTTTTACGTTATTACTGAGTTAAATGTTCATAAAATAACCTGGTGACTTTCAAATTTCAAATAATTTATTTCGGAACAAAAATAATATAGGTACATTACAACGATTTGGAAATTTTAAGATTTTTACCTCCTATTTCCTTACGTCTTCTGAATAATGTTAATTTTGAGTTTTACTTTTAGGAACTTGCGATATCGTTGACCTAAAATAAACACCCCGAAATTTCAATCTCAAAATTTACCTTGTTCAGTAGAGGTAAGAATGATTTTGCAACGAATTTATATGACATATCACGGACATATCGCATGCCGTTTGAGCACCGTTTAATTCCTGATAATGTGTTGCCCTCATCAAAGCCTCATTCTCTACTTTCATGGTTGATACTTATAGTAAAACCGAAATAATGTCACTGGCAGATACCAAAACATTCTTAAAAGAAAATTTCATTTCGGTTCAATTTCCCTTCCGTCTTTTGCAAAGAAATTTCAATAATATTGGCTTTGACACACGTGCCTGCCAAGGTAAATGCAACGTTATGTCCAATGTAATGTTGTAAAAAAGGTTGAAATCATTTTTATGTCTATTTATTAATATTACATTAATACATTCAATTTTGGGTTTGACATTTGAGGGCATACGATATAGCTTAACGATATCGCAAGCTCCTCCAAGTCAAAATCAAAATATCTTTATTCCTTCTTAGAATAAAGATATAAGTACCTACCTAAGGCGGAGTAAGGAATAATTTAAGATAATCCAATTTTAAATTATATATCGCACACTTCTTCAATTTTAACTTTTACAAAGGTGAATGTAATGGATTTAGTTAGGAAGTTTCACAACATAAAGCAAATACTGATGCACATGTTCAATGGCAATTTAAACATTTCAGTCATTTGGGGCAACTTGGGACAACTTGGCTGTTTTAAATTATTTCCAAAGGAGACTATCGTTATCAGCATTAAAACCTTGTTGACACCAGCTTCGTGACGTCATCCAGGGGCGGCGCGGCGCGGGGCGAGAGGCAAGCTCGCTCGGTCCTCCGCGCCCGCGCACCCCACAAGACCATGCCCCAACCGCCGCGGTCGCGAGCGCACCTACCAATTTTATATAACTGCATCTCGCGCTCCGTACCTACCTAGCATATCAATTTATATATTGTTTTATAAATGTAAAACTTTTATTCAAAACCTTCATGAAAAAACAGTCTTTCCATTACAAGACAACCTTTTCCAATGTAGATGTAGTCGTGATATCAACAAGAAACTTTCCGAAAAGTTTTAACGACAATATTTTCTTTTGCGAGAGTTTTCACCGTTTGAAAACACGGTCCTTAACAACAGAGTACCTATAAATCAGGTGAAAACTCTTCACAAAGTTAAAAACATTTTATATTATTTACGATTTCGTGTTTTAAACGAACGTTTTCCAACAACCAAACTATACTGTCACTGTCCTAAAAACAAAGCGATCAAGAATTAACTAGGAGCTAACTCAAGAGATGTTAATTTATCACTGTTCATTTTTGTACGTGCATATAGTTCGGAAAATTGAATCTTTTGGGATTCGAACCCGCAGCCTAAGGGTCGTACCCTTAGGCTGCGGGTTCGAATCCCAGACGTGTCCCAATAGATTTTATTTTCGAATAAATGAGCACATTAGGGGTACATACAACCGGTAAATCGACACACTGGTGCTTTCAACGTTAAAAAAGCAGAGGTATGTCTTGTCGCCGAACACGGCGCGACGATGGGTTGCAAAACAGTCCTTAGTGCTATTAGAATAGGTCATATTTTGCACTGACCTTGGTGCTTGGTAGAGGCGGATGGGTGACTGTGGGCGGACTCCGCGGACCATTCGGCAACTGCAGAAGGTGACGGATGCTGTATCCTTGGCGGGATTTTCGTGACATTCTGCGAACAGTAAAATAATTTTTTCACGATGACCGACACGTAGTACATTGCGTACTTACACTGCTGTTCGTTTACAGGGTAAGCTTATATGCCCCGTAATGTAGCTTTATGTAGCAGTTGCTATCGATAGCTCATATTATCGGCGGCTCGTCTCATGCTTTATTGTACACAATAACAAAAAGATATATCACGAAACATAACCAACGGTGTGCAATAGTTGGTACTCACGTATGGAATTTAATTGAGGACACAATGTAAGACATGTACTTATACATAGTATATATTATGTATAAGTACATGTCTATAACAATTTGTCCTACAATCGGCGGTCTTATCGCAAGCAGCGATTTCTTCCAGACAACCTGATCTAACCTACAACTAATCTAATGTAGAAAAGCTATGCCAACCGTGACAAAGTCAATGTCATGAATATTCCCCATCCCCCGAACTAGCGTAGAGCTGTATCTCGGAGGGCTGGTGTCCATCCCTAACATTGTCTCTCTAATAAAAAATAAAGTAAATGTAATTTTTTGTGTTCCATCTTTTGGAAAAATGAACCACGTTTTACTCCGCAGTCTGTCTATTAATAGTTATAGTTTTAATTTTGCTTTCAGTACGTGTATCAATACGAAACTAAAATAATAGCATAAAGTTAATGAGACTGGCCAAATGTATTATTAATATTAAAAAGCTTCATTCTTAGGACAGTCACTCAGAAATGGAAAAGAAAATATGACAGTGTTCATATTTTCGTTTTCATAATATACCCACGTATTTCATTTCAATAGAAAATCGACATTATACGTACACGTGTAAGGTTCAAAAACGAGCCGTGTCGCACTCAAAAGGAAAACCAGGTAGTGATGTACTGATGCATAGAATATCAAAAGCGTTTATAGAAGATTTCTAAGAAGGCTACCTACGTTTATTTATTTCTTGAAAACGCTTTAAGTTTCGAGTAGGCAGTGAATGGGCTAGTATGAAATAATGTCATGAACACCTTTTAATGTAGCGACTGAGTTTCTGTAAATGCATAGGTGCGATAACGTTGAAATAGTTCTGCAGTACGTATATAATATATTATAACTAGGTACAGTCGCCAGCACTAAAATTTATATAAAGATACTGATGCCACACAAAAATGAAGATGGTAGGTACACATCATCATCATCATCAGCCTGTAGAAGTACACTGCTGGACAAATACCTCCCTCAAAGAGTTCCACGAACGGTCTTAAGCCTTTTCCATCCACCGACTTCCCGCAACCTGCACAATGTCGTCGGTCCATTGGGTGGGGGCCTTCTAAAACTGCGTCGCCCGGTTCGTGGTCGCCATTCGAGATCCTTTACTCCCTAATAGTTGTCGGTTCTGCGAGCTATATGGCCTGTCCACTGCCACTTCATCTGGCTAATTATGAGGTCCACAATAAAGTTGAAAATGGAAAAAGTTGATGGTTAGGTCTGCTGTAGGTACATTTTTATTTTTGATTGTGGCATCACTACAATCTGTCGCACCCCAAACTCCTGTTTCTACCCAATCAGGCTGGCTGGTAGATAATGCCTTGGCATTAAGCCCACCTTTTGAACATTGTTTTTTTTTGTGTGCAATAAAAATTAAATAAATAAATCACATTGAAAATTATGTTAAAAATATTATAATTTATTTGCAAATGACTGACGTGCATCTCCTTTGAGAGGGTGAATATGAATAATAACGTTTTATATGAAATATAAATTGTATTGGATTATGATTAGTAGTTTTTTCATAAAAGTTAAAAAAGACTAAAAATTATGGAATAGCAATGTACACAACTACTGAACAGAATCAATTTTGAGTTTGACATATGAGGGAGTGCAATACAGCTCCAAGATACCTCAAGCTCCTAAAAGTCAAACTTAAAAACTTTATTCAGAAGTAGCTAGGAACATTTTAAAATAAATTTCAGATGACATATCGCTTGCCGTTCGAACACGGCTTCATAAAGGGCAAGATTTGTACGAGCTATATTCAGGACACCTGAATTACTTATCAAAGAAATTCATTTACGCTTATATTTTAAAACAAAGGCACTCCTTATCCTGCTCATAAATAAATTATTTGTATGTAAAATGTTAAAGTAATATTTACCTTCATTTATATTCATTAAACACAATAATAAAGTAGGCTGCTTGTCTATATTGAAGTGGTTTCTGTATTCATTATAAAGTAAACTCTATAACAAGGACAGTAAGATCAATTTCAGAGTAGAAGCTCCTATCTATCTGCATGTCCATCAATGTAATACGAGCTGAGGGAATTCTTACTCTCACTCGATACTTTAGGGATCATATTTGTTTGAGTAATGGAACAAATAACAAATCCATGGTTGTTGAACCAAAGCACTTATCAAATATCGAAAACGTAACTATTTCGCTGTTATGAAATCAAACAAGTCTGTCATTTGAATATTATAAAAAGTTATTTAGCCTAGAGGGTTTAACATTTAGGGATAACTTCATGAAAACGTTTTAACATTAATTTGTACAGTGTTGTTTATAATGATCATCATCAGCATATATATGTACTTCGTGAACTGCCGTCCGTTACTGCTTGCTCATTACTTGCCTTCTTAAGGTTGTCTGAAAGAAATCGCTTTCAGCGATAAGGTCGCCCATTGCACTACATTAAGTTTGATATAGATTGAATGTAATCCTTGTGTACAATGTGTTAATCTATCCATCTAATGTCGTCGGTCCATAGCCCATATACCTAGCTCCCAGAACCGAGAACCATTGAGGAGTAGAGGTTCTCGATTGGCAACCACGAACCGGGCAACGCAGTGTTGGAATGCTTCCCCCCGTTGGACCGACGAGATTGTGTAAGTTGCGTGAAGTCGGTGGATTGAGAAGGCTCAAGACCGTTCGTCATGGAACTCTTTGGCCTATATCCCGCAGTGGACTTCTACAGGCTGATGATGCTGATGGTGAAATATGTGTGACCAACTGAAAACCGTTTTACAACTTGGTACATAGTCCTACTAATCAGCTCCACTGGAGGACAATTAATTAGTCTGAATTTGAGAACGAACGTAAGTACTAAGCGTTATAATGAAAAGGAGCTAGTATTACTTAGCAACAAAACAAACTTCAAGCCCTGTTTTATAAAATTAGATACTCTTGTTATCCCTCTGAAGACAAACGGTTTACCAAATTTATGTTCCAATAGGGCTTCATCTCCAATTTTATTACTTTATCCACTGATTTTTAGCGTTCTTATAACCTTACATTATTCAAAACCTTAGTTTTATGCTCAACTCATGAATTATCCAATAAAAATCGAAAACTCAGTTTAACATTCGCATGACATCGCGGAGTCACGTATAAGACAGTTGTTTAGCAGAACCCATTTATTGTTCAAAACAAATAAAAAGAAACGGAACAAACCGTATGAATGTTTCAGCCGAACAGCCTTTATTCGCACTCTATCAAACAAAACTCAAGCCTATCCAACCGTGGTAAGATAGCTATTTATCTGGCAGTTTGTTGGGTTCTTACGACGGCTTATATAAAGTGGGTTATTAGGGTTTAATTCAGGAGTCAGTAGTAAATTCCGAATGTGCTTGAATGTATAACATAGTACACAATTAAGTCGCGTTTGTTACACCGGGCGTGACGGTGTTTTATGTCTCGACTTGCTTCTGTCCGCGGTTTCACTCGCGTGGTTAACCTTTATTCCAAATCAAGAACCTATTCTAAGTTCTAAAAAGGATTAGCTGCTATGGCATTAAACCACTAACATAACTTTTTCGTCCGAACTGAGATTAGGTGATGGTGTAAGGATCGACTAACATCATAAAAAAACATTGTTTCTTCAAACATTTCGGCGTTTAACTAAAAAGTAAAAAGGCTGGAATAGAAAAGGTTATATATTTGCAATCAAAGCCTTTTCATATTTATGACACTCCACACTCCACTTTTCACCCCGTGACAACCGACATCGTATATTTGTACAACTTTTTTTAACCCCTTATATTTTATATTTATTGATTTAATATATGTATGTTATATTTGTATAAATACGACAGTTTCAAGAAACGTGCCCGTAAAAGGTATTTTTTATCAGAAGAACGTGTAAGATCTCATACATTATTCAACGAGTATTAACATTAATTAAATATTTGACGTTATTACGGCCTTTTATAGGAATTCTCAAACTCTTCAAGAGTTCCACGAGACGAGTTACAAATTAAGAAAACGTTTTCAAGGAACTGTGGACCTTAAGTCGACGGAATAAACTGCAAGTTAGAGTGGAAACGCACGGGGAAAACTTTTTAACTTTATTGAAGTAAATCAAACTTTATTTGTGGGATATTACGGAGCGATTTCCATTGAATGAATATTTACGACTCATCACACAAAGTAAGGGCTAGTATAAACGTGTAAGCACTAAAAGCACATGTGTGTATGAAGGTATATAAAAAAGTTTAGCACAACATGGGTCGGTTGTGAGTTCAACTAACTTATACATCGAAACCGGAAAGGACGAGTAAGTGCTTTTAGTTCATTAATGCCTAATAGGCTAGGGCGCACCTAGGCGAACTGGAACTGACAACAAATCACAAACCAAATTCTAGATCCGTCTTGCTCGATTGTCGATTATGAAACAAAAGAAACGAATGACAGAACTGCCATATTGGCCTAAATGTGCAGGCGCAAGTCACTATACAAGGTAACTACCACATAATCTTCTATTTTTATTATTTTTCTTTTGAGCCTCTCCTTGGTTGATCGGCACCACACTGGCTCTAAATTTAATTTTGTCAAAAAATATATAATAAAACAACACAAGGATCATCGAAAATGAAATAAAAATTATAGGCCCCAAGGTCCCCAAGTAGCTAAGTGGCTAAGAGCTGGCCCTTTTCAGGGCCACTATAGCTCTCATACAATAGGTCACTGAAAGAATCAGTGTAGTAAAAGGATAAAAAATGCGCCTCTTAGAGGCTCTTTTCGTAAACAACAACCACATAATCTACAAAGTAACACTCTGGAACTACAACATTTAATAAGTACCTTCAGTAAGGCAGTATATAATCTAATTATTTAAGAAAGCACCAGAACTATTACATGAAGGGATTAATAAGAACCCACTTGAGAACTTGAAGCTGAGATAGAATCTTTTTTGGCTCACGCATGCACCTCGGCACGGACTTATGAATACCCTAGTTTTGTTTCTTCCTACCTACTCTTGTTTGTCCACTTACCCACCTCTTTATAGCCTGTAGTGTTTTTCTAATTAGTTTGTGCTGTGCTTGTGTATCCAAAATAAATGTATTTTCTTTCTTTCTTTCTTTCTTTCACTTCATATAGAATTAACTTAAAATATCGTTTAATAAGTAAGTTTAGTAGGTGATATGAGTAAGTATTACCTAATATAACTCTAATTATAATTTTTTTTATACCTACCTAGTAACTAAAAGCTATTCAATTAGTGATTTTTTGATAATTTAAAAAATTTAATGTGTTCTTCTCGCCTGAAACACAGGATTACCTAGTTCAGGCTCCTATGTAATATCTACCTATATGTAAAAATGACCATTAACCTGTAAATTTTTGTGTGCCATAACAATCTTATGAATAAATTATCTTACCTTATCTATCTTATCTTAACTGTAAGTCTACGTTTCGATTCGACGAATGTTCACAGGTCAATAGTAAGAGGAAAATTCAAATCAGCATTCCCGGAGAGCCCCACAATTCTCGGAGTAACGAGAAATCTGATTAATTCAACTGTCACAACTTTGATACATTCATCAAACAAAAACATAACCGAATCGATATAAACACACCTACCAACAGCTGCAGACGACGCCATTTTGAAGTGCTTATTTCCATTATAACATTGTACTAACTACACTGAAATGTTCTACAAAAGTTCGCGTTTTGCTTCGTGAAGTCCAGAACTTTCGGCTCGACAAACTAAAATAACTCCGCAACTGGCATTACGCGAAAACAACGTTTATTACAACCGAGTACAGATTGAATTAGCCCGCGGTGGAATTCCGCTTACAACTTTGCGCAAATACGCCAAGTTCAAGTTATCTGAAAAGTTATTTAACAAAGTTTCATAGCTTTCTTGGCTGCCGTGCGAGATTGTGTTCTAAGACCTCGAGTATTGAGTTAATTGTTGTTTGCATATTGATCCCTCTTTGTGCCGTTTTGGAGTCGAGTAGCGTTTGCGTTATCCCATCGAGAGCCGTGACTGTAGAAAGATTTTCCTTCTACAATGGACTGAGACTGGGACCGGTCTCTGAAATGACTTTGTAATAGCGTCCTCAATAAAACGACGCAATATCGTGGGCTTTTTACTTTATTTATGAGATAGTTTGATGGGACTTGCTGAATAAATGTTTACTTCAGAATAAGCCGGAATGTTTTTCTTCGGAAATAAATCATTTGCAAAGTTCTGAATGGTGTTTACGGAAAATCATATCTCCACTTTGAATTACTATCGACGTTTCCGTTAGAAGCTGCTAGGAGATGCTGATTTTGCGAACAAAGGAATTTATTTTGGGGCTATTATGGAACGCCTCAACTTCCATCTTCGTGATTTAACAGTTACTCTAAGTTTTAACGAGCTTAACTTTGTATAATTAAGAGCTTTGAAACTATGGACATTGGTATTATTGTTTTAACTTATAGCTTAATTGAAGAAAATAGAGAAGGGTATTGACTTAAAAGCCCATACTACTAACATTCAATAGAGTACCTGACAACGCGAAACTCATAATATTCTTATAAAATCCCACTAATAAAATAGGTACCTCTAAATGAAAAAGTTTGTAAAGATGCGAGTAGGTATGTCAGAATGTGAAGGTGTTTGTTATTATTTCACACCACAGCCAATGAACGGATCCGGATGAAATTTGGCATGTATGTAGTAAATATCCTAGAATAAAATATAGGCTACTTTCAATCTGGATACCATGCGAGCGAAACCGCGCGCGGAATCTAGTACAATTATAAAATATCAATCTCCCTCTTTGCTTTTCCAGGAAAATCTTTCATTTCACGAAGAGTATTCATTCTTATGAGATGCACAATACACAATATTTTTGTACTAACTACGTAGGTATTTAAGAATAACGACCTTGATCTAGGCCTCTTAACAGTAAGTAAGGTGTGCTGAAATGAAAATGCGAATTCAATACCACGAATGTGCGACCTTAACAAACAGAAAGGGACGTAGCTTGTATCAAAAAGTAGTTAGTTTACTCACACGTACTTTTGACTGAAACTTTTTACCAACACAACTTTCAAACTGTCCACAAAAGTAGTAAAACTAAGTTTAAGCATAATCACCTGTCACTTATTGGAGAGCTCCGGCCATAAGCAAATGCAGAAAGTACACCGAGAGCGTCCTTCTTACTGTTCCAAGAAGTAAACACAAATCACAAGAGCATCCCAGGTATGACACTACTGTTTCACATCAAAACAATACCGGAAATCCAAATAAACATTCCTTTTTAGCACTTTCACAGTCACATTAACACAATAAAACCACTTTTAAGTCAGTAATACGTCTATAATCTTTCAGCATAACCTCAAAAGATCTTACTGACACTCCGCGGCCCACAGGAATTAATAAAAAGTTTCTTTATAAAACAAGTGGGTTGTGAGCATGTTCCAAAATGGCGGAACTTTGCGTTAACTTCGGAACGTACAGCGACGTGAAGTTGTAGGGTGCGCGACTCGCTCTCTGCGCGGTGAAGTAGCGCAGCCACCCTTAACTTTTCACGTCGTAACTCATAGCTGAAACTTTACAAAACCCATATTTTAGCGTGAAAACTTGATTTAACACCATAAAAAGTATTTTTGAGTCGTTTCCCGTACTCAGAAGTAGTTTTGGGACAGTTTTGTGGAAGTTGGAAAGTGACGTCTGGCGTAGCGCTCTCGTACTTTACCGCGAGCCGCGTAGTCGACAGGGGTTCGGTCGGGGAAAATCAATAACTTACGGCCGACTCTCTCCGCCGCCGCTCTCCGCGTTTAATCATACACTTTGTGAGCAAAACATTAAAACTTGTCCGTTTGTTTGTCGGCGGGGCGAGGGGCGCGGGGGGCTGAGCGAACGAGCGAGCCAGCGGAGCGGGCGGCGCCGTCGGAGCCTGCCGAGCGACTTGGCCACTTCGCCGAGTTTACTTGCTGCAAAGTAAAGTTTCCCGAGGTGTTCTTACAAAGAAAAACGGGTTTGCACTGCAACTGTGCTCCTCGCCTGCATTGTTATCGGTGGCCGACTTCAAATTAAAAGTTTGTTGCAAAGTTTGTTTGGAACGCTCAGGTGCTCTATAACTTTTTAATTACTCTCCATTCGTAGTTTTATAGCTTTGTATTGTTTTAATTTAGTTTGTTGAGGCACACTTTCATTTGTTTCTAAAACTGAAGTTACTACTTCCTTCCGTTTGTTGACCATAGTACCACCAGGGGTGCTATTGCGCAAGCAAAATGGCAATGAAGTTCGTAACTTTGTGGATTAGTTTAACAATCTTAGTGACATCCTAAAACGTTCCTTACTTGACAAGGGACATTTTTACGATCTTAAAATCTTTCTGTTCATATTTGAAACGTTTCAGATGTCGCTATTATTGATAAAATCATCCCAAATTGCGATCTTCTTTCCCATTTCGCTTACGCAATAGCACCCCAGCTGTACACGTTTTCAGCTAATAAACGTAGATTGCATTACTTTGGCTATAAAATCGCAATACAACAATTTATAACTCAAACAGGCCTCATAGCTCAGTTGGTAGTAACTCTGCCTTCTGCGCTAGAGGTAGCGGGTTCGATTCCCGCACTGGACAAACATTTGTGACTAACACAGGTGTTTTTTCTGTGTCTGGGTGTTAAATATATTTATATCTATTATGTATATCAGTCTCTGGTACCCATAGTACAGGCTATGCCTAGTTTGGGATCAGTTGACTTTGTGTGATATGTCCGGAATATTTAAAAAAAAAAAAAAGAATTTTATTGTAAACTAGCTTCTGCCCGCGGTTTCGCTCGTGTGGTACCCGGATAAAAAGTAGCAAAATTATGTCACTTTTTGGCTCTACATAATATATAAGTACCATATAAATACCATAATACATAACCTATACCCATAAAAAAAACACAGCGCTCCTTTGCTGAGCGAAAGAAGATTTATAATAACAAATTCTGAACACTTAAGATTACTCAACTAGTTAGCAGTTCATAGTGAAGTCTATAACTAGCTGAAGAGCCAATTACGCTACCTGAAGCACAGAGCAACTATAGATACCGCTATAGTCTGACTACGGCAACATGAAAACCGGCACTATACCTATGGAAAAAGTTTAATTCAATATTGAAACTTAAAGCCAGCAAGATACGGCTCAATTATCATTTGAGAAAACTGCTTGAATCACACTTCGCCAACTAGATTTTACTCAATACGCGCATATTTTGCGATGTTGAACCTAAAACCTGTGCAATAGAACTTATTTTAAAATGCAGGCTGATTTAAAGTGACTTGCTGAAGGTATTAGCGAAGCCACAAATAGATTAGTCGCGATTGTTGCTATTTATGAGTAGAATAACCTTGAACCCTTTGTGTCACTACATAAAGAACTACTAGTGGAAACCCACGCGATTTCGTTCGGTTTAAGGTATTTTCATTCAAATTTCAACCCCCGCTACATCAAAGTCAAAGTCAAAGTCAAAAGACATTTATTTCAATAAAATCACTAGGATCACTTTGAAACGTCTTAGAAACTAGGTGAAGCTATGCCTGTTCCTCGCGACCAAGCCTAGAAGAATCAGGCAACAAACACGGCTTGGTGCCTATCATTTTTTTTGATGATCCTTTTTCACAAAATGGAATTTAAAGCTTCAGTGTGGTGCCGATCGAACTAGGTGAGGCTCAAAATAAAAGTTATCTAATTATATCATCTTCTTAATGCACTCCTACCCTATAACAGAAAGTGCCTATGTCATACTCCTAGAACTTATCCTTAAACTGTATTGATTGTCCAGTCAGTCAGTCAGTCACGTAACCATATATATTAGGTAGATAAATGTTTTTAATCAAAGAGATTTCGTGCAAGATTATCTATCACTCGCCTCTAAACCGCGCGTGATGCGCTTCGAGTCTGATGTGGGATTTTGTGATTTCAGTATCTAAACGTAAGATTGAGGTTCATTGGTTTGCCGAATGATTCGCTTCGTCGCCATTCCGTCTTTTGGCACTGACCTAATTTCATAGTCATCATAATCATCATCATCATTTCAGCCGTACGACGTCCACTTCTGAACATGGCCTCCCCACAGACAGAGCGAACTCCTATCGCGTGGGGGGATTTGCCCATACTCACCACGCTGGGCATGCGGGTTGGTGAGCGCAGTTAGAGCTATCGTTGTTAAAATGAGGGACGCTGCTGCCCATCCCCTAGCTTTTCTCCCTTAGTCGCCTCTTACGACATCAGCGGATAGGTAGATATGGAGGGGCCTATTCTTCAGCCGGGGCCACCACGGCCATTTCATAGTAAATGCTCTTAAATAAGATCTGTAATTTATAATACACCATTTAGAAGCGACGCGTGACCCGAGAGCTGGCTCTTATTTGGCCCAGCGAATTAGCATTGCCATCCAGCGTGGCAATTCCGCCAGCGTCTTGGGGACGCTTCCGACTGGTAGTGATCTGGATCAGTTGAGCTATCTATAGATCGTTTGTAACGGTCTTTAGATGGCTCAACTGTTTCTTGTGTATTTTGTAAATATTAACTTGTATTAGTTTTAAGTTTCTTTCCATTTAAGTGAATAAATAAATTATTTATTTATTTATCTGCGTATTAATAAAAACGGCATTCATCTTCAGAAAAATACATATTCTTACTTTGTCTCTAGGTAAAAACTACATCACTCACTACTACTCATTATAAATGAAAAATAGTATCGAATTTATGAACTTTAACGTGCCTATTTCACTATCTCTGTTATCACTACTTGGAAAGACAAAAATATATCCATTTATCTCTTTGACATGTATAATATAAGTAGTAAGAAGGTGAGAAGCGAGAGAGAGTTATTCGTCATGTAGCGATAAAGCAGAGATGGTGAAATAGGTTCTTATAAAATAATCGGAAGGGATCAGTGTCCGCTATTAATATCTAGTCTGGGGCTGGGGGCTGGGGGGGGGTTCCAATAACCTTGTTTCATAATATAATTAAACGAGTCTGAAACCCACATCACACCTTTTCAGACAGAAGAGCTTTGTGACCTCCTAAAGATATATTTATGCCCGGCTCCTATAATAAAGTAGCGGATGTCCTTAGACAGGTAACCATATCAACATTTGTTTATATGTCAAAAAATGCGAGGGTTTTTTTGAAAAATATCTTTGACATGGAAATCTACCTACGTACATCAGTCACATTAATCAGGCATAAGAGCTGTAAATATTTTTTTAATACTAGTATGTGACTGAATAATAAGAAAAAAAAAGTTTGACTTAGGTCAGGCCAAGAGTACAAAACCTGCTTCACCGACAAGCATGCTTAAAGAATGTAATGGGAGTGAATAAAACCAAAGAGGAATGTCAGGATCGAATGGAAAGTCGTGGTCTCTGCCTACCCCTCCAGGAAATAGGCGTTATTTTATGCATGTATATGATGTTTTTTTGAAGAATTAAAATATAAATCAATTTTCCGAGCCAAATTATTGTAATTTCTGGTACAAAAAGCATTTTTAAAATCGTCATAACTAATGTCAATCGATCCATATTTTACTAAAAATATAATTAATATTACTTTCGAAACAAAACCTTCCGAAATTTTCACGCGCTATTATAAAGGACTGATTTAAAAAGTTCCAAACAAGCGAAAACTTTTATTGAAGTTGGAATCGCTCGAAGAGTTTCGGCTCGCCGAAGAATCCCAAATGGAATGAGATAATTATTTAAAGGCGGATTAATAAAAATGTTTACCAAAAATCTTATTTTAGTAGGCACAGCGAGATTTTCACGCTCTAAATTGGAGCAGCCCGCCTGGGGAAGTCCTTACAGAAGATCGCAGCCAAAAAACATTTTTAAAGCCCAGATTAGCCAATTGACCTCACGCATATACCGACATCCCCAAGAATGGTAGACATCCTTTCAGATCCCCAGGCGATTAGACGACGTTTAGCTTTAAGGTATCCTCACTTGTAACTTGGCGTTATTAATAAAAAAATGTATTGTAATTTTCCTTCAACATTTTTAAGCACTTGTTAATGCGTACCTATTTACATTTTACGAATAGAAAAATTCATTGGTGCGAAATTAGGAGGAAATTCACGACCAGGTTCTAACCCACAACATCCAGATCGTGAATTTAGTTCATACGTAAGCGTAAAGCGGGAGATAAATTAAAGAAATGAAACAAAAAATAAAGTTGCCAAAATAGAAATCACATATTATTATCGTACACTCGGTCGTTTGGTGCCCATATAGAACAACATACATAACAGAACGACAAAAAGCAAACATGTAGCACCGATTTAATTCCGTAAGTAGTGTAAACAAAATACGTCCGTTCCAGCATAATAAGACCCATTCCTAAACCATCCAGTTATCACAATAAACGACTGCGCATATACATATTCAAAGCTCTTAATAAAGTGGACTCTTGTTGCGTTCAGACATGGATCGACCAATGAATCCAGCTTCGAGTGAGCTATACGAAAATTGGACAATAAGTTGTCCAACCGATCAAGGAATTATACATAACGTGGTCGACTGGTTGGCCAATCCAACCTAGGTAGTAGTCTGCAAAACCTAACTTCGTCTCGAATTCCCGGAGTTGAACATTATCAAGTATTTGGTGATAAATAAGTTGTTTAGCTTTATGATACTGTTGATTTATTGTGGAGAAATTTATCTGAGTTAATTACTATCCATTTAATAGTTTTTACGTCTTTAGTAAACTATACCTTTCGCCACAGGTGATTCCTACTAACTGGCCACAACACAATGATGATGATGAGTATCTGGATATATGAGAGGACCACAACCATGCTTGAGAATTACAGCTGTGAGCCTTTCTTTTTCGTAAAAACCATGAAAGATGATACTTATGAGAAGAATAGGATGGAAGCACCTCGCGCGTGAATATGCACGTGAATTTGTGATTTCAGCCCTATCAGAAAGTATATAAGGTCTAATTTCAATCGTTTGACGAATCAGTCGCTTCGTCGCCACTTGGTCCGTCTGCGGTGAACCTAAGTCATCAAGAATACTGTTTCTGAAAAGACAATAAACAACAGGAATCACTGGCTGGCCAACTTTGGCATTAGTACCATTTCTTTATTTACTTTCTATTTCTATCTTATATTAATCATTTATTTATCTACTTAACACGTTTTCGCTTTTTCCCTACTTTAAGCCTGACAACTGACATTCTTTAACCCTTCCCGAACCGTGCTGAATTATTTCCCATAATATATTCTTAAAAATGTTAATTAAATATGTATCGCTCCATAGGGTGAAGAGGGGCGGGTGAAAATAAAATACCTTTTATATTTTCAGCCAAGAAGGGTAAGCTTCGTTATAAAGGGATGTCTGCTCTACTTTCCTATTTTAAGGCAAAAAGTACCTCCACATAACCAATGATTTAACGAAGTGATGAATATGTCCGGAATATTTGAATATTTGAATTGGGAAATGCATTGTCTATGGTGGATGGAGAAGGCTCAAGACCGTTCGCCGTGGCAATCTTTGTAGAAGGCCTATGTCCAGCAGTGGACTCCCTCAAGTGGCTGATGATGATGATGATTCTGTGTTCTATACGCAGTCAACCAGCAAAGTCTTCACGGCCGCCAAGATTTATCAACAGAACCCTGGATTTAAAAGTAGGAAATAGGAACAAACGCATTGGAAAATTGCTAACAATTCATCAACAGAAACCCAACCGGCAAAAGAAGTTCAACTAACCTTTGGAATAGGAAGCACGCAAAAGATTTCCAGATCATTTTATTTCCTACAAATAGGCACTAGGTTTCCAGACGGTCTTCTTTTTTAAAAGATCCTAAATAATAAAATGATTTTGTTTATTTTATTTTTACTTACTCATTTTAGGAACAAGGTATTCTTAAATATCCTAAAGGTCACGACTTTATAAAAAGGCTTACCAAGAATTGTTAATTGCCTTATGAAATGGGTTTGAGATTATTTGTTTCGCGATCGATGTAAAGGTCGTAGAAATAGGTGGGCGGGGTTCCTCGGTGTTTCTCTAAGAGATTAAAATGTTAGGTAAACGTAAATTGATTCAGGATTTGCGGAAGTACATTCTAAGATAATAACAGACAAACTTATTAATTATTGAGTTCCTGATTATTCTTCGTAGAGAGGCGAAACATATTATATCAAAGTCTTAATAAGTTTGCATACGTTGAGTTGTGGTTAGTACTGCACGTAAGTAGGTACGTTTTAAATGGCTTTTTATCGAGGACGGTGTGGAAGGTGCACGCATCTGCAAATTCTTGAGCTTATGGGGAATAGAATTGAGGAATACATACATACATAAAATACGCCTATTTCCCAGAGGGGTGGGCAGAGACCACGGCCTTCCACTTGCTACGATCCTGACATACCTCTTTCGCTTCATTCACTCTCATCACATTCCTCATACATGCACGTCGGTTTAGGGTACTCTTGACCTGGCCTTTGTCCAAAACGTCACCGATTTGGTCGCTTAACGTACGCCTAGGTCTTCCCCTTCCAACTTCCAACATTCATCAGCGTAATTTACATTTGAACGCTTCCATACTGACCATATGACCGATGACATTGTGAAGGTTGCAGGAAGTCAGTGGATGGAGAAGGCTCAAGACCGTTCGTCGTGGCACTCTGAAGGAGGCCTATGTTCAGCAGTGGACTTCATCAGGCTGATGGTGATGATGATGATACTGACCATATACCTGGCCATGAAGCAGTTCTTCCGTCAGCCTAAGAACTCCTTCATAAACATTGTCCACTAGCTAATATGAAATAAAGCCTCGTTACAATAGTTTCTCGTCACGAAGATAATATGATTCTCGGAAGGAGATGTTGAGTTTTTGTTCATGAATGCGAGGATTGCCTTAAAATTCTAGCTTGCGATAATCGGGAAGAAAAAGTCACTCCAAAATAGAAATAATCAATTAGGATTTAGAATGTTAGTCCTATGTTTTTTTTTATTAGACTGGCCTCATTGCTCAGTTAGTAGTAACTCTGCCTTCTGCGCTAGAGGTCGCGGGTTCGATCCCCGCACTGGACAAACATTTGTGTGATAAACACAGATGTTTGTTCTGTGTCTGGGTGTTAAATATTTATCTATTATATATATCTGGTCACCATACTACAGGCTATGCCTAGTTTGGGATCAGTTGACCGTGTGTGATATGTCCGGAATATTTATTATTTATTATTATTAAACCAATGTTACCATCACCATATTGACGCAAATGTAATCACATTGCGCACTTGCAATACCATGCGTTTACAGGGTATGCTTACATGCCCGTTATGTAAAGCAATATTTTCCCCAGTTCCCCATTTACTAAATAATAAGAACTTAAGTTACTGACTGAAAACCAACGCACAAGCTAGAATAGAAGTTTGAGGCGTATGAAATTTGGAGGGTAGCTTCCTGCTAAAGATTAGGGGCGTACTAAGAAAGGAATTCCGAAACTCAACTCCTAAAGAGTTGGGTTTGAAGTTTGTACGCACATAGCATCATGCGAACGAAGTCGCGGTTCCTTCAAAGGGAATTCCCACTAATCTGTGGCATGTCTACTCCACCCAATTAGCCTTTCTAACTATTACTAGGTTCGAATGTTCTGTGGTCGTTACTCAATATAAAATAAGATATTTTATTTACAGAAAGAAACTTAAAACTAATACAAGCTAATATTTACAAAATACACAAGAAACAGTTGAACCATCTAAAGACCGTTACAAACGATCTATAGATAGCTCAACTGATCCAGATCACTACCAGTCGGCCGAGATCCTCGGCCGAATCTGCCGCCGCACCCGCCCTACTGATGTCTCCGGAAGATGTGTGCGCGCTAGTGTATCAACACAAGTAGCGTCCCACACCATAGGCCTACCCTTCTCCCAAGGGACCAAAATCATACCGGCAGGCCGCTTACCATCATCACGTAGCAGACCATTCGGTTCGAGAATGGCTGGGACGTTAATGCTGGTAAGAGCCCGGCGGATGATGTCATTAAGGCTAGCAATAAGTAGTTAAAATAAGTAGTTTTGTATTGTTCAGCACCAAGTTTAGAAAAACGATACCCCAATTAAGTATACCTTGTTAATTGATTTAAGAAGCTAAGGTACTATAGCAACTATGTCAAGAAGAATGAAGAATAACGCCTGTCGCCTTCACATCATAATAAGGCGCTGTTTATCGCGTCAGTCCATCGGAATCTATTAGCGGGATTACCAGATGCAGCCAGGAAACGAGGGTCGTATCTATGTCTCATACGAGTAGAGTCACACCGAACTGTATCACTAACTGAGTCACATAGAACGTCACATAGAACCAGGAAGTATCATCATCATCATCATCAGCCTGATGAAGTCCACTGCTGAACATAGGCCTCCCCCAAAGAGTTCCATGACAAACGGTCTTGAGCCTTTTCCATTCACTGACTTCCCGCAACCTTAACAATGTCGTCGGTCCATCGGGTGGACCGAAGTAGTAGAAGTAGTAGAATGGGAAGTATCATAGCAACTTTTTTATTATTTATTTATTGAAACTATACAGAAAGACTTTATCGCCACACCGCCCAATTGGAACCTCATAAGCTTCATACGAGGTTATTCAGCACTCAAGGCGCGTAAGTTATTACATCGAAAACGCCACTAACGGTCACACATCTAAATATTATCCACGATGAACGCTGCAGCATTACCAGATACAAGTTTAACAATTTCCATTCTAAATTATGCTTTAGAACCGTCTCAGTGTGCAACTTGGCCTAATTGTGGACAAAAATACAAACATAAATTATAGAATTTAAAAGGCTGTTTATCGCGTGACTGTTTTGACTTTCTTATTTATTAAGGTCATCCGTTTGAATTCTTAAAAAAAGGTGTGCGGAACGCTTTAGTTAAAAAAAAATACAAAAATAGATTTCCATAAATAAAGACGCAGTGCGTGACATTTTTAACCGACTTCAAAAAGGAGGAGTTCCTCAAGTCAGCTGCATTTTTTTTTTTTTTTATTTGTGTTTTATTTTTGTAATTCTTTCGCTGGTGTATGAATATAATATTCTTTTTTTTATATTAATTTCGTAGAATATGATTTCGGGGTGGTCCCATATTAATTTAATTCCTGAGGGATTGCTACTTGTCCCGTAAAACTTAAAAAAAACGCCATCATCTCTTGATATCACCACATGCCGAAATTTTGTCGACCGTGGTATGGTATGGTTATCCCTGCGACTTCGTTCGGTTGCTGCTATTTTTACATAAACTTTAAACTTAGGGGTTGTGTGTCGGGAATTTATTTCCGTGCACCCATACGTTACAACAGGAAGCTTCCCTGAAAATGTCATACTCTTAGTAGGCGCTGATTTTCAAAGAGAATAAAAGACTACGTTTGATTGTCAGTCAGTCAGTCAGTACCGTAAGAGTTATTATTGATGATGAACGGATGTCGTACTTACTTTTGTTTTTTATTCGAAAGTGTAGGTGGCCAGTGTCATCCTCAGTAGGTAAGCAAAACGCAGAGGTAGATAACAAAAAAAAAAGAGGATGATATTAATCTTTTAAATATTCAGGAATTTGAAGTCGGTTTTTAGTTTTTGTAAAAAATGTCATAATACTTATCTGCTTTCCAAACACCTTGATGATTAAAAAGCGGTTTTTCCTCATTCATCCTTACAGCAACATAATCTCTCATCATCTCATAATCTCTTATCTAGCATCATTCTAGCTTTAGTCGTAGCAATTTTCGTAGCACATTGCTACGAAACCGTAGCATGGTTACGAAAACCGAAAGAACACGTTGAAATCAAAATCCTGCAGCTAAATTATGTTAAGCCTGTAACAGAACAATATTCTTCGAAACCTCAGTGTAAATTCGTCTGTCTAATCCGCCGTCAGCTAAATTATTAATGCATTTAAAAGGATTTACTCTTAATATGAGGAGTAGCGGCGCGGTCACGACTTTCAAGCTCCTGCCAGTCAAGTTCATTCAGAATCGAGCCTTAATTTTGTTTATACAACCATAATAACGAACTATACAAAGATTCAAATATACGAAGTAGGTAGACTTTCATAGCTCGCTACCAATGTATGGAGGCCCCCTTATAGGAACATCATGGGATTTTTGAACTTTTTTGTTAAGGAATCAAGAAAGTTTCAGTGTCATAAGCGTATAACTAACCAAGGAGTCAATAAATTTGATGAATTGGCGGGCAAATGCCCGACGTGCATAATAGATAATGACGTTCTGAATAGATAAGTTATGCACTTACATAAACACTTACGTCAACGCCTGAAAAAAATAGCGAAGTTTATGGTACGGGCACATCGCAACAGACAACGGTGTGTCAGTTCTATTTTACACGAATTTGAAACTGTCAATTTAGTCAACGCCTAAACAAAATCGCAAAGTTGATGTTACGGGCCGGATAATCTACGCAACAAACGCTATAAAACATTTTAGTGACTCTAAGAAGTAAGGTCTGTATTAAATGTATTCTAAAAGATACATACAGCGTGAGGCGGAACTTAGAAACGGATGGCCTAGACATATTAAGAAGGTAACTCAGCAAAACACTAAAAACAGGCGAAATATTTACCATAATACCAATTTTATAGTCCTATCTCTATGTTGTATCATCTGCGGGTATATGTTTGAGAAAAGCTATTTTAATCCGCAACTCCACGAACTATTGAGAGCTTTCAAACTGTATTGGAAACCCATTGTAAGTGTCCTCTTTGTAACTCTGCATTCCAAACAATGGATATATTATGAAGTATATGCTATTCCAAACTATAAACTATATCTGTATCAAATTTCATCTAAATCCGTTCATGATTGAACCACAAACATACAAACATCCAAACATTCTCATAAACTTTCGCATCCTACTAATCCTACTAATATTATAAATGCGAAAGTTTGTGAAGATGTTTGGATGTTTGTTGTTCAATCACGCCGTAATGGCTCAACGGTATTTAGATGGCTCAGCTATCTCTCTTGTGTATGTACAACATACTATTGCTACTTGTATTAGTCTTTTTTTAACTGTTAACCTACCTACCTACTAAGCTTTATTTTATTTTGTGTGATTGTTACCTGCTGTTGTTTCTTCTGTTTGCTTTTATCTCTGTCTGTGCTGTATATGTGTGTGTCAAATAAACAATTTATCTATCAAGTCAAAAAAGTCAAAAGTCAAAAGGCATTTATTTCAATAAAATCACTAGGATCACTTAGAAACGTCTTAGAAACTAGGTGAAGCTATGCCTGTTCCTCGCGACCAAGCCTAGAAGAATCAATCTTATCTCTATCTCTATCTTAGCTATCTATCTATCTATCAACCGATTTCGCTGAAATTTGGAATATATAGAGTTCTTTACCTCGAATAGCATATAGGCTACTTTTTATGTAGGTAGCACGCGAGCGAAGCCACGGGCGGAAGCTAATACACCATCTGTCAGCAATCAGAAGAGAGCAGGATTCAATACAAATCGTTTCACTGGGTTGGTGCAGGCGAATGGAGATTTGTTTTCAATTGAAATATTCCAATATTTCCAGTATCTACTATTGCCGATCGAACTTCAAAGCCAACAATTTTTATTTTTTACCTTATGAAGAATGAAAGATTTACTACACATAAAATAAAATAAAAAAATTACATCCTAAATGAGAAAGATATTACAACTGGCTATGGCCAAAGATAATGGTGTTTTAATGGAATGGTCTTTTAACCACCTAGGGTCGATCAAAGATGTATTCCCTAACATTGTTTTGAAATAACCTTTGCTACTTTAATAAGTCAAATACAGTCAATAATCTTAAAACAAAGATGAGTTAGTTACACCATTTATAACTCAAGAACGTCTGGACCGATTCCGATAAAACATTCCGATATGTAGAGTCATTTACCTAGACCTTAACTTTTAATTTTTTTTGCATCAATACTAATAATAAGCATTGTGGAATCTAAGAGTTTACATTAAACACAATTGTTTCTCTTCAGCACAAAAAGAAAACAATGTTTTTTTAATTCCAATTCTCGGCAGCATTTCAATAATAAAATATCATGCATACAATATCTGAACCTGATTTGAGGGAGCTCTGTGTATTTGTGGACCAGAATTTTGCAATATTCATGCTCAGAACAATGAATGTGTGAACTGAAACAAGTTCGATTCTGCGCCCCTTCAGTGGCTTTGTGTAGCGTGTCATCACTTTCCATATACCATTGTTCAAGCCTTTAATAACCCTGAATGGCCCGACACCAATTATAAAGTTTGAACACCTTTCAGAATAATGTCCGGGGTACAAATTGGCCTCGCGTTACTAAGTTGTGTCATTGATTGACATGTTTGCTAAAAGGCACCGACTGGCTTGAAATGTTTTATTACAAACGTTTGGATTCAGAAAAGGCCTCAGGTCTTATTTGGGTTGTTTTGACGGAGGAATTACCGCAAATAAGTTGACTGCGAAAATAGCTCATTCAAACAAATAACGACATAGATATCATGAGGGTAATTGATGTTACATTCTGCACCTTGTATGAGAAAAATTGCAAACGGGTATTGCAAATAAATGGTTCGGGGTCGGCAACGCGTGCGTGATGGCTCTGGTATTGCAAGCGTTCATAGGCTACGGTAACCACTTACCAACAGGTGGGCCGTATGCGTATTTGCCATCTTAGTTGTATAAAAAAAGGGATTAATTAGATTAAGTAGTTACTTGAATTTAGAAAGACTATTTCATCATTTCCAGGAGCTCCTAATGCAGACTCATTAGAACTTATATTATAAGTATTAAAGTAACCTTGGCCGTGGTGGCCCCGGCTAAAGAATAGGCCCTTCCATCCGCGGATGTCGTAAGAGGCGACTAAGGGAAAAAGCTAGGGGATGGGCAGCAGCGTCCCTCATTTTAACAACGATAGCTCTAACTGCGCTCGCCAACCCGCATGCCCAGCGTGGTGAGTATGGGCAAATCCCCCTACATGATAAGGAATTCGCTCTATCTGTGGGGGAGGCCATGTTCTGCAGTGGACGTCGTACGGCTGAAATGATGATGATGATGATGAAGTAACCTACAATGAAGGTGATCATTGTAGGTTCCTACGTTACCTACCTATTAGAATTGGAACAAAATATTTATGTACCTTTATAAAATTTCATTGTGATAAAGTCTTCAGTAAATTTTTACACAACCACAATCAGTTTTAAGGCCGTCTGTAGATTAGACGTTTACTTTCAAAAGGGGTGACAGTATTTTTGGTGCGGTGGAGGCGACCGCAGACTTATCCGAGCACCAAAGCCTCCGGGTAGGTCTAACGAATAACTTAAAAGTTGGCCTGTCTTAACTTCCCCCTCGCTTACCGTTTGTACGTGGCGAGCTTTTTTGTTGGTAGTTGATAGCTATAATTATGTAGGCACTTTTCTTGGAATCGTACTTCACATTGGCGGATATTATATAGGATTTATATTTTTTTCAAACTTTTCGGTTTCGATTTATACCTATCTTATCTTCTATCATAACGATTAATGGATGGAACAATTATTGAATGCAGCAAACAGATTTTGTTCGTAACCAGTTAATAGAACGCAACTGTTCTATTAACCGGTTAAGTAATCGGTTTGCTCATTCTTTGATGTCTGGCGCTACGATGTCATGGACCCATCTCGCTTTTTTACTTAATATTTTTATTTTTTATTTTTCGATGTTCAAGCTTATTCGTCTTTTATTTGGTTAAGTTACTACCGTGTAAGTGTTGCGTGCTGACGAAATCACGTCCCACACACCACACTATCGTCTTTACATAGTGTGGTGTGTGTTAAGCTCTTTAGCTTGACACCTAAAACACAAGTGTTTCACTTAGTTTAGGTGTCAAAGAACCTTAATTAAGAAACTTTCATATCATGTACCACTAATTAATAATGTTATGTTACCTGACCAAAATACAAGTTTCTAACTACTAAAAGTCATCATCTCTTAAAACCACGACATGACGAATTTTTTTTTTGTCGACTATGGTATTTTATGTTTATCCCCTCGACTTCGTTCGGTTGCTGCTATTTTTACAGAAACTTTAAACTTAGGGGCTGTGTGTCGGGAATTCCTTTCTGTGCTCTCTTAGGATTTTGGTTAGGCTCTGCGTTGGTTTTCAAAGAGAATAAAACCACTACGTTTGATTGAAAGTCAGTACCGTAAGAGTTATTACTTATTAATTATGATGAATGGATGTCATCTTACTTTTTATTTTTTTATATTCCGGACAATTCGAAAGTTTATGTGGCCAGTGTCATCCTCAGTAGGTAAGCAAAACGCAAAGGTTGATAACAAAAAAAAGAGGTTGATATTAATCTTGTAAATATTCAGGAATTTGAAGTCGGTTTTTAGTTTTTGTAAAAAATATCTTATTTCAATCAATTATGTACGTAAGTACACGTAAGTAGTACAAGTATCACCTAAGATTTAAGAACAAACAAAACATTTTTTTTTTTTGGGCGATCTGGATTTCATCAGCCCGACTTCTTCCACCTCTCAGTTACTCCATCGTCCATCACCACGTCTAACCGTGAGTCCTGCCATGTTTAATGGTTTCCTCTGGTTTATGCGTTATAGTAAATATTGGATTCATGGAACTCCTCGACTATTCATAAAGTCTTCTCTCTTGAGAATCTGAAAGACACTATAGTTGGTAAATCTGTTTATTTATGAGACATCGTACTGAATGTTGTTTTCTTATTCTACATATTATTTTGTTTTGTCAAAGTAAATCATACCAGCTTCTCTGTATCACTGCTAGAAATAATTGATCGAGCGAAGGCCTCTCAAATAACTTGGACATTTCAATACATAGGTATGTATTTAGTATGTTTGTTTGCTCGAGCATAATTTTCGAACAGGTTGATCGATCTGTATGAAATTTGGTAACTCGATAGGTTGTGCTATTAAGTTTTGTTGGTAAGTATATCAGTTGAATCGTTGGAGGGGTTCTTAAGATAATGGGTTCCAAAAGAGGGTAAAAAATTTATCAAGTACCTACTAACTTTTCCCGGTCATCGCGAGATCTCAGTTCGAGGCGAACCACTAGTAGGTACTACTTTCATTCAAAATAGACACTGTATTCATCTTCTAAGGGCCACTTGTACCTTTAAAAGCAATATTCAAGGCCCTGTATTTTATTAAGTACTGGCTCATGCTAATAATTCCTTCAGATAAGTCCAAAGTCAGTTACCTATATTTTAGTAAATTGTAGTTAGAACTTTGCCATACTTATGAACAATGGTATTGCTCATTTGCTCAAAACATTTCTCAAATATCAGATATAATAATAATAATAACACCTAACAGTCACATACATAGTCCTGACCCTACACTAGGAATACCTGTGTCGTGGGTATCTGAAACTACGAGTGGTACACATGGTAGGCGGACCTACCATAGTACCACAACATCCAGACCCGGAACAAATATTAGCAGATTATGAAATCATTTGTCCCGCAGCGGGAATCGAACCCGCACCCCTTGCATCTCAGACAGACACTCACCCGCTGCGCCACCGAGGTTGTCAAATATATTCAAGTTATTTACGTAACCCACTGTGGTATAGTTGCATTTCGCGAAAACCTTTCACAAATATTCGTCTTTTCCGTTTCGTAACCATAAGTGGGGTCACAGACAATCGTTCCAAGTATTTCCCAGTAGACCGATCGTCTGTTTGATTCCCGGCCCGGTCAAGCAATCATCCGTGTAATTGGTCATGAGAGATTTATTAGTATTGTCGTAGAATAAATAATAGTAATGTTCTTCACACGTTTACGTGAAGTATCCGGGACGTGGACGGAACAATAAGACAGGAATGCAGATAACATAAATATTTTTATCCCTGATTGCGTATAACCTGGGGCTCAAACTTATGAGCCTGCGTTGTCTTGTGCGTGTAACTAAGTTTTTACAATTATGACTGGCCTCATAGCTCAGTTGGTAGTAACTCTGTCTTATGCGCTAGAGTCGCGGGTTCGATTCCCGCACTGGACAAACATTTGTGACTAACACAGATGTTTGTTCTGTGTCTGGGTGTTAAATATATATCTATTATGTATATCAGTCTCCGGTACCCAGGCTTTGCCTAGTTTGGGATCAGTTGACCGTGTGTGATATGTCCGGAATATTTATTCCCTAATGATACTATCTCAATCCTCCTGTGCCACCTAACTCTACGTTGCTACCGCCTAAACAATAGGTAATTGGAAGTTTTTTAATAGCTATGCCAAGGAAACACATTACTATGATCTGTATGCACCGTAAACATCCACATAGGTACTCGTATCCTGAAGGATTGAAGAGGTTAGTAAAAGATTGGCCCAATCATTCCATTTGACTGTTGGGTGCAGACCGCACAATATAGGTTGCTCTGGAAATCTATACGGGAGTTTCTCTACGGCTGGAATTGTGGTGATTACACTACACCTACTACAGCACAGTATTTAGCAGTTTTATAATTATGTGATAGCATTTTGTACCCCTGAAAACTCCATTTGTTCGCTTATGGTCAACTTAGCAAACCGTCCACTATTTTTCACGACTTCGTAATCGGTAAACTTCGCAATCAGTCAACTTCTTGATCGGTCAACTTAGCAACTAGTCATCCTCGCAATCGGTCCTCTTAGCGTTCGGTCAAAAATAAAGAATGCAACATTTTCAAAATACCAAAGTCGAAAATTGTATGCGAAAAATGTTTAAGTTTGAAACGTAATTTAATATTAAAAATACTTTTCCGAATTCATTACTGTCGACTGTAGTTTGCCGGACACAAGGAATAGGGGACTATTTGAGAAGTGGACCGATTGATACGCGGGCCTTTTGAGAAGTGGACCTATTGAGAAGTGGACGGTTTAAGAAGTGGCCCGATTGCGAAGTTGACTATATGCGAAAGGTAGCGATTGCTCATCTCCTACAGAAAATTTTAGTGGACGGTTTGTTAAGTTGTCCATAAGTGAACAAATGGAAAACTCGTTCCCATTCATCGGATAGTGTGGACTGCCCTTTCTTGTCTTATCGTGTTTACTATGAGCGTTTTATCTAATCTAGTCGCTCATTATTTCATGATTGAGTGCCAGCTTTTGTACTGTTATTTACTATTTGATTACGGGCCAGGGGTGAATCAGAGCCTTTAATGCTGTTAGCTTTTATTATCAGCTTATTAGTTAAATAAATTACAAAAATATACATGGTGTTACGGCACATTAGAACCCAATCGTACCTAATCAACCAAATTTATCAATTCAAATTCCTTAAAAGGAGCATAGGAAATAAAATACAAAAAAATATCTTGGATACCATTCAGAAACCTTGTTTACGTCATTCCCAGTCTAAAGTTACTTAAAATCATTCGCTCTCTTGAATCATAACTGCATAACACTCAATTTAAATTAGGCTCGCTGCAATAAAGGAAAATGAGTTTTTTTACGTAGTGTTGTTTTATTGGACGCGGAAATTCCTGCCACTCTACCACAGACGATATAATAGTCGCCCGTACGGGATTGGCACTCTGACGTCACCTGACGTTGGCCTTACAGAAGATCGCAGCCAAATAACACTATTTGTTTCAAATAGTGTTGTGTTCCTGCGATGATTAAGGTTGCCAGAGCTCTTTAGGGGTGGGGGGGTTCGGGGTCGGCAACGCGTGCGTGATGCCTCTGGTATTGCAAGCGCTCATAGGCTACGGTAACCGCTTACCAACAGGTGGGCCGTATGCTTGTTTGCCACCTCAGTTATATAAAAAAAAAAACGTCACCAATATACCTATAATATCTGTTCGATATTTTTAACCGTCTTCAAAACAAGGACAAGTTTATCAATTCAGCGACAGCGTTTTTTTTTTATTTATGTATACCGATTACTTCGTAACAGCCGAGACAGGTCCGATTTTGATGGTTTTTCTACTATTGTGTGGGGAAAAATTCGAGGTGGTCCCATATTTAATTTGTTCTCGAGGCATTGCTACTTTTCTCTTATAAATTAAAAAAAGTCATCATCTCATGGAATAACTACTTGCCGAAATATTTTGTGGATGATTTTATTATACTTTTGTTTTTTAATCGTGCTATGTAGGATGGCCCCAAGGAGTGTTATCCTATGTACTCTTCACTGCATTCAGAGTTTTAAAATCGTAATAACACATTTAAAGATTAAATAACAGTCCGTAATGTTCGTGGATAGCTTACTGTTTTGGTATGATGTCACTTAAAGTGCCTCTGCAAAAACCGGGAAGCTATTCGCTTTTCACCACACCAGTTAAATGCGTAACTCACGACCATTAACGGATTCGGGCATCAGGAGTGGAGATGAGTGAGCAGTGACACAAGCCAGTCGCTACCCTCCACTGATTAGTTCGTTTATTTGAGGGCGGATTTATTATGATTTCTTTCCCGTTTATTTCCTACTTCATAAAGTTTTATTATGGCTTGTTGGCATCGGACGTCGAGATGTTATGGAGTTCGCAGGTTTGAAGATTGTGACGTCGACTTCTGCTTGCACACCTAGGAAATAAAATAACGAACCGAAAGGAATGATTACGAATTGCGATTTTTTTTTTTATCAGACACATAATTCAATTCCCTCTTATATTATAAACGCATAAGTTTGTACAGATGTGAGTATATGAGGATGTTTTCGCCGTAACCACTGAAGGGATTGTTATAAATTTGGCATCATCATCATCAGCCTGATTAAGTCCACTGCTGAACATAGGCCCCAAAAGAGTACCATGACGAACGGTCTTGAGCCTTCTCCATCCTCCGACTTACCGCAACCTTTACAATGTCGTCGGTCTATCGGGTGGGGGGGCCTTCCTTCCATGTATGTCGTAAATAGCCTAAAATAACATATAGGCTACTTTTTGTGTGAGTACCACACGAGCGAAGCCGCTGGCGGAAGTTAGTTTCTTAATAAAACAGCAACACAGGTTTGATAACCTTATTAGGTCTAATTATTTGGATAGCGTAGAATCATGCAAACGTAAACAAGTACCAGCGAACGCTAAAGATCTAATTAGACACAAGAGGGGAGCTTGGGTCGCTATCCCCTCTGCTACTTGGCTTTTGAAGGCGTTTTATAAGATTTTTTTATGTTATTTTAAAGTCGGAACTGAGTATACTTATAGTATTTTACCCAAACCTGTAATCCTTCATGCATGATAAAACCGAGGTCGTCATATAGTCCTGAGTCCTCACCTCAACCCAGGTAGAGACAGAGGCAAGTCTTTAGTTTATGACGTAGTTTCTATGGTTAGTGGTTCCTCTACCCAATACAGCTGTAATTCCATCTAGGATGCGGCACACGTGGTATCGTATAGCGTCTATCACCCTAAGACATGCGATGGTAAGTCTTATGCGTCTTTATTTTTAATCGAACCCCACCGTCAAACCGGAACACAGCTTCACAGTTCTTGTATATTATTATGCGGTTCACAAAATCTCACTATGAACCCGTTTACATATGACATTTGAACCATTGCTTTGACCTAGCTAGATTCATTTAAAAGTGGGATACAAGTCTCAAGAACAAATGGAACTAAATCAGAGAAATTGTACCAATATAGCTGCCTTCAAAAAGTTGAAAGTGCCATAATCTTCAGGCAAAATATTGTTATTCTTAAAAAGGAAAATCACAACAGCATTTTCCTGGTACCTACTCCGTACACCTCAAGGCAGTACCAAGTCTCTAATTTATGTGTGCTAAGATAAGGCGTAATAAATAGGCAAAAGGAATATCGTTTTAAAATAATCACCCTTAAATTGCTGTTTGACTGAACAAAGATACCGTGAAGTAGGCTGAAATCAGTTTTCTTTTTGGAATAAATGTTTTCGATAAATTTTTGGTAATTTGATAGAATCCCCAGAATCTACGTCAGTGCCAAGAACAATAGGTAGATCCGTACTTACAAGTTTAGAAGACACATATCGTATTATTTATATTGACACGTGACTATGGAAACATATTGTCTCTTTGCATAAAAACTAGGGCCGCGGGCTTTCACCTGGCGAATATTTAATCCGTTTATCAGAATAAAACCTCACGGTGTTAAAATGCAATAATTCAACCTAGAAAAATTACGAAAACAACATTTAAACGGCTTCTCCACTCATTTTCCCGTCCCATTATCCCAGTTTTAAGAAAAGAGCGACTCAGCGAATGCCTCGGGCGCATTGCGATGTAGGCCGCTGTTATTTTAGCTTCATAACGGCTGTATAAGACAAACGAGCATTTAAAATAAGATTATAATCTTAATGATTATATAATCAGCGACGGATTACATAAAAAGTAGGTAATTAATTGACAGAATGGTGACCGAGAACTTATTTGTTTATTTCACACATAAAATAGAAAACAACCGAACTAAGAAACTGATTATCAAGATCTCAATTGACTTCCCACAACCGTCACAATTTCTTCTGTCCATCACGTGAAGCCATTCGAGAACCTTTATTCCCTAACTGTTGTCGGTTCTGCAGCTCGCATTCGCTTATGGCCTGCCCACTGCAAGTTCAACTTGCTAATTCTGAGAGCAATTTCGGTCAAATTTCAATATCTATGTCCTATATAAATTTTGCAAAAAATACCAACTATTCCAAGAAAGTAGGTACCAACATTCCAAACAGCTTTAACAAGTTTAATTCAAATAAACTGTACAAATTTAAAACTAATCAAAGAACAGCAATAGAAAGCGGAACGGGGAAAGTTTGTTAGATTTAATTAACATTCCGGAACGGACACTCGGTCCGGTTCTAATTGTAGCTGTCAACAGCAGTACGGTCACACTGAGTCTAAGATAGCTTAAAAACTAGATTGGACAAAACGCCTTTTCTCCTGAAAAACTGTAACCTCACAGAACTTGACCACTGGAATGGTTGGTTTTGTTTGGGAAGAGAAGTAGAGACCAAAGGAAAGATCGCAGGATGAAAATAATAGAGATAGTAAACTCGTCATGGATGTAGAAAGCGCAGGAAAGGTTGTAGAAAGCGCTGGTCTGGAAACTTTTGGAGAACGTCTCCAAAAGTTACTTAATTCATCCATAATTATGTTTTTATTTTGTACAAACGTACATTATGCACTGTTAAAAATAATTGATTTTAAGTAAATAATTTAAGGAATATTATAGGTTCTTTTTTTTCTTTCCGACTTTCTTTCTGACTTTTATATCGCGCGTGTGTGCGGTGCGTTAGCCTAAGGACTCACGAAGCGGTTTTCACCCGCGCCCGCCGCGGTTGCGGGCCCGCAGCCTTTGTAAAAAACAGATATTTAGTAAAAAATTAAAGCACATTTCACGACTCGTTTTACGCCCGCTGCGCACACGCCGCGGGCGTAAAACGCAAACTTTGCGGGTCCCGCTGCACCGGCTGTCATCTTGTACCGGCGGGCGCGGGTCGCGTTCCCGCAGCCGCGGCGGGTTGCACCCGCGCGCTCTGCGATCGGTTGGCGGTCATGGCGGTCTGGAACTGATCGTTTAACCGCCCGTCTTGCAACCACCCGTCTTGCGATAGTCAACCGCCAAGTTTGCGAGCGATAATCGCAACCGCGACGGCTGCGTAACCGCACAAAACTCCGGTCTCGTGAGTTTTGAAAATAAAACTCCATTCCGCCACCGCGGCTTGCGTGGGTGAAAACCGCTTCGTGATTCCTTAGCCTTAAGTAGGCACCATGGCGTGCTACCTAAAGTCCTCACGAAATTTATCCCAAAAGTAATTCGACGAATTGATATTACGCCGACTCTCGTTCTGACTTCTCAAAGGCCCGAGTCAAAACATTTTACAATTTCATTTACAGTTCAATTCCGTTATGTTCTGAAATGCATTGTGACTTGGCATGATGCCGGGGACTAAAGGTTATATCCGATGATCTCTTTGTATCATATACTTAGACCTTTACTTTTCCTGAAAGAGTGAATTCGCGCGATGTTTGTGAACTGATGTATGTATAAGTGTTGGTACCTACCTACCTCACCAAAGTTGTCAACGTACCTATAGGATTTTAGGGTTAAGCTCGCTTATACACACTTTTTAAAATAACCCTTGTTTGTATGTTTCTGTGTGCAATAAAGAACTTTTACTTTTGTGTGCCTCTCATAGAGCCATAAGATTTGCCTCTGATTTGATCTGCGTCGAAACCGACCGCTAAAAACCTAAGCATACAAATACAACGTTAATTTAAACTGAAAATATGTAAGCATAGGCCAGCCATAAACCGAGATAAGGCCACATTTACATAGAAAAGAGGCTGCAGACGCCGCACACTTTTTCAACGCAAATAAGATCTGCCATCTCACAGCAGCAATCCCCACACATGGTAGATATTTATTAATAAAGATCCAAGAGGATGTTTATCGAACTATGTATTGTAGGCGTAGGTAAAGTCAGTACCTATCCAAAGTAAATGATGATCAAAGTGCGAGACACATTTTATGACTGACTGCGGGTCTTCTTTCTCCTCCTGCTGGGGGAGATAGGTAGGGGCCTCGTTTTAAAAACTTTGCCCCGGCTTCAACTCCAGGGGTTAAAAGTCCTGGGTGTTTGGGCTTCGCCTAGCGGCGGTGCTGTTACTTATAATCTAACATCTATACATACCTATGTGTAACACATTACATTTTTTTTTTTTTTTTTTTTTTTTATGAATTTTTATGAATGAATGAAAACTAGTTAATTGATTCAGGCGTGACTTTTACGAGATCCATTCTAAGTTATAAATAGACAAACAAATATGTAGAACTATTCCGCTAATCTATTTCTCATAAAAAAAATATTTCTGTTCAGTGCTCAGCGAGGCAACACGTCTCGGAGTTTCTAGTACACAGCAAGTCAATTCTTCCTGATGATGCCTCGTAGAGAGGCGAAACATGTGCCAAATTCTTATAAAGTTTTATTGTGTGTATTGTGGTTGTACCTACTGCACGCAAGTAAGCATAGCATGCTTTGCATGTTTAGATGGAGTAGGTTTGCCCAGAACCTATACCATACTCTCAGCTAAGTCGGCCTTATCCACAGTAAAGTCAGAGTCAATACCTATGTGCGGATAAGAATCTGCATCCTTTATGAAAGCAGCCTTATCTCGGGGGGGTCATAAAGCTACGGATAGCGAAGCTTTTAAAAAGTAGTAAAAACTTTCGGACATTAATCCGGTAACAGTTGGCAGGTGAACGAGATCGATGCCGTGCCTTACTTCTTAGAATAATTAAAAAACTTCCTAGGTTATTCAAATTGTTTACTTTGTTTAAGAATAAACTTGTTAGCAATATTGCTACACTTACTTAGATGATATAGGTCTAAGTCTACGCAATAGGCGCGTAAGCTTCTACGAAGTTCAACAAAATAAATTAGAAGCTATCGATTTCGATTTATCGCTGAAAACAACTATAAAGAAATCATACATATTTTATGATCTGTATGAGGCAGAAGACTGCCGTCATGTCGTATAAGGAAGTAAAGGAAATCGCATTGGAAAGATCAAAATGGAGGAAATTGCATCATTACACCGACAAGAGCTGAGCTCTTAAATCATATAGTATGAGGCAGGTCTAGGCGGATATATTCGTATACATACCTACTCAGAAGCCCGATCGCGCTTTTATTTTTAGATTGAAACCTAATTGAACCACGAGCACTACGCAATTTTCTTAACTTATCGCTTTGTTCTGTTTAGAAAGTTGAGTCGTTCTTAATTGTACCTACCGAAAACGTTAAAATCACCTTTGTTGTGACTTGGTCGACAATTGAGCTTTAGCACAATTCCATAGGCATAGCTGAGCCGAAACTTGAGCCAAGTCACAACCGAATTACAAAAGAACGTTTTATCTTCATAAGTTCAGGCGTTGGAAGTCCACTGCTGAACATCGGCCTGCCCCACAGATTTCCAGAACGACTTCCTATCATGCGGGAGGAAATTGCCATACTCACCACGCTGGGCTCGCGGGTTGGCAAGAGCGTTAGAGCTGTTGTTATTAAAATAGGGGACGCTGCTAGCTTTTTTCCACTAGTCGTCTCTTTCGACATCCACGTGTAGGAAGTTGAAGAGGCCTATTCTTCAGCCGGGGCCACTACGGCAAACGGCCACAGTTTAATTTATCTCAATGTCTAAAACTAGACAGATGCGCCGCTGACCATAAAACAAACATTATCTGCCACGGGCCACAAAAACGGTTGTTTATGAAACACTCGTAAACAAACTCTGCAGGGGATGCAGTCAATAATGACCGTCGTTAAACAGATCAGTACGTATTTCAAAGGTTCATTTTATTTTTTTATTTTCTTCCTAAAAATATATTACATGCGAGATCGAGATGCAAGATTCGGCAGACAGATCTTGGCAAACGTAATATTGGCGGTTTGGATGCGGAATAGATTTCTTAGAAACTAAAATCTCCTTTGCATATCCATGATCCATCCGCAGTCATGCATGACAAATCATGTTCACTCCAATAAATTAGTTAGAATATCGAGCGAAGAGTATTCATAACATAACTTTCGAACCGTCAATCCGATCTGCATGGAATTTGGGTCCATGACCATACCATGGAATCAGGTACTATTCTATTTTCAACCGTTTTTATCCCACTGCTGGGCAAAGGCCTCCCCCCACTCTCTCCACACCTCACGATTCTGTGCAACGTCAACCCAGTCTATCAGAAATCGGTCGAGCTCATCCTGAGGTTGTCCTATCAAGATTTTTTGCTGGTAAGAATATGAGTTAAATCGAACAAAGGGTTGCTAAGATATTAAGATATAGGGTGGACCCCTAAATAGGATTTTATCAAGTAATAAAAAATACTTTTTTTTTTTTAATTATTCATCTTCCAAAAATTTATTACATAGTCATTTATAGAAATAGCACTAAAAAACCACTAAGGTTTGTAGAACTAATGCCAAATGTAGTCTTCGGCTATAGGTAGGAGCTACATAAATTAAGTAATAAGGAGTAGATTCTAATTTTGTGACATGACCTGGGGTGTCATATGAAATGTCGCTTTGTTCATACATTCCAGCACGATTTTTATTTTTAATCTATGCCATATGATTTTTGGGGCCTCAAAATAACTGTAACCACCAATAATAATGTGAACTCCCATTATAATGACTTCGTAGTTCAAAAGGTCAAAGGTGCGGTTTTCAAAGTTTATCTTAATTGTGCCTCAACGATCATAGAAGGTCCTACTTTTACCGGTCATCGCCTGATCTCAGTTGAAATGAAATAAGTTTATTTGACGAATACAGACAGAAGACAGGAAGAAACAAAACAATAATTAAAAATAGGGAAACAAAAGACAGGACAGTAACATAAAAGTATGTACCCAGGTATAAATAACTAAGTAGGTAACTAGTAGGTACCTACTAAAATACGGAATTGTATGTTACCTATTTCATATTCATGTACTTATTAGCCTCCCGTGTAAGCCAAACAGGCATAGTCTCAGCTTATTGCTGCTACACATTTTGATAATATGCAGCAGCGCTGGTTTTCAGACCAAAGTCAAATTTTTGCGAAGTTCGGGGCGAACCAATAGTTATACCTAATAGATTCGCAAATGTGGTAACTCTGGGGTCCGAATAATGAAAAAAGTTTCGGTGACGGCCAAAACCACGTGTCGCATGCAGAATCTTGCATTTGACGCGACCGTGTGGCTCGACGAACCCCTTCATCATTCGAGAAACTTTCTACGGAATACTGAAAACACTAACAGAAGGATATCTGAAACTATTTATACGAAAACTTGATCAGCACCGTTTACAGAACAGATTGTAAACATGTTTTCAAGATCACGCTAGATTAGATAAACTCTTATTAAGAAAATGAACTAAGTTTGAGTAAGTAAGGTTGCCAGAGCTCTTTAGGGGGAGGGGGGCTCGGGGTCGGCAACGCGTGCGTAATGCCTCTGGTATTGCAAGCGCTCATAGGCTACGGTAACCACTTACTAACAGGTGGGCCGTATGCTTGTTTGCCACCTCTGTTGTATAAAAAAAAGTGAAAACTTAGTGAAAGTTTTCTAGGTTACCTACCTATTTGCCAATTCTTCTTTTTTAAGAAGAAGAGCTTTTTCTTTTTACCAAGTTTCAAATGTACAAACTGCAGCTTTTAAAAGGTGATTCATAATATGTTTGCTATCCCGAAAGGATGTTATTCTACATCCAATTAGCAATAAAGTTTGTTCTACGACTTTTGGAAATCCGAGATTTTTCATTGAAAAAACTATGCATAAATCAGCTATTATGGGGACAAGACATTCGAAACTTCATTATTTCGCTTTTTTGGGTAGCAATCTAGATGTCGAACTTCTTGTTTTTTTTCATCTTGTATTTTGATTATCATCAGCTAATATTCTTTCATTTTGTTGATAGAATTCGCTTTCGGGATAGTATACAATACATATTATGAATCATAATATTAAATAATAAACTGAAATTAAGACCCATCATTATAATGACAGGAATGATTAAATGTAACGACAAGCCCACCTTACAATTTAATTTATCCACTTCTACCTACAATAATTTTCGAATTCACAGTTCAACTAACTTACGCACTAATTCTCCGATACACGAAACCATATTTAAGTTCAAGAACAATAATTAATGACAACAGCTCACTCCTCGATAATTACTAGTTTGATTAAAACTGCTACACGAACTTGAGTCATATTATATTGGGTGAAGGTTCAGGTAGAGGTCCTACGGGAAAAGACCCAAAACCGTTTAACCCGTATGAAAGATAGATGAGTATGTTTTTGATTGCTGGTCTAGGACTGTGATTTGGAAACTCCCATGCGTATCAATAATTAATGACATGACATGTGATGTGAACTGTGCGCTGAAGGGTTGAACGTCGAACCCAGAGAACCACTTCGGATAAGTTTAAAGAAATAACTGTACCTTGCCCATTTTATGTAACTTCGCAAAAATTTGACTTTGTTCTAAAAAAATGTGATAGTCAAGGTAATTACTAGAAACAAAGATAGACTCGCTGTTCCCACGATTAGGCTCACTAGGGTTAGTAAATCCTTTAGAGGGCAATCTGAACGCTTCTATAACAAGGTCCCAAGCGATGTGATAGAGTTATCTATTTAAGCAAATTTTAACTTTATTAAGCGAAAAACTTAGGGGTAAGTAACTAGTATGGCAGTAAAAGTTCTCGAACCACGAATCGCGCGCAGCAGTGTTGGGCGGGCGATGAATCAACGGCATTGTAAAGGTTGCAGGAAGTCGGTGGATGGAGAAGGCTCAAGACCGTTGGTCATGTCACTCTTTGGGAGAGTCATATATCCAGCAGTGGACTTCCACAGGCTGATGATGAACAAGGACTAAAGCCTTGCTTAATAATACCGACGAGACGCTCTCAAATGCAGTAAGATGACATGTAAGTAAGTTGTGTCTCTGTACAGCAATTAAGGCTCAACTATTTCGTACCCTAACCTCACAGAACACCTCAGGAACTTCAGAGTTGGTGCAAGATTAGTGCGCACCCCGGTTAGTGCTAATTGTGCATAATAATAGAAGGGATTGGGGTGACCATACAGCCGTGAGCTTTAAGAACTTCTCTATTTTGGGTCCGTAAAAATACATGACACCTTATACCAGCAAATACACTGATCTGGGTACATAAGGCGACCTCGGTGGCGTAGCGAGTGCACGTCTGAGATGCAAGGTTACGGGTTAAAATAAATGTTTCCACGATCTGCAAATATTTGTTCCGGGTCTGGGTGTTGAGGTACCATTACTCATAAGATCTGATACCCACGACATAGGGAAACCTAGTGTGGGGTCAGGACTATTTTATTATATTATTATTAGGTATTATAAGGATACGGTTGTACGAGTGCATACGTACGAGTGTGTACGAGTACTTATGATAGTATGCTGTCGATTAACTGAGTGCTTTGTGAATACGTTAATGAATAACCAATCGGTCTGTTGAATGCAGGTAACTAGGGATATAAGAGCAAAGAAAATAGCTTACAGACAAGCGAATTCACGTGAAAAGGCTGTGTTATTATTATTACATATATTATCTAACATGGAATCGTTGCCAATAAATGAGCTTCTTGGCACCTCATTTGGCATTTGTCTGCAGATTACGAGGTCTCTTTGTTGGCCCGGTTAGCGACTCCTATCGTAGGTATGTTTGTTACCACGTATAGTGAGAAACAATATGCATTTCGTAAGTCAGTAGGTAACTGTCGCACATGTCTTCCATTTTGCATAAAAGCTGCTGACCCTAGTAAAGGGTACATAGGTGGGGAACTTACGTCTCGCGGTTGCGGTGGCGCCTAGCCCCACTAACAATTTTCAGCACGCCATGTCATATTGACGTCTCTTGCGGATATTGTCGAGAGAAGTAGATGCAATGTAGCGTTTGTGTCGTACCTACTCGTAAATCAATCAACGACGAGAATTTATTTCTTATATTTCCCATTACCTACAGTTAAAAGCCATTTAGTGCGCGTACACAACCAAGTTTCACAACCAGTTGTGTACGAGTACGAGGATTATTTGTACCCATACAAGTTGCGAAATAAGAAAATAATTTACTGAGCCGTGTGGGAGGTTGCAAGACTTTTCATCCGAAGGTCGTGGGTTCGTTCGGATCCAGGGTGCTATTTCATAGGCAAAATGGGAATAATATTCGCAACTTTGAAGATAATTTTAATAATCTACAGTCTCAGGTTACAGAACAAACAGTATAGGTTCTAAACGATGTCCAAAACGCTTAAAAGTTTACGTACAAGAGAAATGTTCATCATCATCATCATTTCAGCCGTACGACGTCCACTGCTGAACATGGCCTCCCCCACAGACAGAGCAAGTTCCTTATCATGTGGGGGGGATTTGCCCATACTCACCACGCTGGGCATGCGGGTTGGCGAGCGCAGTTAGAGCTATCGTTGCTAAAATGAGGGACGCTGCTGCCCATCATCCCCTAGCTTTTTTCCCTTAGTCGCCTCTTACGACATCCGCAGTTAGGTAGATATGGAGGGGCCTATTCTTCAGCCGGGGCCACCACGGCCAAGAAATGTTCAAAACCATCCAAATGATGATCGTTATCGATCGTTAAATCACCCTCATGTCATTCCCATTTCGCTTACACAATAGCTATGCCGGTCAAGCACCAATGAGTGTTTCTATTCGAAAAACTTAATTACGCATTAACACGTGCTTAAAACGGTGAATGAAAACATCGTGAGGAAACCAATAAGTATTTTTAATTTAAATTAATTTATTTATCAATCAACTTAGGATCATCAGACTCACATAAATTTGAAATGCACTTACAAATCCAAAAATAATTACAATTAATATTAATTATAATAATAATATGCCCTCAATGTTAAATAAATATGTCAGATAGGTAGATGTGTAATGAATGTCAAACAGAATATAAAATGTCAAAATTAAATTCATTATTTTATAATATATTTATTAAATAAAATTAAATGTTTAAGCGACGGCGATGGGTTTTCCAACTAGTTAGGTATGGAATACTCACTACTGCAAAATTATATGTGCCAAATGCTCGAAAATGCCTCTGACTGACTATCCCCCTTCATCATCTTAGAGGATCTGGTCGCCTGGAGATCCGAGAGGCCGCTTACCGTTCATGGGAAAAGTCGAGAGTCCATATTTGATACATGATACTTCTACTAGCTAGCGCCCGCGGCTTCGCTCGCTTGATAACAACTTTAACAAGATAAATAATAGCCTATATGCTATTCTTTAATTCTTTTATGGTTGGTGGAGATCTTACAGGACGGGTAGAGAGAGAGTGCAGATTTATTTATATACAGGAGTATAATATTTACAATAAGTACAAGGTATTTTACAAAAGAATAGATTTTAGGAAACACGATAAAGCACACGACCAGAGTAGAAGTAAAAGTGAAAGTAGTCTGACAGACCGTCGTCCGTCCGAATCAACAATTCGTTCTATTCTTCGTCGCTATGCCAACTGAGAGGTATTTGAATTCGGCGGCGACGGAGTGATAGTGGTGGCGTAGCTCGCCACACTTTATTGTACACAGAAAACATACAGAAATAAAACATAATAATACAGGCATGTACAAAGGCGAGCTTAACCCTACAAAAAGTTTTCTTCCAGCAAACCTTGGAGGCTAGAGAGAGCTGATAAAAGTAGTGGGTACATGACCACAACAAGGAAATGGGAAATATACAAATAAAAGATACTGTTAACAAAAAATAAATAAATAAAGTAACCAAAACATGCAATAAAAAATACCTATAATATATTAAATATGTATGACTTAATAAATAAATAAATACATACAGAACATATACAGGTGATTTTTTTTTCAGGGCCGCTTAGGCGATATCGGAAACCGTTAGAGTAATCGAAAAGATGATGATGTTAGGAGTTACGGGCTAGATTTTGCAAAAAATAAGATCTGCAATAAAAAAAGTTGAAATTTATTTACTGTTTTTCAGAAAATGTAGGTTTAAATTTTTTTTTTGCTTTTTTGTTTTCTTTGTTTCTTAATTCAACAATATTTATTTACCGATATTTATTTAAGGTTATTTTTTTACTTATTAATCGCTTTGCTTGCACATAGTGCGACCAAAATAATAAACCTTCAATAAATAAATAGTTTAATTTATAAATTTGCAGTTTTGAAGGTGTTCCAACAGTTTTATACACATTGTTATCATACATTTATTTATTTATTATTGAACATAGAACACATAAATGCAAAAAAAAATGTTCAAAAAAACCACACACATTCTCACAACTTTCGCATTTATACTCATAATATTAGTAGTTAGTATTACGGTTTGGCCGACGAATCTTGGTGTGAAGTCAGCCGTTTGGATACGCAATAGATTCTTTAGGAACTTAAATCGCCTTTGCACTCTAAACGGCTAGCTTCATGTTTTCTTAGATCCATCTGCCTCACTGTTTTACTTCCCACGGCCTTGTACGTGCCTGCCTACCAGCTACTTTCACTGCCTGCTGTCACTCTAGCAAATGCGTACCTATGTCCCACTTTTTCGGAGGGATTTTATATCAACGGACTCTTTTTTTAAGGGAAAAGGGCAATGAAATAAAAGATAAAAATTTAATTAATTTACTATATTATTACTTTAAACATATGCATACGACGATGGTCAAAGTTATCATTGTTCTATCAACGTCTTCATACAATTGTCATGATATAAAAACATTGGTAGAGTCAATTTTAAATATAAAATAGAAAAATTAATATAGAATTCTAAAAATTCAATCTTATTTCTAACGATTACATTATTCTAATTGATATCAAGTCTATTTTTTTGCTAGTTTGATAAGTATTAGTGCATTCCTATAGAACAGTCTATGGCCAATTTAAAAGTGCAAAGGTTATACAGAAGTCTAGAAAATAACTATTTTATTACTGTAAATTGAAGTCGAGTAATAGCCATACAAAATGAGTTACGCTTACACTAAACTACTTACAACTACCCCGAGGGAAATACAGTTTTCGTCAACAAATACTAACTTAATCCTAAACCAAATTCTTATATGAAAATGGTTAATTCCAATACACACATAATTGTACAATTTCGCAGCTATTGGGACATAAAAATTGAAATAGCAGTCAATCTTTAAAAATAATTTAAATACCATGCCTCACTCAATCAGACAGTCTTATTCATTGCAAATTAAATCAATCAATTAAAACGCCAGCTACCGGTCCATTACATCAAACAAATACTTTAAATGCTCGAGTTTATTGAGTTACACATACATACTACGATATCATACGAATTTAAAGCCTATAAAAAAACTAAGAACGATATTTTACCCTATCATCCGATTATACGCATTTTATACGTAAGCGTACAAAAAATGACGATATAACCAATGCAGGGCCTTGTCTGGCGAATTCAGAGTCTATAAAAATCCAATTGCATTCTCAAACATAGCACCAATTTAAAAAAAAATAAGCTCGTTATTGCCAGATTTTAGATGCGCTTGTATCACAGGGTGTAACTATAATTGTGTACCGATAATTATGGCACTGCATGATTTGATAGTCAATTTTCTCCACATCATACTAAGACGGGCTTAGCGTAATTTGCAAATTAGACACACAAATGTTACCTAATTAATTTTGACCTAACAAAATTACATCGAGAATATAAACCATGGCTTTAGAAGTGCAATGCATTTTAATATATTTTACAGAGGCAGCCGTAACAAAACCACGTAATGAATTCAGTGGAGATCTAGTTGGATTACATTTTGAATGTGGCGACTGCATCGAAAAAACATAATCAATGACAAAATCATTATAAACCGAATTTACGGGCGCATTCATAAAACAAATCATGTACTAATCATGAAAACATCGCTAAAATCGGTCGGCATACCTCGGACATCTGGCCAGAGTTAGTGCTCTCCTACACAACACGGTATATTACGATATCTAGTCACTCGTCAGAACTACAAAGGCAAAATATCGAGAAGCGCCCTCATCTAGTGTGATATAAAATGCCCGCCACGTAATGCACCAAAGTAGCATTAAATGTAGTCACATATGCCGGTGTATCTGTGTCATGTAAATGCCATAATGACATGTCGGCATCACTATAGCGTTTGTCCACGAGACACGACACGACAAGTTTTTCATTCGTGGCACCCGAAAAAAGACAGCTATTTTTATCACTCATCACAAAATCTCCGGAAACACAAGAATTTGGAAGACACTGGCACTTTTGAAAAGGATTTTCGAAAAGTCACATCCTATTAGGTGAAAACAGGTATGACAGTTTGTATGAGTAATCTAAATTGATGGTAGTATTTCTTCGAAAGGTGTACCCCATGCGGAGGGCGATATTGTGTAAGCAAAGTTGGAATGACGTTTACAAATTTGGAGAATGACTTTTGGGTCATTCCATGTCAAACGTGACACTTGTTACACACACTTAGGTAGGTAGAATTTAGGAAATCCGGTGAAGAATATTTGAAATTAAGATCGATTCTAAGGAACTGTGGAGTAAGGGGTGGTTGGGCAACCATAAAATATGCTTTCTTTTAAAAACATTATTTAAAAGCAACGTAAATGTGTACGACCTGTAGCACTTGTTACATGGAATGACCCATTTAACAATCTTAGCATCATCTGAAAGGTGGCAAACATGAAGGGGAAGTCGAGGTCTAGAATATTTCTCTTGTACATTTTTAATCGTTTGGGTTATTGCTTAGATTGTTAAAACCGTCCTCAAAAATGTAAATATAATCCCAATTTGCTTACACAATAGCACCAAAGGTCGGCCAGTAAAGCATTATACATGGCGTTCGGAAACGTCACAACATTTATCGTGACGTACGTGGCTCGTGGAAAAACGCTCTTACTGTGTCTTAATTGGGGTGGGCGCCATACAATTATTGGATTTCCTCTATAGGTCTGTGTCGTACCAAGCGGCAACATTATTGTTGTCATGGGGAGGTTCTGGGAAGGCGAGATCGGCGGAAGCTGCGCCAGCGCCCTCGGTCTCACCGATATCCATGTCCATGCCGAAACCGCTTCCGATCTCGAGGCCCTGCATCGAATCTATCGGTATTTGATCGTATCCTGCAAACATAACGTCGAGAAGAAAATAAAGCATTTGATAAAAATACTATAAAAGTAGAAATGATTGTAAATAAAATGGTTTAGCGTCAGTTGTGTGATGTTAAATAAGCAATACCCAAAAAGGGGATGAGAGAATATATTTCAGAATCCCACGTTTGTCTATGTATCGGCTTATTACTTCTAACCCACTTATTCATAATTAGACACTAACTTTATAAGCTCGATGATATGAACAATAAAATCTAATCTAATGTGTCCTTTTCTAACACTAAACAAATTAAAAGGGTCGTCATACTTTCATCGAGACGATACAGTTAGCGAGTGAATATTATGAATAAGGGTGTATGATTCTACGTAGATTTCAATGCGGTTTGCAGTAAGGAATGGGGTGATTATCAAGGAAGGATCCTACATATAAATAGCCCCCACGGTGACAGACGGGCCAACTAGTGAACTATGAAGTATAATAAAAAGCTACAATCAAAAAGATTCCATGTAGTTACAGTACTGATACACTTTTGGGGAGTGGACTGCTTGGTTTTATGTAATGTTTGTAATTTCACACAAAATAAAATTCATTAGAAAATAACAGAGGATGGATATGACTGTAAGTTTACCTGTGATGATAGTACGTCATATTTTAGTCCGACATAAATGGGAAAACAAGATGAGGCAACATTATTAAACGACTGAAGCGAATGATAACCATGCCAGTCTTGGATTTGAGTAACAACTTTTAGGAAGGCCTTACTAAATAGTCCGTTTACACACGCAACAAAACACCGTCTGTTTTATTTCCTACATATCTTACACACATCCGCGAAATAACGGTCGGTATTAGAGTACACACGCCGTGCGATATGTCATCTCAAATTTATTTGATAATATTTATTTCTTTATTATTCAAAATAGGCTAACGTTTACCACAATCTCACCTGATATCGTCATTACGTCGTCTTTTGAAAAAAGTGAATTTTGAGTTGGAATTTAGGAACTTGCGATATTGTTGAGCTATACACTCCCTCACATGTCAAATTCAAAACTAACTTTATTCAGTTGAGGTAAGGCTCTGTTATTAACGAACTTTATATGACATATCGCATGCAGTTTGAACTCGGTTGTATCGGTATGATGCACATCAAAATAACATAATAATATTGCTGTAATACCGGTCGGTATCTCGCGATTGCGTGGGAGAGCATAATGGTTTTGATTAGTCAGGATAAACTCAAAACGTAAGTTAGAAAGCGCATGATTTTATAAAGTAATCGGTATGTTAATGCAAGAAAAACACAAAAATAAATAATATTCCCATCACCTGATTTTAGTGATAGATAGGTCCCGGATTAAGCTGCATGTAAAGAAGAGAGAAAACATTGTATTTAGATAGTCATTTGTATAATAAGTAATAGTGCTGATAAGGCAAAACGTGGCGGTAAAAATAATTTAATAAAAATAAAGTATTTAAAAAGTGTTACTGTACAGAAGAATAAAGAAATTCCATAGTAAAAAGGTTCCGATATTATGAAATTCGTGGAGAGGTAAGTGATGTCATAAACTAAAATAATAAAGTAAGTAATATCATAAATAAAATATCACTTTGGTTTTTTGACATGTTACAATAGTCTAACAAATAATCATATTCACGTTTTGGCAGTTACGATGGAGCAACTTTTTAACAAAAATATAATAGAGATGTAATAAAATGAGCAGCTGATCCCATAAATCAAAATCATTGAGTCAGTTCATTGATGCACTGATCGTGTGGCGTGTCTCTGGTACATGGTCGCGCTAAGTTCGTCGCGTAATTTTCAGAAGGCTGCGGTAAGAGGGCATCGCAATTTGTGCTAATGTACATCATTTTATAATTACTCTTGCGGAAGATAACTAAAGTTTTGAGCTGATTAGTTCGCATTAAATTTATTGATCTGATCAGTTACAGCACTGGCTGAGTGAATGTGGCAGTATCATCGCGCGTTTTGACATTAGAGAACTGTCAAATCGGCAATCTGACTATTTGTTAGACTTTATGTACAGCTTATATCAAATATTCCACCTACGGTCATAATCATGCTCTTTCCAGAGCATACACAGTAACCAAGTGACACAAGAAGAAGCCATAACAACATAAGTGCAGTAGAATCAGATATCCGAAAATTTGCTTTGTAAACAACCCTTCACCCAGGTGTTAGTTGACCCAACTAGCTACATGTAGATCAGCGCAGCGCAGACCAAGCAATAACTCGAGCATTTTTAATTGTACCATCCTTATAGTTATTTTCATCTTAGTAAGTCCGTATACAAGCTCAAAGTCGCGCAACGGGCTATGGAGAGAGTTATGCTCGTAGTTTCACTATGTGGTAAGATCCGAAATGAGGAAATCCCTATAAAACTAAGGTCACCGACATAGCTCTCAGAATTAGCAAGTTCAAGTGGCAGTGGGCAGTCCATATAGCTCGCGGAACCGACAACCATTGGGGAGTAAAGGTTCTCGAATGGCGACCACGAACCGGGGTCGCAGTGTTGGAAGGCCCCCTACCCGATGGGCCGATGACATTGTGAAGGTTGCGGGAAGTCGGTGGATGGAGAAGGCTCAAGACCGTTGGTTCGTCCGTTCGGAACTATTTGGGGGAGGCCTATGTCCAGCAGTGGACCTGTACAGGCTGATGATGAAGTCCGTATGAACTTGTGGCCAACTCTGACTTTTTTAGGCCGCGAAAAGGCCTCTTTATTTCGGACGGATTTTAAGCTGTTGATCTCTTACGAGTTAAGACCTATGCACCGGACTATGGTGAGGGCAGAGGGCGCTGTGGCCGATAAAAAGAAAGGTTGGGGCAACGGGCCCAAGGCCATCACTAAGATAGAGACCTCGGCCTGGGCCGTTGTCAGAGGGAGGTTTTTTTTAACATCACCGTGAAGGGGCAGAAAGGCAGGGGCGGTACGTCGTCGTTGACCCCGCCGGCCGGCGGGGTAGATGCGAGGTGTGCTTTTAAGAGTCGGGGTTTGATGACGTGATCCCCTCCGCTACTTAGCCTGCGGAGGGGTTGTCTTTGCCTATGGAGGGTTTGAAAAGGCCTACGTCATTACTTGACGACTTTTATAGCAGGGGGATGTAATGACAGCTGTCAACCATCCAGCAGATGGTCGAGCTGAAGTTTGCCTCTTAGCTGATTTATTAAGAGCAAAGAGGCAAGCTACACCACAATTAATTTGATTTAAGTAACCTCCGGCCGCGTTGTCTCTTTACATGTAACGATACACGCTCACACGAAGAGAGTTTGCAATTAATTTGGTCGGAACTAATTAGACAGTAGGTGGAAAAATACTCGAGCATTTCTCAGCCAGAGCAGCTAGTCTGCATTCTGAACCATATTTTGCACTCTCACCGCTCACGAGTGAGATTGAAAACTATGGTGCTAAATGCAAACTAGCAACATAGTCTACGCTGACCCTAATCCGTGAAGTCTTACCTTGTTGGTGAAACGAAGGCCGCGTTCCGTAAAGTCCCTCGTAGCCTTGCTCTGGCCCGAGCATGTCCTAATGAACGGGCGGAAAATTAAATAAACAAAAATAAAACAAAACAAAAATTACAGCTGTAAGAAAAATTCTCAGTGATTGGTTAGGCATTTGAAACGCTGTCTGACTTTTGACTACCCTTGTTACACCCTGTATAAATGTATAATACAGATAGGTTGTAACAAGGAAGGTGAATCATCGGTGGTTGGGGGGTAGGTGTGCTTGATACCTATCGATATAACCCCCTATCTATACGTATGTATGTACAGCATTATTCAGTGGTTCAAAAGTATGCTGGTTTTTAGCAAAATTTTTATGAAAATCTGAACTAACGTCACAATTGGTGAGTTTTTCACTAAGCAGTTTGTTCATTTAAAATGAATTTTCAAAGGTCTTTGAACCAACTTTACTGTCAATTGGGTGTAGTGTAGAATAAGCCCCTTTCAGATATAATATTAGGAATAAACTTGCATAAATGCAATTAGTCAATAGTTGTTTTTTTTTTGTACAAGAACACAACTTAGCGTAGCGCAACTAGTACAGTAGCGAATCTTATTGAATTGTTTCACGAAGAGATTGTGCCTATTACTAACTTTCTTTTATTTAGACCTCAGCAGTCAAACTTGTGTCTTAGACCGATCATAAATGCCTGTCCAACCCATTTTCGAAATATACAAAACTCTAAGATACAAAAGTTATAACATCAAACACGCAACAGTAGTCAGGTCTCGGAGCAAAAAGAATTTCGTAGGTACATGATAAGCGACAGACCCGTTTACTACTTACTACTTTATATTTTTAGAAATAATAACTTTAATTAAAATCAAAAATAATGAATGATGATTTTAAAATCACAAAAATTCATGTTATCAAAAATTGCTCATCTTGAAACTACTGCAATTTATACTGGCTTAGGTGCGTTGGTGGCCACTTACTGCATGGTTTACCCTAATTTGTGCGCCACCGACAGAGATAATAAGTAATAACGGGTCGTTGTACTAAATTCTTCTCCGGGCCGGACTTTAAAACAACTTCACATAACATACCTGCAAGTCGGGTTGCATGGCGAGATCGTTGGGCCACATCTGGTGGTCGTCACGGAAGAGCGAGTTGGTCAGCTCCATGGACAGACGCTTCTTGTAGTCGTGAGGCTTGTCCTCGGACATGCGGAAGAGCACAGCTGCGGCGTAGGTTGCCACTCCTGAAAGCAACATCAGTGCTTAGCGAGAACGACTCTCACTCTGGAACCTTTGCCCGAACGGCCGTCAGTTCTCCGATATCGCACCAGCAGAACCTATTATTTTGTGTTTAGGGATGATGAAGATATCACAAATATCTGCGCTACTATATTTCTCGCTTTTATGCAGATGCAAGTTCCGCGTGACGCATTGTCATTTTAAATAATGAAGCACGGAAGCGCTCGGCTTTTAATGCATCTATCGGTCTCCCATCCATTGGTTAACGCTGAAAGTTGCATATAATTTAGCTGATCTATCTTAGGTTCGACTAGGCAAGCTACGCAGTACCTACTGCACGAGCGCTCCAAAAAGTGCTTCACTTTGCTTTGAGAAAATAGTACCTAACCTACCTTGTGGAAATAATACGAGAAACATACCTTCATTCCGTGAATGCAGCAACTCAGTGAGTGGAGCAGTGGCTCCCTCTGCCTCGATCATCTCAGCGCCTTCCTTCTCCACTGCCAGTTCGCAGAGCACCCCAGCTGCCACACGCTGTGTACAGATATCACAAAGATTTATAGTTCTTGTTACTCCCAGGTTGAGGTATGGTGGTCCTGAAAAGGGCATTTTCAGGACCACAATGGTGAAAGTGCGCCGCTTAGAGGCTATTTTAAATTTAATAAATAAATGTCTTAATTTATACATACGAGCTAGGACATGCCTCACGATGTTTTTCTTAAAAAACAAAAGCCGATAAGGGTGACCAGATATTTACCCCATCGGGACACATACCTGTATATTCTGAATAGGGTGACCACATCCATACATACACACTCCGTTGGGACTTTGGGACTCATACCTGTATATTCTCAATCTCATTGAACAGCAGTTGCACGAAGATCGGGATCACGTTCTGCTGACGGATCAGCTGCCGGTTCAGACTCTCGCGAGCCAGGATATGCAGGGCTCCCACTGCGCCTTCCACTATTTCCTCCATGCGGACTCCGTCGGCGTAAGCCCCGCCAGCGCCGCCGCCTCCGGACGATGTGCGTTGCTGTAAGTAAATTTTGATTAGATCAATTTGTACAACTTTATGAGTTAAAAAAACTAAGCCCATTGCTCGAACCTAAAAATTCCTCCGTCAAGTGATGTGGGCGCCTCATCGAAGCAACTTTTTTTTTTATACAACTGAGGTGGCATACAAGTATACGGCCCACCTGTTGGTAAGCGGTTACCGTAGCCTATGAGCGCTTGCAATACCAGAGGCATTACACACGCGTTGCCGACCCCGAACCCCCCTCCCCTAAAGAGCTCTGGCAACCTTACTCACCGCAGGAACACAACACTATTTGACACAAATAATGTTATTTGGCTGCCGATCTTCTGTAAGGCGGAGGTACCTCTCCAGGCGGGCTGTTCCAATTTAGAACGACCTTTACTTTTTTTTACTTTGGATACAAGACATCCACTGCTGAACATAGGTTTCCCCCACAGACTTCCACGGCAACATGTATTGTGCGGCCTGCAGCCAACAGCTGACAGCAACACAATATAAGGTAATTTTTCTATCTAGTGATGGTCCGCGATCACACGCGGTCTCCACTATAAAAACCACAGGTGCTATTAGCAAATAAAAGTACTACATACCCGCTGAGTATCATTGAAAGCTCTCATGAGGAGTCTAACAAGATGATGAACGGCACCATGCTCGCGCAACGGTGCGAAGTTAGCTGGACACAGCGCCAAATTACGTACCAACCCCACAACCGCTTTGACCAGAGGCCAACGCGATGGGGGTTGTAGGAGTTTCACGATCACCTGGAACAACAGTATTCAGATTATGATTAATCAGCTTCGCAAAAGACGATGAGCTGCGTTCATAGTTGCTTAACTTATTCCATAAACATGTAGCTAAAAAAATGTTTCATAATCCCCACTGGCTCTGTGAGGGCTTTGGAATCAGTTGCGACTCTTAAGTCTACTCCCATTGTTTGTGGTGCTATACAGAGGAAGCCTCCTCTTTGTTTTTTTCGATTGAGTTGCTCTACGAACTTCCGGGGGCTATACCTACAAGTGGATATAGTGCAGTTCTCCACACTAGGATTCCGTTTCGTGGGTATCAGAAATGTATAAATCAGGCCGAAAACAAATACCACAGTCTAAAGGCGTGAGTAGAACGGGTTAGGAGCTTTACAACTACATCTCTATTTGACTAGGCAGCGGATGTGACTGGATCGCTTTGGGACTAAATCGCGATATGACTGTATCGCGTTTGGGTTACATTGCTTTTGGACTACATCGCTAAAGGACAAGAAAGCGTAATGACTTAATCCTCGTTTGTTTTCTAAAGTACAGCTATGGCGAAAATCAAAACATTCAAGTTTTTAAGTAGTTACCTTTAATAAAAACACATTTTGTTTTTATTTTACTTTAATATTTAAGTTGTAAAGCACTGACATTTTTTTAAAATACGATAGGTGTAATTTCCTGTTTCTCAAGTTTGCCTAATTCGATTTTATATTTGCGGTTAAATAGTATGGTGTTCCTTTTTCGGTTACCTTCAAATAATTCTTCTCTGTTGTAGCAACGCCAGAAAGACGTTCCGCTTGAATTGTTTGATACAAAACTGTATCGATATCCGTTATAAAGAATAGCTTCCCTATTCTTTTAATAAGATTTCAAGACTCTTCAGTATTCATTTTAATTTTTAACTCATGACATTATACGTCAAATGTAACAAAACAACCATCAGTCACTAAAAAAGAGAACGTCTGTGTGGCGATTGTTTTAATTCTTAAGTTTCGGAACTCCATGGTAAGTAAATTGTTTTCTTTCCAAGAAGTAGGTACTTATACCTCTATATTATGCTGAAGTGCGAGGTTAAACTGGAAGTGCCACTCATTGAGCAAGTGGTGCCACTTTTAAACACAACTGTACGTCATATCGATATTACGTCGAACTGATAATAGGACGTAAGCATATATTATGGTCGAACAGCTATTTAACCCCAACGCGATACAGTCATATCGCGATTTAGTCCTAAAGCGATCTAGTCACATCCGCTGCCTAGTCAAATAGAGATGTAGTCGTAAAGCTCCTAACCCAGTAGAACACATACATAATTGTATTTTGTAGGACACATAAACGCGGTAAAGAAAGAATGAGAGAAAATCCCGTGGTACTTCTTTATGTTGCACGCCCTAAGCGCGCATTCTTTCGCACGATCTATCCTACGCGATGGTATCTGGGTGGCGATGAAGGCGGCTGATATTCCCTTTCTACCTATGATATATAAAATTCCATCATTATATGATACTTACTGGCAATCCATAGTGCAGGCGTACAGCGTTCTGGGCCATTTCGCTCTCGACGTGGCGCGACGTCAGATGACGGAGAGCGCAGACGGCCGGCTCGGTGATCTCTTCCCGGTCGCCGGCTGATACAACGGTGCGGACTAACGCGTCCACGCCTCCGGCTTGGCACACTGTCACCTGGATTGAATATTGATGATGTTTAGTTTCAAAGTCGCTAAAAAATCAAGAGAGGTTAATTGTATTATATAATTATCTTGTATCTTATTATAAAACTAAGTTCTGTTGATAGCAAATAAATAAATAAATATTCCGGACATATCACACACGGTCAACTGATCCCAAACTAGGCATAGCCTGTACTATGGGTACCAGAGACTGATATACATAATAGATAAATATTAAACACCCAGACACAGAACAAACATCTGTGTTTATCACACAAATGTTTGTGTCCAGTGCGGGGATCGAACCCACCAGTCAGTATAACTTCAATCAGAACTTACAAACCACAGGGGTATGTAAATCACGAAGATGTGACCTCTATAAATGGATACTGATACATGGATATTGTTCTCCATCCTCCATAATAAGGTTTCTGGTATTTTCGCTTTTAGCGATAAGGCCTCCCTGTGTTGCCTTTGTTTTGTATTATGGTGTAGGGTGATCAAGAAAGTGTTATCTTACTATAGTTTCCGAAGCAGTAACCGCGCAGATACAGTGTACACGATACGATTATCATCAAGATCACCCTGAGGAAGTCCCCTGCTGGACATAGGCCTTCTCCATCCACCGACTTCCCTCTTCCTTCACAATGTCGTCAGTCTATCAGGTAGGGACCTCCCAACACTGCGTCATCTATTGCCATTCAAGAACATTTGGCTATGTTGCCAGATACATAAAAGATATATCTTACCTTGTTACGTTGGTTGTTGCAAGTCAAGTTGGACAGGATTCCAGCAGCGCAAGTGACTATATTCACGTCAGTCGAGGCAAGGACTTGCACCAAGCTTTGCAGAAGCGCCTCTAAGCCATCAACCTGAAAAACATTACATTTAAATACAATCTACCCAAGTATTAATTTGTATCACAAATTATTTATTCTTCACCTAGTTAGGTTAATGACCTAATTATTGGAATGACTTTTTGTACTTGAAGATGATATTATCATCAGCTAATTATGTTGCCACTTAAAGACTGAGGTGAATCTATTGAGATAAATTACAATACAACAGAAGGAAGCATTTGTGAATTGATTCTCTTTGTACATTTTGAAAAGTGTAGTGTTTTTATTTTTGTAGTGTAGATCATCACAGATCACAGGTCAGCATTACCCTTGATTGAATATTCATTTCACAAGTATGTAGGTACATTGATTTACCTTAGTGGCAGCATCGGACAGATTCCTCAGAGTCCAAAGGCAGTTCTGGACAAGACGGCCACTCGGGTTGCCTAGGTGCATAGCCAAGGCTTGCATACCGCCCGCCTCGACGATCGCTGGCTTGTTGCTTGAACACACTGACAGAACCTACAAGCATACAAAATCAGAAAAGTACACAGCCTGTAGCTGTTTACAATTGAGAACATTCAATTTAGCTGCCAATTTCTTCATCTTACCAATCATCATCTTATATTCATTCTATCAAGGTTGTTTGAAAGAGATTCTTTTAGCGATAAGATCCAAGCAAGGCAGGCATCCGCCAGATCCTTGACGATGCCTGAGTGGATAGTCAGGGGCACGTAATTTTTGGCACATGTACGCATTTTACAGTAGTGAGTACTCCATACGTGAGAGGTCGCAGGCCCATCGCCGCTTAATATGACTTCGTACCGGTTTCCTCATGATGCTTTCCTTCGGAGTTTTCAGCACATGTTAATGTGCACTGAAGTTATTCGAATAGAAAAAACTCACTCATGCACGACCGGAATTCGAACCCACGAAAATAAAAGTAGCTTCCTTAGCTTAGCAGGCCACGACGGCTGAGCAACAAAAGTTTTCAAACTTTCGCATTTATAATAAGTAGGATAGTAGGACTTACCTTCAGAACTCTGGATGTAGTCCACAGCAGCTTTTCATAATCATAAGAGCGCATGATGCGCACCAATTCGATAGGTCCTTGCGAGGCCAGAATGATCAGCTTCGACTCCTGGTTCCCATATGCAAGAATCTGCAGACAGTCGGTTACAATTGCCAGAAACTTCACATTATTTCTCTGCAGCAATGCCACCATTTTCTGTAATCCTCCAGCCAAACGGACCGCCATCTTGGATCCATCTTGGTGTAGCAACAAGTTGTGGAGGGTAGTGATGGCGTAGAAGAGTACAGCCTCGACTGGAGAGGACAACAGCTTCACCAGTGCTGGGATTCCTCCGCTCTTGAAAATAGCAAGCAATCCTTGACGGTGGTGAGACAAGTTGTGCAGGGTTCCTACAGCGCCTTTAGTTGTCTCTAGATCATTGCTGTTGGAGATTGCTCGGACTAAAGCGGCAACCATTTGCGGTGAGTTCATAATGGCATGACGTGATGCTTCTTTCTTGGAGAGTTGGTGAACCATCATGGCAGCCTGGGAGACCACTACTTGATCTTCATCATTGAGGAGTTTTATCAACTCAGGGATTGCTCTGTAATGATTGAAATGAAATAATATAGGTAAAGTACAAAATGATGATTGTTGTCAAAAGATATAAACTGGCTCCCACTGAATTATGAATTCACTATGTATATCATTTCATATGACAATCACAATTTTTTGTACACAGCACCAATTGCTAAAGTCAGTACAGAGAATATTGTGTTCATGGTGTCACTGATCTATCTAGGTCATCAAGTTACAGTATGGACAGCATATCTAGGCAAACGAGAAGCTATGCGTTTGAGAGCACAATAGATTTGAATAGATCAACCCTGGACATACTGTCATGTGTTAGGTGTTTGTTTTATACCTTGTAGCCAAATCAGCATCATCCTGATAGTTGATCAGGTTCACAACAGCATGCTTCAGCATCTGCGACGGCTCCGACAGGCGTTGGACTGCGGTCGGCTGTGCTGGGTCCAGCTGAGTGGAGGGAATCTCAATACCCTCCTCCAGGGTCTCGGGGAACATGGCAGCGCGGACGCGTTGGGAGCGCGTTTGCGACAACTGCTGGTTCATGTCTGTGAGAAGAAAAAACAAGTGTAATTTCATATTTTGTTTTTCTCTGATGTTTCCTAAAGCATCTAATTTTAACGGGTATAAGTTTCATATTCATACAAGATTAATATTTGAGTGTGTGGTGCAGTACCTCCATTACCAGCCTTTCACAAACTTCATTATTATCATCATATCATTTGTAAGATGCCCACTGCTGAGGATATTGCCCCAAACAGTCATGGGGGATCTTGCCCTACCTGCCACAAATTACAAACTAACTTGAACTTTATAATATAAGTGACATACCATCCACTTGTTCCTGGGTAAAACCCTGGGCGAACCCTTGGTCCAGATCAAACATGAGCTGATCACCTTCCATCTCGTCATCTTCCTTGCCGGTGAGTGATGGTACCTGAGGGAAGAAAAAATGAATGGGTTCTAATAATAGGTGCCATTTGTGGTTTCTAATAGAAATTAACTCAATGCAAAGATGAATTGGAAGATACTTTGGAACTCTCAACTTACACCACTGCCTAAGCAAAATCTCAAAGTTGATTGTCTTTGTATTTTCTTTGTAGAGAACATCTAAGAAATAATTTTGGTAATGGCTAGAGCATAATAGTTTCTTTGTTTGTGGTGTGTATTTCTCATTTATTAACTGCAAACTAACTAAACATCCAAACATCTTCACAACATTTCTTATTTATAATACCAGAGTGAATAGGTTTCTTCAAGGCAAACATGCTACACCGTAGACATCATTACTTAACATCAGGTGAGATTGTGGTCAAACGTTAGCCTATTTTGTATATCAAAAAAAACCTTTTAGTAGGATGAAATACGGATTAGACATACCTGAGTGGCAGCTCCAGAGTTGATACCAGAGTCTGCCAAGTAGGAGTTCTGCTGCCACAGCAGCGTCTGCTGCTCCTTGCTCTGGGCCATTGGCACATCAGAACCACCGTAGTTACTATGAGACACTGGAATGTATTTGCAATCGGGTGAGCAAAGTAGACAACTAAATTTTATGAGTACTACAATAGAATAGAATATGTATTTATTTCTCTCAACAAAGGTTAACAGTAATGGATGGGATACAGCAGAATATAAGTATTGTAGGTAGTTAAGTTAACCTGTTTTGTGAGAGACCGATGCCTGAAATAGGTTTATAAAACCTGTGCTACAGGACACCGGGCCCCATGCCGCTGGTCAACTTAGGTACCAAACAGTGTAATATAACTAACATTATGTCTTAACTATGCTAGACTAGGTACCTATAATTATATAAATTTAGATTTAGGACGTGTTGTAGTGTAAAGTAGATCAGTTTTGTAGGTATAGGCAGGAAGTTGAATATGGATGTATGTTTGTGTAGGTTTGTAATTATTAAATAGTAATGTGTGTGAGGTAAGGTGTGTTGTGAGCTCTCCTGGTATCGGTCTCTTAACAATGAAGTTGTCTCGGAAATCTCATCTTTCATATCCACATCTCATTCTCGTAATTACATAAAGATGAAAGAAGATAAAGGATAATATGAAAATATAACTTTAATCCTAGTTTGTGCCAGACTTGGGGATGTGATTTGTAAGTGTATTGCAAAATAGGCTAGCTTCACCATTGGCTTTACAGATACAATAAGGATGAGCTGACGAGCATCTGATCCTACAGTACAGCAATAACATAAATCGTATAATTCAACGGAGTCAAAAAGATAGGTAGTCAAAACTGATAGCTGTGACTCATTATCACAAAGATCTGGAGTTGAAATGGCATTTGTTGTTCCTAGTCTATTACCATTTATGTTTTTAGTTTAAGATAGTGATACTTACTCGTGCGGCTTTGCGACGTTGGTATCTGATAGCTCATGATTCAGGTGCAGAAATGCACCGCTGCGCCTGTAAATATACCATGCGTGAGACGCGCTTCACTAACGCGAAATCGATTTTTTTGTGGACAAATCATGAGTTTCTTCTTAGCATACAGACAATTCACATAAACTCTGATCGGTACAAATGCTTTCAACGCCATGGGCTATGAAATAAAGCAAAATAAACAATAATCCGTGAACTAAATTCCAACACCACACCCGACTCAATTCGATGTAGGGGTTTTATCAAGTTTTTACAGTATTCCGGTATATTAGGTGTTATAGGGTTATTTCATTACTCACCTTAGCTTTCTAAGCCGCAAGGAAGAGTTAAAAACACAATTTAATTCAGATTTTGGTATAAATAAAGTGGGACAATAAATTCACAGAACCATCACAAAATTTACATTACAATATGGCGTCGTGTGTGAGCGAGTGAGTGACATTGACATAGTTTCATCTCGCTCGTTTCTTTACGATGGTCTTCGGGTAATATCGACAGTTGTAGTGCTATTTCTTTTCGTCTCGAATGTGGCGTATGTGTTTTCTCCTCTGATTACCCATTGTCGTGCATTATCAAGAATACCAACTTAGTAAATATAAAATGTTTTTTTTGAAGTCTACCTCTTTTTTGGCATGGCTATGGCATCTAGGCCTCACACCCAAGTCTGACGTTTGTTTCGTTCCATACGTAAGTGTAAGTAGTAGTCATACGTAAATGATCGAATTTGGTATCGATTGCTCATATTATTAAGTAAGATGTGTGCCAGTAGATGCCATAGGGTAACTTATTATACTTTTCCACGCATCATGCCGTCGTTGGACTCGCGGGTGAATTCATTTTTACATCCACAGAGTACTTTTGTATATTTACCGGCTTATCTCGTTCTAAAAGTTAAGGTCTAAATCACAGAGTACTTTTGTATATGTCTAAAGTAGGTGTAAAGTTACTCTGTCTATGATATCCTCCCTCCCTACTCTTTAGTAGTCTCCCTCATTTATGTCGAAGTAGGTAATATAAAAATCGAAATGACGACTAGCTTTTTTAATATTCTTTCGTACAGTCGTTTCAACTTGTCCGAAAGCGAATCGGACATTCACATTTTTGTGAGAGATTATCGAGAGCGGATCAAAAAGCAGTTGGCAAGAGAGGAAGAAGGCGTTAGGACTCAGTTTGTTTCCTTCGCTGAGAAGAGACTCAGCGTCACCGATGTGGCGTGGTTCCAGAATAATGAGGAGAGATTCATCAAGGACACGGCTAACGAGGCCTTGACTAATGTAGACTATCTGTCGCAGTGCGGTTTCATCTGTTGTATGATTTACTCGGAGGATGGAGAGAGTGTGATTGTTGGGCATTCCTCTGGTTTGATTCAGGTTTTGCAACAATCTAACATGCTCACACTTAGATTAGCCCTAGCTATCCGGTCTCCCGCCAATACCTAAATATGTACCTAGGTACTGAAAATTAATTTAAACTAGAGTAAGCTGTCTGTTCCAGTTCGATTCTAACTGCGCGACAAATGTTTTCATTATGTACATAACATCAAACGAGCATCAAACATTTGTCTCACATCTACCTAGTTCTAAATGATGATGTGTACAACAAAAGGTGGAAGTTTTTACTCACTGGACGCTGGATGAAGAAGACATGCTCAGCTTCAAGCAAGGTTTCCAATACACGACCTTCAAATTGAAAGTCGAGACACCTCCTTAGGCTGACACGGCTCACGCAGCTGTTGGTCATCATCATTAACATTCATTATTTCAGCCATAGGACGTCCACTGCTGAACATAGGCCTCACCCACAGATTTTCAGAGCCACTTCCTATCATTCCCATACGCATAACTCTGGCACGCGGGTTGGCTAGCGCTGTTAGAGCTATCGGTGTTAAAATAGGGAACGCTGCTGCCCATCCTCTAGCTGTTTTCTCCAGCCAGCTGTCAGCCGGGACCACCGTGATTTAGGCTTAGTTTTAGGTACTAATATAAATAAATATATACCATAAAATAATTTAGTAGGTAAGTAGGTCGCCTGCGCCCTGTTTGCCCTCTACGGCTTAGGTTCCTTGCTACGAAACTTATACTGGAGTATTCCCATTTCTCTATCGGGAGGATCAATCTAGTAGGCTCACGCCTCAAAACATGGCTGAAAACACAATTCTCGCGGAATACGTTAAATCCATCAATAATTACTACGAAAATGAGCAATATCCCACAATCTGGTACCCCATGTTCTACGAGGGCAAATCGAAAAAGGCCAGCCAATTTTCGTGGGTGCGAGAGAATTACGACAAGTTTATGAAAGGGACGCCGAATGAGGTCGTGTATTATAGATGGTTCTTCTCAGAAATGGGAGCTATAACAGCTTTGGAGTACTCGCCTAATGGAGCCCATATTATTGTCGGCCATTCGTCTGGTCTGATTCAGGTAAATGGTTTTGTTCGTGGGTAAAATGGAAAAGCGGCTGCGCAGGTGTATCTAATATGCGAGCGTTTATGTAATCGTAGCCATTCATATTCTTATTATCTAGTTTATTCTACGAATATCTGTAATGCGTAGGTACGAATAACGTCGTAGTAGGTACGACTTGCGACCTACCTACTTAAGCATAAGGTACATAATAATACCTACCTACTCTACCAACTTTGCGTAAGTGCGTGAAGTTGGTAGAGCTAGACGCTGCAGCGTGAGATTAATTTTTCGTCGTGCCATTTTATTTAAAATTAATTCAAGTAAATAACTGGGTTCGTTCATCTAGTGCCAGAACTATTTTGTAATTCCAGATGCGTCATGGCAGTACAGGCGTGGTTCTCAACACGCTCCGAAATATACAATTTCCACCAAAACCAGTTTACGCATTGGCATACAGCAAGACCGAAAATAGAATCTGCTATGCCGCTTGCATGGACGCTGTGTATCGAATTGAGATACCTCAAGTAAGTCGCGCAACGAGCTATGGTCGGAGTTTCACTGCGTGATAAAATCCGAAATGGCGAAACACGTAGAGGTCCACGTCCGTACAGGTCCCATCTGAAAGCCGGAGCAATCTGACGTAGGACCTGGTTGACCCAGGGAGGCCTATGTCAAGCAGTGGACTTTTACAGGCTGATGATGATCATCTTTAGCCTGATAGAGTCCACTGCTTGACTGCCGCTTGCTTTAAAATAATAATTTGTTCGCTAAATCTATAAACTCGTAGCAACTACTGTTTCCTGTGTAGAGCTTTCCTCGGAGATACCTACTCTAGATTTTAGCCGTCAGAACTACCGTTTTAGCATTTCTTTCAATTCAATTTCAAACTAATAATTGAAAAGCCTTGAAGAGCATAAACTTCCAGATTCTGCCTTCATACTTTACCCTACTTACAAAGCACGTCGTTGACTCCAGTCTGTTCCAAAATTCATTGTAATCTTTTTGGAGTTGGCACTACCTACATTTTCCTGGAACCTACTTTGAATACTAAGCCCGGAGACAAAGGCCTAGCTAGAGATTTGGGTATTTCCAACCCTATATTTCTCGTCTAGCTTCAATAGGTAATGTGCCTGCCTACTGCCGTTGTATTCGAATGCGTGAATTATTAAAGGCAATAAGACTACGGCCACGTTTCTTTCCATAGCCACTAAGATTGGAAAAGTAGCAATCAATTGAAAATCTATACATAATAGGAATACTCTTTGGACTAAATCAGAAAAGATTTTTTGCATAGTATTTTTTTGAATTGAATCATCCAAATTACGCTAAATCTTTATTCTAAAATAATCTTAGTAGATTGTAGCCAATGTCTACAGTAATGTTTTAAAGTAAAATAAAGAAAAGATTTTGCCAATTTGTTTCAGGCCCAACCGTTTGCTCCATTTTTTAGCACCTTCTCCGCATTAATAATCTAGAAATTTCTAGACCACTAGACCATCACAAAGATTAAGTATAATTTAAATTAAAGGTAGGACTTAAATAAGAATGAATCGTTATAAAGATTGTGTTTGTATTCTCAAGTTTTGAATTTGACTTGATTTTTAATTGTGTTTTGTCCTAACCTAAATACCTAGGTTTATGTTGGTATACTAACCTCATGAATAACGGAGTTCTGTATTTCGACAAACACTTAGTAGGTATTTCACAGCTTGATCGCAAATGACTATGCGGGTTTTGTTTATACGCTAATCTTCAGCCCAGACTTATCCAGAATTTCACTAAAGACTGCTTTTCTAATAAAAACTAACAATGATTTCTTCAATGACTTATGAACTTTGTGGACTGCAAAACTCGGCCTGTCTGAATGTGATATTGTAGTACACCTATTTCATCAGATAATAGCGCCTGTAGAAAACCCGCCTCCATTCTGCATCCGAGCTGATCCTGCTCTAGAATGCCTGAACATGCAGTTCTATGGAAGTCCAGGAATATCTTCGAATGCTACGTCGTTTATTACTCGTAAGTCAATTGTGGCTACTTAAGTAATATAAAATGGATGGGTAGCGAGTGGTACGTACGAAAGCTTCCACTCACGGCCTCGCGCGCGTGTTACCTACATAAAAGTAGCCTTTGCTATTCTAGTTAAAGAACTTTAGGTATCTATTCCAAGTTTCAACTCAATCGGTTGAGACGTTACGGCATGATTCAGCAACAAACATCCAAACATCCTCACAAACTTTCGGATTTATAATATTAGTAGGAAGTAGGATAGGATATTTGACCTCGGTGGCGTAGCGGGCAATAGCTCATCTGAGGCGCAAGGGGCACGGGCTCGTTTCCCGCTGCGGGACAAATGTTTGCATGATTTGCAAATATTTGTTCCGGGTCTGGATGTTGTGGTACCGTTGATACTCGTTGTTTCTGATACCCACGATACAGGGAATCTTGGGGTCAGGACTATTGGGTGTTATTTATTATTTACTAAGTAATTTATTTATTTCTCGAGATTTTACGTTTTTGCATGATACATCCATGATGCGCATATTTCGTATACGCGTCCAATTCTGTGTTCTTAAAATTAGGCGGACGGCTGCTTTTTATGTTGTTTGACTCCGATTATTCATACTGAGCAGTAGAACTATTTGGATTCTTTTGTTCTACCGTAAAACTAATAGTAGAACTAGTTGGACTAACCCGTTGTAGTTTGTCAATCTTAGTACGTTTTTGTATTACTTGGACAAAAGATTTCAACGGGTAATAGGTACCTACCAAAGTTTTTTTGTTTTTGCTATAACGTGACTCCAGTGGCATGGCAGGTGGATGTGAATCTGAGACTTATCTACACTATTCATAAGACACCATCTTTGTTATCACAGAGCGTGCGCCGGCACTTTCCCTCGGTCTGACCGCTGACGAAACGAAAATGGTGGTCGGCTACGGAGACACATCGATAAAAATTTACGATATGGAAACTCAAGAGGTTAGTTTGCGCTTTATCTACTGATATAACTATTATTTCCTCTTAGCCGAAGGTGATTTATTTTGTCGCTACAAAAATATCGTAGACGAAACTTAGGAGAATACAATTTCTACGTGTTATTGCGTAGCGTTTCGTAGCACTAATGTAGCTTCGTAGCGATTTTTTTTTAACAAATTGCTTTTCTTGCTCAAAATTAGACTTCAAATTACAATAAATGATTTCGCTACTCTAGAAACGATTTGAATTTTTAAGGACTAAGGCTTCAAATGTTTGACTACGAGGGACCACAGAAGTAGGTAAATCTTTGCATTAGATAACTTTATTTATAATTATATTTATCACATTTGCATGAGTAAATAAACAAGCCTGAACTTGCCCACCGCTTTAAATCTATATACCTTAGCGCCTAACGCGTAGTCTGCTAAAATGATTTAGGTTTTTCTCAGGCTTAGCAATATTTACGTTTATTGAATATTTTTCTACGTCTTAGCCGTGTTATTTATGTGATAGTCTGAAAGGTACCAATATAGGCAGGTGTTTATTCTTATCAGCTTTTAGTGACTATAAGTCCATTTTGGTGAATTTTTCGTGTTTACTTAGTGCTTATGGTGCAGTATTTATTTATTTAGTAGGTACCGAAGTAATAAGTCAGATAAAAACAAAATGATATGTAAATGTTTATGAAATTGTTAATTTTAAATAATATATTTCGAAATATTTTGTTGTTTATAAAATATTTTCAGTAAGTTTTCATCATGCTGCCCATCCCCTAGCTTTTATTCCCTTAGTCGCCTCATACGATAGCCACGGGCAAGTACATATCGGAGGGGCCTATTCTTCAGCTTGGACCACCACGGCAAATACGTTTATGGCATACGTTTTCTTATAGCACAATGAGTAATTTTGCTTAGTAATAAAATCAAACATACATTTTTAGGATGGTTAGGGTAGGTATGTTGGTGGTACATAAAATTACATTGCAGACATAGTACTTAATAGGTTTTCTCTTACAATTTGTTAGATGCATAGAAACTTGATAACGATTGAGGGTTTTGTGTGACAAAGAGCCCATTTGTAAAGATGAATTCAAATAATTTGATCCGACACCAACCCAAGTATTACGAGAGTGCAGGGTCGTAGCTCGGAGCTGTATAAGCAAAGGGCATGCATATGAAAAGGGTGTAGGTTCAAAGCTCTAAAGCATAAAACATTTAATGAATATCATGTGTGGCATTGAGAACTGACGACACCATTCTCTAAAAGAGAAACAATTATATTGATTTGACCGGGTCCTTAGATAATTGCCTTGAAGGTAAATGTTTTTCGTTTTGACTTACATTACGTTACTTAGGAAAATTATTAAAGTTACAAAAAATAGCAAGAAAAATCTTGTAATTAACGCATAATTTGGACTAAAATGATGCCACAATGCAAAAATAATTATATTTGTACCGATAGATTGAGAACTTTTATGCCAGTCTAGCAAATAATATAGAGAAGATGATTAATAAATACACTGGACGAAAAAAAAATAGAGGACAGGGGAAGTCATGCCAAAACTATCCATTGGGCTCATGCACTCTTGCCCGAGATACCATAACTAGCTACATCTCTGCAATGCGTAAAATGAAACCACCAATAAAAGATAAGCCCTAATCTCGGTTTATTGCGAGTGTAAATTCTACATTGCTGCACTGGTTTAGAGTCCTTCATCTCGCTAAAGTGGGTCGCTGGTCAAGGGTTCTATAAAGTTCATAAGTTAGTTAGAAGTTACATTTTCTATCAAGAGATTTTAGCTGAAAGGTCTTCACTGAAGGTAAGTTAGTTGGTATAATACAAAAAGAGGTTGGTACTAAAATCTCATATCTACCAAATTGATATAATGTACCTGCTTGCATTACAAAAAGCAACTGAGTAGGAATCTGCTTTTCGTCAAATTTGCCAGACCAGTACCTAAATCATAGCTTTGTACATTACTTCAAATAAATTATTGAAGTCTGCTGCATCTATCCCTTTAGTCGTCTTCAAGGATCTGATCTGACAGAATGTCTACCATTCTTGGGGATCAAAGTCTTAAACCTATTTCATTTTTTTCTGAGCAGTCCTGAGCTGCTATTTTCAGTCTCCAACTGTAAATCAATTATTCTTTCTTTCCAGGCTATTCTGACATACAAAGTGCACAAACTGCGTCTCCAATTCATCCCGAAGAAGCTACAGCGGATGCATTTCGGCCAAGTGTGTGCCATGAGGTGCCATGACGAAAGGCCGTACATGTTCGCGAGTGCAGCGTGGGATAAAACTTTGAGGGTACGTTTTGTAGATCTTTATTATTGAAAACTGTCAAAATTATCTATTCTCGAGTTAATTTATAGTCTCGATTCAGTCTCAGTTTAGTTCTTAAATAAGGCCATTGCAATACTCAATCAGCTTCATGAAAACCATGGGAAATATTTAGATATCAAATGCCATGATCGGTCTCAATAATTTTGATATTGTTTTCTTGTTAATCGGAAGAGTTCATACACATTTGTTTCGGGTATGAGTGTTGTGGTGCCATGGTAATCATTAATACCCACGACACAGTGTATCCTAGTATGAGGTCAGGACTATATTTATGTGACTGTTGTGTGTTATTTATTTATTTACTTCCTCTGAATGAAGTAAAAATAAAAGATCGTTTGTTTGATAGACAACTCATGGCAAGCAACTTATTTGAAAATAAACTTCAAGCTATGTTTTTCCTTCCAAAATATTTTACCTACGCATTAAACTATCATTAGATTTAATCAAAATACAATGCAGTTATTTTATTCAATGATTTATCTTTAATTTTTCATTGCAGCGATACTCTACCTGAAACGTTAAAAGATAAATAGGGATATCGTTACATCGGTTCACATAACCGCAACGCAGTCGTCACAGATAACATAATACTATACTCAGTCGTCAACCTATTAAAAATACACCTAGGACTATTCAACCATACATGATGCAATATCTGTTTATATTTATCCCGTCTATTTGAACCAAGTCGAATTATGATTAGTCATATTATGCCATAAGATTGGACATAACATAAACATGCAGGCTTTGGCAGGTTATCCATAAGAGTTGCATTCAATATATAAAAAAAAATTAGCAAGAGCGATAATATCTTGTCTGTAAAATACTCTAGTAGTCGACTTTGACTAGGTACTTAGTGACCATGATAAATGCTAAGCTTTGAGAAAACCTTGTCTACAACCGCACTACGAAGTTCTACGGATTGCTACAGCGATGTTACTCCGCGTCCAAAGGTTAAGCCATCCCAGATCCTCATACTCATAGGTATTCCAGCAGTGTGAGTGTCTGAATCGACTAACTCAACTCGTAAATACCCGCTGAATAAAACATTGCGGACGACGACCGCTAACGGACACAACTCAAAGCATCCCGGTCGAGATTAAAATATTTCTCTCGGCGGTTAAATGCTCGAATCATTTACTAACTAATTTTTATGCGAATGTACTTATCTCTTATGCATTATGATTTTACGGGCTATAATTTTGTATGCGATATGCCTCTGTAAAAGTTTAATAAGGTTGTCTTATCGTTTCACATTGTTATAGATAGATGATATCAGAAAGGGCATACATTCATCATCATCATCAGCCTGTGGAAGTCCACTGCTGGACATAGGCCTCCCCCAAAGAGTTCCATGACGAACGGTCTTCAGCCTTCTCCATCCACCGACTTCCCGCAACCTTCACAATGTCGCATACATAATAATCATAATGGGCATACATTAGAGAAAAACTATCAAAGACTGTTTTTTTAGTTAATCAAAAATCATTACTTTTAACTTATTACATTATACATTATCTTTTTTAACTATTTCATTATTAATTATATTCATTTTTTTATTGAGGGGTTTTGATTTTCCAGTTTTATTATTTATTAGTTTCCAAGTATTCCACTTTGTCCAAAGCTTTCTGAAAATTTCTGTGCAATCACCTTTAAATCTTGATCTGTATGAAGAAAATGTTTCATAATCTTAATTGTTCATATTTTTTCCATATGGTGCTAATGAGACATTTGGACGGGAAGTCTGAAGTTCGTGCTGATTTCAACTTTTCGTCCACACGTCTCAGTTGCACAGACTTTAGTCTGCACAAACACGCTGCGCAGACTAGAGTCGATGCCGGGTGGACCGCTTTTATGAAATATTTGTTTGTTTTCAGATTTGGGACACCAGATGCAAAGTTGGGTGCACCATGACTTTTGAAGGTGTCGATGTTTGCAGCGATAGCATCGATCTTAACGTAAGTGTTGTGATCTATTATTTAAAAAATATATTTCTTTAGATCTATTTCTTTATCTACTTCAAAAAAGGAGGAGGTTTTGAATTCTTTTGCTCTAAATTGGAGCAGAAGATCGCAGCAAAATAATATTATCTAATAAAAGAGTGTTATTTAAACTTCATACTTTTATTAGTTCCTACCTACGTAACACGAACGAACGGTAGGTTGTTATTCTATCCAGGTGTAAAATTGGAATTGCTTCATCACACCGTAAAGTTATTTACTTCAGAGTTTTCTTGATAAATGATAACACATTTGCCACCTAAGTCACGTAGGGGCAAATTAATTTAGCTCGAATAACTTCAATTGAACTTTGCGAGGCTATAATTCAAAGATAGCTACTTCTTGGCGTGGTCTAGAACCCCTAGTATTAGAAAGCAGAAATCCTCCTCTTTATCGCAGAAATTGGAGGAAAAATACAGCAAGTTATTTGCTTAACTTTATTATAAATCACATTGTAAAAGGAAATATGAAGGATTATAATTTGCATCATTGCAGGTTTGACGAAATAAAATTATATTGAGAAGTTTCACGTTTTGTTGTATGGTTGTTAGTAGCGTTAAACTTTTGTACAAGACAGTTTAATTAAAAACTACGCCTTTGTCTTGTTGGAACCTACGTTAAACCACAGACGAGCCGAACCTATGTTGGAACTTCAACTTGCGGGAATTGTAATAACCTGATGTTTTAGGAACCACACGTACTGCATTCATGCGAAACTTCGCAGCATTATAAATTAAAGTTTCAAAAGTTTATTGGAACATTTACAAAGATACAGTAAAATATTGGGAAAACGATGATGACTGCAGTAGTGGTTAAAACTGTGTCGCAGCCACCAACGCCCACCTCCTTAGACTAAGAACAGTTTGTTCCTAACAGAATACAGGTAGGTACTATAGATAAGAAAAAATGAAAAAAAAACTTTATGATAAATTGGATGGGTTTTGATGTGATCTCATCAAAAATGTTCTTAAATAATTAAATACATAGGTAAAATATAGCTGATTGAGCGAAGACCTATTTATTTTAATTTTACTATGTGGCTATTGTGTCACTGCAGCCTTAACTGGCCTATTGTGTTCGCCACTTGTTACACAGCCCAGCAGCTGTTAAGAGCACTACGTTCACAATAATTCAAAATACCATAAAATAGGGTTCGCTCCTAAAATATTTTCTTTGTTTTCTATACTCCGTGTTCGAATGGTTTCATCTGCAGCTTAGTTTCGTACCTCGTTATGAAGTTTGATGCTCATAGTTTGTTGCGCCTTTGAAGAATAATATTGTACCGGCTTATAGGGTTTTTGTTACACGCTTTAAACGTTGCATATGTCGCAGTAGAACTTTGAAAAGTTTAATGTATCCGCGATATTGTATTGTCTATGTATAATTTTGGGATTTTAAGGTGGCACTATATGATTAAAGGTGAACATGAACGGTATTTATTTTGAAAACTTGAAGCCAAATCGCACCTAAACCTTGTTAGTAGGTAGTAGGTACTACCTAGTAAGTATTTTGGAATAAAATAAAATAAATAAATAACACACAAGTCAGATACATGTTCCTGACCCCAAACTAGGATTCCCTGTGTCGTGGGTATTAGAAACTACGAGTTCTATGGTATCACAGCACCCAGACCCGGAACAAATATTCCAGATCAAAAACACTTGTCCCGCAACGGGGATCGAACACTTGTCCCGGAACGGGGATCGAACCCTTACCGCTTGCGTATCAGACGGACACTCGCCCGCTATGCCACAGAGGTCCCCAATTTCGGATTATGCTAATTCTAAAAACCTTTGGTGCAGCCTTTTACTGAACATATTTCTAACCAATGCTAAGTGTTTTTTTCAAAAGCAAGGTGAAACAAAAGCTTTCATAAAACTAATATTCTTAATCGCAAGGAGCCTATATTAAGAGGTGCACTTTAATCCTTTCACTACATTGATTCTTTCATCGACGGTCAGAAAAGGGCTCTTTTCTAGGCCGCCATACCTAAACCTGTTCACTAGCCTTATACAGGATGACCAAGAGAGAATCAGTGACACGACAAGCAAGCAATTGAAATGTATGAATAAAATGAACCTATTTAGTATCTATGTTGTTCTAGTGTTGCACAAAGCGAGATTTTCGAATGAACAATTCCATTTCAATTCATTCATTGGACACGGATTAAGCATCTATTTTCGACTCTCGCTTGATGGATGAGATTCAGTGGGTTTGCTTTTTATCCGGATTTTTTATCATTGAACATCAATCGCGTAAAAACACACCAAGATGTGAATAAAATCAAATGCTAGGTTCGGATTAGAGTCATTTTGTTTATGTAACAGTCGACGTACACCGTAACGACTGAATTGATTTGATGGAACTCAAATCCATCCAATAACTAATGTTCGTGCGTACCTATAATAATACGCCTTTTTTAACCGGCTACCATGCGAGCGAATTCGCTAGCGGAAGCTATCTGCTATTGAACAACAGCTGCAAAAATATGACTTAAGCTCTTTGTCAACCAACGCCATCACCGAGCCGTTACCGCAAACGAGATGACGGTGCGCCAAAGTAACGATATATAATGTTCTAATGCCGTTTGTCCACCGCCGCCGCCGTCACCGAAAATAACTGGTAGTTTGGTGCGACCGCTAAAACTAGGCCCGAGATCGAGATAGGCCGATGTGCCGGCTATACAAAAACACAATTGCCGTCACGTCATCTTGCGCGACATAATCTTTTCTCACTTCGTACTGTACCGCCGTCTTCTTGTTCACGGTGACGGCTCGGTGACGGCGGCGGTGGATAAAATGCCTTTGAAATAAGCTTCTTTCTGGTCTACAAAGTGATTCATAATATGTATGCCATCCCGAAAGGGGCTTATTCTTCAACCTATTAGCAATAAAGTTTGTTCTACGACTTTTGGAAATTCGATATTTTTCGAAAAACCCTATTCGAAAATCGACTGTTTTGGGGTCAAATCAGGTCAAACTTAATGAATCAGCTGTTTTAGATAGCATTCTTGATTCTGAACTTCTTGTATGTTTAGTTATTAGTTCTAAAAATCATAAAAATACCAAAAACAGCTATTCTGAGAAAGATTGTGAAAAAAAATTTAAAAATATGAAATGAAAAAATTGATGTTATTGTTATTCATTTTTGATAATAACCCCCCTTTTGGGATGGTATACATGTTATTAATCATCTTCTAGGCAATGACATCGCTTGGTCATTAATGGTCACAAAAAAATTATAAAAAAAAAAGTATAGTAATCATATTTTTTTAGAGAGACCAGTGCTTAGCAGGCAGTTGGCAGACAACAGAAGCTCTTACAGTATGGGACCTGGTCGCTAGGAAGAAAATGAACGTGATAAGAGCGCAAAACAGGAGACCAGACGTTGACGGAGAGTATATCTACGCTTGCAGATATTGGCATTCTACTGATGTAAGACATTTTATTGTGGTTTCTATTGGCACATGCCATTCGCTTTGGAAATAGTCTCATAGTCATCGAATTGCTGAAAGGCATTCGTCGTATTGGCTTATAACTGTTAATTAATCAATGTTCTAGCAAAGTAAATTTGTCTTTGGTTCTAACTAAATCATTAAAACCAATCTGTGTCAGATAGTACTAGAATATTCTTCCATTTCTAATAGTTTCCCCAAAAATAATGTAAATACGAGCACATAAATGACCATATCAATAACTAGCTGTTGCCCACGTCGCGTGGTAATTTGATGTGTATGTGTGAGATCAAACGGCCTGAAGTCATTCTCTGACCCCTAATTCTACCCCTATACGACCCCTGATCCCTTTCTCTGTGAAAATAGAAACAAATCAATCCCTCGAGAACTGTACATTTTTCGAGATAAATAAAAGCCTATGTGCTATTCTAGACTTTAATCTATTTCAGTGCCAGATTTCATCCAGATCCGTTCAGCCGTTCTGGCGGAATTGATTAACAAACATCCAATCCATTCATTGAAACTTTCTCATTTATAATAAGATGAAAACAGTAAAACAAAAAGCGTAGAATTATGACTCAACTACCTCATTCATTAGTTACTTATACTGAGTAAACATGGTCAGTTCTAAATTAATATTTTTGTAAGGTAGATTTGTTCATCCTATATTACCTATCAAAAATACCTCGCGAAGTGTTTCGGACAAAGTTAATGTAGATACGGTGTTTGGCAAGAAAATACAATTACCGCAAAATAAACCTCGGTTGTTATTTGAGAAGATTTTGTGGCTGTCAGGAACAAATGGTACTTGTGGATGCTACTATGGTTTCTCGTGCCTAGATGCCCAGAGAGTGTTTTTACATATATTTTGTTTCTTACAATCGAGTTGCGAGTTATGTCTTTTTTTTGTGTCATACGGAGGCAAACATGCTTACGGCCCACCTGATGGTAAGCGGTTACCGTCGCCTATTGACATCTGCAACACCTGGAGCATTGTTAATGCGTTGCCTGCCCTGGATAAATATTTTTGTATTTTTCTTGAAGCTCTTTACCAACTATCGCATTAGTAAGCTTACTTGTACAAGAATACGGAAGCAATTAATTTGCCTGATAAGACGGCATGCTTGTGGTGCTGTGTTCCAGTACGAAGGCTGAGGTAGCCAGTGAAATTACAGACACATGAGACTTACCAACCATGTCTCAGGGGTAAATGTGTCATGACACTAGGAGAGTCATTAATTTACTTGTATAAAATTGGCTACGTTTAACGAGAAACATTAGAGTTAATTTCCTCAAGAGTATAAAATAGTAGTAGTATCTACATGCAAACTTCAGCAGTTTGTTTTAGCAGCTTTGAAATAGGACTGTTCCAGGTAAAGGTAATTTTGGGATGAGTTGGGTGAAGCTGCGATGAAAGTTGCTAGTTTGGCCGAGAGAGGACATTGGGCAAAATTAATATGTTCAAAAAGCCACCAAAATTATGGCAATGTAGAAGGAATTACTCTTGAGTTATCATTAACATTCAGCTCCTGACATAGATTTTTCTCCAACAGTACAACCGCAAAGGCAAATACGCAGTCATCGGAGGAAGCGGTACCAACTGCGTAGAGGTCATTAATCTCCACAACCGTTACATTAGCTGTTCTTACCCCGCTGCTGGCACCGTCCTAGCAGTCACCAGCCACCAGGCTCGCATAGCCTATGGGGGTACAGCCACCACATTCAATATAGTGAAGTTCTTTGATCCGAAACATGAGAACGAAAAGTATGAAAAAGAGATAGAGCCAGACTTTGACTACGTCAACACAGTATCCATATTTGAAGATTCAGATGATGAAGATAACATGTCTGGAAATGCAGCTCAAAACAACGCATTTCATGCCAAGTCTGTGACAACTACGCCTAGCGCGAAAATGTCCAAAATATTGTGAGAAATTGTGCCTGAAATATGGCACTGTTATTAAATTTGACGAAATTGAATACGCCTCTTACCCACTCACATTTACGTATGTACGCGTACGACTTATTATGTAAATTATGATGATGCGCCAAATTACCGCGCCACGCGAATGTCCCATCAACGGGAAAGTAATCCGTTTCAATTTGAGTAGAGAGGCTCCGCGTCCATTCCGCATCGACCCCACTCGAAGGCTCATTGCCATCACAATAATTTCCAAAGCTTGTTCCGAACAAATTGGACCGCATTTGCAATAACAATAAAAGCCCTCGGAACAAAATGTGTCGAAATTGAAATCCCGAAAACAATGGGATAAGTTTTTGTTACAACGCTCGGTCAACATTGAAAAATTAGAGTTGGCATTACGAATTCAGAAGATACAATGGTTGCAATAGAATTTAAATAAAGAAGCGTTCTCCAACAACGCGAACTCGTGTGCGGGGCGTTGGTGAACTTTCAACTTTTACCCGCTTATGTAGCGCGGTACCGACGCCTCCCTACCCCTGCTCTCATTAAGTGGAGGGAGGCTTTCCGTACTTGGACCGAATATTTACAGCGCAACCTAAATATAGCGTGCCGCTGCTCAGCTGGCACGAGCGGAGAGTAGGAGGGTAAACACTCCCCCTCTCCCCACTCGCTAGCTTCCACCCGGGGAAGGCCATTCGAGCGTCAGCCGCGGAGGTGAGCGGACGTCTTAGTATGAAATGAGAGGTCGTATACTGTGACCATGACCGCCACAATTAGAAAGGGTAGACGCTCGCTAAAGCAATAAAGTCATTTTCATGGTCATCACGGTTTCGAAATGAAATTATTTTATTAAATTTTGTTCATAATACAAAAGGTAAAACTCATCCTTGTTTCATAGTATCGTAAACATAACGATCTTTGATTCTTCTAAGGATTTCCTCATTTCGGATTTTATTTGAAACTCCGTTTACCATGTGCTACGGTAAAAGATGAGAGCTTTTTTCTTTTATATTAAGTTAATAGGATTACGATTTCCCATAAATACTATCAAAAAGTAAAAAACATGCATCGGTCACAGAAGAAAGGAACGTAGGTACCTACGATAGTGATAATTAAAAGTTTTGTAAAAGAAGAATCATTTAGGCCTAACAGAATAAACTAAATACTTAGATAACCTAGGTTTATAAATTCAAATTTGTTTAGGCCTAAGCGAGGAAAACATACAATATTCATTCTAATCTAGCATTAATATGAAATGAGATTATGTCTGACTAACTGACAGCTTATTTGCTGGCGAAACACTCTGGTAAGGATTTAATATTAACGAGAATTTGGTTTTAATTTGTAACTGGTTTTATTCAGAAATGGTTCATTTAACGCCTGTTATGTCATGATTCAATTTGAAAAGGGTACGTACTTAGGTACTATTTTTCATGCAAGAATTAGATTAAAGATTGGTCTAGTAAAAAGTGCTCATCATTCGATCCGAAGGGTTCCAAAGGGGGATAAATTAAAAAACAAAGCTGTATTCAAAGAAACAATTGCTTAATTTACCCCGTTTGCTTTTTTTTAATTATTTGTTTTGTAACCATCATTTATTTCTATACATTCAAAATGAAGAGACAATAAATGATTTTATTATTATTATTACCAACACGCCCTAGGATCGAAAGTTCTAAATGTCCCAGCTGTTTCTCCAACGGCCATTAGCCATTTCCAGGGTTACCATACCTAAACCTGGTCACTGATCTTAATCTTCTTCTTCCTGCCCTTGTCCCACATTATGTGGGGTCGGCACAACATGTTTTCTTCTTCCACTCTCTTCTGTTAGCCGTCATCTCCGCACTCACATCTTTCTTACTCATGTCATCATTAATACTATCCATCCATCTTTTCTTCGGCCTTCCTCTAGTCTTATATCCATGCACATTCATACCTATATCCAAGCACATTCATACCTAGATCACTACACACTAGCTCACTGATCTTAATACAGGATGTTAAAAAAAGAACCAGCGGTGGAAACAAACACAAATATTAGCTGTAAACTCTTTCAATTTCCTCACGAACCGAAAGTGTACTTAAATTATTCTCATTACCATTATTACAGCTTGCAATATTTTTTTCTTTGCAAAAAGCTTACAAAATGTTACCTTGTTGTAGAATTTCTTCGTGGAGTTTTGCACTAGGTCGACAAAGTTGCTACATAATAGGTACCTACTCAGAGTCGTTCCGACCAATAAGATCTTCTATTGTGCTTTGCAATTTATTCAATTGTATCCTTGCTTTCGCTATTGGCTTTATGCGGTATACAATAAAGAATAATAGACACGTTTGAGTCTTATCTTAGTTCCATCGCTCTCTTTTATCTTGCCAACACATTATTGTGTGGAGTCTAACGGTAATTCTACTCACTGCAGAGCTATCAACACGCTATGTTTCGACTTGAGTGAGTGCCCAAATACAAAATGCCTATTCTTTCGCTTCAACCGAGCATTTCTAGAGCTCATAATAAAATTATAATAAGTTAAATGCTATCTATCATCCATATCCTGATAGGACCACTGCTTAATATAAATAAAATAAAAAATAAAAAAGTCTTTATTATTCCTAACTAACATTAACATTGTATTTCCTATTTAATTTTATATATCTAAAAAGTTAATTAAGGACCCCTCGGCGGGTATAGGCCTCCTCCAAAAAAATCCAAATCTTTCTATCCTTCGCTTTCCTAATCCACGGCTTGCCTGCTATCTCTGTTATTTCATCCTGCCATCTTTCTTGTGGTCTCCCTCTTCTTCTCTTCCCTGTTGGGCCCTTCCATATTTTTACGTTTCGTGTCCACCTATCGTCTTCTGTACGTACCAAGTGGCCCGCCCACTTCCACTGCTTAACATAAGCCTCACCAAAAGAGTGCCATGACGTGCCATGACGTTGTTGTGCCTTATTCGTCAATGGACTTCCCACAACGTTCACAATATTGTGGGTCCATCGGTTGGGGGGCCTTCTAACACTGCGTCGATCGGTTCGTGATCGCCATTCAAGAACCTTTATCCCCCAACGGTTGTCGATTCTGCGAGCTATATATATGGCCGGCCGGCCCAACTACCTACCACGTACCCACTCCCACGCACCTGTGGTATTCCTTAACGTTATTTATAATGTCAGTGCAGTTAAAGTAGGACGATCATTCAAATGCATATAGCATCGTGAGCAACTAAACCAAAATATATTTTATGAATACAAAAATCCAGTTTCAATCACAAAACACAGCAGTTCTGCCTGTAATATGATAAATCTGATATTGTTTTACTAACAAGGCAAACCAAAAGGCAATCCTACCTACCAATATAATTATTGTGTATGTTTGTTCGTAGAGTATAGTATTCTGTTATCTGTGGTAGAGTTTAGAAAAAGTTTTTATGTACTTTGATTTGATTGAAGCACGCCCTAATAGTAAGTACGAAACTAGGCCATCCATAGTTTCGTTTATTTTTGCAATCATGTACATTCATTTAGAATAATAGATATGGTTCGCAATTTGAAATAGCATATAGGCTATTTGTTATCCGGATAACAAGCGAGTGAACCCGCGGACGGAAGCTGTATACATAACATATATCATTCCGTGGCTCTTTGTTTCGCGTGTTTGGAACGTAGCCATTAGAGTACATGTTGTTTTTTCGTAAAATCGATTCCGTAATGGGTTTATAAGTTACATTTATGTTGTAGTGTTTGCCTTGAACTCTGTTTATCTGTAATTGCCTTGATTTGTTGTTACATAAACGCTGATGTGTAGGGATTTGTGAAACGAGGCATGTCAGAGCTGTGTTTGCCCAGTTAAAACCCGAAAAAAGTTCATAATTGTGTAATTGATTCTAGATGATTCCATAAGGAAGGAAATTTGAATTGAGGATGCCTGAACTTAGTACTACAATGATATCTCAGATTTTTTTGTGCCTAAGTAAAAGAGTCGGTGCACTACCTACCTAGTGAGAGTATCTAATTTTTACATCAAAAATTGTTTTGTTAGAATTTACAATATTCATGTTGCCATACATAAATTGCTTTGATTAAATTTCTTTGAAGCTCCGCTTCCAATACTGGAAATCTTAATTAAAGCAAGAGAAAAATTTGAAACGAATAAAAACGTGGGCAACTCAAAGCAATTTAACGCTTCCACAAATAGATTTTCAATTGAAAATGAGTTTTTATTATAATATTATTTCATACTTCCGTTGCCCTACATTTACTTTACGGGACGTCTTTATTAACTTTTAAAATGTATTTCAATCACAGAGAGAAATTTCCTCATTGCAATATTGTGATCAAGATGTAAATAAGGTAGATTAATATGAGTCTAGAGTTAATAGTATAGAGTTAATATGTTTAATTACTAATGAAAACGGGCCAAAGTAATTAAATAAGGCTTCACTATTATCTAATCTAACAGGTGTTTTAGTAAAGTCTACGAGTGGTATAAAAACGCAGATTACACAAACGAACCTAATTTATCTTTTCTAAAATAAGCCAAATTCTAACTTTGCTACAGATTCAAAAGCTGACTAACTTTAGAGATTCGGGCGTAGCGCTACGGCGTAGCGGGGTGAGGCTCGTAGCGCGGGCGTCGTAGCCCGTAGCTGCATCGATCCACGGGCCGTGACCTTGACCTGAGCGCTCCCGGATGTACTGGCATTCGCCTAGTTGCGCTATTGTCGCTACTACGAGGCTTTTATTAGCCTGCCTTTTATTTCACCCCATAACTTGAAGGTGTGTCTAGACTCGCACTGATGGAATGAGGCTTTTTATGGATATGGATTTTATTTGATTGATGACTAGAACTACTTTCTATAAACTATACCATCATTATTATATCAATGTAAAATTGCATAGAAATTGATGTCAAAGATTGAAAAACTGTGATTGTGAACAAACTTGTAATTATTGTATATCTGTACCTGTGAACTTACCTACTTTGTTTTGTGTTCTATATTTTGAGTACCTACCTAACATATACATTTTTTAAAATTTTATTCTTTCTTTATTCTTTATTGTACACAGGAAAACACAGATTACAGCAATTAAAAAGAAAGGTATGTACAAAGGCGAGCTTAACCCAAAAAGAGTTTAATAACTAAAAACGTCATATTATGAAAACAATGCCGTTTAAATAGCACACTTTATAGTAATTATTACACAGCAATCAAGAGAAAACTAATAGCACAATAGACGAACGAAGAGTTTAAGTGGTATACACACGAGTAACGTGCTACCCTGTCCTACTTTAAACTAATACTATAATGGTGTATGGAGATAGCCAGCCTTATTAATATCCACGGGAAAGGCTACTTTATAACCGTGTACCAGCGAGCAAAAACTCGGGCGAAAGCTAGTCCTTACTACAGAACCTAAGAAAAACTCCTAGGGAAGCTTTCTTTCTAGACCAATTTACATACGTAATGAAATTTTTGTTATAAGTGCCTACCCAAATATAAAATTAGAATTATGAGTGAGTATTTCCTGGTGCGAATTCTTAGGAAATCTCAATTTGAAGCTGTTTTAGTGAAATAAGGAAGGGACCGGAACGAGAACAAATGAAAATATAAACAGAGCTAACGAAACGGATTTTTCTAAGAAAGGAAAGATCGGGAGATCTTGAAGTTTGAAAGGGATTTCAAACTTTTTTCCACGTTTAGAAAGAAAAATATATTGGATTCAGTCCGTAATAAAGCTAAAGAAACTGAAATGGTCACATAAATTAGAAAGATATAGGTAGGTAGGTACTATCATGTAGTGTGTCTCTGTAATGTGGCGCTGGAAACTGCGACTCAGTTTTTGTACCTACTGCAGTTTTCAGTGTTCATTTTATGTTTTCTCTGAGTTCAAACATTCTGAGGGAAGTGAAAAATAATAAGATATTTTTTACAAAAACTAAAAACCGACTTCAAATTCCTTAATATTTAAAAGATTAATATCAACCTCTTTTTTTGTAATCAACCTCTTTGCGTTTTGCTTACCTATTGAGGATGACACTGGCCACCTACAGTTTCAAATAAAAAACAAAATTAGGTATGACATCCATGCATCATCAATAGGTAATAACTCTTATGGTACTGACTGACCGTCTAACAATCAAACGTAGTGGTTTTATTCTCTTTGAAAATCAACGCAGAGCCTAACCAAAATCCTAAGAGTTTGAAATTTGCAGGGTAGCTTCCTGTTGTATCGTATGGGTGCACAGAAAGGAATTCCCGACACAAACCCTAAGGTTAAAGTTTATGTAAAAATAGCAGCAACCGAACAAAGTCGCGGGGATAAGCATACAATACCAAAGTCGACAAAAAAAAAATCGGCAAGTCTTGATTTCATGAGATGATGACGTTTTTGCAAGTTTCACGGGACAAGAAGCAATCCCTCAGGAATTAAATTAATATGGGACCACCCCGGGATCATACTCTATATACCAGCGAAAGAATGATCAAAATCGGTTTAGTATTGGCAGAGAACATAGGTCGCGGGTTCGATTCCCGCACTGGACAAACATTTGTGACTAACACAGATGTTTGTTCTGTGTCTGGGTGTTAAATATATATCTATTATGTATATCAGTCTCTGGTACCCATAGTACAGGCTATGCCTAGTTTGGGATCAGTTGACCGTGTGTGATTTGTCCGGAATATTTATTTAAATAGAGTAACATACACACAAAAAAAATACACCCAACTTGAGAACCTCCTCCTTTTTGAAGTCGGTTAAAAAGAGTACGAATACCTACTATGATTTTGTTTTTACTGTATGTTCTTCGAATGCAGATAACAATAGTATCGCGTTTTGTTCGATCGTTCAATAGCTTGCACTGATAATAATTGTGATCTAATGAACTGGCACATATCCGGATGACCTGAAATTTCTCATACGTCACGTTACTCATAATACTCATGCAGAATCCTGTTTTAATGATAATAACGATCAACCTCAGAATACCCACAATATAATTTGTTTTACCTTTGCACCTTCTGTTCATGTTGATACTTGAACAGTTCACTATCATAAAGAAGTGACTTATATCTGTCATCTCAAAAAGTCGTATTGAACACATCATGTTTTTAGAAAATACAATAAACTGATTTTTGCTTTATTTTTTCTACAATATGTTAAAGTTCGAAGCTTTAGTTTAGGACTTATATTTGTGAATAATGCTTTTGTAAACAGATTTAAGCCTTTTAACAGATTTCATATTCGCAAATTTTATTTATTTTTCAATTAAATATATATAAAACTTGTTATTTGACTTGTTTTGTCTTCAGTTTTTTTAATTTGAATGTTTTTCTCATACTTTCGTATTCGTAAGTATTTTATTGAAAACATTATCAAGAACACTAATATAATATATATAACCGAAAATATACGGGTGTCCGCGATGGATGCTGAATACAGGATTCTGCTTATAATTAAGTTAAAACGCCTAAGCATAAAGTGAAATAATACAAGTCAAATATAAATTCAAGGCCTTTCCAAGTCCAAATTAAAATGGCAACTAGCTTAAATCATGCGGCTATCTTTTGATTAGCATACATTGTTATGCGCGGTGGCCGTACAGATTGCATCTATTTGCATATTGTTGGCGGCTATGACGTCACTGATGCTGCTCAACATAGCCACCGGCCTCGCGGTGGACTGTTTAAAGTGATTCATATATGTATACTATCCAAAAAGACGCTTATTCTATCAACAATAAGAATGAAAGCACGCAAAATAAAAATTTTGATATTTTTTTTGTGAAGGTCCCTTTCCTAACTTTTTAGATCACCTGGTTTTGGGCTTTTTATCATCTATAAAATAAATTTAACGTAACAAATATTACTAGAAATCAAGATTGATACATAAAACAGCACATTTTTGACAGAGTTTATTTTAATGAACAATGTCGACATTACAAAATTTGTAGAAAAAACATTATTGCAAATTTTGGTATAGAATAAACCCCTTTCGGGGCTTTTATGTATACTACTTTTTATGAAACACCTTGAGTATATTTTTCTTCAAGCAAAAAACCTACACGTTGATAATACTTGCGTTTCTTATCAACAGCCCGTGATACTCATGCCTGCAGGTGGCATACAAGATCAGAAACTTAGTGGCATTCTGTGTTGAAATTAAAGACATTAAGACGAGGGACAATGAATTTTCACATTATATTATTAATTTTCCCACACTGACACACTTTTTTTTTCTACTAAAAACACAGGTAACATTCTACTTTTTCTTCTAGTTTTTATTGAGTACTAACGAAAAGTTTACATACCTACAACACCTTACCTACCACCCTACCTACCTACTACCCTTTAATCAAAAAACAATTAATAAATTTATTCAAACAATCTGTATCCAACAACAAGAGCCAAACATACTGACATTAAACTATCTTTAGCTAAGTTAAAACAAGCAATTAAAGCCGAAATGTACATAAATAGACCAATCAAGGACGACCGGGCTCGTATCGACCCGTGCTAGCGCACTGTTCGTGTTTCTACTTACATTTTATTAAACTTGTGCTTAGGTACTTCTACATACCCACTTTTAGCTGAACCCTGGGAGTTAGTAGAGATTTTTTACGTAATACTTTCGCAGCAAGGAATTCTTTTCCCTAGCTTGTGTCTTAGTATGTTCACAAAGCTTCGTTTCGTTTGCAGTAGTTTCAATTTTGTTTATCTTAAATAAAAATGATGTCAGTATTAAAATCTCATTTAAGAAGGTGAAATACTTTTGTTACTAACAATTTTTGGTAAGAACCACAAAATTAAAGTATCTACACTAATAAAAACCACAAATCACGTTACGTAAGTATATAATTCAATCAAAATGTTAACTAAAATTGTGAATATTTCACACAAACGTTTGAGCATGTTTGAGATAAGGTTTATGATTCATGAAAAGTTTTTCTAATTTATTGTCCTTACGTTTATTTTTTGTTAAAATGCTATGTGCGTGTTATGGGGTGTGGGTTCGATTCCCGCTGCGAGACAATTGTTTGCATGGTCTGATATTTTTTCCGGGTCTGCATGTTGAGGTACTATGGTACTCGTAGTTTCTGATAACTACGACACAGGGAATCCAAGTGTGGGTTTAGTATGCATCTATCATCATCTCATGCTATGCATGTGGCTGTTGAGAGTTTTTTTAATGTTCGTTGCCTCATTTTATTTAACTCGATTGCAACAAAATATCTTGAAGTATCTAGTTTTTTAAAAGAATTCAGAATGATCCTTACACTTCCACTGAATAAAAACAAACCGTAATTCGTACCTTACAGGAGAACTACGGAAATTACCTTTGTTCCGCTAACTCCCGCTTGAACTGATCGGGCCCAGCCTGCTTAATGTATTTTAAATGAACGAATCAATTATTTATTTACGAAACCTGCGCCATGTGAAAATGGAAGGGGTTAACTTTGTGAAATTTTTATGACGAGTTAAAATTGCTTTGACGCGCCCTAGCGGGTCTTTCGCGAGAATGGCTCCTGGCATACTCGTACCAACCTGAAAAGAGAGGTAAGAGGGTGAACAAAGAGGTATTTTGGTAAAAATATGATAGATGTGTCGACACTAACTGATTAAAAAAACATGATGATCGACATGATCATGTAGACATTTAATTTATACATATGAAAGTACATACTAAGTTTTTTTTCCTAAAGATACCATACAATTTTACAGCTTGTGTATAAAGATCGATTAATTACTCGGCTTGAGGGGAATTTTTAGGGAAGACTAATTATTTTTTACTGATATGAATAATGACAGTCTGAATTCCGTTTAAGAGGAGTGAAAAAATATTAATTAAAAAAAAATGTTTTTTTTTAATTTACTCAGGCAAAATCCTTAACCTACTCCATTTTTATGAACATAACAGCTGTGAAATTCAAAGCTTTTCCGCCACACATTGCAAATACCGTGTTTATGAAAATATACATTTAAACATCAAAATTCAGGTACTCATACCTCTGCCCATTAAATATTCAAGCTTTGCATATCATAAACATAACTTAAATTCGCAAGTATTTGCGTCACACTCGCCCCAGTTAGAACTATGTAAATGCCGACGTTACAGCTAGCAGACTGAACGTGCGCCGCTTACGAATTGGCGAGGAATTGATAAAACTATAGCGATAAAGGGTAGCATTAGTGAACTGTATTTCCTTTTCAACTTCTAATCAATAATTGATGAATAAACTAGAAACCAGACGAAATTTGGTTTTATTTCCTGTGCCTATTAATTACTTGTTCAAATTATAAGAAAATGTATCATGGAAGCCTTAATAACGATTTTGAATTGATATTATGCTGTAATAAAATATAAAACTTTATGCTCAGCATATACAGGGTCTTTTATGGGGAATATGGTAAGATTTTATAATAAACTTCCGGTAAACGCGACGCAACTTCCTATTAGAAGATTTAAAGTGTACATAAAGAATAATCTTATTAAGAAAGCGTACTATAAACTAAATGATTATTTAAATGATAAAACCGCATGGCCTGAAGTCGCTCTGCCCCTCGACAGCTAAAATGCCATTTTGCAGTGTCTTTACAGTTTTTGCTTGCATCATATTTTAAGTATTATTTAATTATATAAGCATTAGGTACATATTTCATCAAGTGTAGCGTGTGCTGCCCTTAGATCATTTGTTGAAGCTCACATTTGTCTTCATTTTTTTCACATTTTTATAAGCCTTATTTATTAAGGATTATAATTAGATTACTTTTCTCTTGAGCCTCACCTAGTTCGATCGGCACCACACTGAAGCTTTAAATTCCATTTTGTGAAAAAGGATCATCGAAAAAAATGATAGGCACCAAGCCGTGTTTGTTGCCTGATTCTTCTAGGCTTGGTCGCGAGGAACAGGCATAGCTTCACCTAGTTTCTAAGACGTTTCAAAGTGATCCTAGTGATTTTATTGAAATAAATGCCTTTTAAAAAAAAAAAAAAAAAAAAAAATACATATATAAATCTGGCCGTGGTGGCCCCGACTGAAGAATAGGCCCCTCCATATCTACTTATCCACAGATGTCGTAAGAGGCGACTAAGGGAAAAAAGCTAGGGGATGGGCAGCAGCGTCCCTCATTTTAACAACGATAGCTCTAACTGCTCTAAACCCGCATGCCCAGCGTCGTGAGTATGGGCAAATCCCCCCAAATGATAAGGAATTAGCTCTGTCTGTGGGGGGGGGGAGGCCATGTTCAGCAGTGGACGTCGTATGGCTGAAATGATGAAAAATGATGATATATATATATAAAACAAAGTCGGGCTAGTTACGCCATTTATAGCTCAAGAACGGCTAGATCGATTTCAATAAAACTTAGAACATATAGATTTATTTACCTCCTTTATAATTACTAATAATAATAATGTTGTGTTCCTGCAGTGAGTAAGGTTGCCAGAGCTCTTTAGGGGGAGGGTGGTTCGGGGTTGGCAACGCGTGTGTGATGCCATAGGCTACGGCAACCGCTTACCAACAGAAGGGCCGTATGCTTGTTTGCCACCTCAATTATATAAAAAAAATACTGCATAGAACGCGGGCGCGGGGCAGATAGCGCCGCCGCTGTCAAAGTTATTTGAACGATTTCATAGATCGCTGGTTATCCGCAACCGTCTACCTTTTGCACTATTTTCTCCAGGTTTTCTCTGAGTTTTTCTCTTTTGATTCATGACATCGAATTTTATAACGTAGTGAGATAGCGTAGACGCAATAATTAACACAGCTTTTTAACTTTTTATGCAGGTACCAAGCGAGCGAAGCCGTGTGCGCAAGCTGTTTCATTATAAAAAACAATACCACTCGTTGTCTGATTTGTTATTCCTGTTCTCAACCAACGTGGTGATAAACAAATGTAAAGCTGTTCGCTTTACACAACTACTGCGTAGAGCCTCTTCGTCACGAGCGCGTTTCTACGCACATAGCGATGTGCGTATGATGATGTATAGCGATGTCGCGTAGCTCTACGCAGCGGCGTAGAGCTTCTACGCGACTTGCCTAGTCAACGCAAACAGGTGCGACAACGAATTTTTTATAAATTTTCCTGGAATACAAACTTATTTCAATGCTATATAGGTTTACTGAGATAGTGGGAATCTACGTTGTACTGAGTGCCTTTTAAAATGCCTTCTTAGTACATACTAACGTTTTAAAGGCAACACACGTGCCACCAAAAAGCATTACAAAGATATTCAGAGAAAAATACTAAAAGGAACATAAAGAATGTGCCAGTAACATTCGCAGTTAACACACTTTACCAAACGAATGTCATTCCTTTGGAAACGGCTTTACTCGACTAAGTTACAACTCCTGGGTGAATGGACGGGCATGTTGACAAATTTAGTGTACATCAGTAGGCTTCTGGCCTGGGACATTTGGGCTCAGGCCAACTGTGTTTATTTCGTTTATTTCGCGAAACTGTTGTTGCGTGTAATAAACATGGCGAGGGATGTATTTACATGATAATTTCCTCAATTTCGCCCTTACTTTGTCCAGGGAAAAGGTACTTTTAGGACGTTTTAAGTTGCGATGTCTTGGCAAAGTTGGAAGGTCGACCTCGATTTGGGAACTGTCTGTTTTTGCTCAAATTACTTCGGAGATTCGTTGGTGATGGGTAGTGGTTTCTTTGAGATTAATTTTCTGAATGTGGAACCCACTTGTCAAGATATATAGGTATTATATGTTTTTTTAGAATTCTATCGAGATCCAAAATAGCAATTCTTTCAAACCACTTCATTCGATACGTGTCAACTTAAATTGAAATCCTCTTTTAATCTTTCTTATTGCTATAAAAATAAATCTGATTTCGGATTTGAAGAAGTCATTGTATGAGCCGTACGGACCCTTGGGATTAAAGATCCGTCTCGTATAAATTTCTATACATAGAAAGCTATTAATTTTAAGTAGGTGTCTTGTTTTTCAGAAACTAAATAGATTTCATAAATTTATATCTAGACGAAGACTACTAAGAATCACTATCATCATTTCAATCGTGGGATGTCATCTGCTGAAATTAGGCCTCCCCAACAGAGTGACCGATCTTTTATAAAGAATGTTAGATATTATAACTGAATCCCGTTCTCCGTTGTATGTAAAATTGGCAATGATAATTGCACAGATGATATGCGAGGATTATTCGACTAGGTAGGACATAATATTTTATTTTGAATACGTGAAATGGTATGAAAAGCAATAAAAGTAGGGCAAAATCTTGTTCAAAACCCCGATGAAGGCTTTTTTACCCTTGAACGCCAATACCAACTAAGGACACTCATCAAGAGGGTTCTCATAAAATCGCCCGATAGCCAGTAACGCTTGTCCTCAAAAAGCAAATTCTTGACAAGTCTCAAGAGCTGAGTTTGCTTATTCGGAATTTTAGATCAATAAACACAATTGCTTTTGCTGCAATATCCATTACATTTCAGGGTAAACAAATGACGAAATCAGTTGGTTATGAATAAGCGAAAACGTCTGTGTGGTAACAATTACGTACAATGTTTTATTTTACTGAATATTTTTATGTTCTTTTATTAGATAGATATTATTTTCTTAGCTCAGTTTTCTACGAGTAGTCGAGAACATGTAGGTATTTTATGATATATGCAAATGGAATAGTCACTACTGCAAAATGTGCACATGTGCCATAATGTTTGGACGTGCCTCTGACTACCCCGCTTAAACGTCTTTAAGAATCTCATCGCCTGAAGATCTGAGAGGTTGCTTAGCCATAATAACTGATAGATAGAAGATACCATGATAAAAGTAGTGGGCCTATTTTTATATCATAAAAGCAAACAAAACAAAGCAAACTTTATTACCGATTTCAAAACAGAATCTTATCGATTCAGTGGCTCTGTAGTTATTTTGTATTTTTTTTCAGAAAAGCTTATTTGAACTCTTTGTTCCCATCCAGGCAGAAACAAAACCTAAACGATTACTGGCTGTGTGCAAAATAAAAATAGGGTTTTTTTAGTTTCATAACGCGTCTGCAATCGGCATGGCATACGATTCCCGGACCCGATGCAATAACAGTTGGCAATATTCCAAATGTGTCTGTAGGCAAATCGATTGAGAGACACGACCGTACAAAGTATAATTGTGTAGGTGGAAACATCCTTTAGATACCTACTACGTAGCGTCATCGTTTTGTATTGAACTGTTATTTTATAGTAGTACCAAAGGCAATATCGAAGTACTTGTGTACTGTGCTCCACCCAGCTATAGCTGGAAAATTGTCTTGCTTAAGCCTTACCTATTTCTATTATGACCAAATGTACTCTCTAGCATAGCATAACATATTACTTTAACATAGTTTCTATGTAGAGTACTACATAAATATGTACTATATAAAAGAGTCTTCATAATAAATCTCTTTTTAATCTTTGGAATACATTCTCGATACCTCTATACTTAGTTGGTAGATAGTAGAGAAAAAGGGTAGAGCAAATATCGCGAGGGATTTTGTACATGATGATTTGTAGGAGCATGAAATAAGACTGAAATGGAAAAGATTTTAGTTACAAAAACTATGCTTTACTGTGTGAAAGTGAGGTTCTTTACCAGTTACCAGCACACATATTCCATAATCAGAGAAACTTGTTTATTTCAACTTTTTTGTTGAAACTTGTTCTTTCACTGCCCGGTATTCTGGACTTGCTCTAGCATAATTGCTCTTATAATCGAGCAGCCTAGATTTAAACTGAAGTACTTTGAATATAAACTTACAAAAAAAATGCTCTTGTTTTTTTATGCAACCCCAGCATGACCTACTCCAATTTCCCAAACAGGACACGTTGTCAAAACAATCAACAGAAACACTCTACATTGTTTTCTTTGTGTTACGGCGTGAAGTTAATGTAGGGGGCGCCAGTGGCACAATCAGGGCCGCTGGCAATCAGCCAGGTAGGGGCATAGATGAAGACGTGGTAATGTACCACTGAGAAGAAAAACTGTAGAGCGGGCTGCAGGTATGAACTTTTGTAAGGATCATCGAGTATACATCATGCCGTGTTTGCATACGCAATAGGCTTAAATATTCGAATTCGAATTTTAGAGGAGGTAGGGCACAGCAAGATTTTCTCGTTTTCTCTAAATTGGAGCAGCCTGCCTGGGGAGGTACCTCCGCCTTACAGAAGATCGCAGCCAAATAACATTATTTGTTTCAAATAGGTAGTTTTGTGTTCCTGCGGTGAGTAAGGTTGCCAGAGCTCTTTGGGGGTGGGTTCGGTGTCGGAAACGCGTGCGTTGCCTCTGTTATTACAATCGCTCATAGGCTTCGGTAACCGCTTACCAACAGGTGGGCCGTATGATTAATGGCAAATTAGTTGTATAAAAAAAAATCTAAGACTTTTTGAAGATATTATTTTTATTATATTGAAATTATTACTTTGTGAAGCAGATAAATTTCTAAGGAAGACTGAAAAGGTAATATGAGCACAACAAGAATTTTAAAGAAATAGTATATACAGGAAAGATAGGTTTCAAACCTATCTTTCCTGTATACACTATTTCTTTCTGCCTGCCTACCAAAAAAACCAAAAAGCACTAAGCCATGTTCAAACGGCGTGAGTTATGTCTTCCAAAATATGTTATAAGTTTATTTCAGAATGATTCTTATGTAAGAATCCATGATTATAGTCAATATTGAGTTTGATATTTGAGGGCGTGCGGTATAGCTCAACGAAATCATAAGCTTCTAAAAGTCAAAATTTTTAAACGAATTTTTGAGATGGAATATCGCATGTCAAATTAAAACGAAACTTAAGTAGGTACTTATGACCGAAACGGTAGATTCCTATCACATTGCATCATATATTATATCCAGTAAGAAAATTCTAGGTATCGTGAATAGATATCGTGATTCAGCAGTTCCTTATACTTCCTTAGATTTATATCCAAGGCAGATAACGGCAGCACTGTACTGTGTTATCCTACCTCTAGTTTATTTCGTCTCTGATAGTACAGCCTCGGGGAAATTACTCAGTGGACGTCAGTCAGCTTTATTTCATACGTGTTAAGTATTTTCTACCGACTTTAGACTTTGTTTCAATTTCGCTATTAAATATTTAAAAAGCATTTAGATGAAATTAGTAGCCCATTTTTAGGGTTCCATTAACAAACTTGGAGTTTAGATTTTCTTACCCCGTGTAATGGTACGGAAGCCTTAAGGCGCGAGCTGTCGCACTTGACCGTCTAAGTATATTGATTGTATCCCCACGAATGGTAGATATGCTCTTAGATCTCTAGGCGATCAAATCCTTATGTCTAAGAAGGTAGTCAGAGTCCTAACATTTGGCATGCCCACATTTTGCAGTAGTGATTATTCTATACATATAGGTTGCAAGCCCGTCGCCGCTTTTACTTATAACGGTTCTTCGGCATACCAATTGAAAATTCACCTCTGTAATATTCACCAGGTGTGTGTCTGCCTTCAAAGTTTTACAACTGGTTCTTTCCGTGCCTCGTTTATGCATCACAGAAAATGGTTCTATTATAACTTGTCTCGATCTTATCGCGTCACGAAACATATAACTGAAGCCTATATTCCTTCATCCTATTTCCATAAAACGGATCGCGTGACATCGTCTACAGCGCTTCAAGGCTACATTTTTATTCAACACGTGTGAGAAAGCTTACGCATACCATATAGGTATACCCACATATATTATGCATGGCTACACATGTATTTTATCTTTGAGGTAACAAAGAGGATGGGGCGTAGGGAAATTGCCGGGAAAGTCAGAATGAATTAAATTGATATAAGCTCGTTTCTGTGTCAGTAACGAGATAGGTGGGCTTTTCATTTACGTATTCTGAGTATTTTTGAGTAATATGAAGAGGTGAACGAACTGATCTTCATTCCAGTAATATGAGTTCTTTTATTGTACACTTTTTACTTTTATTCAGTAATTTGATGTGGAGGTGTTGAGTTGCAGATTGCTATTACTGTAAAAAAAATCCTTGTTTTTATTTATTATAAAATATTGCACAAAAAGTAGTCCAAAGCTGAACTCAAACTCTAGTGAAACGACAAAAAAAAACCGGATTTGGTCATTTCATTTAAATTAAACTATTTTAAAGTAAGACCATCCACCCCGCCGGCGTTTCTAACTGGGTTAACAAGCGCGGTACTCCCACTAATTAAGAACAAGTTTCTGGTAAAGCTATGTTCTTCTAGTACAGAGTTTAATTCTTTTAAAATGTAGATTCAACCCAAAAGTCGTCATTAGCCATAAATCTCCTGTACTTTTGAGCTATTGTCTTGCCTTTATGACAAGAGCTATTATACAAAAAAAAAAATCTTTTTTCTTTTTTTTTTTGTAATATTCCGGACATATCACACACTGTCAACTGATTCCAAACTAGGCATAGCCTGTACTATGGGTACCAGAGACTGATATACATAATAGATATATATTTAATACCCAGACACAGAACAAATATCTGTGTTAGTCACAAATGTTTATCCAGTGCGGGAATCGAACCCGCGACCTCTAGCGCAGAAGGTAGAGTTACTACCAACTGAGCTGAGATGAGACCAGTCGTTGAATTGATCATATGCAATGTTTATTTTTCAACTCAATTAAATCTATGTGTCGAAATTATAATAATTTAATTATCAATTTGAACTATAATACACTTTAAATAAAATAAGTTTTTTCATTTTTAAACTTAGATTATCTTAGATTATGTTTCTCTTTTAAGCGAAATTCCTGTAATTTCTTATGGGAAAATAAATATTCCTCAAACCGAACTTTACATAACCTTCACCTTTAACAAATGCCACAACATCTTTAGATGTCCCTTTCCAATGATTTCTCACAACAATGTCATCAGTCCATCGAGTGATTATCTTTACGATATCTATGAATGATCTTACTCTATCTCTATGAATTCGATGGGTACAAATGCATAGTTTTGCGACGGACTAGAATTCCTTCTTGCGCTGCGATAGCTATTCAGAACAGGCGCTAGGAACCAATTATTCAAATTCTGTGGAAATTGAATGCTGCTTTTCTAGTAGGTAGGTACAGTCAACTGCATTAAGATGTATACGGTTCATAATTTTCAAAATGATGCCACAATACAGACCGTTGAAGATGGTAGATGCACGGTTGAGGCGAAAAAATATTTATTTATTTATTTGAGTGCAGAGGATTGTACCTACTAACAGTCTATGAAAAAAGTTTTGCATATTTTGAATCATGAATTCGTTTTCTATGTGTTTTGCGTAACTAGAGTATTTTGGTAATCAGTCTACTTTTATCAAAGATAGGAGATGGAATGTAGCAAGGTTTCATAAAGCATAGTTAAAAAAATAGGTTGATATGTATTATTTATTTTCTGTAAATAATTAGAAAGCTTCTCAATGCCAGATTCTGGTAAAATACTGTTCACAGTCTCATTTACATTTTGCAATTAAGGTGTCTAACGCGTATCGCAATAATAATTTAAGCCTCACATTGCCGAATTAATTGATTCAAAGTCTCCGGTACTAAAGAGCTTTTGAAAAAAATAACTTGTAGCACGCCTCTGGCGTAGATTGAAGTTCTCATTAATTTGCAATTCCTTCTCGTTTTAATTGGATGTTCAACTTCTCCTTTCAAGTTGGAACTTCCATACTGCAGTAAACAAATAAATCGTACATAATTTGTGGGGCGGACGGAAAGAAAAGTAAGTGGGTCGCCTATCCCTGTTCTAGAAGTCCTTTGCGTAACTTAGCCTTTGTTATCGCAACCTTAAAATATAATTTATTGGTGAACTTCCAGGCAAGTCCAGCGATTGGACCTAAAACCAGAATCACTCATCATCATCATCAACAACCTATAGAAGTCCACTGCTGTGGTCTTGAGCCCTTTCCATCCACCGACTTCCCGCAACCTTTACAATGTCATCGGTCCATCGGGTGGGGGACCTTCCAACACTGCGTCGCCCAGTTCGTAGGTCAACCAGAATCACTAAACCGTTACAAATAAGGCTGTTACCAACACCAATTTTGAAATTGTTTTCATTGGTTACCGATATTTTATCATAATACAGGTACTTTTAAGTTTCATGGCGTAGGGCATTGCTGATTCTGGGCAAAGGTGTGGGTAAATGCGAAATATTGGGCAGTATTTAAATTTAATCTTATCGATTGTAGAAAATAAAAAATAATAAAACAAAAACTTTGCGTGTGCATCTCTTGTCAGATTTGGCCATTGAGCAGATTGTGATTTATAGGTGAAGCTAAAAATATTTCATCTGTCCAAGATTTTCGGCGCCAGCTTCATTTGCTCCATGACGTAGTTGGTATCCTATTGCCGATTCTAAGCAATACAGTACCTACATTGCGGGTGTGAAAATGTAAGACAGCTTTTAAATAAAATCGATCGTTAAATTATCCAACGCGCTGTCTAAAAGCTAACTTCAGAGTATTCTTCCGCAAACCGCATAACTATACCTACCCTGGAAAGGTATTCTCAGTTTTATGTAGAAGGTATTCAACGCCGTTAATCACAAATCTCTTATCTGAAGAGCACCATGGTTGGTATAATAAATGTGATAAATTAAATTTACAACGCGATCCACAATTGGTAGCATTGTGTCTGAAGCCGTGAATAACATCTCTGCTGTACTGTATTACCACAGAATAAAGAAAGTACTTATGTACTACTTACCAAGTATTATCCTAACGAGACGCAGGTGTCCTGGTGTAGAGTCAGAATTAAATGTATATTATCCTAAAAGGGGCTTTTATACACAGAATAGACAATAAAGCTTGTTGAACGACTATTGGAAGTTCAATATCTTTCATTGAAAAAACTATCCATAAAAACAGCTGATTTTCAGTCAAATCAGTTCAAACTCAATTATTCAGCTGGTTTAGTTAGGTACCTAGCAGTCTTGAGCTTCTCGTACGTTTGATAATATTAGTTATAATGCTTAAAAAAAAGGGAAGTTTGGGGAAAAAATCATAAAAATCGCTAATATTTTCTAAACTAGTTACAAAATTCGTTGTACTGGACTACAGGCGACCTAATTAAGTTTTATTACAATATCCCTAGAAACATCATCATCATCATCAGCCTGTAGAAGTCCACTGCTGGACATAGGCCTCCCCCAAAGAGTTCCATGACGAACGGTCTTGAGCCTTCTCCATCCACCGACTTCCCGCAACCTTCACAATGTCGTCGGTCCATAGGGTGGGGAGCCTTCCAACACTGCGTCGTCCAGTTCGTGGTCGCCATTCGAGAACCTTTACTCCCCAACGGTTGTCGGTTCTGCGAGCTATATGGCCTGCCCACTGCCACTTCAACTTGCTAATTCTGAGAGCTATGTCGGTAACCTTAGTTCTTTTACGGATTTCCTCATTTCGGATCTTATCACGTAGTGAAACTCCAAGCATAGCTCTCTCCATAGCCCGTTGCGCGACTTTGAGCTTGTATATGAGGCCTATAGTTAACGACCAAGTTTCAGTGCCGTGGGGATTGGTAGCTGGGCCTCTGCCGGGGATTCTTAGCACCCTCTGCTCCGCCGTTACCGTGGCCGCTACCAGTGCCAGGAATAGCGGAGCTGCCGGGGACTGGGGGCCGTTTTTTATGATGTCCTATCATAAGGGGGGGAATTGGACTATAACCCACCACGCTGGCCCAGTGCGGATTGGTGGGTGGAGCGCCAGAGATTCGTCAGCTGATCGGCAGGGTGTACCACGTGCCGGTGAGGTTGGCTTGGGTTCCGAGGGTTGTCATTTGGAACCCCTTACACCCCTAGAAACAAGACGCTACAATTCAAAAATAGATTATAAACTAAATTAAGGTTTGGTTGGTCCAGAATCTGGGATGAGGTGATCGGTGGAGTCGTTAGCAAAGTTCGGAGATTAGCAAACTTAGTCGGCTTGATATCTGCAGAATCCATGACGGATCTACATAATCTTGGGCGTACTTATTGCGGCTATCAAAATCAAGATATTACCCTTACGATCCACTTTGTGATTTTGTCAGACGGTGACGTTATATGACAGTCTCAAAACTTAAATAGTTCAAATTCGTGTAAAATAGTGCTGACAAGAACATCGTGATGAAACCTGCGGCTAAGTCAGCTCTACACGTATTAACTCTATGGTAACCGCTTACCAACAGGTGGGCCGTACGCTGGCTTTCCACCTCTGTTGTATAAAAAAAAAAGCCTACTCCATCTTAAATATGGCCCAGACACTACAGCGTTCTGTAAGTGAGTAATAAGTTCCACCTGACTCTGTTGAAATCATCTAGAATAGATGTAATAAGGGCTTGCTTCTGTGTAGGTAAGTAGGACGGGATTATGGAAATTAAATTGTATTCAATAACATATTAAATCATAGTTTGATTACTAGTAAGATTTTCTTTACACTGTGGCTTACCAGTTAGGTAGCAGGTGGAAACAATCGGATAAAAACAGGATCTTCTGCCGAGGACGAATCATCTATCAGGGCTATTGTTCAAGCGAGGGCTCCGACGGGAAGATTTGAAACGGGGGCGGGAAACGTTTTATACCTACTACGTAATCTCGACCCAGTTTGCCACTTTCTACTGTTTGGGTGTAAACATACAAATCTTCATTAGGAGTACTATGGAGATGTATTTTACCTTGAGAATTCAGATAATTAACAAGTCCACGAGGACGAAAATATTGGGATACCTACCTAAATAAATTACAAAATATAAATAATAATAAATAAATATTCCGGACAAAGCACACACGGTCAACTGATCCCAAACTAGGCATAGTCGGCTATGGGTACCAGAGACCGATATACGTAATAGATATATATTTAATACCCAGACACAGAACAAACATCTGTGTTCATCACACACATGTTTGTCCAGTGCGGGAATCGAACCCGCGATCTCTAGCGCAGAAGGCAGAGCTACTACCAACTGAGCTATGAGGCCAGTCGTAGAAAATATCCATATTATTTTATGATTTTTCAGTCATTGCCTTTTAGAACAGACGATTCAACTAGGTAGGTCCAACAGCATAATACTATATAAGATGATTCATATTAGGTATGTATTACATATACAGTTTTATTGGCCTATGTTTTAAAAACAGGTAGTTTTGCTAGTATTGCTAAAGTCTAAAACGATGAAAACGTTGAAAAGCTTTGTATAAGTTTTTATTGTTATAACGAAAACCTTTGAAACAAAGGGTTTGAATGTTTATAAATGCCGGAAATAATCGTGTTACAAACTCTAAAGGATTTTCATAATAAAAGCGAGAACTTATCTGACAGGTCTTCTTTTATTGAAATATTTTTAAGAAGAAAACAGACTACTAAATACATTGGGATTCCAAATATAATGGATGACATTAAATGCAGGTTAAAGGCCTTTGCCTACTACAACGTATCATATTATGATCGTGCTATGAACGTATCAGACACTACTGTGCCCATTAGAACGTATCATTATATTTTTTTTTTTCGTGAATTCGCTCGACAGTCGGTCCGGTCATGCGGTGTTGGTTGGTGACGGAACGTTCTAGTAGGTTCTAGTGTGTGTGAATAGTGGGAATTGTTCCATATTAATTTCTACGAATAATATTTTTGTGCATGTGATGATTTGGTTACGTTCATAGTATGATCCGTTGTATTGGGTAAAATCCTTAAGTGCAGATATAGTATACTTTATTGAAGATTAGTACTGAGAATCTGTACGTAGGGTACGCTTACGATACTCACGCATTTTATATTGAAAGTCCCAGGTTCATGATGATAAAGGTCATTTTACAAGTAAGTAGAAACCTGTGGTGAAGTGGTGAAGCGGCAATCCTATACGATCAAGAGGGGCAATATATGAGCTCCACGAAGCGAATAGCTTGAAAAACAAACACAATAAGCTTGATTGCCCCTTAACAAGTTTGGTGCCCCTGGGGACCATCCTTTGGGAAAATACCTCCCTGGTTATAACAACACCCGTAAATAACAATTTGTGAAACAATCTGAAAGAATTTTTTTATTGCTATTTCGATGAGAAAGTTTTGCAGGTTAATCAAATTAGACAATAAAATTAAAAAGTTCGTAGTTACGTAATTCATTCAGGCGTGAATTTGTTAATAAATCCATTAGAACTAACATTAGCATATTTTTAAAATTATTAATATAATAAATAATAAATAAATATTTCGGACATATCACACACGGTCAACTGATCCCAAACTAGGCATAGCCTGTACTATGGGTACCAGAGACTGATATACATAATATATACATATTTAACACCCAGGCACAGAACAAACATCTGTGTTCATCACACAAATGTTTGTCCAGCGCGGGAATCGAACCCGCGACCTCTAGCGCAGAAGGCAGAGTTACTACCAACTGAGCTATGAGGCCAGCTATTATTGTAAAATAATGCAGAAAGAGTTCACGAATTTCCCGGCAAAGTCATTTTTGAAGAGTTTGGTAGAGTCCAGAATTTCAAATCAAGTAATATGTGAATCAATTTCCGGAATCAATAAGCTGTTATAGCTTTCGTTTTTCCTACTTTACGCGAAATCCCAACTTTTCCTCTTCTAACTTTAATAAGCCGTTTTTGTGTGAAACCCTAATAACAAGCTTCAAGTTTTCTCATTATAACATTGCTTTGATTCTAGTAATTTCATCGCATGTACTTAAGGAATAAGTAAATTCTTCATCTGAAGTATCTTTGTGTTTAGTTTGAACCATCGCCTGTGCATCATCAGCCCGCTAATTTACTGACTTGGGCTAGACCAAACAGTGAGGGCAGTCTACAAGGTGATTCGTAACATGTATACCAAAGGGGAAAAGGGGTTATTCTATCAACAAAAATAAAGAATATTAGCAATAATAAAAAATACATTATCAAATTAGCGACGACTTCAAATAGGAGGAGGTTCTCAAGTCAGCTGTATTTTTTTTTGTGTGTATGTTACTCGATATCTCCGCCAATACTAAACCGATTTTGATAATACTTTTACTGGTGTATAGCGTATGATCCCGGGGTGGTCCCATATTAATTTAATTCCTGAGGGATTGCTACTTTCCCGTAAAACTTAAAAAACGTCATCATCTCTTGAAATCACGACTTGCCGATTTTTTTTTTGTCGACTGTGATATGGTATGGTTATCCCCGCGACTTCGTTCGGTTGCTGCTATTTTGACATAAACTTTAACCTTAGGGGTTGTGTGTCGGGAATTCCTTTCTGAGCACCCATACGTTACAACAGAAATTTCATACCTACTCTTAGGACTTTTGGTTAGGCTCTGCGTTGATTGTCAAAGAGAATAAAACCACCACGGTTTTATTGTCTGTCATTCAGTCAATACCATATGGGTTATAATTTATGATGAATGAATGTCATACTTACTTTGTTTTTTTTTTTTTTGAAGTTTTTTTCCCTTTTGGGCTGGCTATGGCATCTAGGCCTTACGGCCAAGTCTTACGTTTATATTTCTTCGTAGTTGTTTATATCTTTCTTCGTCATTTTACTTCTTAGTCATGGTCAAGTCACCGTCAAGTCAAGTCAAATTCAGTTTTAGTAAGATATGATGGTGGCTATTTTACTAAAACCTCAAGGGACCTCTTGGCGCCAACTCGAAAAATGACGATACACGCAATTATTTCATTTCACTTCACTTGTGCGGTTTACTCAAACAATATTACGCAATACACCACCCTAATCACATAATATTATTCAATTTAACACTAGTTTTGTAAAATAAATTGAGAGCACAACATCACTATCTCAAGTTCCCGCCAAAAACCCCTTGGTTTTTTGGTCGAAAGTGTTGGTGGCAGGTGTCATCCCCAGTAGGTAAGCAAAACGCAAAGAGGTTGAAAACAAAAAAAGAGGTTGGTATTTATCTTGTAAATATTCAGGAACTTGAAGTCGGTATTCAGTTTTTGTAAAAAATATCATAATATCATCTTAATAACAAATTACTAAACGTACAGAAGTTCATCATTAAGATGATGTGACCCCAAAACAGCTGATTTTTCCATAGAGTTCTTTCAATGAAAATTGACCAATTTATTATAGGTGTAGAACAAACTTTATTGGGTGTAGAATAAGCCCTTTTCGGGATATTGTTGAAGTTAGATAAACAAAACTATTTGTGTCACCAGCTAGGTGACACAAATAGTTTTGTTTATCTAACATCACTGTCACCAATTGATACTGACAGTTTCATTGAATGTAATGTTCGCTCACTCTTGTCCGATCTCTCCATCAACTGTGTACGGTGCTGTAATAATTGTATGTAAATTAATCTTTGCTAATATACTGTAAAAGTGTTATCGGGGCTTTTATTGCAACAGATATCATACATTATTATGAATCGCCTTGTATAGTGGAAATCATACAAGGTGCGCGACGCGTAAGACGGGCCGTCTCCCACTAGATGGAAATACGACCTAGTAAAAGTTGCTGAGAGCCTTTGGGTGCAGGCCGCACAAAATCGCTTTTTCTGGAAATCTATAGGACGGCCTATGTTCAGCAGTTGACGTCCTATGGCTGAAATAATGATTATATTTTAATGATGGGTTCTTTTCCGATATTTTCTTATCTCTTTTATTATTTAGTAAAAATGCCTTTGCGAAGGCCTCGAGGCTATTCCAGTTATTTTCTAAAGTAAAAATATTATCAGAGCTGTTATTGAACTTACTCGTAGCTACAAAAAAAGAGCAGACGATTCAACATACCTCTATATCTCCAGCAGAGTCGTGTAGAGCCAGTTTCCAGAAGAACTTTTCTTGATACGGATAATAATGTTACCAACTATCACAAAGTAAGAATACCTTCTAGAGCCTAGTTCGTGTTCCGTGAGTAAGTTTTCAATTTATGTTTCCTATTTGTATTCTTTATGTTTTACGGCTTATTCACTCCCGTCAGAAAAAAGGCAAGACTAGTGGGAATGTAGTTAATGATGTGTTATTTCCTGAGCTATTTTTTTACTTGGTTTCTTGTGTTCCTCGTTGTTGTGTTTTTACAAGCGCGCTAATGGTTCGTGCCTCAATATCTATAGTTCAAGCTATACAGCAAGTTTTCTAGGCATTTCTTGGTTATTGTTACTCAGCGGTTTCTTCAGAGGAAAAGATTTTCCGTTGGCATTTTCCCGGCGAGGTGAAATGTCGGGAAATTCAATAAAGTGGTAATAAGTGGATTTCATTCCTGAAGTAATATTTTCTTCAATATCACCATTGAAACGTTTTATTACAGGCTGCGACCTTCCTTTTACGTTTGACATTTTAGCCTCAGTTATTAGGTCGCATTTTTTTCATAAAAGAATTGAGCTTGTAAGGTTGATGAAAGAAAGTACTTTGAATTTAAATGGTAAAATCTATCAAGAATGTATTTTGAGCGAATAAATTAGAAGAATTTTACGCAGTTGAATTTCAAGACATTTTACCCTCATTCATTATCAGTCACTAACGTTATCGGCTCACCTGTCCTTTTCTAATACAAACAAACAAAAGAAAAAGTACAGAAGAGTACTGACATACTTTTATCAAGCCGATAAAGTTGGTGAGTGATTATGAATTTAGAATATACCTAATAGAATAGAGAGATAATAGAATAGAATAGAATAGAATAGAATAGAATAGAATAGAATAGAATAGAATAGAATAGAATAGAATAGAATAGAATAGAATAGAATAGAATAGAATAGAATAGAAAAGAATAGAATAGAATAGAATAGAATAGAATAGAATAGAATAGAATAGAATAGAATAGAATAGAATAGAATAGAATAGAATAGAATAGAATAGAATAGAATAGAATAGAATAGAATAGAATAGAATAGAATAGAATAGAATAGAATAGAATAGAATAGAATAGAATAGAATAGAATAGAATAGAATAGAATAGAATAGAATATAATAGAGGTTACCTAATAGAATAGAGGTAGGTTTGTCAACACAATGAGCAGGGTCGTATAAGTTGAATAATCATATTGAAATTCACAGATCGAAGGACTAACCGCTAGATTATCCAGATTTCAGACAACAGATTTCTATTGTGTCTCGTCTGGACCCTTGACAGCGAAGCAGAAGTAAAACAGAGTTGTTTACCAACAGAGCTTTTGTTTATCTGAGTAAATCTACCCACAGCAACAAAACAAAATAGCGACTATGTAATGAATATTTTAAAACTAATGAAGTACGCTCGGATCTATATACTTGTGACTTTAGTTAGTCCCTATTGTAAATTCTTAAGCTAAATCTTATACCAGAAGATCGCAGCCAAATAACATTATTTGTTTCAAATTGTGTTGTGTTCCTGCGGTGAGTAAGGTTGCCAGAGCTCTTTAGGGGGGAAGGGGGTTCGGGGTCTGCAACGCGTGCGTGATGCCTCTGGTATTGCAAGCGCTCATACGCTACGGTAACCGCTTACCATCAGGTGGGCCGTAAGCTTGTTTGCCACCCCTGTTGTATAAATAAAAAAAAAAAAATAACAAAAGTAATTAAAACCTTACTTTTGCCACGTATGGACGGCACAGTTAATCCATACGAAGCAGAGCCGTAACGTTTGGAAGCGTGCCAGTTCACGAAAGATTGCGAAATGTGCCTACTTTTTGGCCTTTAATAAGTATTTTTCAACTAGGCACCACAAGACATGGTAAAATTCAAAGTCTTCTAGTTTCCAATTGATTTCCGATGCTATATTACGAGTTGGTTACCCGACTGCCGAAAAGAAGTGTAATGTTTTTTTATCAACAGCTTTCTCACGAAGCGATATAGCACGACACACGCACTAAAGCGCTCTTGGTAAACCTTGTCTTGTCGATCGTAATAGATCAACTTGGATGGAGAGTGATTTGGCGATGTCCGAAGTGAATTGGTGGGGGATTTGCCCATACTCACCACGCTGGGCATGCGGGTTGGCGAGCGCAGTTAGAGCTATCGTTGTTAAAATGAGGAACGCTGCTGCTCATCCCCTAGATTTTTTCCTTTAGTCGCCTCTTACGGCATTTAGTGTACTTACTGTCAAATCAGAAGCGTCATCCTGAGAACGATTTTTTTTTTCTGATACTATTTTTTTATCTGTTCTTTTCTTTTCTAAGGTCAACGACCTATTATGTTCAGCTTGATATTTTTATAACGTTTTGAAACTGTTGCCAGTGTACAATCCAGCAGTGACATCAAGTTTTTAATATTATCAAACTGTACCTGAATCGGACGCCAACCGTTACGTAATATTTTCATTTATATTCCGTTTCCGTTATCATAACTAAAGATGTTTTTTGTGTTTCACCTAAGAAAATGTTATGCCTCCTCTGTTTTGTATTTCGAGTCATCCGTATGACACTGCTGGGTAGTTTACTTTTATTTCATGCCTTCATTCTTATTTATCATGATTTATATCCTGCTGAATAGGCCTCTCCATATCGCCTACCCGTGGATGTCGTAAGAGGCGACTAAGGGAAAAAAGCTAGGGTATGGGCATTTTTACAAAGATAGCTCTAACTGTACTCGCCAACCCGCATGCCCAGCGTGGTGAGTATGGGCAAATTCCCCCACATGATAGGAAGTCTGGCCGACTGTGACTGGCCTCATAGCTCTGTTAGTGGTAACTCTGCCTTCTGCGCTAGAGGTCGGGGGTTCAATCCCCGCACTGGACAAACATTTGTGTGATAATCACAGATGTTTGTTCTGTGTCTGGGTGTTAAATATTTATCTATTATGTATATCAGTCTCTGGTACCCATAGTACAGGCTATGCCTAGTTTGGGATCAGTTGACCGTGTGTGATATGTCCGGAATATTTATTATTTTATCACTCCGGAAATCTGTGGGGAGGCCGATGTTTAGCATTGGACTTCAAACAGCTGGAATGATGATGATGATATCCGTGGTCAAATTGAGACATCGTGAATCTTTCTTCATCGATCTATGGCTTTCATCATCTACTTGAGTGCTTTAGACAAAAAATAGGATCCATCTGAATCCCCCAGGTGATTCTGGTGAACTAATGAACTGGAAAGTTCACCAGGATCCCTATACACCCAGATCCAAGTTTTCATTTCTATGCAAATTTTAATGACGAGAGAAGAAAAGAAAAAGACTACCTACAAAAAATTTTTTTTTTAAATCTAAGAATGAATCTGAATATTTTCCGGAATTCAGTGCTCATGTTTTTGAATAGAAATGAATTTCAATAAGCTTTCAACACAATTATTTGCAGGATGTTCGCACACGGTCCTGCGTTCCACGAACCCGACCCGTTCAGCTACATTTTAGCCGGGCTCTCGACATTGACACCCTGGATGTGGTACACGTGATAAAAACTTGGAGATTTAAGTATCGATACTAGCCTCTTAACTAGTAGTTTAAAATTATTTGTAAGCTTTGAACTACACTACGTAAGGTGGAGTCAAATTATGTAGTTGCGATTAGAAAGCTATTTTTTTTGCTCTATTGTACTTCCGATATCATCATCAGCCTGTCCAGAATACAGAATACAGAATACAGAATTTATTTATTACATCTTATGTAACATGTCATTAACAAAAAGAAAATCTTATCATATTTTATTTACACATTATACTAGCGGAAGCTCTAGGTATTCTTCTAGGTCATAGAAGACTGATTCCGTCAGAAATCTTATTAGCCTTATTTTAAAGGCAGGCGTGGAAGGTGCGTCACGTATATTTACTGGCAATCGGTTATAGACGGAAGGCCCCATGACATAGACCGATCGCTGCGATTTCTGAAGTCTGTGTTCAGGTGTTACCAGGCGGTGCGAGTAGCTATTACTCCGCATCTCGCGGGTCATGTTCACCCCACGACGCTGGAACAAGTCCAAATGCAGGTGCGTAAAAAAGGCTACCTGGTATATAAGCTCAGATGGTAGAGTTGTAATATTCAATTCTTTGAACAGTTCCCTGCACGATACGTCACTCGGGACACCCACAATAGCGCGTACGGCTCGTTTCTGCATTATAAATGCTCGCTGGCGGTCGGCGGCTCGCGACCACAGCTCCGCGCCGTAGGTCAAGGTGCTATGGACTGTTGCATAATAGCACGCCCGAACCACGTCGCGCAAAGCTGTGCTCGCTAGCCTCCGTAGTGCAAAGCAGGCACTACCAAGCCTAGCGCACAGCTTGTCTATATGAGTGTCCCACCCGAGAGAACTGTCCAAGTGAAACCCTAGCAGTTTCGTAGTTTGGACTTGTTCCAGTCTCGCGTTTCCGGCGACGACCTTAAGAGGGGGGCATCTCCCTTTGAGACTGAACCCCATCAAGCAGGTTTTGTCCCTATTCAAGGCGAGGCCATTCGCACGGAACCACGACTCTAATTGTTGTATTACCTCATTCAATCGATCTTCCAACTCGCGATGGGTGGGTGCCGTGACCACAGCGGCGACGTCGTCGGCGTACATATATATTTCCGCGCCGCTTATGCTACCTGGTAGATCATTGAGTAGCAAGCTGAAGAGGGTGTTAGAGAGACAGGACCCCTGCGGCACTCCCATTTTGTTCTCCAGTTCAGATGACCTCACGCGGCCACCGTCACCGACCACCACTTGTGTCCTCGCGGACATAAATGAGGTCAGTAGAGATAGGGCTGGGCCTCGGATTCCGTGAAACTGGAGTTTACGTTCGATGAGGGCGTGGTCGGCGGTGTCGAACGCGCGCGAAAGGTCGCAGCTGAGCAAAGCTACGCGCTGGCCCACCTCGCGCGCGCTCAACACGCGCCACACCACCTCGCGGACCAGGTCCGTCGTGGCGCTTCCCGGTCTATACGCGTACTGCCGATTAGACAAAATGTCGCGCTTTGTCATGAAATACAGAAGCCTATGGTTAATACCGACCTCGAGAATTTTGCTTACTGCGGGAACGATAGATATGGGGCGATATGCCGTGGCGTCAGTTTTCTTACCCTTGCCTTTATATAAGGGACTAATCTTAACCCTTTTCAGGCCTGCTGGGTATGATCCCTGCCGCGCGCAACAGTTACACAAAAGGCTTAACGTGATTGCCAAGGATTTTGCGGCTAGTCCTACAATTTTAGCTGAAATGCCATACACGTCGTAGCTAGATTTAGCCGCTATATGGCTTTTTATTATCTTTTTTATTTCCGTCGGGGTAAATAGCGTAATCCTGAGTGACATATCGCTGGCCATGGAGTCAGCCGTCAGAACAGCGACTGCACGTGTGATGTCTGCCGCCGGGGCGCCGCATCTACTAGCCGCCGTCACAAATTCTGTATTAAGCGCGTCGACTAGCTCCTTCTTCGTGTTAAACGCCTGCCCGTTAGAGTCCTTGATGAGGTCGGTAAAATCGGTCCTATCGCGCCTATTACGACCTAGCTCCGCATTAACCACCATCCACATGCGTTTGGACTTGTTAGGGTCCTCGCGTATTTGGTTGGAGTAGAAATGGGTTCGCTTTTGCTTAAGCATAACGTTATATTTAAGCGATAGCTCTTCTACAAAATTTACTAATTGGACGTTGTCTGGAAAAATTGATTTTAAATGTATTGTGTCGTATAAAATATATTTTAAATTAAGTACATCTGCATCTACCCAATGTTCAGAATTCGTCAATGCGGGAACTCTTTTTAACGGAAAACAGGTATTAATTTTGCTAACTATCACCGTCAAAATAGCCTCAGTCAATAGGTTGCAATCGTGCCCTGCCTCATCCATTATCCTGGCCCAGTCGACCGACTCTAGGGCTGTAACAAAATTAATCCCATTCAGTGTGCTAAAGCTACGCCTCGTGACGAACGCAGGGGCGCGCGATACGCTCCGCGCAATAATTAGCAGTTGCGCGTGGTGGTCGCTGAGACGCGGGCACACGCCACTGACGCCTACCACCCGCTCGTATGGGAGGTTTGTATAAGCATGGTCGATTAAGGTGCTACTTTCGCCTGTGATCCGAGTTGGAAAATCGATTAACTGGGCAAAACCATTCGCCTGTAGTACATCCGCTAACTGCTTGGTTATTGACGAGTGTGTTAGTGTGTTAATATTTATATCACCCATTAGTATTGCGCTCTACTGGGCACTACTGGGCATAGGCTTCCCCCAACGTATGCTATAACGAACTTTCACAGTCCATCGGGTGTGGGGCCTCACAACGCTGCGTCGCCCGATTCGTGGTCACCATTCGAGAACCTTAATAACCCAACCGTTATCGGTACAGCGAGCTATATGGCCTGCCCATTGCTACTTCGACTCATCAACTTATTAAGTTCTGAGAGCTATGTCAGTGACTTTGGTTCTTCTACGAATTTCTATATTTCCCTTTGCCCAAAGTAATGAAAAAATATCCGCTTCTGCTAATGACTTGAAAGTAGCCGAATGGGATGCGGTACGCTTGCGTAGGCGGTCGCTACATCGATCGCACGACCTCTGACATTAAATGAAAGATGAGCTAACTCAGTGACGGCCGGGTTTGCCTTCTTCCGCTTTCGAAGTTTTAAAAGTTGCAACCACTCTTGTCGTTGTCACACTCATCTTCATCGTGTAACAGCTCATTTCGTACTTAGAAAATACATGTGACATGTGCACATAAGCCTGTAATACTTTTCAACAACGATCCTTGGCCCGATTTGGGACCGCCTTACCTATACCTGGTCACTGACCTCAATTCAGGATGACCAAGAAAGATCCAATCTCACGACAAGCAAGCATGTACAGAAAAAAGCCTCATTCCGTCGTACCTCCAGCTCCCCTTAATTATTCCATGGCAAGGACTCGCCCCTCATGAGCGTGCTGTTGTGCATGTATGTGCTGTTGGCCAATATGGCCCGAAGGCCACCATTCCCACTTTCCACGAGATGGTAACTCGCCGATACCATCGTGGTAAGTAAAATCCGCTTGTAAAATCCGTACAATGAAAGTTATGTACCACCAAAAGACCACCAACGCTTCTCTACTATCTTAAGCACTATAACTACTAAGTACCTCCTATGTGCAAATGCAGATACCATTGAAGGAGCGTTTCAGGATGTACTTGTACTTACACAAGATAAATGTGGTACTTAGCTACAAAGAGTTAGTAAGTCTTATAACATCTGATTCTGTTCTAGATGATTTTTACAGCGTCAGATGGAACTATTTTACTCATTTACAGGACGCTGTAGTGCCTGGGATATATTTATATGGAGTAGCTTTGCCCAGCACCTATACCATGCTCTTACTTTAGCCGGCATTGTCCACTGGAAAGCCATGGTCAATACGTGAGGAGCTGACTAAGCTGCAGGTTTCGTCACAAATTTTTCCTTCACCGTTTTGACCGCGTTAATGTTTACATACATTTTTCGACAAGAAAAATCCTTTGGTCGGCCAGTATTTGAACCCACGACCTACGGATCGAAAGTCGAGCTTCCTGCCACTAGCTAGGCTAGCACTGGACAACAAACTACTTATATAATCTCCGTTTAGGATGGGAGGTTATACTGCTCACTTTAGCGGATTATTATCTTCACTTAGCGGCTTTTCTACTTAACATAAAACCCTTTTAGTGTTAACAAGGTACTTTTTCGTAGCTTGGCTAGATTTCCATGCGTAACAATTCCGAAGGCCGAAATTACGTGGTTAGTTTAGGACTACTTTAAAATAGTAGATTATGCAACTAGGGCTTAAAGTAGTGTATTATGTCAAGGGCGCTATATTGAACCCCGAGAATGAGGAATTCTATGGTTAACTCCTGGGCGGAGCGAGGGAGTTAAGGCAAGAATCCTGAGTACGAGGGGTTCAAGATCGCCCAAGACAAATACACATTTAATCCCGCGATGCATACTCTACTTTTTATACTTTCTGCGAGGCAATTGAAAACAATGACTGTTAAGTAGACAGAAATGATTTTTCTGGAAGTAAGTTTACAACTACATATACCAGAGGCTTCAGATTGTATGCATTCTGGAGTCGAATCAAAATCACTGTCGTCGTCACTTGTCATTTTTTAGAAGTTTATTTGAATTAAAACTGAATTTCGGTGTAGATAACAGCCCAGCAGTTTGAGCGCTTGACGCCATTTTTTCTTTTTTTGTAGTCTATTTTGTAGTGGTCAGTTCGACATTCGAATAAATCCTTCTTCGTGCGCGGGTGAAAATGAATTTTGTAAAAAGTTTTCATGTTTTTCTTTTTTTTAATTTGTAGGCAGTGCAAAGAAAATGTTAACATACAGCCTTATTAGAATAAAATCTCATTGCACCCAAACATTTTTGAAACCAACCTCGATCAAGCACGACTACATGGGTTCCAAATGCAAATCACATTATGTCCCATGGGAAATAATGAAATTCAGTACAACATTATGACCCGGCTAGACCGTAGGGCTGTAATGACTTACTTTAGGAAAGGTTTGCATGACACATAATATGCCATTGACGAGCAGGTAGTATAAAAAAAAATTACGTTACAAAACAATAATGTAACAATTTTTATTTGTGCCCTATACGATGTTTACAATTCATTATTTTCAAAATTATAGCGCAGTACTAAAAATTGAGTTTTACACTGCAAAAACTATTCAGAAAAGTATGTACCTAACCCACAACTTGTCCCATTTTTATTTTGACCGAGTCTGATGGTGACCTTCTATTTGTCTTCTGTATTGTGGCATAATTTTAAAAATTATGAATATAATTCTTTGTGCAGGCTGTTTAAACATCAAATGAAATATGTGCCAGCTTCCGGTTTCCTCTGATGTAAACACTTTTCGATTGAACATTGTCGACTCAACAAAAAGTATACATATGATGAAATAAGAATTTACTTATTATGTTACGATTGCTTTCGTTCAGGACATCACTGATAACGGACAAAATGTTGTATCCTGAAAAAGACTCCGTTTTCATGTGTACTTGAAAGAAGATAAAAGATTCAGGTGCTTTTGAATAATGTAGAAACAACATTCAGAGCCTATACAGGAAACATTACTTATCCCTTGCTAGGTTGCTAGACATCTTGTCATAAATAAGGTTTTTTGAATAACTCCGTCATTCAAAAACAATGTATAGGCTATTCTCAAACATAATACAAATCTTGTACGCTCAACGTAGTTTTTTTAATACAACTAAGGTGGGACAATCTCACGGCCCACCTTTTGGTAAGTGGTTACCGTAACCTATGAACGCTTGTTATACCAGAGGCGTCACGGACTCGTTGCCGACCTTCCTGACCAGACTATTTAAAACAATAATGTTATTTACTGCGATCTGCATTTTGACCGAAAGCGGATGTACCTCGCAGACGGGCAGCTCCAATTTAGAGCGAGAAAATCTTCATCAATCGAAAAGATAATAATTCAAAGGAACTACCTAAAATAAGAATGTTTGCAACTGTTGTTCCACACAAACCAACCGTACCATCAGAATTATTTGCTGTACTTGGAAGTTGAAAACTGGAAGCTCGGAATCTAGGTCACGCACACAACCCCAAATCAGCCTGTAACCACTCACACAGAGCCACTTTCTCAGCCTCCGTACTACCTGCTTTGATTCGTACGTACAGTCAACCATTTTGTTTTGTAGGCCACTGTAGAACCTTTTTACACTAGATCTATGGCATCATCGTTGGATCTGCCTCTAGATCTACTAGATATTACGTACGACTCAGAAGGTTATCAGATTAATAAATAAAAAATAATAAATATTCCGGACATATCACACATTGTCAACTGATCCCAAACTAGGCATAGCCTGTACTATGGGTACCGAAACTGATATACATAATAGATATATATTTAACACCCAGACACAGAACAAACATCTGTGTTAGTCACAAATGTTTGTCCAGTGCGGGAATCGAACCCGCGACCGCTAGCGCAGAAGGCAGAGTTACTACCAACTGAGCTATGAGGCCAGTGTATTCTGTATCAGCTTTCTAAAAATAAAATCTCTTTGAGAAGCGATAAATAAAATAAAAATGTACAATCTGTTGACAATACTAACGTTTATTTTAGACTGTGGACAATTCTATGTTTTTTATTAATTACAATCTAAAGAAATAAAAATCAATTTTCACATCTATGACGGAGCATCACATGAAAACGGCTCTACCGATTTGTAAATTGTTTTTTTCGTTGTTTTCGTAAACGTATTTCGTATCTCGTATAGGGTTTGCGTGAACTTTTTTTTTTTAAATATCTACGCGAGCAAAGCCGCATGCGGAGGCTGGTGCATAATAAAAGTCGGTTAGCCGTAGCACAATTTAAAGATTGATCGATAAATAAGCTTTGTATCAACAAAAGGGAATGACGTTAACAATCGATTTAGTTTGAAATGGTTCTATAGTGGCATACGAATCAAACTGGTTGACCGTACGTCCGTACCCTACGTCATAGTGTGCTTTATATAGATTTATAGACAGGGGTGTGAGTTTAAGTTTACAGCCTTCTCGCGTTATTGACTTTAAGGATTCCTTTATGATGCCGTTTCATGGTTCAGGCAGGTCATGATAAATACACTTAACTGAGAGTCGTTATACTAAAGGAAATTAATTTTATAAGGAATTTTATTTTAAGCAGCTCTTCTTTTAATACCTACAAGTTTCATTGGACTGAATACAAAAGCAAGGACACCGTTAATAATTAAAGCCTCTTCGAAGTTTCTCTTGAATGCCTTAATATTATGTGGTAGGTAATTTTCTTCTCATTTTGGGGAAGATTTTCTTTATTCGTTTTTACTCCATATTTTGCTAGATAAAATTACTTCAACCCGTACCTAGTAAAGATTATGTGCTTACCTAAAAAAAGGTCGCATATTATCCTTATAAAGCTTAAATGAACTGCCAATAATGATCATATTAGCAAGCAAAACATTGGCAATAAAGGTAAATCGATTTTCAGAATTCGCTAACGCTATCAATTTCGAAAAATGGACAAAGGATGGAACGAATATCTACTACCGTTGTCTACTTTTCTCGATTATCAGTGACAATCGCATTCACATTGTGGCAATGACTGCCCAACTGCCCGATCAATTTATGTATGCACGGGGCATAATCGCACACATTAGTAAAAATACTCAATAACAAAATGTAAATTGAATTGCGAACCATTATGATTGTTCGCGGTACTTTTACTCATTGAAAGCGGGTATTATCATATGTACAAGTTATAAATCAGAGTCAGCGCTGACTCATAGGTAGTGCCGTAAAAATATGCTTTCCAAGTAATTGGGGCTTTTACCAGTAATATTTATTCTTACTGGTATGTAATATATATTTTTAGAGATGTTCAAACAGAACACGATAGCACAAAGAGTTTTCAGAGTAAAGTTTACTCTTTCAGAGTAGTGCATTTACGAATGTAGGCTCATTTTCATTGATTAAAAACAAAAAGATCGTTCTAGTTGCTTCATCATCATCATTTCAGCCGTACGACGTCCACTGCTGAACATGGCCTCCCCCACAGACAGAGCGAATTCCTTATCATGTGGGGGGGATTTGCCCATACTCACCACGCTGGGCATGCGGGTTGGCGAGCGCAGTTAGAGCTATCGTTGTTAAAATAGGAGACGCTGCTGCCCATCCCCTAGCTTTTTTCCCTTAGTCGCCTCTTACGACATCCGCGGATAGGTAGATATGGAGGGGCCTATTCTTCAGCCGGGCCCTAAAGTCTCCTCTAGTTGCATAAATAATCAATAATGTATATTGTAGCTCTGTGCATTGCCTCTCTTCAGGTTCTTGTCTTGTTTTTAAGCTGAGGTTAAAAAATATATTTAATTATTCTATTAAAAAGTTGTATCACCTTATCACAACGTGTGTGCCGAAAGTTGCGGGAACTAGCTAAGATAACATCGTCTAAATCAGCCCACGGCTACATAAACCACTTAATTTTGCTCTGATAATCTCCAACACACAAAAGCACTGACCGCAAATTGTCCTGGTTCGTAAGTGAGTAGCAGGAGCAGCTGGGACACGAGCTGCTAGATGTGCCAAAGGTGAATGCAGCCAGTGTTTCTATATATAGCCAGTCAGGGCAAGCCTCTACGAGGCTCCTTACTCTCGTAAAAATAAGGTATCTTTGCAATTTTGTGGTCTCCCTAGACTTTTTAGAGGTATGTCTAATAAAAATCTCTGAGTAGTAGAAATGTGGGGCCCAAACCGACATACGTCACTTTAATTAAAATGGCCGCCAACATTGTGGCGGTCGTAAGAGATGGTGGATAGAATCGGCTCAAGAACGATTGTGTAGTAATTAGGGGTACCTAAGCTTTCGTGCAGTAGTTTCTCGTGGAATAAAGTCTACGAATTATAAATTTGTACTGAATTCCAAATTAAGTTTTTTTTATTCTAAATACCTTTGGAAACATTCTTCAGTACCTATTACAAAATTATCAAACTTAGGTACGGACCTCGGCTTGGGCCGTTGCTCTAGGGAGGTTTTTTGAGGAGGATATCGGAATCACCAGAGGGGGCGGAAATGCACGGACGGGTCGTTCTGTCGTCATCGAGCCCCCCGGCGGGGTCTGTGTGATATGTGGAGTTTTTTTGTGTCGGGGTTTGATGAAGAGGACAATTCATCCGGATCTCAAAGAACATGACTTGGTCGATGGAGGAATTGGCTTCGATAATCTTGGGCACATGAATTCTTCAGTTCCTTTTAGGTAGGTATTAGTTTCGCCACAACTTTGAGAACCTATGGCCGTATTTCACATAATAGTTGGCGATATTGGTATTTTTGGGAAAGGTCGTGTGGGAATGTCAATGCCAGATATTTATTTTGGTTTGGGTGATATTTTATTTTACGTTTTCGTTATCAATTTAGAAATACGCTTCTATCGATAGCTATCTTGAAACTTATTTCAAGCAAGCTATCAAACTATGGGACTGTGCGGAGTCGTTGTTTATTTCCTTTGTAGTAAGCATTAAATTAGGTATACATTATTATTGTACCTAAAAAAATAAACTAAAAAAACCACCTCACGTAGGTATATGTTATATTTATATATATATATTTTTTTAACAAATAATCATTCACTAACCAATAAAAAGTTATCAAGTAAGAATACCTAGTTCATTTTCCATGTGAAAAAGATATTTCCCTTTTGAAATCCTATTTTATGTACCAAGTATTAATGTATTTCAGCTTTCCTTAATACCCGCGAGAGCAAATTTAATATACTACTCGCATGTGGAGCCAATAACCTTCTACTCCATCTTTTTGTTTTATAACTTCATAGTAAAGTTTCTCAGAATACAAAAATACTTGCAAATCCGACTCATCCAAACTAAAGATCAAAGTGCATCTGGGGGCGTAGCAATTTTTAGGAACGAGCTCTCTACTTCCCTGTTCACAGCTATCTGTCCCTTTCCATCAATCCCCGGGATACCTAGATCCGACCTATGCAGAACCTGATAAACTGTACAAATGCAAGCCACAATAAACCTTGTTGCTTCAAAAATATGTAACAAATGATGTATGTTAAGCTCTGCCCGGGTTACAACAAGCCTGTTGCGTTACAACATTATGGATACTACGAGAAGTGATGGAAAATGGATTATTGTTGAAGTTCATTTTATTTGCGGATGCCGTATGTGAAAAGATTAAAACGTACGTATTCATTCTATAGCGAATAAACAAAGGAAACGTACTTGCTGGTGGAGTGGTGGTAGTGGCCCCGCCTTCCGATTTATAGGTCGTGGGTTCGAATCCCCGTCGTGCACCAGTGGATTTTCTATTCGGAAAATGTATGTGCCCTATACAAGTGTTCTCATACGGTGAAGGAAAACATCGTGAGGAAGCCGGCATGCCCTATAACCTAAAAATTCGAAAACATGTACACGGAGGCACCCTAATGACTAGCACACGTTACGACAAATTGCCGTCTGATCGTAGCGATTCCTCTTACGTGTACTGTGTGCTAGGCATAACTATCATATCGTAGCCAATCAAAATACGAAATTTAAAAATCTGGTAGACCTGAATTCTTTTACCTGAGCTTTGTTTTACATGACTGTCTATAACGTACATAATTTACGGTATCGTGTACAAAGGCCATTTACTTTGTCGTAACAGCAGTACTATGGAACTCAATTGACCCGGCTCGGGGCATGTAATTTCGCTCAATTGGTTGCTTCTGTACAACCGTAGTTTGGCATTCTAATGCTTCCTGGATAAAGGAACGAGGTATCCTTTAAGAAACTGGTATACCCATACCATACACTTAGTACATATCTGCTGGATGTACTTATAGCAAAGACAATATTTCTACTATATCTATTATCTTTACTTATAGTAAGGTAGTCTTGTGGCAGCAGATTGTTTGAGAATTGGTTGGCTTTATGAATTGTTGATTTGGCAGAATACAAAATGACCTAGAAAGAACAGTTGCTTTTCTGAGTTAGAAAGCTATTATAAGCCAAAAAGTTCTATCGTTTAGGAACCAATATAACGTGAACTCCCATTTGGTAAAGTTTCTATCATTTCGTAGTTCAGGTATGGAGTTCAGGATGGGCTATAAGATAAAAACATGCTAAAGATCAGATTTTTAAAATTTATCTTAGTTGGACTCAGTGATCAATTCATCATCGAAGCACCATTTTTTCCCAGACATCGCAAGATCTCAGTTCGGGGCTTACCACTAGTTTATATTCAAGACTAAAAGGGACGGGGACACTTAGGGTACATTGCCCTATTTTGCGAGGCAACTGCAAAAGTGACAAAACAGGCTCCCGTCCCAAATTCTTTAGATTACCTAATACGAACAGGGAAGGCTCGGGCGTGAAGTTTTACGATCGTCGTAAAGTGCCTACCATCAATTTCAGGAGCCAGAGTGAGACTGTTAAATGGCACCCTAGGATAAGTAATAATAAATGTAGGGCAAAAGAAGGCTGATGTGGACATACAAAATCATGAACTCAGGATGTAGCGGCATATAGACATCAAAAACTCTGTTATTATTTAAAACTAAGAAAGGTTTCAAAATTACGCTCGAATAACTGACGGTCGTTGTGGTAGTATGGTTCTTGAGTGGAAACCACGCACCGGAAAGTGCAGCCTAGTACGGCTGTAGTACGGTAGTAAGTTGCCGTTGGTCGCAGGCTGTACAAGAAAGGTCGCTATGGAAATCTATGGGAGACACCTACCTTCAGCAGATATCCTACGGCTGAAATGATGATCATAAAAATTGGAGTAAGTTATTCCGTGGTTTTATTTTATTAGAAAATCTATTCTGAAATAAAAACTGTCAAGTGCGAGTAGGTATTGCGCTCTAAAGCTTTTGTACGTAACGGGGGGCCGGAAAATCAAGATCTGAAGTGTATGAAGTGACTAGAGTCATGGTTAACGCGGACGTATTCCCAGGCGGGTCAGCTGGTATCGTATACGTGAAATTGTACTTTCCGGAATGCAAAGTACCTAATTCTGCAGTGTGGAAGATTGCTTGCTCGTGCTCAATATGTACAACGTGTTCTATACAAATGCACAGTCACCACGGCCACTGCAACACGGCGAGGAATATGCGAGAATCTTAAGCTTTCAAATTGGTCTTACCTAACAAATTCAGTCAGGCCTTTTACCTGTATCTGAATGCACTTCGTTGAATTAATACAAATGCATAATCTACGAAATAGTAATCCTCCAAAGCAGTTTTAAACTGCGTGCTGCGTGAAATTCATTTCTAAATGATCCTTTAAAGTAAATTTTAAGTTTTGCAAGTCCCTAAAATTCAAACTCAGAATCGACTTTATTCAGTTATAAGGATCATTCTGAAACGAATTTTAGGTCACATATCGCACACTGTTTGAACATGGCTTAAGGCTTATTTTAGTTTAGCTTATTTTAGCCATAATATTCAACTCATAAGAAGAATAATCCATACATTTTGCCCTACTAATTCCTGTCTAAGCTGAGAATTTGAAACTCTCCCAACTTTATAAAAACTTTGCCATTTCCATTACGAAAAACGTCCAACCACTTCGGGTAAGCCGTGCGACATGTCAAATCTTACTTATTCGTATTCAGTCATGTGAGTAATCTCCGGTTCTAATACCTATTAGGATTACGGTTCAGCCTGTCTGTTCATTTATTACTTGAAAGTTGCCGTTATTTTGGCGTATTCATAATCATCAGCATTCCAGCCGTTTGAAGTCCACTGCTGAACATCGGCATCGCCTACAGATTTCCGGAATGACTTCTTCCTATCTTCCTATCATGTAGGGGGAATTTTCCCATACTCACCACGCTGGGCACGCGTGTTGGCGAGTGCAGTTAGAGCTATATCTTTGAAAATAGGGGACGCTGCTACCCATCCCCTAGCTTTTTACCCTTAGTCACCTCTTAAGACATCCACGGGTAGGAGTCCCACTGCGGGACAAATGTTTGCATGATCTGCAAATATTTGTTCCGGGTCTGGGTGCAGTTGTGGTACCGTGGCACCCGTAGGGAATCCTAGTGACTTTGAATGTGACTGTTGGATGTTAATTATTTATAATAGGCAATAAAAAAATGAATTACTGAATGAAACCTCCGCCTTTTTTTTTGAAGTCAGTTAAATAGACAGAATAAAGATAGGAGGCCATTGTACCCAGCTGTGGGTTATATGAGAGATGGTGATGAGCTGTTGGATGCGTGGGTGAACTCCAGCAACCTTTCTCCTATATTATCTTTGACTCCAGCTATCTATAACTGTAGCCTTGAAGAAAGAAAACAAAAGACGCCATAACGACACAGACAGCAGTCTAGACCCAGTTTTGTTATTCATTATCTGTTTCCCAATGAAGACAGATTCGCAAGCCAGCACATAAATTACACAGTCTCGACAAAACGTGACCGTACATAACCCAGTTCCCGTTAAGTTATATCCCGGGGTAATGTCAGCATGAATTCTGATTTTACGAGCCCTGGCAGAGCCACTCGTGGTTCGTGCAATAAATATACCATCTGCTTGTGTAACTTTGTAAAGCATAGAAATGTTGTTTTCTACCTGAATTCATCCTTATATATTTTTAAGGTTATATAACTTTATATCAACTTCGACGATCCCGGTGGCGCAGCGGGCGGGTGCCCGTCTGAGGAGCAAAGGTTACAGTATCTGGGTGTTATAGTACTATGGAACTCGTACTAGTTTCTCGTACCCACGACAAGGTATGTGACTATGTCTGTGACTGCTGGGTGCTATTATTTTTATTATTATAACTGAGCTGGTTGGGTTCGAATAACAAAACAACTAACAACAATAACATTTGCATATTACAATACAAATATCAAGCAAATATCAGTTGTTTTGGGGTCAAATCAGTTCAAACTCAATTCATTAGCTTTTTGAGGTAGCAATCTTGATCTCGAACTTCTCGTACGTTTAGTATTAAGTTTCAAAGATGATAAAAATACCAAAAACCGCTGTTTTTAAAAATTTCGGAAAGTAACTAATATTGAACATTTTGTTATTTATTCCGGTAATATTCCTTGTTTTGGTTGATAGAACCTTTTGTAGGTATACATATTATGTATCACTTTGTAAAGCCATCAAGCTATAAAGAAGGTTATTGAGCGACCTAAAAACTCCATAACCAGAGTACGCCTGTACCAAACCTACGCCTTTGCTCGATACGAAGATGTTTACAAATGAATTTGTACCAATATTGTGTCGTAGCAGTTGCTACGTTTCGTAGAGCACCTGTAGCAATAGCTACGCTACTCGTAGTGTACCCGTAGCACAGTTTGTAGCTAGTTGCTTTATATACTAACCAAGTATGTACTTGTCTGCCTACGCGGTGGATATCTCAGTTGTTCCTTATTTGTTTATTTAATCTTTATTGCACAAAAAAAACAATGTACAAAAGGTGGGCTTAATGCCAAGGCATTATCTACCAGCCAGCCTGATTGGGTAGAAACAGGAGGTTGGCCTTGTACTATAATTTCCTTGGACAATACTATTCGTTTTCCAAAAGTACAGCCAAGACTGGCCTTTCTGTTGTATATACGAGTATTAACCCCACACTAGGAATCCTGTGACGTGGATATCAGACACTACAAGTACTACAGCACCAAGATCCGAAACAAATATTAGCAGATCATGCAATAATTTGTCCCGCAGCGGGAATCGAACCCGTTGCGTCTCCGATGGGCACTCGCCCGCTACGCCACCAAGGTCGTCCTCTATAACTATTATTTATCTTGAGTTATTATTTATTTTTCTGCTTAATTATTTAACTCGATGATAAATCTAAAACTCAAACGCAATGAAACTTTTTGATTACCTATACATTTTGTAATTATACACGTTTTAATTTTATTACTCTCACTAAAACCATAGGCATCTGGTACGAAATTTTGCCTTATTATGTATGTAAATAACTTTTATAACTTCTCACAGCTTGCTACTTCATTCGGGTAGATTTTCGGTGGTTTTAGCGCTCATAAAGCTGAAACGTTGATAATTTACCGTCTATCTCGCGAGAGTTTATGCCTGAAGCCTCGGTTGCCTAAAAAAGCAGTAACCGTAATATAGCCTGGAGATTTTCACCTTTTTAGCAATCAAAAGAGTGCACACTACTGCTTGGCAAAGGCTTCTCTTCCCTTCTCTTATTCGCTACTATTGTGGGCTTCTGTCGGGCCAGTTTCTGAAATGCATGTAAGATTAAAGGCCAAAGAAATAATTGGCATTTGTCATTCTTCACAGTAAAATAACGGCCCTCACTGACGATTACCACTCTTGATGGTGATTTTTTTTATAGTGCTAACCCATACTAACGGAATACTATGATTGTTATTATATTTTATTTATTTTATTTTTATTCGGATAAACAACTAATAAAAGAAACTTTTTTTTAAATTGGCGTTTATATGTATACTTTGAAACCAATTATATATTTTCGCATATATCCTATATCCCAAGCAATTTCCCTTCAGACGGGATTTGAACCCGCAACCTGCCAATACGCTCAGACGCTTACGCTCAGACGCTTCCACAGTTTGGGAAGTGGCTCGGTAGATAAGTTGGTTAAAGCATCCCCGTATCGAGAAGGTTGCGAGATCAAATCCCATCTGAGTCGAAAATGTTTGGTATATTATAAAAAAAACTTTGAATTATATTATTACTTAAGATGCATTCTAGTACAAAGTAGATATTGACTGTGTACCCGTTCGATTTGGTAAAATTAACGATCGTCAAGTATTTCTCGTTGATTGCCTTTTATAAAAATTTACACACAAACCGTTCTTGCGATATTCACCGCTGCGCAAAGAAGCTGGAATAGTACAGCTATACTGGTTTCATCTATGAACGCACCCTAAGTGGTGAATTATTCTTGAACCTTTAATAAATAAAGATTGCGTTGAGTTTTCATAAAACTAACCCTTAATATATTAAAGCTTTACTTACCTCTGTAGAGTAAAATAAATGGTGTTGTATAATAATCCTATTTGTTTGAAAGTAGCGTCAGGGAATGAGAATTTGAGGAGCAATAGGTTAGCGTGGTATGGGATTAACATGCAGAGCGATCATGTCACAAGAAGAGTGGTAAATATGTACCTATGTGGAAGGATATAAGGGAAGAGGTAGACAAAGAAGATGGATGGATTGTGTGAAAGGCGCCATGAGTAAGAAAAGAGTTAATACTGACATGATGGCTGATAGAAGTGAGTGGAAGAGAAAAATATGTTGTGTTCACATGAAGTAGGACATGGATGATGTTATATAATCTTATTTTTTAGGGTTCCGTACCTCATTTGGAAAAAACGGAAACCTTATAGGATCACTTTGTTGTCCGTCTTTCTGTCTGTCAAGATCCTTTTCCTCAGAAACGGCTAAAGGTATCAACTTTTATTAGAGTCCGCGAGTTTATAGCGCCGTATACAAATCAAGTTTCTGCTCAATGCGATTAAAAGATACGGCACTGAATGTCTAATTTTGTAATAATAATAAAATAAGGAAGGTTTTAGAGGAGGAAGGGCACAGCGAGATTTTCTCGTTCTGAATTGGAGCAGCCCGCCTGGGGAGGTTACCTCCACCTTACAGAAGATCGCAGCCAAATAACAATATTTGTTTCAAATAGTGTTGTGTTCCTGCGATGAGTAAGGTTGCCAGAGCTCTTTAGGGGGGAAAGGGTTCGGGGTCGGCAACGCGTGCGTGATGCCTCTGGTATTGCAAGCGCTCATAGGCTACGGTAACCGCTTACCAACAGGTGGGCCGTATGCCTGTTTGCCACCTCAGTAGTATAAAAAAAAAGGTAAGGCTTTTTTTCGGCTACCTTGCGGTGAACTCCTTGGCTTACCACATACGTACGTAAGTAGGCGCTTCCTTCAGCTAATAACTTGCGATGTAATAACACGAAAATGGTGGAATAAGGTATTGGATAACCACTTATCAAATAGCCGCAAACCACTTTATCTTCTTAAACCGCGCTTCATTAAACTGTCCGTGAAAACTTGACGAAACCATTTTCATGTTCATATTAATATCTTCATACGCTACTACGCTGTTTTAATCTTTACCACCTTGTTATAGAGTTTAAATCACATTGGCGATTGCAAAGCAATAACGAGTGTTTACGGTAAGATGTCGGAGGCTAAATTGGGGTGTATATAGGTCAAGGTATGGCTTAGGCAAGGGAAAGTTGAATAGGGTGGAAGGTTGTGGGTAGATCAATGCGAATCAAGTTGTGTTCAGACAAATTGAATTTGTGTTGAGAGTGCTTCTAGCTTATTAAATTCTAAGTTTATTAGCTTTTACTGAACCTCAAGAACAGGGATTTATCTGACCTGTAAAGAATGTTTTTGAAATCTGCCCTTTCCATTATTACATACATACTTCTGGCCATACTCAGTCCGTTCGGGAACGTTAGGTACTTGAGTACTGAATCAAGGAAAATTTTTTTTATTGAGATGACATAATTTAGCGTGAATCGTGACACAAGTAGGTTTTGTGAAATTTTTCATTGAAAAACATTAAAAAGATCCAGCTAGCGTCACTGCTTACACTTGAGCATAATATCGGAATACGGGACTAGGATTCATTGTGTCGTAGATATCAGAGATTTAGTCCCTAAATCCTCTTAAAAATCCCCTACAAAGGAGATTTTGAAACTTTTAGTGTCATTTACTATGTACCTATTTAATAATTTATGATATGATATATTACCTTCTACGGTACCCAAACTAAGAAGAATATTTATTTGTGTAATAAATAAAAGATTTTTTTTTTACCACAATCTCACCTGATGATACGTGACGATGTGGTCGACGGTGGGTGCATTTGTTTACATTTGCCGGTCATTTATTCGCACCTTTTATCATCGAAGCCGCATTATCAGCCAGTCGCTTGCCGCGTTTCCAAGCCAGTTTCTCTACCAAAAATACTACAAAAAATGCCAAATCCTGTGATCCGCTATACGTTAGGTCCGTATATCGAAGTGTACTTCCCCAATCCATATTAAGCAAAGTTTGGGAACTCTGCTGCGATTCATAAAGACTTAAGTACTAAATAAAACTTCCATTGTTAGAGCAGGGTTGCCAACGTACAGAGGAGAGTCTAAAGTTGCAGTAGATTAAGGAGTTGTATCTCTAATATATTCAAAGGGATCGATAATTGGTTTTAAAGTGCTTGATAAAGCTCATGGTGGTGGTAATTATTAATACGAATTAAAGGGCATATTAACGCAATGGTTACTATCATTTGATTATGCAGGTATAGAAGACCTACTTAAGTAGGTTTCTACTTTTCCACCCACACAAACACAACCCGCGTGCGAATTTAATATATGGGTATCTCCTGTTACCCAGACTCTTAAGAGACTGGTGCATCAGCAGATCCCATCACACTCACTCCGAAACATACACACACGCTCACCAAAACTAAATTTCACTCATATTTATATTATTATCAAATTTGTCACTACCACTTACCTTAATGTTATCTGCCACTATTTTTTGAGTTACCATAATGTTCCAATGTCAATTGGGCGAGAACTGTTTCCTGGGCCACAGCTCACGCTTTTCCAGGGGACTGGGCCTCATTTAACTTATTCCTCTTTAATTATGGTCAATAAATGATTTTTCTATTTCTATTTCTAATTATATGCCGTCCTTGTTATGTTAAGCGCTATCATACAAATGATTTTGGACGATCAGAATAATAATAATAGAGTCACAGCGGCGTAGGTGAAATTGCTTCAATGTAGTAGCGGTAGCGTAGTTGCGACGAGACAAAAAATGCCTATTTGATCAAATAGGCATTATGGCTGATGAGACATAATATCAGAAAAACCTACAAAAAAAAATTAAAAGATGAATACAGTGCGAAGTAGAAAACAATCCTCAGTGTAAATATTAGTGATAAAAAGTGCCTTAAAAAACAATAACATCAAAGTAAGTAGATATCTATCTAAATACATATAAATCAATAAAGAACTAACTAGCAAGGGATAAACTACAGACACACTAGTTTGTCTATAATCGATGATAACTCCCAGTTACTTGGCCATAATAATATCATCATCGCGATGATACATTACCCTGATACAACCCTGCTGCAAAGTTAAGTAATAACAGTTAACACTGAACAAAAGTATGACGGCTCAAGTTTCCCTGATGTGAGCGCTAAGAATGTCTCATTCAAATCTTTGGACAGATTTTCCTTATGTTTTTATGTTGTTCTCTGTAGAGATTGCGTTTTATGATTATTGTTGCTTTGTTTCAGCAGCGTGATAAAATAGAATGAGATCTGTCTTACGCCTTCACACTGGTATATAGGTTCACGATTTTAATCCCCAATGAGGAACCTCAGATCTCTAATAAACCATTCGAGGCTAGAGCCCACTCAGGATCACTGGTTTTGGTCGACATCTACTGCATCATCAGCATGTTAGAAGTGCGCTGTTGAGCAGTGGACTTGATGGAGTGGAGTTAACCTCTGCAAATAAAAATAAAACGCAGCACAGGCAGGACTAGATGAGAAGACATCAAACATCGAACATCAAAGATTTCTACGAGACGATGGTTGTAGACCGCACATGATTAGTTGCTGTGGAAAGCTATGTATCTTATGCTAAGCAGTGGACGTCGTATGGGGTTATGATGATGATGATGAGCAGCAATTATAAACATTTTATAAGTTAGCATTTATAACCACAGTACAGTCCGTCAGAAGCTAAAATGCACTATGAGCCCGTAGAAATAAAAGTAGCCTATGCCGCATGGTCCCCGGGAACCAGGATGTGGGTTAACTATGGCCTAATATGACCAAAATCTGCTTTAAAGGTGCCTACAATAACTTCTCGTATAATTAAATCTTCTTCTTCTTATAGATTTATTTCATATTTATTGAAAGTAATACATATAAGAGGCTTCCGACTGTTGACCTCCCTTTTAATCTCTGTAGCGACGGGTACAAACAGAGAAACTTATCTGATTGGTCTCCGTGTTTGTTTCTTCGGAAATGGATCGGAAATGAGATAGATACTATGAGCAATCGAACATGATGGGTACTCTTGTTTATTTTTATTTGCAGAGGTTAACTACCTTTATGTTAGAAAACTGTTTTTTTTTCCAATCACTCGCATTATATTTGATCGTTTTTTTTTAAATTTAGGTGCATTTCGATAAAGTTTCTCGAATAGCGAACAAACTGGACGACGCAGTGTTGGAAGGCCCTCCAATACTGCGTCGTAGAGATTTAACGAGAATTTATTGTAGGCAGGCACCTCTAAAGCAGATTTTGATCGTATTGGGCCATAGTTAAGCCACCCATTAAGCGGACTATGATGGTTTCCGGAGACCATGCGGCACAAGTCAACAAAACCCGAGTCAGTCTGCGTCTCCTAGTCGAGCCAAATGTCCCTCGGGGATCCCGAAAACCAAAATATATCTCAGAAAAAGAATCTGACTGAATCCGAGAGAAGAAATAGCAACGAGGTCGTCTGGCAGACTTTTTAAAGAGAAAGTAAAGCGGGGTCCTGATTAGCTCACTAAAAATGATGCGTGTGAACGTGTGTGTAGTATGTATGATGTGGAGACCCTATACTGGTATACTGAACTTGTCACATGTGTTCGAATTTTTAGGTTTTAGAACATGCCAGTTTCCTTATGATGATTTATTTACGTTTGAGAGCACTAGTGAAGCGCACATAAATTTTCCTATTGTGTTCTTTGATGCACGACATGGTTTCGAACGCACGAGCTTTGGATCGGAAGGTGATGCTCGGTTACAGGTCACTAATAAGTTGCCAGCTTTAGAGTTCCCGAAATTGCTTGATTCACCATTTACCGAAGCGACTTCGCAAGCTAATGGTGCTCTCAGCGTTACTTAGCTACGAATAGGCAATGTTTATGAGATTTACGATTTGGGAAAAACGTTTGCTTTGCTACGTTTGCGGAGCTCTATTGCCTATTCGAGAAAATTTTACTTGTTAATTGTTAAGTAAATATTTTTATAAGTAAATTATATCAAATAATGTGTCCAGTACCACTTATCTTACAGTTTCTAGTTAAGGCGAAGACACTTTTTCTTCTGTTATTTTTAGATAAGCACTATCACTCTCACTACTTATTAAAGATATGAAGTACTTTTTTCTACTCAAATAGAATTAATTTTCCATGGCATTATGAGATTAATCTATTAATTTTCCCGGGCTTATCCTGAAACCTGAACTAAATAGGTGACCTACCATCCAAACGGTTCCATTTGACCTGAATATAGGTCTAAATTGAGCTAAATATAGGTCGCCTGGGTCTGTACAGCTTCCTATCTATCTATATCTATGTAGGTCAATCCCTCGAAGTTAGATTAATCCCCTGTTCAGCGCCAGATTGATCGGGGCAGGCTTTGATAGGTCTGCTAATCCTCTGAGAGGAATTTGAATCTTTTAATGCTAGTAGCTGATACGTGTGTTGTAGGGTACAATGAGAGTTGGGTGGATCGGGACCGCCTGAATATTTTGAGAAAGGTAATCTATACGGTATAAACTCTTTTCGGTCGACTTTGCTAGCGCGTGGTAATGTAGGTACCTAAAGGGGCGTGTTGGCGTAGTGGAAAACACCCTGTTTTCAATCCGAAGGTATTCGTTTCAAACTGTGGTCATCATCATCATCAGCCTGTAGAAATCCACTGCTGGACACAGGCCTCCCCCAAAGAGTTCCATGACGAACGGTCTTGAGCCTTTTCCATCCACCGACTTCCCGCAACCTTCACAATGTTGTCGGTCCATCGGGTGGAGGGCTTTCCAACACTGCGTCGCCCGGTTTGAGGTTGCCATTCGAGAACCTTTACTCCCCAAGGGTTGTCGGTTCTGCGAGCTATATGGCCTGCCCACTTCAACTTGCTAATTCTGAGAGCTATGTCGGTGACCTTAGTTCTTCTACGGATTTACTCATTTCTGATCTTATCACGTAGTGAAATTCCAAGCATAGCTCTCCCGTTGCGTTGTTGTGGTCACACACCTCTAGATTTTTCATGAAGCGGTGAAGGGAAACATCGTCAGGAAGCAAGTTACTATGGACTTGCAATCTGTCACGTTAGGAATGATAACTACGATACTGCAATATGTGATCATTAGTGAGCATGTAATGTTTGTTGTACCTCTGCCTACCCTCAAGGATCAGTGTGTCTGATGATATTTAAGGATGTCTAATTAGAGATTACATTCGTGAGCCTATTTCTTATCCTTTTTTTTTGCATAATCTAAACATCGATGAGCCATACACCGTGAGGGTCATTAGAGAAGATAAAAAAACATTTTTTAACAAGAAGTTAGATGAATCTAGGCACACTTAAAATTCATACTTAGTACACAACACAATTTAAAAACTAGAGAAAATCTTTCGCCGGGAAGACTATTTTCTTCTCATTTATAATCTTAATCTCAACACGATGAACAAAGGCTCTGAGATAAAAACATCTTTATCCTTAACTGCTATCTTTATCGTATTCCTATAGAGCCTCCAAGCCTTGTATCAGAAAAAAAACAATTCTTCCATAAAATATATCGCACCAAATCCTTTGTTTCGCGAGAGGATACAAGCGTTAAGTGCGAGATAAAACATCCTTATTGCCCGATTTTATGTCGAGCCTTACGTTGCTTTTATCTTTTACTTACTTCTGTGTACTGAAATAGGTTTGTTTGTGAAAAAAATGTTATAGTTAGTATGAAATATAAGCCAACTAACATGTAAATAAGTACCAATGTAGGTTATATACCTAATATACAATGTACATGGCCAGAAACTCAGGGGTACAATTTTTATGTTGAAAAACAGCTTGTTTAGTATCGAAGATCAAATAAGAAGAAAAATAACTTTTTTTTTACCAAAATGAATTGACAAAATAGTCTCCAACATTTCGAGAAAACTATGTTAACCTCATTTACGGCTGAAAAAACATTTTGCAACTGGGACATGTGAATTTGAACGTGATCATTCAAAGTCACATTTCCCGGAACTCCGCAAAACCAATTTCCATGTAACTTTTTTGTTTTTGTTTTCGTATTTGACCAATCTAACAATCTCGGTTCGATTCGTTTTCGTTCGAATTTATATAAATTATTCAGTTACACAAACAGAAACATCGATTTTTTGGTTTTAGTTTTTAGGAACTTTTTATTCAAATAATTAAAGTTTCATGAATTAAGTTCAATGTAGCAGCTCAAAAATTATTATTCTAATAGGCTGTTTTGTCTACGTCTAGATAAATTATGAAATACTACGTATTTCTTAATTAATCTAGACTTTCAGCTCAAGTACCACCCGAGTCACGACTTCAAAATTGTCTTATACCTAGAAAGTGTTTTTTATGAAGAAAGGAAACAAACAAATTAATATTTCTCACTCCACACCATTCTATAGCAGCTCCAATCATTAAAATAATCTCTGAAAAGTCGGGTCTTTATTTGTACCAGCAAGATTGCAGCAAACTTCAAGGTTGCAAAGTGCATTACAGTCTCTCAAATAGGTCTGCGTATTTTTAGATCTGTGACCCATTTTCAGGGGGGTGCTACGTCCCGGGCAAAGCTGCGCGTTCTACTGGCCCACATGTACGCAAGCTCTGACGTCAGCGACGGGCATGACGTCACGCCTCTGCCCTTTGTTCCTGGTGTGTACAATTGATTGTGGGTGGCGATACCTTGTGCGTGGCTTTTGAAATGTTTAGCAGATACTTTGTACAGTGATAAGATATCAAATCAGTACGAAAAAAACGCATTATAACTTAATAATAATATTATATTAAAGTTCCTAATATTTCGGAAGGTTAAGAACAGCAAACTATTTTTAATTCGGTGCTCGATGTTTGTCCTGTTGAGATGAACGAGAAGCAGGTTCGATCCCCGCGCCGGACAAAAACCTGTTTACATGATCAGCAAATATTTGTTGCGGGTCTGGGTGTTGTCGTATCGTGGGCTAAAAGTTTCTGATACCCACGACACAGGGAATCATAGTTTGGGATTAGGACTATTAAGTCTGTTGGGTGTTATTATATTTATTTTACAAGCAAAACCATGAAAAAGTTCAATACAAAAATACTGATACAAGAAAACATTTCAAGACCTTTGCTTTACATTCAAAGCGTTGCAGATGCAAGCAAGATCAGAATGCATTTGATTTGTTGAAATAAATCAGATCCTATGAAAGTATAGTTTGAATCTTTCAATCGGACCTAGTATAAGATGGCGTGCATACTGCAGAAACTTTACAATAAAGCAGTGTTCAAATTCCGTTCAGCTGTCAAAATAACGCACGATTTTCATTTCAAAATGATCCTTACGAATCCTACTTCCTACTTATAATAAAAATGCGAGTTTTTGTTACTCAATCACGCCAGAACGGCTAAACGGAATTTGATGAAACTTGGCACAGAGATAGATTTTTATGCTCGTAGGTACCACGCGAGCGAAGCCGCGAGCGAAAGCTAGTAATGAATAAAGTTAATTTGAGTTTGACTTTCAATGGGCGATATCTTTGAGCACGTGAGTTTCAGCGATTGCTTTGATGCTGCATCATATTTTGGCGACTCGCTGTGTTTGCACGTGGTAGGTACTAAAATCGCGCGTTTGTGCTGAACTTACTATCGCTGTATCGAGCTTCCGAAAAGCCACTATGAATGGCTTTATCGCTTATCGTGGTAAAAAGCTCTACCGCCGAATCGAGCTTCCTAAAAGCGACTGAATCGGTGATCGCTAATGCTAAAACTTACTGTGTTCTCTATAGCCCTTAGACATAAGGCTATAAAGTTATAATTGGGTTATCCGAATGGCTTATACTATTTATGCTTTCGTGTGGCGCTGTTTGAGAATGTAATCATGTGTTGAGGTAAAATCTAGTTACGACTTTCCATTTCCACTTACCCAACCATTAATTACCTACTTACCGTTTTAACTGCCGTTATATTAGACAAAAGCGACATAATAATAAGCTGTAATGGCGTCATAAAACGAAATTAAACTCCTAAGTATCACAGTGAGGATGTTTTGTTGAATAATAAACTACTTACGAAGCGGAAGCTTCTAGTGTGCGCTACACTGGGACATTTTACATTTATATCTACATTTCTACAAATCATCATCATCATTTCAGCCATAAGACGTCCACTTTGGAACAAAGACCTCCCCCATAAATAACCAGTGACCGACCTTATAAGCCCCGCACCAATACAATAATTTGGGGGATTTACCCAGACTCGCCACACTAGCACCGAGCATGCGAGCTGACGAGCGTAAATAAAGCTATTTTTAATACGGAACGCTGCTGCCCATCCCCTAGCTTTTTTCCCTAAATCGCCTCTTACGTCAGCCTATTCTACAGCCAGGGAAACCAAAGCATAGGAACTTCTAGATCTACATTAATATTAGTTTTTCAGTGAAAATTGACACATTTTCAATAGTCGTAGAACAAAAGCCATTGCCTGTTGGGTATAGAATGAGCCACTTTCGCCTTAGGATACATGTTATGAAACACCTTGTAGAGGCTACTTTATCCGGGTACAACGCGAGCAAAGCCGATGGTGAAGCCGAGCTAGTATTAAATAAAGTCCAAAGGCGACTAGCTTATTCAGGAGTTCCAAGTCAAAGCTCAAAAACTACCATTACTTCTTTACTTTAACTTGTATGGCTTAAAAATAGTGAGGATCATATTGTGGAAAAATATTGGCGCCAAAAATGCCAGGGTACTAAAAATTCTAGTGAAAAATAGAATAGCCAATAGATCTTTTGGGTAATTTTCACAGGTCAATGAATTTCAATAAATACCATTCTTTACCTTTAACTTTGCTCAAGTGTGAAAGCAGCAGTATGTCACAATGTTCCTGCTTGGGGAAATTAAAAATTCTTGGTGGATTCCAGCTTTTTATTCAATTTAAAATTATTTAAAACACGGTCAGTCCATGTATTTATTCAATTTTGCGTTAGCCTATTTTAAAATCCATTCGTGGAAAGTGCAAGTAAATGAATCTCTTTGAGTAGGAGAATAGTCTTATTGTTACGTAGATACGTAAGTAAGTAATAGTAATTTCTATAGATGATAAATTATTAGGAATACTTAAGTTAAAAAAAAAATATGTTAACAAAATACTAGGCACTAAGACTACAACGAAATAAATCATACTCAATCCATATATGCATCAACAATAATCTGGCATGATAATTGTTATCATGCCAGAGATCACTGGTGGAGTGGTGGTAGTGGCCACGTCGTCCGATCTGTAGATCGTGCGTTCAAACCCGGCCGTGTACCAATGGTTTTTCCATTCGGAAAATGTATGCGCTCTCAAACGGTGAAGGTAAACATGTGACGAACCGGCATCGGCATGACCTAGAATCAAAAATCGAAGACATGTGACATGTGCACGAAAGGAGCCACTAAGAGGCGCACTTTAATCTTTTACTACACTGATTCTTTCACCAACGATCATAAGCCCATTTCAGGGCCACCATACCTCAACCTGGTCACTGAACTAATAGAGGATGACCAAGAAAAAATCAGCGACATGCAAGCAATCATGTCAAATTAAATAATAGTTTATGTGCTCATAGGCTACGGTAACTGCTTACCAACAGGTGGGCCGTACGCTTGTTTGCCACCTTAGTTGTATAAAAAAAAAAAAAATGTTTATTACAATCGCTTGCAAGATTGCATCCAGACATTTTTGGTAAAAATCTAATTTTGTCGGTGACAGGATTTATAAGTTACAAATCAGTCGACAGCAATGAGAACATAGTCTCATTGAAAGTGTGAAAACAATCACATTTAAAGACGAACTGTAACGAGACTTCACATTGCAGCCACCGAAGTACCGAGAACTCAGCAGGATATGCACCTATTGGACAATAAAATAATGACTATAGAAGATAAACGATTCATTAAATTACCATCTCATAACATTGGATATGAACGTGTACATACTTTGCACATACATTATTTTTGAACTGCACATACATTTTTGAATAGGTAGAAAAATATTTTGTTGCGCTACCGGGATAAGGGCCCACGACTTTCAACGACCAACACGGTCCAACACGAAGATTTTTTATATTCCAATAAAAAACAATACGTGGGTACATGAGTCGTTTTTTTTGGGGTACTAATAATCTTACCTACAATAAATTACACCCAACAATCAGATACATAGTCCTGACCCCACACTAGGATTCCTTGAGTCGTGGGTATCAAAAATGACGAGTACCTACCATGGTACCACAATACCTAGGCCAGGAATAAATATTTGCAGATCATGCAAACATTTGTCCCGCAGCGGGAATCGCACCCTTTGCCTCTCAAACGGGCACTCACCCGCTACGCCACCGAGGTCATCGAAGAGGTTAATAATAGGTTCCATTCTGATCATAAAATGTAATGTCCTAAAGTTATATTGTCCTTTAGCTATCTATATACATAGCAAAGTACACGTATAGTACATAGCAAAGCCAACGTCCCGTATTCCAATTCTGCCAACAAATAAAAACCCTGGAACCCTCATTCCATCCGATGCCAATGTAAAATGTGTCTGGGTGTACGTATCGCCTCCGCCTAATCTTCGTCCGCTAAAGATTTTTAGAACATGTGGAAACGTATACGAGGACATTCCAGTATCAGATAAAGTTTAAAAAAGTTAATTATGTAAACAAATGAAGTCAAACTAAAAAATATGAAACAGGTATTTAGGGCTGCAGTCTTGCAAGATTGAAAGTAACTGGATTATTTTTTTATAGGAAGCTATGAAAAACCTGTATTTTCTTTTGTTAAATATGTAAAATGGTTAAGGGTTTTCTAGCTGGTTTATGATAGGTAAACAAAGGATCAAACACAGCTCTCTTGCGCCCAACACCATTTCTTGTTATGTTCATGAACTGGAAATGATTACTGAGAGGCAAAATGTGTTCAGCGCTGTAAATAACTATTGTAGCTCAATTTTATCGTCTTTAAAATGCGCTGATTATTTTTTTCTAAATATCTACGAGTACCTACTAAACATAACGGTAAAATTATCTTCAGCGTTTCGATGTCACTGTGGTTGTTGCTAGCATGTGTGGTTCCATGTGTTTTACTCTTAATTTGTAGCAAATGCGTACCGTGTTAATTTAACCAAAGATAAAAATGTGTATATCGTGATAATCATATTAATCGTATGAGAAAATAACATTAAAGTTATTTAAAAAGGTGGGTATTCATCTTTTAAAGACATTTATGTTATTTTGAAAAACCTACTAAATTTTTTTAATTCAATTAAAAAGATTTTTATTTAATATTTCTGCTGTCTGTTGGAGCCACCATTTATTATATCTCATGAAAAGATAGTTATCCATTAGTTTAATTTTAAGTCCATTTAAGATTTGATTTTATTATAATTTATGTTCCTATATGTTATACGCAAAATATTGTATTTTATTTTACAGAAAACTTTTTATCCTAGGAGTCACGTCAAAATTATGTTAGTCATACCTATAGAAAACCTTTTAAAAGTAAAAACAAATCTCTCTAAGCTTTACCTAGTCAGCAGCTACCAAACAATATTCCTTGCAGCAGTGTACGGTAAGATTTTGCCACAAAATTCGATTTTCCAACAATCCCGCCCCATAATGGAGTTGCTATCACTAAATTAAATCGCTCAACCCCGTGGTCGAAGGTGACAATAGCTCCTTCAGCTTAGTAGTATGGGGCCGTTAGATAGTTTCAACACTTCAACATTGTCGAATGTCGATGGCTCGTTATATATCGAATTTACCTATAGTCTAATCAAAAATAAGAACACGTACATAAGTATAAGCTATTCAAATTGAATTATGCACTTTAGATACAAGGTGGTTCATAATTTGTATACTAACCAAAAGGGGTTTTTCCTACACTCAATTGGCAATATAGTTTTTTGGCTTCTATAAGTAGCAAATATTGATGTTGAACTTCTCGTACGTTTGATAATTATAATAAAGAGAACAAAACCTGCTAATTTGAAATACTTGGGAAAGAATCTGAATATAAAATATTGAAAATTTTGATTTCCCTTTCGCTAATAACCTTTCTTTTTTTGTATAGAGTAAGCCCCTTTCGGGATGTTATGAATCGCCTTTTATATGCCAAACACTCGTATGCTACTTCGAACAAGAGACATAAGAGATTTACTAAGGCAAGTACTTTCTTTTAGCAATGAATTCATCATCATCGGCCCTAAACATATATGGTTCTTTTCAAATATAGGCGTAGTCAGCTCCGTACGTATGGATGATGTTTTCCTGTGGATAAGGCCGCATAGGCTGGGGGATGGTATAGGTGCTGAGCAAAGCCTACTCCATCTTAAAATGTCAATACAGCGTCCTGTAAATGAGGAAAAAGTTCCACGAGACGCTGTGTAGGTATCTCATACTGAATAGATGTAAGGCCTTTTCAATCAATTCTCCATTTACACTCCAGTTTTGATCAGACATGTAGATAAAAATCAATGTAAGGACCTGAAATACAATATATACAAGCTACGCCTCTCATAAATCTACAGAGCAGAATATAATGAAAACAGAATTATTTATCGCGCAGTGAGACTATAACTTCCATCAAGTATCGACAGCCTTCTTAAAACAATACATTTGTCTGAGTTATTTAATTTGTATGAAAGCTAGCATTTGTCTCCGACTCTATTTGTATCAGACGTAAGTATTGGAGGCTTTAAAATGTTTTAATATACATCATCATCATTATTTTCAGCCGTACGGCGTCCACTGCTGAACATGGCCTCCCATAGACAAGGCGAATTCCTATCATGAGGGGGGATTTGCCCATACTGACCACGCTAGGCATGTGGGTTGGCGAGCGCAGTTAGAACTATCGTTGTTAAAATGAGGGACGCTGCTGCCCATCCCCTAGCTTTTTTCACTTAGTCGCCTCTTACGACATGCGCGGATAGGTAGATATGGAGGGGCCTATTCTTCAGCTGGGGCCACCACTTCGGTTTTAATATTGTGAGGGATCAAATACTGTCAAATAAATTGTGGATTGCTAAAACCTCGGTCAAAAGTTGCTAGTTTTGTACAAGATCTCAGCTTCTATTTTCCGCCTGCTATTCAATTTGTCGCTCGCAGCAAGTCGGTTGTCACACATGGCATTATATTACCTTCTATAAAAGTTCTATAAAGCTGTGCTTTTTTTTTTTTTTTTTTTTATTTATTTATTCGGGACAACATACAATTTCACTCACATATTACTAAACTTAATTAAAGTAGGTACTAAAGTTCTTAGAGTGTTATCAGCCCCGTTGTCCACGGATTTGGTAGATATAGGGCAGTAGTAATGCGAACAGAATAACAAAAATAAGAATAATGCAGTTGGTAGGTCTAACATTTTGTCATTCTATAAGGACGTACAAAACAGTCTACCCACCAACTACAGCTGAAATTTAAACTATCTAAATTCTAAATAATCAGACAGCATAGTGTCGTGTATATGTTTTTTAAACGAACCGGTGAGATTTCAAAGAATTCCATGTTTGTGAAGTGATTGTTAAATTGTGTTCTGTAAACAGGATCAATTACTTGCTGTGAATTATAATAAGGGTAGAGTTGCATCATGTAATGGATAGGGCTTTCAATAATTTGCGCAATGATTATTATCACATACATATCGATCATTATCGATATTGTGTGGTATCCACCCAAATTACAGTCAATATGTGCAAAACTGATGTACAAGAATCAGTAAAAATATAAATTCTGTAAAGTAAATTTCAAGTCAAACATAGATGCCGAATATTATAAATATAGTGAAATAAGATAATAAATCTCATTGAGTAGCTACGCAGCACTTAAAATTGTTGTGTATTGTCTACGTTCTTGAAACTTGATATTTTGTGACCAGCGAAGACAAATGGTTGTTGACATTTTCTACTTTACAGTTTAGTTAAGTAACGATTTTCTAACACGTATTTTATCAATGTGAACTTAATTAAGAAATTTTTCAGACTTTTGTCCATCGATAATGACATTTTTTTAAGGTTTTCGCTCGATATTGCTTTATCGAATATGAAGATATGAGAATTACTCTTTTTTCCAGCTTAAGGTGAAGCCGCTTGAGCTTCATAAAAAAATACTTATCTATGTACAGTCAGTTATATTACCCAGAATTAAGTCAAAATATACATAAAGCAACTATTATTATTGTAGTGAAAGAAATAAGAAGCCTAGGCACACGTGATGTTGGCGGGGTGCATGGGTGGATCCAGTGTGCGATTTCAAGCCAACTCTTGACCTTTTAAAATTAATGGTTAAAGATAAATATCAAAAGACCTCAAAAAACTTTGGATTCGTTCGAATGATTAAAATAGTTACGTACGATAATGGACTGGAGTCCACTGATAGTGGAGTTAAGACCCCACTAGAAGTTAGCAAAAGTACAGTAAGTACCTACTCACCTCGTAATTAAGACAAATAAGGTTCCAACTCACACTGTGAATAATACAGTTTAATGCATTCATCTCATCATGTTGAGTTAATTAAAGGTCCTTGCCTCGTACTTCTGATAGTAAAGTTTTTAATCAAGCATCGTTTATTTATTGTTATTAGAAATTCTGCTGTTTATTATTCAGTCTGTTCCCAGTCTGGTTGTATTGTTTAAGAAATATACTACGGTATGCAAAAGTAGTAAAATATCCGAAGCTCTTGTATAAGACAATTGTAGCATGCCGCTAAACTCAGGTGCGGCCAAAAAAGTGGTGTATCCTACTGGATACACCACTTTTGCACTTCATGCATAATATTATTAATTGAAAATGATCGTAAAGAAAAATATGATTTATTTTGAACAGCAACACAATTTCGTACTCAGTTCTAGTACTCAGAATAGGACGAAGAACAAGCGCACATCGCAAGTAGCGACATGCCACGGCACTTGCAGTTATCTTGTGAAAAGTTCCTTTGCATTGAATTCAGCCATACTATTCGTTTTCGTTTTGGTTTATTGACGTTAGAACTGAATTTGCAAACGAATGGATTTGGTGAACTGATGACTGATAGTAACTTTGAAATAATTAACTCCATAAATAATTGTTTCAGCTGGTATGTAAATACAATAAATAAATGATTATTTATAAAGAAGAACGAAGAATTAGACAAATATTTATACTTTTGATTGAAGTCTGAAATTGCTTATGAAATATCGTTATTTTAAAATTTAACCTAAATCATAAAATAATATAATTATTATATAATACATCGTATTTATATAAAATCCCGTGAGCCTTTTTGTACTAGCAGTAGGTTCAAAACCCGGTTGTGCACAATATTTTATTATGAACTCAGTTGCAGTAGGTACTCGGAAAAAACGTCTTCTACTATTTCAAGTCTTTGCTGTGGATAAGGTCGACTAGGCTTAGAAAATGGTGTAGTTGCTGGGCAAACCATATCCCATAACTTAACAAATCCCAGGTACTACAGCGTACTGTAAGTAAAAAGTTGTAACTACATTAATATCGCTGTATAAATTATCTAGAATAGATGTTATAAGCCAGGCCAAAGTAATAGCAAACTGCTACTTTGCCTGGCGTCTTACATAACTTATTCTCTCAAAAGAACTAGCGTCTTTTAAAACTGGGTCTAAGTAATTATTTTAAGAGCGTCTTTATAATCTGATAGCATTATAATTTTGCTTCGCAAAAGTCTTTTCCATTTTATAAAAACTGTTTTATTTCTCGTTTATAAAAGTAATTTTAGCGAAAATTCTTTCTTTACCTTAACTTAGTCAGCAGCCCTGAAAGTCCCGAAAGGTCTTGTGTTTGCTTTTAATTTAAGCTTCGATAGCGACGAAAACAAATTCAGAGACGATAAAAACACAGCACAAGTTAAAACAGTATAATAATACGTGGTCATGACGACGTTCTTTATAACGGCAAATGGAATAACTTTGATTTTATTGCAATTTGAGAATTTTATCTATCCAAATTAATGACAAAAACCGATTGCTCAAATATTTCAAGATTCATGTACTTTCCAGCTCTTTCGAATCACTTCTTTTTTTTCGTTCAAGCTTAACTTACAAAAAAGTAAGTAGGTTAAGTAAGTAAATTATGTAATCAGTCATAATACCTAGCTATATAAAATACGGTTTCTTGATTTTGATAATTTAGCTATGTTAGACATTAGCTATAGTTTTTGCTATGATAGCGTTAATGCGATTTTATCATTTTTCTCCCTTGTCCGGCCTGAAAAGTAACGCCTTAATTTAGCTCCATAATGTCTGTCTACGAAATTGGATCACCTGATTTTAATCTGAATGCTAGAATCCGACAGCCGTCATAATTTTGTGCCCTTAAAAACGAGTACGGCTCGATGGCTCTGAATTGATGTTTCTGAAGACCTAAGCTTTGCGAAGCGTAAATATTTTCACAGCAGGTAGTAATTATTATACTCAGTCTCAGACCCGAGGTTGGTGACAAATTCCCGCGCTTCGATTTGACGTCTTATAGTATCTATACTGTATAAAACTGTACTGTGATAAAAATGTGATGCTTCATGCAAAACGTGCCGGTGCATATCCACGTAGGAATATTAACGACCAACACATACGACAAATCATCTGAGAGCCAATAAAAAAAATAAGTGCTGCAGTTACTAGAAACTATCATGGTCTCGCGAGAGTGAAAAATATTTGACAGAAATGAAAAATGCTAGATTGACTTTTGGAGCTACTTTTAGCGGCTAGGCTATATTATTATCATCACCAGCTTTTTGTAATTACCTATAAAATATCATAAGTAGCGTCACTTACGCTTTATGAGTTGCGGCACTTACGAAATGCCTCTAGGTGAACAACCTTACTCAGATCGCAATCCCGAAGAAGATGAGGGTTTATGTGCCTGTATGATTTTGGGTTGCATATAACCATTTATTAAATGCACTGCAATTTTGCTTACGCAATAGCGCAGCAGGGCAAGGCACGACTGGTTTTGGTGTCTCTACTTTTTGTAACAACGCAGAGAAAAACATAAACGGAATCCCCCTCCTATTTCACTTTAATAAAAATCTACTGAAGCGAGATTTTCTCGATAGAAATCACTGTCACAGCGGCCTTGAGATGGAACTACGACAAGGAGAACACGTGTGATAAGACTGGCTTGACAGACAACCTCCCACACACTCTCAACCCTTCGAGAAGTTAGAACGGGAAACTTGACACTTATGTGTATATCCGTAAGTGGCTTTGATCAGCAGCCGTAGCCAGCTTGAAAATAAATACCTGTTAACCAATAAGCCGTGCCACACTTTGCAAATTAAACTTAAACTTAAGGGCGCAATGCGCGTTCGTCTGTGTACCGATTCTCTTTTCACTTCATAACTAGATAATGGATTTCGGTTTTTAACAATGGATAGTGTGATTATTTGACTAGCCTCATAGCTCAGTTAGTAGTAACTCTGCCTTCTGCGCTAGAAGTCGCGGGTTCGATCCCCGCACTGGACAAACATTTGTGTGATAAACACAGATGTTTGTTCTGTGTCTGTTCTGGGTGTTAAATATTTATCTATTTTATATATCAGTCTCTGGTACCCATAGTACAGGCTATGCCTAGTTTGGGATCAGCTGACCGTGTGAATATGTCCGGAATATTTAAAAAAATATTTATTTATTGAGAAAAGTTTCAATGAAAGATCAGATATCAGATAGTTTTAAATATTTGCGTATGTGAAGCTAATACAAGCCAGGAACATGACAATTCACCGAACATATTTTATAGTTTTTATGGCAGGTGGGTGGCTGATGTTAACGCGTAGGGACAGCACAAAGTTGCGAGTTCACACACACTAAAACAAATGCATAACACAAACAAAATCAACCCATTCAATAGTCAAGCTCTGAGGAAGGACAATATCTGATGGAATGCACTCTGTTTAGCCAATCCCGTCTAAGAATTATTTAAGATTCAACCTAGTTCTTTAAAGTTAGGTGTATAGTGAGCTAAGTGGTAAGCTTTATCGGAAAACTTGGCGAATATCCATTTCAATAGATGCCAGTGGATTTTTTTTGGCAACAAACCATTCTCTATAATGGATAAAGTATTTTTAAATATTGCAATACTCCGCTTCTTTGCTTGCAATGGCGTTATTTTTTTACAAATTTCAACCAATGCTTCCCTTTAGAGGTTTATTTATTATTTATGCAGTAAACAAAAATACATAACAGAAACTGTGATGATGAACACTGAAAACTGCTAATTAAAACTGTGTTGCAGCTTCCAGTACCCAACCTTAGGATAAGAAGAGTAGACTTTCACTACTAAGTTAAAAAAATTAAACAACTAATAATAAGTATGTAAGTGGGTTTGTGTTGTGTCTATGTGTGTAGGTTGCTCTTATGCAGCTAGACGACGATAGGAATTTATTATTCGCAACAGTCAAAACAATGCAACGCAGAAGGTTTAGGTTCCTAGTTATTGCAAAGAAAGCTAGCAAATATAGTTTGCTAGCTTTCTTTACAATTTTTAATGCCTACTTCAAATGATTATAAAATAACGAATATAAAAATTATATATTGTGAAGCAATATGATAAAAGTTTATTTCACTAATAGTGATATTTTATAGGTCTGGGATGCATAAAACTCAGGTAGTTTGTTTTATATTTGAGCCTGTACTGTGTGCATCTTTTGAGAGATCATTCTAACCGCAAAGGTGCTTTACCCTCGATCGAAGAAGGTTTCAGTGCTATACATCTTAAAAGTTAAGGTTTGACTATTTTGAAGTTCACTGAGCGTTAGCGTCACGAAGAAAACGATCATGAAAAATGAAAATAATATATTTTTTAAATTAAATTGAAATTAATAAAAACTAGACATTAATGAGAGCATAGTTTCAAGAAATAAGTAAAATAAGATAGGAGGAAATTGTTTAGAAAAGTAGAAAAACTACCATTGCGTTACTACATGTACGCACAAGAGTAGGTAGGTACATTTTATCATGATTATATTGAGAAATTAAACAATGAAGGTCTAAAACTATATAAACAATAGAACTTCAATAAAAATTAATCTAATTGACGAGTACTCATCAACCTATTCACCAAATCTCTTAAGCATTGCTATTGGCTCATATTATAGCACAAAAGGGAAAAGGACATTAATAAAAAATAGGTAATGATTCGGGCTAAACGTAGACCAGCCTTGGCGAAAAACCTAATTACTAAATAATCAGTCAAGGTAGATTCCGAAAGTAGTTACTTGTACGAACGTCGTGGTCAGTTCTCGTTGTACATCGACATAATTGTCTCTTTCGTGGTCCCATATAAAAGAGATGGCGTTGTTGTAGCTCTGCGACCGCTTCTGGCCAATCGTGACGATAGTAATGATGCGGTAGCGATTGAAACACATCGCCTTAACTCTGCGCATGAGCTCGCCGGCTATACGCAGAGCCGTAGCTGGAGATTCCTAAACATAAAAACAATAGACAGATAGAGAGACGAGGGATTAACTTGTATATGTTTTTTAACTGTTTTTTAGGGTTCCGTACCTCATTTGGAAAAACAGAACCCTTATAGGATCACTTTGTTATCCGTCTGTCTGTCTGTCTGTCTGTCCGTCTGTCAAGACCCTTTTTCTCAGAAACGGCTAAAGGTATCAACTAGAACTATTTATACCACCTTTAATAGGTTTGTGGGTTTATGGTGCCGTATAAAAATCAAAGCTCTAGCTTAATGCATTAAAAAGATATGGCAATGAATGTATAATTTTTGTATGGAAATGGCTAAAATGAAAAACCCCTAGGGTACTTCCAGTTAACTCACAATTCTGAAATTTGGATTGCTAGGAGCTTTTGTAACACAATTAATCGGAAAAATCTGAAATTGAGGAATTTCAAAGTTTTTTAGGAAACAAAGTAATATTTGCGGTCAATGTCATACAATGACTACGTGAGCGACCGCAAATATAAGTTTGTCAATTCCTACACTTAGAATTTTTATTTTCTGACCATGACCACTGTTGCACGACCGGGATTCGAACCCTCGACCAATGGTACGAAACCCTCATGGCGCGAGTTCTCACACTTGACCTCTTTATTATTATTATTTTTTTCAAACGAACAGTTTTTCGGTTACGTACCATCAATATATTTCATATGATCTTATACTATTTTCATATGATCTTATACCCTAGCGGTCTGACGTACAAATCAGCTGCTCAATAATATTTTATCTTTTATTTATGTTTTATTGCAAATTAAGTGTAAAATAGTCAGTGTAATTGTTTTAAATAGTGTAAATAGACTGCACCAGTGTTTGTGTTAAATAAAAACAAGTAAAAACTTCCAAAATCTGTGTGAAAGTTTTGGACTAGCCGGCATCAAACTCAACGAATGACGATTTGAATTTGCAACGAAGTTGAATTGGATTTACGCCTGTGTATTACCTAACAAATGTGATTCGGAGATCTACGATAAACCTGGGGAGTATTTGTGTTCATTTATCATTACATTACTAACCTAAAACACTACACAAACACAACATCATACTCGCTCAACGGCATCGATGAGTCACGTCACATTACAACTACACTTGGCTTCGTTTTATCTCTCTCAGCTTGACAATAAGTGGAAGCTGAGTTGATGTCCGAAACATCTGCCTCACACAGTTATTATTACTACAAATACATTTGCAAATTATCAAAGTACTAACTACCTATTTATAACTCCAAAGGCACAAACCTACATAGGTCACAACTCTTCTAGATAAATCAGTGTGATCCCTTGTCCTATGTTTGTTTGCTTGTTTATTTTGTACAGGCATTACCTAGACATAATCTCACAAGATATTTGCCTACTAAAATCACAAGAAATCCAAGATTTTGTACTTAGTATTTGACAATCTTGAGTAGGTATACTAAAAAGTGACTTGCACTCTCACCCATTTTTATTTTGTAGTATTTGTACAACATAACAACATTTTGGTATAATTTTTTTAAAGAATAATCTTATTAAGAAAGCGTACTATAAACTAAATGATTATTTAAATGATAAAACCGCATGGCCTGAAGTCGCTCTGCCCCTCGACAGCTAAAATGCCATTTTGCAGTGTCTTTACAGTTTTTGCTTGCATCATATTTTAAGGATTATTTAATTATATAAGCATTAGGTACATATTTCATCAAGTGTAGCGTGTGCTGCCCTTAGATCATTTGTTGAAGCTCACATTTGTCTTCATTTTTTTCACATTTTTATAAGCTCTTATTTATTAAGGATTATAATTAGATTACTTTTCTCTTGAGCCTCACCTAGTTCGATCGGCACCACACTGAAGCTTTAAATTCCATTTTGTGAAAAAGGATCATCGAAAAAAATGATAGGCACCAAGCCGTGTTTGTTGCCTGATTCTTCTAGGCTTGGTCGCGAGGAACAGGCATAGCTTCACCTAGTTTCTAAGACGTTTCTAAGTGATCCTAGTGATTTTATTGAAATAAATGCCTTTTGACTTTTGACTGTAAAGGTCCTATTAAGGTCCTACTAAGGTATTACCTGAACATTATATTTATGTCCTGTAAAATGCTCGTCCAGAACATCGTCAGTGGCTTTCGTGACGGTTGGCAAGTGGAACTTCAAGGACGGTTCCAGCTGGTAGGTATTGAGATAGAGGAGAGGAGGCCTCTTGAATTCGATTGCAAGCTGGAAAAAAAACCTTTGTTAAAAGCAGCCACGTGATCTTACTGTCACAGGATGAACAGTGATGATGACAATAGCAGATACCTAAAAGTGACCACTGACTAACAGTCCGCTAGCTGATATTCAGCCTGTCAGTTAAGCATAATAAACCAGACACTATCACTTTATCTGAGGATCTGAGGTTGTGGCTTGTTGCGAACTGTAAGTCCATTACGCATTTCAATGCAGTCTGCCGCCCGCCTGTATACAGGTCTTGGCCGAAAAGTTCATTACCACAAGGCAAAGGTACATATAGCGGTAGCTCGACGGCGTCACGTGACACAGTTGATGACATCGCCAGGCGAGAACCGTAAAACGTATTCGATGCTATAGAACGGCAGTAGACCATGCAGTTTAGCAACCCTTTAACGATTAGCCCATTTGTATTGGCAAACTGTTTACTAAGCGTGTATCAAAATATATCCTTCGCAAGATTTTCTTTACAAAGTTATTACAACTTTTCCTAACAAGTTCTCACCTGGGAAGTTCGTTCCACGGGCTTTATTCCCGGAACACCTCCGAAGCCGAAGGAGCCTTTTCTCATCTTCATCCGACTCATCGACTTTTGCCCGAAGTTTGCCACTGAACGGGTGGTGGACTGGCTCTTCATCGCTAGCATTGATACCTTGCTTTTTTTTTCAGCGGCTTCAGACATTTTTAATAAGAAATTGACTAGAGTTGGAAACGGTATATATACAAAAGTACTCTACTGTGGTTGGAAAATAACAAACGTGTTTCCGCTAATGATTTGTAAATTATGACATCTTCAAAGATCGGCTTGTCTTGAATAATTTAGCTATCAAGCATCACCACGCAGGTTCTACATATAGTTATAGGTTTGTTAACTAACATGTAATTTTTATTTAAGTTTAAAGGTGAGTAGGTACCTTATGTTTCATCGAACAGCCGTGGTTTTATTTTCATTGCAGTTTGCACCGCCAGGAAAATCCTTGGTTGGCCAGAATGTGCCTTTTTCGAGGCTGTGCCACATAATTTGTTGTGCTGCAGCCGAGCCGATCGTTGTGGGTTTTTTCAATGCTCAAAGGTGCCTCAAAAGATTTTGGAGATTCGTGGGGCACCTCAGCTAGCCTCACACTCAAGCGTGTTGCAAGCAAGGTTGCGCTTGTTTGTAGCTTACTCATTACTACGATACGCGCAAACAAATTCGCTCGGACTTGCCACTCACAGAAGCTTCTTGCAATCAATTTTCAATCCGAGGCTGGTACGCTTATCCAATCCGCTAGCTAGACAGATTTTGACGGGGAATATATTTTACAACATCATGAAAAACAGAACATACCGCACATGAAAGAACATCGGTCGATATTATAATAAGCAACATCTCGAAGGTGGTACGAGTACCACGAACCAACTGTTTAGTACCCCTCTCGCCGGTGGCACTTACACCTGAATAAAATATGCTACTCAAATCGCCTGTACCTATTCATCATTTCACATACGTACACGTTCTTTTCCCGTAAAAAAATTCCTTCACACTTTGTCAAAGGGTTTTCCTTTTAAAAGCTGGGGTACGGGTATGCCATTCTTTTTTTGGTGCCGCGTTGCTTTGTATTCGACCCACGTTTTTTGTTTGGTCACATACAAACACACGCGGTCTTGTCACCTGAAACGCTAAGCTGAAAATACTGGGCTTTTATGATTATTGCTGCTTGTTAAGAAACAGCAAAATATGGAAGAAATAAAAAAAAGGATAGGAAAGTAAATAACAGGGAGAAACTAAATTATTGTCATGGACAGACTTTCCTATGGCTTTTAAGAGGAGGTAGGGCACAGCGAGATTTTCTCGTTCTGAATTGGAGCAGCCCGCCTGGGGAGGTACCTCCGCCTTACAGAAGATCGCAGCCAAATAACATTATTTGTTTCAAATTGTGTTGTGTTCCTGCGGTGAGTAAGGTTGCCAGAGCTCTTAAGGGGGGAAGGGGGTTCGGGGTCGGCAACGCGTGCGTGATGCCTCTGGTATTGCAAGCGCTCATAGGCTACGATAACCGCTTACCATCAGGTGGGCCGTAAGCTTGTATGCCACCGCTGTTGTATAAAAAAAAAAAAAAAAAAAAAAAAAAAAAAAAAAAACGCCCAGTATACCAACGGTCAGGACTCATGTAAAAATTTTGGTTTGTATAAAAGATTATCAAAAATGAAACTTAGTAGAGATTTGAATCTTTATACCATTTCACCAAGGATTTTCAGTCTTCAAAGCTCAGACATATTGGGGATAATGTTCACGATAACATGTTACCAAAACCCTCATTCTTATCTCGCGTCGAAGCAACAAATTCATCAAACTCGCAATTCCTTGCACATCAATCTAAACAATGTCTCATCGAGCGAGCGTCGACCTCCATAACAAAAATACAACATAAAGCATCGGAGCACGGCACGAGCTGCATTCACCAGATCATAGATGTAAGAGATATCACCCTTCGTCATCGAGCTTAGGATGCAGACAAACGGGCAACAATTTTGCTACAACTCTCCCTGTCTCCCGTCGACAACAGACAGTATACAATACAGTACAGTATGCATGAGACAACGACCATTTCGTCAAAGAATTGGATATACGAGTAGTCCTTTCACGCGCTGCAGATTGCACTTCATACCAGTAGACAACTTGATCTTCAGTGGCACGAGCACAAGTAATTCACGATAGCGTTACGATTATGATACTATAGCAAATTTCAAATACTAGCCAATCAAAATTAAAAGAAGAATCGCCGATGTCAATGTAATATTTGTGATTCTACTATCGTATCGTAAGCGCTGTTGCTGCACTTCAGTAGGGGCCACCACGACAAACTTTTTACTCATCCCAACATCTTTTAGGAACGTAACGCACGTCTACCGTTGCATTGCAACCAACTTTCAGCAACTTTTTACTGCCGAATAAGACCAAGTTGCCCGTCAAAATATATCTCGTCTGCGTTAGCATCAATAGGTCAGTTAAAAGAATGTTCACCCTCGGAGCCCACAGTACGGGCGGGACCGAGATTTGACCGATAGTCCACGGACTTTTCTACACAAAGAGAAAGAAAACATGAGAAGCGTTTACGTAAACAATGCAGTGTCTCATGAATTGCAGCGAGTTGTTGATTCAATCATGAAAGTGAATCCGTTTGGCTCAACTTAAAGTTACATTCTAAGGAATGAGAACTGTAATTTTTTTTTGTATTATTACCGTTCGTTCTTTGATAGACAATAATACAGATAGATCACAATATCAACTGCATTAGTCCTAGATAGGCAACATTCTAGGCACTCAACAATAGTCACTACAATCCTAGTAAAAAATCTGTCTCTTCTTCTTCTTCCTGCACTTATCCCACAATGGAAATGGACGTGAATTATCATGTCCTAGAGCCCAAAAAAAACAAGTGATATGTGCACGAAAAGAGCCTCTAAGTGGCGCACTTTAATCTTTTCACCACACTGGTTCTTTCAACGACGGTCATTGACCTTTTTAAGGGACATAATACCTCAATCTTCTGATCACTGACTTAATGCAGTTTGTCAAAGAGCGAACCAGACACTCGAATCACAAAGCACGCTAGCATCAAATTTGGCAAGGCGATAGCTTAGCCCTGGTATTGTAGGTCGTTAATATGTTTTCACTCTACTCATGTGAGTACTGTAGTACTGACTCTGAGTGAGTAACTCATATTACTGACCTGCCGGCTGCCTGTCATTAATTTTATAAAAAATGCTGTCAAATTTGATTCCTTTTTGAAGTTTCCCCTCAGAATTCCACTTACGAAGATTAAAGATACAAGCCGTCTACGAACGTAGAGGAGTTGCTACGCCACAATACTAGTAGCTTTAAAAAGCTGTGTGGCCGACGCAGAAATTATTGAGTAGTTACAATACCATGAGTGACAAACTGTGGCCTTGAGAGCCTTGACTTTGCATTTGGGTATAGAACCAACGATAAATAATGACACAATGGTGTTAGCTAACTAGACCAATAAAAGCAAAGACAGTAGACTTTAACAAAGTACATGAAACAAGCTGCTAGCAGTAAATAGGTACATAGGATAATCCCTGGATATCAGAGATAGGGTTACTGGTACTAAAGTAACAAGTTAATACCACAGACGTTTACTGGACGTGGTTTCTGGGAATTTTGCATTGAATTAATTGAAGCTAACACAAGTTTACCTAGTAACCAGTTATGGTATAATACATATTTTAGTATTACCAACCGTTTTGCTAAGGAACTATACGACCATTGTAGTTCGTAGACAGTAGATAAAGTCAACGTCAAAAGGTGTTCAGTGCCCCAAGCACGGTTAATTTACGATAGCGTTACGCTTGCGATACAAGAGCATACATCAAATAAGCGAATCAAAATTAAAAGATTTCGAGCATCACCAATGTTTTTGGCTGAAAAGTAAAATAAAGTAAAATTACTAAGATCACTTTGAATCGCCTTAGAAACTAAGTGAAGCTACGCCTCGCAACTAAGCCTTTATAAACATACCTTTATTTTAGTATCAATGAAAAATGCAGCTTATAGCAAGTTTACATTGATTTTGTAACTGGTGTAAGTTGCGCCTTTTCATATTGGGCATATGGGCGCGTGTAAATCGTTTTATGCTTACAATAACAAGCTTGTCTACGATGAAAAAATGACAAATATGATAAGCGAAATGGTAGCGAATGTTTAGTCAAATTGTCTTTGAAACATGCCACATCCCAAGCTCAGTAATAATATGGGAATTAAAATACTTTCTAAATGACGACATTCCCTCGGACTGAAATTACAATCTCCTCTGAGAACTAAGTAGGTATTCCTCTTTGTGCTACACCTGCTTTAAATTTCATGCAAAAGTTTCCCACATCAGTTGCATTGCAACTCTAAAACTATTCAAATACTTGTTTTAAAATACTTGCTGCAATGGTACCGCGTACTTTTATTATATTGGGTGTGTAATTTATATGCATTTTTAGGGTTCCAAGTCCGACAAGGAACTTTTATACACAGTTTTGCCATAATATAGTCCTCATGCTGCAATTTTGTCCGGAAGTTAAAAAACCTACTTATTGGTGAAAAAAAACTTATAAAATATAAATATTGGGAAATGGTTTTTGGGGTAAAAGGTAAAATAAGTGGGAAATTTTCATTTATTTGCATATTGGTCTTAGCTCTTCCGGATAAACCGATATTATAAGAATCATATGTTTAGAATAAATAATGATATCACGAAGCAATATATTTAAGATAGGTAGGTACTACTAGTAGCATTCGGTTTGTAATCGGTTCAAAAAAGCTTTATATACCTACTAAATTCATTAATTATTCTTGCAATCATTTCGTTTTAGTCTCGATAAAGAAGACATATCTAAGACGTACTGACTTCGGAACCCCTCACTGTGACTAATCCGACACGCGCTTGGCCAATTTTTATAATAGAAAGCAGAGCTATGCAGATGTTTGTGACGTCACAGGTCTTTGGTCTGAAGGCCGCTGACCCACCACTGTACTTGTACGTATACCTGTATCCTGTACCTGTACCTGTACGCATCCATACTTGCATCCATTGGAAGGAATACCTAGTTATACAGTCGTTTGATATTACACAGAATGTACTGTAACAGTTTTCACTGTGAAACTTTTGTGAATGGTTACCGAAAATTAACTGCACATTGAATGCGGTTGCGGTTGTGTTGTGTTAAATTGAATAAAATACCTTATTATTTCGGAGATAACCTCGGTAGAGTAGCGGGCATTTGTCCGTCTGAGACGCAAGGGGCGCGGGTTCAATTCCCACTGCGGGACAAATGATTGCATGATCTGCAACTTTTTGTTTCGGGTCTGGATGTTGCGGCAACATAGTAAAAATTATGAACTCACTTGGAGATTGTGTTTTTACTGCTATTTTTTTCCGGTGGCAATACCGGGAATCATAATAAACTAAACATAGGTATCTGAAGTAAGCTACGAACTTCATAGAGATATGACGTGTGTTGTGTGCGCAGACTTATCGCACGCGCAATCTTACACCAACCTACCGATAAACCAAAATCTGAGACGACAATAAGTAAAGTACAGATCTGAAACTTTTAACCAAGCAAATTGCATACTTTTGAGCTGAAACTGTCTTAAATTATTACAAAAATTGGTAACAGATAAAGGTACCTTACACCTGACATGGTACTATCACTGCAGGAGCAAAGGTCAACGGTCAGTCAATTTAATTTCCTAAAATTGTAAAGGTTCTCCACGAAACGTAATAAAAGTGTCACCAGTTATAAGAAAATAGTAGCAAATGAAAATAAACAGCTAGCTTAAGCCAGTCACGTATTTACTTGTAGTAAAAACTTAGAGCTTAGATGAAGATTAGTGGGAAGGTACAGTAAGTCATCAAAAATTGCTAAACAACTCGATTGATATAGCTGAGGAGGATACATGCCTCCTCCGCAGCTCGTTTAACGCGTGTTTATAGAGCTATGCAATTACTAATTCAAAAGCTAAAATTGGAAAAACATTTTGTAAGAAAAAAAATTAACTTGAAAATATCTGTTTTCTTTATTATGAAAATAGTTTTTTTCAAGTTTAATTTTTTTCTTATGACAAAAGTCTGAAAATAATACAAGTTTTATATTGCTAATATTTGTAGTGAATCAGCAAATCTACTTAAAATTCGTCTCAAAAATCAATCTATTTTGCTTTTATTTAAGCTCGAAGAACTTTTTGAGTTTTAATGTAAAATTGACATGTGTAACATAGCCCATGTGGGCTATGTTATTTTTCTGTATACTTTCTTATGATAAAAGTGTGCAAAAGTGCATCTGGACACCGAAGTTGCTCAGCTCCTTCTGAAGTACCTTTGAAAACTGCAGAAGCTTGTGACGTAAGAAGAGTTCAGGGCCAATGACTCCCCCCTGTGGCACGCCAGCGGTTGCATCTTATTACAGGATCGCGAGTGCATTCAACCATAATACCTTTGTGCAACTGAGCAAGATCAACGTTTGCTCAAACTATACAGTTTAACCTTAGTAGCTCTGAGTCTGTGTAATGAATTGCTATCAAAGTTCCAACAAGATAAGATGGTTTTGACAGCTGCAAAACGCATACTAGACAGGCATAATGGCATGGAAATTACGACGCTTGGTGACACGATATTGTGGTGGGTATAGGTACATACTAGCGGCAAGGGAACATAATATACAAGGTGGTTCATATGTATAATAATAATAAAAAAAATTTACGACTTTGGATATTCGACATCTTTCATTGAAAAAACACTATGCTGTTTTGGGGTCAAATCAGTTCAAATTCAGCTAACATAGGAATACATCTTGATGTGGAACTTCTACGTTTATAACTAGTGGTTCGCCTCGGACTGATATCTCGCGATTTCTAGTAAAAGTTCGTGCGTCGATGATCGTCGAGGCACAATTAAGATAAACTTTGAAATCGCATCTTTAGATGATCTTACTAATATCCAACCTTACCCGAACTAGGAAGTCATTGATACTTTACTAAATGTGAGCTCACGTTATATTGGTTTTCAAATGTTCACTATTTTCTTTGTATATCAACAATCATAAAATCGTTTTAGTAATTATGAACAAAGCTCTTTCATAATATGACATCCCACTTTATCCCATGTGTCCCAAAATATTAGCAACCCATTCGTCGATTTTACTCATATTCTTACCAGTAAATCATGCTAATCCAAATAATGCATATGAAATTGATGTTTCGAAAGTTACGATAAAGAGATTCGTTCATCCAAGTTGTTTAAGAAGTCTGTGTTCTAGAGAAAATAACTCGCTAAAAGAGATTTCATAGCTTCCCGGTACTGGAATGTCATCAAAAGCTCAACAACGTGAACATCTTGAAGGCTTTAGTCCAAACATTTTTACTCTCTTCAAAGTGATTAAGAAAGTTCGTAAAGGAGGCATTTAAAAAGCCAACGTAAAAGCTAAGCGCTTCGCGAAAAAATCGCCAACGAAGTAATAATAAAGTTAAAATTTTCGTCCTTTCACAAAAAGAGTTAAGAAGGTCTACAAAAACTTTTTTAACGTTTTTAATTCCTTTAGAGGTTATAAAGACATTCTATGGCACTCATTTTGGTATCTCAGCCTGACAAAGTCCACTGCGGAACATGGGCCTCCTCAAAGAATCCTATGAAGAACTGTATTGAGCCTTTTACGCCTTTACAATATCGTCGGTCCATCAGACTTCCGAATCTACGTCGTCCGGTTCGTGGTCCCCATTGGTTTTCGTAACTGTATATTTTTTGTATATTGCATATGGGTCTTTAAAGGCACTGGTTTATAAGACATTGATTTTCAATCTTTCCTAGCCTATTGTAAATTTTGGTCACATGATATATTATGTAAAATCGTAAAATAAAATGTATTTTTTACGTACATCATCAACTAAAGAAGTCCACTGCTGGACATAGGAATCACCTTGGTATAGTTAAACGTACTGAGGAGGTCAGTGAACATGAAAAGAGAAGAGAATATTTTCGGACTAATGAACATCGTACCTGAGGAAAGATTGAATTATATATGAAGCACCGAGATCCAATCCCAGGAGAGCAGTAAGTCAGAGTGTGGATTTGGACGAGATAAAATAGTAATGTATCACATTCATTCCGCTTCACATGCATTCGGCCGCAACGGCACGAACGAAGGTGGGTGTTCTAACTTGCTAGGAGCGTTTTTTTCCACGTGGCACGACATGTCATGAAGAAAACCGGGCAGACCAAAGATGCGATGGTCTGACAATATACAGTAGCTCGCCTGCAAATATTTAGGAGAGGCATGATATGTTCAATACAGGGCAAGAAAATGCTGATTGATAATGGTGACACATGTAAAGACAAGACACATATTTTGTCGTCAAACGACACGCGACTATCGTCTTTGAACTTTCTCCACTACAAAAAAAAAAAAAATACCTATAGGTACCTATCATGATAAAACGGTACTGTTGGTACACTGTATTGTATCGTGTCGTAGCTCATTTCAAACGCTCCTAAAAGACAATGTTTGTTTATGCTCAAGGCTCATCCGGGTTACTCTAGTCAAAATGTATGAAGCGGGCTTAACCTATTACTACTAAATGAGTTGAATCACAGATTAGTAAATTACGGTTCTTTTAAGCGAGGGATAAAGTAATGTATTCTGTGATAAAGGTCAAAACTCAAAGTCAGTTGAATAAAACTATATTATAACTGTAGCACTATTTCATGGGCCTTTTTTCGTGTCCGCACAAAGCTTTTGGGGCATGAAATATCTATTCAGTGAGCAGAAAAATCAATGGGGCAAGTAAAACGAGCCGAGGACGGTCTCAAAGCCATGTTCGTATCGATGAAAATTAATAGTTCGCATTCAAATCTTCGCACCATATAAAAATAGTACATATAATAAATGCACAAAGGGATATTTTTAGACGTGCAGTGAATCGTTTCGCCACACTGGTTAATTTACCATAAATCACGAGACTCTTTTTTTTTGGGCAACTCGCCTCTAGTTGTTCAGTTTTTTTTTTTGGAGCGTTTTTCTTAGGCCTTTGCGAAAGTGTTTTGAAAGAGTATTTTTACCGAGAAGAATACGTACCTACATATTTGTGTAGGTACGTGTCGGAAAGATAGTTTGGTTATTATCCTACGGATACACTGTCATTATTTGTCCACAGTTTAATTATTGACAGCGCTGCTCGTCCATTAATTAGAGCGGGGATTAGACATAGCTATATAACTACTGCAAAAGCTGGAACACACTGGTAAATATTTTCAGGACTACCATTCATGCCTGGATACGCAAGGTCTTCAAGTAAGAAGCAGCCTCAGAAAACCACAACAATAATGAGGCTAAAGTGAATAAAACAATAAATAAAAATTCATTAAAGGTCGAGTAGCTCTTACAAGAGAATTTTTAAAATTTTCAATAGCTGGCTAAAATAGCTTTGGCTTGTTCCCCAAATAAATCTTTCGAAGCATGGTGTGCCATAGTGTGTCACCTCTGCAAGCCAAAATCCATTTTCAAGCTTTCGCTGCAGCATGTTTCAACAGTCAATGGGATTGATAAATAGTTTACCTGAACATTGTTTTCACATTCTGCATTTCAAACTCGAATGTAATATAATATTTTTGTAGAGAAAGTGTTCACTGCTTTTTTGCTCTTAGTAAAGCGTCAGTTTCTTAAGAAACGGTAACGTTATATTATGTGTTGATCAGTGCGTTTGTGTGATAAACACAGATGTTTGTTCTGTGTCTGGGTGTTAAATATATAATATATCTATTATGTATAGAGATAGAGACTGATTCTCTGGTACCCATTAGAACAGGCTTTGCCTAGTTTGGGATCAGTTGACCGTGTGTGATATGTCCGTTTTTTTTTTTAACATATATTAGTTGCCACATCTATCATTGAACACGGATTAAGAATGGCGAGTGACGATTTCGGAAAAAACTTTAACACTAACGAATGGTTCCCGAAATCCCGATTATAGTCGAAAAAGGTTGGAAATCCCAAAACCAGGATTAATTGTTGCTTACATTGGTGTGCAACCAACGTTAGAGTTAGTAGGTTAATTATACAAAAAAGTTCCATTGAATTACTACAAACTAGCAATCAGCTTCTTGATTCAGTCATACTACATACCTACCTAAATAAATAACTAGTGGTTCGCCCGAAGTGCGATCTCGTAATGTCTAGTAAAACTAGGTACTTCGGTGAGCGTTGAGGCATAACTAAGATAATCTTTTAAAATAGCACTTTTAACATGTTCTCACTAATAAACAAAAGAAAGAGGCGGTCATACTGTTATTAAACCGATAAAGTTGAAGAATATAGATCTTTGAATAATTACACACCTCTGGCCCGTTTTTCGGTCCTGTTTTTGTACGTTTATATGGCTATTGATAACGCAATTCATAAGAGCCTTCTGTAACAATACATTCATAAAGCAATAAAACACCGACGCCAAAACTCAGCGAAATTCAAGTTAATTATCAGTTTACAGAAAATTCATAAACTTCGTAGAGTAAATTAATTTCCGAGGAAAATTATAGATCTTGCTGTCATCAAAGTTTCACTGTCCTTGATATAGTGGGTAATTCCAGCAACGAATTGTCGAAATTCATGCCACGTTTCGGGCACAGCCAGAAACAATAGACATTGAATAGAAATGAAACCCCTTTGCAACTCCTTTTCTTTAAAAGGTACTTAGGTATCCCTTGAAATACATAGGTGCAGAGGTGTTAATTTTATTATAAAATGGAATCAATGTATTCTGCCATGTTATGGTGTGCAATATTTCGTTTAACATAGATATATAATTAAAAATAATGTCGAGCTCAAATTAAAAATTCATAATAAAAACAAATTGAAAAGAAAAAAAATAATCAATAAATTAGCTAAACAGATTGAATAAAAAATCTGTCACTAAGAAATTCCTCAATAGAGTAATAACAATTTTTTTCCAAAGCAAACTGCAAACTGCGTCCCAGATGCTATTTAAAATCGTGTCCGTTTAAAAATAATCCATACATCAGCTAACTAAAGTAAATTTGGGGTTTTACTCAGTGAATGGTATAGCTCAATGATATAGCACGTCAAAGTCAAACTCAAAACTGAATGAATTTAGTAAAAATAAGGATAATTTTGAAATCAGTTTTGTCATATTGCACACCGTTTGAACTCGGTTTAGTTAAAAGTAAGTAGATCGGAGTGTCACTTCTACGAACTACCTACTTTATGCTCCAAGTTAAACAACCTCCATTCCCAACGTAACATATACATAAAATGTATTTATTTGCCGTATAAAGCCTATTCCTTAAATAAAAGTATTGTGAGCAATGAAGAGGGAATTTCGGAGCGAAAATTCAATGTCTTTTCTTCTGTACATTTCTTGTGCACAGGGGCGTGCAAATTATTTGGAGGCGGATTATAATGGAACCGCTTAGGTTCCTTTAAAGTCTTGCCACCTTAGTCTTATAGTATAGCTAAAATGGCCCACGAATCTTTTGCCATCACTTTTCATTGACATGTAAGTGACAGAGACAAGAAATAGTCTCAATAAAATTACAGTTATTGTGAATGTGGTTATGATGGCCACCGACGAAAGCGGCCACCGACCGGGTCAGGGTTTTCGACCATTATACAAAGGTTTGTGTAATGGCCGAAAACCCCGATGCACCTTTAAGGGGTTGAATTTTAGGAATCCCATTCTGATTCATCATTTCAGCCGTTCACTGCTGAACGTATGTGTACGAGCACGTACACTGTCCCCATTAATAACGCCATGTCGGCAATTTACGCCAGTCATTTAAATCATCAATCAGTTCGCGTTCGGTGACAAATCAAACCGCGCGTCTCATTATCATTTCATATGTTAATATATATGTTTCAATATATCAGTTAAAATTTATTCCTTAGTTTTACTGATATACTTCAACTACAACTATCACTACGCCAGGGTGTACGGACCGTACATCCTTTTTTTTAAATTTTAAAACTGATATATCGACCTCGTGAGTGAATCAGTGACGTGTACTAAGCAAAACGTGGCTGTGACGCAAGTGAGGAGAGCACAAGTGGAACTATCAGCTTACCACGTGAGCAAACAGCTCACCCCATCGGATCAACGGGCAGCAACAGCAGCCAACCAGGGATCGTGGCCAGGCCAGGCTTGCGATCACCAGCAGTATCAACAGATACCACGGGACGGGTGCGGTTCAGCACGCGATCACGTTTCATCAAGTTATCAAGTAAGATCTTCCCAGTTTGCTTCTTATCATCATAACATAACAGGATGTCGAGCAAGGAAGAATTACTATCTGTTCAAGAGCAGATATCAACTGCAATTGAACAACTCTATTCAAACTTCAAGAAAGACGGTCCAGATAGGAAAACTCCAGATTATATTAAGCGAAAGATAGAGACTCTAGATCAGTACTGGAACGAATATCAGTCTAATCATATAAAGCTGTGCGGATTTGGTACTAAGTCTGACTTTTACTTTACAACTAATCAATTTGAGCAATCTGGAGAAAAGTACACTAATATCAGGGCAACTATTCTGAACTATACGAGGCCGAAGGAAGACAGCAGACCTTCGACTCCTCTTATCAAACCAGCGACCCCTATGGTGGTACCGGGGACTCCCATGCAGGATTTCTCGTTTCAAGCTCGGGGTAGCAATAGCAAGACCGATGAGATGCTGCGGAAGCAAAGCAGTAATTTCAAGGCTTTTGAGCATACTATTTCGAATATCAACTTAGATTTCATATCAGAAAAATGGGAGTTCGATCACTTGTTGCGTTCCATTCAATCTCGTTGGACTACGATCGACACTCTTCATTGGGAGCTGGATAGTGAAACAGGTCAAAAAAGCTCAGAGTATGAATCGCATTTTTTCAAAGCAGAGAAAAAGTTCAATGAAATAATCAAAGCTATCAATAAGAAGATGTGGTCTGTCTCTCACAGAGAGCATTCTACGCCTAAATTGGAAATTCCGACCTTTTCTGGAAATTATCATCAATGGTCCAGTTTCAAAGATCTTTTTACGGAAACTATTCATGCGAATCCGACATTATCTAACGCTCAGAAAATGCAATTTTTGAAAACAAAGGTGAAGGGTGAAGCGGAAAGATTGATCCAACACTTATCCATATCATCTGAGAACTATATTGTTAGCTGGGATCTACTTAATCATAGATATAACAATAAGCGGCTAATATTGAGTTCGCATTTTGATCTAATGCTCAACATTCCAGCGGTCCAGCAATTATCACTTAATCATATTAAGAAAATCCACGATGTTACTCGCGAAAGTCTCAGCGCTATCAAGAACTTAGGAGTAAATGTCGATTCGTGGGATCCTCTTATCATTCATCTCATGTGCCAAAAACTGGACACGGAGACCCTCAGCGATTACCTCTCTTCGGTAAAAGAGCCCAAGGAGGTACCGAAACTAGAAGAGTTCTTGTCAATTTTGGAGAAGACTTTTACAACTCTGGAAACTTCTAGAAGGAAAGCTGAACCAAAATCAAATCAAAATCAGAAAATTTATAACAATAAATTTAACATGAAGCAATCATCGACCGAACGTAGCATTGCGCAAGCGGTCAGCAACAAAAACGTCTATGCGACAAAATATTATAAATGTGCAATTTGCAAAACCAATTACCACGGAATTTTTAATTGTAATAAATTCAAGGAAATGACACCGGCAATAAAACGAAAAACAACAGAGAAGCTGAAGTTATGCGAAAACTGTCTTTATTGTCACAATGGTAATGAGTGTATTTCAGAAAAGCGCTGCCGTGAGTGCAAGCAAGCACACAATACACTTTTACACGAAGCGTTTGCGCAACATGACAACGAGTCCGGGGCATCGACTTCAAGCATTGCAAACGTCAGCACACCTAAACAATTGCAAAAACCGGCTATACGAAGCTCGCACGTGTCATTGCAAACTGAAATACCGGAAATACTCTTAGCAACAGCTGTGATTAGAGTAGAAACTTCAAACGGTTCCTATATTAACATGCGCGCACTCCTAGACCAGGGTTCACAAACATCCCTTATCACAGAAAATGCAGCACAACTGTTAGGTTTACCACGCCAAAGATGTCAGGGCGTGATCACAGGAATAGGCGCAAAGAAAGCGAACTGCAAAGGAGCTATCACTATCAAATGTGTATCAACAAAAAATAATTTTGAGTTTCGTACTGACGTACTTATCATGAAAAATCTTATCAAAAATTTACCAAGTCATTCTTTCACGAAGCCGGATTGGTCATACTTGGATCATATCACTCTGGCAGACCCTGAGTTCAACATCAGCCGTCCAGTCGACATTCTGTTCGGCGCCGATATTTATTCTTTGATATTATTGGAGGGAATATGTAGAGGCGAGCAAAATAATTCTCCTATTGCGCAAAACACGCGTTTAGGGTGGATATTGAGTGGGTGCGCTAGAACATTGCAATGTAACGTCATTATGAACAATTTGGACGAAATACAAAGATTTTGGGAAATCGAAGACATTGCAGATGAATCAAATTTATCATTGGAAGATCAAGAGTGCGTTCAGTACTACAAAAGCACCACCATTCGGCGAGAGGACGGTAGATATGAAGTGCGATTACCGTTAAAATCGGATTTCGAAAGCAACTTGGGTCTGTCTAAAAATAGAGCAGTTGCACAGTTTCAATCATTAGAGCGAAAGTTTATAAAGAATCAGCAAATGGAACAAAGCTATAAATCATTTATGAAAGAATATCAATCAATGGGCCACATGACTCCCGCTACAAGTAGCGCCAAACCCGAATTTTACCTCACTCATCACGGGGTAGAACGCTCCGAAGCAACAACCACTAAGTTTAGGGTCGTATTCAATGGCTCGGCAAAAACATCGTCAGGCAACAGCTTGAATGACGTCATGAAATGTGGACCCAATCTTCAGCAGGACCTGCAGTCTCTTATCATTAAATGGCGACAATATCAATTCGCTTATACTGCAGATATTGAAATGATGTTCAGACAGATATTCATAAATGACCTTGACCAAAAACTTCAAAAAATCATCTGGCGGGACTCTGTTCATGAAAATATTAAAGACTGGGAGCTGACGACCGTGACTTACGGCACCAAAGCTGCTCCTTTTCTAGCAATGATGACTCTTCGACAGTTGGCATCAGATGAAAGATCAAACTATCAGAACAGTCCAGCGGCTGATGTCCTTGAGAGTTCTTTTTATATGGATGACCTGGTCCATGGAGCACATGAACTACAGGACGCAAAACAATTGCGCGAAGACCTTATCAGTCTACTGAAATCAGGTGGTTTCAACCTGAGAAAGTGGAAATCTAACGTCCCGGAACTATCAGACGCTTTCATAGAAACTAGTCAGCAAGAAAGCTTCAATTTCAAGCAGTTGGAAACATCCCAAACACTGGGACTTAGCTGGAATCACCAGCAAGACATTTTTATGTTCAAATCTAAAATTGTGTCTACCACCGAGAATGAAACAAAACGATCACTTTTGTCAGACATATCAAAGTTATTTGACCCGCTCGGTTGGCTTGCACCGATATCAACTAAACTAAAAATCATTTTTCAAAAGGTTTGGTTGTCCGCCATCAAATGGGATGACCCAATACCCGAAGACATTTTATCAGAATGGATCATTATCAAAAATGACATTAAAAACATAAATAAACTGCAAGTACCAAGGTGGCTGTCAACAAACGATCGTGACGTCATCGAGTTACACGGCTTTTGTGACGCGTCGAAAAAAGCTTACGCTTGCGTTATTTATTGTAAAATCAAACGAGGTGAACAACCTATTATCACACTATTGGTCGCCAAAACAAGGATAGTACCATGTGGAAAAAATATTACTCTCCCACGGTTGGAGTTAAGCGCTGCTCATCTTTTATCAAAGCTAGTACTCAAAGTGCAACAGTGCTTGAGTACATGCGAAATCAAGATATTCGGATGGTCGGATTCTATGATTGCCCTAGGATGGCTTAGCGGAGAACCAACTAGGTGGAAGACCTTTGTCGCAAACAGAGTGCGAGATATCACGAGTACAATGCCAGCAGCATGTTGGCGTTATGTGAAATCAGAGGAGAACCCGGCGGATTGTGCTAGCCGTGGATTAACAGCCTCGCAGCTTGCAAGGCATAGTTTGTGGTGGCAGGGACCGTCCTGGCTACCTGACTTTGATGGACAAGGCAAACAGCCCGAATTTATCACCGATCAAGAGTTTAAAAAAGTTCATCATATCAACGTTGTCACTGAAGATTTGTCCAACAACATCATATGTAAACTGCTATCGGATCACGGCTCCATCAAAAAAGTGATTCGAATAGTATCTTGGATTTTCCGATTTATCAAAAAACGAGACACCAAGCAAGCATATCTATCACTATCAGAAATTAATCAATCAGAACACCTCATCATTAAACAAACCCAGCAATTTCAGTTTTCGAAGGAAATAAAAAACATTAAAGAGAACAGTCAGGTGCACCTCAAGAGCAAAATATCACAGCTGAATCCATTTCTCGATGAAAATGGAATCCTACGACTTGGAGGACGTCTACGAAATGCCAATTTACCTCACGATATGACACATCCGATCATCCTATCAGGATCTAGTCGCTTGGCGGAGCTTCTGATTGATGAAGCTCATAAAGCATCATATCACGGCGGGGCTAGACTAACATCAGCATTTCTAAGAAGGAAGTATTGGCTCGTAGGAGGGAACAAAATAGTCAAGAAACAGATACGTGAATGCGTCAAATGCAGACGCCACGACCCTATAAAGCATGAACAGATAATGGGTGACTTACCTGCTGCTCGAACCAAGCCTACAAGGCCCTTCTACAATACCGGCGTTGATTTTACCGGATTTGTAGACGTCAAATCAAGCAAGGGTCGCGGTATCAAATCAACCAAGGGCTATATATCAGTGTTCGTGTGCATGGTGACCAAAGCTGTGCATCTCGAACTAGTGTCCGATCTAACCTCATCAGCCTTTTTAGCCGCTTTACGAAGAATGGCAGCTCGGAGAGGAACTCCCCGTCACATCTTTAGTGACAATGGCACAAACTTCGTAGGCGCTAATAAGATTCTCAACAGAGAATATCTAGATCTCCAAGCAACGTTAGACGAAAACTTTTATTCATCTATTACGGACATGAAAATACAGTGGCACTTCAATGCTCCAGGATGGCCTAGTGCAGGAGGTCTCTGGGAGGCTGCAGTGAAGAGCCTCAAATATCACCTAAAGAGAGTGATCGGTGAACAGAAATTGACCTTTGAAGAATTCACCACTTTGCTAGCTCAGTTAGAAGCGTGCTTAAATGCAAGGCCGCTATGCCCTCTAACTGAAGATCCGGAAGACTTGGAATATCTGACTCCAGCACACTTCTTGGCAAGTGGTCCCACCTTAACAATCATAGAAACCGAGAAAGATCAGCGAACTAGATGGCAACTTACTCAAAAAATATTCGAAGATGTGTGGAAAAAGTGGCAATCGGAGTATTTATGCCAACTATCGGCGCGCAGCAAATGGCGTCAAGCTAAAGAAAACCTAAATATCAATGACGTTGTCATCATTCACGATGCAAATCTGCCTTCAGGAAAGTGGGCCCTTGGCAGAATCATAGCATTGCATCCGGGCAAAGACGATTGCGTTCGCGTAGTCAGCCTTAAAACCAAGAACGGTGAGATGAAGAGACCAATCACTAAAATCTCCACCTTACCCGTAAAGGAAAACAAGAAAATTGAACAAGACTGTAAGTTTCAACAGAAACAAGAAAACATCCCCACCTCGACTACTAGAAATCCATCAAAGAAAACAAGCCTATGCAATTTCATTTACATGCTATTCCTGTTTATTTTTATGATGATCACGCCCATACATAGCAAATATCAAATATCAAGCCTAAATATCAGTCAAGGTTTTTACTTCGATCGTATCACAAACATTCACCTGGAACGAGATCAATGGAATTTAGTCATTTACTACGACATGACACCCTATTGGCAAGGCACTGAACTACTTGGGAAATATATTAATCATTTAGACGGCATTTGCAACGATCAAACTAATAAAAAGATAGCACAATGTGACGTCATCCTTCTTCAATTACATCACGGGCTGAATGAACTCGAGCACTACAACAGTATTTTGCTCGGTAAGCAGTTCACACGGAGCGCGCGCACGCGACTACCGCGCGGCCTTATCAACGGTGTCGGGTTCATAGCAAACAAACTGTTCGGGGTACTCGATCAAGAATTCGCAGAACAGTACGAGCGCGACATTGAGACTATCAGAGGGAATGAGAAACACCTATCTTTGCTTTGGAAAAATCAGACTTCAGTCGTCGAGGGAGAATTTAATCTTATCAAGAGAGTGGAAGCGTCTATCGAAAAACAACGTAAACTTTTCAACCAGCATCTTAACAACTTTGAAAAATCGTTAAACAAGCAAAAAGATGATCTACAAGTAGTATCAAACTCGTGCGACTTCACATTATCATCGGTTGTCGCACAAGCAATACTAGTGAACCTACGTAGCATTCAAGAGACGGTCATCGATTCATTAACAAATGTCTACGCTGGAAAATTCAACTTCCATCTTCTTACCCCTGAGCAATTACGAAACGAGATGAATATTATCACTGGATTATTATCAAGAGATCTGACTTTGCCCTTGAATAATCTTCAATCAGATGTTTCTAAAATGTACCACCTTCTTTCTGTGAAAGCAAGAGCATCGAATAAATTTATCATATTTGAAATAAAGATACCTCTAGTGAGCCGAGATAACTTTGAACTATTTAAACTCATACCAATACCACAGCAAAATGAAAACAAAATGATCAGCTTAGTACCAATATCCGATTACGTAGCAATAAACATGCAAAAGGACTCTTATGTACGCATCACAGAGCGAGAAGTACATAATTGTATCGAATTTGATGATGACTCTCACTTATGTCCTTTAAAGCAGCCAATTTATCAATTAAGATCAGAGGAGAATCTATGTGTCCAAAACCAGCTTGACAAAGTATGTCAAATAAAGACTTCTACTTGTACAGATTCCTGGATCGAGCTGAATAACATAAACACTTACCTATATGTATGTTGCGGTCAATGCTCTGTACGTATCATATGCGAGAATCAAATTACCGCAGAGCAATTACGTAAGAATGGAATCATTTCAATAAGCGAAGAATGCATTATCAAAAGTAACACTTTTACGATTTATGCTCACAAAAAGCAATCAAACTCTTTACGAAGGGAAGCCGATGTAATCCAAATCACGATTCCACCCATCAATAATATAATCAATACATCGATTCCTACTTCTTCCGTCGAAAATCAAACAGCATACTCAGAAAATCAACCGTATTTTGAGAAAATCGACAGACAGATAAAGGAACTGAAGGATAGCGCGTCAGATGGAGTTCTGACAGAGCGCGTTTCATATCATGACGTCCATCATTATGTGGTCATCTATTTGGTGTTGTTTGCGGCTGTCGTCGGGATCGCGATCCTGGTGTGGCGCCGCCGGCGGGCGCTAGCAGCGCGGCCGGGAGCGCCCGCCGCGGCGCCGCCGACTTCACCAGCGTGCGCAGTGGATCCTGAGATAGAACTTCGAGCAACGAGCTTCGAACCTCCTACGGTTAGATGTGTCAGTGAAAGTGCAGTGAATCAGTGCTGTGTTCGTAGAGAGGTAGAAGAAAAATCGTGTAGTGCGCGTTTCTCGAATAAAGCTAGCTCACCCGTATTTTTCCGTAATAAGTTTGATCGCACGTTATAATCGTATCACAGACAATCAAGGACAATCATCTATTTTAAGCATAACCTATTGTTTTATCACCTTGTAACTCATGTCATTCATTCCGCGATGTTAACAGCATCCCATCATCTCTATTTTCTGGCCCGGGAGAATGTACGAGCACGTACACTGTCCCCATTAATAACGCCATGTCGGCAATTTACGCCAGTCATTTAAATCATCAATCAGTTCGCGTTCGGTGACAAATCAAACCGCGCGTCTCATTATCATTTCATATGTTAATATATATGTTTCAATATATCAGTTAAAATTTATTCCTTAGTTTTACTGATATACTTCAACTACAACTATCACTACGCCAGGGTGTACGGACCGTACAGTATGCCTCCCCCATAGATTAACTACTGTTGTTTTTGCTGAAGAATAGGCCCATCCACTTCTAGTCATGGATGTCGTAAGAGGCGGATAAGGGAAAATAGATAGGGGATGTGCAGCAAATAGAGTCTATTTGGGAGGATTTTCCCGTACTCGCAACTTTGGGCATGGGTTGGCGAGCGCAGATTAAGCTATGGTTGTTAATACGACACGCTGCTGCACATCCCCTATCTATTTTCCCTTATCCGCCTCTTACGATATCCATGACTAGAAGTGGAGGGGCCTATTCTTCAGCTGCAGCCACCACGACACGACCCTTGCTCTACTGATAACGCTACTACAAAATAAGATAGCTTTCCAACCACATATTCGTTCGAATTCGTGTAGGCAGAGTCATTGTATTACAGAGGATCCACATGGCACCGGCTTTAGTCTGCGAAGGCTTCGCAGACAAAAGTTGGTTCATATGAGACGTGAAGTCGACATCGGCACGAACTTCAGACTTCCCTTCTACAGTCTATTGTGCTGTAAGTCTGTGCCGTGTGAACCGCCGTTAATACACAAAATTACATCAATAAAACCATTGACACACTACCTACCGACTATGACAATCGGCTGGATACCGCACACCAAAGTAAACAAAGGTCATAACCGTCAATACGCCAATTTATGTAGCGACCATAACTTTTGTTACATCCGCGATATGTTTGATTTATGCCGATAAATTTAGGGTTGCGACCGAATTGATTATATCCTGTGCCATTTTACCAATAGAAATAAACTGTAGCTCGGTTTTGTCTTCTAGAAACAAGCAATTTTGATGGCTATTGAGATAAAAATAGGCGTTGGTGTAGAGGGAGGTTTCCTAACTTTCGATCTGACGGTTGTAAGTTCGAACCCGACAGTTCACCAATGAGATTTTTTATTCGAAAAATCGATTTTTTTAAATAAGTGCGAATCCAAACTTTGTACGGAACATTAAAAACATTGACAGTTTTCATGTGGTTTTAGCGGATTGCAAATTCTACAGTAACTAAGTACTAATTTATTCATAAGCGTCCAATATTCGGGAGTTTTCAAATGATACCAAAACGTTCTGCCTCAACTATGAAAATCCTTGAATGAATAAACTGAAAATATTTCTCAGCGTTCTCTTTGTGGGTACCGAATCAAGGTATGCCTCTGAAATATTAATTTGCACCGCAGAACTTGGAAACAATAGGGCCTTCGGCTGAATGTGGCGCCTTTTGTTGCGAAACATGTTTTCGAATAGGTTACTTTTTAATGATGAGGATCGTAATAAATTACAAGAATAGCGACATAGCATAAGAAAATTTTAGAAAACTTACGCCTTGATGTCAACTGTTCGCTTTAGTTGAATTACCGAGCGAAGCGAGCGAAGAACTTTCAAACAACTTAAACAAATCGGCCTTGTATGTATATTTGTTGTACATCCGAATCGTCAATCCTGATCTACGTGGAATTTAGTAGGTCAACAGGTTGTACTATCTAGATTGGCTGGTATGAATATGGGTTAAATCGGCAAAGGGGTTCTTAAGATATAGGGGTCCAATAGGAGGTATAAAAATAAAAATAATACAAATACATGCAGTGAGGTTTTGTTTTTATTTTTATGCAAAATAGGCTTTTGTTTGGAGGAGGTAGGGCATAGCGAGATTTTCTCGTTCTAAATTGGAGCAGCCCGCCTGGGGAGGTACCTCCGCCTTACAGAAGATCGCAGCCAAATAACATTATTTGTTTCAAATAGTGTTGTGTTCCTGCGATGAGTAGGTTGCCAGAGCTCTTTTGGGGTGGGGGGTTCAGGGTCGGCAACGCGTGCGTGATGCCGCTGGTATTGCAATCGCTCATAGGCTACGGTAACCGCTTACCAACAGGTGGGCCGTATGCTTGTTTGCCATCTCAGTTGTATAAAAAAAAAAAAAAAAAAAAGGCTAACGTTTGACCACAATCTCACCTGATGTTAAGTAATGATGTGGTCTACGGTTTGCCTAGAAGAAACCTATTCACTCTGGTCTTGAAGACACCCAAATTATAGGTATTCGGAAACACAGACGCCGGCAACAAGTTCCACTCTTCTGCTGTCCGCATTATAAAGGTAGACGCAAAGCGCTTGGTGCGGCAAGGTGGTATATCAACCATGAACGGATGTCGCATGTCCGTGCGTCTGGTTGTCCGATGATGGAATGGGGATGGGGGGACTAAATCAAAGAGTTCAATTGCACACTCTCCGGGTAGGTTTCGTATGATACAGCTCATTATGTTCATACATTCTAATACTTAACTAGTTTTCACTATTAGTGGCGCATCAATTTCTTCTATGATCTCTGGCATAAACAAAATGTTAGGTCGTTTGCCCTCAGACAAAATACTGACTATGATTATTTAATTCACCTGTGTTTATGTTGCCGAAAGTTAAGAGATGGTTTGTTATGTTTCTGAAATCTACCGTTCAATCTGGTTTTTAACGCTCAAAACATTCAATTTCACCCTACGGTAGGATCTTGGCTGAGGCTTGGTGATGTTTGGCAGCGCAATAGATTTTTTAAGAACTAAAACGTTTGTGTAGCTAAACGGCTGAGTTCACGTTAGAATTACCGGATTTTGGAAATACAAATTTCATTGAAAAAAACACTATACTCACCAATTTAATAAATCAGACATCAGTTGTTTTGTGGTCAAAAAAGTTCATCATCATCTGTCAATTCAGCTGTTTTAGTTCGTAATCTTGATGTTGAAATTCTAAAAACAGCTGAATTAGAATTAGCATAGAAGTCGTAGAAAAAACATTAGTGCCAAATGTGCCAATTGTAGAATAAGTCTCTTTCGGGATGGTATACATATTATGAATCACCTTGTATAAATAATGAATTCTATTTATGAAAAAAGAATAATTTAACTATGTACTTATACGATGTTAAATAAAAATAAATAAATATTTCGGACATATCACACACGGTCAACTGATCCTAAACTAGGCATAGCCTGTACTATGGGTACCAGAGACTGATATACTTTAGATATATATTTATCACCCAGACACAGAACAAACATCTGTGTTAGTTACAAATGTTTGTCCAGTGCGGGAATCGAGCCCGCGACCTCTAGCGCAGAAGGCAGAGTTACTACCAACTGAGCTATGAGGCCAGTCAATAACCTCAGATGCTCCGGTTCCGGAGTATAAGGAATTCTCTATCAATATTTATTCTAATGTTATGAATCCAATCCTGACGCACAATATTAGGTATTTTTCTGACGTATGACTTAATAAGATACGTCTGTCATACGCTCTTTGATATTGAATGAGCAATGAGCACTGAGCACGTTCCAATTTGGAAGGATATCGGTCTCAAAAAAACATATTGGACTGGCCTCATAGCTCAGTTGGTAGTAACTCTACCTTCTGCGCTAGAGGTCGCGTGTTCGATTCCCAAACTGGTCAAACATTTTTGTGATTAACACAGATGTTTGTTCTGTGTCTGGGTGTTAAATATTTATCGAATAAGTACTTGCTATGCCTAGTTTGGATCAGTTTTACCACTTACTCAAAAACGGCTGGAACGATTATCATGATCCTTGATTTTTTGGAGGAGGTAGGGCACAGCGACATTTTCTCGCTCTAAATTGGAGCAGCCCGCCTGGGGAGGTACCTCCGTTTTACAGAAGATCGCAGCCAAATAACATTATTTGTTTCAAATAGTGTTGTGTTCCTGCAGTGGGTAAGGTTGCCAGAGCTCTTTAGGGGGGGAGGGGTTCGGCAGGCAACGCATTAGTAATGCTCCAGGTGTTGCTGATGTCAATAGGCGATGGTAACCACTTACTATCAGGAGGGCCGTAAGCCTGTTTGCATCCGTATTACATTTAAAAAAACTGACTGCACCCCGATTTTTTTTTTACTAGTAGTAGTAGTTTATGGTATCCACACTACAGAGAATCCTAGTGTGGGGTCAGGCTTATGTATGTGACTGTTGGGTGTTAGGTATTAAATTATTTATGATACAACAATGAACGTAATTTGTATGCAAAATTCTGGCTAAAAAATAGCTACCCCAAGGACGCCAATAAATAAATTGAACACCCCGTGGCAAGATTTCTCGGAAAATTTAATAAATTTAACTCTACTCGGCGGAATCTTCAGCACTTTAGACCTTAAGGTAAATGACCATCGACAGTACAATCGTAAACGAATATCGCAGAAAGCTCATCATCATCTTCATCATAATTTCCCTAATAATGATGAAGACAATGCTGAACCGTTTTCTGCACTAAACGATATCATGGTCAGAAACTCATATTTGATGAACTAACTAAGTTCTGCTTATGTTTTGCACGCATATTTAGAGATTGATAAAGGTTTGATGAACGCTGACATTTTTATAATATAATCGTTGGCGATTCTTTGTTAACGGACGCTTGTCTAGAGACAGTTTTAAGGTGAAGAGTTCACTAATTTATGTAGATTGTTAGGTAGCACTCTACTAGAGCCCGGTATCATAAAAAGCGGTTTCGCTAAGCAAAAGCGACCGGAAGAAGAAGTCGATCCTCAATATTTTTTTTTGGCACTATTAGTCAAAAGTGTTCAGCGATATACACCTCCATAATATGGTATGATAGTGGGAATTTTTCAGGAATCTAAAGCTTTAGGCCGCGGCTTCACACTGCCAGATGCTTTGCTTAGCACCGAGACGGCAAGATAAAATAAACGTACGAAATTAAAAGGATACATAAAAGGGATTCTGTCCCGAAAGGGGTTTATTCTATAAAAAAAAATTTGCGATTTTTTATTTGTTTTTCAAATTAGCTGGTTTGAGTCTTTTTGACATGTTTATAATGAATGAGAACGAAATGAACGAAAGAGAAGTTCTATATCAAGATTGATACTTACAAAAGCGAATAATTTAGCTAGAACTGATTTACAAAATAGCTAATAAATAATTTATAAAAAAAACTAACTTAATACAAACTTTACTGAGAAATCGACTCAAGCATATCTCCACCTCCTAAGCCACCATGTATCGTACGTAGCTAGCCACGAGGTGTCAGTGGCAAAAAACTAGACGCTATGCTAAGCGCTTACAGCGTGGCCGCGGCCTTAGGGAGAAGATGAGTTGGCGTAGAAAATAATTTTCTTTAATATTCCAAATGGAAATGAGATAAATCTAATCGGGAATCCAATATTTTTATACGTCTATCTTTTCTATGATATTTAGATGAACCAAGTTTTTGCTAAATTAAGATTGACGTTTAAAGGAAATTATACTTAGACATGGCTCGACATTATGAGCTCTTTAATAAATTGTTGTCAGCATTCATTTATGGTGAGAGTTCCAACTGAACACCTATCGACCTACCTAAGCGCAGAGTTTTGGCCGAAGGGTGTCAAGTTCCGAAGGTTCACTGGCCGCCTGCAAGGGGACACCGCCGTGTACCGTCGTCAGCTGACACCCTGATTGCGACATCGACACGTCGCAGTAGTCACAATGTTTTAAATAATTAATAGGTATTTTATATATTTTAGGTTAAGGTATATATTTCTATGGGTCTTAGAATTAGTTTTTACCATCTGTACTATTCTTAAGTTACCTGAAATAAAATTTATATTATATTATTATATTATTATTATTATTATTATTAAACATTTCAGTAGGTATCAAAAAACGCTTCATCGATCGTTTATTAGTTTTTTTCTAATAACTGGTTTCGTATGCAGGATAAAGATAGAGCTTATGTTTATACAGAATCAAAAACCGCAAGAGCTTGTTGAAGATTTATTATCCATTCTCTTTCACACAAGGATTCCCTGTGTCGCGGCTATCAGAAACTACGAGTACCATGGTACCACAACACCCAGACCCGGAACAATTATTCGCAAACACATATCTCGGAGCGGAATCGAACGCGCGCTCCTTGCGTGTCAGACGGTACTCACCCGCTGCTCCATCGTGTATATTGGGTATATTTGACTGGCCTCATAGCTCAGTTGGTAGTAACTCTGCCTTCTGCGATAGAGGTCGCGGGTTCGATTCCCGCACTGGACAAACATTTGTGACTAACACAGATGTTTGTTCTGTGTCTGGGTGTTCAATATTTATCTATTATTTATATCAGTCTTTGGACCCATAGTACAGGCTATGCCTCGTTTGGGATCAGTTGAACGTGTGTGATATCTCCGGAATATTTATTTATTTATTATTATTAATATGGATGTAGAATACATTCTTAGAGGTATTATACACCCAATTATTTTCTTTTCGGTATAGTTAGTATTTAAGGAATCACCTTGTATATTTATAAAAATTCTAAAGCCACCATGTTTTCTCCTTTGCGCGGAGCTCATTGTTCTATAAGTTGTGGTTTGAGTTCGTGGCGTGTCGACGAATTTGCCTGGATTATTTCTCAAGTTCTAGAAAGTTAGCTTCAACTGGTTTTTGTTCAGATATTTCTCCGGTTAGTGCTGTCTCTGTGTAGGCGGCTTCCGAAACTTTAGGAAGGGAAAACTTTAGAAGTTCTGAAGTTTAAAGCCCCTATCAAATTGTAGGTTTGTGCGTCCGTCTCCGTTTATCATAGCGTCAGGATCTCTAAAGTTATGAATGACTTATGAAAGTCAAATTATAATTATAATAGTGGATAACCCCTCTACTTCGTTCGTGTAATGTTATTTTCACACAAACTTCAACCCCCGCCGCATCCCCTTACGGTTTGCATGTAAGTCAGTAAGCAGCTTGAGGTGTGGTAGCCCTAAAATTGGCCATGACTGTTGGTAAGAATAGGAATATGAATAATTTTTATTCAAAAAACAAGCATTCACATAATTATACAATAATTTTAAAGTCGTACATTGGAGGTAGGAACTTTATGTAATGGCTTGTACTAGTAAGGTTGTATTGCAGTGACTACACTAAGTGCAAGACTTGTGTCGTAAATACCGCGTTACCTTCCAGTGAGGAGACCGTATAATAGCCATGTTGAGGTAAGTACCTACTTACAGTCCCACTTTACTAAGTTGGTGAAAGAAACAGTGTGGCGAAACGATTAAATTTAAACCCCTAGCTGAAAACCCCTCATTCAAGTCGGCACCCCGAAATTTCACACTCCTAGGACTTCTTAGGCTGTGCGTTGATTATCAGTAAACCAGTCGCTCAGTAACGCCATATTTTTATATATTTTGATTTATTCATTGAAATTACATATACATAACCCACCGAGGTCGTCGAAATTACAGACCTCGGTGGGTTATGGTCCAACCCCCCCCCCCCCACAGTGGACTTTTAAAGGCTCATGAACATTTAACTATAAAGCATACCCCAGTTTGTCCTTTCAATTCAGAAGAGTGTGATTATACAAAGAAATGCAAATAATCCATCTGATTTGTAGGCTCGAAATACCGTTATATCCGAAATGTGACGTAACCCAATAAATCTGCGGAACCCATCAGAACGGTTCAATTGTTCGTTATCACGAGGCCACTGCAGCGACACCGCGACAATGATGGATAGACACTTGATGAATTGCCTTTGGGCTATTCTGGTAGCGAGATAGAAACAGTTTTGAAACGGTATGGGAACGTTTTAGAGATTTGACTTTAGTAAAACATAAAGGTACAATCGCGACCGATGCTGTAATCGTATGAAAGCCTTTTTGTAAAAAAAATTACAAACAGTTTTTGATGACCATAATGACTGAGTTCATAGGTTAGCTACTTATAGACCTCCGTCAAATCCAAATGTGAACCACGCTTGAACGTCGCCTAACCCATTTGACCAACGGACTTAGTATCAGTAAAGAAAGAAAGAAAGAATTGTTGCTTAAGACACCAAAATATATTTTTACTTTTTGCAGACAAAACGCTATCTAAGGTGATTATGCCTGTTGTAAGTGACAAGAAAACACCACGCGCTCTTCGTTGTATTATCGTTAATCCGAATAACGACGTTGAAGAATGTCCAATAATACCGTAGTGATCGAAGACGAACTATGTTTTTGCTTATCTCGGAAACTGTGTCGAGATTGTGTGGAGATGCGATATGAGAGATAGGAAATACGTAAATAAGTGTAATGGTTCCTACGGTGTAATACTGAAAGAGTTCTTGGCAGCCAGGTCAGGTATTTCGTCATAGATTATCGTGCTATGCTTTAGTGCGTTTTAAACATACTTTTATGCCGTGTTCAAAAGGCTTGATGCCGGTGCGATATGTCATTTCAAATTTATTTTAATTTTCATCATCATCATCATCAGCCTGATGAAGTCCACTGCTGAACATAGGCCTCCCCCAAAGAGTTCCATGACGAACGGTCTTGAGCCTTTTCCATCCACCGACTTCCCGCAACCTTAACAATGTCGTCGGTCCATCGGGTGGGGGGCCTTCCAACACTGCGTCGTCCGGTTCGTGGTCGCCACTCGAGAACCTTTGTTCCCCAATGGTTGTCGGTTCTGCGAGCTATATGGCCGGCCCACTGCCACTTCAACCTGCTTATTCTAAAAGCTATGTCGGTAACCTTGGTTTTTCTACGGATTTCCTCATTTCGGATTTTATCACACAGCGAAACTCCGAGCATAGCTCTCTCCACAGCCCGTTGGGCGACTTTGAGCTTGTGTATGAGGCCAATAGTTAGCGACCAACTCTCAGTGCCATATGTAATTTTAATCTTAATGAATAAAAATTAATGCTAGATGTGTTGCTGTTGCTAAGCGCACAACTCTAGAACGGCTGAACCAATTTGGCTTTTAAATAAATTGTAGACAAAATATTACAGATGCCATATCGGACGCCGCTGGTTAGAACAAGGCTTTACAGTAGGTACATCATCTGTTGCCTTGTTAGTTACTACTGATAATTTGTTTGTGCTGTAGCTAGCTTTTGTTAGCCCGGGAATCGACGCATTCTTCAGCTAACAATACTAAGGTGGGCAAGCTTTACCTGGATTCCCGGTACAATTATATGCCTTGTTTGAACATTCAATGTAGCATGATGGGACTTTGTAAGGCAAATGTTTGTTTATTATTCCGAGAGTATAAATATTACCTGTACCTACCTGGTACACCCGTGCTCTCAGGCACGGGTGGAGTGGTAGTAGTGGCCCCGCCTGCCTATTCACAGGTCATGGGATCGAATCCCAGGTGTAATATGTGCGCTAGAGTAGTGCTCTCACACGGTGAAAGCGGCATGTCCTAGAACCTAAAAATTCGAAGACATGTGACATGTGCACGGAAGGAAGCCTCTAAGAGGCGCACTTTAATCCTTTCACTAACCTGATTCTTTCACCGACGGTCATAGGCCATTTTCAGGGCACCATACATCAACATGATCCCAAACCTAATACAGGATGGCCAAGAAAGAATCAGTGACCTAATTCCACTAGCGGTCAACCATCTATTTGGTGACTGTCGGTTTTTTTTTTCAAAATTAGTGGATTCTGAAGTGCTCCAGCTCCAGATTTAGTAGTAGTGACGCCTGCCGATCCATAGATCGTGAGTTCAACGCGGTCATGCACCAACGGATTTTCCTTTTGAAAAATGTATGTGCGCTAAGTATACTACACTCAAATGATCAAGAACTAGAATCTAAAAATTCGAAGACATGTGACATGTATTTAATCCTTTCACCAACGGTCATTGGCCACCATATCTCAACCTAGTCATTGACCTTAATGCAAAAACGAACCAGTGACACGAGCAGCCATAGCTCCAAAGTTGGTCCAAGCCCTAACTAAAATGTTTTTCTTAAAACGTTTTTTTTATTTAACGTTTTTCGTTTTAGTTTTTCCCACGTTATTAACGTTTTTGTATAGCTGTAACGGTTCAAGTAGCCGCTCTTACAAGCCCATATCAAATTTCCAACCTGTATAATTGTATATACCTACCTAAATGGTATGTACACCTATGTAGCTCAGTGTGTAGAGCTACATAGGTGTACATATGGTGTGTAGAGTGTAGAGATGAGTTGTACTTGCTATTTCGCGTACCAGATCCATAACGTATCGTATTTTACAAGAATCATGTTCTAAAACCAGGTACTAAATACTTGAAAGTATTACTTCGACCGCGCAAGTCCACTGCGCACGTCCAATGCGCAAGTCCATTGCGCAATTCCACAGCGCAAGTCCGCCGCGTACCCAAGGACGCGCCGCGCCGCGAGACGGAAGGTCGGGTTGCGACCGCGAGGCGCGCCGCGTCCTAGGGTGCGCGGTGGACTTGCGCGCCGCACCAGAGTATTTTTAATACGTCTAAGTATCGTGAAGTCGTACCAGTTACGTATAGTATGAAGCGAGAACCTGGTTTAAAAACCTGGTTGCGTAAATACGAACTACCTCTAGCTCACTGTCCCAAAGCATAGCTCTAGAAAACTTCTGGCTAACATCTAAGTCCTAAACAAACAAACTAGATTAGGAAATCATTGGTCCGAAAACAACGCTCGCCGTGCTTTAGCGAAATAAACACCGTAAAGCTACATCGAATTTTCAACCTCATTCTCATAATAATAAAGTTAGTTTTCCAATGATATGTTTTTACAGTTAGTGATTATATTTTGTATGTTTATAAAGGTAGCCATTAGGACTTGCGCTAGCAAAATGGTTAAGTTGACATTTTCTTACACGAAAATGGCTTAACTCGTGTTATTTACAGTAAGTAGATACTTAATAGTTGAAGAGGTGACGCAATTGGGGACAAGAAAATTAACTAAACTAACATTTGCTAGGCAAACTATAAGTAGTTCGGTGGTTCAGATACAGCCTAAGTACATATTTGATGAAAATTACGAATAATAATACCATCTAACTTTCACACACTAGTCCTGACCCCACACTAGAGATTCCCTATGTCATAGATATCAGAAACTACGAATACCAGTACTACCGCACCCAGACATTTGTACTTGCGGCGACCGAACCCGCACCTCATGCGTCTCAAAATGTATATTTTCTTAGGATACCTACAACCCTACTAAAAAAAATTGTCAGTCAGTATAGATCGGGAGCCAAAAGATTCACAGACACGTAGGTACATATTAGGCCAATGATGATGATGACTTAATTGAAATGATAAAATATGCACGGTCAGTTGTAACTAAAATATGTCATATAGAGAAAACTGCCCACATTTACAAAATAGACACGTCCTTTATTTAGGTATATCCCTTTGACAAATCCTTTTCAAATAGTAATTTTATAAGTAAGTTTATGCTAGCAAACTAAATTATAGCTCGTTAATCTACGAAGAGCTCTGACAGTTATTAATTCCCGAGCTTTTCAAAGTAAACACCAACTTTTCTGAAAATACAGCATTCTCTTTAGCCGTAGTACCTATGTGATTTTGCACAATATGGAAGCAACGGAGCCGACATTCTTAGTTCCTAGACGATTAAAAATAATGGTTTTATCGAATAAAGTTATTTTGACTTCAGTCTTTAGGAATAATTTCAGATTGAGTTCATCATCATCATCAGCCTGTAGAAGTGCCTGAAGCCGAACGGTCTGGAGCCTTTGCCATCCACCGACTTCCCGCAACTTTCACAATGTCGCCGGTCTTGCGTCGCCCGGTTTGTGGTCGCCGTTCGAGATGTCGTCTTTTTTCTATAGTTTTGTAGGCGTAACGCTATCGCGAAGTATTCGTGCTTGGGGCACTGAGTAGAGTTTAATATGTCGCCGTGTATACGCACTATTACACATTTATTTACATAAAATTACCAAATGTCATAGCTGTTCATACAGTATCTGGATTAGATATGGGACCTTACCTATGTCATCTTGCTCATTCATATTCATGAGTTAATTAAAACAAATGACTGGAGGTATTAATTTCTAAAGTCATTTGAAGTGAGAAATAGCGCTCCGCTGAGACACCTGGATTGTTGAGAGTTGCGAATGTATTTTTACTCCCCTAGGGGTGACTTAGATCGGCTGATCACCCTGTGATGGACTGTTGAAGAAGTTGGCACATTGCGCTGATAAATAAATGTGTTAGGTAGGACGTCATCAGCAAAATCTTGTATCCAAGGTGAGATGAGATGAGATGGTGGTCAAACGCTTAAAAAAAACTTAGAAATAGAAATTTAAAAATATTTATTTTGCGTCACAAATGGAACAAATAAAATACAAGCTTAAAAAAAGACACAAAAACGGTGCCGCATAGCACAGTGGAGCTGCTGCGGCGCTGGTTTTCTGTGGTGCCACAGAGCAATGACGCGGCAACTGCGATACACTCGCACATAACAACTTCCCTACTGAAGTCGAAGGTATTCAGAACTGTTGTTTTAAATACCAAAACAGTGCAGATTTTTAATTCTTACTACTATTATAAATGTGAAAGTTTGGATGTTGTTAGTGAAGAGTGAATGTTTGTTACTCAATCACGCCAGAACAGCTAAACAGATCCGGATGAAATTTGGCACAGAGATAAAATCTGAAACACATAGGCTTCTTTTTGTCCCGGAAAAATGTACGGTTCCCGTGGGATAGATTTGTTTTTGTTTTCACAGAGCAAGAGATTGACATGATTTTTTGCATAGCGGTAGTTTATGGGCCAGAGAATAACATAGGCTACCTACTGTTTATCAAGGAAAAATGCGTCACCCATATTGCGGGCAGCAGCTAGTAATTTTCTAGCTAGTAATTTTCAAAAGAGAAACTGTCTACGCACAGCATAAAGCTAAGATGAGGTAACCTGCCTGTATTCATCGTGTGTCACTTAAAATAAATTCCTAAAAGTCATCTTCTGGGAGAGATAAAGTTTGTACCTATGAAAATCGCAAGCCGTAACATTCCACGTGTACACTGAACCTACCTACCTACTTGATACAAAATTCAATTTGCAAAGTAACTTTATACAGAATGTAGAACCTTCGTTACAAAGGTATCCTCAGCTAAAATAGGGTCTCGTCGAAAACAGGTAGGTACAATATTTTATAATACGCATACTTACCTACCAACTCGTGGATATTGCGTAAGCCCGGCGCCGCCGGTAGCATTTGGTTTGCTTGTCGGGCCGCTGATTCTTTCTTGGTTATCCTGTATTAGGTCAGTGACCAGGTTGAGGTAAGGTGGCCCTGAAAAGGACCTTTGACCGTCGGTAAAGAATCAATGTACTGAAAGGATTACAGTTCGCCTTTTAGAATTTTTAGGTTCTAGGACATGCCGGTTTACTCACGATGTTTTACTTCACCGTTTGAGAGCGATAGTTTAGCGCAAATAAACTCTACGAATGGAAAATCCATTGGTTTGGCACGGCGGGATTCGAACTTCAAACTTATTTGATTTCATAAACAGTTTGGGACAGATTTTGCAGATGGTTCTTGATTCATGAAAGTTATTTTCACGAGATTTATGCGTTGTTTTTCAATGATAAATGTCGAATTTGGCTATTAGGGGTACAATGCACCCCTTTCGGGTTTGTATAGATGTTATAAATCACCTTATATAAGTAGGTACGGATACTGAAAACGCACGCACGGCGCACGCAGACGCAGTTTCTATGTGAATGCGGCCTTACGCGGAAAATTACAAGAAGCCAATCTATCATCCGTTTGTCGTGTTACGTCTTATTTTTGTCCTGACCCTAATGTTGATCAGTAAATGTATAAAGTGAGAGAGAGTTAGGGGCAGAGATTATCAAAAGCGAGGAGAACGAGGCTCTTTTATTTATTTCTTTATAAAAACTCAGATGGGCTCTCAGACTATTCCAAAGCGCCCAAATTTTACAGTATATGGGCTCATTTCCGCCTGTCTTATGTCATTTATAAAAATCAGCAATTGATTACATTTCTAGTTAAGGAATCGCTGAAACTAACACTAAATGTATGCTAATAATGGACATCTCAACGGTCTAGAAAGATTTATCCATGTGCCATATATTCCTAGAAAAAGAAAGAAAGAAATAGGTTCACATTTTTATCTCCAATCATGGTAGACATCCTCCCTGATCACCGGGATTAGATCCTTGAAAATGTCTAAGGGGGAAGTCAGAGGCACGTCTAAACATTTGGAACACGCCCACATTTTGCAATAGCGTATTTTCCATATGACAGGTAGCAAGCCCGTCACCGTTTATAAGAATGCTTACTGGTTTCTAACGATGTTTCCTTTACGGCTCCCATAATTTGTCAAATATATAAACTCATTGGTGCACGACCGGGTTTGAACCCACGATCTTCGGATCGAAAGGAGAGGCTCATTTTATCCTTTTACTACACTGATTCTTTCATCGACGGTCATAGGCCCTTTTCAGGGCCAAAATACCTCAACCTGGTCACTGACCTAATACAGGATGACCAAGAAAGAATCAGTGACATGACAAGAAGAAGAAGTGGGCCTATTCGTAGTAATCTAGTTATCGGTGGTTGTAAATACTGAGTTGGCGATTAAGTATTTAATTTTGATAAGCAAGGCATGTTTCATGGACTGCTGAAAAATCCCCCCCTCCCTTCTTTAATCAAGCTCCCCCTCCCTGAGACCCCGCTCTCTCAAATATTCCTATCGCTAAAATTACAGCACGTTGTTTACACGTTTCGCCTTATCTCGTTACTCAATGCAATGCAAGCCATTGTAACGTTATCGCTTTTGCGTAACTAAGGTAGCTGTTTTACGAATTTGTTGCTATACTTTCTTAAAACATGCACCGTTTTCGGACCATGACTAAACAGTTATGATATTTAAAAAGGCACTGTTTTTTGTGTGATTTTTTATAATAATTTTAGTCATGAAAATAAAGTTAGCCTGGTGTCAGAATTGGGGGAGAAAAAAATGTTATTCACTAATTGAGAGCACTGGAGTGGTCCCACTTTCCGATTTGCAGGTCGTGGGTTCGATTCCTTGTCGTGCACCAATAGATTTTCTATTCAGAAAATGTACGTGCGCTATACTAGTGCTCTTAAGGAAAACATCGTGATGCCTCCAACCGGCATGACCTAGAACCTAATAATTTGCCTTGTGATTGTGACATGTGCATAAAAGGAGCCTCTATAAGGTGCACTTTAATCCTTTCACTACACTGATTCTTTCACCAACGGTCATAGGCCCTTTTCTGGGTCAATACCTATTGTATGTATACCATAAGTATGTTGTAGCTTTATTATACGTGTTATGCTAGTGATAGTCTGACTGAATAAATAGTTTTCTATTCTTCGCTATTCTGAGTTCAAAATGCATATAATCGGAAAAATCGTTAAAATAAAAATAATTAAAGGTTACTCAAGTTTTCTATTCAACTATAATGGCAATTCCAATAATCGTCATCATCATCATCAGCCTGTAGAAGTCCACAGCTGGACATAGGCCTCTCCCAAAGAGTTCCATGACGAACGGTCTAGAGCATTCTCCATCCACCGACTTCCCGCAACCTTCACAATGTCGTCGGTCCATCGGGTGACGGGCCTTCCAACAGTGCGTCGCCCGGTTCATGGTCCAATAATACAATATTCCAATCATCATCATCATCATCAGCCTGATGAAGTCCACTGCTGAACATAGGCCTCCCCCAAAGAGTGCCACGACGAACGGTCTTGAGCCTTCTTCATCCACCGACTTCCCGCAACCCTCACAATGTCGTCGGTCCATCGGGTGGGGGGCCTTCCAACACTGCGTCGTCCGGTTCGTGGTCGCCACTCGAGAACCTTTGTTCCCCAATGGTTATCGGTTCTGCGAGCTATATGGCCAGCCCACTGCCACTTCAACCTGCTAATTCTGAAAGCTATATCGGTGACCTTGGTTCTTCTACGGATTTCCTCATTTCGGATTCTATCACGCAGCAAAACTCCGAGCATAGCTCTCTCCATAGCCCGTTGAGCGACTTTGAGCTTGTGTATGAGGCCAATAGTTAGCGACCAAGTCTCAGTGCCATATGTCATCACTGGCAACACGCACTGATTGTAGACTTTCGTCTTGAGGCTCTGCTCTCTCAATATTCCAATAATACATAATAAATATCTAAATTTTGGTCGCATAATTAAAGGTTTAAATTCGTACCTGTTGGCTGTAACAGCCCTGCATAAATGATTCCTACTGACCCTGCATAATCTAACCGTAGACAGTGAGGAAAGGTTCAATAAAAATAATCAGTGGAACATAAAAGCTCGTTAAATAAATCAGGTTGCCTAATACCAGCAGACAAGGTCGATCGAATTACCCTTGTAGCTAGGATAGCCACGCGCAATGAAAAAACCGGACAATGTTGATAACTCTGCCGTGCCGTGCCGGCAATGCTATGCTACAGTGACGATATTATGGTCTAGTAGTAGTAACTACAATGTATTCATCCATCATCAGCCTGCAGAAGTTGGCTGCTGGACACAGATATCCCGTCCAGTGCGGGTTGGTTTCAGAAACTATAAGTACCATGGTACAAAAGCACCCAGACCCGGAACAAATATTTTCACAACAGGCAAATATTGCTTCTCAGTCGGTCACTTGCCAGCTACACCATCGAGGTTGGCAAAATGTATTTGAAAAAGGAAATTTTAAAAACTTTTCAATACAATTCTACAACAAAAAGGCTGATTTAGGCCAGCCCTACACGTAATTAATAATTCCGTCAGTTGCTTGGGGTTCGGGCTTAATTAGTCGAACAAAACCATTCTCTCTGCTACATAAAGCGGACTAATTCAAGATATCAACGGGAAAAGACTCATTAACTATTATACTTGTTTTCTTATAAGCTAGGATGACATGAGAGAATTAGGAACAAAATCCTATGATTTTTTTTCCTATCCTTTAAAATAGTTTTTATACTACCTGCTCATCAATGGCGTATTATGTGTCATGCAAACCTTTCCTAAAGTAAGTCATTACAGCCCTACGGTCTAGCCATGTCATAATGTTGTACTGAATTTCATTATTTCCCACGGGACATAATGTGATTTGAATTTGGAATGCAACCCATGTAGTCGTGCTTGATCGAGGTTGGTTTCAAAAATGTTTGGGTGCAATGAGATTTTATTCTAATTAGGCTGTATGTTATCATTTTCTTTACACAGCCTACAAATTAAAAAAAAAGAAAAACATGAAAACTTTTTAGGAAATTCATTTTCACCCGCGCTCGAAGAAGGATTAATTCGAATGTCAAACTGACCACTACAGAATAGACTACAAAAAAAGAAAAAAAGGCGCCAAGCGCTCAAACTGCTGTGCTGTTATCTACACCGAAATTCAGTTTCGATTCGAATAAACTTCTAAAAAATGTCAAGTGACGACGACAGTGATTTTGATTCGACTCCAGAATGCATACAATCTGAAGCCTCTGGTATAGTTGGAAACTTACTTCCAGAAAAATCATTTCTTCAATTGCCTCGCAGAAAGTATAAAAACTAGAGTATGCATCGCGGGCTTAAATGTGTATTTGTCTTGGGCGATCTTGAACCCCTTGTACTCAGGATTTTTGCCTTAGCTCGGGAGTTAACCATAGAATCCCTCGTTCTCGGGGTTCAATATAGCGCCCGCGACATAATACACTACTTTAAGCCCTTGTTGCATAATCTACTATTCTATGCAGGTGATCCATTCAGGATATATTATGCCTGTCATAATACGTGCGGAGCTAAGCCGCTGGTTTCCTCAAGATTTAGGTTATTTTTTATATAATTGATTAATTAATTATTATTTATAACTTAAATATGGACATTGTGGTGTATGCCTTTCATCTCACTGGTTCCTAGCAGGACAACGACCTCGTTATTATATCACATATAATATCTCACAGTCTCACAGTAATTTCCCGCGCGCCTGCTCGTGCCGGCTTGACCACAGACTGGCTGACTCCCAGAGAGTATGTATTCATCTCTCCATCTTAGGTGTCATCTGTTATCTGTCACTGTCAGTTGTCCCCCGGAAACAGCATAAGTCAAGGAATGCAGGTTCCATAAATACTAGTCACTCATCATCTCCCTGCCCTTATTCCACTTCATGTGGGGTCGGCACAACATGTTTTTCTCTTCCACTCCCCTCTATCAGCCGTCAAATCAGTATTCACTCCTTTCTTACTCATGTCGTCTTTCACACAATCTATCCATCTTTTCTTTGGTCTACCTCTCCCCTTATATCCTTCCACATTCATATTTTTTGTTGTTATTATTTTTTGCTGTGTGTCTCATTGTTGTATTGTCGTCACAAATAAATGTCTTTTCTTTCTTTCTTTCTAAGGATCATTTTGAAACTAATTTTACATGGTATATCGCAAGCCGTTTGGACACATCTTTGTTGACAAGTTGAGGTCCCATTCCTCTAGGATAACACGGTGCTACTTCCACACTTCAGCTAGCACTAGGAACGTAGAAAAAAACACTTGAGATAACCTTATTGATACGTACAATTTCAAGTGTATTTTTTCTTCGTAAGTAATTACATCAGAGAGGAAGCAAATAACGCCCTCGTTTTGTGATGGGAAATGATTTTCTTATCACGTTATTATCCGCGTGGTTGGCTCGCCCTTCGTGATCAAGAAAACAGGTTTTTCATCCAAAACCTCGTCACAGATTAAATAATAGAATGAATCCACAAAATTTGTTGTGGCAGGAAGTTGGTAGATTCTATCTAGCAGTATTTTTGTTTTATACAGCTATGATTGGGGGAGGCCTATGTCCAGTAGTGGACTTCTCAGCCTGATGATGATGAGTCAATGTATGATAGGCCGATTTCCTCCGACCTAATTTGAATTGCCCGCATTCGTTTTAAATTACACCTTGACCCATTGATATAGAGTGCATTCTACGTTGAAGGCTGTTTTAAAGAGACGAAGGTCTGATTTTGGGGAAGAAGGAAATGCATTTACCAGGGCCTTGGCTGCATTGATTTGTTATGGTTCAGGTATCATTTGGTTAAACCTTGATTTCTTTTAACCGTGTTGGCCTAGTCGAGCCGCTTTGGCCTAGTGGGAAGTTCACATCAGATCCGAAGGTCGGGGGCGTCGAATCCGGTCGTACATCAATGAGTTTTTATATTCCGAAAAGTAAGTGCGCATTAGTACGTGCTTAAACGGTCAAGGAAAACATCGTGAGGAAACCTGCTGTTAAAGCGGCGATGGGTTTGAAACCTGTCACGTATGGAATATTTACTTCTACTATGGGCCAAATGTTCGGTCAATTATTCAGCTGTTTTAGCAATCTTGGGACCTTCTCGTATAAATAGTTGAAAGAAAAAAAAAACAAAATGAGCTAATTTGATTTTGATACTATGCCCTTCATGTTGGTATTCTGCGAGGAGTCCTTTAAATCGTCCTTTTTGTTCGATATTCAAGAACAGTTCGATATTTGAATTCGTAAAAATAGTTCGATATTTGAATTTTATCGTGTTCAAGCTCTATTTGAACATTTCAGCCTACATCACCATATTTACGTAATTCGATAGCTGTTTCTATTTACATTTGAAAACATACCTACTCACATTTAATAGAAACAGCCTCTGTGCTTTTATTTTGAACTCACACCCAAAGCCCTAAAGATGAAATTACTTAGTTCTTTGTGCAAAAAGCTTCACAATCACTTTAATGTACCTACGCGTATAATTACCAACATTTGGGCACAGATAAAGATCATAGTATACTAGCGTACAGTAGTTTCACTCCGGAAACAAAAGTATTTTTTATACTACCTGCTCGTCAATGGCATATTATGCGTCATGCAAACCTTTCCTAAAGTAAGTCATTACAGCCCTACGGTCTAGCCGGGTCATAATGTTGTACTGAATTTCATTATTTCCCATGGGACATAATGTGATTTGAATTTGGAATGTAACCCATGTAGTCGTGCTTGATCGAGGTTGGTTTCAAAAATGTTTGGGTGCAATGAGATTTTATTCTAATTAGGCTGTATGTTAACATTTTCTTTGCACTGCCTACAAATTAAAAAAAAGAAAAACATGAAAACTTTTTACGAAATTCATTTTCACCCGCGCTCGAAGAAGGATTTATTCGAACTGACCACTACAGAATAGACTACAAAAGAAGAAAAAAAGGCGCCAAGCGCTCAAACTGCTGTGCTGTTATCTACACCGAAATTCAGTTTCGATTCGAATAAACTTCTAAAAAATGTCAAGTGACGACGACAGTGATTCTGATTCGACTCCAGAATGCATACAATCTGAAGCCTCTGGTATAGTTGGAAACTTACTTCCAGAAAAATCATTTCTTTATACTTAACAGTCATTGTTTTCAATTGCCTCGCAGAAAGTATAAAAAGTAGAGTATGCATCGCGGGCTTAAATGTGTATTTGTCTTGGGCGATCTTGAACCCCTCGTACTCAGGATTCTTGCCTTAACTCCCTCGCTCCGCTCAGGAGTTAACCATAGAATCCCTCGTTCTCGGGGTTCAATATAGCGCCCTTGACATAATACACTACTTTAAGCCCTTGTTGCATAATCTACTATTTTATGGTTTTATGAAGACGCTCAAAGATTGACTGACATTGTTTAATCTTTTAATTTTCATACTGACATCAGACTGATATTATTTTGATCACATTTGTTGTCAATGATTCTTTTCCCGCAAAATTTCCCTCGCAACTATTACTTACGAACTCTATTCCCATATGATTCTACGGCACTAGGTACTATTTCGTAGAATTCTCATTAGGTACCCAATCAATAGTGTATCTAAAATGATCGCCGCAAAGTTCATTTTGCATTACCAGTAAAATGGGGCAATGTAAGTCTATGCGACACGATTTGCGCCTTTTTAATACAGATTGTATTAAACACGCCATAGAGCGTAATAAAGGCTCAAAAGTGTTCGCAAAAGATCTGTCTATTGGACAAAGTCAGTTGACGAAACTGAAGACCGATAGCGGCAATATCGTCTCGTCGAAGCCTGAGATTTTGGGAGAGCTCGAGAAGTTCTATGGACAACTGTACACCTCATCGCAAAGTCCTGCTCCAAGCACGGCAAGCGATGCAAGAGCCCGTCTAACCCGGCACTATACCGAAGACATCCCGGACGTCAGCCTATACGAGATCCGGACGGCCCTCAAACAGCTTAAGAACAATAAGGCACCGGGGGAGGACGGAATAACGTCAGAGCTTCTGAAAGCGGGTGGAACACCGGTACTTAAAGTCCTTCAGAAGCTATTTAATTCCGTCATCCTCGAAGGTACAACGCCTGAGGCGTGGAACAGGAGCGTGGTGGTACTGTTTTTCAAGAAAGGTGACAACACCCTCTTGAAGAATTATAGGCCCATCTCGCTGCTGAGCCATGTCTATAAGCTGTTTTCGAGAGTTGTCACTAACCGGCTCGCCCGTAGGTTTGACGACTTCCAGCCTCCCGAACAAGCCGGGTTCCGCAAAGGCTTCAGTACCGTAGATCACATCCACACGCTTCGGCAGATTATACAGAAGACCGAAGAGTATAATCGGCCACTATGTCTAGCGTTTGTGGACTACGAGAAAGCCTTCGATTCAGTCGAGACCTGGGCAGTGTTACGGTCACTACAGCGGTGCCAGATCGACTACCGGTATATCGAAGTGTTGAAGTGTTTGTACAGTAAGGCCACCATGTCTATCCGACTCCAGGACCAGAGCACAAATCCGATCCAATTGCAAAAAGGGGTGAGACAGGGAGACGTCATTTCTCCGAAACTGTTCACCTCTGCATTGGAGGATGTTTTCAAGCTTCTGCACTGGGACGGACATGGGATCAACATCAATGGCGAATACATCACTCACCTTCGATTCGCCGATGATATAGTCATAATGGCAGAATCGCTGGAGGACCTTGGTGCAATGCTCAGAGACCTCAGTACCGTCTCCCAACAGGTGGGTCTTAAAATGAACATGGGCAAGACAAATATCATGTCTAATGCTCATGTCGCACCCATACCGGTAAATGTTGGGAACGATACCATTCAAGTTGTAGATCACTATGTCTATTTGGGTCAGACGATTCAACTAGGTAGGTCCAACTTCGACAAAGAGGTCAACCGACGAATCCAACTCGGATGGGCAGCGTTTGGGAAACTTCGTCATATCTTCTCGTCGGAGATACCGCAGAGCCTCAAGACGAAAGTCTACAATCAGTGCGTGTTGCCAGTGATGACATATGGCACTGAGACTTGGTCGTTAACTATTGGCCTCATACACAAGCTCAAAGTTGCACAACGGGCTATGGAGAGAGCTATGCTAGGAGTTTCACTACGTGATAAGATCCGAAATGAGGAAATTCGTAGAAGAACCAAGGTTACCGACATAGCTCTCAGAATTAGCAAGTTGAAGTGGCAGTGGGCAGGCCATATAGCTCGCAGAACCGATAACCGTTGGGGAGTAAAGGTTCTCGAATGGCGACCACGAACCGGGCGACGCAGTGTTGGAAGGCCCCCCACCCGATGGACCGACGACATTGTGAAGGTTGCGGGAAGTCGGTGGATGGAGAAGGCTCAAGACCGTTCGTCGTGGAACTCTTTAGGGGAGGCCTATGTCCAGCAGTGGACTTCTACAGGCTGATGATGATGATGATGATGATGATGTAAAATGGGGAGGTAAAGGTCTGGTTCGGAGCTCTTGCGTCCTGATTTCGAGAATCTACGCGTCACGTAGTAGCAATTTATCACAAGGACCGGCCCCAAACCAGTGCCCTACCGATGGAGAATCGATATTTTACACTCGGTTGTACGTGGGAGTTGCTGATGTAAAATTCGAGTAATTTGATAACGCGTAGATTAAAATTTTTCTCAATGCCTTTTTAGCAGAAAACTTGAATATACTAAAGTTTTAGCTGCAGGCTAAATAGAAGGCAAGGCTGTCGCTAGACACTTGAACAGTGGCGTATTTACCAGCAGGCTGAGTTGGTAAGCTTGAGCCTAGGGCGGTAGAATTTAGGGGCGGGAAATATGGGGTCAGCTTTTTAGCCATCTTATAGTACTACTACTACTATGATTTAAGAGCTCAGCTCTTGTCGGTGTAATATAGTAACCAAAAATATTTCTGTAAGAAGTTTTTTTGAAGAACGAAGTCCACAAGAAATCTTTCCGATGACTATGCCCTGTTCCCTTTCATCATACATACAAACTTCTATATTCTATGTTACAGTTAAAATTTAACCAAATTATTGTATTCTAAAAATAATCTAGGAACTGACAATAAATAATAAATAACACCCAACAGTCACATACATAGTCCTGAGCCCACACTAGGATTAACTGTGACGTGGTTATCAGAAACTACAAGAACCATGGTACCACAACACCCAGACCTGGAACAAATATTTGCAGATCATGCGAACATTTGGCCCGCAGCGGGAATCGAACGTCTCAGACGGGAACTCACCCGCTGTGCAACCAAGGTGAAGAGGAGGTAGGGCACAGCGAGATTTTCTCGTTCTGAATTGGAGCAGCCCGCCTGGGGAGGTACCTCCGCCTTACAGAAGATCGCAGCCAAATAACATTATTTGTTTCAAATAGTGTTGTGTTCCTGCGGTGAGTAAGGTTTCCAGAGCTCTTTAGGGGGGAAGGGGGTTCGAGGTCGGCAACGCGTGCGTAATGCGTCTGGTATTGCAAGCGCTCATAGGCTACGGTAACCGCTTACCATCAGGTGGGCCGTAAGCTTGTTTGCCAACACTGTTGTATATAAAAAAAAAAAAGGTCGACTTGCAGAGGTAAGGGCGCAGCCTAATACTTTGGAAATCTGTAAATCCACCAATGCACTTGAACATAACATCAATTTGGGTCCACTGTGTAGATATTGCTTAAAAAACAAATAAGTACGTTCGGTTTGAACTTCCAAATCAAATTCGGGATCGATTCGGGATTTACCGCAATAAAACTTATTCCCAACGGATAACCTTCGTTATTTACATATATATGAAAACATAATGGGTTTTGTGAATTTGAGTACCAACAGACAATGGCGGCCGCATTTATGAGTTGAATAGAATACGCTAATCCGTTTGCGGATCCTCTTTGTGTGGGTATCACCTGCTATACAGTGATTCAGAACAAATATTTGTTGTATTTGCTTAAAGTGTTATGTATGTTACCACAGGGTGTGTTACATTTAGCATACATTTATCATTATCATTTCAGCCGTTCGACGTCCACTGCTGAACATGGCCTTCCCCCATAGACAGAGCAAATTCCTTATCATGTGGGAGGATTTGCCCATACTCACCACGCTGGGCATGCGGGTTGGCGAGCGCAGTTGGAGCTATCGTTGTTAAAATGAGGGACGCTGCTGCCCATCCCCTAGCTTTTTCCCTTAGTCGCCTCTTACGACATCCGCGGATAGGCCTTTTCTTCAGCCGGGGCCACCACGGCATACATTTAAATGCTATAATTATATCTGAAGATTAGGTGCCACCATTACTAACCCGTGAATGTCGTTAGGACTTAGGGAAAAAAGCTAGGGACAGCAGCGTTCCCTATCAACTATCCTACTAATATTATAAATGCGAAAGTTTGTGAGGATAGTTGGATGTTTGTTGTTCAATCATGCCCAAACGGCTGAACGGATTTGGATGAAATTTGGTACAGAGTAAGATTATAGTCTGGAATAACATATAGTACTTTTTATGTAGGTACCACGTGAGCGAAGCCGCGGGCGGAAGCTAGTAGCTTATATAATCGTATCTGGCATAATGCTTAGCTTTTTATATTTTCGCATTGTTTATTATCCAGCGTCGCAATTGCACCAGCGTCTTGAGGACGCTTCCGACTGGTTAAATTGAGCTATCTATAGATGGTTTTTCTTTCGACAGCTCAATTGTTTCTTGTGAATTTTGTAAATAATATTAACTTGTATTTGTTTTATTTTTCATTCTGTACGTATATGTAAACATAATTTTCGCATAATCTTTTATGCATAATATTAATTACGTTTATCCTAACAACTGGCCTCATAGCTCAGTTAGTAGTAACTCTGCCTTCTGCGCTAGAGATCGTGGGTTCGATTACCGCACTGGACAAAAACATTTGTGACTAACACAGATGTTTGTTCTGTGTCTAGGTGTTAAAATATATATCTATTATGTATATCAGTCTCTGGTACCCATAGTACAGGCTATGCCTAGTTTGGGATCAGTTGACCGTGTGTGATATGTCCGGAATATTTATTATTATTATTATTATTAACCATTTCAAATGTTTTTTTTTATGCATACAATTTTTTCTTACTCTCTAGTAGTATTTACTAATTTGAAACAAATAATGTTATGTGACTGCGATCTTCTGTAAGACGGAGATACCTCCCAGTTGGAGTGCTCCAATTTATTCTATACCTCGCCTAAAATAAAACCTTTATTAAATTCATCATTGTCTACAAAGCTATCAAACTATTCGTTGATGCGCTCTCGAAAGCCAGCAGTATTTTATTGTTACCTTGTTAAACTATGCGTAATAAATGATGTAGAGGTAATGTTTGTGATCTGAAGATAATGTGGAGGCAATTTTACAGCATCATTGAGAAGTACCCGACAGACTTTCTTGCTTAATTCAATGGAACTAATCTGTTCTTACTATGGTATCTGTATCATGGTAAAGAGGGATTTGGCTTGGGGTGTTTAAGAATAGGCCGCGTGCCTGAAGAATGTCATATTATGACGATAAGAAGGGTTAATATGAATGTAGAAGGATATAAGAGAAGAGGTAGACCAAGAAAAAGATGGATGGATTGTGTGAAAGACGACATGAGTAAGAAAGGATGAATTCATAGTATGTATAATATAATGACGGTTTGTTAATATGAATACTGAGATGACAGCTGATAGAGATGAGTGAAACGCGAGGAACAGGCATAGCTTCACCTAGTTTCTAAGATGTTTCAAAGTGATCCTAGAGATTTTATTGAAATTATTATTAAATAAAAATAAAAATAAAAAATAACAGAAAAACATGTTGTGCCGACCCCACATGAAGTGGCAAGGAGATGATGATGAAATAAGAGCAGGGAGATGGATTCAAAAAATCATTAGTAATTGCTGAAAAGCACGATCTGCGGACAGACAGACAGACAAAAAATATTTTTTTGTGCTTTGTAGCTAAAACTAAAACCTTTTTGTGTATGTCTTTGTTCATGAATGCATGTAAGTACCTAAGAGGTTAAAAAATGCTTTTAACACGTTGCACTCTAATTGCTGAAAAAAAAATCAAGATCAAAATCCATCCAGCCATTTTTTATTCAGTTTTAGTCATACTTTTAGTTAAAGAAAAATCTTCAAGTGAAATCTTCAGAAATAAATAGGTATATAAGTTGCTCATTGGAAAAATCGCAGATTAATGACTGCCGTTTGAGAGTTCTTCTTACGACATAAATACTTCACAGGATGGTGCAGTACACTCATGCTCAGTGCTGTCTACACGACTGTCTGTATTACAAAAATTCACATCAACAGTGTCTGAGCACTGAAACTTTTAAATTAAACTCTAGACGTCCATATGACCATCATGCAGTAAGTATCACCCTCGCTAATGCACTACAAAACTTTTGAGAGGCAAACAGAATAAACGAAATATTATGTCTGAGTAATTCTGAGATTATTCGTCAAAGTTACCTTGAAAATTATAAAATCTCTCCTTTTCATTTTGCTTGAACTCACTAGAGGAAGCTCTCACATCATCATCATTTCAGCCGTTCGACGTCCACTGCTGAGCATGGCCTCCCCCACAGACAGAGCGAATTCCTTATCATGTGGGGGCATTTGCCCATACTCACCACGCTGGGCATGCGGGTTGGCGAGCGCAGTTAGAGCTATCGTTGTTAAAATGAGGGACGCTGCTGCCCATCCCCTAGCTTTTTTTTTCAAGCTCACCATTGAAGCTGTAAATCTGTTTCTTAAAATTATACGAAATTTGTTTTTATTTGTGTATGTTTGTTATCACTCAGCTCTGGAACGGCTGAACAGATTTTCATAAATTTTGGTATGGAGGTAGCCTAAGCCCTAAGAAAGGATAAAGGCTAATTTTTATCAGGGTTACACGCGGATAAAGTTGCTGATAGCCGCTAGTTGCGTATAAATGTCGGTTATAACATTGCACAAAAACATAGGGGATAGGGAACTTACTTTATGATGAGACACTTTAGAGGAACACTTTTTACAAAAAAATTAAGGCCGCTCTTATGGTCGTCACTTGTTTTTTTTGAGTTAACGGAGCATTAAAAATTAGCGGTTACTTAACCCTAAATACAGCGAGTCTCTGATATCCGATATCGAAGCAAATATCTGTTTCGACATATTTCAAACACAACTTGTTAGACACAACTTGTAAAAACAAGTATAAACCGTTTGATCGTTTCGGTTCGTTAAAACGTTCACGGGTAGGAAGTAACATAACAGTCGTGACTTCGAACCAGTTATCAGCTGTTTGTTACGTTAGCGATCGATCACGCTCCTTCAACACTTCTGATCCACTAGGAAATGGTGAGCCTAATCTTATAACACCTAGAAGTTTTTTCCTATCTATAAAACAAAATTTTTAAAAATATCAAAAGAAATACACTATTCTAAATAAAGCATCTTGTTTCCCGGCCTGATGATGGCAAAAATTTTATATAACCTTTAACAATGTATTTGGGAACTGAAAAAATATCGTGCTTGGCGACTCCTGTACAAATACAACTTTGACTTACAATCATAGCCCTACGCGCTCTACGAGTGTGCTACGAATCTCTACGGTGGCGCTACGAAGACGTGAGAAACCCGTTTCCTGTTACGATACTTACTTCAAAGTATGCACCTAATCACGTCTAGTTATGTCCTTAAACTTGTCAAGTGTATCAGCGCGGCACAGTGGGCAAGTGCAGGCCCAGTCCCCGTGACCTAGATCAGGCGACCCTCGCTCGGGAAGCTGCTAATTTCCAGCATCGCGGGCCGCGCCGACGTCACGGCCAGCGGCGGAGGGGCGGAGGAGGAGGCACTGCCACTCCGCTCCGGCCGCGCCAGTCCGCCGCCCCGCTCCGACTCGACACCACGCGCCGGCCGCGACACACACCGCGGAACATCGCGTAAAACACAACCTCATAAGAGCCGCCTCAAAAAAAAAAATATTTTTTTTATAGTGCCGCAATATTTTTTAAGTGCTCAAACTGTGAAAGTATTTTTCTAATCTCAACTGTGATAGTGACAGCGGGTGGAGGCTCGGGTAGGGCGCGTTCCGCTGACACAGTGGCTCAGTCGGCTGCCGGTCTTCGAGTGGCAAGCACCATCGATTTTCTCCATACGAGTGTACGCGAGGTAGGTGCCATCACGTGCTTGTATTTTCACCGCGGCTATTTCCACGCGCCGTGTATTTCAGGCGATCTGCTTAGCGTTCAAGGTCGCATTTGTTTGCGTTCGCGTTTACGTTCAGGGATGCTTTACGTTAATGATAAAACATTATTGTAAACGGTGCATATGGATTGGATTTGTTTGTTGTCACGCGTCGTGCGTTCGAGAGGAAAACGAATCGTTTTCACGGCTCCGCGATCTTTAGATCGTGCTTTGAATATGTAACACGATAACATATTGCCAAGGATTTTCTATACGTACTACATACATTTTCCCATCTTAAAAACAAACTAAACCTGAAATTCAAATTAACACCACGGTTAAATTTGAAGGTGACTTTTAGTAATGTTTTGGTAACAGTAACGGTAAATATGAATGTAATGACGGTGCAGTGGCCAGGTGTGCTGCTGATCATGACCTACAGATCTTGCACTCATTCCGAGAGTGATGCGCGAGCTGGCAACCGCTTTGACAGCGGTTCATTCAGATAAAGATCTCGCTACACGGGCAACTTTTAAACTATTATTGCTCAGGCCAGAATGGAGCAGATTGGATCAATAATTTGCAGCATTAGCTCGCCAATTATTTTAGCAAGTTGCTCCGTATTTTTATGTTGCGAATATTCGCTCTATACTCCGCAGTTGGGTGTGTTGAGCAGAGCTCTTTTTAACAACGATATGACATAAATTTCTTGATGGTGTAATCAAGTTGTTGTCCTGACTGGAAGCATTAAATTGCCCGTATAAAAGCTTCTTTAGTGTTTGTATACTGATTGTAATTTAGTGACATCAGCCCCCGTACCATTAACTTTGGGGTTTTGTTTAGGCGTTGGCTTAAGTTGACAATAGCCAAGATTTATGGTGGAAATTCACGTGAAATAGTGCTGTCACGCTTGCATTTACATAGCAATAAGATGTCATGTTACGGCCCCATAGCTAATTTTACACTTAACATGATCGAAATAAACATTTTTTTATCAGCATTTGGAAATAACCTGTTATGTTTATCGCTCTGACGTTTGTTTCTCTCTTGCTCATAATTTGCTCAAAAGATAAAGAAACCCAACATTAAATTTTACCATTTCAATAAACATATTAGGTAGGCTCGTATTTGCTTATTAACAAACTAATAATATTAATACTAGTGAATTACGATACCAAAACACTAATATTTTGACCAAATTATTCAACATCTAAAAATTAAGACGTTCCTGAGCGAGAACTCGCGCCCTGAAGGTTCCGCAGCATTACACGGGGTCAGATATAAAATAAGTAAATCTATAAAAGTATTAGATTTACTCTATATTTTTGCTTATCTCTATTTATTCAGAGTCCGAATATTCAGAAATACAACTAAACTCAAGACTAATCAAGCTCAACCATTGACCGAGAGAGTTAATCTGTTGTGTTTAATATTAACTACAATCAACCCTTCCCACCCTCCTCTCTAGGGGGTGCTTTCCACCAGACCGTTTTTCTTCGGGTAATAAACAGACTAATTTCTTCTAGTTACGTCACAATTTGAGAAAATAATATAGTATTTTGGTGAAATATCATATATTATTATTTATAATGTTTGTATTTAAGTGTACTTTAAAAGAGTTTATGTGAAATGTGAAAAGGGTAAGACAAATTTGCAGACCAACGTATTCCCCTAATTGCCTGAAAAAAATCCAACAGTAACATACCTACTATCTTCACCCTACATTAGGATTCAGTGTCAGACCTGAGGCCTCACCATGCCTTTTAGTGTATCAGCATTATTTTACACGGATTTGTACCTTAAATCTTCGAGAATATCAACTTACGCCACAGCTTAAAAAAATTGCAAAGTTGATTTGAAGGGCCTGGTATTAATATTTAACTTCTTTCTCTAGGTCCAATATGATAGTCTAACTGGTTTATAATTATATTAGGAATGAAAATTAACTCTGCTGCGGTAGCCAGATCATGCAATTTGTTCTGGGACGGGGACCGAACCCACACGTTTGAATGAATAGTTAAGTAAAAGCTCTCACTATTATCAAACAAAGTAATATTTTGAATATAGTTAAAAAAAATATTTTTTAAAATGAATATGTTTTTGTTTTCGAGAATAGTAAAGTAATGAATGATTCACAGACGTCTTGCTATGTGACACGAAAAGCCTTGAAAATCTTAGCAAGATCGCGAAGCTGAGTAATTGTGGCACAAAATGTTTCTTCGTTCTAAAATTCACTGCATCACTAACTTGGAAAATACTTTAGCTCACTGTACAAAGTTTTAGCAAAATTGTTTTTATGAAAGTTATAAATACAAAGGAATGGTCAGAGTCGAGACTATTGTCTAACTTTGTTGTTCAAATAGTTTTTAATTAATCTCGTATAGTTATTTTGCGGTGCTTAATACTCATATAATAATTATTGTTCTACTTTAGAATATTTTTGACGGAGGTTTCGCCATTTGTAAGCAATAAATAATAAGGGTTATCACTATGAAGTACTTACTTAAACTTTGCGTATCTTTTTAATATTTATCGAACAGTTTTTTTTTTTTCAAATTACCTTTCTATAATCTCAGAAAAATCTCTGTAACATCATCTCCACATTCGTTGTGAACTCTAGATCTATAGAGATCCGTTTTAGGTAATTTTTTTATGAAGGGTAATCTGAGGCATGTTCATTCGTTAAGTATTTGAAACATGCCACTTTTAGTCATCATCATCATCATTTCAGCTATAGGACGTCCACTGCTGAACATAAGCTCTTGTTGTTCTTCGGTTGTTGGTAAGAATAGGCCCCTCCATTTCTACCCGTGGATGTCGTAAGAGGTGACTAAGGGAAACAGCTTGCGATGGGCAGCAGCGTTTCCTATCAACAACAAGAGCTTTATCCACTTTTAATACATAAACATAATTATTCTGACGACTTTTGGTCAACATGAGAACAAAAGACGAGTTACCGACGACCGCAACCAATTCGTCTTTCACGGTAAATCGGTTATGTCCAGTACAATCACAGATGAACAAAAGGAATTCATTAGCTATGATAAAGTAAAACTTCGTTTAATATTTCTTTAGGAAAAATATACAGCTTCATTTTTAAAGATACATCGTCAAAAGTTACACAATTTCAGAACTCCGTTCAAACCGTTTATTTGCCGTTATAGTACCTACCTACAATTCTTACATCATCACGCTGGTGGAAAGAGTTCCTAATAAAGGTTGCTGAGAGCCATTGGCTATTTATGTTTAGGGTGCTACGGAACTTATAGCACACTAAATTACATATAAAAAAGATAGCTGGATGGATGGATGGGCAGCAGCGTTCCCTATCAACAATAGGCCAGCAGCGTGACGAGTATGAGCAAATCCCCCAAACGTTTGTTTGGATGCAGGCCTTAAATTACAAGGTCGGTCGCGCTGGAAATATATGGCCTATGTTCAGCAGTGGACGTCCTACGGCCAAAATGATGATGTATATAACATCATTATTCATCATCATTTCAGCCGTTCGACGTCCACTGCTGAACATGGCCTCCCCCACAGACAGAGCAAATTCCTTATCATGTGGGGGGATTTGCCCATACTCACCACGCTGGGCATGCGGGTTGGCGAGCGCAGTTAGAGCTATCGTTGTTAAAATGAGGGACGCTGCTGCCCATCCCCTAGCTTTTTTCCCTTAGTCACCTCTTACGACATCCGCGGATAGGTAGATATGGAGGGGCCTATTCTTCAGCAGGGGCCACCACGGCCATATACGACCACCACGGTATATAACATAATTCAGCTTAATTTGTATGAAAATACAAGGAATATACTAACCGAAAAGTCTAATGGAAACCTGTAGAAAATAGCTACGTAATATTCTAATGAAAGAAAACTTTTCATCTTATTTACATATTCCCGAATTACGTAATTCCGCTTCCGAGTAAACTTTAAGAGATCCATTACACACTCAATCGTAGAGTAAACACATGAAATCGACTCACGTCTGCATTTGTTACATGGATAGAGGATAAAACTTAGAGGTTATTCTGGTTACCTTAAATATCTGTTATTTTGACAGGACGGCATGTTAAGTGAGAGGCCGTTAGTGTGTTGGTGAATACTAGTTATTTTTGATATTATTTAGCAAGTTATAAATAAATTGTTTTTATCACATCATGATACAGGTACCATGATACCTCCCTCATGTGACTAAGGAACATATTAAGATGCTTGCAAATAACAGATAAAAATGTATAATCTTGTCTTGCATAAATTGAGATATTTGCAGATTATAGATAAAAATCTATAATCTTATCTTGTATACACCATTTACAACGTAATGGTCGTAAGTATAGAGTTGGAAGTCGGTTAAGCACTTTCTTTGGTACAGTTTTGGCTGGTCGCCATAGCACTTCAGCCAAAACAGGTAGAAAAACTCAAGAGCTGTCGAGTAAATATAGGGTATCTTTGCTTAGGTCAGGGCTCATATCTATCAAGGCTAGGGTAACTAGCCAACATTTAAAGCCCCGGTTTTCAAAGAAACGGCGAACGTAATAATAAACTACAATCGATATAGCGGTGACGTGGCAAACCCAGGTGATTCACAATATGTACCTATAATACCCCACAAGGGGCTTAATCTACATCCAATTGAAAAAATGTTTGCTCTGCGGCTATCGTAAATTCGACATTATATCATTGAAAAAACAAAATGCAAAAATCTGCTGTTTTGGAATCAAATTAGTTCAACTAAAGCAGTTTTGTAAAAGCTCGGAAAAAAACGAAAAAAAAAAACTACATATTTTTTATACTTTTCAATAATATTTTTTCTTCTTGTTGATAGAAGAATAATAAAAAAAATAGCAAAAGAAGAACAAATAAGCCCCTGTTATAAGTATTTAGAAATTAAAATAATTCTGTGGTAGGTGGTCAATACAGTGTTCACTGCTAAATAATGACCATATTAATAATATTCTGATAACACACTTTTTGAGAATTTTATTGAAAAAAATACATCGAAAGAGAATAATCAAACTCTTAGAAATGGTTTCAGTAGATATACTTCATATTGAAATAAAGGTGAATGGTGTGAAAAATTCTCCAAGTTCCGATTTACAGCAGCTGTTGTTATCTTTAGAAGACGCATTAACAGATACCTAGTAACATTTAGATATCTTTAAACTTTACCATTTACTAGAGCAGTATAATTTGTAAAACACGAGTCATCTTCAGTTAACTTAAATACGCCCAAGAGAATAATAAATGCAGATTTTCATCGCATTATATTAAACATCTTATAGCTTTTATTCTACAGTAGAAAGTAAGGTATTCTAGATGATAGGACCGTTGTAATATAACGGCCGGGTATATAAAATTACTATGCAATATTGGCACTTCAGTAATCTGCCTTCAACCATCTGACAGAAATATGCCCGCCATTGTTTTTGACCACCATCTCACTATTCCAAGTGATATGTGGCCTAAGATGGAGCACGCACATATAAGGAGCATTGTACGTATAACGCGTTGTTTTCTTCCGAGCAACTACGGATGAGGTAGAAGCTCCCAATAGATATGTATGTAAATAAACATCTTGAATCTTGAATCTTGAATCTTGAATCTATGTTTCAACTGAGGCATCACACATACACTGGCCATATATTAACGGGCTTACTTATAAAAATCTATGGAAAGATAAAAAAATATTTTAATATTGCCATCTCTTACTATATTGCATAATGACAAAAAATTACATTGGTAATTTTAAGCATTGCTTTAATGTATAAAGCTTTTAAGTTTATAAGTAAAGGGGTAAGTGATAAGAGGGGTCAGTTCATTTAGGCAATATGTCTGTGGTATATGTTGGAGCAGCCCACCTGGGAGGTACCTCCACCTTACAGAAGATCGCAGCCAAATAAAATTGTTTGTTACAAATAGTGTTGTGTTCCTGCGGTTAGCAAGGTTGCCAGAGCTCTTTAGGGATGGGGGGTGGGGGTTCGGGGTCAGCAACGCGTGCGAGATACCTCTGGTATTGCAATCGCTCATTGGCTACGGTAACCGCTTACCAACAGGTGGGCCGTGTGCTTGTTTGCTACCATAGTTGTATAAAAAAATAAATAAAAAATGTTGCAGATGACAGTGACCGCTTACCTTATATTTATAAAGAAACATGTTGCCGTACTACTATTTTTGGAGACCCAGGCTTAAAAGCCCTCATTGTGTAAGTTTAATGAAGGTTTTTAGATATCTCTAGCAGATTTGCGAGGGTTTTGAAAACAGGCTTTTGCGTTTGACGGCGGGTTAGAATATAGGACGGAATCTACATAATGATGTCGTTAGGATATGCCGAGGTACCGAGGATATTTGAGATATTTCGGAGAGTGCTATTATGTTATGATACCGCGCAGTCATAAATTTCAGGCCATTACTATTCTATGCTATTGTAAGGACAAGGTACAATACGAATGTGAGATTTTCTGAAGTGAGGTGTCTATTTGTGGCTGTGGTATTTTTTCACTTATCACAGGAACGGTAATAGGACGCGTGTAGGTGTAGGTACCTAGTTGAAAGTGTTTTAATGGAAATCCTTCTTTGTGTGTAGCAGGCATCCCTATTTTCAGTTTGGCTTAGGTGATGATCCTTATAAGGAACTTTAAGCTCGCCAAAGCTACGCGTTCCTTAGTGCGTACGTCTATACGATTCTATAAAGTGAGCTAGCTAAGATAACCTTGATAGAAACAAAAAAGCCCACTCTTATCAAGTAAATTACTCGTAAACAGAGTTAATTTGTAAAGAAAGCTTTTACGACCGTAACTTGCGTGGTGACCTTGAAAAGAGGTAATAAATCTAGCCCCCTGATGACACGCGCTTTCCTGTGACTGTCACAAAGTCAGACGTTGACCCAATAAGGTACAAACTTTAACCGCCTTCGCCTTAACCTTCCTCAGTCATGCAATCTCGACATCCTTCTCCTCGTAAACACATACTATTTCCTGTTCAAACTACAAAAGTGTTAGGCACCCCGGGGCGAAAGTAATAGTCCGAAAATTACCGTAATTTGAACTATTACGTTACTGTAGGTCACTGGAAAAGTAACCTTTTAGGAAAATTGCTAGAGGCTTTTTTAGATCGAGTAAGAAATTGTTTTTTGATTATGACGAAACGTTACGTGCACACAATATCATTGTTAGAGTAAAAATACATGTGCCCTGAGATCGGGCGATAAGCACGCAATTTGACTATTTGTTCAATGAAATTATGTTTAGGTATTTTTTATCGGCATCTGGTTATCGAGAGCTGTACGTACTTGAGTCTGTGCCCAGGAAGCTATTTTGTTATTATGTGAGTAGGTTTTATTGGATTTGGAAGCAGTGTTTTTGCTCCTTAGTCTAGGCATGACCAGGCTTCGCTTACGTTTTACCTAAATTTATATAAGCTTCAATGATAACGAAATAAAAATATTTTTCCAAATCCAATCAGATCCAATCAATTACAATCAGAATTCATGAATAAAGACTGATGGAAGTTTGAAGTACTTTAATTATATAGTTAGAAATTATGTAGAATACTTTTATTACAATACCTAAATATAGCAAGCTATATTGGCTTCAGCCTTGAAGAGTACACTAGGCCTGGTCTAAGAATACCAGGGCTAATATTATCATTAGTATTTTTTTACTCCACTGACACTGGGAGCAGCTTAACATTAATTTCTTTAATAAATAAATTTAATAAATTTAATCAAAATTTCACTCATTACGATTAGAGATACAAATCTAGGTTTTTCGATTCTTGATAAGGAAATCTCTCCGATGTACCTATGTGGATTTCTAGCTACTGCCCGTGGTTTCGCCCGCGTGGTACCTATGAAGATAGCCTATACGCCATTCCAGACTATAATCTATCTCTGTGCCTAAGTGCATCCAAATCCGTTCGACCGTTTGGGCGTGATTGACCCACAAATATCTAAAAGATAGCTGATAAAAAGAAAAATATAAAGTTATGATAAATAACCAACCTGCGCACGTCGAAGTTAAAGCTAGTTGTAGTAAAAATAAATAAATAAATAAATATTCCGGACATATAACACACGGTCAACTGATCCCAAACTAGGCATAGCCTGTACTATGGGTACCAGAGACTGATATACATAATAGATATATATTGAACACCCAGACACAGAACAAACATCTGTGTTAGTCACAAATGTTAGTCCAGTGCGGGGATCGAACCCGCGACCTCTAGCGCAGAAAGCAGAGTTACTACCACTGAGCTATGAGGCCAGTCAAAAAAAAATATAAAAAAAATAGGCACATAATCCTAAAATATTACCCGTAAATCATGACTACGCAAAATTTATGAACGTTTCATATACCTAACTTGATTTAATGGCATTTTATGAATTTACTCGCTGAAGGTTCATAAGTCAAAAGCATTCCAGCCTCTAGGGAAAGGCTTCGCATACTCTTTGTTTTTCACTTATCTAGTCTGGCGGGCACTAGCGAACCACCAACAGAATTGTAACTTTTGTTTTGGGTCAAATCATTTCTTACTTTAGTTCGTTAAGGCAATCTAAAACAGCTATTTGGAAATAGTTCGGGGAAAAATTGCTAAAATAAATACCTATAAAGATATTTTTCCGCATATATTTTTTTTTGTTGAGAGAATAAGCCCCTTTCGGGATGGTATACATATAATGAATCACCTTGTCTATTCATTTTTCTATTTAAATAACCGGTTAAATATATATTTTTTCTCCCAGACTATGACGACCCTAAGCACAAAACGAAGAAACATCACAAAATCACATGACAGCGTTCACTCACAGCACACACACATAGCCTTGCATTCTGCATAGGTACTATTGCAGTCTTCAACTGCTCACTCACACTTCTTAAAAAAAGGGAGTAAAGCGAAGGTAGTGATAGATACGCTTGGTAATAAATTTCATGAACTACCTACTAAATTACGTTTATGTAGTTTGAGTTTATGATAAATTTTATTAGAACAGATAATTTGAACAACCTAATAGTTTTTTTAAGTTTTTTAAGTTATGCATGCTTCGCCACTAGCCTAAAATAACTTATAACTACTTACTTACGTAAGAATGTATCTTTATTTAAGTCTCATTTTAAGTGAACTGTAATTTGTTCTTATGAGAATAAAATCTTTAAACCGATTTTTGTCACATTCCTTATTAACATAATATTCCATTAAAAATAATTATGGTTTGTCTTCATAACATGTAGTAACAGGATGACAATCCAATTTGCATTAATAGCATACTATGTTGTGTTGTAGCCTCACTCTATACATAGAGAAGCATTACTTTGCTGTTTCATATGTACGGTCAGGGTCAAAAGTCGATTTGCGCCTGCGGTAGAGCCTTTTATTCTTACTTTCCTTCCCTGTTTAGAACCCTTTTAGATTGCTCACGTGACACAACATTAAATAAATAAATATTCCGGACATATTACATACGGTCAACTGTTCCCAAACCAGGCATAGCCTGTACTATGGGTACCAGAGACTGATATACATAGATAAAATGAAATATTTAACACCCAGACACAGAACAAACATCTGTGTTCATCACACAAATGTTTGTCCAGTGCGGGAATCGAGCCCGCGACCTCTAGCGCAGAAGGCAGAGTTACTTACAACTGAGCTATGAGGCCAGACATTGCGTCCATCACTGAGTGATATAACATAACATAATTTGCTATATATATTCGAAATTTAATTCAAAAAACTGTTGTTGTATAGTGTTTTTGTTGCTAACGGTACTGTGGTAGTAAATACACGTAGTAAGGTAGCTATTAGGTAGTATGTTCAAGTGTTTATCACATAACAATAACGTAGGTATGACGTTGTACGAATAGTGTACTACTCTGTTCATCGATTACTTCTAGAAGCCTTAGGAATACAAAAATTGTTTTGTTGCGTATTCTAATAAGACTTTAGCGACTTTTTGACGCATGCACCTTTATAACTCTTGATAGAGTGAGCGAAGCGTAATAGATCTCAAAGTTAGGTTGGACGAATACGCATTGTATACACGTATCTGTGTCCGACAATAAATTTCTAACATAATGACAAAAATACCTTAGTTATTTCATTGACGCGGGGATTATTGAACAAGTGGGGTGATTTTTAAGTTTAACTAGTAGTATATTGATAACATTATTTTATTAATATTTACAAATTTACGTTTTTGACACAAAGCTTTCAGAATTAGTAGGTTGCAGTGGCAGTGGGCCGGTCATATAGCTCGCAGAACCGACAACCGTAGGGGAACAAAGGTTCTCGAGTGGCGACTACGAACCGGACGACCCCGCACCCACACCCGATGGACCGACGACATTGTGAAGGTTGCGGGAAGTCGGTGGATGGAGAAGGCGCAAGACCGTTCGTCGTGGCACTCTTTGGGGGAGGCCTATCTTCAGCAGTGGACTTCATCATGATGATGATGATGACGTTTTTGAAAAAATATCATTTCGTTAATATAGTAAATAAGGACGGTCAAGTGCGAGAACTCGCGTTCTGAGGGTTCCATTCCATTGGTCGTGGGTTTGAATCCCGGTCATGCACCAGTGGTCATGGTCTGAAAATAAAAATCAGAAAATAAAAATTATCAGTTTAGGAATTGACAAACTTATATTTGCAGTCGCTCACGTAATCATTGTATGACATTGACCGCAAATATAACTTTGTTTCCTAAAAAACTTTGAATTTCCTCAATTTCAGACTTTTCCCTTTAATTGTGTTACAAAAGCTCCTAGCATTCCAAATTTCAGAAAGGTAGCTGGAAGTACCCTAGAGGTTTTTCATTTTAGCCATTTCCATACAAAAAATATACATTCATTGCCATATCTTTTTAATGCATTAAGCTAGAGCTTTGATATACGGCACCATAACCCCGCAGACCATAATAGGTGGTATACATTTCAAGTTGATACCTTTAGCCGTTTCTGAGAAAAAGGGTCTTGACAGATGGACATACAGACATACAGACAGACAGACGGACAGACGGACAACAAAGTGATCCTATAAGGGTTTCGTTTTTCCAAATTAGGTACGTAACCCTAAAAACATGAAATACTTCCTAATTACTTCTGAGCAACTTCCTTTAATAAACCTTTTACTTAAGATATGATAAAAAATAAGCCAAAATAAAGTAAACCTAATAACGTTGATGTAACGAGGGGTCGCTGCGGTGAATCGCCCGAGTACATCGTATGTGGTCGCATTTACCCCATGCGGGGTAATTAAGGGTTAACTGATACACAATATTAACAATATTAACTCTCGTGTTTTTATGCATGAAATTGGGGCTATCTAAATAGAAGGGGATATGCTTCATTGTTTATATCAAATAAGGGAGTAAAACTATGTTCAAATAGGCGCGACTATTCATCATTTCTAAAACGTTATAGACAAAATATAATTGAATATAATTTGTCCTTAGCAAAATAAGCAAAGAACTTGCTTAAATATTTGCCGAAATAACGTTTATTTTCCTCATCATCTCTGAATTTTTTCATCATTTTATGGGTATTTTGATTCAGTCAACACTTCGTGTCACTATCCAATCAAACTACGTTATTCATTAGATACATACTTCAATTAGTATGCTCTATAAGCTCATTGACGAAAACACATAGCTGATTAACATAATTGGTACCTAATTTAATTCATTTCTACATGAGTATTCCTAAAGCGACTCTTCTGTCATTAGAACCTAAATTTGGAGGAAAAATATCTTTTTTTTTCCGTAAGAGTTTTTATTGATGATGAATGGATGTCATACTTACTTTTGTTTTTTATTCGAAAGTGTAGGTGGCCATTGTCAACCTCAGTAGGTAAGCAAAACGCATAGAAGTTGGTAACAAAAAAAAAGGTTGATAATAATCTTGTAACTATTCAGAAAATTTAAGTCGGTTTTTAGTTTTTGTAAAAAATATCTTATTTAATATTTTATTAGAGAACTTTTTGCCAACATGTTTACTCGCACCTATAAGCTATGTATGACATCCCTATTGTACCCTATGCTTACACTACCACACAATGACATACAACTTATGGTTCGCCCAGAACTGAGACCTAGCAATGTCTGGTAAAACTTGGTGCTTCGATGATAATTGAGGCAAAACCAAAATAAACATTGAACATAGCATCATTCGCATGTTCTAACTATATCCAATCTGAACTAAGAAGTCATTGTAACTTTACCGATTGGGAGCTTACGTTCTATTGGTTTTCTAATTTTACTGTTCTTTTTGTTATAAGTCGCGTCATGTTAAAATAACGCTGGCGGTGAAGCTGCGCAATGGCGATTTATTGGTCTATTTGGTGGTATGAGGTTCGGAAAGCAAAGCTCGAATGACGAACCAATTGGCGCACCGGCAAGCATGCGGCGCGTGACCCACCCGCCCCGCGCCGCACCTCATACCACCAAATAGACCGATAAATCGCCATTGCGCAGCTAGACCGCTAGCGTTCTTTTTATATGACGCGACCTATACTATCTCTAAAACCATACGGCCTAGGATAAAAACTTATATCGTTTTCGATCGATCTAACAAAACTCTTTCTTAAGGCACCCCATTTCATGTATATGAACAATTTTTATAACCCCCTTTTAGAACCTTAGCAACCCATTAGCCGATTTTACTCATATTCTTACCAGCATATTTCTATCTGTTGACGTACTAAATGTCGGTTTGAGTTCGGTAAAAGAAGGTTCAAATGTTATGCTCTAACATATAAACATACATAGTCGATTCGTCCAAGTTGTTTAAAGGATCTTTGCTTGATATATAAATTCTACATTATGATGATCGGTACATACGAAATGTACAAAGTTAATTAGTACAAGTTTACAATGATACAAACTCTATTCGGTTTGGCACCCGAGTTCTCCTACCCATCTTGTCACCATCTGCCAGCGACTGTACTGTAGAAGCGTGTAAGCAGCCCACGTCATGACGTCACTAACCAATCAAACCCTCGGTTTCCAGTACATTTGAACAGAAGGCGATTACGAACGATTATTGATACAGATGGCTTCAATACAAACACGCCTTGTGACGTATGAATTTGTTTTACCACTGCACCGTGCAGTCATCGTGCATTACAAATTGGAGGTCCCGCTAACATCAGACCAACATAATGAATGACTGTTCATGAGGTCCCCTGGACTCGTGTCTATACCATTTTTTAGATTGTGATGCTAACAATAGGACCCTTTGGTTTTCGTCCGTGTGTCATAGTTTCTTTCGCTAGTCAAATATCCGCAAAAGTTTGGAAGTTATGTCGAGAAACAATAAATAAATACCTTCTACTAGGGCAGAGTTATTAACCTCTACAATGCCGAGATTCCAAACACAATAGAAAATCTATTGTATCTGATACTGATCCGGCTTAAGGCATATAATGGGTTAAAATCCGTCCTCATTTTCCAAGACATTCTGTACGACTGTGCAGGAACTTGGACATATAATAATTATATCTGATTGTTAGTTTATGACGAACTTTTATTGCCGCATACTATTTTCAATCCACAACCCAGAGGTTCATTGATAAATCGGCATAACTTCGCCGAAACTTTTTGAATGTTTGTAGGTACATATTTATATTTGTTACAGCATAACTTTCCAACGCTCAATCCGATCAGCTTGGAATTTAGTAGGTCAACAGGTTGTACTACCAAAATTTGCTAAGAATATGAGTTAAACCGGCCAAGAGGTAGCTAAGATACCAATAAGGATTCAAAAGGGGTTTTAAAAAAAGTTACGCCCTTATATGAAGTGTCATATGAAAGAAATTTGTTTGATTGTTATCTTACCTATATGGTTTTTGGGATACAGTAAAAAAAGTAATACTTTAGGGCCAATAGAACATGAGCTTCAATTTAGTAAAGTCTAAATGGCTTCCTGGTTCAGGTAAGATTGGATTCGTTAGAACGTCCTAAAGATGCAATTTTCAATGTGCCTCGACGATCATCAAAGCACTATCTTTTACCAGACATCGCGCCGTCTTGGTCGCGAGGAACAGGCGTAGCTTCATCTAGTTTCTAAAACGTTTCAAAGTGGCCCTAGTCATTTTATTGAAATAAACGCCTTTTGAATTTGACTTTGACTTGGTTCGGGGTGAACCACTAGTTATAGGACATAATCGTCCAGAAACTCGGTAAATATTCAAAGCTTCTAATGCAATCATGGCCCTTGTAAACCGATGATGTGTTAATGAAGTCGAACGGGAAACAAAATAATGAAACAAAGAGAATAATTATACTTGGTACTCATCAAAACGTGTCGCTCTGTTACGATTAATTTGTATGATCGAACAATAGCAATCGTTTGTTAACCGATCGGCCTAGGTGTGCAAGGTCTCATACAATCTGTGCTGCAGTTATAACCAGTAGAGGAGGATATTGGATGATGAGGTCGATGTGGCCTTTATGCATCCGTCGCTTGATTTAATTCACTTTATTGACAGGAAAAGAGATGATCCTTTTGATTTATACCTACGTGTGTAAATGGACCTTTTTATCCGGCTTTAATATTGACGTTTAGCTTGACGCCACGCTCCTATATGAAGTCCCCCTTATATGTATATTATCCTTAAATCTATCATTACAAAAGTATTTGCCTGTCTTAGACTCGGAGAGCATCGGTGGTGCACCAGTGGATTTTCTCTACTGAAAATGCGAAAAGTGTTCTTAAAATGGTGAAGAAAAAACATCTCGGAAATTGGCATCTCCTAGAGCCTTAAAATTCGAAAACCAACCAAGGATGACCAAGAAAGAACCAGTGACACGATAAGAAAGCAATACAAAAGTGGCCTATTAAAAAAATATATATTTGGTTATGTAACACACAGAACAGTTTATCAGTGTTTTACCGATATTCGACCTACATAAAATAGGTTTAAATCACGAAGATCGTACTTGATTTTTTTTTTAAATTAAGTCCCTAATCCATTTTATTTATGTTTAAAACTGCTTTAAATTTTGCCGTCGTCATTTTCAGTTCAAAGCTTAATTATCATTAACAACGCAATTTAATTAATTATTAATTTTCAATTAGAAATACTAGAGCCCAGAATTTTATACCCTAGGTGGGTAATCATTTGCATTATGATTTAAAAAGTTTTAATTATTACGTACATTATCTCTGTCGTTAAACGATTTAAAGTTAATGAGACTTATAAAATAATTGCCAAATATTACAATTAGGATTATGCGAGGCAAAAGGTAAACTTTTGTTTGTAAATGCGTAAATATCATATAGGTACTATACCGGCCCTACTGTGGAGAATGTTTGGGTGATATATAAATACGGGCCTAAGGGCCATATTAATAAACCGCTGAAAAAAATGAGTGCAATCTTGAGACCATTCTTATTTCAAATTTTCCATACACAAATGATACTTTTCTCGATCTCAAGATCGCTTTCAGATCTGCGAGCCAACTACCAATACGAATTCTAAGAAATCGCGGCTGCACGCAAGGGGAAATAATACAATAACACTCATATGTAGAGTTTTGTTCACCATCAACATATTGTACTTATTTTTTACCTGGCAGACACGTCTCCAACCACGGTCATTTGATTCAAAATAGTAGGTATATTTAGCCGTCACAGTTCGGTGGCGATGCGTGCTTTGCCAAGCGACCATCGGCCACAGATTAGTGAGTAGAAGACAATGAATGAGTCCCGTGACATTGTAGCTCGTGCTGTGACGTCACCCTGGCCTTTAGATCACTTGCTGCAGAGACTGATAATGCAGGCATGGTCTAAAAACTATGCTCAAACTGACACAACCTTACATTCGTTAGACTAAAGAGGGACTGATCCCACGTACGCAACGTATGCAATGCATTATAACATCTGAACCCTGGAATTTGTACGATTAGGAACATAGTTATCGTATGCATCGTTGCATATGTTATGTATGTTACTAGTCGTTTGTTAAAATTCTAGTGTTCAGATAATGCGTTGCACACCGTACGTGGGACCAGTTTATCTGTAGTTTTACTCGACTCAGGAAAATAACATCAAGTAGAAATGAAAAATTAAAAAAATAATATTTGATTTTATTTGGTTAGTATACGTAAGCTATTATGTACGTATTTTAAAAATACTTTTTTTTAACAACAAAAATAAAACACCGTCTTCTATGATAATAGGAAGTTATCTTTTTTTCCAGAGGTAGTAGGTTGTAGGTACTTGATCGAAGAAAAGATTTTGTGATAACCTAAGGCAGTTCCTTTAAGATCAAGATAGAGGCGTTTCCCATTTGCCATCTTATCCGGTATTTTTATGTTTGAACGTAACATTTCCTTCATTGAATTGCCACGCAATCGTTGCGGAACCAAATAATGGTAGCACATTCTATTGCCCCCTAGGTACTTATCCGACCTTCCGCTGACCTCAACATAAGGTCGGTATAGGATTTACCTTATTAATTTACCTTACTTATTCGAAAATTTAAATGCCTGGCTCATCGTTGCATAACCGTGACCTTGTTACGTCAGGTTGCGTGTCATCAGCGCAGCGCATCGTTGCGATCCATTCGTCTTGTACGCGGCACATCGCTGGCCGACCTTATCAATGTCACGGACGCTGGCTGTTATTCTAAGCGAAGTGAAGCCTGACGTAATTGTTTTTCATCATCGATTATGTTGTGACAATTTGTATGCTCGGTCTGGTTTACTGGCTTCGTTTATGATATTTAGCCTTTACGATACGTTTTCTTTCTATTTAAAGCGTTATCTCGACTCCTTAAAATGGGTTTCAGTTAATGATGAATGAAGCTGTGATGAGGATGTTTATAGAACGAAAAGATAGGAAGCGATTCATAATTTCAGCCATAGGACGTCAACTGCTGATAATGTTATCTATATCCTAGATTTCCAGAGCGAATTCATTATCATGTGGGGGATTTGCCCATACTCGCCACGCTGGGCACGCGAGTTTGAGCGCAGTTAGAACTATCTTTGTGAAAATAGGGGACGCTTCTGCCCATCCCCTAGTTTTTATCCCTTAGTTGCCTTACAAAATCCACGGGTAGCTTTCTACCCGTGGATGAGGAAGCGATTGATTTTGCACGGTATTTTCACTAGTGATTTTTCGATTTTATACATTGTAAATGTGGGCCTAAAATTGTCACACAGTAGATACAATGTCGACCTGTTTACATAATCTGTAACCTATTTTTCCACACCCTTCAACGCAAACTCGTTTACACGGATCAACAGCCTGTAGGGTATGCGGTGTGCCGCTTATAAATAGAAAATTAATAGCCCTACGGTTTCAGAGTATATTCTAGAGGTAGAATTGCTCTTGAGACGTTATGAACCATTGTGCGTTGACTTCGTTGAAAATAAGGCTCTAGCCTAGGACCGTATTCCGAAACTGTACTCATATTTTTTTTTTTTATACAACATAGGTGGCAAACAAGCTTACGACCCACCTGATGGTAAGCGGTTACCGTAGCCTATGAGCGCTTGCAATACCAGAGGCATCACGCACGCGTTGCCGACCCCGAACCCCCTTCCCCCCTAAAGAGCTCTGGCAACCTTACTCACCGCAGGAACACAACACTATTTGAAACAAATAATGTTATTTGGCTGCGATCTTCTGTAAGGCGGAGGTACCTCCCCAGGCGGGCTGCTCCAATTTAGAGCGAGAAAATCTCGCTGTGCCCTACCTCTCGTTAAAACCTCTCGTTGTTTCAAGCGTGGATTGACAAATGTCATTAAATGTATACTCAAGCCACAATCGATTATAAGAAGTAGGTATAAATATTTAAGACATTGAAAAGCTGTATAAAAATATACGCGCTCATGCTAGAGCACAATGTTTTTATAGAGAAAGGAAATTAAAGAAATATTAGTACCTAGGTTCGACTGTTATTCCACAAGCATGGGCTACTATTTTTTTTTTTTTTTTTTATGTTATACGGAGGCAAACATGCTTACGGCCCACCTGATGGTAAGTGGTTACCGTCGCCTATTGACATCAGCAACACCTGGAGCATTGCTAATGCGTTGCCTGCCGATCCCCTCCCCCCTTAAAGAGCTCTGGCAACCTTACTCACCGCAGGAACACAACACTATTTGAAACAAATAATGTTATTTGGCTGCGATCTTCTGTAAGGCGGAGGTACCTCCCCAGGCGGGCTGCTCCAATTTAGAGCGAGAAAATCTCGCTGTGCCCTACCTCTCGTAAGTACTAGCTTGCGCATGCGGCTTTGCTCGCGGGGTACCTAAATAAAAATTAGCCTATATTCTATTCTAGGTAAAGAACTATATATCTATTCCAAATGAAGCGACGCGTGACCCGAGAGCTGGCTCTTATTTGACCCAGCGAATTATATTAGCATTGCCATCCAGCGTGGCAATTCCGCCAGCGTCTTGGGGACGCTTCCGACTGGTAGTGATCTGGATCAGTTGAGCTATCTATAGATCGTTTGTAACGGTCTTTAGATGGCTCAACTGTTTCTTGTGTATTTTGTAAATATTAACTTGTATTAGTATTAAGTTTCTTTTTATTCCAAATTTAATCTGTTCAGCCGTTCTGGCGTGATAGAGTAACAAACATCCATCCATCCAAACTTTCGCATTTATAATACTAGTTAGATATCTTATACATACACACATAGAGGATATTATGTAGGTATGTATAGATAACTATTGCAAATGATACCTTACCTAAGAAATAATTTAGAAGTACTTTATAAACTTCGTGATAAAAACGTTGGAAAGTTAACTTACTCATGCAGTTACATCACAATCAACGCATTTCCCAATAAATAACAGAAGGTAAAATAGTACTATATAAGTACTACTCAACTTGACCCTCACCCTTCACCTTCGATTCCTATTATTATCCTGACTTTTAAATTGACTTATCGGCTTTGCTAAAGTTTTGGTAAGTAGGTAAGGTACTATTATGTATAAGGGTGTAGGGTAATGTCTGACCTTGCTTTGTCGGGAATGAGCCTTGCGTGATCAATTCAGTATTACTTCAACTTCGGCGGTAGATAACCGTTATCATCCACCGTTACAATGCGGAATTCTGACTGAAGTTAGGTCGATAATCGACTGGCAACGCTCTATCATGGCCGTTACAATATGACAGTCGCTGCTACATTAGAAAGCAAAAATTCACTGACAGAACTTATAAATTTTATGTGCAGTGAGCCTATATTAGTATAAATTACCAAAGCGACTGAAAACATTGAAAACTTGCTTATGTAAAGATAATATTAAAACCCTGTTCATACTGACACATATCATACTAATATTTTCATTTGAAATACTCATTTCAGATTGAAAAGAAAATACTCCTCATTTTGTTTCGTGTTGCAAATTTTTAAGAGAATTTCAAAAAATGTATCAACTTGAATAATTTTGGTAGTAGTAAGCTTCCAGTTTCTGGATCCGGTCGTGGGTTCGAACGCGGTTGTGCACCAATGAGTTATTCTATTTAAAAAATATAGGTGCGCATTAACACGTGTTTTAAACGGTGAAGGAAAATATCATAAAATCACAGATAACATAATACCGTAAAAATATAATAAAGTTCGAAATTCGAATTAAATTTGGCGGCAATCAGGCACAGAGCATTCCCGCGAAGTCCGTGTGGCCACTCACCAAGATCTCGACTCGATCCAGACGCTCAAACGCCCTACTTTGGTATAACCAGTATTGCATTGTAGAGACAACAACATAGAAACGTTGATGATAGAAAGAGGCTATACAACGGTAAGGTGAACTCCTTAGACATTTTCAAGGATCTAATCTTCTGGAGATCTGGATGTCTACCATTCTCGAAAAAAGTCTTATATATACATTTTATCAAAATAATCTCAGTCTGATAACAGTGTGAGGAAGGGATTGATCGTACTCTCCACTATGATTTCCAGGGTATAGCTTGGTCGTGCGCTATATCTAGGTATCTCTCGCTCTCGAGGCGAATCCTTTCAGAATATGATTGAATAAAAATGAGCGGTCAGGCTCGGGAAGGCAGCCTATATTCTAAATTGTGTTCTGAATTTCAAGGGCTGTATCCGCTATAGCAGTCTTCTGACTGCTGTCAATCTGAATTATAATTTCCAGCCTGCGCCGATGAAAACAGTTATATTGAAACCAATTACTAGAATCATGAAATATTAATGTAAATAAACAGGCCCAGTTCGTGTCAGTCAGCCCACGCATTGAGTAAGGTCACTCTTTTATGTGCTCCACCCTTTTGTTTATATTTAACAATGCAAGAACTCTTTTTTAAACATAAACAATAAAAATGCAGGTTTGGATTAGTAAAATTTTTTTAAGTACCTAATAAAATACCTAAACAAACTTAAATTAACTGACAACAGTCGTTTAATGAGGTGATAGATTGAATGATGATGATTTATAAATCTTATGCGTAATCTAATGCGTCATTCGCGACTGATGGAATTGACTGATGCAGGGCAGTTCTCGCAAATGACCTACTTTATTTCGTTATTCTATGACCATTATTTGTATGATATCTTATGGATTTGTGTATAAATGATGCTTCCGCTTTCTCCACGGAACTTTTTATCATTTCGCCCTAAAAAGGTCCACTAACCCACATCCCTACATCTGTGTAATGCGCGGAAATCGCTCAAATTCTGAAGCAAGCAATCCTTCATCAATCAAGCCGCTCTTTCTTCTGCAAGAAATAAATGGCTAACATAAATCATTATAGATGGCCGATGTTCCTTCTTTTGGGAAACCCGCTTTTATCTCTAAGGATATCTGGCACATTTATTTATATGTTATATGACTAAGTGTCACGGAAAATGGGAGGGGTGATATGTTTTTATGGGTTTATGTGATGTGGGTCAATGGAATCTATAAAGCGGAGGATTTGTGTGGGTTTTATTCGGTCTCTCGCTATTATGTTACAATTTATGTATTTATATTTTAGGTATTGAGTTTGCATTACACCCAGCTTAACATTATACCTAGTTATAAACAATCGCCATTGGCATAATAAAAAAGAAGGTAGATTGAAATAGGTATTAAATAATGTAGCTACTAAGCTTTTATCTTATGTTGAAATCAACAACACTTTATATGAAACTTTTGGCAGCGTATTTTTTTTTTCGTTCAAACTTGAAACTCCGCTGCACCCTCTTAGGTGTTGAACATCGGAAAATTCCTTCCTAGTACACCTCTACGTACCAAGACAAATACACCCTCCAAATTTCAAGTCTCTACGACCAGCGATTTAGGCTCTACGTTAAATGTCAGTCAGTCAGTCACTAAGCCTCTTACAATATAAAATATTGCTATTGATTATTAAATGTACTAGAGGTTCAAAGCAGCTGATTTTTGCATAGAGATTTTTTAATGTAATTTATTGAGTTTCCAAAATTCGTAGAATAAACTTTACTGCCGATTGGGTTTAGAATAAGCTCTTTCTTTCTATCACAAGGAAAGTCTTCCTTTCCTACTCTTCCTTCTTCCTAGTCAATTTTTTTCTGCACTGTTTTTGTTTATTGTTCAAGGATTATTGAGTAACAATTATTTGCCAACAGTAAATATTACACAAAATAAATATCGTGCTTTACATATAAACTTATTTAGAAGATCACGATCATCTTGTTATTAGAAAAATATGTTGGTTGCTACGCAAATAAATAATTTCAGAATGTTACAGTTGTTAGCACTTCGTGGTTTCATAATCGTTTTGTGTTTATTCGTAAGTAGTCGTAGTAGTTATATAGGTTTACGAATAAAGGATATTCCTGAATATATTTTCTGAATTTCGACAACCTCGCTGCTGGTGCTGGTGCTACAAACGACACAGGGAATCTTTTTCGTCTTTGATGGTATTATTATTAGAAAAAAAAACCTGAATGTTACATTTTGACGTTTTGATATTTATAGTCATTACGTGAAATGAGAATCAGTTCGAAAGTAGGTACTGCCGTCACATATTTTCATAATAATAAGAAAGTCCAAATGTTGTTGAATTGTTAGTATTTTATTACATTCGTGGCTATAAAAAACACACGTGACAACACAGTATGAAAATATGCTTGAAGTTACAACCCTCTAGTATGACCAATGCGAGTGAAACCGCGCGGGTACAGCTAATGTAGTAATAAGTATGTAAGTATTTTTCTGTAAACTATAAAGGCATTTTACAGCTGAAATCATCGAAACTCAAACAACGGGCCAAACTAAAACAACACAATGTTAACTAACACCAAAAGCGTGGTTCGGGCGAACTGTTCTGACGTCAAAGTTTTCACATTAGGAAAGCCGAGGAAAACGGGTCTGGGTCGCGTGACTAAACATAATGGAAGTTCATGGTAAAATAGCGCATTTGTATTAGGTAATAGTGGCTAGAATAGCATGGGGTGGATGGTGACGTAGATTGCTTACTACTGTAAAATTAACCGCCTGTTTAGCATATGCTTTAGTGTGACGTAAATTGTAGCAGTAAACAGTGTGTGTTTGAGGTGATATTGGTTTACAATATGATTGATGTCTAGTGACTTGTAAGTTCAGCTTTACATCAATTTTGTACGTATATAAGAATACTCAATAGGTACGGTAGAAATGTTCTATATTGATAGCTCTGCGTAAGAACTATTAAGTCGTATGTGGCTCTGAGTTGACCCAAATAACGATTGTTGTTGAAATGTTTTCGAACCCAAGCATATGACTTATGCCACCATTTTGCTTGTACGTAGATATGTATGGTAGACATAAGCTTTTGTTGTTTTGCATATTTAGGAATGGTAGAGCAATTTTGTAAATTGTGTAGGCATGCCATGTAGCTTGCAGAACCGACAACTGTTGGGGTATAAAGGTTCTCGAATGGCGACCACGAACCAGGCGACGCAGTGTTTGAAGGGCCCTCACCCGCTGGAAGGACGACGTAGTGAAGGTTGCGGGAATTCGGTGGATGGAAAAGGCTTAAGACCTTGGGGCAGGCCTATGTCCAGCAGTGGACTTCTACAGGCTGATGATGATGAAAGGCTATTTTAAGAATTTATTTATAACATTCTTAACGTCACAGCATATTATTTATTATTTACCCGAGATAACAATACAACGGAACTCACATTCAGCTTTATTGTTATATAAATATTAGATAAAATCTCTTCATTTCTAAACGCAGATTCTTATATTCAATGCTACGAGATGGCATCGTAGAGGTTTTTATTTTTTAAATGAGTTTTGACTATTTGTTTACGTTATATTATTTGCTTATTAAAACTTTTCTCGATAGTTTTTTTTTTTTAAGTTGTGTCTGCCAGGCTATTGCGTAAGCAAAATGGTAATGAAGATCACAATTTTAGGGATGATTTTATCAATTTTAGCTACATCTGAAGTTTTTCAGACATGAAAAAGAAGAAGCTAAGGTCTTGAAGATTCCCCTTGTCAAGTTTGGAATGTTTTGAATGTCGCTAAGATTGTTAAAATTATCCTCAAAGTTACGATCTTCATTGCCATTACGCTTAGGCAATTGCACCCCAGGTCTGGTCTATGAATACCTATATAAATAGTTATTTTTTTTATAATATCGCTTAAGATGATTACTTTCATGCGCCATTTAACGCGTGCAGACAGTTTTTTTTTATTATATATATTTTCTAATTTTGCATTTATTTGTAGGATCTAAAATGAGAATGAGAATGAGAGAGATATTTCAGTGAAAAATGTAGAACAAACTTTATACCTTTTACAATACTTTAGTCGGAACATCAAAAATCCGTAATGGGACGCCTAAATTAACAAACCATTCGCAAATTTTTCCTAGCACATATTTACTTTGAAAACCCTTTCGAATCAACAAACTTTCATCGTTTGAGTTGTAATTTATTCGGTAATTTGGTTGGTATTTGAAGAACGAAGTACCTACGACAACAGGAGCGTTGCCAACGGTTTATGTAGATTCCTATAATGGATCCACGCTTACATTATTGATTGAATAAACGCCATTTTGCGTCATAGAGGGTGAATTTTTAAAAGACCTTGCGGCTGTGTTGTTTCACGTTAAACCTTACCTTATTCAATCGATTTATTTACCTAGTTTATAGTATAATTGTTTGTTTGTCGAATATTTATCGCATAGGTACTTACACAGTCTGCTTGTGACCACGTTTATTACAACATTATTGAAAGTTTGAAACGTCGTTAAAAATATAATTAAAAGGCTAATAATGTTAGTCTCGATGGGATATTTGAGCTATTTGGGGTTGAGACCCTGAGTCTGTGGGGATGCGTGGCCCACCGGGTTTAAAAAAAAAAACAATATCAGAGGGTCTGATCGAAGTGACACGTGTCCCGAGAGTGGGCTTCTATTTGGCCCAACTACCAGCATCTCCATCCAGCGTGGCAATTCCGCCAGAGTCTCGGTGTTGGTGACGGTTCCCACTGATAGTGATCTTGTTTTAAGTCACAGCACAGCTAAACCTATAATAACAGTCTATTATTTCTAAAGTTTTCACGAACAGGCAAGTTTTCACCTTGTATTTGGGTTAATTGTGTCCCATTGACGTCTGCCATGTCAAAACTTTAATAGGGAAATACCTTGACATGCTTGCGCGGCTCCCAGACCGTCATATTGTCACTAGCGAGCATTGTTGCATTTAATCATAATTTATTATTATACGACAGTCAGTTGATGGGACTCCAAAAATTCAGGCCTTTCAAAAATCCGTCGACGCACTGAAGCAAGGCCCATGTTCGATGAACTGATGACATTTTGGTTTATTATTAAGGTATATTTATAATAAGGCATTATTAAGGTACGGAAAGTTGCGCCTGCTCGTGCCAGCTTGACCACAGACTGACTGACTCCCAGAGAGTATGTATCCATCTCTCCATCTCAGGTGTCATCTATTATCTGTCACTGTCAGTTGTCCCCCGGAAACAGCATAAGTTAAGGAATGCAGGTTCTTTAAATACTAGTCACTACAATAATGATACATAGATGGATATACTTACAAAGAAATACATACAAAGCACCCAGTTTAATTATTAACTAATTATACAAAACTTGTGTTCGCAACTCTTCATCAAGTAAATCCTTAACTTGCCTCTGTAGGTACGTATATTTATTAGTAAGTTTCCTGAGCAGAAGAAGAAGCATCACAATCGACCAGTAGGTAATACTTTGGTCCTGATTTGCAAGGAGCATATTGAGTTATTCCTCCCGCATCCTCCTGCTGGATTGAAATATTCTATACATAATAAACATAACGGCACATTGAAATATTCAACAATCTGCGTTTTTCTGCGACGGTTGATGATGATGACAATTATAGCTCGTGCTTGACATTCGAACAAATTGTTTCAATAACTTTAATATTTTCGATTTCCAACGACACACTAAACTCTAGCCGTAGCGGTATTCGACGCGAATAGTCATAACAAAATAATGGCTTTTTTATCGCAAGAAAACGCGTTAAATTCTTTTGAAAGTATTTTAATACTTCAACATTGTTTTCGATAAAAATGTATTTTATTCATAAGCAACTTCATGTCGCCTTGAAAGCTTTCAAGTTAAACATTTTAAAATGAAACTCAGCATTTGAAAATGCTATTTGTAAAGCCTCTAAACTGCAATATTGTTGAAAAATCCATTATTACTCTCCATTTGCTCAATCAAACGCTATTTTTTCGGTCGATTGGGTCGACTATCTTTTTATATGTATATATAAATGTCATTAGGAGGGATGAAAGTCATGTAACGAGAAGAGTGTGAGGTATGAATATGGATGGATATAAGAGTCGTGGAAGGCCATAGAAAAGATGGATGGACTGTATTAAAGATGATATAAGTAAGAAAGAAGTGAGTTCGGAGATGACGGCTAACAGAAGAGAGTGGATGAGGAATTAATGTGGTACCCCCCCACATAAAATAAATAATAATAATAAATAAATATTCCGGACATATTCACACGGTCAACTGATCCCAAACTAGGCATAGCCTGTACTATGGGTACCAGAGACTGATATACATAATAGATATATTTAACACCCAGACACAGAACAAATATCTGTGTTAGTCACAAATGTTTTTCCAGTGTGGGAATCGAACCCGCGACCTCTAGCGCAGAAGGCAGAGTTACTACTAACTGAGCTATGAGGCCTGTTAATGTGACATAATGTGGGACAAGGGCAGGAAAATGATGATATCTCCCGTCGGCTAAAATATTTGTTTTGAAATTATGTACTTATACCTAAGGTTACTGAATCCAAGCAGGTATTAAGTATTTTTCTATAGGAAATCTGGTCTGGTCTGGTCTTTAACCAATTTCACCGATTTGATGAGCAATATAAGTTATGATGTCCAGTTTCAACGCACATTTTATACACAAAACAATGAAAGAAAAAAAAATAGTCTCACGACTTTTATCCCCAAGAATAGTAGACATCCTCTCAGATCTCCAGATGTCTCTGCCTGTGTAAAAATTTAGATAAGTATATCTGTTTGAGAACGTCCAAAACTGGGGCTAATGACGCAGATGCTACATGAACTCCTAAACTTATTTGCGTATTTGACATTTACATAATCAGATAAAAAACAAGTTCGATCCGCCTTATCATCCTTGCGAAAGCCATCCATCACGGACCTGTCTCAAAGTTACACGCCTGGTGTTCACCAAAACGTTAACCGACCATTTAACAGCTGTTTACTGATGTCATAGTGTCGTATAGTATTTATCTTCAAACAATAGTAAAAACTTTTTGAAATATCATAATTTTTCCAAAAACAGCTACAACACTGTCCTCATCGCTAATCCGTCTTCAAACGGCGCGCGATACGTCACCTAAAATTTCTTTTAAATGATACTTTCATTTTTTGAGTATAGTAATAATTTTGTGTTTGACTTTTAGGAGCTTGCGATATCATTGAGCTATATTGCACACCCTCAAATGTCAAACTCAAAATGGACTTTAGCCAGTAAAGGATCTTTTGGCGTGCCGTTTGAACCCGGCTTTAGATGACAATATGTTGGTGAATATGAGCCTCACGTATCTGCGTATTTAATCTTTGTCCCGAAGCTTTCTGATAAGGTTCAATCAATCATGTTGAATGTGTGAAATTTTCTGTAACTAAACTGGCATATTCTCTAGGTAAATGATTTATGGAAGCGAAGTGAAACTGCCTTCAAGCGTGCAGGCTTTGAGGCTTAGGCGACGTTTATTGCGAATAGGGGAGCTAAAGTATTTACGTAATGTTATACTTACGCCTACGCTCACAACATACCTACTCTACCGAGAGATACATATTTATAGAGAGCATGAGTGATTTGGAATTGTACGATCAGCAACGTAAGATTTTTTCACAAATTGTCTTTAAAACCCAAAGAAATCTTCAATTAACGATTCATGACTGAGCGAACTTTTCAAAGCTACATCAGAATCCTTAGCATGCATCCCTCGCTTCAACGAGTATGTAAAATATTTTTCCACCAGAGCTAAGCTAAGCTAGGAAAATAAAGCAATCCTATTGGTAGATTTTTTTCCTTAATGAAATGTTTTTTTTTTCAGGTAAGGATCAAACAACTGTTCTAAAACGTCGATTCAGAACCTGAAATATTGTGAGTCAGTACAACATTTTTGAGTGCAAAAAATTATTCGAAAAATGAAAATTATGTACACTAAATTTTGTTTTAGGACCTACTGCTGAAAAAACTATTATATTTCTACATGCCATAAAAAAAATTCCCGTGTGATTGTAACTTAGGCCCTACCTATGCTTGCTTTTCACTGATTCTTTCTTGGTCATTCTGTATTAGGTCATTGACCAGTTTGAGGTATGGTGACCCTGAAAAGAGCATATGAGTTTCGGTGAAAGAATCAGTGTAGTGATAGGATTAAAGTGCGCCTCCCAGAGGCTTCTTTCTATACTAGGCCTTACCTGTCATCATCATCATCATCATCAGCCTGTAGAAGTCCACTGCTGGACATAGGCCTCCCCTAAAGAGTTCCACGACAAACGGTCTTGAGCCTTCTCCATCCACCGACTTCCCGCAACCTTCACAATGTCGTCGGTCCATCGGGTAGGGGGCCTTCCAACACTGCGTCGCCCGGTTCGTGGTCGCATTCGAGAACCTGTAATACAATGTGATACTAGGGCTTACCTGTAATTTACAAGTATTCCCAGCCTTTTTCGCTAGACTCACGTGTTGATTCAGCCACATTGTTAGGTATATCAGCGGCCTTGAATGAAATTGCCGCCATTGCAGATATTACGTAGGTACGTAATCTAAATATATATAAACATAGATACACTAGGTAACACAAACTGCTAGTACTGCAATCATTTAATAGACATAGTGACCTAAGTGGCGTATCAGGCGAGTACCCGTCTGAGGCGCAAAGTTCGCAAAGGGCGCGAGTTCGGTTCCTGCTGCGGGACTAATGTTTGTATGATTTACAAATGTTTGTGCCGGGTCTTGGTGTTGGAACCATGGTACTCTTAGTTTCTGATACACAATCCTAGTTTGGGGTCAGGACTATGTACTTATGTGACTGTTTTGGGTGTTATATAATTATTAATAGCAGCGAAGAGTTACCTATGTGGGAACCATGTACTTACTTAAAATTGAACTACAGAGTAAAGCCACGTATGGAGACAGATTCTCGTCTGGAATATGCAATTCCAAACTTAGTAACGTTTAGTCAAACTATTATTTTGCGCTGTTTTACGCACTTTTGGAAAAAGGCTTAGCTACGGACGTAGTTCTAGAAAACAACAATTTCAATGTATCTCCACGCGTAGGCATCCTAATTGAAGTCCATACCGCCCACATTCATATTGATTCAGTCTTGACGTCACTACTTCTATCAGTAAATTGTATAGAAACACGTCACAAGTTGTGAGATTATACAAACATATAACGCAAGCAGACTGATGTATCAACACGTCAGAGTTCTTATATTTTTATCTATTTCCAACCCCATAACCTAAGTTTCAAAGTTGACTTTTGCTTAACATTTTTAGATTTAAAGTTGTAGTTGTGGGCTACGTAATAGGTTTGGATAGATTTCTATTTGCACGCAGCGGTTTTCAGTGAGGGACGCTTGCTATAGCTCAATTTTTGTCTGCCTACAGCATGAAGCGACAAACGACGGACCCAAACCTTTTACTGATTTTTTGGCTACCATTCTTTGACAAATGAAAATGTCTCGTTTGACCACAATTTTTAATATACACTTATTGTTTTACCTACTTACATGAAATTTGGCAGATATTTTAATAAAAACATTCTACAAAAATCTATAAAACAGTTTTTGACGGCATTTACTGGTAGGTCAACGTCAACAATATGCCAGTCATAGTTTCTGCAAAAGCTATTCCATTAGCCTATCGCCGGTTATCGCACTTTATGGTACAATTAAGATTATATGCGACTTGCACAGTGTTTTACTTTAATTGCATGTTACTACGGAAATATTAAGGGAGAAACTTCTAGTGCCGACGGGTTTTGAACACCAAAATTGTGTACAAAAGATTTAATTGAAAAGCACATTTTCATTCCAATACAGAAGTATTTTCGGTAGATTGTACAAAATTAAAAATCATCATATTTGTTCTTGCACATGAACAGTAGCTTATAATAATAATAACTTTTAAAAAACTAAATAAACCGACTGAAGAGCCATTAGCATAAAACTCTTTGGGGCCATCCTATGCCTTTTATCGATGTCGGTTATCGAGAATAAAAACAATGCCCCGAGCCTGTTCGTTTGTATCATCACTGTTCAGGCTAATTTTGGAAATTAATGAAATGGGTTTTAAATCCAGTTTAGCCTTTGGATAATCCACTCAAATTCTAGATGGGTCACTGTGTAGCTCAAGGCTTTTTAATTAAATTATGAGAGATGGCCATGGCCCGATTCTTTGTGAATAAAACTTCACTATATCGAGTATTTTTCTCTACTCTGTGGTCGTGATGGTAGCCAGCTACGGCTTCAAGCGGATAAAGCGGCGTGCGATTTGCCATCTAAAATTTTGTGCTTTGGAATGTATCAACAAAGTTCTTTCGTAACACACCACACTTCATGTAATAAATAGTACGTTTTAACTTTTTTTTTTAAAAGAAAACCTATAATTTACCAACTCCTCAGCCGATTGAACTCATATTCTTCCAGTACATCTTGATAGTACAACATGTTAACCTACACAATTCCATGCATATCGGATTGATGGTCCGAAAGAGTTATGCTCTAACTATTGACAGGCCTAAGTACAGCCGCTAAAATTTTATGCAATTAACAAAGCCAAGTGTTCCCAGTGTTCCAAAGGCGATATGACTATGACTATGACAAACAAATAAACATACAAATATATAACGCCGATTCGCCCAAGTTGTTAGAGAGTTTCGTTCGCTTCGCTGACTCGATCAATCACTACGTAGACCTATATTGTACCTAGATGGACGTATCACATAGCACATAGGTAGGTACAACAAACTCAATAAAATCGAACAATCAATGGAGGTAAGCAGTATTTCCCAGGGCGATTGCTTTGTGCGAATAAAAATATCGAGATTGGATCCCTTTTGCGAACCGATGCCGATTACAACAGAGGGCCTACCGCTGTATGTTATTACCTCAACCCTGTACAATATTTGAAAATAAATCTCTATTATAAGTGTAGGTATTGAAAAAACCTATTTTATAACAAAAGGTTATGAAAATATAATTGAGGGGCCCGTATTAGTTCCATCCGAAGGTCACGGGTTCGAATCCTAGTCGTGAACAAAAAGGTTTTTGTATTCGGAAATAAATATATGTACTCGAGTATTCCTAAAAGCGGCGATAAGCTTGCAAAATGTGGGCGTATGCAAAATATAAGGTTGTACCTCTGATTATCCCCTTAGATATCTTCAAATACTTCAATGCCCGGATTAAAGTTATAGAGCAATTTTTTTTTGCAGGCCCCTGTTTTACCTTTCTGCAAGACAATGCAATAAATTATTTGGCATTGTAACATTAGTCGTTTTGAAGAGTTAATTCAATGATTTAATAGCGTATTAATTATACGCCCACAGCCCAATAAATTCTGAAACGGCACGTAAAGACCGTTCTCCTGAAATAATTTCCAATTTATTTTCAAGAGAAAATGCCTAAATGCTTAACTTGAATAGAACGCTGAGTCGTAGAACCTTGGAGGTATTTTAAGTACTTTATAAATAGGGGGAAAGGTAAATAACGGCTTTATTTGCGTCATAGCACGGTAAGTTTTGTAATAAGGGAGATGAGCACAAGTTTGTTTTTAAATCGCAAGGGAGTGCGTCGTCAAATTGACCAGCCAACTCCGAAATGTGCCCGGCTAATTATCAATAATATGTTGTTTACTCGGCTGGTTCAAGATTCTCAAACTTTTTACTTGTGCTTACCCCGCTGAATGTTTGAAACTCAAAATGCTAACTTTTCTAAGGCTGTTTGAGAAGAACATTTACAAAACTCTTGAAGTTCCTTTATAGTAGGTAATATGAATAATTTTGACGATATTGGCGATCACAGTTGTCCCTAAGGTCTCTCTCACCACTTCAATCACTTTGCACCCTTCACGACATTTTAAGGTTCCGTAACTTTTTTTTTCTCTCAAGGAATGGCAAAAAGTACCTACTTCCCGTTACCTTACAATCCTGAAATTTTGAATATTAAAAGCCAGTAACACAATTAAAGGAAAAAGTCTAAAATTAAGGTATTTTACTTTTAGGTTAGTGAAATATGTACTACAAAAAGGACTCTAACGGTTTCAAAAAAAATTATGGATTGGAGGTTTTTGCGATCAAGAAAATATAAGATATTTATATAGAATCATAAAAAAAGCAAGTTTTTTACAATAAGGAATGATAAATTAGGTAAATTTTTTGGGAGCACTATACTTATTTTACAGGAATTTGAACCTTTATCATTGAGACCGTCAACTTACGTCACCGCCTAAACAAAATCGCTAAGTTGATGATACGGGGCACGGGCTTGCTTGCACATCGCTTGCAAAACGCAGATAACCTACATCGCTATCGCATCCTAAAAACGTGTGAAAGCGTAACTAGGTGAAATTTGCATAGGCTGATAGCATTTACGAATTATGGGACCGTTTGCGGGTCGCAGTGTCTGATAAAAGTTCTAAGCTACAAATAACGAGTATCTACTTATTAATGCTTTTTCAAACTGATTTTGGAAGTCAGTAAGCATCGTGCAGATCATTTTCCTTCACTTCAAACAAGAAACAATTTAGAACCTTTTTTTAATTGCAAAAGGTCAAAAATTTGAATTGATATTTTTTTGCATCCGAGTTTTATAGGAAAGTTCCTATCACTAGGTGTAAAATAAACTAACTATCATCATCATCATCATCATCATCATCAGCCTGATGAAGTCCACTGCTGAACATAGGCCTCCCCCAAAGAGTGCCACGACGAACGGTCTTGAGCCTTCTCCATCCACCGACTTCCCGCAACCCTCACAATGTCGTCGGTCCATCGGGTGGGGGGCCTTCCAACACTGCGTCGTCCGGTTCGTGGTCGCCACTCGAGAACCTTTGTTCCCCAACGGTTATCGGTTCTGCGAGCTATATGGCCAGCCCACTGCCACTTCAACCTGCTAATTCTGAAAGCTATATCGGTGACCTTGGTTCTTCTACGGATTTCCTCATTTCGGATTCTATCACGCAGCGAAACTCCGAGCATAGCTCTCTCCATAGCCCGTTGAGCGACTTTGAGCTTGTGTATGAGGCCAATAGTTAGCGACCAAGTCTCAGTGCCATATGTCATCACTGGCAACACGCACTGATTGTAGACTTTCGTCTTGAGGCTCTGCGGTATCTGTGACGAGAAGATATGACGAAGTTTCCCAAACGCTGCCCATCCGAGTTGGATTCGTCGGTTGACCTCTTTGTCAAAGTTGGACCTACCTAGTTGAATCGTCTGACCCAAATAGACATAGTGATCTACAACTTGAATGGTATCGTTCCCAACATTTACCGGTATGGGTGCGACATGAGCATTGGACATGATATTTGTCTTGCCCATGTTCATTTTAAGACCCACCTGTTGGGAGACGGTACTGAGGTCTCTGAGCATTGCGCCAAGGTCCTCTAGCGATTCTGCCATTATGACTATATCATCGGCGAATCGAAGGTGAGTGATGTATTCGCCATTGATGTTGATGCCTTGTCCGTCCCAGTGCAGAAGCTTGAAAACATCCTCCAATGCAGAGGTGAACAGTTTCGGAGAAATGACATCTCCCTGTCTCACCCCTTTTTGCAATTGGATAGGAATTGTACTCTGGTCCTGGAGTCGGATAGACATGGTGGCTTTGCTGTACAAACACTTCAACACTTCGATATACCGGTAGTCGATCTGGCACCGCTGTAGTGACCGTAACACTGCCCAGGTCTCGACTGAATCGAAGGCTTTCTCGTAGTCCACAAACGCTAGACATAATGGTCGATTATACTCTTCGGAAACTAACTATACGTAAGTCTATTTAGGTACCTACCTTCATCATCATCTCCCTGCCCTTATCCCACTTCATGTGGGGTCGGCACAACATGTTTTTCTTTTCCACTCCCCTCTATCAGCCGTCATATCAGTATTCACTCCTTTCTTACTCATTTCGTCTTTCATAGGTCCATCTACCTTATTCAAGTTCATTTAAGGTTTACTGTTGAAAGTCGAAAATAGCTACAAACTATTAAGAGAACTAATCATTCGAAATTGGTAGAAATGAGAGGTAGTCACAGACAAAGTTAGATGTATATTGTATAGGCCGTCAAAACCAATCAATTTGTAACAATGAGACTGACTGACTTATCACAATACCCTCATCAATGAAACAATTCAATGTCTAGTTGCGACACAGCCTTGGCTCGTACTCCAATTGTCAACGTACCACGGCCGCGTAAACCTAACCTCATGTCCAACCTTGTTCCCACTTAGCATCACAATGAGGACGCATATTCATGGAGCGACATCTTTGTTTTTGCTCACCACTTATGTAATAAAGCCTTAGTACATCTACTTTCGATTATTTAAACAGCCTCAGGTGGAACTTTTTACACACTTAAAGGACTTATCTAAGCTTGGCCAGTCCCTATATCATGGCGCCCTTATCCCACTTCATGTGGGGTCGGCACAACGTGTTTTTCTCTTCCACTCCCCTCTATCAGCCGTCAAATCAGTATTCACTCCTTTCTCACTCATGTCGTCTTTCACAGAATCTATTCATCTTTTCTGTGATCTACCTCTCCCCTTATATCCTTAAATTAAGTTACAGTTAAGTCGACCTTATCCACAGGAAAGGCTCAGTCAATACATACGGAGCTAGCTAAGCTGCGGATTTCATCACGATGTTTTCCTTCGCCGTTTTCAGCACGTGTTAATATCAGTTTTGGCTTAGTGAGAGGTACCTCGACTTTCGGTTCGTAGGTCGTAGGTTAACTCCGGTCGTGCACCAGTAGAAGGCTTCCTGATAGACCGAAGACATTTTGAAGGTTGTGTGAAGTTGGTGGATGGAGAAGGCTTGAGACCGTTCGTCTTGGTACTCTTTGGGGCAGGCCTATATCCAGCAGTGGACTTCTTCAGGCTGATGATGATGATTTTACAATGTAAATAAAACAGACTCTGACTAGATGTAAACATGCAAAGTTGTATTTGCTCTTTAGATAAGTCTAGCATAAACTCCAGAATTCCGGATTAATCCACTTTGGAGCATCGTTAGAAATTGCACGTACTTATGAAATGTTGTTTGCTTTGCTGCATAGAGATTAGCCTACGTATTCATTCTGCCATGTTCAAACGGCATGCGATATGTCCTTCATTAGAATGATCCTTACCTCTACTGAACAAAGTCAATTTTGAGATTGATATTTAGGGTTTCGCGTCCGAAGCTGGCGTTACCGAATGTTATAAGCAAGGAATATAAATGCACTTAAAATCTAAACATTTAAATTTAAACATAATTTATTTTTTCCTACTCCATATTTTCCAAAACCGCCTGTGCTATCTGCATGAGTTGCAAATGAAGAATGAAGATGTAAGGATCATTTTAAAATTTTAGATGACATATCTTGGCTTTGATCACGGCTTTAAGCGACGTCATGTTCTGAAACTGTTGTGTTACTCCATAATTGCAAGAGTTATCATGATTGCGTATAACCAAAATATCGTACTGTCGACTGTAAATCACTGAGAGAAGCTTTACTTATACCTGATTTAGTTCTTATCCACAAAAACAACCATTTGAGAATTACTTCATTCGCATGCAATCGAACCAGTGTGCTACGAATGCTACAGCGTAGCTCTACGAGAGTGTTATTAAATCACTAGCTACAAAAAAATGGGTACAGGTTCTGTTAGAAAAGAGTTTATTTTAGAATTTGATGATAATTAAGGAACCTAGGTCCACGTTTTGAAATCGTCCTCAAATGAAATCGAAATACAATCATAGGTGTTTTGACGGTATTATACCTATATAATATCATATAATCTCTAATATATTTGGAAAAAAAACAGAGAAAGCGCTCAAGAAATCTGTGCTTGAGACAGGCCTTACAAATTGAATAATTTAAAAAAAAAAGTCTCTTTGCACTATCAGAAATATAATTTTAGTATTTTACAAAGATCGTGAGAAAATCAAATTAGTTACATGAGAGACATGCAAGTAAGAGGTACTCGTAAATACGCTAACTTATGCTTATTTCAGTCCAAAATGTTTAAAATACTCGTCTCCGCGCAAACTCCATTTGAAACGAAGTTCGTAATTGCTAATACATGGATTTATATGATGAGGGCATGATAGCACGCCTGGGCCTAATGCCTAGATGCGCATTATTTCCAAAAGTCAGTGTTTAAGTCAGAAGCTTTATCTATAAGTTTTGCTTTATGAGAAATTGAAGGAATATGGCGTATTTTTTTAACCAAATACCTCAAGAGAGAATAAGCGAGCAGACATTAGTATTAATATAAGTCATTAATGAACTAAGCCAATTTAAACGAATAAATAAGTCACTTCGTTTCTACCCGACCCATCATCAGTTCATTTTATATCGAACGCTGAAACATTTAGTATGATTTGCATCGCCATGCGCCACTGGACTGTGAAATGTATTAAAAGCTTTCTGAAAGCCAAAGGGAAGGGTGTTGGGCAATTTAACCTCGGGACTCACCCTACCAGCTGCTTTTTTCCCATTGCCCCTAAAGCCAAAGAGCCAATGAAAGGATTGGCTTTTTGTTTCGGAGTGGTGTCAATATCGCTGTTGGTACTGGGTATTCAGTTCTCTTGTTGTAGCCGTAGCTCGTTCAGCGCACAACAGCTCTGTCTTTTGTGTCACTGTTCTTTGTTTGGTAACCCTAAGTATTTCAGGTTTTTGTGTACGATTATAATAGGCCGTATTATCGATTTAGAAAGAGCTGTGCATAGTGAATGCATTCACTCTGGTATTATAAGTAGTAACTTGAACAATTTTCAATTCTGCTCCATCACTAGTGTTGGTTTGATGTTTAGAGACATCAGACGCTAGTGTCATAGACATCAAACTGATCGATGATCAACGCAATCGCCGTGAAAGATTGAGTTAATTAAAAAATTGCTTGATTGTCGACATAAAATACCAGGGTAAGTCTCGTATTCTTAGTGCTCGTGAGGGGAATTTGAAGGGGAATTTTCACATCAGTTTGACGTCCGAGTGTGGGGGAGAACACATATTTACGACTAAAAATGCCAGGGTTAGTTCGGTTAGAGCCTTCGTGAAATTTAATTATCAGGGACAGTTATTATTAAAGTGTGGGTTTTATTAGGGTTATACCTATAAAGAAAATACCCATCTGAATACCTTTGCTAACCCACGCGTTACAGCGTTTTAATACAACGTGTTCCACAACTACCGAAAACCGAAAGGGGCTTATTTTAGCAACAAAAAGGAAAATATTAGCTAAGAAAAAACTTTCCAATTCTTCAAACTTTTTTTATGTTTCATCCCGATTTTTTTCAAATCTGATGTTTTTATCTTTTTATCATCTTTATAATAAATTAATAAACTACCACAAGTTCACCATCAAGATTGCTACCGAAAACAACTTTGTAACATAGTGTTTTTACAATGAAAAATGATTAATTTCCGAACCTCGTAAAACAAACTTTATTGTCAATTATTTGTACAATAAACCCTTATCGGGATTGTAAACATATTATGAACCAGCAATACAATATAACGAAATTCACGCTCATACAATGAATGTGGGTAGGTATTGTTTAATATAAATATCTTCCTAAATTATCTCGTAGAGCAAAAGTTACTTGAGCCATATTGAGATTAGATTTCTACCCTCGTCTCTCGTCCCATGACTAAAGTATCATTTTCTTTAAAGGGTGGTAATTGTAGCTTACGAGTTGGTGGAACGGCAAGGAATGAACGCTCTACAGAGCTCCCATATTGTTTCATTTTGATTTCTTTTATCGGGAACCTTATTCGATTTTTGCCGTATTTGTTTAGTTTATTTGTTTATTGGTAATCAACAGCGTTTACTTAAATCTAGGCAAATACAAACTTGTAATAGATATAAGGCCAATAAAAGATTACCCCAATATTGTAAGTAAGGTTATAAGTTATTGAGGCAGGAGAAGTTGGTAGAACCAGTGAGCTGAATAACTAAGTAGCAGTAGGCAGTCTAGGTATCTTATCTATAGAAGGTGTAGTTCATCGAGTAACAAAAGTCATCTAGTACTGTACTGTCATAAAAGTGATTAAATTTTAAGCATCAATGAGGTAGGTATGCGTTATAACAATTATGTAGTTGATAAGATGCAAAAGAAGCGAACAGCCTTAGTTTAAAAAATTAAGTCATTTTAAACTTTTATTAAATCAAAAGACTTTTAAATCATCATCATTATCAACCTGATAAAGTCCACCGCTGAACATAGGCCTCTACCAAAGAGTGCCATGGCGAGTCTTCATCCACCGACTTTCCGCAACCTTTACAATGTCGTCTGCCCATCGGGTGGGGGGCCTTCCAACACTGCATCGTCGTCGCCGTTCGAGAACCTTTATTCACCAAAGCTTGTCGATTCTGCGATCTATTTGCCCTGCCCACTGTCTTTTAAATGTTATCTAATAATTCGATGTAGGTAGGTAGAAACTTTATATCTTAGATAATTTATTAATTATTTATTATTTATGTTAATTCTTGGATAGAAACTTGTAGGGTAAAATAATTAAGTATTGATTTTCAGTTTTCATTTAACTTTGCAAAGTATTCAGACGTAGGTAATTAAAACAGTTTTGTGAGGTGAGGCTAATGATGCTCAGTCTGTAAAGAGTTAAATGATCATACCCACTTTGTTGTTCAGAATATAATCTAGTTGAATAAAAAGATGAAATAATATAAGTCAAATCAGCCTGCTGGTATCCGCTACTGGTGACCAAGTCGAAGGTTGCATAGGCAAGCTACGCTTAATAATATTAAAGAGGTCGTCTCTTCAATATTATGAAACTCTAAATTCCATTCAATGCTTCTCGCATGTTCGCAACACGAGTTCGTTAAACTCCATCGAAAGGCGATAGATAGCAGGACGGTAATAAGTCCGAGGTGGAAAAGATTATTAAGCTATAACAATACATCAGACCATTAGATGCTGAGAGCCGTATAACGTAGATTAATTCAACCTATTTGTAACAGCGCGGTGCAAGAGAGGAGAGATAAGCGATAATAAAGGCATCTGATACTTGTCGAAGAATGTCCTTTATAGGGATACTATCCCGAAAGAGGCTAATTGTTTACCTAATAGGCATTGTAGATTTTCCTTGATATTAAATTCGATATTTTTTATTAAAAAACACTATGCAACTCTCAACTTACTCTTTTGGGGTCAAATCAGTCCAAACATAATTATTCCGCTACTTTAATAAGCAATCTTATTATCGAACTTCTAGTACCATGTTTAATTTAATACTATGATGATTAAAAGGCCACAAACAGCTTATATGGAAAACTTCAGGATAAAATCAGTTTTATATATTAATTAATTAATATTGTTTTTATTTATATAGAGAATTAGTCCCTTTCGAGATAGGATACTGGTTACGGAACACGTTGTATTGGCAAGCGAGGTATCACGCGAGGTTTGAACTTACGATCTCTGTGGGTGAGAAGTGGACAACTGTAATGCGAGTTATATAGGTTCGATTTCTCCTCAAGAATGTTTAAAGGTGTTTGGAAATACCTTAGTATTTTAAAATAGCAGTATTTTATCAAGTGTGGATATTTTTCACCTCTCATACTGAAATCAGACTCACAGTAATTACATCGCCATTGATGACAAAAATGATTCATTTTTTCTCCTCATAATTCCCTCACGATGACTGTACGAGAAGTCTACTCATCTTCAGGACATCAGGAAGATTTTGTTACATGCTTTTCAGTGGTGTTAAGATGAAAATAAACTTAGAGATCGCTTTAATTTAAGTATTGTACCACATTTTGAGACAGTGCAGTCTTACGTAGGTATCTCTACGGTTTCATCCTGTGCTAAAGATAGCAGTAGGTAATACTTTCCTGCAGATACTTCTGCTTCTCAGTACCTACTTTTGTTGTGATGATTCTGCTACCCGGACCATTGTTCGTAATAAGCAGGCTGTTATTAGGAAAACAGATTATTATGAAAAGAGCTTTACATTTCCATTTCTTTACATTTATGCTAATTTGAAAGAAAATCAAGAAAAAAGTTTATCTTTATTTATATAAAACATGAAATCATGTTATCATTATTTTCTATTTATAGAACATTTTCACATGCTTAAATTTCAACAAAATGTTTAGTGGAAACGGTAGGTATTTAAGGTTTTGTCCAAACCCTTGTCCATACCCAATAATCACCGCACGTTTGTACGGCCAACACTATGCAGCGCATGTGAAAAGGCACTATGATATTCCTACAAGGAGATTGCGGTGTCTTTGCCAGGCCTACACCTAATATAATTATCATTAGCTCATATTCGTTAGCAGACCACACACACTAAGTCAGACCTCGTTAGTATTCAATGTCTACAAAGGCCTTTGAGGACCTAATGGTGAGACAGCTATAATTATTACAAAATTGATACTGCTATAGCTCAAAGTCAGGTGATAGTAAGAAGACAAAAGCGTGGGTAGAAAAGCCTGTAACTTTGAATAACAATTAACTCAAAGAATGTCATTGCTACCCTATTAGTTAAAAAACTTAATAAGTAAGTTCTTTTTTCAAACCTTTTTATTAAAGTGGGAATGAATACGTTCCTAAGGATCGGACAGAGTTTCTGTTACCTACATCATGAATTCCACTGCTGGATATAGGCATCCCCCACACACAATGTCATTTTCACTAAAAACGGGGTATTTACCATGATTTGAGAGTTTTTTGTAAACTTCCCGGTTTTAGTGAAAATTATGTTCATGATCATGATAGTTTCAAAAATTTTGTTTCAAAAAAAAAATTGTGGAGTTATAATTTTTGAAATTATAATTTGTATTTTAATTGTAATCACTTCATAGAATAACTGTCTTTGTAATAACCAAAGACAATATAGTAGAAAAAATAATAATAACTTGCTTGTCGTGTCGCTGACTCTTCGCACGACCGTCGTCGCAAAGCTTATTTGGAACCACAAGCATCCGTTCGTTGCGAGCTGTAAGTAGTGTGAATCAGGTTCTTAGTATTTTCGATGAAATTGTGAGAGAATTCAAGCTCAAAAGTTCACTCAATACGCTTTTATAAGAGAAAAAGGAGAAATAGATTTGCCTCCGATTAACAACAATTCAGTATCGGAAAAAGATTTGGAGCATAGTTAGATTTTGTAAAGAAGCTCTACAAAATCGCTCTAACTGTTTATTCTGCTTTATCGCCTCATTGTTGGATCATTTAGATCATTTAAGGTTTTTGAATGGCATATTTTAACCTACTTATTTCTTCAGGAATAAGTAAATAGCTAACACCAAGGTTGAAAAATTGAGGGCATCCTGGATGTTCTGTTACAATTTAGTACCACAATACATGCGGCGCGTGAAGAAGGAAAAAATATTCTTCTAAGCTGGAGAACCCTATTCGTTCAATAATAAAAATACATAGAAAATATTTACCCACTTTTCACAAACACCGCAGAAGATTGTACTATTTAAAATCTAGTGTGCAAGGAATTTTGAACGTTGTAACAACGGTATGAGGGTTAGAATCGTTTGCGCTTATTTGGGGGGTTGTCGGGCAGTGGGGCACCGATCGATAGAGGTTACAGATATAAATAGGATAGGAGTAAAAGGCCGCCCCAGAACGCTCGGTTTCGATTCACGGATGCTGCTGAACTGTCGAACTGTCGAAGGACAAAATTTGTCGCTCGATACTGTGCTAAGTCGCGCGACATCGCTTGAGCATAATTATCTTAAACATTGCCAGTATGATTAATGGTCACATAATGATAACTTATGGGGTATGTATGGACGAGTATAGGGAAATATCCCCCAAATGATTGGTAAGCAGACCGCACAAGAGCGGTCTCTGGAAATCTATAGGGAGGCCTATGTTCAGCACTTCAGCAGTGGACGTTCAGCGGCTAAAATGATGATGATGATGATTATTATGATGATGATGAATGATAACTTTGTTTCAAAAGGCGGTGACCAGTAGTTTGTTATTTACTTGGCTCTATTATTGTCCTACTAACAACTTTTTGTCTTCTTTTACCTCATTTATATCGGCTTCAGTAGTAAAGCCGTGTTGGCCTAGTTGGAGGTTCCCCGAGTTTCGATCCCGAATGTGGGTTGAGCCCGGTCGTGGAACAATGACTTTTTCTTTTCCAAAATTTTAGTGCTAGTTTTAGCGCTATAACGCGTGCTTGGAACGGTGGAGAACATCGTGAGGAAATCAGTATTCTTAATGCAGCGATGAGTTTAATGCCAATTGTACAACTGCAAATTGTGGACATGTGCCAAATGTTCGGACATGCCTCTGACTTGAGACAACTTCAAGGATCTGATCGCCTGAAGATTTGAGAGGATGTTGGGGATAAAATTCGTGAGCCTATTCCTTTTTTTTCGCTAGACAAGCTCATATGATTCATATGATGTTTTGAGCCGTCCCAAGGGCGTGTGACATTTCGATTTTTTATAGCCGAGACCGACATCTTAATCTGCCTTCCGAGATACGGAAACGGACTCTCTTCTAGCGGTCACCCATCCATTTGGTGACTACGCTCAAAGTTGCTTATTAGGGAACGAATAGGCAAGCTACGCCACGTGCGCTTCAAGCGTGCCTGTGCTCGGTGACATAGGGTTGCCTATGATAACCACCAACACTAACACTAAAGCGCTTCCAATGTGCCTAAGTATAAGACGATAAAAGCAAAGAGTGGTAGGTCGCAATCAAGCGTTGTTGAAGCCTAAACCAATAACAAAAAGGTCACCGCCTACCGAAAGCCCTCATCCAGAAGCAGAAACAGAGATCCGTGATTAATCCGAGCTAAATTAATTACGTGAACCACAGAGTAAACAGCAGTTATACCCTCGACCTTCATACTTCACGGCTCACATGTTTAGGCAAACTGCCGGCGGCCTGGGAACCGCTTGATGGCGTGCGAGACATGAGCGAACGCGGTTATGAAGATTTTTAAAAGTCGCTTCAATCAATTCGATGTCATGTTTGAGGGCCTACGACTTCTTCCTCTTGTCGTATCACTGATTCTTTTTTGGTCACCTGTATTAGGTCAGTGACCAGGTGGTCACAGGATGACCAAATGATGGTAATGATGGTATGGTGGCCCTGAAAGGGGCCTATGACCGTCGATGAAAGAATCAGTGTAGTGAAAGAATTAAAGGGGCTACGACGTAGACCTTCTACGGTAAGTCTTCTCTAGCTTTTTTTGTTAGTGTCAAATCTATAATACATAATACCGTTTTTCCGTCTTTGCCTACATGCTAGCTTGTGCTAATTTAGTTTGAGCAAACTAGCATTTGTGCAAGCCATTTTCGTGAGTGCAAGTAAGATTGCGCACCGTAAGCTACTTTGCATGCGCAGCGCGAGGCGAGGAAACTATACGGTCTCCGCTTACACTTGTACCACGCGATTATTCCGCCATTTCTCATCATGACCTTTCTCGTGACAAGGGTGGCTTTGTTCGGAATAATGGTGGGAACCGCTTACTTGGAAAATATACCTGGATGCTTCCTGCCTCGCGTTACGCATCCCGTCATATTTGACCTTTCATAATACATAATACTACGTGACGGATCATTATTATCAGCCTGATAAAGTCCACTGCTGAACATAGGTCTTCCAAAGAGTGCCACGACTAACGGTATTGGACCTCCAGACACTTCCAACTTTGCGTCGCCCGATTCGTGGGAGCCATTCGAGAACCTTTATGTAGGTATATGTTCCTAGTAATTAGACACGCTTAGTTACCCACTACTCGTACCGTTGTATAGGCCTACTTATTTATGACGAGAAAAATTTGCTTTAGTACCTACCTACGAAAGCTATTGTCCTTTGCAAACAACTGATACATTATATATTACTCTGGTACTAATAGTACTGGCTATGCCTAGTTTGGGATCAATTGAACGTGTGTGATATGTCCGGAATATTTATTATTAATTATTTATTTATTTATTATTACCTAGATAGGCTCAATAAAAAAGATTTTATGTCTGCCGCGTGTTTTCGTTGCCCGTTTGACTTAGTAAACAAGGACTATTAAACCTAGATACAATGAAAAGGTGAGGAGTATAATTTTTACAAAGTAGGTAACTTGCCCCCATTTTTCTCCCAGTAGACCCCCCACCCTTGATAACTCTTTAAATAGCTTAGGTGATTCATTTTATCTCCTTTCCAGTTCCACAATAACTTCTCCCGACGGATGTCGCTCGTTCAAAACAAACTTATCTGACTTGGTAACTTCGGGGCCGTCAAAGGATCTGAGGACCCTTTCATTCTAGTAAAAAAAACATTGAAATTCCTTATCTCGAGTTTCATAAAAATGGGTTTAGGTCAAGGGAACTTCAATCTGTGTTAGCTTCGATAAGATAAGCCTGTTTTCTTATAATGAAAATAGAGTCTCAAATATTGGAGTGCTAAATTACTTCAAAAGATAATAAAGAAATTTGAAATTAAATCAGGATTAGGCCGTATCTTAAATTACAAGTTTTTTTCACGAGTCTTTCTCGATAAAACATCGTACACGATAAGGTCATTATTAATGGCGAATACATCACTCACCTTCTATTAGCCGAAGTAAAAGTCATCATGGTAGAATCTCTAGTAACCTTGGCGCAATGCTCAGAGACCATAATACCTACCATCCCGCATCAGGTGAACTTATCATGCATGGGTAAGACAAATATCATGTCCAATCATGTCACTCACATGCTGGTACATGTTGAGAACGATGCCATTCAAGTTGTAGAATAGGTCTATTTGGGTCAGACGATTCATCTAGGTCCAACTCTGACAGAGAGGTCAACCGACGAATCCAGCTCGTTTGGTAAACTTCGTCATATCTGCTCGTCGCAGATCACACAGGGCCTCAAGACAGAAGTTTACAATCAGTGCGTGTTGCCAGTAGGTAAAGGTTATCAAATGGCGACCGCGAACCAAACGACGCAGTGTTGAATGGACCCCCACTCGATGTACCGACGACATATTGAAGGTTGCAGGAACTGGTGAATGGTTATGGCTCAAGACCGTTCGGCGTGGCACTCTTTGGGGGAAGCCTATGTCCAGCCAGAACTGGACTCCTTTAGGCTTATGATAATAATTCTATTACTCATGTACTCGTCCTTAGTTAAATGGTCCGAGACATCAAAAATACGTAACAAACTAACTGATTTGCAAGGCTTTGTGAATAAGTAAGCAGGTAAATAAATCAATCGAAGATAGCTGAAGGCAGGAACATAGGTAGGCATCAAAGACGCATCGCCTCCTAAAAATAATATTTTTGTTTTCATTCGCAATGCTCGCGCCGTTTGATCTCAGCAAAGTAAATATTATTGCGTAGGCCGCCAGCCGTGTTTACTTAAATATTTCTTCTCTTTATGTATCTTTCGTCCTTGTGTTTTTATGGAATTTATGGATAACGACTTACTTTGCAATGGTGCCAAGTAACAAGTAATAGAAAACAAGCTTCGTAGATATCGTAAGCTCTAACTGCGCTCGCCAACCCGCATGCCCAGCGTGGCGAGTATGGGCAAATCCCCCCACATGATAAAGAATTTGCTCTGTCTGTGGGGGAGGCCATGTTCAGCAGTGGACGTCGTACGGCTGAAGTGATGATGATGATGATGAGATATCGTAGGTTTATGGCTTATTTATCAATAAAAGATGTTGTAGATCCTATAGAAATAAGACTTTTCATTTAAGTTATGTTGCCAAATTGAGTTTCCAATCCGTTTGGCTGCGTTTTATTTTTTGGTACAATATTCAGACGACAATACGTATATTGTCTTTGATCATCTACGTATGCGAAGACAAAAGACCACGTCGTGATGTGCTATTCCATAGCTACAAGAAAGAGGGGAATAGGAAGACCCAACATTTGGCTGACAAATGTCCAAAAGGACATGAAAAAGATAGGCAAACCAGCGGAACATTGTCGCCGCATGATTAGGAAAGTCGACAAGGAGAATCAAAGAAAGAATAAGACCAAACTTAAAGAACGGAGAAAAGTGTAGTAAGTGTTGCATGGTTATATGAAAATTTGCAGCATTCAGGACAACGGTCACGTGCGAAAAATATATTACGAAGAAAAATGCTTCTAGAACTTTTCACTTCTACAATAAACTGCAAATACCAACGAGTAGTCGATTTACTCTGAAAGACCTGAATAAATATTAGGTGTACGTAAACGAAAAAGGGTTAGGAAGGTGTTGTTGATTTGTATTGAAATAGTGGATGTAGTTTTGCACGAATTGAAAGCTTGGGGAATTGTGCTTACTTAGGTCCACGTAGACGTATGAAACAATGGAAATCATATGAAGCTTATACTGATTGAAACCTGCAATGATCCGAACACATTTTAGGAGGAGGGAGGGCACAGCGAAATTTTCTCGTTCTAAATTGGAGCAGCCTGCCTGGAGAGGTGCCTCCGCCTTACAGAAGATCGCAGCCAAATAACATTATTTGTTTCAAATAGTGTTGTGTTCCTGCGGTGAGTAAGGTTGCCAGAGCTCTTTAGGGGGAAAGGGGGTTCGGGGTCGGCAACGCGTGCGTGATGCCTCTGGTATTGCAAGCGCTCATAGGCTACGGTAACCGCTTACCATCAGGTGGGCCGTAAGTTTGTTTGCCACCTCTGTAGTATAAAAAAAAAATAACAAAGTAACCTCACTTTCTATCCATACAGATCTATTTCAAGGATAGCATTGTGATGTTATACCAACTATGTATCAGTATCTAACGATAATGATATTTCCAAAGAGCAATAGTAAAGTATCATGGAAAAAATCCACGACAAAATTCTAGGTCACGCGCGCGCGTGACTCGAACACAAATAAATGCCTACACCTGCGGGATGTCCCAGGCTACCACCGAGCTGTGAAATGCAATATAGACATGAACAACAAAATAGACTATAGGTATCGATAAAATAACACAATAAAGGAGCCATTTCATTCTGGGCCTGGTCCATGTACACTACATAGAAAAATTAGGAAAAAATAGGAGATTACAAGAAAAATACAATTTCATTAATTTGAAGACAAATGCGATGGTACAAGAATAGTTCTTCTGGTAAGTTTTTTACTATGTGAACACTATTTGAAGGCCGCCATGTTAGTTTATAATGGGCGTTTGACATGACATTGACATATTTTTCATGTAATGTTGTTTGATTTGATGTTTTTGTTTTGTCAGATAAATGTAGGTTGTCAAAAAGACATTTCACGCACGTCCATCCGCCATATTTTTGTAGCGCGGTGTGTTGCTCTCTTTGTCGAAGAAAATCTTAATGTACCTTAGAACGAAGTCAATTTATATAAAATAACCAATTAAATACGTTTACTTTATTGCTTAGCCATATTTTAGAGTAGTGTACACAGTGCAGGCCCAGGCTCCATATATTGATGAAACGTGTCTTTTTATAAAAAGGCATTTCCGCATTTATAAAATTAAGTCTAGTTATATATTTTGAAAGCTAATAATGCATTCCTAAACAAAAACCTACCGTAAGTACTGTTAGCGAAAAAGTGTCAAAAGCTCTACGCAACATAACCATCCAATCATCATTTCAGCTGTCCACTGCTGAACTAGGCACCTAGATTTCCAGATTGACCGATCTCGTGCGTACTGCACCCAACGGCTCCTAGCAGTCGATAGTATAATTACCTACCTGCAAATACGAACAAAGCTAGTATTTGCAGATACATCCGCAAAAACGTTTTTGCGCGCATTATATTGGCAATCTAACGGTTCATTTCATTTTTAATTAAATTTCCATCGTTGTGAGCTAATGATGTGATTAATTTGCCTACCTTTACCTAACATTACATATACCTATCAACCTACATGAATAACTATGCTTGAACTATGAAGATTAATTCCACTTCAGCCGAAATTCTATTGAAATGTATGTAAATCCAAAACAGCCACATCAAACATATTGCCACATCCAGTCTAAATTAGAATGCGTAACTCCGGGAATAGCTTAACCCACTCACTCTGTCAGAAGGCCAAAGTAATTTAGTGAGGAAACATTAGCCAATGTTTGTCATCAGCGCGGGTGCGACGACCGGACAGAGCAAACATGCGACCCTGAAGACGAACAACATTTGCTAAATTAATTACCTACATTTAAAAAAGTCGACCAATATAGAGTCAATAGGATCGTGTGTTCTAGCATGCGTAGGAAAGCCAACTCCTGTTTAATAGGATGGCAACAAGCAGTTTTTCCTTGGAGCCATCCTATTAAACAGGAGTTGGCTTTCCTACGCATGCTAGAACACACGTCATTTTCCTCATCCGGGGTGACACCAATTACCTACTTACAAAATCGACCACAAAAAATGTTTCGGCAAGTCGTAATTCCAAGCGATGGTGCCTGAGAGTTCTGCAGGACAAATAGCAATCCCCTGGAATTCACATGGTACTACTTCGGGATCATTGTATAGACATCAGCGAAAGAATCATCAAAATACTGGCGGAGATATCGAGTAACATACCTACGTATGAAATGATAAAAAATAGTCCTTGATCCTTCAAAACTTTAGAGTTCCTTCTTAATATAGTAAGGTTTTGATAGCAAATATTAAGTAAATAGTAGCCAATGAAGGAGAATTGATAAGCCGTCTAGCCAATAACAACCACTGCAGCAAATTTATCTACAATAATCAAACTAGAAAAACTTATAAGCGAAATATAGTGTAGAACGACCTATTTTGAAAGGAATCGATGTATACTCGGTATCCTTATTTGAATATTAGATTGCATAGTCAACGGTATATTCTAAGAAAGTTATCGATTCGACTTTATCGATTGGTTTTCCATTATGTTCGCGGCGCAGCAGGTCAAAATTGATTTGTGCTTGTTCTTCGAGACTGGCCGTTAAAATATTTGCTGCGCAAATATATTTTTTTAATTGGTGTATTTTATAGTGCTCTAAATCTTCAGACGTAATCACATAACGACTTTATCTATATAAATAAAAATCAATTGCCGCATGTATGATGGAGCATTACTTGAGAACGGCTCGACCGATTCGGCTAATTTCTTTTTTGTTGTGTTCGTAATTGTCAGGACAAGGTCTGTATGAAAGAAAATGTTTGGAAAATCGCCTAATCAGAAATTTGGACGGGGAAAGTCGGGAATTTGAATGTCATTTTTAAATAATTCGACGTTTTGATATGAAGTCATTTCGTGAAATCAGGCACAGTTAAAAGTGAGACATGAGTTCATAACAAAAAAAAACTCCAAAATATTATTGAATTGTTACTATTTTTAGTAAGAATCACTAGCTATATAACCTAAACGTCACAACACTGAAATTGACTCGAAGTTACAAACCTACGTAGTATGACCAATGCGAGTGAAACCGCGCGGGTGCAGCTAGTTGGGATATTATTCAAAATATCTGCTAACGTTTTATTTTCCTTGTCCACAGTAAGACCAAAAATGCATATTGAAGTGCAAGTCGCCCTCAACTTCGTCATATCTTATCTATACAACAAACTGCCGCGACGACGTGTCAACATCTTCGGGGAGGAGCTGGATAAGGCATTGAAAGAGAAATTCCGGGGTCACTGGTACCCTGACCGGCCGTGCAGGGGCTCCGCTTACCGATGCTTAAAGACTGGAGGCCCCGTAGACCCCGTCCTGGAGATTGCGGCGAGAGAATCAGGCGTCCCAGTCAGGGATGTGCTTGAACATCTGCCAAGAGATCTTGCTGTCTGGGTTGATCCAGGTGAGAATACATGGTCTACTGATCTGTTTATGGTCACTCTGATTTAGGTCAGCGGCCTGCTTTCAGTGGCACCTTTTAGGCATCACCATAAAATATGGAACTTGCTCTAGACGTCTTAGAACTGGAGAAAAATTCTAGCATTAGGTACCGTTTGACCTTTATGATTTCTTATATTCGTCTATTACCTAGTCATGAAGTTGGAATAGATTTAACTTCAAAGTATTGAAGTCCGAATTAACGATATGACGATATCGATAGGAACTTGCCGTTCTCTCAGAATTAGCAAGTTGAAGTGGCAGTGGGCAGGCCATATAGTTCGCAGAACCGACAACCGTTGGGGAGTAAAGGTTCTCGAATGGCGACCACAAACCAGGCGACGCAGTGTTTGAAGGCCCCCCACCCGATGGACCGACGACATTGTGAATGTTGCGGGAAGTCGGGTGGATGGAAAAGGTTCAAGACCGTTCGTCATAGAACTCTTTTGGGGGAGGCCTATGGTCTATGTCCAGCAGTGGACTTCTACAGGTTCATGATGATAATGACTTCCCGATACTGATACACCACATAACTCAAGAAGTTATCTCCGAAAACACTTTGTACGCTAAGTAGAACAGCAAACAAACATTGTTATAAGTTACAAGTTGTATAACGCGCTAAATAGGCGAGGTCGCAAAACATAGCGAGGACACTTGCAATGTATGTTATGTAGGTATGGTTATTGCCACGACCCCAGCTCAGACTGGATAGTATTCTTTTTTTTTTTTTTTATTTTTTTTTATTGGAGATGGTTAGGCGTTTGACCACCAGCTCACTTTTGCAAGTGAGATGTGGCCTAAGATGGAGCACGCTTTACCAGTAGGAACTTATTCACTCTAGATTTGAAGACTCCTAGATTGTACTCGTTCTAGTCTAGATCTAGTTTCATGCAGATGTTCCTTCTTTGAACAAACTTTGAACTGGCCTCAGTGGAAGACCAGCGCTGCTGCATGGCAACATGTAGAAACATTATGCTGTGGGCAATTTCGTCACCTAACACTATACATTTTATTTCTCTTAGTTTCTTTTTATTTATATTTTAGTTTTAGAGTATGTGGTGGTCTCAATGAATTATTTTCTATTCCATTCACAACTTTCGTGGACGTTTCATCTTTATATTCTACGGCATGAGGTAAAACAAAATCAGAAGATACTCCATTATACAAAAAAAAGAGCCCAGCTCATGCATAAACACAAACACAACCAATTATTGAAAATGCTAAAGAATTTTTATGCCTCAGGAATTGTGTAGGTCTATATCTTATGAAGGGAGGAAAGACATTGAATCCTGTGGTTAACTGGCAATCGATTAAACGGGTTTCGTTAGATTTTCCATGATTAAAATGAATTTTCTTTTACTTTCAGGTGAAGTCTCGTACCGGATTGGAGAAAAAGGTGCAGTTAAGGTGCTTTTCAGCAGCGATGAACGGGCTGCCGACGAGAGGACCGATAGAGAGGTGAATAAAAAACAAGTTCGTAATTTAAACTCTATTGTAGAACCTTAACCCGGCTATTTGATACCTGTTTCACTTATACGCTGGTTGCGCAATAAGCAATGTAAAGTACGATGCGATGATTTTCGCAGCACTTCTCTCGCAGAGCAGAAGTTTCCTACGCGATAGACGACGGCGAATGAGTGAAATCAGGTTGAAAAATGCAGTAGCAATGAATACAAGAATTCGCGTTAATCGACAACCCAGGAATCATAAATGCGACGCTAAGCAAATATAATTTACCTACAATCGAATCTTCAGTCGCGGACGTCGCTCAGATTCGAAATGGCAATAAAAAACGCTTGCGTAGACAATAGAATCAATCATCTGCGTGTGGCGCAATGTTTTGGCAATAAAACGCATCAGCTGGCGTAACCTAGTTTGTAGATGATAAGTTGCCTTGGTACCTACCTAATGAAATATCATGGTTGGCATAACAGACTGACGTGACGTGACGAAGTACCTAGGTATCTAAAACAATAATACCGAATAGTACGTAAAGGTAAAAAGAGCTGTTTTAGAGCTACAGAGAGCGACTCAGAGCTTTTTCGAGTAGGCATAAGTAGAGCTCTAGAAAGCTGTTATGGAGTACTGGCCTGCACTGAGCTGCATGTGCTACTAAGAGCTGGTAGAGCTACGTCAAGACTTATTGGTATATCTGTGATTGCAGGTGACACGTGCGTTCAACCCCGAGGCGCAGTGCTTCAGGCCCGTGGAGCCCGCAGCCGCCCCCTCCCCGCCCACCCCCTCGACCTTCTCGCCCGCGCCGCCGTTCCGCGCGCAGCCGCTCACCTTCACCACGGCCACGTTCGCGCAGACCAAGTTTGGCAGCACCAAGCTGAAGACGAGCAGCAAACGCGCAAACCGCATGTCACCGACCGAGTTCAGCAACTACATAAAGCAGCGCGCCGTGCAGCAGCAGCTGGCGGCGCGAGCGCTGTCCCCTCCCACGGACCCCGCGGCCTACTTCGTGGCACGACGCGAGCCTGCCCCCTCCTCCGCGCCCCCGTACCCGCCCGCGCCGCACCTGCTGCTCGCCAACTGAGCTGAACGAGCCGAAGCGCGAACCGAGAGTAGACTATTTACTTTTGTAAGAGAGAGGCGCGCGCCGCGATTTATTTTTTTATTTTCCGCGGGGGCGTCCCGCGCCGCCCGCCGCTTGTGATATCCTTACGATTTTTCATAACTTTTTGTATTCTCGTTCGTTACGTCGATGTGTAAATTTATCGATAGGAGCAATAATCAGCCGCGCGATTCGCCGGCGATTTATTTTCATAATATTTAATGCCGAGTCTCGAGTTTTTGATGTCTTCGTTCGATATCGATAATGGTAGGGTGTAAGGGAGCAGAGGCCGAACGGCCGCGTGCGCTTACGACGACGTACCTTCTAGAGCGAGTCTGTATACATTCATACGTCCTCCGATTCTGTAAGAGAATACTTTAATACAAAATAATAGGTGTGTACACATAATTATATATTCGTATGCGATATTCGTCTAATATTTCATGTGAAAATGGATAGCCATAGAGAAAATTACGTATTTTTAATATTGAAATTAATAATTCATACTTACTACTCTACTTATTCTAGTGTACTTGTATGTATTGTACTTGTATATTGTAATAAAATAAATGTTTGCATATCCGTGGGACGCGGTCGGACGGCGCGGCGCCGCGGCCGCCCGAGGCGTCGGAGATCTCACATAGTGTAATCATACGATTGTACCCTTATAATATTAAACATATACTTACTTACTATAGGATTAGCTACCTTTCAATCTAACAGTATTTTTTTAAGAAGATATTAGTGTTTGTGTACATTACCGGTCGACTGCATCGCGGCGGCCGTTCTAGAATGTATATGGTATACTTAAATTGTTATACATAAAAGACATGAATAATTGAATATGGATAAATGATAGGAAATTATTCTCAATTCATATAATAACGGGTGCATGCATCGTTTAATAAAATACTATGTGTTATTTATCTTTTTTATAATTCACTCGAGCATCCGGCTCAGTTTTTCAATGGGGGTGAAGTAGATTAGGTAGATGTACTCGTAGGAACAGAGCAGGTGCAGCCGTAGACGACAGCGTGTTGTGTTGCGAGTAGAATAGGAATGCGCCGCACGCCTCGATCGCAGCGCCATCTTTCCAAATTTCAACCACAACACTCACAAGTTGTATTGAGAATGGAAAATATGTACAACTATTTTTTACTATTTTTATATTTTTGATTTAGAATTAAGTGTAGTTGTATGATTTTCATTACCTTTAACGTACTTTCTTACTCTATAAAATTATATTAATAGTGTATCGAGCCGACTCGATTGGAAAACTGACCGTAACGCTTCAGTATTTTGTAGATAAAATCTATAATGTAAGTTTAAAGATTAATATAAATAGAGTAATGAGATTTTTTAAATACTAAATATAAACTTTTTATTTTCTTTCTTTTGTAAGATATATTCGATGGAAGTGTTAAAGGTAATATAAAATTTGCATAATATAGAGCGGCCCTCCATGCCCGCTAATATAATTAGTCAATAATTTTTCATATTGTTGTACGACTTTTTAAGTTTATATTAAAATGTTTTGTGCAATCTAATTTGTGTATTTATTTAATGCCCTTTGACCGATCTAATTATTATTTTCCTACCTAGGGGCACAAATTGTAAGAAATATTTGCGCTTCACCTACCTACTAAGATAAGTTTATAGGCAGTCTAACATGCAGGGATAGGACAAATTAATAATCGAAATATATTTTTAGGATCATTAAGTCACTTTATTCATTAAAACCACAAAGGTGACAAAATATACCTCATCTATGGAAACTGATAGGCTAGTGCATTTGTGTAATGGCGGCGGCGCTATCAATCCATAAAATTACGATAACGTGCACTTAATCAAACGAACCAATTGATAAAATTAACATAAATAATAAGTTGTAATGTAAGCGTAATGTCATTTGAAATTAAGCTTTACGTTACCATTAAGAGAAAATGTTCTTAGGTGCTAAACTAAATGCTTATTGAATAGGGCAGTGTTACATTATGATTTGCTAGCATCATTTTAAATCATTTGATAAAGGATAATATTTTCATAATCGATTGTTCGTTGTCAATCTCAAAGATTTAAGGTTCAAATTCGTATAAAATAGTGCTGACACGCTTTGCATTTAACATAATGGCAATACGTCATGGTATATCGTAAGTATTAATTAACGTGTTTTTCGCAATATACCAAATCATTTAAATCGGATATTCTGCGAATAGGATTAAGATGTAGAAAACTGTGTCAATAACCACTACATTTCAGTTTTAAGGTACTATTTTACAATAATATTTGTTTACAGGAACTGTTTTATTTTAGAATCACCTATCAGATAGACTTTTATAAACAGCAAATTAAATATATTTTGGCACTCTTCGTGGTCTGTTCCGATTAAAACTTTGCTTTAATTGATATAAAATATTTAATTATTAAAATCGGAATATACTATTATACAGGAAATTCTTATTAATACTATAAATACGTAAAAAGTAGGCCATCTTTATTTACTGTTGAATGTGGTAGTGACTCCATAGAGATAGCCCTAAGTGGTTACTTTACGTAAGATACAGTTTAAATTAAAATTAATCAGTACATTTTAATAAAACTCAAACGACCTTTCTTTTCTGTATCAACACAACTCATCGCCCCTAAATATTTACAGTAAAAGTATTTATGTAAAACTAATTCTAATAGAAAAATAACTCACAGAAGGTCAATACCTCTGCTTGACCAAATGTCAGATTGAAAATAGTAATAACATTTTAAAAATAATTAAGGTGATAGATAGTGTAGATAAGATTCTTATACACTGGTTATGACTGATCAATTTTGACTACAATGGAAAATTTTGGCCCGTGATTCCAACATAAAAAAAAACTTACTTAATTTTTAAAACATATTCTATGTATAATGCTGCGTCTACTTTATCGCTATAACGCGAAGCTTCGCGTTGTCGCGTAATAATCACAGAGTTTCAGTGTAGACTTTAAAGAGATCGAAAAATAAAAGTTCCTACTAACCTAAAACTCTTCAAATTATTTTTTCCCATTACCTTATTTCTCATTCTTTCCGAGCAATTCCAACTTTATCTATCCTACATCGATACTCTATATTCAGTACATAAAAAAACGTTTCCAAATTCAAAAGTTGTTTTTTTTTTTAATAAAGAATATATTGTGTCGCCGACAGCTACGTCTTATATTTGCGCGATAATGTAGACACCCGCTATGCTGTTGGCCGAAAATGATGTTTTATCGCGATATGCCGACACGAAGCTTCGTGCGACAATGTAGACGCAGCAAAGAAACCATAATTCCGCAAAATTACGAGAAGTATAAGTACTTCTTACATTAAAATAATATATTACATCCTAGAGAAACCATTACAGTATTTTGAATATTTGTAACAGTCTTACGAAAACTAACAGACAATCAAGTAAAATAAATAACACAACTTGTGAGCAAGGTCTCAAAGACAAGTAAATGGAAAAAATCAGCTCACTCGCATCGAAATATAATGTTTTTTTTACTGGGGTAGTATGGGGAAATCCTAAACCATAGGAGTTACAGGGTAGCTGTCTTAGGAACCATTAGGTATTTTTTGTGGAAAAAACTCTGAGATCAAACATAGTCAAATGTTGGTCAAGCGTGAGTTGTCCACAAAAATGAATAATATTGACCAATTTGAATGTAATTATAATGAAAAACAAGATTTTTTCTTCCGATACAATGAAGTGATCCTTACAAGAAACTGAGCCGATTGAAAAATTACCTAATGGTTCTTAGTACTGTCTCCCTGTATTTCCTATGGCTCCGATTTCCCCATACTGTCCTAGATAAAAAAAACACTGTACATGCAATTTCTTGACTTCGGTAATGTATTCTTTGAACTTTAAACTTTTATTTATCGTTGTGATAATAAATTGATTTACCAAGATTTGAACATCAAATTGCCGTGCAGGCAATAGTAGATGAAAATAATATTCTGTATAAATTGGTAGTATCAGAAAATCAGGGTTCTGGGTCTCAGGGTTAAACTCAGTGGGCCATGTCAATGTGTCGTTGCAAGCTCTTCTTGTTCATGTAGAAGCGATCGCACATGGCGCAGGGGAAGAACACTTTCTCGTTGTCTGCGTGCCTCGCACGCGTGTGCGAAGACAGATCCAGAGCTCTCACGAAATAAACTTGGCAAATGTTGCAGAAGAATTTAGTAGGTGTTGCATGTATAGCGCGATGCGTGATCAGATCGCGCGCCGTGGCGACGCCGTCCCCGCACTGACCGCATGTAAACTCCCCGGGCTGTGCGATCGGCACTTGACCATCATCCTCCGATTCCCCCGATTCCTCCCCGTGATGCCGGATTCGATGCGCCCTCAAAGCGTTCTCAGTGTCGTACTGTGCACCGCAGAGGTCGCAGGAAAATCCCTCATCTTCATCCGCCTGTGCGGTTGTCGAGGAACTACCCTCCCCACCGCCCTCGTAGTGCTTTTTCATGTGCACGAGTAGAGTAGATTTCCTTGTAAAACTCTTATCACAGACGGGACAAAATACGGAATTCGGCTGATGAACCTCGTCCATGTGGCGTTGATATGCGGCGCGTTTCGTGAAATCTTTGTCGCATATCGTGCAATACCTCCCTTCACCGCTATCGTTTTGCTGATCCATCTCAACTGAATCGTCTGAGCGCATCTTTTTGTTCGGATTTACAACGGTCACTTCCACTTCCGGAGGTAACCTTCTTTTGGCCGCGGCCGCGGGTGTCGAATGGAGTCGAGTCACAACCGACGAGGTCGACGGAGCAGGTGTGACCGGTTCAACAACTTCATGTTTGCTGACCTTGCTAGTGACCTTGTGCTGCGGCATCCAAAGACCGCTGTTGTTAGCGGCTGCCTTGCCATCGGGCGATCGAAGATGCCAGCCGCGATGACTCTTCAATGCGGCAATGGAGGTGTAACTCTTGTGACAGATCTCGCAGTCGAAAGTCTGGGGTTGCGACGGTACTTGGTTTATACACTGGTGATTTTGCAAAGAGAGCAGCCCCACAAACTGTTTGCCACATGTATCGCACGGATATCGTGCTTGGTAGTCGACGCTAGGATCTACAGCGTCTTGTTCGTTGTCAAAATCGCCGTCCATATCTTGCGATACATCCTGCGCTTTACTCGTACTCTGATTGGCATTGTACCCCAGCAACTCTCTAGCGTGGGCCGCTTTCAGATGTTCGTACAGTTCTTGTGTAGAATTCAGTGGCTTGCCACAAATCTTGCACATTTGTGTCGCTGATTTGTGAACGTTCTTCCTATGACGATAGTAAGATTTTTTGTCTGCGAATGTAATTTTGCAAATGGTGCAGCTAGATCGACCACCACCGCCTTCACCGGTGGCTGCGTGCGTTTGCCCTTCGCCGCTGCCGCCGGGGTTTGCATTCGTGATTCCATGCTTAGCGCGTTTGTGCTTCCACAGACTAGTTTTAAGTGGGAATCGCTTCGAACATAACTCGCATGAAAAAGGCATTGGATCTGGCTGAGATTGTATCGCATTATTAGTGAAATTAGTAAAATTAAAACTGTTAAATTGAGGCGTTGAAAGTATTGCGCCATTTTCATCAACATTATATTCGTCTTCTTCGGTCGAGGCATGCATCGTGTTCTCTTCGCTGTCGTTTCTGTCGTTAATTATATCGGCATGCAACACTTTTTTGTGTTTCCAAATGTTTTTCTTATGCATGAAGCCTTTGCCGCAAATATCACACGAATAAGGCGCATTAGGAACATTCGCATTTGGCTTGAAGTTAATGAAGCCAGGTGGTACCACATTGGATATTGTGAATTGCTTGATAGGTTTTCCAATGATGCGTGGATCGAATCCTTTAGGTTCACCAGGTTTTCTATTGGTGGTTGGCACTTTTGCATGAATGCGCATGTGGTTCGAGTAAGCTTGGCGACTTTTGAAACCACGAATACAAATGCCGCAGAAAAAGTCATTATCTGCATTGACCTGAGCGGCTGCACCAGGATGCACGTTTTGAACGTGGTCAGACAACTTTTGTGGAGTGCTGTATGAATTAGGGCATATGCTGCAAGGATAGAATTTGACTCTCAAGTGAGTGTTCTTGTGTTCTGCGAGTTCAGAGGGCCGCAAGAATTTCTTCTCGCATTGGTCACAATGGTGGGCCACTTGGTTATGTTCGGCTACTTGGTGATCGGTCCAGGCGTCCACTGTTTCGAATATCGCATTGCACTCTGTGCAGGAATAGTGGTATTCTTCAGCTTCTTCTTTCACAAGGGACATGTCCGGTTCTGAGGCGTGCAAGTCTGGAGTTTGGCCAGGGTGCTCTAGGTACATGTGTTTGTTTAGATCAACAGGCTGCTCAAACTTGACACCACAGAACTGGCAGTGATGCGGAATTTCGTCGTGCGATGCTTTGAAATGCTTCAGCAGATTTGGATAGCTGTTGGCCTTCATCCCACAAAGATAGCAGTCTGTGAGCCGTCCTTCTGTGCTCTGGTTTTCAGTTTTGACAAAGTGCTCAGCGTGAGCAGATAATGCGTGGTCGTTGAAGTCTTGCATGTTTGTGAATTGTTCAGAACATAGATCACAATGGATATAAACCGTACAATCTCCGTTGCGGATATGTTTTTTGAGCAAAGATTTATCTTTGTATGAGGCTCCGCAATGGACGCAGCCAAGGGGAACTGAAGACTGGCCATCTTCGTGGAACTCTGAAACATGCTTCATAATAGATTGCTTTAACTGGAATTTTGCAGGGCACAGCCTACACGCATAAGATTTTGCGTTGAAAATATCTTTGGCTTGGATTTTGCTCTTGGGCTCCTCAATGACCATGTCGCTCGTTATACCGTTCTCGTCGTAGATAATCTTCCACAGATCGGTGCACGAGCTTTGTCTCATGTGGCTGAGTAGAGCGCCAATATGAGTGAAAGTGACGACGCAATTGTAGCAAGTGTGCTTTGGAACTTTGTGTCCATTTTTCTGTAGATGTTGAATAACAGCCTTTCTACGTGGATACTCTTTATCGCAACAAAGGCATCTCTTCGTGTTTATCTGTAGGATTATATCGCGATATCTTTTAATAAAGTCTTTTTGAGCGGGAGTGACGTAAGCTTTATCGGCGTCGACAAGTTTGTTTTCACCTTCGATAGTATCATTGAGCTCGGCGCTTTCGTCGGGTTCTTCTTCGTCATCGTTTATCTCGCTATTGAACGTATTGGAGTTGTGCGTGTCTTCATTCAGCTCGACTTCCGGCGCTAGTCCAACCGGCGGATCATCATCCTCGTCGTTTTCTTCAGCCCCCTGACTGGCATCAATTTCATTCTCACCTTCCGCATTTACGTCTTCCTCCTCATCATTATTATGTTCATCGTCCTTTGCTTCGAAATTTTCGTCAGCGTCCATATTCCCATTGCCTTCCTCGCTGACGCCTACGTCTTGAGGGCTGAGATCTTTCTCACTTTCATTTTCACCCTCTTTGTCGGCTTCATCAAAGTTTCCGTCGTCGTTCAAATTATTGTCATCTTCCTCGTGGTTTTCTTCGTTCTGATCCACGTTTTCTTGCTGTCGCGCAATTTCTATTTCATTTTCAGAGTCCATATCGACGGTGTCGTAATTTTGACTCTGGTTGTTTTGCATTTCTGCATCTCCGTCTTCTAGATTTTCATCGTAGTCATTGGGTTCCGATAGAATCGCCTCAACTTGAAAAGAAGCAATTTCTGGCTCTGATATCAGAGTTTCTGGACTTTCGGGGCCGGAGTTCATGATCTCCGGTTCCGACACCAGGACTTCAGGCTTCGATGTGAGTAACGTCTTCAAAATCTGCGGTTCCTTCTTCTTTATTTGCAAATCTTTGAGGGCTTTGATGCGCAACGGATAGGGCAAATTATTCTGTTGTGTCTTAGAAGATTTAATCGGTATTGGTTTAGGTGGGGTAATAATCTTGTGCGGCATCATTTTCGGCATCATTTTGGGTAACAACTGCATTTTATGGCTAATCGGATTGGGCATGAGCCGCGCTTTCGGGTTGAAAGGGTTGGGTCTGAGTTTAGGTTGCATGTGCGAGTGTGATTTTTTGTTGTTAATTTTGTTTGTGTAGCGGTCGAATTTGTGGGATGTGAGTTCGTGGCGCCTCGCGTTGTGTGAGTATCTGTAGGATCGTCCGCAGATGAGGCAGTCTTTAGATGCGATTTGTTGGATACCTTGACGGGCGTGAAGAGTCTCTCCGGTGGGTCGCATCACTGTGATTGAGACCTCGGGCATGTGCGGGACTTTCACCGGTTGAGGGGCTTTGGGTTCTTCTTCATAATCATCTTCCTCGTCCTTCTCACTCTCCAACCCCTGGAAAGGAAAAAGTTTTGTGTGAAACTAAAATATTCACCAGGAACATAATATCTTAGGTAGGTACCTAAATGGATTCAAATTATATTTACCGTTTCAAAGAGACACTGCATTTGATTCTTGCAGCCAATTCATGAAGACAGGAGAATTAAAATAAACATACTATGTTTAAGCATTTATTGAATACCTATAGGTACCTAGACCTAAATGTGAATGATTAAGATTTGAGACTTCAGTTTTGGAAAAAGGTTAAGTTTTCGAAGTAAGTAGATAAACTTACGGATGTAATTAAAGGTTTACAAGATACTGATATATACTGTAACAATTTATTCATTGCACTATAATTATGAACTATTAAAAAAGTAACAATCAAACAATAACTATAGAGGTATTTTTTTTGATAAAATTAATTAACTTTACAGCTAATTGTCGTATCGACCATTCAAAAGATATATTTGCACAGAGAAAATTAACTTTCCTTTATATGTTACTAAGTTATTTTAAGATTATTATAACTATCTATATATCTCAGTTATGTGCACACATGGTGCAAACAGTAACCGAATGCTCTCTGCAAATGAACTGACCACACTTTAGGCAGTACTGTTTTGTTCTTCTGTCTCGTTTAGGTTTGGACGATGCACAGATTCGGCACCTGCGCCTATTTTTAAAATACGTTTGTGCCAGCAAGGGTTTACCAGGAACGCTTTTCTTACCCCCCGGTTCGCTAATACAAGTCACTGATACTGATAACAGATCATCCTCGAACAGACCCAACCCCAAATCTCTGATAAACGAACGTCTTGGAGTGACAATATTATTCCGAGAGCTCCATATAACTTGAGCGTTGACTGAAGCAATATTGAGCAACGTAAAGAACAATGACAGCGTCCAATCGTTTGTATGTTGCAGTGTCGTATAATAATGCATCAGGACATCCAGAACTTGCACTGCCGATTGGTTCTTCTTATATGCTGATACAGAGGTTGTGCGGTTCGTGTGACCCTTCCGATAAAACTGTGGCAAGTTTGTCACGACATTGGTTGATCTTGACTCTGAGTTCACGTGGGACGTTAACGAGACTTCTCCGTCTAAAAACCCAGAAATGTACGTACAGTTTTTTCTGTAGTGCGATAGAAAGAGAGGTGGTATTTCATCGCTCTTTGGGTGCAAAGCTGCAATTGTATAAAGCTGATAATTCTTCAGTGTTGCCAGCAAATGAGAGGAAAAGTACCAGCTATCCATTACGATCGTTTTTCCAGTTCCATACAAATGTTGAGTAATTTTTTTTACAATCTCCTCAGCTCCGAAATATGGGTCGGTAATCACGTCTAAATTGCTCACATAGAAATTATTCGGATCGACCAGCAGCACCATTTTAATTCCACGTTTCAGTGGTTTCTTATCGATATCGTATCGAAACGGGCAAGGTCCATAAACTGGCACAATGATCTCATCAACGACGGCGGTGCTCTCGACATCGAAGGTTGTTCTGCAGTTCAAAGCGAATATTTCGAACACTTTCCGAATACGTTTCATGGTATCGAATTGCATTATACTATCGTCGTCCTCTTGATTATAGAAACAGATGTTTTGTAAGAGAAAGTTGAAGCGATCGCTTGTCATTGCGTCTATAACACAGGGGACGCCGCATTTCTTGTCCCAGAGGTCACTGCATTTCTGATGAGTTGGCCTCATTATACCATTCAAGTACAGAATTCCAATAAGAGTTTTGACTTCACCAATATTGGTGCACCCTTCGAAGCCTTTGCCACATCTGAGTATTTTTTCATTCGTAGATGAGACAATCAGATCGAGAAGATCATCCGTGAACAGAAGCTGCCAAGCGTTTATTGCTTTACCGCAATGTTTATCAATATTGGGTTTCCGTTTTTTCAGTTTTAAGACACCCTTAGAACCTGAGCTCACTTTTTGAGGGTTTTTTAATAAGATGTTTCTATTTCTGCAGGCATAGCCTTTTTTACAGTCGATATAAGTATCATCTAAGTCTGCTTGAAGCTCAGCCTCTGTGTCTGACTCATGATCGGAGTGGTGCAAAACATCACTCTCTTCAATGGTTTGCAGCGAGTCAATGACATTGCTGTCTTGAACCATATCCAATATAGCATGGACTCGATGCCAATCCATTCGTGGATCCACACATTTCTGTGGATGAAATGAATCCAATTCAACTATTCCGATGCTTACTCGTCACATTATTTTATTCATTTTGAATTTGCATAACATTTATAACGAAAAATATTTTTTACACTATGTTCAAAACTGAAGTCTCAAAGACTACTTGAAGAAGTATGTTCGTTATTTATCAAATTAGTTATTAGTTACCTTATCACTCCTAGGTGTGAGCCCCAATGAAGCCAGGATAGGGGGCCCTTCAGGCTGAATCTTACTTGAGAAGGCTGCATTCTGAAAAACACATAAATAACATTAAATAAAGGTACAGTAAAATCAAATAAAATGAACTGAGCATAGATTTTTTTTACATCAGTTTCTATTTATTTTAATTACCGGAGATAGTTTGTTAGCTGAATATCCTTTTTTCTTGGTAACCCTGCATTAAGTCAGGAACCAATTTGGAAATAGGTAGTATCAAGACCTGACAACAGTCATCTTGTAACCAGTAAGGATAGAGCTGCTGTGGTAAAAGGATATGGTACCTACACTTCTCAGAGGTTCCTTTTCATTATTTCATTATTAATGAGGCCAATATACGTTGTGGAGAATCAGGGGTGTCAGATACTTTAGTTTCTAGTTTAACCCGTTGTCTGCGTAAGCACTGACCTAGACGAGACTCAATGGATTTATAGATATAAAGGTAGAAATAAAATACCTATCGGCAGTTACCAAGCAACCAGAATGATTGGCAGACAATTCATTGCTTATGGAAATCGAAGAAATATTGCAATAATAAAACCAAATAACTTCTGGCAGTCAAGTCTACATCAAAATTATAGATTCTAAAATTAAAATGCTTGTTATGTTACCCTCAATGTAGATTGTAGTACAAGGACAATCATTCATTTACTGATATGAGTTACAGGGAAAAACTGCCGGTCCCCGGCCATGACAACTTCAAACCAGCAGAGAATAATTGTACCTTCTTGAATCACTCAAAGTACCTAGCAAATGCTCATTGTCCTTGACATGGAAATCTTACTCATAAGAAGGCAGCAGTGAGTGTTGGCCAATGATATTCCTTTATGTGTCTAGGTACCTACATATACTTGAGCTACATTCAGATAGTAGCTTGATAAACATGCCTAGTTTATTAGGTAGATTGGTTGGTATCTGTATTGAATCATACATACCTCAGCATCAGGGTATGAGCCATCAATAACCACTCCATCATCATAAGCCTCATCAGAGAAGGGTTCACTTTTGATATGCACCTGAAAATACATTCCAACATGTAAACAACAGATTCACTGAACAACTGCATTCCAAGCCCAACAATCTAGAATCAACCAACCTCTTCTAGTAGGCTTCCATCCTTTCGTGAGAAAGACAGTAGTTTGTTTTGTGTCTTTGAACATACAGTCTTGAATAAATGCCAGTTGTTGACATTGTCCACGCATTTCCTGCAGACATTCGTCGGCAGGTCGTCATTTTCGTTTATCTGGAAAGGCAATCATACGTAATCATAACACGGAGGACGAATGGGCGCAATCCACGGCGCGGTTCGCGCTAGTTTCATCAGAACGTACGAGGCGAAACCGCGCCTCATGTATACATAGATACGCAGGAGAAACTCAGTAGGTAGGCGTAAGTATAACCGAGCGGCGGCGGAGAGCGGCTGCTGCTCGACCGATAAGTAGAAGCGAGTCGAGTGGCAGCCGTGAGCCCCTCGAGGGTTACCGCTCGATATACGCACACAGCTATAGCGCACGCCGACACCGACGCTCGACCCGTTCCACAGACGAGCTGCAGACTAGGCTGGTCTCGTCCGATAAATCAATACGCCCGACTGGCTCCAGCGCGGGGCGATATCACTATTGCCTGCCTACGCAACCCCCACTCGACCTGACCCCCGGGAATAATGCCAAGCCCGACCCTCATGATGCGCGCCATTCCCAGCCGGCTGCATGGAATGCGACGCTACGCGACCACGAGCCGAGCGATAGCGGTGGAACATTACAAAATGGTGGACGATCTTACGACATCTCTGCTGCTGTCTGACATTGCACGATCTGAGGCGGATGACGAGTTCCCGCGAATGCCGAGGGTCTACTTTCACTAGAAACTTCATGGTACGGCTTATTTTACGTATGACTTACCTCTACAGACACGCAATCCTTTATTCTTGAAGCGAGGATGGGAGGTTCCATGTCATCCGAACTGGTGGTAGGGAAAATCGGCAGTAACTCGCCTCGAGATGACAAGCACAGTCTACAAACACGATCATAGTTCACAGTCATTGTAATTAAACAAGATTCCTAACAATTCCACAAGATTAGAGAAGGGACGCCATGTCACCACGAGCACTTCAACACAAAACACTGCACATCGCTCCTGCCAGAGCACGAAAGCGCCTGACGCCTGATGATGAGCACGAGATAGAAGCCGACGTTCGGGGCAGCAGGGTCGAGTCGCGCCGTCGACCACCTGTCGTTCTGCGCATGTGCGCGTAGAATGCTTATCAAGTAGGACAACATAACGAACGCAAAACGAGCGAAATGCAGAAGTTGTCAACGTTTTTCGCATAAATTTATTTAGCTTACATTATTTATATACTGACAACCACAGCCGGTTGACTGTAGTTCGCCTTGATCATGATGTTTTACTAAAAATACAAAACTTCTTTTAGGTATTTTGGACTAGGTATCATAGGACAAACCCGCTCAGACAACCTATTTTCACGGCTAATTATTTTGTTTAGGTTAGGTCGTGACCCTTTTCATAATTTATCGGCTAAGTCTAACAACAATAATAAATAATAAAATCCGGAAAAATCACTATAATATATTTTTTTGAATTTTTCCTAACTTTTAAAATAAGCTGTTTTTGATATTTTTCTCATCTTTTTAATTAATAAACGTACGAGAAGTTTGACATCAATGTTAAACAGCAGAAAAATTTAGTTTGAATTGATTTGAGCTGATTTTGCATAGATATTTTTAAATAAAAAATGTTAGATATCAAAAAATCTTAATTTTCTTTATCTTTATTTGCTATTTGATCTATTTATTTTATCTTTTCCTGCACAAAAATTTAGTTAGCTACTTCTTACTTAGTCTCGCATTGGTCATTTTATTTATTTATGTAACTATGTATACAATAATAATAGTGGTCGGTAATAACATTGATAAAAGTCTTTTACTTGATTTATTACTTATCATAATCACAGTACACCACCACAAAAACTTACCGCTTTTTAAAATTATAAAAATCTCGAAACAGTAGCTAAATGTTTACAAGCCCTGCAGCCTCCCACCAAAGTCATTCTTTCTCTTTCTAAACCAGTCCTTCATAGCGGCGCGAAGTTCGAACTCAGCTAACTTCGTTGCGAAGTAGTATTGCGGGAATCGCGGGAATTTTGAAAGGAATTATAAAGAAATTAATTATTTGTGAAACTTTTCAATTTAAATCTCTTCCTATTTCAAAGGTTCTAGTTTGATTGATATTTTAGTCTATTTAGTATACTTAATAAGTATTTGAAAAATGACTAGCACCATTTATATAGTTTAATAAAAAAAAATAACTACATCGTAGGTTATGAGCAGTTGATTTGGAAGAGTAGCTGTATAAATAAATATAATAGCCAGTAGTCACATATGTAGTCCTGACCGATGACCCCACACCAAGATTCCCTGTGTCGTCGTAGGTATGAGAAACTACGAGGGCCATGGTAGCTTTACCAGAACACCCAGACAAAGAACAAATATTTGCAGATCATGCAAACATTTGTCCCGCAGCGGGAATGGAACCCGCACCTCTTGCGTCTCAGATGCCACAGAGGTCGCCAAGAGGTTTAGTATAGGCACAGATAACATAATACTATACTGTATAGGTTGGTTGGTGTGTTGGTTGGTTGGTAGCTAGGTAGGAAGGTGGGTGAGGTCCCATCATCATCATCATTTCAGCCGTACGACGTCCACTGCTGAACATGTCCTCCCTCACAGACAGAGCGAATTCCTTATCATGTGGGGGGATTTGCCCATACTCACCGCGCTGGGCATGCGTTGGCGAGCGCAGTTAGAGCTATCGTTGTTAAAATGAGGGACGCTGCTGCCCATCCCCTAGCTTTTTTCCCTTAGTCGCCTCTTACGACATCCGCGGATAGGTAGATATGGAGAGGCCTATTCTTTAGCCGGGGCCACCACGGCCAGGTCCCATGCTCACCGATAAAGAAGAGCCTGCAGAAAAATATCTCGTTCGATAGGTAGGTACAACTTTTATAAGGAAAAACACAAATAATTTTTTATAATTTTAATTTAATTACATTGTCTATACATTTTTGCACAAGCAACATCAACTTCTATAAAATATAAGTACCTGGGTAGGTAGGTAAGTCATGACATTTTATGAAATAAGTAAGTAGATTATAACAAAAGTAGGTAGGTACGTATGTAGATAATTATTATACGTATATAGGTGATTTGTGTAGCTGGGTGGGTAGTTCCTATTGGATAGGTATACATACACAGGTTCAGGTCAAAATCTCTCTAGTTTTTTTAATTGTATTATTTAAGTAGGCGCACTTCACACAAACACCTACACGGTACCTACACACACCCGTTGATAAATTATACTTTACCTACTACTGACTGCATATATTATGTACCTCTAAATTGAACGTTTAAAACACAAGTTTGGGTTTTTCACTTGGTCCTGCGATATAATTATCTTTGAGCTAAATCGCACGCATAGCTTTCAGAATTAGCAATTGAATTGGCAAATGGCAATGCAGTTGGGGTATAAAGGTTCTCGAATGGCGACCACGAACCGGACGACGCAGTGTTTGAAGGGCCCCCACCCGATGGACCGACGACATTGTGAAGGTTGCGGGAAGTCGGTGGATGGAGAAGGCTCAAGACCGTTCGTCATGGCACTCATTGGGGGAGGCCTATGAGCAGCAGTAGACTTCATTAGGCTGATGATGATGATGAGTCCTCGATGAAAGTTATATTAAATTCTGGTAAGTAGCCTTCCTACCTGCGCGGAAGTATTTTGTTTCTGAAAACACGATATTTTCAGTAAGTAGGTACCTACTTAATTAGTTTCTAAACATGATGAACAGATAGCTATAGGTACTTAAGTAGCAAAACTGTTACATAATTCTAAAATCTATTCAGAACATGGGCCATACACTGCACCAATCACTCCACACTATAGTTTATCATTGGTCCATTTTTTAAGCGGCTGATTCGAATTAAGAGCACGGTGGACACGACGAGGTGCGTGGTTCCTCAGTTGGCTGCGCGCGCACCGCAAGCCTCGCTGGGTCCGCGGGGTTCGCTTTCGCCACAAGCGAGCGCGCCACGTGAGCGAAGGCAGCCTCAACGTTCAACCCGGTTTTTGCGGAGGTCTCCATAAACGCGACTTGGTACTCTCTGGCGAGACGCATTCCCTCCTCCCTCTTCACTGCCCGCTCTAGGCCGCTGTCGGATTTGTTGCCTGCAACGGATGGTGTCGATTATACAACCAGTTTTGAGGTCTGGTTAGGTGAATGGATATTGCAGGCTAACTGGCAAAGAGACTTGAGCTGTGTATTGCATGGTGAAAGCAAGCAGCCTCCTTGGCAAGGCTGGGCAAGCGGCTGAGTTTTACAGTTCTTAAGATTAAGATATAAGTAAATAAATATATAGCTAAAGAATATGAATATTAAGAAATAACACCCAACAGTCACAGGTTTCCCTGTGTCGTCGAGGGTTTCAGAAACTTCGAGCACCATGGTACACAACACCTGGGGTGCAATTGTGTAAGCGTAATGGCAATGAAGATCGTAACTTTGAGGGTAATTTAGCAATCTTAGCAAGATTCAAAACATTCCAAACTTGACAAGGGAAAATTTCAAGGCCTTAGCTTCTTCCTTTTCATGTTTGATATACTTCAGATGTCGCTAAAATTGATAAAATCATCCCTAAAATTGCGATCTTCATTACCATTTTGCTTACGCAATAGCCTGGCTGGACCCGGAACAAATATTTGCAGATCATGCTAAAAATTGTCCCGCAGCGGGAATCGAACCCGCCCCCCTTGCGTCTCAGACGGGCACTCGCCCGCTACACTATACGCTTTATAATAAAGAGATTATGGCTAGAAAAAACACAAGTGTGTAACCTAAAAGCATGATGACAACGTCGTCCTGTGCGTACTCCCGAATTTCCCCAAGCCACGCTCTGATGTTGTCGAAACTGATCTTGTTGGTCACATCGTACAGAAGCAGAAGTGCTGTTGAAGAAAAATACACCTTAGCACAGGTAACATAATAAAAAGGTAAAGGTAAAGGCCATGTTCGACAGCGGGCGGCTGAATGATGATGATGATGATGTTTGCTTGCTTGCTTTCTTGGTCAGTGACCAGGTTAAGGTATGGTGGCCCTGAAAAGGCCTTATGACCATCGGCGATAGAATCAGTGTAGTGAATGGATTAAAGTTCGCCAATTAAAGGCTAATAAATAAAATAAATAAATAAATATTCCGGACCTATCACACATTGTCAACTGATCCCAAACTAGGCATAGCCTGTACTATGGGTACCAGAGACTGATATACATAATAGATATATATTTAACACCCAGACACAGAACAAACATCTGTGTTAGTCACAAATGTTTGCCCAGTGCGGGAATCGAACCCGCGACCTCTAGCGCAGAAGGCAGAGTTACTACCAACTGAGCTATGAGGCCAGTCAAAGTAATAAGATGATCATTGGTATTTTATATATTTTAGGTTAAGGTATATATTTCTATGGGTCTTGAATTAGTTTTTACCCTGTACTATTCTTAAGTTACCTGAAATAAAATTTATATTATTATTATATTAAATCAATCGGAAGTGGAATGTTCCAAGATATCAGATATCCGCTTCTGCTCTCAATGCCGTACCAGCGTCCAGCTGACATCGCCCTAACTCAGTTCAAAGTCATCAAGTAATGTACTACTAACCCTTTTAGCATCAACGAGGCAAAGCCCTTAACCAACCGGTAGGCTAATGAATGTCAACTTGTCAAATTATGCCAAGTTAATTTTGTTGCTAACCCTGATTAGTGCAAACAAAGCCACTTTAGGTAATTAGGTATATCAAAACCATTTATTAACTTCGGCTTGATAACTAACTCTCGTTCTGTCCTTTTCTTACACAAAACAAAAAGATAGACGCGGTCATACCTACTCTTATGGAGCCGTTAAGTAAGTGATATGAGTAGAAGGGAGTGTCTTGAGCTGTTTGTTACCTGGCAGTACTTTCAAATGAATTGGAGCAGATTAAATATCCGTTCAAATTTGGTGCACCAACTTTTGTCACGATATTACAAAACAAGTGAGACGCATGTACCAGGCCGACATAAACCGCGAAGAGAGCTTCGGCCTATTCAGGCCGAATAAAGTTCCACAATCGGCGACGCGCGTATGGAGCGTGTGTGCGTAATCAGGTTAGGCGTTGCGTTCAGAGGCTATAGAAACTGCTTGCTAGTCTGTATTCTGAAGTGTGTACCTAAAGGAAACGGGTCGAGGCCAGCGTCGTCGGGTCTGACGTGGTTTCCATCACGGAGTCTTACCTATATGACTCGCATTATTATATACCCTAGGGCCCTAGCATGGCGACTTATTTTCATTCAAATGCAAGCGTGTGGTCAGACAGCTCTATTTTAACAGCAATTTTAACCATATATGGTTGAAACTGTCAGCATAAGACGCCCACAGCACAAAATTCAGCTCTTAATTACTGAGTTAGAAAGTTCAAAACAAAGCCAAGAGATGGCGTTAGTAGTAGGTAGGTTAGGTATAACCTCTTTAAATTATAAAGAAGTACTACATAATAATCGTCTTTTGTTTACATATTGAAGAAATATTTAAACAGCTTGTGAAACATGTGAAATTCGATTTCTTACCGTGTGCATCTCTATAATAAGCGTGTGTGACGCTACGAAAGCGCTCCTGGCCGGCTGTGTCCCAAATCTGAAGCTTCACCTTGATACCGTCGACGGTTACCACCTTATTCTGCGGACAGATGGCGTTAGTTGTATTTTTATGCAACGAATCAGCGGAATATTTTGATTAATTTTAAAAAGAGTAACAAAAAATATGCCGTGGTTTTGTTTCCCTAGCGTGTGCGGCGTTAAAGAGTTTACTTCCCGTAGTAGTAGGTAGGTAGGTATGGTGGCTCACACTTTTTTAATTCACATATAAGTAGGTACCTACCCTAGTAACCTACCCACTAGGAACTAACCTACTACCTACCTACTCGTACTTCCCACATAAATGATGGGAAAGTATTAAAAAGCATAAAAAGGGTTAACGTTTAGGAATATTAAATATGAACTTAGGTATTCGGATACCAAACTACTAACCTTCCTAGCAAGTAGGTAGGTAGTAGTATAGTCTGAATGCTTAGATAAATTACATATCTAAGTCTGAATGATGGATTCAAGAAGCGGACGACGTAGTGCAGGAAGGCCCCTCAACTGACGGACCGACGACATTGTGAAGGTTGCGCGATATCGGTTGATGGAAAAGGCTCAGAACCGTTCGTCATAGCGCTCTTTGGAGAAGGCCTATGTCAAGCAGTGGAGCTCTACAGGCTGATGATGATGATTATCACCTACTCCAAATTATACAGCTGTAGGTAACAGTTAGCTCAGGCCTTAGCTGGAATCCCGCAAAATTACGATAGGACAGCTGCAGTAAATCAAACTGCGAAAACTGAACAAAAAACCGAAGACCTCGGCAACAATAAATCACTCAGGCAGCCGATTCAATCACAGCTGTCAAGTCAAGGGGGCGGGAACAGAAAAAGCGCGCTAAGCTTCGAACGCCAATAGCGTGCCGTAACCGGCCGCATGCTGCATGATGACTGGCCCATTTGAACTTGGAACCCTTGATCGGTCATATTTTTTTTTAAGACAGCTGTAATAATTTTGGCAAAGCACGATTAATGCTATTCAGTCAAAGATGATAGGTTAATCTCATTAAATTATGGTTGTGTAAACTTGTGTAGTTGGTGCCTGCCTACCAAAGAATTAGTTAGAAGGTTAGTTCGTTGCATTATCTTCTACCTGAGCCTGACGTGATCTTCCATAATAGGTACCGTACATATCTATGTTATCTTCTTCGATCTAATTGCTCTATGAAGTTCATATTTTTTTTTATAGACGCGAAGACGCTACTTATTCTGTTTTGTGATTCCTATGTTCCTACTGTTATTTTCTTAAATCAATATGTATTTATCGCAGACAATAAAATTCTAAATCAAGATCCAAGGCAATCTCGATTTTCAAACAAGAAGAAAATTAGTTCCTCTCGGAATCGGGACACAAAAGGATACTGAGAAGAGGCGTCCTGTACCCGGAAATCGATGCCGACGGTGGATACGTAGTTTCCGGCCAGGAAGTGCCCGTCCCGGAAGCGAACGAGCATGCAAGTCTTGCCGACACCGCTGTCACCGAGTAACATTACCTGGAAAAAAAAACTGTACATAAGTGGATGTTCAGTAGGCACCTTGAAATTATTTGATAGAACAGCTTGCGAAAGGTAGGTATATACCCACTCACCTATGTAAATGGGTAGGTTTTTATTTATTAATCTAAACATTTCTGTACACAAGGTGATTCATAACATGTGTATCACCCCAAAAGGGGATTATTCTACCAGCAAAAAGAAATAATATTAGCGAAACAAAACATCATTATTTTTTTCTCAAATTAGCTGTGTTTGGTATTTTTATCATCTTTATACCTAATTACTAAACGAACAAGAAGTACGGCATATTTTTACGTAAGTTAACAGTTTCAGATATTTATACCTAGTCCAGATTCGTGGAAAATAGTCCTGAGACGCTCGCATTTGAATGGAAATAAGACGTCATGGTAGAGCATCCTAGTACTTACCTAAACACTCGCACGACTAAAAATAGGTGGGTACGGGGCTAAGAATATGAGCCATAAACGAGATAACATTGACGAGAGTTCAGAGAATTCATAAATCTCGAGAGAAGATCCGTAAACATTGTAAATAAATTACAGGCTTTTTACAAGGGGATTTAAGAGCGGATCCGGCTACTAGCTAACTGCCTTTGAAGCTTATTAAAAGCTTCACAAGACTTTATTAAAATACATCAAAAACATAACGTCAAAAAATGGAAAAAGCTGTATTAAAAGCTTGCTTACAACTGACGTCATACATCGGAAAATCTAAGAGTACCGGTGACTTAAAACATTGGATTTGTATATAAAAGGGAGAGCACTCACGTTCATTACGATGCAAAATCAAATAGAGTTTTATTGCAAACTTGTAAAGGTCACAGTAATAAGAATAAATTGCAATGCAGAATGCCACAGTTGAGTAGAATAAAGGAAATATATTTTTATAAACCCACTGATATACTTATATTTTGCGTTGTAGCACAAATAAATGTATTTTATTTATTTTGGAATTCCCAATAGTCGTAGAACAAACATTATTGCCAATTTAACCTCTATTTTTTTTTTTTTAATTTATTGGAGATGGTTAGGCGTTTGACCACCAGCTCACTTTTGCAAGTTTTAAAATTTGGGATAGAACATATTATGAATCACCTTGTTTAAGACTAATGTCTTCTCTACATAAACATGGAGACAGTTTCTCGCACGTATCTTTCAGGCGGGAAATTATCTCCATCTTAAGGTAAGAAGAGCTTAAAAAGCTTTGTTTAGATCCTAAGCGATGCTTTACCTACACGATTATTAGTAAAAATTAAACTTACTTTCCCAAAAACTTGATATTTATCATCCGGTTTCGCCTGCTGGCCGTACGGCTCCGTCGGGGACGGGGGCTCGCTGTGCGGCATAAAACCTTCCTGGTCTTCCTTATCATCCTCTTCCCTCGCTTCTGGAAGGTTCCGTGCCCAGGTCGGCCGGACCCGACCGACCACCACCCGCTTCTCGACCGGGTTACCCACCGTGTTTGGGTTCCACATGTTTTTTACTTGTCTTTGATTTGCGTTTTATCCGGTATCCATTGTTTTGTTCACTTTAGTTAATTTGATGAACTTCGATCTTAAATGTATTCACTTTATTTGGTAGATTTCATGTACTTCGATCTGGATCTGGTTTGTGAAATGAATGCGATGATAAATTGTAGGTACCTACCTAGATCAATTACATAGGTAATTGCATAGCATTATAAATAACAACGGTCAACTGATCCCAAACTAGGAGTAGCCTGTACTATGGGTACCAGAGACTGAAATACATAATATATACATATTTAACACCCAGACACAGAACAAACATCTGTATTCATCACACAAATGTTTGTCCAGTGCGGGAATCGAACCCGCGACCACTAGCGCGGAAGGCAGAGTTACTACCAACTGAGCTATGAGGCCAGTCAATTATGTATTAGTATTCCCGCGTTTTCATTACGAGATGTATTGTATGTACATAGATGTGTAAGTAGGTTTATAGCTATATCAAATACCCTCGTTTGTGTCCGGAATGCGAAATGTGTACCTATATCATTTCACGCTTGTTACCTCAGTTCGTGGAAACCGAATGAGATCTACATCCAAAGAAATGTTTTAAATTTAGAGGTACCAGCAATTATAAGCCTTGACGATTAGTTTAAATCGCCTAATTACAAATATAATTAGAAAAATAAAGACAAATTGTGTTGAGCTTTTCTACGTCGTAGGGGCTCTACGATAAAAGGCGCTTTTACGTTTTTTATAAGCTACCTACTTCATATAATATTTAGGTTCATAATCCATAGGCACTTCAACTTTGGTTTCCTTGAAGCGGTGGCCGTATCTTATTTAACAGAGCGGTATCGTTCGCTTAAAATGCCGTGTTGGCCTAGTTAGTGGCACCCCGACTTTCGGTCCTAAGGTCATGGGTTCACGTACATGTTACGTATGGAATACTAACTACTGCAAAATGTGGTCCAATATTTGGACGTGCCTCTCTCTGATTACCCACCCCTCTCAGACAATTTAAAGGATCTGATCGTCTGAAGTTCTGAGAGGGTGTCTGTAATTGTTGGGGAAAAACAAGTCAATTTTTTTTTGCTTACACGTTGGGATAAAAAGTATCCCATAGGTACAACATATATTAGTGATATTAGCTGATAATGAGATTTTCAAATTTAACTACCTAAATATGAAAGAAACTGTCTTCGCTTTATTATGACGGACGTCGTGACGGTCACCTGTTTCTAAGGAAACAAAGCTTTAGTCCCACGCCACTATTCTCTATGTACTCTACAAGAAAAGGGATGAAATCTCCGAGCTCAGAAGGATAAAGTGGATTTCCATAAGCTTACCATAATGGGGCTCAGATTGGCCGTCACTTTATTTATAAAATTTGCCTACTTTCGGTCTACTGATAAAGTTAAGCCAGGATTTCCTATAATATACCTCGTTTGCGCTTGAAGTGCTACTGTTTGCTTCTTAGTCGTCGCATTAGGTCATTGACCAAGTTTGGTGAAAAAATTTGGTGAAAGGATTATGCAGGGAGCACATTAACGTGCTCAGAAAAGAGAAGGAAAACATCGCGAGGAAACCCGCGACTTAGTCAGCTGCACACCTCATCATTATCATCATCAGCCTGATGAAGTCCACTGCTGAACATAGGCCTCCCCCAAAGAGTTCCATGACGAACGGTCTTGAGCCTTTTCCTTCCACCGACTTCCCGCAACCCTAACAATGTCGTCGGTCCATCGGGTGGAGGGCCTTCCAACACTGCGTCGTCCGGTTCGTGGTCGCCACTCGAGAACCTTTGTTCCCCAACGGTTGTCGGTTCTGCGAGCTATATGGCCGGCCCACTGCCACTTCAACCTGCTAATTCTGAAAGCTATGTCGGTAACCTTGGCCTGTAGTCCTGTAAGTGCGAAAAAAAGTTATACACCTGAAGCTGTAAAGAGAGAAGAGCTAGAAAGAGGTAGCTAATAAGGCCTTACAAAGTCCAAGGTATCCTAGGATTGTGGACCTGTAGGTACTTTACTTTGGCTCATTATTGAGATAATCTTTTCATTTATCATATAATATGAATATCATCATCATCATCATCATTTCAGCCGTACGACGTCCACTGCTGAACATGGCCTCCCCCACAGACAGAGCAAATTCCTTATCGTGTGGGGGGATTTGTCCAAACTCACCTCGCTGGGCATGCGGGTTGGCGAGCGCAGTTAGAGCTATCGTTGTTTAAATGAGGGACGCTGCTGCCCATCCGCTAGCTTTTTTTCCTTAGTCGCCTCTTACCTACTACATCCGCGGATAGGTCGATATGGAGGGGCCTATTCTTCAGCCAGGGCCACCACGGCCAATATGAATGAATTATTATGAATATCAAATAATATTAATTTCTTAACGAACGTTCTACTTGAAATATACGTATATAATATATCTATCACCATATATATATATATATAAAGGAGTAGTCCACTCACTCACTTATTGATTCATCACGAAAGCTCGGAAACTACTGGGCCTAGGAGTCTGAAATATGGCACAGGCGTTCTTTAAGGGGTTTTTTAAGGTTCTTTAAGGTGTAGGCGCGCACTTAGAACGGATTTTGCAAAATTCTACTCCTAAAGGGGTGGAATAGGGGATGAAAGGTTGTATGACCATGATGGTGACGGTGATGGGATGGTGACGGGACGGTGATGGTAACGGGACGGTGACGGTGACGGGACGGTTAAGGTTACGGTGACGGTATGTAGAAGTAAATAGCTGCATAATAAGTGTTAGTAGGTACTTTGGTAAGCATAATGAAAACTTAGATTTGAGACTGGATCTGACTGGCTAGACTGGCCTCATAGCTCAGTTAGTAGTAACTCTGCCTTCTGCGCTAGAGGTCGCGGGTTCGATCCCCGCACTGGACAAACATTTGTGTGATAAACACAGATGTTTGTTCTGTGCCTGGGTGTTAAATATTCATCTATTATGTATATCAGTCTCTGGTACCCATAGTACAGGCTATGCCTAATTTGGGATCAGTTGACCGTGTGTGATATGTCCGGAATATTTATTTATTTTATTTATTTATTTATACAAACGCGGACGAAGTCGCGAGCGGGACAGCTAGTCAAGTATGTGTATTATGTATCCGCGGGTATGTGCTTTTCCTTCACAGTTTCGAGAAGGTATTATTTTAGTACTCCTTTGTGTCACTTATCTTTGTTATGCATTTCGAGAGCTCGCTCGAGGGCTTTCGCGCAAAATTGCAAAAATGTCAGGTGGAAATTATTTTATGGGAAGCGAAAGCTGCGGACTTAAAAAAACCGGGGTCGTCAGATTGTCTGATCGCCGAGGCCGCATTTGAGGCCTCGGTTTCATCGGATAGGAATGGCTCAAGACCGTTGGTCATGATACTCTTTATTTATTTCTCTTACACTTCCAAAGTAGTCCAAAGTAGTAGTGGAGAAGGCCTATGTCCTGCAGTGGACTTCTACAGGCGGATAATGATGAAGCTTTGATGTTTTTTTATAATCAACTAATGCAAGGGATACAACTGTGCAATCCAAATAGCCGACACTATATTTAAAAGCTTTTCCTCTTTTCAATAAAACGTAGTCTAATAGAAACGACTTGGAAGACATTGTGAGAAAGCGTCCGTCCCTCAATAAAGTAAAGTAGGTAATTTCCATGCCACCGTGGGCCCTGGCTATACAGGATTTCTTAGTATTGTTAAACTTTTTACTCTCACTTTATTAGATCTAACCCTGGAATCTATAGTTGATAATATTTTAACGCGTTTTTATTAACCCGCTTTCTTGTCTGAAACCAACTCTATCTTCATTTTCCCAACGACATTACGAAGAGCGGCCCGCCTGGGAGGCTACTCTCCTAAGATCACAGCCAAAATAACATTTTTTAGGCTAAGGTAGCCACTTACCAACAGGTGGGCCGTATGCTTGTATGTCATCATAGTTGTCAGTCAGTTAGTTTAGATGAAGCAGATGTTTCAGTCACTAATAAAAGTTTATTTTTAATACAATTATGGTGCCAACCAAGCTTACAGCCCACCTGTTGATGGGCCGTAAGCTTGGTTGATGATTTTGATGATTGATCGTCTAGCTAGAGCAGGGTTTCTTAAAGTGGGGTCCACGGACCCCCAAAGGGTCCGTAATAGGTGTGACAGGGGTCCGCAGTAGCTCAAATTAATGAAGCAGGTTACTGAAGAGTTCAATTCTTCGCCATTTACGTTCAGTATGCAATTGGATGAAAGCACAGACATGGCACAATGTAGCCAGCTCTTGATGTTTGTCCGTTGCATACACCATCAAACGCAAAGTATCAAGGATGAGTTTATTTTTTGTGACTCACTTTTGAAGACTACAAAGGCTTCAGATGTCTTTGAGATGATAAAAAGATTTTTTATCGAATAAAATGTCGATTGGAAAACCAAACTTGGCCAATATGCGCTGATGGCGGTCCCACAATTATGGGTAACACATCTGGTTTTGCTGCTCTGATCAAGAAAGAGATCACTCATGTCAAGCAATCATTGTTTCTTACACCGACAGGCTTTGGCTTCACAATTTTTGCCTGCTTTTTTAAAGGAAGTTATGTGTCAAAATAATTAACTTCATCAGAGCAAGAGCCTTAGTACCTAAGTGTGAGTAAAGTACCAATAAAAGTATTTGTTTTTTATTCGTTTTTTTTCCAAAGTGGTCCGTGGTTGCACAAAGTTTAACAACCCCTGGTCTAGAGCCCGCCAGATACGTGAATGCGGCCTTATTCTCCTTGCTAAGCATTCATAGCAACATATCAAATAATATAGCATGCAAATAATATATTTACATTATTTTTGCTTGAAGCCGTAAACTTCGTTTCTCAAACTCCCGCACATCCAATTATCCGACGTAAAAATATATGAAAAAGTAATAAAATGCCTTTTGAAGTCAGAGACGTGTTTTATAAATACTTACCGGTACATATATGAGTATCTAGGTAATTTGGTTTTTAAAATGAAAGCTTTTGTGCTATAGAAAATTACGCGAACACTTTTACCTTGGATTTTTTTTAGTCGAGCGTAGGTAATTTTTCATTTCTCTTATCATGCCTGATATTATTTACATAAAAATTCTTGATTGCTTTTTCAACATTTTTCATTAAAATACCCCTGATATTTATAGTAAATAAATACCTGTTATTCTAAGTCTATGGACATTTTATGGTACATTACAAAAGAAATAATCAATCACGGCATTTTGTATGAAATGATATGGTCCTGCTGTGGAAGTAAACTGACTTGTTTCGGTCGAAAACAGTTCCTCAATACAAAGTAACTATCTCGACTATAGTTTTAGCTAGGTAAGCTTTACCGATAGAGCGACATCAAAGGGGAGTTAATCAGTTTAACCCTGGCGCTTGCTAGGTTTGGTAATCAATTCTGTATGCTGCTGTGTGTATGTATGGCTCTTAAAATGTAACGTGATATGACCTAGGTCAATAAGAATCGGTCGGGTGCGGCCACAAAATGGAGTGGTGCATCGCCGGCATTTTTTTTGAGTAGTTACCTACTAAAGTCACCGTCATCATCATTTCAGCTGTAGGTCGTCCACTGCTGATCGTAGGCCTCCCTCACCCCCAAATTTTCAGGGTGACGTCCATCACGAGTGAGGAATTTGACCATACTCACCACGCTAGGCACGCGCGTTGGCGAGCGCAGTTAGAGCTATGGTTGTTAAAATAAGGGACGCTGCTGCCCACAACCCCTAGCTTTTTCCCCTTAGTCACCTCTTACAATATTCACGGGTAGGCAGATATGGAGGCGCCTATTCGTCAGCCGTGACACGGCCACTAAAGTGTTTATCGTTCTAGTAAAGGTTGGAAAACGGTATTAAGGTAATTTTCCTTTTCCACTCTTGGCCTACTCTTCGTGATGTCATAACCCGAATGAAATTAACTATGATTTCCAATTTACCTCCATATCGAAATGCAATTCCCTTTGAAACGTTAGCGAGGGGTAGTTGAGAAGGGTGGCGGTTTGCGTCACGACATTTTGCTGACAGCTTAAAGCACTTTATGATTTTCTATTTAAAACACCATTTATTTTTTATTTTTAACGACTACTAAAAAGGGTCATCCATTTGCTAGCGGAAATTTTATAATTTGAAAAATGTCACGCAATTTAAACCAATGTTGGGTGATATTTTGATAAAGACTTATTTAAACGTCTTTATGGACAAAATTAGATAGTTACTAGATAGCTAATGTAAAGCTAAGCTAAAGTTTTATTAAGGCATAGATATTAATGATTTCAATTTGGAAAGACTTACAACACGGGCTTTCGAAAGAAATTGCAGTTTATTTCATTTTCATTATTTTCAATGAAAACATTTTTCTTATCTCAAAATATTCATCGTAACATTTATTGGTACAAGTCTTTTGAAGAAGAAAGTTTATTAAAGATGGCAGGATATCCGCCTCAGAGTGATTGGGAGGCTTCGCACGTGACATAGCCAAGTTTACAAAAAAGCGCTTGCCGTCTTAAAACTTCTGTTAAACGGACAATTTCAGGGCAACCTAGCATCCACATTGACCCGACATTCTTAGCGGAGTGAAGTTTTAACTCCCTCACAATTACATCAGACTGATATTATTTTCATCGGAATTCCCATACATATTATGGGAAACTTTGCAATATGGAATAACTTCATATGCCTTACGCAAGGAATATGCGTCTAGTTCATTCAAGAAAAATCAAGTTTTAAGTGACCTTTGTGGTTTAAAGCCGTGTTCGAACAGCGAGCGATATACCGATACTATAATTATGTTTATTTATTTCATAAATGATCCTCGCGAGTTCTGATGAAAATCAATTTTGAGTTTGACATTTGAGGGCGTACGATATTGCAAGCCCCTAATACTCAAAAAAGACTTTATTCACTAGAATTATGAGGATCATTTTGAACTAAATTTCAGATGACATATCGATGACTTTGAACCAAAGAGTTTAAATTCAAAAAAAACAGTTTTTAATATCTCTATGGTTTGAAAACGGCGTATAAATTATTAGGAGGTTATAAGTTAATCGTTTTGAGATAAAAGTATCTAGCAGAAAAACATTGTGTTTCATAATTCGTGTTTCCCCTAAATTACGGTCGGTATCCGTTTCAGTGAATCTTGGATATCTGTCTCATTTTATTTAGCTCGGGGCAGAGGTCCTGTCAATAGATACTTTTGTCCAATTTTATCAAAATGATTCCCGTTTGAATGGAATTTGGACAAAATGAAGGTTGGCATTTAATTAACTCTGCCCCGGGTGATCAACCATCCTCCAAATAAACACGTAAAATATAACAACCATATTATTTATCAACTAGCATCAGCCCGCGGCTTCGCTCGCGTGGTACCCGGATATGAAATAGCCTAATGTTATTCCAGGTTATTAACGACATAGGTACATGCTAAATTTCATTCCAATCCGTTCTATGGCTCTGGCTTGAAAGAGTAACAAACATCCTCGCATCCTCTAATTCTCACATCCTCACATCCTCACGTCCTCACGTCCTCACGTCCTCACGTCCTCACGTCCTCATGTCCTGTCGTCCTCACGTACTCACGTCCTCACGTCCTCACATCCCCACATCATTCAATAAAGTAGTAATTTTTGTACCAAAACCAAATATAGTTGACTAGTTGTCTCGCTCGCGACTTCGTCCGCGTTTGGTTACCTACCTACACTATTTTCCATTATCCTTGCCGAAGTACTAACACTTATAAGCAGCTATTTACCTACTTCTACCTACCGTCACATCACCGTAACCGTCACCGTCCCGTAACCATAACCGTCACTGTCAACGTCCTGTTACCGTCCCCGTCCCGTCACCACCTTGGTCACCGACATCATCATGGTCACGGAAGGCCCCCCACCCGATGGACCGACGACATTGTGAAGGTTGCGGGAAGTCGGTGGATGGAAAAGGCTCAAAACCGTTCGTCGTGGAACTCTTTGGGGAGGCCTATGTCCAGCAGTGGACTTCTACAGGTTGATGATGACGATTATTAACCTTCAAGTCCTGCTTTTCATAAAACTCATATACGGATATCTTATCACTTTTAGCTATTAACCTGAATACCGATTTTTATGTATGTAACTTCAAAAACATAGGACTTTCAAAGAACTTTTCAACCCCCATTTCATCCCCTTTGATGTGAATTTTTGTAAAATTCTTTCTTAGCAGATGCCTTCGTCCAGTGAAGAATCTGCCTGCCAAATTTCAACTGATTAGGCCTAATAGATTAAAAAATCCCATATAAACTTTCATCCCCTATAAACACACCCCAAAGGCTGTTTTTCAAAAAATGCTGATAAAGGTATTTTTTATTTTTGTGAATTTACCTAAAACCCGATTTTGATGTCTCCAAATTCAAAAACAAAGGACTTTCATACAAACGTTCAACCCCAATTTCACCCCTTTAGGAGCTGAATTTTCCAAAATCCGTTCTTATTACACGGTAACATCTTTTAAAGAATCCTTGTTCCAAATTTCAGACTCCTCGGCCCAGTAGTTTCCGAGCTTTCGTGATGAGTCTGTCAGTGAGTGAGTGAATGAGTGAGTAATGGACTACTCCTTTATATATATAGATTTATAAAGTTCGGAAAAATTGTGAAAAATCGTTTTTTTTCCTCTCTTATTATTGCTCCTTTTTATTATGGTTTTGTACCCCATAATGGAAAATACAGAGTTTTCACGTAAACTTTTCTTAAATTGCTTGCTCTCTGTCTTCTAATTAAAAGTTATAGGCAGTCATAGTCACTAGGCTTTATAATGGAAGAGATTGAAACAATATAGGCGGTATTTGTTGCTAGGATGCTTGTTAGTGTTTCAGAGTAACTTATAATTCGATACGATGGCAGGGCTAGAATCAACCTAACATAAGTTAGGTTGATTCTAGCACATATTATACACATAATATGAAATACCTGCCTAGTGTAAACTTACAAGGTATAATATGTGTATTATCCCGAATGGGGCTTGTTCTACACTTAACCGGTAATTCAGTTCGTTCTATACGACTATTGGAAATTGGAAATTTTTCCTTTGTAAAAACTCTATTCAAGAATTTGCTGGTTTGGGGTCAAATCTGTTCAAACTCAGTTATTCTGCTATTTTAGGTATCAACCTTGATGTCGAACTTCGTCGTTAGTATAATAATTAGTTATAAAGAAAATAATAAGACAAAAAATATCTGATTTGAAAAAGTTAGGGAAAAAATCTGAAAAATATTTAGAAAAAAAAACATTTTTAAAATAAAAAATTTTTCGTTAATATTTTTGATTTTTATTTACAAATCTTATTATTTGTAAAAAGTGGATGCAGTCGCGGGCGGATCAGCTAAATCCAAATAATATATCGATAGCCAACAACACGGATACCTTTCACTTGAATCTAAAAGATAAGAATACTTTCTTGTTTATTGCTTGCTTGCTTGTCGTGTCACTGATTATTGTTCAACCTGTATTAGGTCAGTGACCAGGTTGAGGTATGGAGGCCCTGTAAAGGGCCCATGACCGTCGGTGAAAGATTCAGTGTAGTGAACTCTTGGAAGCTCCATTCATGCACATGTCACATGTCTTCAAGTTTTTAGGTTCTAGCTGGTTCGCTGTGTTCCTTCGCCGATTGATAGCACTATTATAGCGCACATAAATTTTACGCCTATCATAGGGGGGATCCCTTGGTGCACGACCGGGATTCGTACCCACGACCTGTGTATCGGAAGGCGGGGCCATTACCACCAGTCCACCAGTGCTCGCTTACAAAATATAACTTTCCTTCCCTTTGAGTACAAAACTCTGCAGGTTGTACGTGGGGGCTTTACCTCGCAATTGGATTATTAATATCCCATTCCCCGCCGGCGCCGTAGGCCACCCCATTGTACTGAAGTTGTAGTGTTGTTTGTAATGCAGATTGACACGGTGCTGATTGTTGTTTGGTAAGCTCTTTGTGGGTATCTAATCTGCCCATGATTCAAAACCTTGCGATTCGGCTGAACAAACGTTAATACGTTATCATTATTAAGTAACGCTATTCTGGTGACGGAGTGCTCACGCCTATATCATGGCTTATTTTTTCTTCATCAATAACATAATTTCAGCCGTAGGATGTTGAGCACAGGCCTCCCCACAGATTTACATGGGGGAGAAAATTGCACATACTCACCACGCTGGGCACGCGGGTTGGCGAGCGCAGTTGGAGCTATCGTTGTTAAAATAGGGGACGCTGCTGCCCAGCCCCTAGCTTTTTTCCTTACGACTTCCACGGGTAGCTAGATAATTAGGGCCTATTCATCAGCCGTGGCCGCCACGGCATATTCTCTCTTATTTTAAAGTCATATTTTTATTTTTAGTTTTTTTTTGAGAATTAGTTGCGTTTAAGTCTTTATTCACGTGAATATCAAGATAATCTAAACACGACTTTTTCATCGTACTAAACTGGAATACGCTATTTGAGATCCCTGTTTTGAAAGCACATTTCCAGCTAGATATCCCCAATGACAGAACATTTTAACTACGCAAACTTTTGATAGGTATCTAATGCAACTAGGTCACACTACCACACGGCAGAAAGTTAAATAATGTGGTTCCGGAATGGATTTTACTAACATAGAGTCACTTTTCGATTGCTATTTTGTAATTAGCGTAGGGTAGATAAAGAAATAACACCCACACACACAACAGTCACACACATAGTCTTGACCCCACACTAACATTCCCTGTGTATCAGAAACGACGATTACCATGGGACCGCAATACCCAGACCAGGAACAAATGTTTACAGATCATTAATAATAAATAAATAAATAATATTCCGGACATATCACACATTATCAACTGATCCCAAACTAGGCATAGCCTGTACTATGGGTACCAGAGACTGATATACATAATAGATATATATTTAACACCCAGACACAGAACAAACATCTGTGTTAGTCACAAATGTTTGTCCAGTGCGGGAATCGAACCCGCGACCTCTAGCGCAGAAGGCAGAGTTACTACCAACTGAGCTATGAGGCCAGTCAAACCTTTGTCCCGCAGACCTTTGTCAAACTCGCACCGCTTGCGTCTCAGACTCTCTCACGTCTCAGGCACTGGCCCGCTACGATACAAAATAGGTTTCTACTGTATCATAAATTTAAAAATTGCAAAATTAATAGCTCATAATAAAATTTGCTCACTGAAAAAGTGAAACCATTTTCAAATAAAATGTAACTGGGCATATAATTATTTATTTTTACCTACATGGTTAGTAAAAGCACTTTAACTAAACACGCAAGAATCACAAATTTCGGCAGTGCCCGTGGCACATTTTGGGCAGAGGTAGAAAAGATAGATGTGTGTAAATATTCTGAGACCTGGTCGCTAACTATTGGCCTCATACACAAGCTCAAAGTTGCGCAACGGGCTATCGAGAGAGCTATGATTGGAGTTTCACTGCGTGATAAAAAAAAACAATAGAAGAACCAAGGTGACCGACATAGCTAAGTGACATCTAGAAACGTGGCCTGTATTCTTTCCTAGTTGTCAGCGCCGCCATGAAGGGGATTCTAAAGCAAATTTGTAAGCAATTGCAATGAAAATAATGTCATTCTGTTAGCAGTAAGGGAAGTAAAAATACACTCGACCAAATATAGGTACGGGGGTGAGTCGGAAGTGACGAGATCCGAGTACTTTTTTTCTGTACAGAAACTAAGTTAGTAGCCTTTAAAATGTCCACATCACTACTAGACCAAAGCGCCAACAGCACGAGTTCTACCTTACCATATTTGAACAATGACGAATTTAGCCGATGACCCCTTAGCAAACAATGGATGGTGTCGATTCTTCTTCTTTTCGTGTCGATGCTTCACATATTTCAAATTAATTTCTGAGAAGATCTGATGTTAGTTGGGTGAAGCATCGTGTAGGAAAAATTTGTGTCGATTCTGTTGTTACATTTTCCTAAGCGAACTTAATCCAACAGCTCTAAAATTATTGCCGTCCTTGTAATCCTACTAATATTATAAATGCGAAAGTTTGTGAGGATGGTTAGATGTTTGAATGTCTGTTGTTCAATCACGCCGTAAGGGCTCAACCGATTTCGAGTTCTTTAACTAGAATAGCATTTAGGTAACTTTTTATAAAGGTACCACGCGAGCGAAGCCGCGGGCGCAAGCTAGTTTTATCTATAAGAAAGGACCAGCAACATTTATAGCACTCTCAAATAAATTACCTTATCCTAAACCTATCCTTAAATAATCCTATCCTTATACTTATACCTATACTTATATCCTTATTAAACTTATACCTGTATACAACAGAATCGACACGAGATCGTGTCATACGATGCATTACAAGTGCCGCTAACTGTAACAAGAATTAAGTCCACACGGAACGGCTAAATGAATACACGTGCTATTTTAAGGCAGACAAAGGTTGAGTAGGGCGCCCATGTTTTGCAGGTGTAATGAGACTTTCGGCCCTGTTTACTTAGGCAAAGGTTTTATTGGCACGGCAAAGGTTTATGTAGAATCAGTGCTTCTGTTAGTTTTATTTCGGTGATTCTGGTAGTTGGAAAGGTAGTAATAGTAATGCTTGCTTTTTGTTTCACTGATTCTTTCTTGGTAAGTGTATTCATCAAATAACACTCATACATATAACATAAAACATATTTTTACACCAGGTAAAGTTTTCGATGACACTTTCGATTCAAAACAAAAGTACCTACCTACCTATAGCAAAATTATCTACAACAACAATGTTTCGGCAAATCGTTATTTCAACAGATGATGATTTTTTTTAAGTTTTAAGGGACAAGTGGCAAATTTGGGACCGCGTCGGACTTATTCCCTACAAAATAGTAAGAAACCATCTTAATCTTACCAGCCGTAACGGAGTAGCTAGCTAGGTACATAAATAGCACCGCTGAATTGCTAGCCTCCTTCTTTTTGAAGTCGGTCATAAACTATAAATCTAGCATAGCATGGCTAACCTACAGCGAGGGACGATCCCTAACCATTTTAACTCCTTTCGCGTCGCTTCTATGGACGTGAACAGAATTTATCATGAACGTAATAGCTTTCATTTAGCAGTGATTTATTTACTTTGCAGCATGTTGGCATGTTGGGGTGTAAGGGGTTCCAAATAACACCAACTGGAACCCAAGCCAACCTCACCGGCACGCGGTACACCCTGCCGATCAACGAACGAGGCTCTGGCGCTCCACCCACCAACCCGCACTGGACCAGCGTGGTGGGTCTATGGTCCAACCCCCCCCAATATGATAGGTACAATAGCAAGACGGCCCCCAGTCCCCGGCAGCTCCACTATTCCTGGCTTAGGTAGCGGCCACGGTAACGGTGGAGCAGGGGGTGCGAAGAATCTCCGGAAGAGATCCTGCTACCAACCCCGACGATCTCTGGACCTGGCAACATTTAACGCACGCACACTGAGGACCGACGAGAAGTTGATTGAGCTGGAAGAAGTAGTGAGTAAGTTGCGCTGGGATATCATAGGCTTATCAGAAGTCCGAAGAGAGGGAGAGGACACGATAATCCTAAATTCCGGCAACTTATTCTACTACCGGGAGGGAGACCAGCTATCCCAACATGGTATCGGGTTTCTCGTTCATAAGTCCCTCGTCAACAATATTGTAAAGATAGTGAGCGTTTCAAGCAGGGTGGCATACCTTATACTCAGAATCACCGATCGGTATTCGCTGAAGGTCATACAGGTATACGCCCCACACTCGAAACGCCCAGACGATGAAGTGGAGGCCATGTATGACGACATTTCAAATGCCATGCATGCCTCGAAAACACACTTTACAGTTGTGATGGGGGACTTCAACGCGCGGCTAGGCACGAGGAACGGCGATGAACTGAAAGTGGGGCAATTCGGATTTGGACAGCGAAACCAAAGGGGCCAGCGTTTGGTCGACTTCATGGAGAAGGAGGGACTCTTTGCGATGAACTCTTTCTTCAAGAAACGACCGTCCAGAAAATGGACGTGGCTGCACCCCGGTGGTTACAAAAGCGAGATAGATTTCATCATGACGACCAAGAAGCAAATATTCAATGATGTCTCTGTGATCAACGCGATCAAAACCGGCAGCGATCACCGTATGGTTAGAGGCTCATTGAATATCAACATAAAGCTGGAAAGGTCTCGTCTCGTGAAATCTACTCTTCGCCCAAGTCCTGTCCAAATTCAAAACCCCGAGAGCTTTCAGTTAGAACTCCAAAATCGCTTCCAAAGCCTAGCTGAATGCGATACAGTGGACGAGCTGAACAACGGGCTAGTGGAAATTGTCCAAGCGGTTGGGTCGGAGTTCTTTAAGACCCACCGTAAAAATAGAACCCAGAAACTCTCTGAGCACACTCTAAAACTCATGGCTGAGCGAAACGACATGAGACTGCATTCTTCAGTGGACAGGTCGAAATACGGCGTGCTCAATAGGCAGATCTCTAAGTCCATGCGACACGATTTGCGCCTTTTTAATACAGCTTGTATTAAACACGCCATAGAGCGTAATAAAGGCTCGAAAGTGTTCGCAAAAGATCTGTCTATTGGACAAAGTCAGTTGACGAAACTGAAGACCGATGGCGGCAGTATCGTCTCGTCGAAGCCTGAGATTTTACGAGAGCTCGAGAAGTTCTATGGACAACTGTACACCTCATCGCAAAGTCCTGCTCTAAGCACGGCAAGCGATGCAAGAGCCCGCCTGACCCGGCACTATACCGAAGACATCCCGGACGTCAGCCTATACGAGATCCGGACGGCCCTCAAACAGCTTAAGAACAATAAGGCGCCGGGGGAGGACGGAATAACGTCAGAGCTTCTGAAAGCGGGTGGAACACCGGTACTTAAAGTCTTTCAGAAGCTATTTAATTCCGTCATCCTCGAAGGTACAACGCCTGAGGCGTGGAACAGGAGCGTGGTGGTACTGTTTTTCAAGAAAGGTGACAACACCCTCTTGAAGAATTATAGACCCATCTCGCTGCTGAGCCATGTCTATAAGCTGTTTTCGAGAGTTGTCACTAATCGGCTCGCCCGTAGGTTTGACGACTTCCAGCCTCCCGAACAAGCCGGGTTCCGCAAAGGCTTTAGTACCGTAGACCACATCCACACGCTTCGGCAGATTATACAGAAGACCGAAGAGTATAATCGGCCATTGTGTCTAGCGTTTGTGGACTACGAAAAAGCCTTCGATTCAGTCGAGACCTGGGCAGTGTTACGGTCACTACAGCGGTGCCAGATCGACTACCGGTATATCGAAGTGTTGAAGTGTTTGTACAGCAAGGCCACCATGTCTATCCGACTCCAAGACCAGAGCACAAATCCTATCCAATTGCAAAAAGGGGTGAGACAGGGAGACGTAATATCTCCGAAACTGTTCACCTCTGCATTGGAGGATGTTTTTAAGCTTCTGCACTGGGAAGGACAAGGCATCAACATCAATGGCGAATACATCACTCACCTTCGATTCGCCGATGATATAGTCATAATGGCAGAATCGCTGGAGGACCTTGGCGCTATGCTCAGAGACCTCAGTACCGTCTCCCAACAGGTAGGTCTTAAAATGAACATGAGCAAGACAAATATCATGTCCAATGCTCATGTCGCACCTATGCCGGTAAATGTTGGGATCGATACCATTCAAGTTGTAGACCACTATGTCTATTTGGGTCAGACGATTCAACTAGGTAGGTCCAACTTCGACAAAGAGGTCAACCGACGAATCCAACTCGGATGGGCAGCGTTTGGGAAACTTCGTCATATCTTCTCGTCGCAGATACCGCAGAGCCTCAAGACGAAAGTCTACAATCAGTGCGTGTTGCCAGTGATGACATATGGCACTGAGACTTGGTCGCTAACTATTGGCCTTATACACAAGCTCAAAGTCGCCCAACGGGCTATGGAGAGAGCTATGCTCGGCGTTTCACTGCGTGATAAAATCCGAAATTTGGAAATCCGTAGAAGAACCAAGGTTACCGACATAGCTTTCAGAATTAGCAGGTTGAAGTGGCAGTGGGCCGGCCATATAGCTCGCAGAACCGACAACCGTTGGGGAACAAAGGTTCTCGAGTGGCGACCACGAACCGGACGACGCAGTGTTGGAAGGCCCCCCACCCGATGGACCGACGACATTGTTAAGGTTGCGGGAAGTCGGTGGATGGAAAAGGCTCAAGACCGTTCGTCATGGAACTCTTTGGGGGAGGCCTATGTTCAGCAGTGGACTTCATCAGGCTGATGATGATGATGATGATGTTGGCAACACTTTTTTGTTGCCGGCGGAAATTGGTCAAATGTACTTCATTTATTATTTGTTCTGTGACAAAATCTTTATTAAGAATCAGTGTTAGTTCTATTTTGGTGATTCTGTAAGTCGGAATTCAGTTTTTTAATCAGTAGTGTCATCAATCATCAAAATCCTTTGGCTGATTTTAATATATTTTATGAATTGTGAGTGTTTTGGATGAATATGTAGCCGTTTTTTGAAGAACTCTGAACCTAGCCGTGTGGTCGTAAAATTGACTTTATATCACCACATTATAGTTGATTATTGTCCGCCGCACTGTCAAAAGGTTTAACTTCAGAGTATTCTTCCTAAAATGGCTGTACCATGTAGCTAGGTACCTACTTAAGCCAATGTATAAGCAAAACGAAAAAGATATTCAGTCGTCTCAGTAGTTTGTCTTAGTAAACTTTGGCAACTGAACCCTGTTTTCATATAAAACTGATACCGTTATTGGCTGCTGTCAGGCATCGAGTAGACCTTTGTCATGATAATCAAGACTTGTCTCGTAAAGAGAACTGTCTGGTTTACTTTTATATAAGTACCTATAATATAACACTTTGTCGCAATGGAGGACATCGAGATTTTATAGGTCAAAATCATTTTATACAGCGTGTAACAGCGTGTAATAGGGGGCGGGCCTCAATACCTATCGATATGTTTAGCATGATTTAGTATTTCATAAGTTATTTGGATTTTTGTTAAATTTAGATATTGTAAGAAGACGATTAAGTAGTTGATTTTTCGTAAATAAATAAATCATCAGTAAATAATGATGGTCAAAGAATTTTGGAAACCGCAGCTTCAGGTTTCGCTCAAAGCGGTCGCGACTTGATAATAATAATTCACTTTGATCATGTGCGAACCCTCTGAAGTGTTTGCTCTGAATATTGAGACGCTTTGGCAAACATTTGGGGGGCTCATGTTACGATCTGTGTCGTGCCCTAATTATTGAGCCGTCTTGTCGTGTTAAACCGTGTCCAAACGGCGAGTTTTATGCCATTTAAAATAATAAATGCGAAAGGAGCCATTTCATTCTGGGCCTGGTCCATGTACACTACATAGAAAAATTAGGAAAAAATAGGAGATTACAAGAAAAATACAATTTCATTAATTTGAAGACAAATGCGATGGTACAAGAATAGTTCTTCTGGTAAGTTTTTTACTATGTGAACACTATTTGAAGGCCGCCATGTTGGTTTATAATTGGCATTTGACATGAAATTGACATATTTTTCATGTCATGTTGTTTGATTTGATGTTTTTGTTTTGTCAGATAAATGTAGGTTGTCAAAATGACATTTCACGCACGTCCATCCGCCATATTTTTGTAGCGCTGTGTGTTGCTCTCTTTGTCGAAGAAAATCTTAATGTACCTTATAACGAAGTCAATTTAAATAAAATAACCAATTAAATACGTTTACTTTATTGCTTAGCCATATTTTAGAGTAGTGTACACAGTGCAGGCCCAGGCTCCATATATTGATGAAACGTCTCTTTTGTGAGGATGTTTGTTTTTCAATCACGCCCGAACGGCCGGACCGATTTGGATAAAATTTGGTACAGAGATAGATTATAGTCTGAAATAGCATAATATAGGCTACTTTATATGTAGGTACCACGCGAGCGAAGCCGTGGGTGGAAGCTAGTTTAAAAAATATTCCAATATTATCCCAACGACACGCCGAATGGATAAAGTTAATTTTAAATATGAATTTTAGGGGCTTGCCGTATAGTTTGAATATATTGGACAATAATAGATAATAAATAATAAATCTTTATTCATAACCTTAGCGCTAAGTTTTAATAAAACAATAAATTAAAATTAACTTCAATTAGTAGATGTAAGGGATTTTGAAACAGATTTCAAACGTATTTAAATGATATATTGTACGCCGTTGAACACGGGTTTATATCTGGGAGGTATGGACCTCGAATAGAAAGTCTCTGTCATGAAACTAGCTTTGATCTAGTTAAAAATCTGTATAATAATATACTTCTTTCTTTACAAATTAAAGTGACTTTCAAGCTCAGACTAGGTTTAAAATGTTATTTAGAGTTTAGTGCCTTTCATAGTAAAGGTAGATACTCATTGTGATGTGATACCCCCACGTTAAATCACGACAGTACACTGTCGTGATGCGCCAGATCGATATCGAATCTATTTTACAAGACAAGGAGTCAAAGTCAAGTCAAAGTCAAAAGGCGTTTATTTCAATAAAATCACTAGGATCACTTTGAAACGCCTTAGAAACTAGGTGAAGCTATGCCTGATCCTCGCGACCAAGCCTAGAAGAATCCTTTTTCACAAAATTGAATTTAAAGCTTCAGTGTGGTGCCGATCGAACTAGGTGAGGCTCAAAAGAAAAATAATCTAATTATAATCTCTAATAAATAAGAGCTTATAAAAATGTGGAAAAAAAAGACAAATGTGAGCTTCAACAAATGATCTAAGGGCAGCACACGCTACACTTGATGAAATATGTACCTAATGCTTATGCTTAGGTATATAAAATTAAATAATACATAAAATATGATGCAAGCAAAAACTGTAGACACTGCAAAATGGCATTTTAGCTGTCGAGAGGCAGAGCGACTTCAGGCCATGCGGTTTTATCATTTAGTTTATACGCTTTCTTAATAAGATTATTCTTTATTTACACCTTAAATCTTCTAATAGGAAGTTTCGTTGCGTTCACGGGAAGTTTATTATAAAATCTTACCATATGTAGGTCGCGGGTTCAATTCCCGCACTGGACAAACATTTGTGAGATGTTTGTTCTGTGTCTGGGTGTTAAATATATATCTATTATGTATATCAGTCTCTGGTACCCATAGTACAGGCTATGCCTTGTTTGGGATCAGTTGACCGTGTGTGATATGTCCGGAATATTTATTTATTTTATTTATTTATTTATATTCTTCATAAAATACCCATTTACTTTTTGTAATCTAAATTTTGGAATGCACACAGTGTGGTGCATTGCATTGCGTTAGTTTGATGTTTGAGCCAGAATTCGAATCTACGGCCTTCGGATCAAAAGTCGAAACACCTCAACGCGGCTCTAATCAGTCAAACGAAATAAAAAGGTTCGTCTATTTATACATGAAACAACGTTATCTTTTCCGAGGGGTTTCAGTTTTTCCATACATTTAACATTGATCCGAAATCACGGGGAGAAAAAAGAAAACTGGAGCAACTTTGTTTCATAGTCGACCGGGCAACGCGAGGTATGAAATGTGAAGTGGGGCGCGAATAATATTACATACTGTTTGTATGTACTTAGTTTATTTATATTCATCATCTTCCTGCCCTTATCCCACATCATGTGGGGTCGGCACAACATGTATTCTTCTTCCATTTCCCTCTATCAGTCGTCATCTCAACACTCACTCCTTTCTTCACCATATCCACTTTCACACAGTCCATCCATCTTTTCTTTGGTCTACCTCTACTCCTACATCCATCCACATTCATATCTAACACTCTTCTTGTCACATGACATTCTTCCCTCCTCATGACATGCCCATACCAAGCTAACCGATTACTCCTCAGCTTTTCCGTCACTGGCGCCACTTTCAAACTTCCTCTTACATACTCATTTCTTACCTTATCTATTCTGGTCACTCCACACATCCATCTTAACATTCGCATCTCCGCTGCGTGCAATCTTCTTTCATCCGTCCCTTTGGCAGCCCAACACTCAGATCAGATTATATTATACAACAAAATTGGCAAACCAGCTTGCGGCCCACCTGTTGGGTATGTGGCTACCGTAGCCAATGAACGCCTGCAATACCAGAGGCATCAAACACGCGTTGCGGACCTCGAACCCTTCTCAGCGCAAGAACACAACACTATTGGAAACAAATAATAATGTTATTTGGCTGCGATCATCTGTAAGGCGGAGGCGCCTCTCCAGGCTCCGCATTTAGAATGAGAAAATCTCGCTGTGCCCTACCTCGCTTGAATACCTAATCATCATCATTATTTCAGCTGTAGGACATCCAATGCTGAACATTGCCTACCCCACAGATTTCCAGAGCGATTCTGCTGTATTATGTAGGTTTTAGGTTGCAATTTTGATATGAAACTTTCATCATCATCAGCCTGTAGAAGTCCACTGCTGGACATAGGCCTCCCCCAAAGAGTTCCATGACGAACGGTCTTGAGCCTTCTCCATCCACCGACTTCCTGCAACCTTCACAATGTCGCCTTAGTTCTTCTACGGATTTCCTCATTTCTGATGAAATATTTTCATATGAAACTTTATAACTGATGATTAAACGATACCGATACGACATGTTTAATTATTAGATATAAAAAACCCAAAAACAGCTGATTTGAAAAACGCTCGGGTAGAGTAAAAGAAAAAAATAATTCAATTTTTTTTTTGCTAATAAGTATTCTTTCTTCTTATTTATAGAATAAACCTCTTTAGAGTTAGTATACTAGTTACGGAACACCTTGTCGAAAATATATTTCAACTTATAACGGAATTACTCTACATATTCTGATAATATATTCTTTGTAATAAACAACAAGCGAATGAAAAGGTGCCAATATTTATTAAAAAATGTTTCGAGGAATTGAAAACTCGAGTCATGGAGTTGTTTCTAAAGTTTTATGAAAAAGCTTCAAATCCCACAAAAATAAAATATTTGCGTCCACCTCAGACTATTTACCTACCTACACAATAAAGAATAACCCAATTGAAATTGGACCAGGTGAAGTAATAGGTGACACGGCGGCGATTTTTTTAATGTAAGGACATTAAAAAAAACGCCGCCGAATCGATAACAACATTCTCCGTTTTTGAAGAACACTTTTTTGATGTCAGAGTATCTAAAAGTCGAGAATTTTCCTGAAAGCATCATCGTACCTCCTGGGACACCAGAGGCATTATCTCACATCAGAAACCTACAAAAATGATCAGCGTATTTCCACTACACTTACGAGTACTATACTTATATACGACACAGAAATTATGTAGGTATACTTTTTAAGTCGATCAAACCATATAAAACCGGCTTCAAAAAGGTTCTCAAGTATATATTTTTTGTGTGTATGTTACTCGATATTTTCGCCAATAGTGAACCGATTTTGATGATTCTTTCGATGGTGTATGATCTCGGGTTGGTTCCAAATTAATTTAATTCCTGAGCGATTGCTACTTGTCCCGTTTAACTTATAAAAACGTCATCTCTCTTTTTTTTGTGGACTAGTGGTAATCCCCGAGTCTTCGTTAGCTTGCTGCTACTTTTATAGGTATATCAATAGTGCGCAACAACGCCCCTGTAGGTAACAGTACAGGGATAGCGGTACGCGTCAAGTGACCGCAAACCGCTAGGGGAGCGATGTGGGGACCCACAAGTGTGTTACTGTGCCGACAACCTTATTGTATTGTGTGATGTTGTCGTGCGATAACTATAATACACCCTCATCTAAGGAAACAATCATATCCGTTTGAACAATCGGCCATAAAGTGAAAACTGTAGGATTGCAGAGCCTGCAGTTTTCTCTTTGTGGCCGTATGAGACTGAGACAAAAAATTCATTCCCAGAGTGATAAATACAAATACAAAATACAAATAAAAATCATTTATTGGTAACTCCATAGTTACAAGTCGATATATAACAATAAAATAAAGAAGCTAGATTACCTATTTATCATTCGGGATCCTATGTATTTATTCAGATAGGAATCTAAAGGCCGACACACAACACTAATAGGTTAGTAGGTATAAACGACGCAGTAGCGACGTGGATTTTTACGTTTTCGTCAATAATACGGCATATCTAAGACACCATTTATGTGATTAAGATTTCTGAAGGTAGAATCTTAGATCAGTCAAAATAAGTAACCGTTATAGTAAAAGCGGTGTGGTGTGTCGTGAAGCGCCAGATCGGTATTGGACACATAATTTTTTTATATAAGACTCGCATTAGTTGGTTGTCTTGTGTTGCCAATGTGCATCAATGCATGGATTCGATACCCAACTGTCGCCCTACGACACACCATACTACAATAATGTGTTTCTACTTTGGAAAGGGAACGACCGACGTTAGATTCATTTATAAGTTATTAAATGAAAGGCCGTGGTGGCCCTGGCTGAAGAATAGACAACTCCATATCTACGTGCACTTAAAAAAAATTACAAATAAAAACATTTATTGCCTTTAAATTGGTACAAATAAAAAAAAAGAGAAAAAAAGAGAAAAAAAGTATTAAAAAAGAGCAGATACACAAATAATAATAATTAAAAAGGCAAAAGAGTAAATTCAGCATTTGCTGGTTTTCAATTTACCCCCCTCGAATAGATGGTCACCGAGGGATTAGATATAAGCGGGTTACATAATTATTAGATAGTAGCAGACAAAAGTTGGTAATCAGATTTTAGATAAAAAAAAAAAACAAACAGAAATACACAAAAACATAGGCATAGGCGTAATAAATAGGTACATGTGTGTGTGTCACGGTGTGTGAGTGTGGCTTTTCCTTCAAATCTTCAGACTCTCAAGAGTCTGGGAGACTTGGGGTCACTTGGATGTCGTAAGAGGCAATTAAGGGAAAAAATCTAGGGGATGGGCAGCAGCATCCCTTATTTTCACGAAGCTCTAGCTGCGCTCACCAACCCACGTGCCCAGCGTGATGAGTTTCGGTATACCCTCCCACATGATAGAAATTTGCTCTGGAAATCTGTGGCCATGTTCAGCAGTGGACGTCTTACGGCTGAATTGATGATGATGAAATAAATGAATGAAACTACCTACCGTACAAAATTATACAAAACAACAAAATCATACAAGACTGCCCTCATAGCTCAGTTGGTAGTAACTCTGCCTTCTGCGCTAGAGGTCGCGGTTTCGATTCCCGCACTGGACAAACATTTGTGACTAACACAGGTGTTTGTTCTGTGTCTGTGGGTGTTAAATATATATATCTATTATGTATATAAGTCTCTGGTACCCATAGTACAGGCTATGCCTAGTTTGGGATCAGTTGACCGTGTGTGATATGTCCGGAATATTTATTTATTATTATTATTATTATAACTACAAAGGCAAACTTTATTATTTAGAGTACCTACCTCCAACTACTACCTAAGGTACGTTATAATGTAGGTACCTAATTTCGAAATTTGTTTGAACAAACATTGCAGGCGGCGAGAGCTAAAACAAATAGAAGAATATCAATTACTTACCTACCACTTATTTCAGAGTAAGTTTAAATTACCGACCTAATTAATTAACCTTTCTAGTTAATTATGGACCGTAAATATTTATAAATCTATCTTTGATCTTTAAAACACGAACGAGCAACCTAATAATATGAATTAATTAGTGCCTACCTAAGAATCCCCTCCGCAGGGCATCCTCGCAGGGGATTTCTGGAATAAGCCCTTATTTCGTGTAAATGTGTACAATGTGTTCCATAAAGTATACCCGAAAGGGGCTTATTATACTATAATTATACAGTAGGTACTAATAAACATACCTATTACATTTTAACCTTCGTCTCGAACTTATTGATTTCCAATCTTAGAAAGTCACAGCCTGATAAGCTTTTTAGCAAGTTGTAAAGTCTGAGTATTATGCCATTTTTTGGCTCAAAACCCTATAGCAAAGAGCACTATTGTAGTAGAGGTCCTTGTTGAGATATAGTCCCGGCATCTTTATATCCACTATTAAGTTTTCTGTGTCTTGACATTGAAATTGTCATATTTTATAAGTAAAGGAGCCATTTCATTCTGGGCCTGCACACTACACTACATATATAAATTAGGAAAAAATAGGAGATTACAAGAAAAATACAATTTCATTAATTTGAAGACAAATACGATGGTACAAGAATAGTTCTTCTGGTAAGTTTTTTACTATGTGAACACTATTTGAAGGCCGCCATGTTGGTTTATAATTGGCGTTTGACATGACATTGACATATTTTTCATGTCATGTTGTTTGATTTGATGTTTTTTGTTTTGTCAGATGAATGTAGGTTGTCAAAATGACATTTCACGCACGTCCATCCGCCATATTTTTGTAGCGCTGTGTGTTGTACTACTACCTCTCTTTGTCGAAGAAAATCTTAATGTACCTTAGAACGAAGTTAATTTAAATAAAACAACCAATTAAATACGTTTACTTTATTTCTTAGCCATATTTTAGAGGAGTGTACACAGTGCAGGCCCAGGCTCCATATATTGATGAAAAGTCTCTTTTGCGAAATTAATTGTAATTTAGTATTTTTGAATTCTTATTTAAAAAAAAAGTAAAGTACTGTGTGTGTTCTTTGAGGTAAAAAACTTTGCATCGATAAAAATACTGTAAAGTATAATTATTTCAAAATCCTGAAAATGAAAACGTCTCTCATCTATAGAGAGCCCATAGTAGGTACCTATTACATTAAACTGTTATTCCACTGTTAATTACCGTAAGTACCAAAGTTTTCAAATCCTGAAGAATGGAATCCATCAAAGTTCAGAACTTTGCTCGAAATTATAAACAAGTATTATTTAATAAAGACGTAACCGCGCTGGTTTCACTGATCAATCACATTGGACTGTCTCAGATTATAAACTAATGGCTTAACTTAACTTATAAAAATCTGTCAAAAGATAAACAAAGCTTAAAGTTTTGCTATCTCTTACTATTAAGATAGTAATCATCTGTTTTAGAGTCCAATTAGTACAAACGTAGCGATGGTTCCAACTCAATTATTCAGCAGTTTTAGTAGATTCTCGAACGTTTAATAATTCTTTATATATTTGGTAAAAATACCAATAAAAGCTGATTTGAAAAAGTTCGGGAAACAATCTGTTTTGTTTTCACTAATATGTTTTCTTTTACACACACCAACATTTTCGAGGTATAGGAACAAAAGATGTTTTATTCCTTATACCTACATTTTTTTTTCTAAAACCAAATAGTTTTTAAACGTCATTTCTAAATGAAAAATCCCTAGTAAATGTTGATGTGCCTTTTACGGAACATGTTGTAAGCTGGGATATAATTATGGCCTGGTGAGCAGGAATGCAAATTGGACATGATCAGGAATGCCTAATCGCTCTCCTCCCTGGATTCCAAGCCCATTGTGTTGCCTTCAATTGGCAACACTCCAATGAACCTGTCAATGAAAAGGCAGTACAATTTTCCCAGAAGGTTTTATTAACACTAGATAGTAGAGCTTTGTGCAATATGACTGCTACTAACGTTGCCTTCTAATTAGCAACGCTTCAATCGTGAAGCAATAAGCAAGATACTTGAAAACATGTCTTTGAACAGGTAGTTATATTTTCCCAGAAGGTGATATTAACACTGAGAGTAGAAATAATAGAGCTTTGTAGGTGCACTATGGCTTCTACTATCTTACTTAATACAAAAGTACCTCTACTAGCTCTAGCACAAGCTACTTGTGTAGTATTTCGCTGATTAGAATAGTCCAATAAAATAGTCTCGTTTCGTTTGTTCAATTAAATCAGTGGGGTTTTAATTTTTTGACAAAGATCTCGGATTGGGTAGTTATTCGACAAAATATAATCCGATTCAGGGTAAGCTTACATGGCCATAATGTTATCCAACAGATGCCGTATTATCGGTCTCAGTCTATTAGTAAGTAGCATTTCTAACTAGGACATGTTTGGCTGTTCTTTGTATTCGAAAATCCCGGAAACTAGTGCTAGGCCCTAGTGCCTTTGTCAAAGCTTTCAGGAAAACTAAACACGAGAGAGAACGTTCGGAGGAAATGTAGTTCCGTTATTGCTTTAGGGTTATTGCTCATGTAATGTTTCTCATTGAAAGTGCACAGAATATAAATAGAATCTCTTGAAATAGAAGGTTAACTAAAAGTGCATTTTATAATAATAAGGTTACCTATCTCTAAAAGTCATAAAGGTCCAGGGAAAGAAGAAAATCCCTTGCGTATCGAAACACTATCTAAATAATGTAATTGAATGTTGGACAAATTTGAAACGGAATGTAACATGAACAAGAGTCCATTTTGTTTAGGGTGCTTTGTCTGTCTGACTATATATGTCACTTTCAGCCAAAATGAAAGAGCTTTTATGTTTCTACTAAACAAACCATTCAAAACTTTAGTTTAATGTCTAGAGAGCGAAATGTTATAACAGAAAGCACAATTAAGAGGGGAGGTTTAAAATGTATTTTCATTTGTTTTAAACTGTGCACCGTATGACGTTCGATTTAATTCGTATAATGGTTTTTGTAAAACATTCGATCGATGATCGTTAGATTTAGCTGAAAGGTAATGCAGCTGGATCATACATAGGAGAATACTATATACTTAAGAGGATACAAAAATCATAATAAATTGTCGAGTGGGCGGAGTGAAGAAAGTGACAGCGCTATGTACTGTAATTGAATGCGGAAAGAGATAGCAAGCGTTAGAATGCGCTCGAAAGTAATCGACGTAAGCGAAATATAAGAAAATTTCGATTATCTCAAAAACTATCTATTTATTTTTTAAAGTGTCTTGAATTTAGGTACCCAATGCTATTGTCTAACAAAATATTTAAAAAAAAAGTTATTTTTGTTAGATAGTCTCAGAGTATTTTCGAATAAACTGTTGCAGAGGACCCAACTTTAAAAAATAAATCTATCGAGAAAAGTTTTACCAATCGCGTTTCTGTCTTGGATTTACGTAAATAAAATGCTCAAGTTATCTTTGTCATAAAAATCAAAACTGTGCGTTTTGCGGTTATTGAGAAAAAACAATTCAAAAATCATAAAATAATTAAACCCTCACCTTAAATTTTGGAGTAGGTAGGGTACAGCGAGATGTTCTTGAAGCCTTGCCTTACAGAAGATCACAGCCAAATAAAATCATTGGTTTCAAATAGTGTTGTGGTCCTGCGGTAAGTAAGTTTGCCAGTGCTCTTTATGGGGAGGGGGGTTCGCAGTCGGCAACATCTGCGTGATGTCTCTGGTATTACAAGCGTTCATAGGCGACGGTAACCACTTACCAACATGTGGGCTGTAGGCTTATATGCCACCTTAGTTGTATAAAAAAACGCACCGGGGAAGTCAGTGGATAGAAACGGTTGTAGACACCGGTAAATGCACTAAATACGAGTTATTGTACCTATTCCCTTTACCTATAATCGAATTAGAAATCTTTACTTAAACTCCAGATTAGTTACCTACTCAAAGAGTACTTCGTTTCAGTATGATATAAATTTTGTGACAGCCCTATTTAAGTGTAGGTTTTACTCACTACTCACATCAAGCGAAGTTACAATTAGTTCCTCTCGGTTCAAGTCTGCTCAGCAACAAGCAATAAATAGTATTATTTTGTATAATAGTTTTATTATAATAGTATTGACTTTGACTTTTGACTTTGATTCTGATCGGAAAACATAACTTTTAATTTATAGCAAAGCCCGCTAACATAAATCTCATATAAATTGTGAGACGTTGAAGCTTTCTATTGATTTATAAACGGGAAATAATTATTCTGTCTATGATTTTTATGGATATAAAAAATGTGGTTGGTGATCTAAACTAAAATATATTGAAAAACAGGGCAGGACAAAAACAATTACAATAAATAAACAATAATTATATAGTATATATATAGTATATAATATAGTATATAGTATATACCTTAGGTTCTCTCGCAGTCTCGCAGACCACATTATATTTTTGGATTCTTTTGTGTTCTATTAATTAATTACACATGCTTTATAGGTAGTACATTTTGCATGTAAATTTCTTAGTAAGCATGTACTAAACATTGTATTTAATTTTCTTTTTGTAAAGGCAGCTATCATGTACACAAAGCCAAAGGTAATTTAAACTTTTCGCACGCATTAAGGAGGTAGAAAATGAGCTTAGTGATGAATTTGTAAGAAACGGCGACCGACATTTGACCGCCGTACGTAAGCCGTGTTTTGGAATATTATGTTAAAGTATAGTAAGCCGAAAGGTCACCAGGTGCTCTCACTCCACGGATATTTTTATTACGTATCAAATAAGCCCATTTCGGCTTAGCATACTAGTTTGAATTCGCTTTCAGGTGCGCAATATTATATTTCATATCTTGTTTTGAATTGGAAGCATAATATATACAAAGTAATCACAGAAATACAACAAAACCATATAAATAACAAAAAATTATAAAGAATTTACCTCATTGTGCGCTGTGGGTTCTTGTTCCACCGTTCCTATATTTCACAAGTGTGATATAGTTGTGTTATTATGGTTCCAGCTTTATGTAAAACCGAGGTTTGACGCCAAACTAAAATTCATAAGCGTGCCAAAGTTTTGAGCCCCGGTTACTCAAAATTGATGTTGGATGTACTTATCTGAAACTTTTTAACATCAACGCAAAGCCATGTTAATCCTTTGCGGTTTCTAATTTGATACAGTCAGCTACAAAGTAGGCAAATAATTTTGAAACAAATTCAATTTCTCTGGTGAAGTATCGAACGAGCATTGATCTTGGCGATGTGCTCAAGTCTGTGTACTCCGTTTCAAAGAAGTGAAAAAAAAATGTTTATTTTGTCATAGCTTTTTCAAAGGTAATCGGAATTTTACGAAAGCAGTTGTTTTAGCTCATGCAGTCAAAGCTATAACTTTTGTTAGAAGTCAATAATTATTAGACGTTTCTACGTCAACAATATTATTGTTGCATAATAATATTTTTTAATAAAAACTTTTTAAAAATCCTAAATCAAGTCCAAATGGTGTTGAATAAGCCCAAGCCACTTCCGGCTTACTATACTTATTGTGAAACACATTACAACTGCATCAATGTATGCGCGAAGTCCTTGAGTATCGACAACCGAGACCAAAAAGGTTTAAAATTATATCTAAATATTCAATCAGTTCAATTATTCAGTGCTCAGAAAATCTTTATGAGACAATCTGTACTTCATGTTCCATTTATCCACCGAATCGTTCAGTATTCGAAAGCCTTGGTTTTCTAACAAAAAGTGGCATGAATATAAATAAATCACAAAGTCGCAAGTAGGTAAACAATTTGATGAATATAGAGGCACGTCTCAAAAATAAACTGGATATCCTATTGTTTTCATTTTTTCATATCAACGCAATTGACAATTTCCTGAAACTCAAAACTACAATACACTCGAACAAATCTTTTTTTCACCGTACTTTTTTTAAAGTTGAATTGTTTCCTTTTTGTCCGTTAGAAACTAAAATGCTGATAATTTTGATTAAATTTTAGCCAGATTCAGCATAAATCTGAAGCTTGCGGCATCATCATACAGCCTGAAAAAGTTCACAGCTGCGTATTGTCATTATTTCCGAAAGTCGTTGGATGGAGAAGGCTCAAGAAAGGTGGATTCTCGTAATGCTCTCGAATGGCGACCACGAACCGGATAATGTGGTTAACGAATGAATCGATGACATTTTTAAAGAAGCAGGAAGTCTATGAAAAGATTCCAAACACTCTTTAGATGAGGCACATGTCCAGCAGTCTGGACTTTTTTTGGGTGAGCTAATGGTGATGATATTTTCAAATTCGTCAACGCGCATTTTGGTGACAACTGTAACTGCAAAACCGTTTACCCTCACCAAAGCCTAAATCCAACCCTGCCAACTCTACAAGGTGATTCAAAATATGTATGCTATCTCGAAAGGGGTCTAACTTACATCACACTATCACATCGCATGGTCTATCTAAGCCAAAGAGGTTGAATGCATTTTTTTCATATTCATAAACTCTGTATGAATTCCAGAGAAAATGAATAAAGTGCTCTGGTTGGTTAATAGTCTTATAAAAATTATTATTATTATTAATAATAATACCTACCAACTGTTATTTACTTTTTTGTTTATTTAGGTTTGTAATATTGTTTGAAATTGTTTAACTATGTTAATGTGTGTATCTATGGTGCCAAATATTTTTTTTATCTATCTATCTAATAGGCAGAGACCACAGCTTCCAATTGCTACGATACTGACATAACTAATTATACCTCTTTTTTTTCACTCACTCTTATCAAATTCTTTATACATGCTCAAGTGTCTAGGGTATTCTTCCTTGCTTTTTTCCTAAATATCACCGATGTTAACTAAAGACGAATGCTACCTCGTGAGGTTGAGGTATACTTTTTCACCGTTTGGATCATTTTTAAGAATAAAGATTTATTTACTGTGAGCATGACAGTGTACCTACCTACCTTGTACCATCAATGTTACAAATCAATGGTACTACTGACACAAAGGCAATTTATATTGTTCATCACATTCAGTCATTTGTCATGACGTACAAATATTCAATAGAAAACTATTATATTATGTATTTATTTTGAATGTTACAATCAAAACATCTAAATGGGCAACTCACAAAAAACTCTACGACTCTACTGCAATTCAAGGGCTCAGAAAACTATAGTTCAATGTGCATGACAAAGACAAGTTTTCAATTTCTGTTTAAATTTAATTTTACCTTTATGAACACCAAAACGAGCACGTAATATCGAATAAAGGGCGACCCTTTATGCTATCTTTTGATCTCAAAAGCTTATATGTAATGTGACCCTCTTATTAACTAAGCCTTCGATACGCTTTGTCATAAGGATTATTCGTTTAAATTATTAAAAAACAGACGAAATTGAATACGCGCGAGGAAAAACAAATAAGGATAAAATAACAAATGAACACTAGGAAGTTGATTACATGCTTTAAAATTGAACCTCCAATTTTCTTCACATTCACACTTTTTTATTATTTTCCAAATTCAAAACCACACCAGGTGTCCGAATTCAAATTGCGTATTGTGTTGTACTTTTTAAAACCAATGACGCGTGAAGTTCCGCGAATTTTCCGACGGCCAGCACGAGAGGCGTCTGCTCCGCTGCGATCCCGACTGAGGATCCCGGAGTCTGGGGAGAGTCGCATTCGCATACAAAGCAGGTTGCTGCCGGTTGCTGGCGTTCGGCGCGAATCAAAGTAATGCACAGTATTTTACTGGTAGACTGTTGTCGATTACCGGCATTTTATGTAAATGGGGTAACTGTGATCCCCTTCGCCCCTCCCGGGACGCGTGTTGCTTTGGATACAGCATTGAAGCATTGTGTGAACATAGATTGGATGCGGTTTCGGTACACGAAAATGGTTTGATGTTCAAATAGAATTAGGGAATTGCCGACGCGCTAATTGGAGGAAAATTGAATAGAAAGTATTATGTAGGTACTTATCTTATGAATGTTAAGTAATTTAACGATTTGAATAGAAAAAGGAAAGGTTTTTTATAATTGTTATTTTCCTTTTTCAAAGTTTTCCCCATAGGTAATACGACGCTTGGCCATAGTGGTCCCGGATGAATGAAAGATGAATGAAAGATGGCCCCTCCATTTTTACCCGTGGATGTTGTAAGAGACGACGTAAGGGAAAAAAGCTAGGTGATGGGCAGCGTCTCCTATTAACAACGATAGCTCTAACTGCGCTCGCCGACCCGCGTGCCCAGCGTGGTGATTATGGGGTATGGGCAAGTTCCCCACCCACATGATAGGAAGTTTTTCTGGAAATCTGTGGGGGAGGCTGATGTTCAGCAGTGGACTTTAAACAGCTGGAATTATGTATGCGGCGCTTTGAGCAGATTGAAAAGCAAGAAAACAGTCTACTTAAGCAGAATGATGGTCCAGTCCTAGAGAAGTTTTATCTCATTAGGTACCTAAGGAGCATATCCGTTTTTCCTTATATTCCGTACTTCCCCCTTTCCGTATTTCTTGTGATAAATGTAAAATTGATATGTACCGTAACGAATAGGGCTATTTTAAAACATCGAAAGGATTTCCAAACGTACACGTCAGCATCGTCCGAAATGCTTTTAGAGCTGGGTTGAGAAAAGCTAACGTTTCCGATCGGAAATCTCTCCGATGTTTTAAAATAGCCCTGCACTTAGCCTTGCACTACTTGTTTATTCTGCTAATCACAAATCGCGGGATACTCCAATGAATACGCGAAGCACTTTGGGCATCAAAGTTTGATTTTGTGATTACATCCGTATCTAAAAATTGATAAGGTTGAATTTAAATTTTATAAGGAATTCGCTTCTCGATGAAGCGCTGAAATTCGATGACTAAGTAAGAGGGATATCTTTGCAGACCTTGAAGGAACATTACTAAACAGCTAAGTTTCAGAATAAATACTTTAGTGGAGCAGTTACGTAAATTTGTTGGAATCAGTTTCAATATATTTATTTCAATTGAAACCGATTTTTGCGGCATTGTTATATATTATAAGAAAACCCGCTGCTTAGTCCTTCGTATGGCATGCTTGTAATTTACTTAGTAAATTGTTAAGTTTTTTACCTGTTTCAAATAGAAATTGATTGCAACAAAGTTACAAAACTGCCGCACAAATTAAATCGATTAGTAAACGGTTAAGCAATCTTGAAATTGAGATCTGCAAATTTTCAAGCGGATTCGGGTTTCCAAATGTTTGAACTTAATAGGATAAGTACCTAAAGCTTCGGAGAAACCGACGCTTTACACTGAGTAAAGTGAATTACTGTAGGTATTCGTAATCAGTTATTCAACGCGATTCCTTCGATTACAAACACGAGCAGCCTCTCCGCAATTTGTAACTAGTTTTGTGTCGGTTGTGCAAAGCTCAAGTTATGATGGTAGTAACTTCTTGACTAAAATCAATTACCCGCCCTATTCAGATATACGGTGGGTCGATAATTAATAAACCTCGACACAATAGTGACACCTACGGACAGAATATAAATCCACGAGGCAGCTAGGTACGTTATACTGCGAAGGGGTGCGGACGACACGCATCATCGGTTCAGTATAATGCCGGGGAGGCCCACCCACTATTAACTCGGTTAGAACACTGGATGTCCGAGTTTCTGAGTAATCATCATCATTCTAGCCGTTTGAAGTCCACATTTCCAGAGCTTTAGAGAATTCCTATGAGGGGGAAATTTGCTCATACTCATAACGCTGAGCACGCGGGTTGGCCAACGCAGTTAGAGCTATTGTTGTTGAAATAGGAGTCGCTGTTGCCCTTTCTGATTCTGCTGAGATTTCGTAATTAGTTCTCGTTCGTTCTCCGTAATATATAGACTTTATACGACATTATAAAATAGTTCTATTTATACTATAAATAGATAGATAGAAAATTCTTTATTGCACAGGACAAAGACAAGTACATAGGCGAACTTAATGCTAGTTAGCATTTTCTTCCAGCAAACCTTTGAGGGGTGAGGAAAAAATGAATAAATATAACAATTTTAATTAAAAATCTACTGGAGGCGTTTGTTTTTACATAAGAGGGAAAATATTTTTTCTATATTTTATAGCGCTAAACCCAAATAAGTATCTATAAGAAAGCGAATTCTATCCCAATACTTCAAAAATAATATTATTCAGGAAATTTTTGATCACCGGATACTTAAGACAGCGATATTAGGAATAAAACAACGTTAAATTTATTTTTAATCAAATCTCTAAAAAAAAACAGAATAGCAATCGTTACCATAAAACACTGAAGTAAAAACAATTAGAACTTTTCAAATACCTTACTAAAGTTTTGGAATGTTATTCACGAAATGGTAATTGGGACACGCAATTGGGAAATAACTTATAGATAAACAACGGCATATTTTTTAATAACTACGGCACATAGTCACACCATGGATAGTAATAAGAACCACAAAATTCTTCAATATTAAACAAATTAAACGACAATTTGAGCAACATTGAAACAGCGATTCAAACCACAAACTGAGGGACCATAATTAACAAAATTAGTGGGAAAATTGTTACCACAATTCGACTTACCGTGAATCCAATGCCGACGGTGGCTGAGAAATTCCCGGATTGGAATTTCCCCGTTTCAAATTGCACGAGGAGTGATGTTTTTCCGACACCGCTGTCACCCAATAGAATTGTCTGTAATTAAAAAACCGCTGTGAGTCGTGATGTGAGAATTATTTGTTTTATTTACATGTGAGAGGAAGCCCGCGGTGGAGATAGGTGTATATAAGGCCAACTACGCTGAGTCCCCTCAGCTTACAGTGTTACAGTGCTGGGAAAGTTTTTTTTATATACTACTAAGGTGGCAAACAAGAGTACGGCCCACCTGTTGTTGAGCGGTTACCGTAGCCTATGAGCGATTGCAGTACCAGAGGCATCACGCACACGTTGCCCTAAACAGCTCTGGCAACCTTACTCACCGCAGGAACACAACACTATTTGAAACAAATAATGTTATTTGGCTGCAATCTTCTGTGAGGCGGAGGTACCTCCCAGGCGGGCTTTTTCAATTTAGAACGAGAAAATCTCGCTGTGCCCTACCTCCTCTAGAAAGTAGCCGTAGAGTAGTAGCCGTAGAAGTAAGCACCTCCTCCTACCTAGTTCACTAGGTGAGTACCTACATCTAAACGTGTTACAAGTACTACAGTGACCTGTAATTAGTGTGTTAAAAGTCCACCTGGCACCACTAACTTGTGCCCACGGCTTTGCTCACGTGGTACCTAGATAAAAAGATACCTATATACTATTCTTTACGCACTCGTATCTGTTCCTAGTTTAATAGAAATCGGTAGTGCCTTTACGGGGTGATTGAATCACAAATATTTAAACATTCGCATTTATAGTATTAGTAGTACCTAATTAGAATAAATAGAATAATTAGAATAATAATAACAAAGAACACTGCTACATTAAAATATAATTTAAATAAATATTTGTTCTTTTTGCTCATTCCATTCTTCAATCATAAACTTTATTCAGAGCAAGTAATTGTACTCTTAATAAATTAATAGTAATAATTAAGATGAAAGTGGAAAATAATTAAATTGCCATAAAAATGTAAATAATTCAACTCACTTTGGCTTACAGAAATACTCGAGTACGAATTAAAATAATGGGAGACAACGCGTAGAAGATACTAATGAGTATTTTTCAACCTCTCGTTCCACCGCCGCTGGGGCTACCATAGCACCTTATTAATCAGTGTCTCAACTTCCAAGTTTCATAAAATAAAAGACAGTTCAAAAGGTTCAGTTTTCTGAGGAGGTAGGGCACAGCGAGATTTTCTCGTTCTGAATTGGAGCAGCCTGCCTGGGGAGGTACCTCCGCCTTACAGAAGATCGCAGCCAAATAACATTATTTGTTTCAAATAGTGTTGTGTTCCTGCGGTGAGTAAGGTTGCCAGAGCTCTTTAGGGGGGAAGAGGGTTCAGGGTCGGCAACGCGTGCGTGATGCCTCTGGTATTGCAAGCGCTCATAGGCTACGGTAACCATTACCATCAGGTGGGCCGTAAGCTTGTTTGCCACATCTGTTGTTTAAAAAAAAAAAAAAAAAAAAGGTACTCAAAATGTCAGTATAAAAATAAATAACACCCATTTGTAACATTCATTGTCCTAACTCCTTAATGTGTCGTAGTTAACAGAAACTATGAGTACCATACCATGGTACAACAACACCCAGACATGATATGCAAATATTTTTCCCGCAACGGGCATCGAACCCGCACCCATTCGTCCTCCTTCTTAGGCCACATCTACTTGCAAAAGTGAGATAGTGGTGAAGTGCGTAACCATCACCATTTAAAAAAAACCCTTGCGTCTCAGGCCGGCACTCGTCTATTGCGATTAAGCATTGCTTATACCTAGTCGCCGTAGCCTACCTTAGGAAGGTGAAAGACCAATTTACTCGACTCCAATCACGTCTTATCCGTTCTCGAGAAACCTTAAACATCATTTGATTAATTATTTACAATTAATTACTCGTGTATTTAAATTAGATTTCATCTCGGGCTCTTGTAAGCTAGTTTATCATTTAATCACTCATGCCTACTGAGCATGTAAACTACGTTCTTGTTTCTCTCAACAAACGTAGAAATAAAATGTTTATTATATTTAACAGAAAATGGAATAAATAAAAACGCGAGCTTAAAATACTTTGTATATTGTATCCCATATAATCAATAAATAATGAGTAGAAATAATTTCTTAACTTCCTAAAATACATTTAATTAGGATTCGTGCTCCCATTACCTATTAAGGTTGGAGGCTCATTAGGTGGGGGCACTCGCCGTAGATTTGCAGAGCGACCGAGCTCACTGGAATGGTGAGGAAATAAAATCGAGGATCACAAACACACACTGCATTGTGAAAAGTTATCAATGTTATACCTAGTATCCATGGGATTTAAAAATGAATGACGCAGATACGTAGTGCATAGCACACACAAAGGTAATCTAACAAGGTAAATAGAGTAGAAGGTTGGAGCTTATAGTGAAGAACAAGTTGGAAGGTGTAATTTATCATGACTATTCACGGAACCGTTCCATTTCCATCACATATTTCGTTCTGAAACACATTTGTGTTGCGCTACTATTTTTATTTTTACTGCGTCATATCTGGTGAATAACAAATTGGCTGACATTTTATTAAAACTTTCCCTTAACAAGTCCAGCAAGGCAACTTTGACGGCCGTAATTTGTATGCATAACAAGTTCGTGTCTAATACTTTGATTGAAAAACTTGAAGCGTTACATTTCAAAGGGGATATTATTCACCGAAGATAACCAATAGAGTTGTTTCAAAATTAAAATTATTTAAATCATTTACGTACGGTTCTTTTGTCTGTTTTTATACACCTCGTCTCCTCTTATTTAATGTGAAGTAATAAAATAAAGGAACAGAAATGAAACCCATTCAGGTAATATTGATCAAGTAACCCAAGCCAACTCAAAGACAATATTCATTCACTTGGCAAAGGCTGTAAACACGTCTTGTTATTGGACACCTCAAATAAACGTTCAAAGTTCTATGTAAGTGCTTTTTTATAGAGGGCGTGTTTTTGATGCGTAACACAAGCTCGGATTCATAAATCCAGCTCAGACGATATAGCTCGCAGAATTGATAACAAATAGCGAATAGGTTCTCTTGAATCGTGACCAAGAACCAAATAACGCCCTGTATAAAGGTCTGATCGGCTGATGGTATTTTGAAGGTCGCGGGAAGTAGGTGGATGGAGGAGGCTCAAGACCGTAGCTTGCTTGGCCTTGCTTGGCCCCCTTTGGGGCAGCAGTGGACTTATCCAGGTTGATGATTTTGATGATGTTAGCGTGGTATGGGCTTGTCATGCGGAGGTGACAAGAATAATGTAAGTATGAATGTAGAGACATTATGGATTGATTAGTAAGAAAGGAGTGCATACTAAAATGACAGAAAATCTGTTGTGCCAATCCCTAAAGTGTAATGGAAGTGAGTGTAGGGAGATTATGAGAAGCTCGTTTTTGCAAGCTTCACAACGAACATTAATTTGTTACCGTGTCTCTGAAAACTCTGAACATACACTTAAATACGCACAATCTGTAAAGGCCTTGCCAACCTTCGTCCATTATGAGTAATATTTGGTGTCAATTCTGCGTTCCATTATGCTAAGCGGAGCGCAGCGGCTCCCATATTTATCAAGTCAAAAGTCAAGTCAAAAGGCATTTATTTCAATAAAATCACTAGGATCACTTTGAAACGTCTTAGAAACTAGCTGAAGTTATGCCTGTTCCTCGCGACCAAGCTTAGAAGAATCAGGCAACAAACACGGCTTGGTGCCTATCATTTTTTTTCTATGATCCTTTTTCACAAAATGGAATTTAAAGCTTCAGTGTGGTGCCGATCGAACTAGGTGAGGCTCAAAAGAAAAGTAATCTAATTATAATCCTTAATAAAAAAGATCTTATAAAAATGTGAAAAAAATAAGACAAATGTGAGCTTCAACAAATGATCTAAGGGCAGCACACGCTACACTTGATGAAATATGTACCTAATGCTTATATAAAATTAAATAATACTTAAAATATGATGCAAGCAAAAACTGTAAAGACACTGCAAAATGGCATTTTAGCTGTCGAGGGGCAGAGCGACTTCAGGCCATGCGGTTTTATCATTTATATAATCATTTAGTTTATAGAACGCTTTCTTAATAAGATTATTCTTTATGTACACTTTAAATCTTCTAATAGGAAGTTGCGTCGCGTTTACCGGCAGTTTATTATAAAATCTTACCCTATTCCCCATAAAAGACCCATTTACTTTTTGCAATCTAAATTTTAGAAAGCACAATTTATTTTTGTTTCTTGTGTTAATACTATGTCCTACTTAATTTAAAAACTATAAAAATGTTGCAGTCTATGGTTTCGATCTACAAAGATTATGAAAGACATAATCAACAACAAGAAAGTTAGACAAGTGTTAGACAAGGATAGGGCGTGAGTTATCAAGCCAAAAAGTTAGTGACTGATTATGGATTATTTAAATTTGGTATATTTTCGTTTAATAACCAGTTTTTATAACATCATCTAGCTAATAAATAAATAAATATTCCGGACATATCACACCCGGTCAACTGATCCTAAACTAGGCATAGCCTTTACTATGGGTACCAGAGACTGATATACATAATAGATAAATAGTTAACAGCCAGACACAGAACAAACATCTGTGTTTATAACAAAAATGTTTGTTCAGTGCGGGAATCGAGCCCGCGACCTCTAGCGCAGAAGGCAGAGTTACTATCAACTGAGCTATGAAGCCAGGCTAGAACAGATGGTTGCGTTGCAATATGTTGTGTGTTTAAATTCCTAAATTGTGTTTAATTCCACGTAGGTATATTATATAAAAGGAAATTTTATCCTGAATTGGCGCACATTGAACAGGTTAAATCCTTGTTCTTCAAGAATATAGCCACGGACATAATTATCAGTAGCCCGAGCATGAATAATTCACGGTTACGTTACGTTTACGATACGAAAGCAATTGTCATATTATAATAGCCAATTAAAATATGATATTGGACAATATTTGTAATATTACCGTGAATCATTCGTGCGAACCTTAAAATACGCCCCCTTCTTGGGCTTGACTTCAGTCATGTTTGATGCCCCAAGAATGGTAGAAATCCTCTCAGATCTCCAGACAATCAGATGTTTAAGAGGGGTAGTCAAAAGAATGTCCGAACATTTGGCACATGCTCACATTTTGCAGTAGTAAGTATTTCATACGAGACAGGTTGCAAGACCATCGCCGCTTTGACAATACTTACTGGTTTCCTTACGATGTTTTCCTTCACTGTTTTACCAGTAGTCAAGCACGTGTACAAGCGCACTTACATTTTTAGAACAGAAACATTCATTGGTGCACTCCCGCGTTTGAACCCACGCCTACGGATCTTCACATTCAGATCGAAAGTCGGGAAACCTCCCAGTTGGCCTACTGGGAGGTTCAGGGCCTCATAATAATTTAGAGTAAATATTAATGCTGTTCTTTAAATTATTGTAATTCTATCGTTATAACAAAGTAAACTAAGTATCTACCTACTAGTTATTTTTCGCTCATGAATAACTTGAAACTTTTCTCAACCATCATCTGCTTTTGATGTTTACTGTACACGACCTTTAAAATATGAATGATTTATGAAGAAAAAGTAGCTTTATAAATATTATGTGCACAAAGGACCAGGACCCAAAGTAATCCACTGAAATCATATTTACTTACGATTCTACTAAAATTATAGGTATAGTAATCGTACGATTAAACGATGCGATTTTATCGCGCTACGCACGAACTCACGATCAGAGATGCAAATATATTCAGTCAATAAGAGTGTCCTAATTTAAGCTCACAAATCATCGCACGAGGTTTATAAATGTTCAAGGCCTCGTCCTAATACTACTTACAACTTACAACGCAACTACGCGACCATCACGCACTTACCAACTTCGTTCGTACCAATGTGAGATCTATAAGTTGATATACTTAAATCGTTATTGAGTGTCCATCCTTATCAAAGCTCACGCGAGTATTTCACATTGAAAAATCGTACGATAATTGTGAAATCGTGTTCTGTTAGGACGGCGCCTTATTAGCATTTTAATCGCGCAACAAAATCGCATAATTTGTTTGTACGATTGTTAGCAAATTAGAACGACACCTAAAGCCCGACGATAAGGCCGTATTGCCTGGTAATTGTGTTTAACTCTGGTATTATTTCCGTATGGTTATCAATAAAGTGTTATCTATCTATATACAAACAAGGTGATTACACAGGTGATTACAAACAAGGTGGTTAGCGTGGTATGGGCATGTCATGAGGAGGGATGAAAGTCATGTAACGAGAAGAGCGTTAGGTATGAATGTGGATGGATATAAGACTAGAGGAAGGCCGAAGAAAAGATGGATGGATTGTATTAAAGATGACATGAGTAAGAAAGATGTGAGTGCGGAGATGACGGCTAACAGAAGAGAGTGGAAAGAGAAAACATGTTGTGCCGACCCCACATAATGTGGGACAAGGGCAGGAAGAAGAAGATACAAACAAGGTGATTCATAACATGTATACCATACCAAAAGGGGTTATTCTATCAACAAAAAGAAAGAACTTTGGCGAAAAAAACATCAATATTTTGCATCATTTCATTTTCATCAGTTTTTGCAATGAAAAATGTCGAATTTCCAAAAGTCGTATAACAAATTTTATTGCCAATTGAATGTAGAATAGGCCCCTTTCGGGGTAGCATTCGTATTATGTATAACCTTATAGGAACTTTACGAACCTGCAGGCTATGCAAGGAGGCGGACGAAACGCCTCTACACCTGCTAGGTGAGTGCGGAGCACTTATGCTCAAACGTAGCATCCATTTGGGAAAGCACATCCTCAGCCCAATGGAGCTAAAGCAACTCACCCCAAAGAAAATCCTTCAGTTTTTAACAGCTGCTGGGCTTTGCGGTGAACTTTAAAGGCCCTGTAAAGGGGCTCCACAAATAAAGTGGCGATCACAATAGGCCAGTTGTGGCCGCAGTACAACCAGCCAACCAAACCCACCATAGCCACAAAAAGTAAATAAATAATATAGGAACTTTACCTTATGCAATGGCATATCATCGTCATGCTGCAGCCTCGACGTGCCCCCCGGGGGCTGGTAGTCTCTGTACCCGGTTGGAGAGGGGGCGTTCCTCTGCGCAGGTGCACGAAGGGTCTCGTCTTCGAACACATCGTCGCTCATGCTGTCGTCAGTACCCATTTGCTGTGGGAAACAGGAAATGTTAGTTGTTCACCCCGAACTGAGATCTCGTAATGTCCATGCTTCGATGATCGATAGAGTATAATAAAAATAAACTTTGAAAATCGCACCTTTAGCATATTCTTAACCAATCTTACATATTCATTGAAACGAACCCAAATGGGAGCTCACGTTCTATTGTTTTTTTAATATCACTATTTTCTATGTACCCCAAAAACCATAATACCTAAAATAAATTATAAAAAGCCATATATCTGTCTATTTGGGTCAGACGATTCAACTAGGTAGGTTCAACTTCGACAAAGAGGTCAACCGACGAATCCAACTCGGATGGGCAGCGTTTGGGAAACTTCGTCATATCTTCTCGTTGCAGATACCGCAGAGCCTCAAGACGAAAGTCTACAATCAATGCGTGTTGCCAGTGATGACATATGTCACTGAGACTTGGTCGCTAACTATTGGCCTCATACACAATATATCTCAAAGTCGCCCAACGGGCTACGGACAGAGCTATGTTCGGAGTTTCGCTGCGTGATAGAATCCGAAATGAGGAAATCCGTAGAAGAACCAAGGTTACCGGCATAGCTTTCAGAATTAGCAGGTTGAAGTGGCAGTGGGCCGGCCATATAGCTCGCAGAACCGGCAACCGTTGGGGAACAAAGGTTCTCGAGTGGCGACCACGAACCGGACGACGCAGTGTTGGTAGGCCCCCCACCCGATGGACCGACGACATTGTGAAGGTTGCGGGAAGTCGGTGGATGGAAAAGTCTCAAGACCGTTCGTCATGGCACTCTTTGGGGGAGGCCTATGTTCAGCAGTGGACTTCATCAGGCTGATGATGATGATGATATATCTGAGAAACCCCTGGGCCACTTTAACTTCATATTTTGATAGTACATCCTGTTGACCTACTAAATTCCATGCACATCGGATTGACGACGAGCGACGGTTCCAAAGTTATGCTCTAACATTGAAACACACAAACATGAAACGTCGATTCCGTCAAGTCATTTGATATAATATCTGCACTTACTTCGCTCGCTCGTTCAATTAAAGTCTTGTGAAAGTCCCAACAGGTTATTTTACCATTTTGATACCTCAATATTAGGCATTATGAAACGGTTCTTACTCTTGAACAATAAAATTCAATTCCTTGCCAATTTCAAATTGAACCCAGCTTCATTACAATATTGTTTTTTTTTTTTTTTTTATACAACTGAGGTGGCATACAAGCATACGGCCCACCTGTTGGTAAGCGGTTACCGTAGCCTATGAGCGATTGCAATACCAGAGGCATGACGCACGCGTTGCCGACCCCGAACCCCCCACCCCAAAAGAGCTCTGGCAACCTACTCATCGCAGGAACACAACACTATTTGAAACAAATAATGTTATTTGGCTGCGATCTTCTGTAAGGCGGAGGTACCTCTCCAGGCGGGCTGCTCCAATTCAGAACGAGAAAATCTCGCTGTGCCCTACCTCCTACCAATTGATAAATCACTGTACTCGAAAACACTTTACATGGCGTTGGATTGAATCGGAATTCCGCTCGTATTGGTTAGTGTCTGTCGAAATTGCCCCAATAATACGAATATTGTTCAATGGGCAATTTCAATTCCTATCGTGGTTAATAATCTTAATCTCCACACTATAAACGTACTTACTAAACTATATTAAAAATTAAAAATTATTTATTAATCAAAAAATATAGAACACGAAATAAAGTATGTAAGTACACAGGTAAATATACATTAATTACAAGTTTTAATAAGTTTGATATTACTGATAGGTAAGATTTTTAAATGAAAATGAGAATTCTGGAGCAAAAATAACTAGCAATTTTGGGACTACTTCAAGAGATAGGTAGCAACTTACCAACTATCGAGGATAGGTATCTAAAGCCATGTTCAAAGCTTAGAGTGGCGATATTTCATCAGAAGTTCATATCAAAATGATCCCTATCTAAACTGAATAAAGTCAATTTTGAGTTTGACTTTTACGGTCTTGCAATATCGAGCTATATCGAACGCCCTCAAATAACAATCTGACAACTGTCAGACTCATTGAAATAAATTACAAAAATATAATCGCACGCAGTTTGGATACGGCTTAACATTTACCGAGGGCTGAATATTGGGAACGTCACAATTCCAATTCCGATAGATCGGAATCACGTTCAAGAGTACCTAAGTCGGGTGGTCTTCTAAAGACACGGTCAATATTTCAAACTAAGAGTTTCTGGTAGTCGGAAGTAAGTTCGATTGTGAAGGTTTAAAATCTGTCAAGGTCAAATAAGTAACCTTTACCAATAGAGTTTTGAGTCCGTGCCATTCTCTATGTATATTCATACAAATTCGTCGAACCGGTAAGACTAGTTGATTATTCCAAATATCAATGTATATTTCCTGTACGGATACCGTTGAGGCTGGAAAGGTAGAATCACTGTTAACGTAGGGCCGAGAACAATCGTCGTGCGCTATTATCTAAAATTTATTTAAAAAACAGCTTCTGCCCGCTGCTTTGCTCGCGTGGTGCCTACAAGGAGCCTAGCCTATGTGCTATTCGAGACTATAATCTATCGCCAAATTTCATCCAGATCCGTTCAGAAGTTCTGGCGTGAATGAGGTTTCAAACATCCATTCATTTATCTCTCCGCCCTAACTTTCGCATTTAGGTATAATATTAGTAGATGATCCTTACGTCGTCTACTGAATAAATGCCTTTGAAGGGTGTGCGATGTCAATGAGCTGTGACATATCATCATTGTCATCATCAACATGATAAAGTCCACTGCTGAACATAGGTCTCTACTTCCACCGACTTCCCGCAACCTTCACAATGTCTTCGTCGGTCCAAGGTGCGGGGTGTGCGTTACAACACTGCGTCGTCCAGTTCGTGGTCAATCATTCCAGAACCTTTATTCCCCAACGATTGTTGGTTCTGCGTGTTATATGGCCGGCTCACTGCCACTCCAACATGCTACTTTTGAGAGCTATGTCACATTATAATATGAACTAAGTGACATATCGCACACTCAAAATTGACTTTGTTATGTGGACATTTTTAATAAACTTTAGATGACTATTGCACGCTGCTTTTAATTTATATTCAAGGCAATTATCATCACGTCAAATGTCATAGATATCACCCTTAATATCAACCCGTGTAGGATGGATCTGAGGATAGAACCATCTAATTATAGTAATTGTAATAATTTGTAGCTATTCAATTATCACCTTTATTGAGTGACTAGTTTTTTGTTATTTCAGCCGAATTTACAACTTAATAAAGTTGAGTTCGCCACGCCGCTCTGCCACTCTGTCCGTCGGCGCTGACCTTAATTCGAAACTCATAGCACTAGTTTTTCTACTAGTAAAATTAATACAAAGTGTACGCACCTTGGCTTCAATACTTTCTATCACAGACTTTCTTTTCATTTTCCTTGATTCTGAAAAGGCTGCTAGAGTCATTCTTTCCATCTGGTGAACCCTATTCTCCAGAGATTGTACCAGTGATTTCTTCTCTTTCCGTTCTTCTTCCATAGCTTCTACTCTCTGCTTCAACTCCTCGTATTTCTCTCGAACAGACGATTCTTCTTCATCGTTTTCCTTGCTTTTATCCCGCATTTCAGTAACAATGTTCAGCATAAGTACTAATTTTCTATCTTGCTCTCTAGTAAATTTTCTGAACATCTTGCGAAGGTCTGAAGTCAATCTTTCGTAGTTGTCATCATCGAATAGGAAGTAATCCTTTTCCTGTGATGATTTTCTTCCTGATATCAGATCTAGGGCCGAGTCGGATTGGTTGTATCGTAATGATGATTGACTGAAGCTGGACATAGTCAATGTGGTTGTGGATGAGCTTGGTGACAGATCCGACATGATGATTTATAATGTTTTATTTTGTTTTTTCGACTATTATTTCTGTGGTCGCAAAAGGCCTTGCTTTTTGAGTCAATGTCAATTTCTTAATATACAATCGGAGCAAGCAATAGGGCAGCAGAATCACCAAGATAGTTTTTATATGCAATAAAAACCTCGACGGGTGATGTAAATCTATTGTCTCACCTTGGCGTGTTATTGATCGTTCTACCGGACCCGCGTGATTGACCGGTCTTCGATAAGCTGGTTTACCTGCGCAGTTTCAATGAAATCCAGTCTAATCAGACCTCTTCATGGTAATGTATGTAAATTACCACTATCTCTTGTTTTTATATGTAAATGTGCAACGGTTGCTTCAAGTTAGTAGTGGTATATACTCTTACAAGTTTATGAGCTCCTGGTAGTAACACTGAGTTTATTGCAAAATTTAAAAATAAAATACAAGAGGTAACTGAAAATACGTCTGTTCACCACAATGTTTTAAAAAGAACTTCTAACTGTTACAATTTTAACAAAACTAGTTAGAATAATTTATTAACCTAATATGAATTTACATAAATCAGCTAATGTTTTAGTAATGTACTTTTTTTATGAACTCTCCTTGTCCTTCTTCTTATTTACATAGCAGTCTTGTAACTTAATTTTGATGAAAGTCATGCAAAGGTGGATCCCATTTAATTTGTACCAAGTTATGAAGTTAGAAATTTTGCAATGATCAAACAAAATATAAAAGTCGTCGGATAAGTTTTAATAACTACAATATTTTTTTTAAATATATTTCATAATTTGGGTTAAAGGGCGTCCACTGCTGAATGTAGGTCTCCCCCACATATCTCCAGAGTGACTTCCTATCATTTGAAAGGAATTTGTCCATACTCCCCACGCTGGGCAAGACGGTTGGCGAGCGCAGTTAGAGTTATCTTTGTTAAAATAACGCTGATGCCCATCCCATAGCTTTTTCTCTTAGTCGCTTCTTACGACATCCACGGGTAGTTAGATATGGAGGGGCCTATTTTTCAGCCGGGGCCACCACGGCACGGCCACGACCTAGCCTTAAGTATATTGCTCTTGCTCTCGCTCGCGCCCCCTCTCTAGCTCTTGCTCTATTGCTTTTGGCCTTGTTTGTTCTTCTGGTAAAAAAAAAATCGAACTTTATAAAGTAAAAATAATCAACCAAAAGATCTCAAAGTTACATAATCTGCTATTCATAAAATAACATTGTTTTTTTTATTTTCATTGTGTTGCCTTAATCACATTTCACCCACTTTCCGCCTAATACAGGTAAAATAAAACATCAAAGCAAAATTAATCGACTACGAACAAGCTTTATAAAGAAACTTCGCTTTTCAACATTAGCGGCATAGCCAATGAAGCTGCAGTTCCCAAAACAGCCAAGACCAAAATATTATGAAAATTATTAAGCGATATTTTTCACTAAGATTTATCTCGAAATCTCCGAATCCGCAAGTTAGAATCCTGAAATTTACGTAGGATGTTTGCTAAGATAGGCTTTTTGATATTAAAAGGGTCGTCATCAAAGTATGAATATTCTAATTCATGGTTGTATTTCCTTGAGAAATACCTGCGAAGCCAGGGGCTCATCCCGTAGCTAGTAAAATATATATTAAGATAAAGATAAAGATTGTTTATTTGCTTAAACGCAAGGTAGGTGTAGATTTTAATAATATTTAGATTCAATCATGTTTAACTAAAATTAGCATGCAAATGTGTTAGAGTAAGTTTAACTATAGCCTATTATTATTTAATTTTAAACAATGACAAAAGATTTAAAAGTAATAAATAATAGTAACAGGCGCAATGTAAAATAAGATGTCAAAATAAATATGCAGAGGTAGAGTAGCAATATTATAGTATCGGAGAATGAATGTATACAACGGGATCCATAACATCTATATAATTCCAAAATGGGCTTATTCTGTTGAACCGCTTATAGCTTGATATTATACATTATTATTACGCAAAAGCAAATTTATTATTTTGGTGTCAAATCAGTTCAAACTTGCAGTCTAACTTCTCGTACGTTTTATAATTAGTTGGGATAAGGATGATAAAAAGACAAAAAACAGCTAATTTAATATAAATCTGGTATTAAAAGTAAAAGTTTTTTCACTAATATAATTTCTTTTTTATCATAGAATAAGTCCTTTCGGGGCATATACATATTATATTACCTTTAGTAACGTTATTTGACGGTTCCGTTTTTTGTGGAACCCTGCCCAAAGAAATACAAAATTCACATAAACTAAGACATTATGAAACGCCCTTCGAGAATAAATAAGGGACTCTGTTTATTACGTCGAAGTCAGTGATTTGAGAGAATAAAGGGAAATGAATTTTGAATACTGTTATTCAGAGGAAATGAAAGTAGATGCAAAAAATATAAAAGTATAATTTGGCTTTAATGCGACGATACGTTCGAAATTGCAAGTAAATTAACCGTGATCAAATTACGTTACAGGCCAGAAGAAACTTTAGTAAGAAACTTTAGTAAAACTTTAGTCTTGTGAATAAAGTTAATTTTTAGTATGAATTTCAGAAGCTTGCGATATCTTTGAGCTTATGACATGTCGCGCACTCAATAATTATTGTCTATTTAACTGACTTCAAAAAGGTCGAGGTTCTCAAGTCAAGTTTATAGTGTATAAATATATATATGACAAACTTACCGTTTCCATGCAACTTGAACTTGAGATATCCCTATGGAACGGCTAAATATACGGTGTTTTTGTATGTTTACACGTGATTTGATTAACAATGAATTATACAAACGTAAAATGAAAATCCACATCGGATCAGGGATGTGAAATCCCTTCTACCTCATTGAAAAGGGTATTCGGCATTCATGATTTAACTGTATTGGGCACGTCAAAAGCATTGCAAGCGGCGAACACAACTCTACGCCCAGCTATAGTAGTTGGTTAACTCACAGTTTAATGGTTAAGTTTACCTGCAACAGTTATATGGATAAAAGCTAGCTCAGTTTCTGCTACAACATTCTTTTCCTTCCTTCTATTCCGGAACACCTTTTATAGGGCTGGTAGATTGAGTGCCTATTTCACCATCTCTGATTAATCGCTACTTGACAGATAAAAATATTATATCCATTTCTCTCTTTGTAAACAGAAATGGAGAGAACTACATTTTTTCTCAAAGTAGAAAGCGATAATTAGAGATGGTGAAATAGGCACAGAGTGAGCTAGCTAATTTCACCAATAGCGTTCTGTTCAAACTCAGCCTCACAGAGGGATTATTAATTTCGCAATATCGGACGGATAGTGCATAAAACTCAGTTACCTATCTTCGACGTTTCGCAATTTAATGGTTTGTTTATGTTTGCTTTGAAGAAACAATATTTCAAGAACTCCCTTATTTTTTTAGATTTTTGGTACCTACAGATTTTAATTTCGAATTTATCCAACATAATAGCTGAATATTAATATAATATTGGAAACCTTCCGGTTTCCCTGTGCCTTTCCCTATTTCTATATGTCTATTTTTATACGTAAATCTCTAAAGTAAATTAAAAAAACTTATTAAATTTGCTTTATTATTGTACCCAAGAAACGTGTTTCGTAACTTGTATACTAACAGCTTAATACATGAACAAAAAAATGTTTATCGAAGAAGTTTTCAGCTTTTTTTACCGAACTTCTAATCAGCTGTTTTTGGTTTTATTAACATCTTTATTACGAGTTATTATTAAACGTACGAGAAGTTTGACATCTAAAATTACTAAATAATTAAGCTTGAATTGATTTGACCCCACAACAGCAGATTCTTGCCTTGTGGTTTTTGTTTTTTTGAACGAAAAAACAAATTTTAAAAATTGTAGAGAATTTTTATTACCATTTGGGTGTAGAATAAGCCCCTTTCATGATAGTATACTTATTAAAGAGAACCTTGAACACGAAGCGTACAAAAAATACTTCTGCATATTTTACAATACCAAAGACAATAAAGTAGAAAAAATATGAATTAAAACATTTATATGAATAAGTAACGAGCGCCATCTAACGTCAAAGTACCGTATGACAAGCTGTCTCTCAGACGAATGGTTCATGAAACCTGAATTTCAAGACCGCACCTTCAAAAGTTTCACAGAGTTTCCACATCTGACGACTTCGGTGTCGCAGCGGGCGAATGTCCGTGTGAGACGCAAGACGTAGGTTTTGATTCCCGCTGCGGGACAAATGTTTGCATGATCTGCAAATATTTGTTCTGGGTCTGGGTGTTGAGGTCCCATGATACTCATAGTTTCTGATACCCACGCCACATGGAATTCTAGTGTGGGGTCAGGGCTATGTTTGTCACTGTTGGTTTTTTTTTATACTCAAATATACTTCGCATCTATAATACTTAGGTACCTAACTACTTACATACCTACTGTGTGTATTGTGTAAGTACAGCATATAACAAAAACCTTCGGCGTACTTTTACTTCAAAATAACCTTATTATAGAAATCAAGGGTTAATCATTCTGTCGGGTACCGCGCGAGCGAATCCCTAGCTAGTGGATTTTTTATAAGGATCAAAGTACAATATGATGTCTTTAAAGCACATTATTCCGCCCAAGCTTACAAATACACCAGGTCCTATGCGCATACAAATTGAACACTAATAACAATTGAATTTTTCTCGCAGGTACAGAGGGGAGATTTGGGTCAATGTCTCGCGATCAACTGGTGTCGCGTCCCCGACCTCCCCTCGTGACAGTAGTATGGCCCATTAATGGTTTATTGATTTTGTGAGACGCTTGTTTACAATGTAAATACTATTTTCGTATATTTAGCGGTTATCGAAGTAATTTATGTTGAATCTTCTGGGTATTTTATCTTATGTATATTAAGATTTGTGTTGTAAAGAACAAATAAGAAATAACGACCAATAGTTAAGATTTTACAAATACATACATACATACATATACATATTCCGGACATATTCACACGGTCAACTGATCCCAAACTAGGCATAGCCTGTACTATGGGTACAAGAGACTGATATACATAATAGATACATATTTAACACCCAGATACAGAACAAACATCTGTGTTTATCACACAAATGTTTGTCCAGTGCGGAGATCGAACCCGCGACCTCTAGCACAGAAGGCAGAGTTACTACTAACTGAGCTATGAGGCCAGTCAATAACCTCCGAAATAACCTCCAAAAGGGGTTTTTACCACTACAGGTGTATTTTTTTTTAAATCTTGTCTTTGTAGTTTAGTCTGCGTGTTGGCCTGTTCCCCGACTTTCGATCCGAAGGTCGTGGGTTCTAACACGGTCGTGCACCAATGAGCTTTTCACTAGGAAAATTTAATTTCACATTAACACGTGTTTAAAGTAATGAAGGAAAACATCGTGAAGAAACCAGTATATACCTATTTATATAAGCGGCGATAGGCTTGCAATCTATAACGAATACTCATTATGTAAAGTGTGGGTATGTGCCAAATGTTTGGACGTATCTCTGATTATCCTCTTTAGACATCAACAAGGATCTGTTCGCGATCCCCTAGAGACCTGAGAATCTTCTGGTCTCTAGGTCTCTAGGGGATCTAGTCTTTCATAGAAATAGGAAAATTAGGGCTCACGACTTTTAACGTGGTAGTTTTTTTTAAATAGCACCTAGTAGCCACATATATGGTCCTAGCCCCACACTAGGATTACCTGTGTCTTGGGTATCAGAAACTACGAGTACCACGATACCACAACACCCAGACCCGGAAAAAATATATGCAGAACATGCAAACATTTGTCCCACAGCGGGAATCAAGCCCGCACCCCTTGCGTCTCAGGCGGGCACTCGGCCGCTGCGCCACCGAGGTTTTCGTGGTCGTCGCAGTCGAGTTGTGAGCGTTTTGTTTTTTTCCGTAGCTTTTCCATAAAACTCACAATAGGTAGGTACTTAATAAAATAATGGAGCCACTCAACCGTATAATCTATTAATAACTCGTGAACGCTGATAAGATACCCTTGAACTAGAGAATATATTAGGCACGGAGGCTTATAAACTATGTAGATAAGGTAACGTAGCGTGCAAATGCAAAATAGCTAGCTTTAGCACGCAGGTTTACTTACTAGGACGTTACATAGATACTTAGGTACTTATTTTGCAGTTATTTCTCTTGCAGGATTCATGCTTCAACAGGAAAAAACGGAACTGTTATAAGATCACTTTGTTGTTCGTCTATCTGTCTGCCTATCTAGCAAGACCCTTTTGCTCAGAAATAAGGTAAGGAAACTCGAAAATAAGGTGGCTGATAATATAATGTCAAATTTCCAAAAGTAGAAAAACAAACTCTACCGTTGGGCGCATTGGCTGTCACATTTTTCATAAAAAAAATATATGCAAAAACCAGCTATTTTGGGGTCAAATGAGTTCAAACTCAATTATTCAGTTGTTTTAGCACTTGATCTCGATCTTCTCGTAAGTTTATTAATTGGTTATAAAGATTTTAAAAAGTCCAAAAACAGCTGATTTCACGAAGTACGGAAATAAAATCTGTTTTTTTTTAATAGTAGATAATATTTGTTTTCTTGTTAGAATCAGCAACATAGTTTGGAATTAAAAAACAGCTGATTTCACGAAGTAGGAAAATAAAATCTGTTTTTTTTTAAATAGTAATATCTGTTTTCTTGTTAGAATAAGCAACATTGTTCGGAATTAAATTACGGAGAACTGTTTTTAGTATTTTTATGTCAATTTTACATATAGACTTTGGATAGGTATCTTGATAATGGAGCTAGGGTTTTAGGTATTTTTCTATTACAGATTTTGGTAGGTAATATAAGGAATGTATTTATTGATTTGATGTAGGTAGGTACATGTTACCTAGGTAAATAATATTTTTCAGGTGTCTAAATAAATATAAAATTTGACTTACGCTCATTTTATTCCAGATTGCTCGGCTACACTTATTAGTATCACTCCACTATCACTGAAAATCTGGTAAAAAGATCCGTTCACCCCACATCCTCCTTAGCAACTTGTTCCAGCAAAACAACCAAATATCGGATTAAAACCGCCCCTAAAAAGTCCACACGGAAAAAAGAGACTTCCACTATAAAAACAACACTGGCCACTTCTAAATAAAAACACTTTGAACTTGGAACGAAAGTATTTGAATTCAGAACCTAGTTTCACGGTTTCTTCTGGCCTGTTACTGAAATTTTGAGGTTAACTTTCGGATCACTGAATGTAGGACACATCGAGAGCAACCAGGTTCGGTCTAAGGTTCACAATTGCGTAGCATTTTATGTATGTGTGCAAAGCTTAGCCCCGTATGAAATGTCCAATGTATAGTGTTCGGTGCAAGTCAGGGTGTGTGGGGTGGATCTGTAACGCGCATGTGTGAGTTATTTTGGTACACACGGGAAAACTTTATCAGGATATAAAGATACGTATAAGCATCAGCTTTCAAAGGCTGCTATAAAACGCTTGTATAAAAGCTGCGTGTGACTACACTTGCTGCTGATGACAGCCTATTTTGCAGAAAGGTTTACTAGCTTAGATTATTTAAAAAATTATGAACGAGAATGAGTGAGTATCGTTCATAATTTTTTTTGTAACATTTAGACCTCTTGCCGAGGTCTTACTGAAACGGTCTTTGTGGACGTAATGTTCGTACATTTTTAGATTAATTAAAGATTCTCTGATTCTTGATTTATTAGCTTTGAATATATTAACTACTAGGGAATAGTATCAATTGGGTTAAGATAAGCTTTGTATCGATGATCTCTGGAAAAATAGCACTTGTGCGTCTGAATTCGAGGCTAGATCGATTGCGTTTTCTGAGTGTAGACCCTACTATTGTATATCATCTCATTCTCGATTCTCATTTTGTAAATGTTTAGCAGCACTAAACATTCACAAAATGAGTGAAATTTCATTGTATGCAGGTAATATTTGAGCATACGGTCTGGTCTACCTGTAGAAAGTAGTAATGCAGCCGAATTCAACTTTTTATCTAATAGTTACCAAAATAAGCTCCATATATATCATTTTAAATTATGTTTTATTGTATATAATTTAAACGTACGGTTGGTAAATTTAGTACATGAATTTATAAACCTTCCTAACAATTTTCTATCACAAGAATTTTCATAATTTACGTATCGCGTTGAACTCTTTTGCATGGACTTAAGGAATCTTCGTAGACGCTGCTACGACGCTTAAAACAAAACATTGAATTATTTAATAAGTATTAAATAATTAAACTTTGATAAATATTTTTTAATATTTTATAAATACTAGCTTACGCCCACGGTTTCGCTCGCGTGGTACCTAGAAACTAAGTAGCCTATATGATATTCTAGAATATCATGAAGACTACTTTTTATCTATGTACACCACGCGAGCGAAGCCGCTGGTGGAAATTCGTTTATAATATAAGTCGGAAATAGGATTTAATTTACCATGTTTGAATTATTAGTATCAAGGATAACATAGTAGAAAGAAATTGCCTTTGTTAGTAGTTATTCAATAGTAGTGGCATTTAATGCGAATGTATTTCCAATTAAATACCAACACATTGAAACATGATTAATAATGTCTATCTTTTACTGTATAATTGACTTTATCACCCTGTACTTAGGCTCTATTTCGTACAATTTATTACACTGTTAGTACGGTAGTTTAGGACTATAATGAAAAATGTTGAAAAGAGAAGCGCATAGAAACAGTGTGAGGAGTGAAAAGGACAGAATATTGAAAGGAAATGCTGCTTTATCAATAGCTAGCTTCCAACCGCGGCTTTGCTCGCGTGGTACCCGAATAAAAGTAGCCTATAGGTTTTTCCAGGCAATTTTTTTGGTAGGTACAATATGTCACTTTCATTGAACACACTAAAAAATAAATAAATACATAACGCCCAGCAGTTTTAAATAGTCCTGACCCAAGACTAGGATTTCCTGCATCAGAAACTACGAGTACCATGGTACCATAACACCTAGACATTTGTCCCGCAGCGGGAATCGAACCCGCACGCACCCCTTGGGTCTCAGAGAGGCATTCCATTTTGTGGAAAAGGATTATCGAAAAAATTATAGTCACCAAGCCGTGTTTGTTGCCCTGTTCTTATAAGCGAATTTCAAAGTGATCCTAGTGATTTTATTGATGTGAACACCTTTTGACTTTGACTTTGACATTCCAATCCATTCAGTGGTTGCGACGCGGCGTGATATAGTTACAAACATCTTCACAAACCTTCGCATTTATAATATTAGTGGGATTTGTTATCACTACCTACAACCTACACTGCGTCTAAACGAACATCCTGTGATAACCCTATGTATGTAGGTAAAGGTACTAATAAGTAGTATGTATGGTTTCACTCCACTCACACTGACAGCCTGACATTCATCATTTTAGCCGTAGGATGTCGACTGCTGAACATACTCGGACATTACACTGGTCCACTGGACCATAGATTAACAGCGCAACCGACCTTGTACGGCCCGCACCCAAACAATCATTTGGGGGGATTTGCCCATACTCGCCACACTGGGCATGGGTGGGTGGGTTGGCGAGCGCAGATAAAGATATTGTTCACGTTGCTGCCCATCCCCTAGCTTTTTTCCCCTTGATCGCCTCTTACGACATCTACGGGTAGTAATGGAGGGGCCTATTTAACTTCTAATGTAAATAAATACATTTCCTAGAATGGTTTATTCATAGAACAACATCAATTCTAAAAATAAGTATTTCTCAAAACATTACGTGCCTATTCAATTCAGTTTAATCTTATCAGAGTGTACTTGACATGCGCGCCGGTTGACCCCGAATCGATGGTAGCTCCGTTTGTTGTTGTTTTGTCTCGCTCACTCCCGTTGCGATCCTATATCTCCGTCTCATCTGCCAAGTTAACTGCCAACGTCACTCGCGACCAATAAGGAAAGTTGTGAGGTGGCTAGTAGGACACGTAGTGTGAATATATTGTGATAGATGGCGTTAGTAGGCTTCATGACGAATGTAAATTTATAATTCTCGGTTTTATCACCTACACACGTCAGCGATTCCTTCAACTTACGTAGGTAAGTACTAAGGTAGGTACAGTCAACAAGTTTGATGTGTAGGCCACTACAAAACCTTTTCGAACGGATTTGGTCATTGACGCATTCCCTTTTTCCCAGTCCCTTAAGACATCGTTTACTTGTCGACTTTTATTTTGCAACAGCTTCCGCCCGCGGCTTCGCTCGCGAGATAACCGTACAGATTTGCCCCCACAGAGATCTAACCTCCGCCTCATTCATCACCGGCACTCGCCAACCTAGCTACCTAGGCTTGGTTGGCGAGTGCGGTCATCGAGCTAATGAGTCATCCGTAGGTTCATTCAAAGGCTCTAGTCCAAACAGAAGTATCTTCAGAAAATCAATGCCCATTCGGGCAGTTTCCCCTATTAGATTTGTCACGTAAGTATTAAGATGGATGGGCTGCCAAATGGCGACAAATAGCAGTTACACTTCAGTTTTCCGGTCAGACAGACAATTTCCACCTCAATCATTGCATAAGTAATGTCTCTAGAATTTTCCTCCTTATCAGATGTGTCACGTAGGTACAAGACGGATGGGCTGCAATATGGCCACGACTCTTAGTTATTATAGTTCCGTCATCATTGCGCATTTAAGTTTTCTGGTCTTATCAATCTACTCTGCGTTATAAATCCGTAGAAAACTTAGCGCTCTGAGTAAGCAAGTTGAAGTAGCAGTGGGCAGGTCATTATATGGCCTACTCACTGCCACTTCAACAAATCTTTGCCTACTTTATTGTTTTATATAGGGTTCGATCCCCGCACTGGACAAACATTTGTGTGATAAACACAGATGTTTGTTCTGTGTCTGGGTGTTAAATATGTATAGAAGAAAGAAAGAAGAAGAAAGAAAATACATTTATTTTGGACACACAAGCACAGCATAAACTAATAAAAAAGACACTAGGTACAGGTTACAATACAAAAGGTAGGGAGGAAACAAAACAAAAGTAGGTAGGAAGTAACAAAACTAGGGTATTCATTAGTCCGTGCCGGGGTGCATGCGTGAGCCAAAACAGGTTCCATCTCAGCTTTGATACCGCACACGAAGTGTAGCGGCGCTGGTTTTCAGATGGAACCCTTGTAGGGACCTATCTATTATGTATATCAGTCTCTGGTACCCATAGTACAGGCTATGCCTAGTTTGGGATCAGTTGACTGTGTGAGTGGCGACCACGAATCGGACGACGCAGTGTTGGAAGGCCCTCCACCCGATGGACCGACGACATTGTTAAGGTTGCGGGAAGTTGGTGGATGGAAAAGGCTCGAGACCGTTCGTCGTGGAACTCTTTGGGGGAGGCCTATGTTCAGCAGTGGACTTCATCAGGCTGATGATGATGATGATGATGACCGTGTGAATATGTCCGGAATATTGTTGCGTTTGGTGTCTTTCTAATAAAAGCAACTACAAAATCACAGCAGTTCGCACGAACGTTGTTACGAACATACGCTTGTTAGAAAATCAAAGCTTTGCGTAATATCTCAAGCACTTTCCTCCTTATCAGATATGTCACGTACAAGATGGATGGGTTGCGAGATGGTTCGTCTAGAACTCATTAGCGTTGCATCATTGCGCGTGACGAAACCGTTGTTGATTACGTTCTGAGATTGCAAGCTTTCCCGTCGGAGTTTTATTCAACACAATCCTTGAACTAGATTATCTTGCTCTTCTCTAATCAGCGCAGCAATTTTCTGCGCGATAGATACTGATTTTTATTTTACCTACGTCAAAAAGTATAAGCAAGTTGAAATGGAAGTGGCACATAGAGTGTGTAGGTAATGGTTTCGGCAGTATACCAGCGTCTGCTGCAAAACAGTAGGCATAATGCTGAGCCGAAGCCATTTTGCTGCTGCAGCACACATCACACCATTTTTACTTTCATTACTTTTCTCTTGTTTCTTTTATTATAAGTACCTGATGTTTATTGTAAAGTGTTGTGCAAATGTGTGTGTTTTGGTGGCAATTAAATAAATGTCTATGTCTATGTCTAAAACCGAACTTGAAGGCCTCATAGCTCAGTTGGTAGTATCTCTGCCTTCTGCGCTAGAGGTTGCGGGTTCAATTCCCGCACAGGACAAACATTTGTGTGATGAATGCGGATGTTTATTCTGTGCCTGGGTGTTAAATATTTATCTATTATGTACCTATATCAGTCTCTGATACCCATAATACAGGCTATGCCTAGTTTGGGATCAGTTGACCGTGTGTGATAAGTCCGGAATATTTATTTAAAAGAACTACCTTAGGGCAGATAGGTTCTCAGTTGAGACGACACACGGGACAGTGCACCGGATGGCCCCTCACTTTATGGAGAGATGACCTAATAAAGGTGCTGGAAGCCTTTGGGTGCAGGCGGTACATCATCGGTTGCTCTGGAAATGTATGTGGAAGGCATATATTCAGTAGTGGACGTACTACGGCGGACATGATGAAGGTAAGTTGGAAATCCAAATGCGATGGCTCCCGTGTCCATTATGTGGCACGTCTGACTTGTTCTTAAAAGTAAAAAGGTGTTTATTTCAGTAAAACCACTAGGATCACTTTGAAACGTTCTAAAAACTAGGTCTGTTTCTCACGACGACACTATGAGCTTAGCTCTACCTAAGTGCTTACTGTGGAAATTTATCTTTCCACGCACTAATATCTGAATCTCAGACGAATAAACCAGCGATTTTTCGAAGATTAATCAGAGAAAAACTTTAGAACTTTAATCTTCAATATGACTATATCCATTGAAATTATAACCGGATCATTTTACAATACAATAACTTTATTTCAGGTAACATTAGAATAAAAAACAGATGGAATTTTTCTTAACCTACGGCCCATAAACACAACACTAACATACTTAGGTAATTATAAATTACACAATTAGTTGCCACGTACAAACTCAGGCCTCATAGCTCAGTTAGTAGTGACTCTGCCTTCTGCGCTAGAGGTCGCGGGTTCGATTCCCGCACTGGACAAACATTTGTGACTAACACAGATGTTTGTTCTGTGTCTGGGTGTTAAATATATATCTACTATGTATATCAGTCTTTGGTACCCATAGTACAGGCTATGCCTAGTTTGGGATCAATTGACCGTGTGTGATATGTCCGGAAAATTTATTTATTTATAATTTACCCCAAATTATCTTAGTTTGGTCAAAGTTTGGTGCACAATTTTACCAAGATCTTTTCCCACGTTTCTCTTATTTCCCACATATTTGTTCAAAGCATTTGTTGAATATCTAATGTGTGACGACGATCCCGATTTTACAAATGTGGCGCCAAAAGTCGCCCCCGGCTTCCTTTTTTCGGCGCGCCCTTGTTTGTTTGATGTGCACTATTGCTTTTTTTGGATATTTCTTTTCTCTAGAGATTTGTGCTTGAGGTATTTCTGTATTCTTTGGTAAACTTAGATTCAGAAACGCACGGCAGTGACTGCGAGATTACAGCGCTGTTAACTACACTCACAAAATGGTGAAGGAAAGCAACATACAACAAACAGGATAGTGTAGATGCTGGGCAAACTTTTTCCTTTTAAAAAAATGTCCCAGACACTAAAGCACCGTTTTGTAAGTTCAAAGTTCTTGAAGTTTAAAAAAAAACAGTTTTTTTATAGCTACTTATATTATAATACTAGGTTATGCCCGCGGCGTTGCTCGCGTAGTACATAGAAAAAAGTAGTCTATATGCTATTCTAAAGGTAAATAACTCTTATCTGTTGACGGCGTGATTGAACCACAAACATTCAAACACCTAAATATATTCACAAGTTTTCGCATTTATAATATTAGCAAGAAGTATGATGAGTTATACAGCGTCAGGTGGAACTTTGAATCTCTCAATCTTCACTAAAGCAAAAGTTTTAATTGAAAATTACCAACACAATAGCAGGAAGCACGGCCTGGATCCAGACGTAACCTCGATTAAAAAGGGCCCTTAAAAAGACTTAAAAATGCCCGATGCATTCGAGCGACCGCCTACCGCAGCCAAAAATAGACTACGAACGAATAACCAGCCAAAATGTACAGCTCAACAGAACCGGCTCTTCACACTACTTTATATTTTATGCTCGTCGATAGACGAGTCATTTTTCTTTGAAATTTCCAGGCTTTAAAGCTCTTTAGCCTGGCTGACTGGTGTATCCGTGTTTACGTCTTGTTGGCAAAGAAGTTATTCCATGAACGTTATCGGTTGAACAGAAGTTTAAATTATTGGGTGCATTTTTCTAAACACAGTTCAATAATTTGCTGTGAAAATTTCTTAGAAACTTATTTTTCTCCTTCGCATATTTCAGTCTACGCATAAAAATACCTTTTACTGTCAAACAGACGGTTAAAAATAGAGATTCGCTAACCTAAGGGTTCGTATCTTTAATCATCGTGAGGGGAATTGGGAGGGAAAATGTAAACAGTCAATTGTATTATTATTATAACAATTTACAGTATTTCCATCACAAAGTGCTGTATTTTTTTCAAATAACAATAATGTCATTCTCATGCCAGTGTGAGTGCATTGAAAAAATCTTAACAACAATGACAGTCGTTCAAGTTTTCACTCCAGTTACACAGACAGCAGATTGACATCAATTTCATAGAAAATGCTTTGATTAATTTTTTGCAACTTCCCGTCAAAATTCCCCTCAAGTCCATTAAATATACGAACCTACAACCAGGGTTCCAACAACCTACAATCGAGGCTCTACCATCGGACCTCGCGTCACCGGAATAAGGCTCATCCACATCTCATCGACACGTGGGTATCTCGAACCACTCGCTTTACGAGATCCTTTCTCCCCCATACGTGCAAATTGTGGAATGAGCTTCCCTCCGGCTAATCTACAAAATGAAGAGCTTTAAGAAAAATACAAAAAGATTTCTCCAGGGCAGGCAACGCATTAGCAATGCTCCAGGTGTTGCAGATGTCAATAGGTGACGGTAACCGCTTACCATCAGGTGGGCCGTAAGACTGTTTGCCTACGTATAAAAAAAAGGTCATTGACTCAGTGGGTATCTAGTCCTTTATTAAATTCCCCTGGTTTATCTGGTCTATAAAATGAGCCTGAAACAGTCAGCTCTCCACTTATTGATTTGATCATGTCTTAGGTTGACTAGGCTGAGAAAATATACCATTCCGGTGCTGGGCAAGCCTACTTCATATTAACATGCCCCATCAGGCACTACAACGTCCAATAAGTGAGTAAAAACATCCACCTGGCGCTGTATAAATCATCTAGAATAAATGTTATAAGGTCCACATTCCTAATCAGTCTGCAAAATAATATTACCTGTTAAAATTATAATGTTCTCTTTCATTTTTTGTTTTAAAATTAGCAAGAATTTGGACAGAACGTACCTATTACCCCGGACGTGGCTGTTGTGTTGTCAACTTTTCTAATGCTCTGGATTTAAGTAGAGTATCATTAACCACTTACTCGTTATTCGTCTCTACAGAGAGCCATTTTACTAAGCTCAAAATGCGCTAACTTCTTAGTCAACGTCAAATTAAAAAAGGTGTTATGTTTTATTTTATTCTCTTAGGAAAACTAACAGCTAGTCAAAAGGATATAAAGTTTAAAGATATCGAGGGCCATTTAAAGGTTTTCACAAATATTTTACAGAGTAGGTATATCATAAGGGTAAGTAGACAAACAAATGCTAGAATAAAGTTAACCGCTAAAGAAGATTAACACACGCTTTAACCGCGCTCAAGAGGTACTATTGTAAATTTCAATAAAATCACTAGGATCCCTTTGAAACGTCCTAGAAACTAGATGAATCATCGCGAACAAGCCTAGAATAATCAGGCAACAAACACGGCTTGGTGTTTATCATTTTTAACCGACTTATAAAAGGAGGAGGTTCTCAAGTCGGCTTTTTTTTTGTGTGTATGTTACTCGATATCTCCGCCAATACTAAACCAATTTTGATAATTCTTTCGCTGGTGTATAGAGTATGATCCCGAGGTGGTCCCATATTAATTTAATTCCTGAGGAATTGCTACTTGTCCCGTAAAACTTAAAAAAAATCATCATATCTTGAAATCACGACTTGCCGAATATTTTTTTTGTCGACGGTTGTATGGTATGGTTATCCCCGCGACTTCGTTCGGTTGCTGCTATAAACTTTACCCTTAGGGTTGTGTGTCGGGAATTCCTTTCTGTGCACCCATACTTTACAACAGGAAGCTACCCTACAAATTCCATACTCCTAGGATTTTGGTTAGGCTCTGCGTTGATTTTAAAAGAGAATAAAACCATTACGTTTGATTGTCAGTCAGTCAGTCAGTACCGTAAGAGTTATTATTGATGATGAATGGATGTCACTTACTTAATTAACGGATTAACGGACTTAATTACTTAATGGATGTTACTTTTGTTTTTTATTCGAAAGTGTAGGTGACCAGTGTCATCCTCAGTATGTAATCAAATCGCCTTTGCGTTTTGCTTACCTAACAACCTTACCTAGGTTGATAATAAAAAAAGAGGTTGATATTAATCTTGTAAATATTCAGGAATTTGAAGTCGGTTTTTAGTTTTTGTAAAAAATATCTTATTTCCGAACCCATCTTATTTCCATTTTTTCCCTTTTTCTCCTGAAAATAAGAATTCTAACTAATTTTAAATGGTAGGAAAATTAGGAGTCAAATTGTTACTAAACACTTTGTTGCGTTACATTATGAATAAGGATTTCATAATGTAAAAATCACAGAATAAGGAGGTACCTAGGTAGGTACCCACGTGTAAATAGTTTATAACATTTTGCAGAAAACTTGCTTAGCAAAGTTTATTATGCAGAGACATAGTGCCTCTAAAAAATATCCAGTCCGCCTAGCCACAACATTCATCAGAGCGCAACAACAAGGTCACCTCGACAACACGGAGGATTGACAACGTCGCATGCCTGTGGGGCAGAGACGGCAACATACTAGTAACCCAGTCCAGAAAGAGATAGCAGCTTTCCCATTGTGCATTCAGAAGAGAACGGATGTGGAGTGTGCAACTCGTGACCCGCGAGAAAGCGGCCCGAGTCTAATCGAATTTGAAATTAGAAGCAATTTGTTTTTAAAGGAATTGATGGTTTTTGGTTGAGGTTGTGGATGATAAAGTAATATTTTATGATGGTACGAAAAAGATCCTACTTAAGTACATACTTAAAATAAATCCATTTAAAGCAAAGTAATACAAAGCAAAGGAGATGAAAATAAAAGTCAGTGGTTTTAATAAGTATTTTTTAGGATAATTCTATTTTGAGTCAAAATAAATTTAGCACAATATTTACCAAGATTAGAAAACTAGCTGCAGTGGTGTGCTGAATGGTGCCTTATCTGTTGTTGCTTTTTCCTAAGCGAACTAAATTTGACAGCGCTAAAATTATAGCCATTATAGTTGTTTCGATGTAATAAGAAAGAGAATGCATAATTTTTAGTGCAAATTAAGTAAGTTAGAGATCATAAGAAAAACGGAATCTACACCAATATCACTATTGCAGTATAGTATTATGTTATCTGTGCTATTGCGAATTGCGAAAATCTACTTTCATAGCTGACTTTGTGGTAGAGGCAGCCTTTAGATATATATTTTTTTATGAATAATTTACGTAACTACCTATCAATATAGTATTTATTAATAAATACTATATTGATAGTTTTATTAATTTTATTAATATTATAATTATATTGTATTAAATTATAAGATTTTATTAATAAAAAAATAATTTAATACAATTAAATTACAATACCATTAACTGTATCCTTCATAACAAAGACGAGAAAACAAGATGAAACTCCTTTACATGATCAAAACCGTCCCACACATTAACTTCTAGCTATAAGTATAAAAAAACAATAAATATAATTTAGTAGAAAACTTCTACACTTCTATAAATTACACTATTTTATAGTTATTGTGTACCAGGAGAGCATGATCGCTTGGAAGTGTTGAAATCTACGACAGGAATCACACGACATTCGCGGCACATTTTAGGCCTACGCAACGCACGGCACTCTGAGTCGGGAGCCGTGTTTCGCCATTTTAGCAATATAATATTCTCCATTTTGTGTACAGATTAACTAAATTTAGTGTTATAGTTTTGTGAAATAAATATATATCTGTATGTTTAAAGTGACTTTTACTGAATAGAGACACGGAGAAATATTTAAATGAAGGTCCCATGTGTATTTTTTTTGTATGGAATACTCACTAATGCAAAATGTTGGTATTTGCCAAATATTCGGGCATGCCTCTGACTACCCGCTGAGATAACTACAAGGATATGTTAGCCTGGAGATCTGAGAGGGTGTCTAGATACCACTAGCGGGGATACATTTTATCATTATTTTTTGAGACTGGTGGCTTGAACCAATTGATTGAGATAGAAGGTGGACAACGGAATTTAAATGGGCGGTATTTAGGTTTTCAGATAAGCTTGTAGTTGACCAACCTAAAGTCAACGCCAACACACAAACGGGCGGTTAGTGAAACCGTCGAGAGCTAGTATTTGAAAACATGTGTCAAAAACATATTATCTTGTAGGTAAAGTCGTTTATCGGTCGGTTGATGTGTTTGGTTAACAGCGGCCTTAGTCATCGCCCTTTCATTGCGAAAGAAGTACTTCAGACTCCTCAGAGGATGCGCTGTGGTCTCCGTGCAACCAACGAATAAAAACAGAAGAGTTATAACCCTGGTATAGGTAACCATATTCCCAATCGATTGACTATATTAATCAGTGGCTAGGAAATCGTTTTTTTTCAGAATCGCGGGTTAGGCCATCCTCCTCTTTAGTTCCGCGTTTTGCTGGAATGTGAAAAGCACTAAGTATTGGCATCGTAATCGCTAATTTGAAGTAAAACATGAATTAATTAATAATGCTCTATTGTACACACCTACCTAACATGCTAGTTACATAGCTATGGCTCAAGCGATTTCGATGAAATAATATATGCTTTATGTTTATTAAAAAAAGGTATGGCTACTTTTTATCCAGGTACCACAGGTTACGTGAGCAAAGCCACGGCCGCCAGCTAGCTTATAATAAAAATGGGATAATCTGGGATTAGTCTGTCTATTAATTACCCTCTTTGTGCGTCCATCAATAAATAATATTGTTATCAGTCATAACAAGCGTGCCTCACAACCCCATGGGAGGGTGAGGGCGGCGTGTTACCATAGATAATGGCATATCAACAGTAGGTACCTATACGATTTGGATATGCATAGGTATCGCTCATGGTTTAAGTTGCCTGTTATCGTTTAGCGTGGTCATCATAGAACTCGCGATCTGTAAATAGACAAATCCTTCTAATAATATTTTATATAAATGCGAAAGTTTGTGTGGAAGTGGAACCATCCAATGGTTGGATGTTTAGATATTTGTTGTTCGATAACGCCGTAACGGCTCAACCGATTTCGTTCAAATTTAAAATAGATAAAGTTATTTACCTAGAATAGCATATAGGCTACTTTTTATGTAGGTACCACGCAAGTGAAGCCGCGGGTGGAAGCTAGTAATATTATAAATGCGAAAGTTTTAATGTTTAGGATTCAATCACGCCAAAACGGCCGAACGGATTTGAATGAAAATTGGCACAAAGATAGATTATAGTCTGGCGGAAGCTAGTAGTCATTTATATAGGAAGTAGATAATTTCTGAAATATTACTTCGAATTCAGCATTTTTTTATCAAATTGAAAAACCAATTTCGCATAGAAACGCAAGAAAAATTGAATCATTCATCAATTTCATTAAATTGTGGTTGGGGAACCCTAAAGCAGCGAGCGACACCCCCACTCGGTCGATACCACCCCGTACCCCTGAACGACACCCCATTTCCACCCCTTAGTAATAAAACCCCGGCGCTTTGAGTGGCTTCGTTAACTGTACGAAATGTATCATTTTGTTTGATCATCTTTTTTCATTTGCTTTTTTTTCCTTTCTATTATGAGATAAAAAGAACAAAATAATTTATCATCATTTGCTTTTAGTTAATTTATCATCATCATCATCATTTCAGGCACAGCTGAAGTCTACTGGGAAGAAGTAGACCAATGGAAAGATGGATGGATTGTATGAGACGATATGAGTAAGAAATGAGTGAATACCTACATGACGGCTGATAGAGGGGAGTGGAAATTAAAAACATGTTGTGCCGACCCCACATGAAGTGGGACAACGGAAGGGAGATGATGAAGCTGAACATGGCCTGCCCCACAGATTTCCAGCAACAATCATTTGTGGGGATTTGCCCATACTGGCCACGATGGGCATGCGGGTTGGCGAGCGCAAATATTTTTGTTGATTAGGAACGCTGCTGCCCATCCTCTAGCTTTTTTCCCTTACTACATCCCCGGGTAGAAATGGAGGGGTCTTTTTTTTATACAAAATAGGCTAACGTTTGACCACAATCTCACCTGATGTTAAGTAATGATGTGGTCTACGGTGTAGCACGTTTGCCTAGAAGAAACCTATTCACTCTGGAACACTTGAAGGCACCCAAATTATAGGTATTCGGAAACACAGACGCCGGCAACGAGTTCCACTCTTTGGCTGTCCGCATTATAAAGGTAGACGCAAAGCGCTTGGTGCGGCAAGGTGGGTATATCAACCATGAACGGATGTCGCGTGTCCGTGCGTCTGGTTGTCCGATGATGGAATGGGGATGGGGGGACTAAATCAAAGAGTTCAATTGCACACTCTCCGAAATGTATCCTATAAAAGACTGATAGGCTGGCTACTCGGCGACGATGATCGAGGCTCAGAAGCTTAGACTCAACTAAGTCATCATTACCTATGAGTCTTTTGGCTCGTCTTTCTATGGTTTCGAGGGCCTCAAGCTGGTATTTGGCTGAACCGTCCCAAAGGTGTAAACAGTACTCCATACACGACCGGACTTGTGCTTGGTACAGATTTAGGCTGTCCCGGTGTGAAGCACTGCCTCACCTTCGACAGTATGCCCAGCTTACCTTAGCCAGCTTAGGGCCTATTCTTCGGACGGAGCCACCACGGCAAATCACCACCGCTTTTAGTTCATTAATTAAACTTAATTAGCTATGAGCTATAGCTCAACGCTATCGCAAGCAAGCCCAAATTGAACTGAATTTATTAATGTGCACATAAAATTAAACAAATAGGCTCATTACTTTTATCTCCTGATCTCCAAGCGATCAGAGAATCTCCGTGTATTTCTCGCATTCCTTATTACTGAAGCAGTGAACAAAAACTCGCTTACGTAGAGCGCTAGAGCCATTCTCATCTTGTAAAAATACTACTTTTGTTTTATTTTATTTTATTTATTAATACCAAAAACGAAGAAGAACCAAGGTCGCTTACCGATATAGCTTTGAGAATTAGCAGGTTGAAGTGGCAGAGGGCCGGCCATGTAGCTCGCAGAACCGATAACCGTTGGGGAACAAAGGTTCTCGACTGGCGACCACGAACCGGATGACGCAGTGTTGGAAGGCCCCCCACCCGATGGACCGACGAAATTGTGAGGGTTGCGGGAAGTCGGTGGATGGAGAAGGCTCAAGACCGTTCGTCGTGGCACTCTTTGGGGGAGGCCTATGTTCAGCAGTGGACTTCATCAGGCTGATGATGATGATGATGATGAATACCAAACAAAAAATTTTGAAACGTACCTAATCACAATTTACAATATTTATATTTACCTATAATTTCGTACCGTGCAAGGTCGTGGAACGAATTCTATTGTACCTATAATATATGTTAAATGTATCACAACAAGATAATACTACAAGAAACATCGAACAATAATCAATATTCATAATAATGGAGGTAGAGAAAAAAGATTGCTGCACTGTAGGTATTCACTACAGTGGAATGATGACACGGTACAATAGAAGATGTAACCAGTCCAATCATTGAGTTAATTATCGTTCAGATACATTCCATAGTGTGTATTATAAATAAATAAATAAATATTCCGGACATATCACACACGGTCAACTGATCCCAAACTAGGCATAGCCTGTACTATGGGTACCAGAGACTGATATACATAATAGATATATATTTAACACCCAGACACAGAACAAACATCTGTGTTAGTCACAAATGTTTGTCCAGTGCGGGAATCGAACCCGCGACCTCTAGCGCAGAAGGCAGAGTTACTACCAACTGAGCTTTGAGGCCAGTCATTATTATGTATTTATATTTGACTAAAATAAGTTTTCGTCAAAAGAGACGTTTCATCAATATATGGAGCCTGAGCCTGCACTGTGTACACTACTCTAAAATATGGCTAAGCAATAAAGTAAACGTATTTAATTGGTTATTTTATTTCAATTGACTTCGTTATAAGGTACATTAAGATTTTCTTCGACAAAGAGAGCAACACACAGCGCTACAAAAAGATGGCGGATGGACATGCGTGAAATGTCATTTTGACAACCTACATTTATCTGACAAAACAAAAACATCAAATCAAACAACATGACATGAAAAATATGTCAATGTCATGTCAAACGCCAATTATAAACACACTATGGAATGTATCTGAAACCAACATGGCGGCCTTCAAATAATGTTCACATAGTAAAAAACTTACCAGAAGAACTATTCTTGTACCATCGCATTTGTCTTCAAATTAATGAAATTGTATTTTTCTTGTAATCTCCTATTTTTTCCTAATTTTTCTATGTAGCGTACATGGACCAGGCCCAGAATGAAATGGCTCCTTTGTGTTAGATTAAATTATTTATAGTAGCTTAACATAGCCAATAGATGGCGCTAGTTGTTGGGTAGCTTCAAAATTATTTAATGGAAGATTAAAGTTATTTGTCGGTAAAAAAATATAATAAACTAGTTATTATAAATTAAGTAAAATATACCTACAATCATTTTTATGTTGTAAATGGTGATAAAATCTGTGGATAAAAGAAAAAATCAGTGGAACAACCAAGGTTACCAACATAGTTCTCAGAATTAGCAAGTTGTCATGTAGCTCGCAGAACCGACAACCATTGGGGAATATTTAAGTAATTTTCAAATTTCAGATATGTGAGGTAACTGGAAGTATGCTAAAGGATTTCCGTTTAATACCGTTTCCATAAAAAAAATATATTCATTTTCATACGTAATTCATTGATTTAGAAGATTTATTTTACGGAACTGTAAGTTTTTAGGCCTTTATATAAATTTCAAGTTGATAGGTAGGTACTATCACCATGAAGTGATCTGTGCCTTGCTTGCGTAAATGCGTAATCATAAAAAGTTATATGTTCGTATTGTTTTGGTTGCAACTGAACAACAGACTGGGTAATCAAAGTCATAAAATGCATGGTTCACCCCCAAAGGATCACAATAAATAAAGAGATGGGCCGGACAGGCTTACTTAGCCGTGTACAAGCGAAACAGTTTCAAAATTGGTAAGGCGGAAATTTTGGTGATAGTACCATAGCCGTCTCTGGGGTTTTTTTTTTTTTTTTGTTATTCCTAGAGAACAATAATTATTATACTCTACATATTATTACAATCTAGCCAAGTAGGCTAATGAGTAATTTGACTTTGACATAGTTTTATAAAGTAAATTATAACTAAGAATGTGTCCAATAGCACTTTTTTTACAGTTTCTATTTAAGGGGAAGACACTTTGTTATTGTGTTCTTTATAAGTAGTCAATCTGGAGAAAATGATCTCGAGAGACCGACATGCGACATACGGACAACAAAGTGAGCCTATAAGGTTTTTGTTGTTTACTGTTGACGTACGAAACCCTAAAAAACAAAAAACCTGTCTGTCCGTCCGCAGTGAGGCGCGGGGCGTTAGGGCCACTCCCCGGGAGGTGTCTTGCAACGCCCCCGCCCCGCCCCCACCCCGCCCTTTCGCTGGCCCTTCGAGGCACTCTTGAGTACTTGAAGGAGGATTATTGGTGAAATTGTGTCATCTTGAAAGTGAATGGAGTGTCTGGTTAGGAGGAGGAAGGGCACAGCGAGATTTTCTCGCTCTAAATTTAAGCACACCGCCTGGAGAGGTACCTCCGCCTTACAGAAGATCGCATTTAAATAAAATTATTTGTTTCAAATAGTGTTGTGTTCCGTCGGTGAGTAAGGTTTCCAGAGCTCTTTAGGGCCCCCCCTAAGCAATGCTCCAGGTGTTGCTGATGTCAATTGGCGACGGTAACCACTTACCATTAGGAGGGCCATAAGCTTGTTTGCCTCATTATAACATTTAAAAAATCCTGAAAGTTAATGGAGTGTCAGGTGAAAGAAACTCATCATAAAACAGTAGCCCATGTGATTTACGATATGAGTATTAACACGCAAGGAGCCTCTAAGAGGCGCACTTTAATCCTTTCACTACACTAGTTCTTTCACCGATGGTCATAGACCCTTTTCAGGTCCACCATACCTCAAGCGGCTCACTGACAATACGTACATTATGTAAAAATTATATGTCTGTAATACCTACATTTATATGTACTATGTACTCTGTAATATGTACTGTGTGTGAAAGCTGAAATAAAAAGATTGAATTGAATTGAATACAGGATGACCAAGAAAGAATCAGTGACACGACAGGCAAGGCAAGTAGATAGGTACCTACCTATTAACTTGAGAGCTTTGCGGAGTACCTAATAGTAGGTAGGTACTCTACTAGAGGAGTTTGCTTACTTACTTTGTTTTTTAATTTTAAGTTTCAGCATCATCATCATTTCAGCCGTCCACTGCTGAACATAGCTCTCCTTAGATTGCCAGTAGGTAACAACCATTTTGGAGTGATTTGCCCATACTCGCCACGCTTAGGCATGTGGGTTGGCGAGTGCAGATAAAGCTATTGTTGTGAATAGGGGACGCTGCTGCCCATCCCCTACCTTTTTTTCCTTAGTCGCCTCTTATGACATCCACGAGTAATAATGGAGGGGCCTATTCTTCTGCCTGGCCCACCACGGCATGGCAAATTGTATGTTTCAAATATTTGCACATGATGCTAACATTATGTATCATCATCATCATCATCATCTCCCTGCCTTTATCCCACTTCATGTGGGGTCGGCACAACATGTTTTTCTCTTCCACTCCCCTCTATCAGCCGTCAAATCAGTATTCAGTATGTGTTCCTGCGGTGAGTAAGGTTGCCAGAGCTCTTTAGGGGGGGAGGGGTTCGGCAGACAACGCATTAGCAATGCTCCAGGTGTTGCTAATGTCAATAGGCGACGGTAACCACTTAGCATCAGGTGGGCCTGTTTGCCTCCGTATAACATTAAAAAAAAACTCTCCTTTCTTACTCATGTCGTCTTTCACACAATCTATCCATCTTTTCTTTGGTCTACCTCTCCCCTTATATCCTTCCACATTCATATTTAACACTCTTCTAGTCACATGGCATTCTTCCCTCCGCATGACATGCCCATACCACGCTAACCTTTTGCTCTTCAACTTCTCAGTCACTGGCGCTACTTTCAAACTTACTCTGATGTACTCATTCATCATCACTAATTCAGCCGTAGGACGTCCAATGCTGAGCATGGCCTACCCGTCAGATTAAACGTCTAGAAAATTCCTATTATGTGGGGGAATTTTGACCTAACCGTCAGATTTCCAGAGCATTTTCCTACCATGTGGGGGAATTTGTTTATACTCACCACGCGAGCGGGTTGGCGCAGTTAGAGCTATATTTGTGAAAAAGCGGTTTGGCGACCACAGTAAGCTATCATTGTGAAGCTACTCCAGACTATACTACCTAGTTAGTCCAATTTTTTTTTGACTTGCCTCATAGCTCAGTTGGTAGTAACTCTGCCTTCTGCGCTAGAGGTCGCGGGTTCGATTCCCGCACTGGACAAACATTTGTGTGATTCACAGATGTTTGTTCTGTGTCTGGGTGTTAAATTTAAATATATATCTATTATGTATATCAGTCTCTGGTATCCATAGTACAGGCAATGCCTAGTTTGGGATCAGTTGACCGTGTGTAATATGTCCGGAATATTTATTTTATTTATTTATTTTAATTTGTGAGTAACAGCATATTTATGGTGAGGTTATTTTTTGTTTTCGTGATAGTTAAGTTACAGATATACATAGGACATAGGTCGCACAGCGAGCTATGGAACGGGCAATGCTTGGAGTTTCTTTGAAGGATAAAATCCGCAACGAGATTATCCGACAGAGAACAAAAGTCATCGACATAGCCCAGAGAATTGGCAAGCTGAAGTGGCAGTGGGCTGGCCATGCCGAAGAACCGATAACCGTTGGGGTAAACGAGTTCTTGAGTGGAGACCACGTCTAGGCAAACGTAGTTTGGGGCGCCCTTGGCTAGGTGGAGCGATGACCTACGAAAGGCGGCGGGCAGTAAGTGGATGACAAGGGCCGAACACCGGGCTCAGCGGCGTGTATTGGGGGAGGCCTATGTCCAGCAGTGGACTAATTTGGGCTGATGATGATGATGATGAAGTTACAAAGAAATTGTACCATTTATTTGAAATGAATTTATTTGGCCGTGGTGGCCCCGGCTGAAGAATAGGCCCCTCCATAACGCATATCCGCGGATGTCGTAAGAGGCGACTAAGGGAAAAAAACTAGGGGATGGGCAGCAGCGTCCCTCATTTTAACAACGATAGCTCTAACTGCGCTCGCCAACCCACATGCCCAGCGTGGTTAGTATGGGCAAATCCCCCCACATGATATGGAATTCACTCTGTCTGTGGGGGAGGCCATGTTCAGCAGTGGACGTCGTACGGCTGAAATGATGATTTGAAATAAACATTTACATTACTTTACACATTTTGTTTAGTTTTAAGTTTTTTTAGAAAGTAAGTGTTACAGTTTTAGATAACTTGTTTCCGAGCATCCTGGCTGTCTCGCCCCGCCCCCCGACACGCCTTCACTAGCCCTAAACTGAGGTCGAATACACAGTTGGCTCTATTTTCTTTCATTCCACATAATTTGAGTCCATCCATAATTTTCGCAGTCAGCTCAATCCATTGCTAAAATGGCCATGGTACTGCCGTCAGGTGAAGATGCAATTTTGATACTCAAACGTTGGTTTCATAAAAGCGTTTCAGCAATGTCTTGAAGTCTACACATACTTAACATAATTGTGATCTATAATATAAATAATAGGTAAATGATCGGGAGAGCGAAGCGAATGAGATATCCGAGTTCTGTTGGACGAATTGGTATTGTGAATGAATTTTGTCCTGCGATAACTTTCGAATGGTTAATCCTACTTTCATGTTTTTTTTAATGTGAAGCAGAAACACAAGTAGAGTTCAATTCTAGCAGAGGTTTTCGATAAAGGGGGTGTTTAAGTTGTGGGTGGCAAATGGAATAAATTAGCATTTTTTTTTGTTCATCGGCTTAGCATGATATTTTACTGATTCTTGGCACTAGGTATACGATTTGCCTAAAAACCCTCTCGACCTTCCTATCATTTTGGGTTTTACAAAATTGGGCTCTACAAAAGTAGCCCCGCCCCACGACCCGCCCCTCTCTTCGCTGGCCCTTTGGCCAGACCACGTTGTCTTGAAGTCTTCCAAAAATCACTAAATTTGAGAAGAGGCAGCCTTCTAGTCCCGACCTTGGTAATCATGCCTAATGCTGTTGGCTCGAATCTCTGATTACTAGCACGCAAAACTGGTGCTCCTAAACGTTGAAAAAAACATAGAGAGACAAGTTCAGTTTTATGTGAGGTAGGGAACAGCGTATTTTCTTGCTCTAACTTAGAGCAGCCCGCCTGGGAGGTGCCTCCGCCAGAAGATCGCAGCCAAATAATATTATTTGTTTCAAATATTGTTGTGTAGGAACACAACCTTACCGCTCCTGCGGTGAGTAAGGTTGTCACAATGTTGTTGCATCTACCAATATCATAAACACTCTCTAGCCTAAGGTTTGCTGGAGGAAAACTCTTGTAAGGTTAAGCTCGCCTATGTATAACTTTTTAAATAACCTTGTTCTGTATATGTGTGCAATAAAGAATCACAGAGAATTCCAACAAAGAACGTATAATATTGCCTACTGAGGCCTGAGAAAAAAAGAAGTGAATAGGTAGTTCCGTTTTTATGGTGTCACGTGTAGCTCTCCTTAAAAGAGCGGCAAGCTTTTCGCAACTCACCGCTGACAAGTGAATAACTCATGAACATTACGGACTCGGACCTTTGAGTGCTACAAAATCGACTAGAAAGAAACGACTTCCAAATTCCTTGAAAGTTATTTCCTTGCACATTGAAATGAGCCACAAATGGCTACCACTACCTGAAACGCGTTCCTACCTATTCAAGGAAAAAAACAACCATGCATTGACCATAGCCAATCTTCCCTTGGCACAAGGCGCGGAGGGGCGATGGTGTGGGCGTTCCCACTATCTGTAGAGTGGGGCTCGTGGCCCATCGCCTGCGGTTTCTGCGCTCCTGGTACTTCTGAGTCGATTTTACCTGCGGAATCGGATGCTTCGTGCTCCGTACCTGGGGACAGAATCTGTTCAAAGTTATTTTTGTAATGTTTACTTCAAGAATATAGAAAGCTTCAAGAGTGCCTTTCCTTTATATAGTGTAAAATGTAATTATTTTATTCTTTATTTTTCATAGCTGAACTGTTGTTTCGGTATAGAGTTAGTTTTTCTGGGGATTGTGTAATAAGTCCGACAATTTTTTTTATTTTTTTTCGAACGGATTTTTATGCTGTGGGTCTCTTACGACCACTGCCGGCTACACCGGGCTAGGCTCCGATAAAATTCTACTTCAGGGTAAGATTATCTCCAGTTACATAAAACCTTAACAATTCATCTTTTTTAAAATTATAAAACAAATATCCAGTTGCATTGGTTTGCAAACATTAAATAAAATAGTCGGTATAATTAAAAAAAAACCCAGAATTTCGTGTGTGAAACTTTTGTGGAATGCCCTGTTATAAGTAACAATGGCGGAATCGCTATACTTTACCATGCTCTCTATCATCATCATCATTTCAGCCGTACGACGTCCACTGCTGAACATGGCCTCCCCCACAGACAGAACGAATTCCTAATCATGTGGGGGGATTTGCCCATACTCACCACGCTGGGCATGCGGGTTGGTGAGCGCAGTTAGAGCTATCGTTGTTAAAATAGGAGACGCTGCTGCCCATCCCCTAGCTTTTTTCCCTTAGTCGCCACCACGGCCATCTATATCGCTTATGCTCTCTATATCGCTTACTAATTTGATCGCCATAAGTTCATCGTTCTAGCTACCTCCAAAGTTATATGTCTAGTGTCCATGTGGACTTCAAGAGCTAGGGTTCTTGTCAAGGACCAGGCTCAGGGTAGCCGAACCGACGACCGGCAGTGTGGCCGCAAACTTATGGAAGAAAATTGCTCAGAAAACTAATGGGACTGCAAAGAAAATACAAAAGAAAACCGGAAATCTATAGAAGTCTCGTAATTGTATTATCATCATCATTTCAGCCGTACGACGTCCACTGCTGAACATGGCCTCCTCCACAGACAGAGCGAATTCCTTATCATGTGGGATTTGCCCATACCACGCTGGGCATGCGGGTTGGCGAGCGCAGTTAGAGCTATTGTTGTTAAATGAGGGACGCTACTGCTCATCCCCTAGCTTTTTTCCCTTAGTCGCCACCACGGCCATCTATATCGCTTATGCTCTCTATATCGCTTACTAATTTGATCGCCATAAGTTCATCGTTCTAGCTACCTCCAAAGTTATATGTCTAGTGTCCATGTGGACTTCAAGAGCTAGGGTTCTTGTCAAGGACCAGGCTCAGGGTAGCCGAACCGACGACCGGCAGTGTGGCCGCAAACTTATGGAAGAAAATTGCTCAGAAAACTAATGGGACTGCAAAGAAAATACAAAAGAAAACCGGAAATCTATAGAAGTCTCGTAATTGTATTATCATCATCATTTCAGCCGTACGACGTCCACTGCTGAACATGGCCTCCTCCACAGACAGAGCGAATTCCTTATCATGTGGGATTTGCCCATACCACGCTGGGCATGCGGGTTGGCGAGCGCAGTTAGAGCTATTGTTGTTAAATGAGGGACGCTGCTGCTCATCCCCTAGCTTTCTTCCCTTAGTCGCCTCTTACGACATCCGCGGATAGGTAGATATGGAGGGGCCTATTCTTCTAGGGCTAGGTGTTGTGTAGACCCTAAGTAAGCGACCGTGAGGTCTTACTCCACAGGTCCTATCTGAAAACCAGCGCTGTTACGCCTCGGCGGAGCAGCAATAAGCTGAGATAGGACCTTTTTGACCCATGCCACTGCAGCGTAGACATTTCTCGCCATAAGTAGGTATCACCAGTTGGCACCCACTTGATAGGTGGGTTAGGCGCCTGCTTTTCTGTTAATGTGTAGTTTATTAAGTTTGTAAGTTTACTGTTAGCCTACCTACCTACTAAGTGCCTAAGCTGTTTGTTTATAGTGATTGTAACCTACTGTGGTCTCTTCCGATTGTTTTTATCTCTGTCTGTGCTGTATTTGTGTGTGTCGAATAAATGATTTATCTTTCTATCTAAGCCTCTTTAGATGGAGATATTTTCTCGCTTGGAAGACGCGATTCTAGAAAGGAAGCATGTAAACTATAGTCACAATTATCGCGTATCGAAGAGCCCTAATCATCTCGCCTTGGAATATTACGTAGAAGAAGAAGAAGTGAGTATTTATTGTATTGTATGATTTATGGCTTGAAAGCGAGTTCTTGTTTATTGCTAATTCTCGCTTGCGTTTGCTTTCTTGCTTGTTATGTTACTGATTCTTTTTTGTCACCTGTATTAGGTCAGTGAACAGGTTGGGGTATGGTGGCTCATAGGCTTCGGCGGCGGCACCGGCGGGTGACCGCCGCCTACTGACAAGCCTAGAGATGGCGCGCGCGGAGGTCCCGCGTGCCTCTCGCAAGAGATATGCGGAACTAAAAGAAGATGTGGCTCTACTAGCCAACGACGTCGGGGCCATGGATGAATGCGCAAGCGTACCCACAGCTCTGACCAAAGTCGTGAAGATGGACCCCGTTGGGTTTTAGTCGTTAAGAGTCCGACATAATCCTTCCGTTGCACCCGCAACGGGAGGATATCCAGGAGGATTTCCCAAAGATAAAAAAAAAATGGTGGCTCGAAAAAGGCCTATGGTCGTCAGTGACAGAATCAGTGTGGTGAAAGGATTAAAGTGCGCCTCGAAGAGGCTCCTTTCGTGCATATGTCATGTCTTCGAATTTTTAGATTTTCTCACGATGTTTTCCTCCAGCGTTTGGGGCACAAGTATAGTAGAAAATCCATTAGTGCGCGACCGGGACTCGAACCCACGACCTATGGATCGGAAGTCGGCCTTTAATTCTTACTCTGTATTTAATTTTGACAAGTATCCTAACAAAAAGTATGTGCCTATTGTAATGTTTCCTATATCTTTATAATAAATGTTACTTATTATTTCGATTTATGCTAAATACGGAAATGTCAAGAGTTCTTTTATATGTGTTTCATCATCATCATCAACAACCTGTAGAAGTCCACTGCTGGACATAGGCCTTCCCCAAAGACTTCCATGACGAACGGTCTTGAGCCTTTTCCATCCACCGACTTCCCGCAACCTTTACAATGTCATCGGTCCATCGGGTGGGGGTATATGTGTTTAGTTTAAAATAATAGTTTGCCATGCTCGAAAAGAGTGAAAAAGTATTTAAGTGATGATCTCTCAGTAACACTTATTTCTGCAAATAATCATCTTAAATCTTGAGGTTTACACTTACATAGCACAACAGAAAGCAATGTCCGTCCGTAAAAATAATCTGTTGAACAACCGGTATGTTTGTGAACACTGGCCTCAGTTGTTTAATTAAAACAGTGAGCTACAATAACAATAGTGTTGAGTTCATTATGACGTATAACAGTGCTTGTTTACGACTTCGATAAGGAAGTAGGTAGGTATATATGCGGTATGCTAACTTCATTATTAATTACATTTCCTCCGTCTTGTGTTCGAAGCATGTGATGCTTCCTATCTACATTTACATAAAATATATGCTTATAAATTACTTATAATGCGGAAGAAGACAAATACCTCCACATACCTTTTCGTTTTTATTTCTTGCTCAATGACAAAACGGCTACACCAAGCCAAGTAATCATTATGAGGCCTGTCCCCCAAGCACGAATAATTATCGATAACATTACGCTACAACACGATAGCTTTATGTAATCTGCGTCTTGGTCTGCGTCTGGATCAGTGGTGCAATTGTGTAAGCATAATGGTAATGAAGATCGTATCACAGATAACATAATACTATATCGTATCTTTGAAGGTAATTTTAACAATCTTAACAACATTCAAAAGATTCCAAACTTGACAAGGGAAAACTTTAAGACCTTAGCTTCTTCCTTTTCATGAGTTAAAAACTTCAGATGTAGCTAGAATTGTTAAAACCATCCTTAGAATTGCGATCTTCATTACCATTTTGCTTACACAATAGCCTGGCAGGTCTGCGCAGGATTAGTATATATATACTTACTTGACGCTTATCGTCATATTTTAGACAATTCACACAATATCTTTATAAATTGTTGCCTGTGTGTTATTCTGATGTATAAGCTATATTATTGTGAAGTTTCATTAAAATCCATTCAGTAGTTTTTACGTGAAAGAGTAACAAACTTCCATCCATCCATCCATACTTACAATTGGTAGGATAGGAATAGAATAGAATGAATATTTATTTGACACATAAAAACACAAAGAAGAACAATAAAACAAGAAAATTAGGTGTACCTATGTATAAACAGTTGTGAAGTGGGACATAAGCAACAATGTAGGTACGACAGATAGGTAGGTACCATTGTCCCAAGACATAGTCTCTCCTCTGCGTGGTTGTGCGCCAAATAGGTCCCATCTCAGCATAGGTGCCGGTCCACACCGGATAGGAAGTAGGATATTAGCCAATCATTTCATTTGGATTTCAAGCATCGCCGATGGCATTGGCTATTTATTATTTGGTTGTTTGAATGGTTTGTGACCGGGCCCTGGACATTATTATCAGTTAGACTAGACTAGCATAATTCAATTGTGATTTCATCGTTCTGGAGATAGTCCAAACATCTCCTTTACTTGATAAAATAATCTAAATACGTAATATTCAAGCGGAATTCTCACTTGCTCGCGTTATTCTTTGTAAGCGAGTATCATCGTCTTTTATATCTATATCGAGCGCTGTCCCATCGACGGACATAAACTGGCGATTCCAAGGAACGGAACGTGCTCTCCGTGTTTATGAATCTATTAACCAGTCAAGGTGACTGGATCGATGGAACCGCGCACACTCCTCAGCGCCGCACCCACGTGGCCGTCAACAGATGGCGGTAGCATCCACTGCGCATGCCTCAGTCTATTGAGCGCGCGTTACACACGGACGCACTTTAAAATACCACACCCACGCACACCAACACAGGCCAATGTTTGTCCGTAACCATACGGCTTCGTATCACATCCGCGGCGCGTAATGACGCAAGTCGGCTCTATAAATAATCTTTGAAGTCTATGTTAAAGGTGGTAAAGTATAAATTTGCACGATACTCATTTGACGGAATCCACAGAAGTGGTCGAGTGAGTGTTCCGCCGAAGTCAATTAACGTCGCTTTTCTGGTTGTTGTTTGAAGTTTGATAAGCTACCGGTTTGATTAAACACAGTTTCAGCCTTGGCAAAATATTTCATTACGAATATAATATTTATTGTTCGAGAATTATAAAAACAAGTAGTTATAAATAGACAGGCAAATTGTGAATAAAAATATTGTAGGAAGAACCCTGTATTCGTCAGTCGTTAATATTTTTAACCGACTTCAAAATGGTGGAGGTTCTCAAGTCAGGTGTTTTTTTTTTGTGTGTATGTTACTCGATATCTCCGCTAATACTAAACTGATTTTTATAATTCTTTCGCTGGTGTATAGAGTATGATCCTGGGGTGGTCCCATATTAATTTAATTCCTGAGGGATTGCTACTTGTCCCGTAAAACTTAAAAAAACGTCATCATCTCTTGAAATCACGACTTGCCGAAATATTTTTTGGTGACTGTTGAATGGTATGGTTATCCTCGCGACTTCTTTCGGTTGCTGCTATTTTTACATAAACTTTAACCTTAGGGGTTGTGTGTCGGGAGTTCCTTGCTGTGCAACCATACGTTACTATGGAAGCTACCCTGTAAATTTCATACTTTTAGGATTTTGGTTAGGCTCTGCGTTGATTTTCAAAGAGAATAAAACCACTACGTTTGATTGTCAGTCAGTCAGTCAGTACCGTAAGAGTTATTATTGATGATGAATGGATGTCATTCTTACTTTTGTTTTTTATTCGAAAGTGTAGTTTTCATTTTTCTCTAGCTCATAATCCCCAGATCAGACTGCCATTATTTTCATAGACGTCAGTAATTTGTTTTTCTTTATTTTATCCTCATACGACGGCTCATACGACGGCTCACGACGACGGCGGCGATTGAAGATTCCTACTTTACATTTTGTGGACGATCTCGATGTTTCAAAACTTTCTCTCGCAAGATCTGTGTTCAAGCACTTTATTATACAATAGCTGTTCAAATTCAAACACGAAACTTCGCGTTCAATGGCATTGCCATACAACTTCATCGTTCTTTATTGCCGGAAAGTTACCGTCTGCAAACTTCCATCGGAGTTCGCGAAAATTTATGATATTTACTGCACTTTGTACGAAGTTTGTTCGTAACAAACTATTTGTTCGGCTTGGATGTCACCCAACTTTGTCGGACGGAGTAATTTTAAGTGCTGTTAGACAGTCTTCTACATAAAGTATCTACCTTGGAATTTTTGACCCCCTTTTAATAACACAGGTACGTGATGCCGATGTTGCTATGGTGACCCAAATGACTGTTTTCAAGCCCTTTGGTAGGTAAAAGTCGAATAAATTAAGAGTGATGACTGATGATGAACGAGAAACATTTCTTAATTTTTAGTTGGATACTTTTAGACCCAAAATTCTATGTGACTGTACATTTTACTGATTGGATCCGTGTAATACAAAACATGCTCAAACAAAGCCAGTTTTCTTACCGAGTAGTGAAACCAGATAAAAGTAGATAAGAAAAAAACGTCACCAGTGCGCCATATGGTGCGCAGTTCGGTGACAAGTACTAGGGGAGCATAACGTACAAGAAGTTTATTGAACGAGAACAACGGAAGCCGAGCGGGAAAATGTCTCGTGATATTGCGATTGCAACGCACATAGCCAAGGAATGTCATTGTGTGCGGCTCACGGGCTGTTGACATTGTTATCGAGATAGAGTTTTAAAAGGAACTGTGTTTATTCGAAGTTTATTCATTCTAATTTTTTTTTTTTTTTTTAAGCAATGGAATAAATGGCCATTGTATTTTCCTTTAGATTTTAAAATAGGAACAGCTTTAGAATGGGTTTAACTTTAGATTAAGTTCTAAGCTTAAATTATAAGTACTTATTTGCACAAATGTCTTAATTGTCCTTGTTTATTTACATATCTCTCATAGAATAATGATTGCTTATTGTGTATTGTATGTTCATAAATACCTACACTATGTAGCTTATTAGTCATTTTGTAAATTGGACTTCTTGGAATCCAGTAATTCGTTCGAGAGGGGATTCGATGCGGGTGGGCGGAGGTGCCATTATTCAATGGGAGGTGTTAATTCTGGCATTTAGCTTTATATTATTGTGGTTTGTTTTGATTATCCACTTTATATTGTACCAGCGAGAGGGATCATTAATCATAATGATCTGTCGGTCAATCTGTGGGTGGTAGGTATTAATGTTACTACTCTGACTACATATAAATAGGTAGGTACTTTACTAAAGTATTTCAATGTTATGTATTGACGTCACATATAGTTCTTATATCTTTGTTTATTCATCACTTACAATATGTATGATAGCATGCCAGTTTATATGGTAAATCAGCATCCGCTGCATTTTCATTACCATTATAGAAATTATGAATAAATTTGTTTTTGTTTAATAAATGATTGTAATTTAATTAGCGGCGATGGGCTTGCAACCCGTCACGTATAGAATACTCCTACTAAATTTAGGCTATGTAGGCATGTGCCAAAATGTATGGACGTGCCTCTCACTACCCCCCTTCGATATCTTCAAGGATCTGAACTCCGTGAGATCTGAGACGTAGACTACCATGTGATACGATCATTTAAATTTACCATTGTTAAAGTCGAGAGCATATAATTTAATTAAATAAAAAAATATTGCAGTTGAAAGTTTATTTGTACCTATAAAGAGCTTTATATTGTTCCGGGGAAGTAAAGCCCTGCCTGACATTATTATTTCAACAGCGTAAAGTAAAGACTTCTGTAAGCCTTTCAATCTGTTCTGATCCTCCGCCCGCGAATGCAAACGTTATCAAAAGTTTCCTTCGCGATCCAAACAAAACTAACATCTGCCGTTTTCTCAGGAACGTGCCCCTAATCGCTTGGCAGGCACAAAGGAACCATACGGTGTTTAGAACGGGACAGGCATAGCTGGAGCTAATGCGGAAGAGAGGGATGGTAGCAAACCGGAACATTACACAAGTCCCGTCTCGGTTGACGGGCCCCGAACAAAATGAATGGTCGAAGAGATTAAAACGCCGAAGCCAAGCTCGATTCACTCCTGACCGGCTTTTAATGTGAAATGAGCTTTATTTCACTGATATTCGATCTAAAATAGCACAAGAGGCAAATAATACTTGCAGCTCGATTACTGACGGCGCTGATTGTTCAAAAAGGATTTGAACTTTATCACGCGTATTTTACGTGTCAAAAATCATTGCTTTGTACATCCTCCAATGTTTGTTCAACCATATCGCCAGAGTGAAACTTCTGTGTGGTAATATTATTTAATGCATGCCATAGCATCGGAATGAATGAAAGTAATAAAAAGGTATAATTGCGTAACACGAGGCTAGTGGGAAGTTGAAATTAGAGATGATGATGATGACGCGTACGATTTGGAACTGGTAATTATTGAAAACTAGCTTCCGCCCGCGGCTTCACTTGCGAGGTAGGTACCTACGTAAAAAGTAGCATTTATGGTAAGTAGTATAAGATGATCTAAGCATTTTTGTTATACAATACAATACAATACAATACAATAACTTTATTTCAGGCAACAATAGAATAAAAAACAGATGGAATTTTTCTTATACTACGACCCATATAGATATATACCTTAAAGACTAACATACATAATAATAAACACAATTAATTGCCACGTAGAAACTGCGACGTGGGACGCGAATTGTCATTGGCAGTAGGTATCCGCCCGCGGAAGCGACGGAACACAACACCCTTCGGCCAGAGATCTTCTTTTAGGTAGGTCGAAAGATGTTCGGTCGGTACCCTCACCACAAAGGAGTTGAAACTGACTCTGTGGCGGGACTCCAACCACATGTTATTCTAGGTAAAAAAACTTTATCAATTCCATTCCATATCATCGATTTTCAACAAGACAATAATAAAAACAACACAACGCGCAATGGAAAGAAGCATAGACAAGACAAGCTGATAGACAAACAAAGAAGTGAGACCATTCGAAGGAAAACTAATGTCATAGATGCTTTGAAATACACCCAACGGCTTAAATGGAAATGGGCAGGCCATGTAGCGCGCCTACAAGACATGAAGTGGACACGAATAACAACGAAATGGTCTGGCTGGTCCAACCGGAAAGAGAGCAAGAACGCTGGGCCGATAAAATAAGAAAATTGCAGGGCAAAATTGGGAAGAAAGGCGAATGATAGAATAAAGTGGAAAAACTTGGAGGAAGCCCATAACCGAGAGGGGCTAGCTAATTCTTAAATTAAATAAATGTATAATTATGTTTTTAGTAGTAAACAATTAAGTAATGTTAGTTATGGGACAATTAAGGGTATATTATTATTATTTATAGGCCCACGAATACTAATATTTGGTATTGATTTCAAGTTGATACCTTTAGCCGTTTCCGAGAAAAAAGGGTCTTGAAAGACAGACAGACGGATAATAAAGTGATCCTATAAGGGTTCCGTTATTTCCAAACGAGGTACGGAAACCTAGAAGTGACAACTTTCAAAAGTGGTAGATGAAACTTTATTGCCAATTGTAGAATAAGTTACTTTCGGGCAAAGTATCAAAATAAGTAATCACATTGTAGAATAATTTCTAAAGATCAAAGAATAAAAGTTCATTCTACGCAAAGTGTTTTCAGTGATTCAATTAAAGGACAGGAAAAAACAATCAACTGTGGCAAAATGATTCATTGTATTTCAGTAATCTCCGCTCTGCTCTTCGATGGGCAGGCTCTTTAGCAGGAAGTAATTGCTTTCCATGCAATTAATCAAACGTGATGAAATCTGGATCAAAATTTATGCTCCACGGTTTATCTTGTGGGGATAGTGGAATTTTAAAAGCACGTGGTGTTCTTGATTTGCATAGGATTTTGAAGCATAAAAATAACAATAAAGAGATGAAATTGCTGTGCGCTGTGAAAGATTAGTACAGAGATGCTTCTGAATTGTATCCTCTATCACGCAGGAATTAAGTTTATTGTTGCATGGTTATGGATGCTATGCTTTTATTAGGCTTTATGAATAATTATTAGGGTTTGGTTATTCGACTGCAATTAATTATTTGTATGAAAGTTTGATCTATCCTTTGTTCAGGAAAATATTCGAACGCGCGCGCGAAGTGAGCGAAAATCTGTGTGTATGTCTACAGCTTACACATAACGAATTTCTGAATTCTGAGTATGCAAATATTTAGTGCATAATTGGTGCAATCTGAAAATCCAATTCAAAATTTAGGTGCCAAAGAGGTTTCTGAGATATGAGCCAAAAACTATGTGTCAGCTGGAGACCCGGGTCTACAGCTTGCACATCCAGTACTGCCAAACGGCTGACGCGAGAGCTTTGAAAACTAGCCAGATATTTAGTGCCAAATTAGTGCCAAAGGTACTAAAAATTTCAGGCCTGTAGCTTAAAAGGTTTCAGAGATATGAGCCAAAAACTATGTGTCAGCTGGAGACCCGGGTCTACAGCTTGCACATCCAGTACTGCCAAACGGCTGACGCGAGAGCTATGAAAACTAGCCAGATATTTAGTGCCAAATTAGTGACTAAGGTACCAAAATTTTCAGGCCTGTAACTAAAAAGGTTTCAGAGATATAAGCAAAAAACTATGTGTAAGCTGTAGACCCGGGTCCCCAGCTTACACGTTTCGTTACGCCAAACCGCTGATCAGAGGGCAATAAACTTTAGGCAGGATTTTAGCTCATAATTAGTGCCTAAGGTACCAAAAATTTCAGGCCTGTAGCTGAAAAGGTTTCAGAGATATAAGCAAAAACAGTTTTCCCGCCAAAAAAATCAAATAAAGTTATTGAAAATCGGCTCATTGCGGCGTTGCCACTTCGCTTCAAACGACTTTAAACTTTATTTACATGTCACGAAGATTGATTTTGGTATTTGATCATTAAAAAAGTTAATTTGGTTTGTTGAGTTTAGTCTAGGAGCTCGGAGGATAAAATAGTTTTCAGCCAAAACATACCGTGTTGCCATCGATGTAATCGTATCTCGTAGACTTACGTCTTGATTGATGATGGAAGTCAGAGGCAATCACGACGACATCATCGCCCTGAGTCAAATTCTTTGTCAGTGTCGGCAAGTTATTTATAATCTCTCTGATAGGAGCACCTGGCTTACAAATGGATAGAACAGATTGGTAGTCATTATTATGTAAGTGTATAAATTCTCCAAGAGATTTTCCGTATGTATCGCACAATATTAGCATTTTCTTAGGTCTATTTTGTGAAATTACGGCGGTATCCTCAGCTTTATAGCTTTACAGCTTTATAGCTTTATAGCTTTATAGCCCAGACTTATGTCTGGGTTCATGGTTTTCGGTACTGTTATTCGTTTGGTTTCCAGTGTTCTCCTCTGTCGTTAGCTTCTCTACGGATCGAAGTCCTATTCTCGTAGTAATCCCGTTGTCTTCTTTATTCTTTATTGTCACGACCTGTTTTGTTGCTATTGATTCACTCGTTTTAGTCCGTCTTGTTTTTGTCTTCCCTTTTTTCGCTACTAATTTTTTTTGTATTTTTCTTTCTATTCTGTGAGTCTTTATCATGTTTCACTTGTTTATTCAATGTTATTCTATTTTTACTTAAGTTCTTGGTCTTTGCTGCAGTTTTAATATCTACGGTGTGTCTAGAACTTTTTAATTTTATGTTAACACTTTGGAGCTCAATTATTTGGCTTATTAAATTGTCCAATTCTTCATTAAGTATTTGGGTGTTCTCATTGGTTTCCAACAGGAGCGTTTTTTGTAGTTGTTCGAACAGCGCTGCATTATTTTCGTGCAAACGTATTACGTTTAATGCTTCTTCATATTCATTGAGATCTGCAGTTCGTCGCTCAATCATCTCTTTTAGCTTATTTCTTTCCGTTTCAGTCTCTTGTAATTTTATTACTTGTTCTGCAAATGCTACTTTGAGTGACCCATTTTGCGCCAAGAGATTTTTATAATCCTTCGCGCAGTCGTCTTGTTCCTTTAGAAGCTTCAAATTAAAGTTTTGTGCTTTTTGTATTTCAGCGGTCAATTTTCTAATTCTACGGCAACCTGGTTTCTTGTTTGGGGCATTCTGGTACAGTCACTGGAACGATCAGAAAACGCAAAAAGTCGATTCGGATGAAGAGATACGATCCAGGGCACGTCGTTACTGACGATTATTGAGTCCACCGCCTCAACCGCTACGCCAGCGGTACTTTACTTACAGCGACGAAATAAGTGTAGAGGTTGAAAGAACTATTTCTTAGAGTCGCAGATCGTTGTAATAAAAAAATCGACCGTCATTACACTTTTTTGCACACCCTCAGTAGCTTTTTAGTTCAATATGACTCTATTGATAAAAAACTTTTATTTAGTCATTATAACGAGGCACTTACGTATAATATTGTGACGCGTTCGTTATTTTGGTTGTTATAATTTTTGAGAATAGATCGCTAAAATGGTTTAAGGTAAACATCATGAAGAAACCAGAGGTTTAGTCAGCTCGCACACTACGAGTACTTACGTGTTAATAGGAAACAATACAATGCCACAAATCTAGGCCCCGATCGCGCTAAATTTTTGCTTGTGGCGCTCTGCGGTATATTTTAAGGGATGAAGATGAAGTTTTCCAAACGCTGGCCATTAGATAAAACAGAATCGAAACCATTGTGTAAGTATCATCATCATCACCTATTTGAGTCCACTGCTGTACATAGTGTACCTACCACTAATTAGAGGAGGATAACTCGAGTCAGTGACCGTGGCGGCCCCGGCTGAAGAATAGGCCCCTCCTAACCTCCTACCCGTGGATGTCGTACTAGGCAGGCGAGTAAGGGATGGGCAGCAGCTTCTCCTATTTTCACAAAGATTTTTAAATTTCCCCCACCCCCATCACAGGAAGTCACTCCGGAAATCTGTGGGGGAGGCCGCTGTTCAGCAGTGGACTTCAAACGGCTGGAATGATGATGATGAACTCGAGTCAGAACACGCATCCAGATCGAATCACAGGGTACTGAGCCGCAGGTAAATGGATCACGCCGCTCCCAAGCAGCTGAAGCAGCTCAACGGCTCAAAGTAGTTCTACTTCATCTGCGATTCATGCGACCCTGACCCTGATTAGAAACGATTTCATACGACAACAATTTGTATTATTTTCAACACTATTAAGCCCATATTAGAAAAGCTGACCCGTTTGATGAACTGATTGCTAGTACCTTATTGCATTGTTTGCTTCACTTTACCTGATTCATCTGAAATCATTCATAGATCTACTTGCGCGGTTCAAGAGCGCGAGCTGCGAGCTGATTTGCAGCTCAGGTATTTTGAGTGTTTCATCAAAGTTTCTAAGTGGTAGCGGTGGGTAACTACCCACCGCTACCACTTAGAAACTTTGATGTACCAAATAAAAACTATAGTAGGTATTATTATAATATTATAACTACAAAATGTTTGTTTATTTTTAGATTTTGACGCCTTTTCTTTTTTAGTTACCAGCATAATTTTAGTGATACTTCATCATCTTATCCTATCTAAGCTTCTGAATTCTTTAACCTACATGATATATACTTTAAACATACATAAGCCTCTCGATTTGAAAGCAAAAGACTTGGCGGCAGGAATAAGATGCCACAGCCAGCCCGAAAGGGAAAAGCATAAAAAAATGCAAACTTCAAGAAGGAAAGAATGACACGATAATGTTACGCGCCTGTACAATATCGGGCAGCCTGTAAGGACGTGGACACTCTGATAATGTACAGCCAGCCATATTCACAGCATCTAATTCTAAATGGGGGAATAAGATCTGCACTGACGTCCCGCGTTGGGGTGCGCATTCACAGCATTTTATTGCAATAATTTTTCCAATAATACGAAGCCACCTAGCTTTAGACGGCGGAGTCACATATCTCATCATGTCACATAGGAACCTACTCATCATGTCACATAGGAACCTACTCATCTATTACTTTCGTGACGTGGTTTATAAATGGTTCATATCTACCTACCTTATGTGAGGTACCTACCTACTTCCCTATGTTTGGTAGGTCTAGGTACAAAGTGTAGGTACGTAGTACCTAGGTATAATAAATACTTGGTACCTATACCTAGCTAGACCTACATAAGTAAGTACCTTACATAAAGTACGTAGGATTGTATAATATTATGCAAACACGTCACGAAAGTAATAGATGGCTTCCTAGTACCTAGAGCTAACCAAACTTAGGTAGAACTAAATAGCCTAAATGCGTAATAAAACACGTCAAAAAACTATAGATAGGTAAATAACTACTACGTAACTACCATCTATAATTTACTAGCCAACTTAGATATGAACAAAATGAGCAAATACGTCACGGTAGTACCTAATAGATACCTGCATATCCAACTTTCATATGTGCTACCTACCTACCTACCAAGGTATCTTGATTAACCTAAATACCTTACCTGACTTCTTCTGACAGACTTTTATTTCTGTTTTAGTGTGTGGCTAGGCGGAGCAATGATCTATGAAATGCGGGGCGGTGGCGCGGGCAGAAAGTGTATGAGAATGGCCGGACATAGGGCTTAGTGGCGCGTATTAGGGTCGACCTATGTCCAGCAGTGGACTAGTGTGGGCTGATGATGATGATGGCTACAATGGAGGCCAATTTCATACGTCAGTTTCGAAATTGAAAATCTATGGAACTTCAATCGAAGTAACAAATTATGTAGGTAGGTACTAACCAATTACTTACAATATATTTTTATTTTATCTAGATCGATCGACACCTATCTTACATATGAAATAACGGCTAGGTTAGAAGTACAACAAATTCAGAAGATGAAGATACTACCTAATAAGAAGATGTGTAGGTATCACAAAAATTATGCTAGTAACTAACAAATGTTAGTAACTTACCTACATTAGAGGTAGGTACAGTATGTCCAGTGGACTTCATTAGGTTAAAGATACCTCCTACATAATAGTTTCGATTCTGTTTTATCTATATCCAGCCAATTCTATCCATAGCCAGCGTTTGGAAAACTTCATCTTCGTCGCATATAATATACCTACCACAGAGAGCCTCAAGACGAAAGCCTACAGTCAGTGCGCGTTGCCAGCACCAAAAAGTTACGAACGCCGACCACACACCGAATGACGCAGTGTTGAAAGGCCCCGCACCCTATGGACCGACGACATTGCGAAGGTTACTGTAATTCACTGAATGGAAATGGCTCAAGACCGTTCGTCGTGGCACTCTTTATGGGAGGCCTATGTTCAGCAGTGGACTTCTGCAAAATGATAAAATATTTTTGTGATACATGTCCTCTAATAGGTAAGTATCCAAAAGGGAGGTCATTCAACTTATCGTTGATGTGTATATACTAATTCCGGAACATTTTGTATACATACACTAGTTCACTGAAGTAAAAGATAAATCTCTCTTTTTCGAGGTACGACACGCAAGGTACATCGATGGCAGCACTGGGTATGTTTTGGCTGAAAACTATTTTATCCTCCGAGCTCCTAGACTAAACTCAACAAACCAAATTAACTTTTTTAATGATTAAATACCAAAATCAATCTTCGTGACATGTAAATAAAGTTTAAAGTCGTTTGAAGCGAAGTGGCAACGCCGCAATGAGCCGATTTTTCAATAACTTTATTTGAATTTTTTGGCGGGAAAACTGTTTTTGCTTATATCTCTGAAACCTTTTCAGCTACAGGCCTGAAATTTTTGGTACCTTAGGCACTAATTATGAGCTAAAATCCTGCCTAAAGTTTATTGCCCTCTGATCAGCGGTTTGGCGTAACGAAATGTGTAAGCTGGGGACCCGGGTCTACAGCTTACACATAGTTTTTTGCTTATATCTCTGAAACCTTTTTAGTTACAGGCCTGAAAATTTTGGTACCTTAGTCACTAATTTGGCACTAAATATCTGGCTAGTTTTCATAGCTCTCGCGTCAGCCGTTTGGCAGTACTGGATGTGCAAGCTGTAGACCCGGGTCTTCAGCTGACACATAGTTTTTGGCTCATATCTCTGAAACCTTTTAAGCTACAGGCCTGAAATTTTTAGTACCTTTGGCACTAATTTGGCACTAAATATCTGGCTAGTTTTCAAAGCTCTCGCGTCAGCCGTTTGGCAGTACTGGATGTGCAAGCTGTAGACCCGGGTCTCCAGCTGACACATAGTTTTTGGCTCATATCTCAGAAACCTCTTTGGCACCTAAATTTTGAATTGGATTTTCAGATTGCACCAATTATGCACTAAATATTTGCATACTCAGAATTCAGAAATTCGTTATGTGTAAGCTGTAGACATACACACCGAAAATCTACTGTTCGAGTGAAAAGTGGGCGAATGACGGATGTGATTTTAGGAGGTGAGTAATTATTGTGGACCGAACAGACGAATACCTAGAGTCATTCGGGGTATAAGGACGCATTGGGTAAAAGTACGCGCTGCCACTTTCTCGGACTGCGGGGGAGTGGGCGGGGAAGCTTGTTCGGCAAAACTGAGTGGGTTCGAGCCGCCATTTTATGTCAACGTCAGTTGAGCGGTGAATGGCGTGCTGCTGTGTGTTACAATCAAAACAATCAAATTAATGTTTGTTTTGTGAAGTTAAAGAAAAGTGTACTGTTCGTCAGATTGTTTTTTTTACGAGGTAAGTGGCTTTAATTGATTTAATGTAGTTTTTGGACATTCGTTTAGCCATAAATATTTTTACCTAACCTAAATTGTTTCTAAACAAAGTGTGGATTATTTCAGGTTGGCTGAACGGGGTAAAATGACGGGGGTAATAGTTCGCACGCGTACTTTTGCCCAAATTTGCGTACTTTTACCCTTATTTAATATACATTCAAAATTAGATACTTTTTTGAAGTTCGATGTGTTATTATATTATTTCAGAATGCATAAAAATGCCGAGGCATTACACAAAAAAACATCGGGTAGAACATTGATCTCCGAAGAACTAATTATTGCTGCAAAAAAACGAATCGACAAAGGAAAAAGTAAAAGATTTGCAGCGGACTCTGTGGGCATTAATGAAGCTACCCTCAGAAAGAGGTTGAAGTTGGACCATGTACCAACCGCTTTATTAGACTTATTTTGTTAATTATTGATTTATCCCTTGGTTTAATATTATTTTGCAATTTGTTTAAGTTTTATGGTGTAATTGTATTACATCTAGTTGGTACTTAGTAGTATATGATTGATTTTAATAAAGATTGTTTAATTATAGTCCGTTTTTTGTTGATTTTCTTATTCTAACCCAATTGCGAACTTTTACCCTATATGCGAACTTTTACCCAAATTACTGCGTACTTTTACCCACTTCAAGGGGTAAAAGTACGCACTCCGACTAATTCACAGTTTTCTTCAATTATAAAAAACCTGTTTTAGTTATCGCCAAAAACTTTATGCACCTTGGAAGTATAATAAATGTGCTATATAAAACGCATAAATGTGTCCCTAATATGTTGACAGTTTAAGTTTTATCAACAAAAGAAGACAAAAGTGCGGCTTTTTACCCCGAATGACTCTACTACAGTACAGAACGGAACATCCCGAGATCTGAGCGATCGAGTTCGGGGCGAACTACTAGATTCTCTAGGGAAGCTAGTTCTTAGTACCTACCTAGGCACTCTAGTCATTTGAACGAGGCTAATGTACATACCTAATGATAACTTTCTCAAAATACCCTACACATTAGCAAAGACAATAAAGCCTTTCACACACGGCAGCTATAATGTAAAAATGTATATTATAGCTAGATACATCTCATTACATCTTTCCATAGAAACTGTCAGAATACGAAGATGTGAAAAGATACATTATAGCTTGACGGTTTCTATGGAAAGATGTAATGAGATGTATCGTGCTATAAAAAACATTTTTACATTATAACTGCCGTGTGTGACGCGCTTTAGCCATTATAATTGTTATCTTTGGCATTAGTAACATATTGCTGCTACGTATGTTTCCAATAAAAGCCAATACCAAAATCCAATTATTTCTAATAACGTCATAATGTCATTGATTCTGTAATTATTATGTTTCCGCGGAATGCTGGCGGGATACCACAAAAGGGCAATTAAGGCTACCCTCCTTTAATAAGTAAACAATGAATGCGAGGGCGGGCCGTGGGCGATGCTATCTGTACGTGTGAAGTTACTTGTGATAGTAAGGTTGATAACCTTTTATCCATTTGTCCAGCAGAAGGAGTATAAATAAAAACAAACATGCGGTAATCCGGTTTTGATTTAATTGAAGTTGGGTTTTACACTTTTTGGCGGGAACTTGCAAAGTGATGTTGTGCTAGTGATGATGATGATGATGAAGCACACAAGTGAAGTGAAATGAAATTACTTTGCGGGTTGGCGTCAAAAGGTACCTCGAAGTCTTAGTAAAATAGCCATCATCATATTTTAGTAAAACTTTAATGAACTTGTGAATGAAAGTAGAAATTGAAATATAAATGTAAATGAAAAGTATGTAATATAAATATGTACACGTTAGTTATGGTAGTAAGGTTTAAGATGCCATAGCCAGTCCGAAAGAGAAGAAAGTTAGTTTTGAGTCAAATCAAAGCCATTTTGACTTTGAAAAATGTATATCCGCATCATAGCATAACCTAAGCCGGTTCAGTAATATGTTTGCTAATTTCACTCTTAAGTATTTTGCCGTGATGGCCCCGGCTGAAGTATAGGTCCCTCCATTACTATCTGTGGATGTCTTAAGAGGCAAGTAAGAGAAAAAAGCTAGGGGATGGGCAGCAGCGTTCCCTATCAACATAAACTTTATCTGTGCTCGCCAACCCGCATGCCCAGCGTGGCGAGAATGGGTAAATCCCCTCAAATGATTGTATAAATTAAAATTAATCTTATAAAATGTTTGATATGTATAATAATAATAATTTAAATGAAATTGGTACACTATTGCATTAGGTGCTTCTGTAAAAATAGTGTAACTTTTCGTAAATAAATAAATAATCAATAAAATAAATATTCCGGACATATCACACACGGTCAACTGATCCCGAACTAGGCATAGCCTGTACTATGGGTACCAGAGACTAATATACATAATATATAAATATTTAACACCCAGCCACAGAACAAACATTTGTGTTAGTCACAAATGTTTGTCCAATGCGGGAATCGAACACGCGACCTCTAGCGCAGATGGCAGAGTTACTACCAACTGAGCTATGAGGACATTCATGTCAATCATGTTTGGGTGCAGGCGGCACAAGTTCGGTCCTTCTGGAAATCTATGGGAGGCCTATGTTCAGCAGTGGATGTCGTACTACGGCTGACATGATGATGATGTATATTGAGTTGATCGAGTCTGCGTTATCATGCACATACAGTGCGGAGAACCATTGATATGGAAAAAAAAAACAAAAGTTAATTGAATGAAGCCTTTATTTTTAAAAGCAAATCACATGCACCATTATACCGACCAAAAATAATAAACCACTTAAAACAATCATCATCTCTTCAAAATCAGGACAACAAAACTTAAATTTTATCTTCCAAAACTAAATTCTATCTATACGTATACGTGCCATTACAGACTGGGCAAGCTCTTCAACGAACGTTACCTACCGCAACACCTGTCACACAAAAACGTAAATACTCACGCCCAATATGTATCGGTGCTTATACTAAAAACTAATAATAGAAACACTCCTTTTATCCGCTTGAATAGCAAACATCATATTATTATATTATTAGGTCACTAGCCGATAAGATCATTGAAGATGTCTAAAGGGGTAGTCAGAGGCATGTCTGAACATTTGGCACATACCCACATTTTGCAATAGTGACACGTTGAAAAACCATCGCCGCTATGAATACTGGTTACCTCACGGTGATGTTTACTTTCCTGAATTGAAAGACTCATTGGTGTTCGACTTGATCTTTTGAATGAGTTTGAAGCCAACACGGCCCTTTATATTATTAGACCTGTTATTATAAGCGTACAATCTTGCTTATTATAAAAGCCGTATTTTATTATCTAACCCATATCTTAAGTCTAAGGCTCGTATTCAGAGACACGACTCAAACTTAGATTTAATCACAGATCAGCTGAACTCTACTTAAGTATTGAATCTCTTCTCAGACATAGCTTTTATTCAAGAACGGTACTTAAACTACTCTCAGCTGAATCGAGTCTCAAATCTGTACTCAAATGTTCTCGTTTACATTTTGATTTATTTATAATTTTCGATCCGTTTTAGGCAGAAATTCAAACAGCCAGGATGGAAATAGAACAGAACTATAAAGTGAAGTATAAATATGCATCAAAGTACGTGTAACGGAACGAAAATGTAATTTGATTAAAGTCTAATCAAATCTAAACTCAAGCACCGATTTCGTCTGATTGACGTTTCAGAATAAGCATTTAATTTTACTCAGGTGAACTTTGATCATTGAAGCTATACATAAATACTGTTCAAGAATTAGAATCTCGACTCAAATCGAGATTTAAGTACAGATCAACGCTTGAGTCTTGTCTCTGAATACGAGCTTAAGAGCCGTAGATGTTCACGTCCTCTTCCTCTCCAACTTGTAGGATAGCTTTCTGGATCATCCTCTTCAACTTCTTGCGAGATTCAGAGCGGAGGGTGCGTAGCTCTGATGCTACGAAGTCACCGAAAATCTGTTGGAAAAGTATTCAATGGAAAAAGACTATTCTAGGTCATACCTTTAGTGATGCCCAAACCTAAACTAGAACTTTTTAAACAGAACTGCGTTTTCATGTCATGAAAAATTTATAATCACTTACCCAAATCAATATTAGAGAACAAAGGTTTTATGTTTATAGGTTTTAAAGAATTTACTTATAGTTCATAGTTTTTATTCCATTAATGAATGTTTGACATGCAAATTTTAATTTAATTTTATTAATCTGTATTTTTGACTTTTTTTATTTGTTATTGACATGTAATGACTATTGAATATTTGTACGTCATGACAAATGGCTGAATATGATGAACAATATAAATATAAACACCTGTACACTACATAACATGTTCACAGAAAATAAATTTTTTTTTTAAAAAATACTTGTATTCATTAGAGACATAGATTAAAGCCTGTTTGTCTCCTTAAAAAAAAGGAAGAGCGGCAGTGGAATCCAGGAGGCTCATTACCTGACACTCATCAGCGTTCAATCCAGGCTGGATCCGAGGCTGTTCCGGCCACATGATTGGCAGAGCTCTAGTCGGTAATGGCAACGGAGCTGACGCCGCAACTCTCAGGGTCGGCTTCTTCCGTCCAGGACTGCCGCTGGTGGAAGGCGAGCTGGGACGAGCTCGTGCTGCTGCGAACTCTTGCTCTTCTTCCGCTTGGAACTCAGCCAGCTACCAAAATCGGGAATAGCTTAAGAAAATCCTATAGATAAGCTAATTTGATCCCTGAATACAAAGACATACTTACATAAATACATAGTTCACAATAAAAAAGACAAAAATAAAAAACATAGTACGTAGATACGTTATCTTATCGCTGAGTAGCGATATTTACCGATAACCTTCGCGTATGGCAAAATTGCCACTTACGAGTACTTAGGGTTTCAACTAAGAATCTTAGACTGCATAGCGATAAATTCATCGCTTTTACTTTTTACTCGGGAACTAAGAGATTAAAAAAGGAACACCTTATACAACCTACATCTTACAACAAAAATTTAAAATAAATACATATTGACAAGAGAAAATAGATAAGTTTGACAGGTTGCCCTAATAGATAAACCATTTATAACCTTAGTTTTAGTATCTCTTACCGCAATGTTAACAGCTTCTACTCCGAGATTAGTGTCGAGCGGGTCTACAGACATCAACGAGGACTCAGTCATAGAGGGCGCTGGCTTTAAGAACGACATCGCTTCGAAGTACTCCCACCCACTCCCCAGCCCCGCACCCCTCTCGCAACCCGCCTCCTGCCTCTTCTTCAACTTCCTCAGCTCATTATTGTACTGCGTCCTCAAGTTGTGTATCTTCCTGTTTATCTCCTCAACTGTCGTCCCAAACATATCAGCAAGAAACTCCGTTTTCGCTTGCCGCGCGATCTTATCCTTGTAAAATGCATGCTTCGCGTTCCACAAAACATGACACTCCGATTCCAAAGTATCGATCAACTTCATCGTCATTTCGGAGTTCCACGTGAGTCTAGGCTGCCGGCAATCCCGATCGATATCCTCTTCTATTTTAGGTAGAAACGAGTCAAACGAATTATTCGAATCCATGACGCGTTGTAATGTCGAACGCTCTGGCTAGACTGGCCGCGGGTGGCAGCGGGCAGGGGGTCGAGAGCGGCGAGATCGGTGTCTAGCGGAGCGGCAACGCGCGCAGGAATCGCTCCGCGGCGCGCGGCGTTGCCAGCTCGTGCGTGCCGCGTACACTGTGATACGAAATACGAGTACCTGCACTCAAAGGTGTTAAAATGGCTAAAGAGCTGAACTAAATAGCCTTATTAGCATTTATTAACGGGAGCTCGGAGCTATAAATAACTAAAAATCTTTCGGCTATTCATAGGTCCACTTAGTTTTCTATTTAAAAAAACTTAGTTATAGACTTAGGTACTACTGTGTAGTTATACTTCTATTTTAATAGATTAATTTATTTAAGTAACAAATAAAGGAATTCGAATATCATGATAATTGGTAAACTGACCTAACGATGATCATTACTTAGTAGTAACTAATCATCATCATCTTTCTGTCCTTGTTCCAACATGTTATATTCATCCATTATCATCCAATAGAGGGTAGGTAGGTGGACTCTATTTTACAAGAATCCCCTAACGATACCGACCCATTTTTTGTCGACTAATTGATGATTCCATCCTACTATAATTAATAATTAATGTTTGTGGTTCAATCACGATTACCCTATGTCACGAATTCCATTCCCGTTTTCACCCAAATCGGTACAACCATTACGGCGTGATTAGAACTACAAACATAAATTATAATTAACTAGCTAGCGCCCGTGGCTTCTCTCGCGTAGATAAAAAGTAGCATATATTTATGCTATTCTAAGTTTCATGGAAATCAGTTGAGCCGTTATGGCGTCGTTTAACTACAAACATCCAAACATCATCACAAACTTTCGCATTTTTTTTTTTCTTTCGCACAAATTTAAGTAGGAAGGATCAGTATCCTACCTAGGATCCTACTACCTAGGATCAGTAGGATGGAAATATCATTAGTCATAAAAAAAAGATTTACACTATTAACTTTATGGGCTCAATAACTCTCGCCCTGTCCTTTTCTAACAACAAAGTAAAGAAGAAGAAGCCCATTAAGTCAGTGATTATGAATAAGAGTTAATGATCAACACGTGCGCGGCAATCATCGAAGATGCTCGTTAACTATGTCCTGTTTACAGTCAATGATCTATTTTTTTTTTTTTTTTTTAAACAACAGAGGTGGCAAACAAGCTTACGGCCCACCTGATGGTAAGCGGTTACCGTAGCCTATGAGCGCTTACAATACCAGAGGCATCACGCCCGCGTTGCCGACCCCGAACCCCCTTCCCCCCTAAAGAGCTCTGGCAACCTTACTCACCGCAGAAACACAACGATATTTGAAACAAATAATGGTATTTGGCTGCGATCTTCTGTAAGGCGGAGGTACCTTTCTCCTTACAGCTGGTAGGCTACAGGTAAGGCTGCTCCAATTCAGAACGAGAAAATCTCACTGTGCCCTACCTCCTCCTAAAATCTATAAAACATACCTACTAAGTAACTGGACTATTTCAAAGTGATTCTAGTGATTTTATTGAATTAAATGCCTGTTGACTTTGACTTATTATAAAATGCACGCTCATTCATTTCAATGTTTTACTGACCACACAATGAGAATAGAAAACGCAGTATAAAACGTGTTTTATAAATTTCGAGATATTTTAGGCCATGGTGAAGAATAGGTCCCTCCATATCTACCTACCCGTGGATGTCGTAAGAAGCGACAAAGGGAAAAAACTAAGGGATGGGCAGCAGCGTCCCCTATTTGAACAACGATAGCTCTAACTGCGCTCGTGAACCATCGTGCTCAGCGAGGTGAGTATGGCAAATTCCTCCCATGATAGGAAGTTTCTGTGGAAATCTGTAGGTGTGGCCTATGTTCTGCAGAGGACAGCCTGCGGATGAAATGATGGTGATATTTTAAGAGCAGGAGGTCATCGAGTGCCGACTTCGTCTGCGGAAGTACCTATTGCCGCATTAGGTACTACCTACCATGACGTCTTAGTTATTTTACACGAATTTGAATCTTAAATCTTTGAGACTCAAGTTACGTCACCGCCTACACATAATAGCTGATGGCACGGGGCCTATAAATTCTGCCACCAAGCAATAATGCTTGAAATGCTGTGTTCCGGCTTAAAAGGTGTGAAAGCTGGTGCAATTACTTACACATGAACCCACTAACGGATGTCTAGGGTCGGCAACGCATGCATGATACCTCTGGTATTCCCCATAGGCTACGAAAAGCACTTATGACTTACCAGCAGATGGGACGTATGTCGTATCATGCTTGAAAACAACCTCTGTTGCTTATTTAAAAAAAAACAAGCTAGATTCCCGTTTTGTAGCCTGTATTGATAGCACCAGTCAAAATGATCCTTGTGATATTTATGAATAGAGTTCAATCTTTGAAAATAGTATCACGATCTTAAGAACAGCAGTTGATCTAAAGAGCCGGCTCTAAGTGACTAGGAAATGCGCAACACGTGCTTACAATTGACGCTCGCTAATTGCTAGCGTGTTCTGGACAAAGAGGGCAATGTCTTGTGCAGCTTCTTGTCTTCGTAGTCATCATCATCATCATTTCAGCAGTAGGACGTCTACAGCTAAACATAAGGTCATATATTTTCAGAGCGACCGATTTTGTACGCGGCCGTATCTCAAGAGCCTGTAGGTCGTCTTTTCAGCAAGTGGGGGACCGTCCTTCGCTGCTCTTTCCGGTGCATGGACTTCACTGTAGAATCTTTCAGCCCCAACAGCTTTCGGTTTTCTTATCTGTGACTTAGTAGTACCTACTTACTTATAACTTGCTAACTTAATTGTTTATAGCTCGAAAACACTTGTTTATAAATATAAAGTGGTTCACTTGGAACTATCTGTATTTGGTTAACAGAACACTTTACAAGCCATTTTCTTCTAATGATCATCGTAATTTCATTGCGTAAAGATGCTCCTAAGCGTCGGTCACAATTAACTTTTAAAAGCTGGCTTGTCCCAAAAAAACCTTGTAAAAAGCTGCGTTTGATAACCGCTGCTAATGACAGCCAATTTTGTAGAAAGGTTTTCTCACCGGTAGTTTTTGCTGCTTCCAAAAAGCAACGCGTGACCCAGGTTTTAGTATTGGTAGACGCGATTGCCTCATCATCATCATCATCATCAGCCTGATGAAGTCCACTGCTGAACATAGGCCTCCCCCAAAGAGTTCCACGACGAACGGTCTTGAGCCTTTTCCATCCACCGACTTCCCGCAACCTTAACAATGTCGTCGGTCCATCGGGTGGGGGGCCTTCCAACACTGCGTCGTCCGGTTCGTGGTCGCCACTCGAGAACCTTTGTTCCCCAACGGTTGTCGGTTCTGCGAGCTATATGGCCGGCCCACTGCCACTTCAACCTCTTAATTCTGAAAGCTATGTCGGTAACCTTGGTTCTTCTACGGATTTCCTCATTTCGGATTTTATCACGCAGCGAAACTCCGAGCATAGCTCTCTCCATAGCCCGTTGGGCGACTTTGAGCTTGTGTATTTGTATATGTATACGCGATTGCCTACTATGTCATATTGACTGATTTCCTCACGATGTTTTGGGCATGAATCGACAATCAAACACCAAAACCTGTCTACAATATTGAGCCTAAATCGGCGTATTATTAGAGTAGCTGCGTACCAGATTCTTTATGGTAGGAACTGGCAAACTTTCCCCATAACACCCTGCCTAACCCGCAAGTGCCGTATATTAATTAAAGCCAGGCGATGAAGTAGGTAGTGATGCGATACAACACCGAATGCGGAAAAAGATGAACTAAATTTGTGAATATAATCCGAAATTATCTTTTTTCGAGGGTTCATTGCGTTTTTTATCGAGTAAGAGGATATTATGTTTTTTAAGGATTCTGGCCGAAACGAAAGAATATTGGTTTCAGTCGTAAAGTTATCAGTAAACTGTTGCAGAGGGGGACGCATACTACCTACTAGCCAGATACAATCAGCACTGTGTAATTGATCCTACCGACTCGAGGCTATAAATGTTGATGTGATTAATGTGATGCATTAATGAACCGATAAAATGAATTGACGGGCAGTTCAATTAAAAAACTAAATGGTTAAAAACAAGGAGAATACTTAGGTGTATAGGTATAAAGCGTCGTAGAAATCTTATTTGTACCTACGTAAAACTTATAAGGAAACTGAAAAACACTTGTAATAGGTTCTTGTTCTGTAGGATGGAAAAAGCTATGCTCGGAGTTTCACTGCGTTATAAAATCTGAAATGAGGAAATCCGTAGGAGAACCAAGATCACCGACTCAGAATAACAGAATTCTACAGGCTGATGATCATACTGTGGGATTAATTAGTATTGAATATTTACAGTTAGGTTATAAATGCTTAATTTTTGTTATTGTACTTCATTTATGTTAATCTAAATTGAGTTGGCTGGTAGAGAATTCCTTGGCATTAAGACGTAGGTACCTACTATTGTAAGTTAAATAGCTTTTGTGCAGAAAAATATTTTATTCATCCTATCCTACTATTCTATTTTATCCTACTTCCTACTAATATTATAAATGCGAAAGTTTGTGAGGATGTTTGGATGTTTAGATGTTTGTTATTCAATCACACCGTAAAGGCTCAACCGATTACGTTGAAACTTGGAATACAAAGAGTTCTCTAGGTACAACGCGAGCGATGCAACGGGTGGAAGCTATAAATATATCCTAAATAATCAATTTCCGTAATATTCCGACCATCCGACCAAATCCCGTAACATCACTACTAGCAACTACGGCAGCATCTGTGGCATTGCAGTGTTGGAAAGCAAGAGGGTGGAGGATTAATATCTAAATAATGAGACTAACGCCCCGCCCCTGTCGTGTACTGATCGCAATAAAAGCCCCGAAGTTAGAGAAAAGTTTGTTTTATAAGTTTGGCAAATTGAAATTCAAAAAGTTATACCTAGACTAGAATCTAGAACTTTGTTATTGATCATTCCCACCTGGGACTAGTTAGAAAAGCTAAGAGGCTGACGCATCAGACATAATATATCAGATGCCAGCATCTGGACATCACCAACATCATCTGCCGGCGGGAAGTCCACGGCTGGACGTAGGCCTCCCCCAAAAAGTTCCACGACGAACGGTCTTGAGCCCTTTCAATCCACCGATTTCACGCAACCTTCACAATGTCGTCGGTCCTTCTGGTGGGGCAGCATCTGTATTTAAATACATATAATAAAGCTATTATTTTGACCAGTTATTTTATCTTGACCTCAGTGGCGCAGTGGGCGAGTGCCCGTCTGAGACTCAAGGAGTGCGGGTTTGATTCCCGCTGCGGGAAAAATATTTGTTCCGGGTCTGAATGTTGTAATACCATGGTTGGTACACGTTGTTTCTGATATCCACGACACAGGGAATCCTAGTGTGAGGCTGTTGGTTGTTATTTTAAACAAAATGCTAAAGTTGATGTTACGGTGCTATGTATTATGCAACTCTAGTATATGACTATTGCTCATAACTGTAAATAAAGACGGTCAAGTGCGAGAACTCGCGCCCTGTGGGTTCCGCACCGCTGGGTTCGAATCCCGACCGTGCACCAGTGGTCATGCTCAGATAATAAAAATTATAAGTGTAGGAATTAACAAACTTATATTTGCTGTCACTCACGTAGTCATTGTATGACATTGACCGCAAATATAACATTGTTTCCTAAAAAACTTCGAAATTCCTCAATTTCAGACTTTTCCCTTTAATTGTGTTACAAAAGCTCCAAGCATTCCAAATTTCAGAATTGTGAGGTAACTGGAAGTGCCCTAGAGGTTTTTCATTTTAGCAATTTCCATACAAAAAATATACATTCATTGTCATTTCTTTTTAATGCATTAAGCTAGAGCTTTGATTTTTATACGGCACCATAAGCCCACAGACCTTAATAGGTGGTATAAATTTCAAGTTGATACCTTTAGCCGTCTCTGAGAAAAAGGGTCTTGACAGACGGACAGACAGACGGACAACAAAGTGATCCTATAAGGGTTCCGTTGTTCCAAATGAGGTACGGAACCAATTAGCAATTACAAAACAATATGTATAAAAAAAAAATAATGCCCGAATATAAATGTGCCAAATGATAATGCTGACCTTACCTCATATCTCTCGAGACACCACTCGATGGAAAAGGGTGAGTGCCGGTAAAAATGTCGTTTGCGCTGTGATTTAGCACCTTAACGTCACTTCACTACATACGGCACGATTGGTATGTTTAGATTTATAGAGCCAGATAAAATAATATCTATTCTAAATCGGGCATGATGAACATTTAACATCAGGCTTACAGTACCTTAGACAAGAATTAGTCTACGGAAGAATGGAGAACATTACATTAGGGATGTTGGAAGTAGCACCATTTTTAACCGAAGCCAAAAAAGGAGGCGGAGGTTCAATTCAGTGACAATATGTGTTTTTAGGGTTCCGTACCTCATTTGGAAAAACGGAACCCTTAAAGGATCACTTTGTTGTCCGTCTGTCTGTCTGTCTATCCGTCTGTCAAGACCCTTTTTCTCATGGAAGTGCCTCTAACTACCCCCTTAGATGTCTTCAAGGATCGATTGCCTGGAGATCTGAGAGGAAAGCTTTTTTTCTTTTCTTTAATCATTCATACACCCCACCAGTGGGGTGTATGAATGATTAAATTTGAAAACATGCAGTCACTTATACAGAATGGTTTACCGTGGCGGGCCCGGCTGAAGAATAGGCCCCTCTATTTCTACCCGTGGATGAAGTAAGAAGCGACTAAGGGAAAAAAGCTAGGGGATGGGCAGCAGCGTTCCCCTTTAACAACAATAGCTTTATCAGCGTTGGCCAACCCGCTTGCCCAGATTGGCGAGTATGTTCAAATCTCCCCAAATGATTGTTTCTGAAAATCTATTGGGGAGGCCTGATCAGGGGATTTCCTACGGCTGAAATGATGTAAAATGAATGCAGGATGACCAAGAATGAACCAGTCACACAACAAGCAAGTGTTACCACTAGGATGCAAAACGTATTTCTACTCGCTGCTGGTTTGTTTGTCCCATGCATCCCCTAGAACCGTTCGTGCTTAAGGCCTTTTCCCACTACAACGTTCTATACCATAACCGCATTCGTATCGGCACATGCAGAAAATATTCTTTATATAAATTAATATGAAACAACGTTCACTAGAACATTACATCACCTACCAACACATACAGCGGACCGACCTTTTCAGGGCCACCATACCTCAACCTGGTCACTGACCAAAGACAGGATGACCAAGAAAGAATCAGTGACACGACAAGAAGAAAAAGCGGACCGACGAATTGCACGAAAGGAGGCTCTAAGAGGCGCACTTTATCCTTTCACTACACAGATACTTTCACCGACGGCCATAGGCCCTTTTCAGGGCCTCAACCTGGTTACTGACCTAGTAACGGATGGCCAAGAAAAAAACAGTGACATGACATCAGGAAGAAGACCGGACCGACAGCGAATTCAAGACAAGAATGTAATGATACGAGTACCTAAGTTCTTATGGACGTCTGCCGTGTTTATTTCATGCCTAATACGTTCATAGTAGGTACCGTCATAGTATGGTACGGGGTAGTGGACAAAGGCCTCATTCGTTTCAATTTGCACCCCGGTTTATACAAGTAGGATATCCGGTTGGCTCAATGTCCGGATCGTGTTCGGTTGGTGTTACTGTTTTATTGATGAGCGACCTTTTTCGTACAATTTAACTTTGTTGGTTTTGTTGGATAGTTATCAACTTTGTTGTTATTTTGGGGGAGTATTTTGATATTATCCGCTCTACTTGGAAATATTATGCTAAAGACTGATTTACATGGTGGAGATGGGTCTCTCACGTTGTGGCAAGAAAATCACAAGCAATAAACAAAAAGCAGACCAGACTTAACACTCCGTGAAACATAGATGGCGCTAGCAGTTCCTGTAGCAGATATGCGAGAATTTTAATAATAGTTTTTACGGATAACCTTACACCTCTAACATGACAAAGGATTACATATGGCTTAAGATATATCTTAGAATCTTTGCTCGGAATAAAAATAGAACAAATCACCCAACATTCCAGTCATATTCTTCCACGAGGCCTACCAAATAAATTCTGACCGCATACCGTAGAATCTCGGCTTGTCACTAACCCCGGGAACACAAGCCGAGTCCCGCCGCAAAAAAACACGAAACAATCTCAAAATATATTTTAATAGCGGCGCGGTGACGGCACAAAGGCGGTTATTTATCGCACGCCCTCTCTCATTGCTTCAGCGAAACACGCTCGGAAAACAACATACATTTTCCACTTCACTAGGAAAACTCACCTTATTACATACACGGTACAGTTACATTTTAATTACCCCCGCTATCGAATACGACGTTCGAATTCAAACACGCGAGGCTAGTAATCATTCAATTTCGATGCCAAGAGGCCGTATAACCAACACTTTTGTCATTCAATTTCAAGCTCTTTTTCAGATATTCGTGAAGCTCAAAGTCGCGTGAGGTTTGTTCTTGGAATGACGTTCATGTCCCGTCTGGACGTCCGATAATGAATTGGCGTCGGATGAGGAACAAGTTCTGGGTGATTCGAGTTCGCGTTCCCGTAGTGAGTACTTGATGGCAAGTGCTGCGATAAGCAAAATTAAACAAGCCATAAAGCTTTTAGATTGACTTCTTCCTTTTGGGAGATAAAGAGGAACTTGACTGAGGCACTGTACCTATCCACTAAAGTGCAAGCAAGCCAATATAATCCTGTCATGTTTTGTCATATTATTTCATCGGGCTATTCGATTTCTCTACTTAGATGGATACTGAGCTTACACTTCTGTACAAAGAGATTCGTTACAAGGTATACGAGTTTCCGTCCCAAAAGGGACATCTTACTTATACTTACCTACTATTAATTATAAATGCCAAAGTTTGGATTGATGGATGTTTGTTATAATCACGCCAGAACGGCTGAACGGATCTGGATGAAATTCGGCACAGAGATAGATTATAGTGTGGAATAGCACCTAAGCTACTTTGTGTCACAGAAAAATGGACGGTTCCTGTAGGATATATTTTTGTTTTTCACAGAGCAAAGGATCGATCGAGGAAAATTACTTATTATATACTACATATTATTAATTACTATGCAAAAATCATGTTGCATAGTGGTAATTTGTAGCACATGCCCACATTTTGCAGTATATTATAACACTAGCTTCCGCCCGCGGCTTCGCTCGCGTAATACCTATGAAAATAAAAGGTAGCCTATATGATATTTCAGACTATAATCTATCTTTGTGCCAAATTTCATACAAATCCGTTCGGCCGTTTGCGCGTGTTTGAACCACAGACATCAAAACATCCAAACATCTTCACAAACTTTCGCATTTATAATTTAGTAGGAAGTAGGATTAACATTTGGAGGAACGTGAAAATAGCAAAATAAGAGGCTAAAAGGATTTCAAATAACGTAATCCAACCGACATCTATTTTTCACGTCGTAAAAAGCGGAAAAACAAATCTAGAGGTGCGAATGTAATTTATTCAGTAGGAAGGTACAAAGGGGATGAACGGGCCGCGACATTGAAAGGATACCAATCCTACATTAAAAGAAGACAAGACAGTCTGTTGGTATTATTTATATTCTAAGAAAGAAAGAAAAGGCGTTTATTCGTCCCCAACAACAACCAAATAAAAAATATGACAAAAAGTACGTAAGTCCAATATGTGGTTAAAAAAATAAATCAATTGAAACAGATTGTACCTTACAAAATAACAAATAAAAAAAACTGAAGTGATTGTTGCATGGGGCCAAAAAGGTCCCCATATTCCACAAAGGGGATGAACGAGCCTTGACATTGGAAGGAAAACATGGAAAATCCTACACTAAAAAGAGACAAGGCAGAGTGTCTGTTGGTATTATTTAATTAGTGTCTGTCATTTAAGATCAGCTCCGTACTTATCATGAAACTAGCTTGGGCCGAGTTTAATAAAAAAAAAAATAATAAAAAAATCATTTATTGCGTTTAAAAAGAACAAATATTAGAAAAAGAGCAGGATACACAAAAAATAATAATAAAAAGGCAAAGGGAGTAAATTCAGCATTTGCTGCATGCATTGCATGCAGCGCTGTTTTTCAATTTACCCCCCTCGAATAGATGGTCACCGAGGGATTAGGTATAAGCGGGTTACATAATTATTAGATAGTAGCAGACAAAAGTTGGTATTCAGATTTTAGATATAATAAAATTCAAAAAAACACAAAAACATAGGCATAGGCGTGATACATAGGCACATGTGTGTATGTCACGGTGTGTGAGTGTGGCTTCTCCTTCAAATCTTCAAACTTTCAAGAGTCTGGGAGATGAAGGAGTTACCCTCCTAGTTTACTATGCTATTATTTAACAGTGGGAAACTGGACCATGCATTCCGGCGAGTTTACCACTAAGGCAAATTGGCGTGGCCCAGGGGCGAGTTTACCTCAAAATGTCTTTCCTGTAGATAAGGCCGACCAAGATAATAAGATGGTATTGGTGAGGAGCAAGCTTACATCATCCAATACATGTCCCAGGTGCTACCGCATCCTGTAGGTAAGTGATTAAAATCCTGACGATTCTGCATTAATAATGTAGAATATATGAAATCCTACCTTGCGCCCGCGGTTTCGCTCGCGTGGTATCAAGATAAAAAGTAGCCTAAAGGCTATTCTAGGTAAAGAACTCTACCTATTCCAAGTTTCATTGAAATCGGTTGAGCCGTTACGGCGTGATTGAACAAGAAACAAAGCTATAAGTAGGACCTATTACTGAAGATGATAAACGCAAGCAAAGTTAGATGCTCACCTACCAAATAAATGTAAGGGGAAATCTCTAAACGACTTTATGGAGATTTTAGCGGTTTATCAAAAGTTTATTCCGTATGAATAATGTGTGAATATTTTCGGTGGCAGAATAATTTATGTTTCGGAAATCGGAGGATTTTCTGTCAAGTTTACTGTTTGCCTGTTTTCTGTTGAAAGCAGTGGCGGATTTGCAGTCTTGGCCGCTCTAGGCCCCAGGCGATGTGCCGCCCCTTTCTCAGCACCCATCACTAAACTAGGACTTTACTTTATTGCCAACTATATCTAAATCGAAATCAGAAATTTAATTAACTATAATAGCTACTAATTTGTAAAAATAATATTTATTTATATGGGCCGTAGGATAAGAAAAATTCCATCTGTTTTTTATTCTATTGTTGCCTGAAATAAAGTTGTATTGTAAATATAATCTGAGATGATTTTCTACGACAATTTCTACAAATTTTTGGTCACGATTTGCCGCCCCTAATATCTGGCCGCCCTAGGCCCGGGTCTACTGGGCCTTAGGGCAGATCCATCACTGGTTGAAACTAAAGACAAGGTAGACAATAATGCGTGTTTCTGTTTCTTTTTAAAACTTGGGAAAGCCCTCCTTGTCTCAATCCTACTCTACTAATATTATAAATGCGAAAGTTTGTGAGGATGTTTCGATGTTTGTTATTCAATCACGCGCCGCGCCGTAACGGCTCAACCGATTTCGTTGAAACTTGGAAATAACGAGTTCTACCTACACATGCTACTTTTTACGCAGGTACCACGCGGGCGAAGCCGCGGACGGAAGCTAGTAATTAATAATCCATGGTTTACACGTAGACCTTTATTGCATCTGATAGTGTAAACAATAATAGCGGCGATGGGCTTCCAGCCTGTCACGTATGGAATGCTCACTACCGCAAAATGTAGGGCATAAAATACGTAAGAAAAACATTACCCTTCTTCCTTCTCGGCAGTCGGGTTAAAAGAGACTCGCGTTCTTTTTTCCCCAAGGATCTAATCGCCTGGAGATCTGAGAGGACGTCTACATTCGTGGGGAAAAAAGACGCGAGTTTTTAACCGACTTCAAAAAGGAGGAGGTTCTCAAGTCGACTGTATTTTTTTTTGTGTTTATGTTACTCGATATCTCCTCTAATGCTAAACCGATTTTCGAACCGATCGAACCCCGCGACTTTGTTCGGTTGCTGCTATTTTTACATAAACTTTAACCTTAGGGGTTGTGTGTCGGGAGTTCCTTTCTGTGCACCCATACGTTGCAACAGGAAGCTACCCTGTAAATTTCATACTCTTAAAACTTTTGGTTAGGCTCTGCGTTGATAGTCAAAGAGAACAAAACCACCACGTGTTATTGTCTGTCAGTCAGTCAGTACCATATGAGTTATTATTTTATGATGAATGAATGTCATACTTACTTTGGTTTTTTGTTAGAAAGTGTAGGTGGTCAGTGTCATCCTCAGTAGGTAAGCAAAATCTAAAGAGGTTGATAAAATTTTAACAATATATATATATATATAAGATAACAATATTCAGGAATTTGAGGTCGGTTTTTAGTTTTTGTAAAAAATATCTTATCTAACGTATTTAATAGTGTTATATGAAATGAAATGAAATAAATTTATTGTGACAATCACAGACAGACGACACAAAAAACAATAGAATAAAGGTTAACGAAAGGGAGATAGGTAGACATAACACAGATAACATACAGTACAAACAACAACACATAAGTAGGTATCTATGTAATTTACAATATTTAAGTGCTAATTAATCTCCCGTGTGTGTGAGCCAAAACAGGCATGGTCTCAGCATAATGCCGCTACACACATAATGTGAGCATAATGTGTTACAGCTTCATGTCTCTGGACTGTAGTGCCTGGGACATGTTATGATGGAGTAGACTTTCTACTATATAATTTTTAGCCATTTTTATGCTAAAACAATTAATAAAGTTGAAGTACTATTTCAAAAAGAAACTTTAGACACTTCAAGTGATATAAATCTTTGATACACAAATAACAATTTAATTCGACACTTACAAATAAGGCACTTTTTAAATTAAGTATAAACGTGCCTTCTTTTCGTAAATATCTGTTTTCCACTGTCTGTTTTCCTTTTTAATTCAAACAAAAGGCTCGACCGGATCTCCTCGTCTGGGGTTTTTACTGAAAGGGTTGCAGCCGCCCGTCCCGAGGGCGTCGTTTGTTTAGACACCGGTCTTAAATTTACGGGGGATTTTGCACATTTTTCATGCAAATAAAACGATTTGGCGGGGTCACTGTAAGTGTTATGGATGGTGACAGTGATAATGACTCTATTGGTGAGGATATTATGTTTTTTTTGAGATTTATACAAATTATCTTTAATGGATATTAGTTTCATTATAAGTTTTTTTTTTGTTCTTTTCTTTTATCCGCAATCAGTTGGTGGACTATAGGCGGTGGCGGACTATATGAGGTGCTTGTTAAGTGGCGTTTGGGATCCAGATGTGGCTCCTCTTTAACCTTTTCGTGGTTGTTGGTTTCTCAACCAAAGCTCTTGCGAGTGGGTTGGCGTGGCTTTTGAGGCTGCCCAAGTAGGTTATTTAGAGTTTTATTTCCTCGTCTACTGTAGGGACTTCCAGGTACTCATGGGTTTCCTTGTTGGTCGTGAACCATGGTGCGTTGACAAGAGTAAAAAGGATTTTATTTTGAGCGCGTTGGATGATGGCGCGGTTGGATTTGCTCGTTGTGCTCCATATTTCTATCCCGTATGTCCATACAGGTTTGAGGATACTGTTGTATACAATTCGCTTGTTAAGTAGTGACAAACGAGATTGAGGTCCAAGCAACCAGTATAGGCTCTAGAATCGATAATCAAGTTCCGATCTCTTAGCTTTAACATGGTCCTTCCAGGTCAAGCGTCTGTCCAGAGTGAAACCAAGGTATTTTACAGCGTCTTTATGTGGGAGTTCGCTTCCATTTAGGTTTAACATCATTATAAGATACAGCAATTTTTTTCGGTCCTATAGTCAAAGAACTTCCCACCAAACAGGCGCATATAAAATTAATAAAATGAAATTTGGTAATTTTTGAATTTAGAATTTTTCCGCTTCCGCCCGCGGCTTCGCTCGCATGGTTCCTACATAAAAAGTAGCCTATATGCTATTCTTGGTAAATAACTTTATTTATTCCAAGTTTCAACTAAATCGGTTTAGCTGTTACGGCGTGACTGAACAACAAACATCCTCACAAACTTGCGCATTTGTATTATTAGTACAAAGTAGGATATTATTGAGATTTGAAGAGAGAAAATAGACTGCTGTGATCTTCTTCTGGATTGGATACAATTATAAAGCAATGTCTAGACTTGATAATGAGAAGCATCTGGCTCAAATCGCGTCGTGACCGACGTAATTGTAGGACACAATTTGCAACAGAAAAGAAGAGACCATTGTCTCTTGGTTTCTTTAGCTCGTATCAGTAATCATACAAGAATTTAAAAAATAAAACTGTGTCGCTCATCAGTAATCAGCTCGCGCATTGCAAACCTTCAGCCGAACAATAACTAGTCGTTCGGCCGGTGTCGAAACACGAGGTCGCACGAAGGTGACACGAGTGCTAACACGGCACGAACACAGCCTTACACCAATCAACGCATATATTACAGCAACCATTCAACGTAGACCCTGCACCTTCGCAGAATTCCTCTACACCATAGTCCAAGTTAGATTTGTCGTTGCTTGGATGTGTGTGGTATTTATAGTTTGTGTATTACATTGAAACGTCAGGCGGGCACACAGGCACGGTCTCAGCTCGGCACGCAAAAGCAAAACATGCCGTTGAAAATGTGAGTATGGTTGGCAGAAAAAGGCACTGTTGATCATTATTATTTATTAAACAAGCCGTGGTCTAGTGGGTCTAGCTCGCAGAACCGACAACCGTTGGGGAGTAAAGGTTCTCGAATGGCAACCACGAACCGGGCGACGCAGTGTTGGAAGGCCCCCCACCCGATGGACCGACGACATTGTGAAGGTTGCTGAAAGTCGGTGGATGGAGAAGGCTTAAGACCGTTCTTCATGGAACTCTTTGGGGGAGGCCTATGTCCAACAGTGGACTTCTACAGGCTGATGATGATGATGATGATGATGGTCTAGTGGGAGGTTCTGTCTTTCGATGCGAAGGTCGTCGGTTCGAACTCGGGCGAGGACTACTATTTTTTTTAAATCGAATAATTAAAGTGCTGTGTAACATCGTGAGGAAACCAGTATGTATTTTTTAGGCGGCGATGGGCTTGCAACCTGTCATGTAAAGAATACTCACTACTTCAAAATATATGTGCTGGATATGTGCCAAATCTCGGAAATGTCTCTGACTACCCCAAGCGTGAGCGTTTTTTTTTTATTGTAGCCTTTTATTGCGATTTCACGTTGCCTATTTACTTGTACCATAAAAGATAACTAGCATAGGTACTAATATTTCATAATTTTACTACAACCTGCAAAATAACACTTGTCTTGGAGATAAGTCTCAAAGAAAACGAGGGTCTCAATTTTGAGTTTGGCCTTGCGATATAGTATGTCCTCAAATGTCAAATTAAAAATTGACTTTATCCAGTAGAGACATTTTGAAATACATTAAGATGACATAGCGCGCGTCGTATGTACACTTTTCATGTTTTAATTAATTTTGTTGATTTGATATGTACTTGGCCGTGGTGGCCCCGGCTAAAGAATAGGACCCTCCATATCTCTATCCGCGGATGTCGTAAGAGGCGACTAAGGGAAAAAAGCTAGGGGATGGCCAGCAGCGTTCCTCATTTTAAAAACGCTAGCTCTGACTGCGCTCGCCAACCCGCATGCCCAGCGTGGTGAGTATGGGCAAAACCCCCCCACATGATAAGGAATTTGCTCTGTATGTGGGGGAGACCATGTTCAGCAGTGAACGTCGTACGGCTGAAATGATGATGATGATATGTACTTTGTTAATTTTACCATTAATGAATTACTTATGTTTTGGCGGAGGTAGGGCATAGCGAGATTTTCTCGTTCTAAATTGGAGCAGCCCGCCTGGGGAGGTACCTCCGCCTTACAGAAGATCGCAGCCAAATAACATTATTTGTTTCAAATAGTGTTGTGTTCCTGCGGTTAGTAAGGTTGCCAGAGCTCTTTAGGGGAAGGGGGTTCGGGGTTGGCAACGCGTGCGTGATGCCTCTGGTATTGCAAGCGCTCATAGGCTACGGTAACCGCTTACCAACAGGTGGGCCGTATGCTTGTTTGCCACCAAAGTTGTATAAAAATATATATATATATATTAAAGAAATGAAAGACTATAAAAATTGTGATTGTTTTGGAATCAGTACGTTATCCAAAGCGCTCCGGGCGTCATTTGCATTGGAAATGTGGCCGCGCGGCGTATTGGTAAACAGAGTGATTTAGCTCGAGACCGGGCGCCTTGCCTACACGACCGGGCCCTTACACTATACTAGCTACGCTTTAAAACTAAAAAAAAAAAACCTAGACTCTTGACTTTTATCTCCAAGCATAGTAGACAACCTCTCAGATTTAATTTGCCATACAACTACCTTTTGCTAAGTGGTTACCGTAGCCTGTGAACGCTTGCAATACCAGAGGCATCACGCACGCGTTGCCGACCCCGAACCCCCTCACCCCTTTAAAGATCAGGCGATCAGATCCTCGAAGATGTCTAGGGGGGGTAGTCAGAGGCACGTCCAGTAGTGAGTATTCCATACGTGACCGGTTGCAAGCCCATCGCCAACTAAAAATCTACATCAGCATTTCTTCATCAACATCATCAGCCTGATGAAGTCCACTGCTGAGCATAGGCCTCCCCCAAAGAGTTCCATGACTTCCCGCAACCTTCACAATGTCGTCGGTCCATCGGGTGGGGGGCCTCCCAACACTGCATCGTCCGGTTCGTGGCCACTCGAGAACCTTTGTTCCCCAACGGTTGTCGGTTCTGCGAGCTATATGGCCGGCCCACTGCCACTTCAACCTGCTAATTCTGAAAGCTATGTCGGTAAGCTTGGTTCTTCTACGGATTTCCTCATTTCGGATTTTATCACGCAGCGAAACTCCGAGCATAGCACTCTCCATAGCCTGTTGGGCGACTTTGACAGGATTACTTACAAATGCGAATTTACACCATGCAAGTTTCTTGCATCAATAAAACAATAATTGAATGCAATTAACTCCGAGCAATAAGAGCATTCTAGAATAGTTAGCAAGTGTACACGTGAGGTGAGGTGAATTAATATTATCTTTAATGCTCCTAATGTAGCTACATTGTGACAAGCAATTATTGCAACATATATACCTATTTGCTTATAGTCAAAGTCAAAAAAGTCAAAAGGCATTTATTTCAATAAAATCACTAGGATCACTTTGAAACGTCTTAGAAACTAGGTTAAGCTATGCCTGTTCCTCGGGACCAAGCCTAGAAGAATCAGGCAACAAAAAAGGCTTGGTGCCTATCATTTTTTTCGATGATCCTTTTTCACAAAATGGAATTTAAAGCTTCAGTGTGGTGCCGATCGAACTAGGTGAGGCTCAAAAGAAAAGTAATGATGATAATATTTGCTTACAACAGGAACATTTTGTTTGGAGAGAATTGATTTCAAGTTTTATTTGTCAAAAATCGATCTTCGATAAGATGCTCCAAGTATTGCTCGTATTTGCGGATGCAAAACCACGTGTTCCGTAACTATGAAGTAATCCCGAAAGTGTCTTATTCTATAAAAATAAAGAAAAATATTAGCAAAACAAAAACATATTATTTTTTTCTGGCTTTTTCCCAGACTTTTCCATATCATCTGTTTTATTTAAGCTACGAGAAGGTCGGTATCAAAATTCATACCAAAAGCTGAATTAGGTAATTGAGTTGAACTGATCCCAAAACCCCCAAAACAGCTGATTTATGCATAGTTTTTTTTCGGTAATGTCGAATTTCGACGTTTTTGATAACTTTACTGCCAATTGAGTGTACTCTATGTATGTACTCTAGACTATGTTTAGGGGTATTTTGGACAAGCGTACGCCCGCGGCGTTGCTCGCGTAGTATCTTGATAAAAAGGGGCGGTTTTGAAAAACCCTCAAATACGTATTTCATTATTTGACTTTAAGAGTATTTGTACCAAGTTTCAGATAAATATCTCCAAGCGTTAAGATTCCCCCATACAAACTTTGACATCTCATTAAACCCTTATAAAGGGTAGTTTTGAAAATCTAAAAATACAGTTTTTCCTAAATATACTAAAATAATCTAAATAACTATTTAACTAACGACTAAGTACTAATAAAAATGCGACTGGTTTTTTTACGAGTAGGTGTCATAAAAAATCCAGTCGATCCCTGTCGCCACCAGATGGTAGCGTGCCCAAAATACTGGCGGCATTGCCACGTTGTATGGCAATGCTTATTCGCTGACCGAAGTAAAAGCCAGCATTTTGGTCACGCGTATACTCTAAAAGTCTCCCCGCCAGGTCCTTGTAAATTTTGTGTGCCCCTGATCCCCATGGGCCTAATGTCTCTACCCCAAACGGCTCGAACATATAGCCTCTATCAAGAAGCATATATTTGCGCCGTTTGAGGGACTCCGCTGATGCTGCTGCGGAGCCAGCCCGTACTGATGTGCTGGGAAGATGTGACGGCGCTAGAGTATCGACGCAGGTAGCGTCCCATACTAGAGGCCGTCCCATCTTCCAGGGGATAAGTGTCATGCCATCGGGTCTTTTACCATCGTCTCGCATTAAGCCGCTCGGTTCTAGAACAGCTGTAACATTGACGCTGGTAAAAGCCCGACGGATAATATCATTTAAAGAGTTATGTCGAGGCACACGTCCGGCACTGCGGGCACATGAAAGTGCGTGGTGACCGAAACAGTCAGCGGTCTCACCACATTGGCACCGATGTGCCACTTGGCAGGGAGAACCTAGGCGCAGAGAGGTTGCCACCCGGAAGGTATTGTTGTCAAAAAGGGTACCTAAATTTTTGGAAGGCAAAACATGTAGCCAAAGTCCTGACTCCCACTCCGAGACGGCGAAGAGACGAGCGCGCTCTGCTGGGCAGCTGGACGTTTCAATTAAATTTTTCCGTTCCAGCTCACAGAGCGGCTCATCCCACAGTCTCTGAGAGGATAGGACCTTTGGCATGTCGGTGTTGGGGCAGGCTATTTTCCAAGCTTCTTGGGCTTCACTGAAACAATTAATTTCGAAGTTTTGTAAACTTTTTGATAAAATGTTATGAATAAGATTTTTAGTGCTATACACTGATGACAAAAAGGCCGGAATGGATACACTGGTAATTTTGCGGATACCAAGACCGCCCATCCTAATAGGAAGTGAGGCCTGGCGCCAAGCGCGATCTTCTAAAGGGGTGTTGAAAATGGTAATGAGTGTATCGCGCATAATGTTATCCAACTGCTGTGTAAGATGAGGGTGCTTCCAGAGTTGGGAACAACGAAGGTAGTACGTGAATTTTGGAGCAAAAAGACAGAAACGTAAAATAACAAATGCCACATGGGTGTTTATTTTCAATAAACGATCTGAAACTGCGCGGAAATTTTGAATTTTGTCATTAACAAAGTCAGACAGTGACTCGTCAAGAATCGGGGAGCCTAGGAGGCGAAGTGAAGACTTGTCTACAATTTTAATTGATGGTGCAATTTGTTCAAACATTTTAAAAATAGAATTTTGAGTGGTGGGATCTGGACTGGGAATGAAAAGTTCACATTTTGTAAAATTTAGTTCTAGGCCAATTTCTTTAAAATCTTTCATGAGAAGGGTCAAATCTTTGAAAATTGTATTCACTTCGCCACCCAGAGTGCCGTCATCTAAATACCAAACGTTAAATTTTGACTCTAAACGCTTGAGGATGGGATGAATGGCGAGACTGAAAATAGCAGGCCCCAAAGGGTCACCCTGTTGACACCCTACTTCCGAAAACAATAAGTTATTTTGATATACCAATTTGGATGGTCTGCCATAGCATTGCCAAAGAAAGTTGTATATGTCCGGTAATTTGTCTCTTATTTGAGTCAAAAGGGCGCCCCGATCGACAGAGTTGAATGCGTTTTTAACGTCCACCTTCAACACAACATCTTGCGTACAATGTGTCATGAAAGTTCTGAGAGAGTGAACCGCCGCCTCGCAGCCTCCGCGTGAACCAAAACCTAATTGATGAGGCTGGAACTCAGAACATAAAGTTTGACTTTTTTTTCTGCAACAGATTTTGGCTACAAGTCGGCGATATGTTGTACCTACGGCTATGGGTCTGATGCCTCCGTCTTTTTTTATTATCTCTTTGTCTCTTAGCGAATTAAATGTTTTTCCTTATTTCTCATCATCATCTCCACCTCCGGCCTCCACCACAGACAGAGCAAATTCCTTATCATGTGGGGGGATTTGCCCATACTCACCACGCTCCTTATTTCTATCATAGGTACATTATTTATAGTTAGTTTCAAATCTGTAGGTTCAAGGAATACGATTTTTCATACAAACGTTTTAACCCCTTTTCACCCTCTTAAGAGTTGATATTTTGAAAAACCCTCCTTAGTGGATGTGTCTGGCATATAAGGCAGCTACTGTCCAAATTTCATCTTTATAGCTTCAGCGGTTTGGGCTGTGCGTTGATCGTGGAATCAGGCCTTGTTCTTTTATATATACAGATTACTTCGTTTAATAAAGGTCTTAATTTAAAAAAAAAGCCCTTTCCCTTTTCGGGATAGAATACATATTAAGAATAACCTTGTATTGAACGTGCTTTGCAATCACAACTCGCAATTCTTGTATAACCGGTATGGGCTACTCTAGTGACAGTTTTGAATTTAAGTTAGCCACCAGGGCATCACAGTACTACGGCGATGTTAATTTTTTATTGCTTTACTACATTGTATGCAACAGGCACGAAAATTATTAATGGTGTAAATGGCTAGTTTTCATAGCTCTCGCGTCAGCCGTTTGGCAGAACTGGATGTGCAAGCTGTAGACCCGGGTCTCCAGCTGACACATAGTTTTTGGCTCATATCTCAGAAACCTCTTTGGCACCTAAATTTTGAATTGGATTTTCAGATTGCACCAATTATGCACTAAATATTTGCATACTCAGAATTCAGAAATTCGTTATGTGTAAGCTGTAGACATACACACCTCTGAAAAGGCTGCCTGCGCGGCGCATATGTATATTTGATCATATAATACGTTCTTGTTTTGAAAACTATTTTTTATACAAGTAAGGTGGCAAACAATACGGGCCCACCGACATTATCCTCATCATCATCATCATCAGCCTGTAGAAGTCCACTGCTGGACATAGGCCTCCCCCAAAGAGTTCCATGACGAACGGTCTTGAGCCTTCTCCATCCACCGACTTCCCGCTACCTTCACAATGTCGTCGGTCCATCGGGTGGGGGGCCTTCCAACACTGCGTCGCCCGCGACGCAGTGCGCAGCACGCAAACACGTTGGAAGTGTTGGACGCAGTGTCGCAATGGCGACTACGAACCGGGGTTCGTGGTCGCCATTCGAGAACCTTTGCTCCCCAACGGTTGTCGGTTCTGCGAGCTATATGGCCTGCCCACTGCCACTTCAACTTGCTAATTCTGAGAGCTATGTCGGTGACCTTAGTTTTTCTACGGATTTCCTCATTTCGGATCTTATCACGTAGTGAAACTCCAAGCATAGCTCTCTCCATAGCCCGTTGCGCGACTTTGAGCTTGTATTAAGACATTATCCTACTATCCTACTAATATTATAAACGCGAAAGTTTGTGAGGATGTTTGGATGTTCGTGGTTCAATCACGGCTAAACAGTCAAACGGATTCGGATGAAATTTGGCACAGAGATAGATTATAGTCTAGGATGGCATATAGGCTACTTTTTATGTAGGTACCACGCGAGCAAAGCCGCGGGCGGAAGCTAGTATCTAATATATCGGACATATCGCACACCGTTTGAATGAACACGGCTTTAGGCATCATAATGGAGGTACCCAGCTGTAGGACCACCCTACTTAAGTTTTCTCCCGTGTCACATCTATTTACTCAATATTCTGTCCCAAAACAGTGTAGATGTGTTTTACCAAAACCTGCCGAAAGCCATGGAAATGGCACAGCTTGTCATTGAGACAAAATATATTAATTAGTGTTGTTAATAAATTAAGTTAAGTAGGTACCTAGATATAGCATCGCCTTAGGGCTTAATAAAAAAAACCTGTTATGATGTTGTTATCTTAATAAACAAAGAAATGTACCTTTATTTACATAAAGAAACTTAAAACTAATACAAGTTAATATTTACAAAATACACAAGAAACAGTTGAGCCATCTAAAGACCGTTCTTCTTCTTAATAAATAAATAAATAAAAATAATAAATAAATAATAATGAGTAGGTTAGTACGACACTGATGTGTTTCATCAGTAAAATGAGTGTCGCGTCGTGATTTACGTGTTGATTAATAATATAGAAACACGGTTCGCGAATCGTGCGCCCGCCGAGTAGAAAGTCCGGTTTCTCTCGAGTGATGACCCGGGTACTGTGGGAACTCACTCGATTGTCGAACTAATTGTGTAGAGGAGAGTCTTGCTATTGACAAATAATGCAATGCAGCTCGAGTATGGCAAATCACTCTCACAATCACTACATAATATATGAATGCGATAGCAAAAAGGTTTTTTTTTTACGGTAAGCGGTTACCGTACCCTATGAGCGCTTGCAATACCAGAGGCATCACGCACAATTTGCCGACCCCGAACCCCCCTCCCCCTAAAGAGCTCTGGCAACCTTACTCATCGCAGGAACACAACACTATTTGAAAACAAATAATGTTATTTGGCTGCGATCTTCTGTAAGGCGGAGGTACCTCCCCAGGCGGGCGGGTTTATTTTTCACCTTTTTTTATGTTATACGGAGGCAAACAGGCTTACGGCTCACCTGATGGTAAGCGGTTACCGTCGCCGTACATACATCTGCAACACCTGGAGCATTGCTAATGCGTGACCTGCCCTGGAGAAATTTTTGTTGTATTTTTCTTAAAGCTCCTCATCTTCATGTTGTTAGTGGGATTGCTAATTAATTTGCGTAAAATCTATTGCGGGTAAAATAACTAAGTATTAAATCTTACTACAGTACAGCTGATGCTCTCATGCGGTGAGGTCAATAACCCGCATACAGCGTGAAGACGCTGCCAAGAAATACCAATCATCATCACCAGCCACCGCTAAAAAGTGTAACGACAATCTTGAGCTTTCTCCATCCATAGACATAAAAATAAAAAAACGTCATCATCATCATAATCATTTCAGCCGTAAGACGTCCACTGCTGAACATGGCCTCCCCCACAGACAGAGCAAATTCCTTACCATGTGGGGGGATTTGCCCATACTCACCTCGCTGGGCACGCGGGTTGGCGAGCGCAGTTAGAGCTATCGTTGTTAAAATGAGGGACGCTGCTGCCCATTTTTTTTTTATTTTTATACAACTGAGGTGGCAAACAAGCATACAGCCCACCTGTTGGTAAGCGGTTACCGTAGCCTATGAGCGCTTGCAATACCAGAGGCATCACGCACGCGTTGCCGACCCCGAACCCCCTCCCCCCCTAAAGAGCTCTGGCAACCTTACTCATCGCAGGAACACAACACTAATGTTATTTGGCTGCGATCTTCTGTAAGGCGGAGGTACCTCCCAGGCGGGCTGCTCCAATTCAGAACGAGAAAATCTCGCTGTGCCCTACCTCCTCCTCCACCCATCCCCGAGCTTTTTTCCCGTAGTCACCTCTTACGACATCCGCGGATAGGTAGATATGGAGGGGCCTATTCTTTAGGCGGGGCCACCACGGCCCGTAAAAAAAACGTAATTATGGGAAAATTTATACATTTTCAGTAAATTTCAACATTTAGTAAGTGTATTTTTATTTGCGTTGGATCCAGGCGGGTTGCTCAAATTTAGAACGAGAAAATCTCGCTGTGCCCTACATCGCCTAAATCATGTGCCTAAATCGGAGCACTCTACGTTAGAAAATAGTTTGGTGAAAATTACGTGAAATATTCTAGTTTCAGATGACATTTCTATTCTCATGAAAAATTGAAAAAGCTTAGTACCAATGCTTTGTTCTTCACATAAATGTCGCCTCACTGTTGATTGAAGAGTTTCCTTGCCTTTGAAATATGACACTTGTGTCTTGTAGCCGGAAATCGATCTAAAATAGAGCCGATAGTAATGACATGCACTATGAATATCTCGACTGAGAGGAGTTTTGTGAAATTATAGTGTGTTTGTTTAGTAAGTTACAGAAAAATTACTTATATACCTACACATGACAATAATAAAAGGACACGTTAGTTTTAACGTATCCAATATGTATAATATAATGTTGTATGTGTAAGTTTAAGTCAGTTCAATAAATCATTTTTATCTTTTATCTACTTATATCTTTAATAATTGGTACCAATTACCTACCAACTGATATCAATATGTGAGTACAGTCCCCTGCACTGAGATGTATCTATTTCACTACTATTTTTTGGTTACGTTTCATAATTTTCAAAATGATGCCACAATTCAGTAGCTACACAGTAAAAATAAATGGCACAAGTTGTTTTTGTTTTATTTTAATACAACTAAGGTGGCAAACGAGCATACGGCCCACCTGTTGATTACTGTAGCCTATAATCGCTTGCAATACCAGAGGCATCATGCACGCACCGTTACAGGAGCTCTGGCAACCTTACTCACCGCAGGAACACAACACTATTTGAAACCAATAATGTTATTTGGCTGCGATCTTTTGTATTTGATGGCAATGTATACATAATTTTTCAGTTTTTTCTTTGTAAATCTTTGTTTTATAGTCTCAATTAGAAGATTTGCAATGAAAACAGCTTAGTGCAGGCGACTGTACCTAAGTTAAGTTAAGGGGATATCTCTAATATTTGTTGCATGGTTCTTTTACGCTGTCGTGCGGAATAAGCGAATGTTCATATAGACCATTACGAGGCTGGTAATGTTTTATTAAATACATAAAATAAATATTCCGGATATATCACACACGTCAACTGATCCCAAACTAAGCGTAGCCTGTACTATGGGTACCAGAGACTGATATACATAATAGATTAATATTTAACACCCAGATACAGAACAAACATCTATGTTCATCACACAAATGTTTGTCCAGAGCGGGAATCGAACCCGCGCCCTCTAGCGCAGAAGGCAGAGTTACTACCAACTGAGTTTTGAGGCCAGTTAAATAAAAACAAACCAATGGTTATCTCATCTTGTCTACAAATCGTGTGTCAACGATTCGAGTGTCGTGTGAAATGCGCGTGCGTGTTGTAACTACAAAAGAAAGCCATTAATTTACTCTATGTTTGGTCACGTGTTAGAATTTGAGAAACCACATCTTTTTATTTTTATTGGTGATGCTTAGGCGTTTGACCACCATCTCACTTTTGCAAGTGTGATGTGGCCTAAGATGAAGCACGCTTTACCAAAAGGAACATAACCACTCTAGATCTGAAGACTTCTAGATTGTACTCATCCATGAATTTTGGCTTTGAATCAAAAGAGAGGAGGAGGTAGGGCACAGCGAGATTTTCTCGTTCTGAATTGGAGCAGCCTGCCTGGGAGGTGCCTCCGCCTTACAGAAGATCGCAGCCAAATAACATTATTTGTTTCAAATAGTGTTGTGTTCCTGCGGTGAGTAAGGTTGCCAGAGCTCTTTAGGGGGGAAGGGGGTTCGGGGTCGGCAACGCGTGCGTGATGCCTCTGGTATTGCAAGCTCTCATAGGCTACGGTAACCGCTTACCGTCAGGTGGGGTGTAAGTTTGTTTGACACCTCTGTTGAATAAAAAAAAAAAGACTTCAATGTTTTAAAACGACTGGCTTCTCGAGAGTAAACTGCATCTCTGTATTCAGTCCTTCTTCATTCAAGGAAATTCTGGAGCTGCAAAATACACTACCTATATTAGTCCCTCAAGACTCAATATTAGTTCAAATCACGAGGAATGGAAAACATGGAACATGGCACAGTAATGAGTAGGTACAATACTTTTGTTTGTTACTGAAGTCGCAGAGTCTCCTTTTGGACTCTACCTGAACCTGATTGGTTCATCATCATCAGCCTGATGAAGGCCACTGCTGAACATAGGCCTCCCCCAAAGTGCCACGACGAACGGTCTTGAGCCTTCTCCATCCACCGACTTCCCGCAACCCTCACAATGTCGTCGGTCCATCGGGTGGGGGGCCTTCCAACACTGCGTCGTCCAGTTTGTGGTCGCCACTCGAGAACTTTTGTTCCCCAACGGTTATCGGTTCTGCGAGCTATATGGCCAGCCCACTGCCACTTCAACCTGCTAATTCTGAAAGCTATATCGGTGACCTTGGTTCTTCTACGGATTTCCTCATTTCGGATTCTATCACGCAGCGAAACTCCGAGCATAGCTGATTGGTTAGTATGACTAAAAAGGAACAAGTGGTAAATAAAAAAACAATAACTTTTCTTAATCTAATCTTTGTGGCCCATCCTAGTAAAATAATTAGGCATGTCAGGCCACTCCATCAAAAACGATACCCTAATGCTACAACTAATTCCGTTAATGAGGGCCACACAACCGACAAAGGTGCTATGAATAAATAAGCACTCAACAATGAATTAAAAAAAAACTTATTGATGGTGCGCCAGCGTCGTCCCCCTTCATCTTGATGCTATCTTGTTCTCGGAAGGTCGGTTTTTGTCCCTTTCTAACGAATTGGTTTCGTGTATTTTTTGTTCTTTTTCGGCTTCAATCGATACCCCCTAGATACGAGCTGTGAATGTAATGTGGAGAAGAATAAAATGTGTGTATGTCTACAGCTTACACATAACGAATTTCTGAATTCTGAGTATGCAAATATTTAGTGCATAATTGGTGCAATCTGAAAATCCAATTCAAAATTTAGGTGCCAAAGAGGTTTCTGAGATATGAGCCAAAAACTATGTGTCAGCTGGAGACCCGGGTCTACAGCTTGCACATCCAGTACTGCCAAACGGCTGACGCGAGAGCTTTGAAAACTAGCCAGATATTTAGTGCCAAATTAGTGCCAAAGGTACCAAAATTTTCAGGCCTGTAGCTAAAAAGGTTTCAGAGATATAAGCAAAAAACTATGTGTAAGCTGTAGACCCGGGTCCCCAGCTTACACATTTCGTTACGCCAAACCGCTGATCAGAGGGCAATAAACTTAAGGCAGGATTTTAGCTCATAATTAGTGCCAAAGGTACCAAAAATTTCAGGCCTGTAGCTGAAAAGGTTTCAGAGATATAAGCAAAAACAGTTTTCCCGCCAAAAAATTCAAATAAAGTTATTGAAAATCGGCTCATTGCGGCGTTGCCACTTCGCTTCAAACGACTTTAAACTTTATTTACATGTCACGAAGATTGATTTTGGTATTTGATCATTAAAAAAGTTAATTTGGTTTGTTGAGTTTAGTCTAGGAGCTCGGAGGATAAAATAGTTTTCAGCCAAAACATACCCAGTGCTGCCATCGATGTACCTTGCGTGTACCTCGAAAAAGAGAGATTTATCTTTTACTTCAGTGAACTAGTGTATGTCTACAAAATGTTCCGGAATTAGTATATACACATCAACGATAAGTTGAATGACCTCCCTTTTGGATACTTACCTATTAGAGGACATGTATCACAAAAATATTTTATCATTTTGCAGAAGTCCACTGCTGAACATAGGCCTCCCATAAAGAGTGCCACGACGAACGGTCTTGAGCCATTTCCATTCAGTGAATTACAGTAACCTTCGCAATGTCGTCGGTCCATAGGGTGCGGGGCCTTTCAACACTGCGTCATTCGGTGTGTGGTCGGCGTTCGTAACTTTTTGGTGCTGGCAACGCGCACTGACTGTAGGCTTTCGTCTTGAGGCTCTCTGTGGTAGGTATATTATATGCGACGAAGATGAAGTTTTCCAAACGCTGGCTATGGATAGAATTGGCTGGATATAGATAAAACAGAATCGAAACTATTATGTAGGAGGTATCTTTAACCTATTGAAGTCCACTGGACATACTGTACCTACCTCTAATGTAGGTAAGTTACTAACATTTGTTAGTTACTAGCATAATTTTTGTGATACCTACACATCTTCTTATTAGGTAGTATCTTCATCTTCTGAATTTGTTGTACTTCTAACCTAGCCGTTATTTCATATGTAAGATAGGTATCGATCGATCTAGATAAAATAAAAATATATTGTAAGTAATTGGTTAGTACCTACCTACATAATTTGTTACTTCGATTGAAGTTCCATAGATTTTCAATTTCGAAACTGACGTATGAAATTGGCCTCCATTGTAGCCATCATCATCATCAGCCCACACTAGTCCACTGCTGGACATAGGTCGACCCTAATACGCGCCACTAAGCCCTATGTCCGGCCATTCTCATACACTTTCTGCCCGCGCCACCGCCCCGCATTTCATAGATCATTGCTCCGCCTAGCCACACACTAAATCAGAAATAAAAGTCTGTCAGAAGAAGTCAGGTAAGGTATTTAGGTTAATCAAGATACCTTGGTAGGTAGGTAGGTAGCACATATGAAAGTTGGATATGCAGGTATCTATTAGGTACTACCGTGACGTATTTGCTCATTTTGTTCATATCTAAGTTGGCTAGTAAATTATAGATGGTAGTTACGTAGTACCTAGGTACTAGTTATTTACCTATCTCTAGTTTTTTGACGTGTTTTATTACGCATTTAGGCTATTTAGTTCTACCTAAGTTTGGTTAGCTCTAGGTACTAGGAAGCCATCTATTACTTTCGTGACGTGTTTGCATAATATTATACAATCCTACGTACTTTATGTAAGGTACTTACTTATGTAGGTCTAGCTAGGTATAGGTACCAAGTATTTATTATACCTAGGTACTACGTACCTACACTTTGTACCTAGACCTACCAAACATAGGGAAGTAGGTAGGTACCTCACATAAGGTAGGTAGATATGAACCATTTATAAACCACGTCACGAAAGTAATAGATGAGTAGGTTCCTATGTGACATGATGAGTAGGTTCCTATGTGACATGATGAGATATGTGACTCCGCCGTCTAAAGCTAGGTGGCTTCGTATTATTGGAAAAATTATTGCAATAAAATGCTGTGAATGCGCACCCCAACGCGGGACGTCAGTGCAGATCTTATTCCCCCATTTAGAATTAGATGCTGTGAATATGGCTGGCTGTACATTATCAGAGTGTCCACGTCCTTACAGGCTGCCCGATATTGTACAGGCGCGTAACATTATCGTGTCATTCTTTCCTTCTTGAAGTTTGCATTTTTTTATGCTTTTCCCTTTCGGGCTGGCTGTGGCATCTTATTCCTGCCGCCAAGTCTTTTGCTCTCAAATCGAGAGGCTTATGTTTGTTTAAAGTATATATCATGTAGGTTAAAGAATTCAGAAGCTTAGATAGGATAAGATGATGAAGTATCACTAAAATTATGCTGGTAACTAAAAAAGAAAAGGCGTCAAAATCTAAAAATAAACAAACATTTTGTAGTTATAATATTATAATAATACCTACTATAGTTTTTATTTGGTACATCAAAGTTTCTAAGTGGTAGCGGTGGGTAACTCACTCAAAATACCTGAGCTGCAAATCAGCTCGCAGCTCGCGCTCTTGAACCGCGCAAGTAGATCTATGAATGATTTCAGATGAATCAGGTAAAGTGAAGCAAACAATGCAATAAGGTACTAGCAATCAGTTCATCAAACGGGTCAGCTTTTCTAATATGGACTTAATAGTGTTGAAAATAATACAAATTGTTGTCGTATGAAATCGTTTCTAATCAGGGTCAGGGTCGCATGAATCGCAGATGAAGTAGAACTACTTTGAGCCGTTGAGCTGCTTCAGCTGCTTGGGAGCGGCGTGATCCATTTACCTGCGGCTCAGTACCCTGTGATTCGATCTGGATGCGTGTTCTGACTCGAGTTCATCATCATCATTCCAGCCGTTTGAAGTCCACTGCTGAACAGCGGCCTCCCCCACAGATTTCCGGAGTGACTTCCTGTGATGGGGGTGGGGGAAATTTGAAAATCTTTGTGAAAATAGGAGAAGCTGCTGCCCATCCCTTACTCGCCTGCCTAGTACGACATCCACGGGTAGGAGGTTAGGAGGGGCCTATTCTTCAGCCGGGGCCGCCACGGTCACTGACTCGAGTTATCCTCCTCTAATTAGTGGTAGGTGCACTATGTACAGCAGTGGACTCAAATAGGTGATGATGATGATACTTACACAATGGTTTCGATTCTGTTTTATCTAATGGCCAGCGTTTGGAAAACTTCATCTTCATCCCTTAAAATATACCGCAGAGCGCCACAAGCAAAAATTTAGCGCGATCGGGGCCTAGATTTGTGGCATTGTATTGTTTCCTATTAACACGTAAGTACTCGTAGTGTGCGAGCTGACTAAACCTCTGGTTTCTTCATGATGTTTACCTTAAACCATTTTGGCGATCTACTCTCAAAAATTATAACAACCAAAATAACGAACGCGTCACAATATTATACGTAAGTGCATCGTTATAATGACTAAATAAAAGTTTTTTATCAATAGAGTCATATTGAACTAAAAAGCTAATGAGGGTGTGCAAAAAAGTGTAATGACGGTCGATTTTTTTATTACAACGATCTGCGACTCTAAGAAATAGTTCTTTCAACCTCTACACTTATTTCGTCGCTGTAAGTAAAGTACCGCTGGCGTAGCGGTTGAGGCGGTGGACTCAATAATCGTCAGTAACGACGTGCCCTGGATCGAATCTCTTCATCCGAATCGACTTTTTGCGTTTTCTGATCGTTCCAGTGACTGTACCAGAATGCCCCAAACAAGAAACCAGGTTGCCGTAGAATTAGAAAATTGACCGCTGAAATACAAAAAGCACAAAACTTTAATTTGAAGCTTCTAAAGGAACAAGACGACTGCGCGAAGGATTATAAAAATCTCTTGGCGCAAAATGGGTCACTCAAAGTAGCATTTGCAGAACAAGTAATAAAATTACAAGAGACTGAAACGGAAAGAAATAAGCTAAAAGAGATGATTAAGCGACGAACTGCAGATCTCAATGAATATGAAGAAGCATTAAACGTAATACGTTTGCACGAAAATAATGCAGCGCTGTTCGAACAACTACAAAAAACGCTCCTGTTGGAAACCAATGAGAACACCCAAATACTTAATGAAGAATTGGACAATTTAATAAGCCAAATAATTGAGCTCCAAAGTGTAAACATAAAATTAAAAAGTTCTAGACACACCGTAGATATTAAAACTGCAGCAAAGACCAAGAACTTAAGTAAAAATAGAATAACATTGAATAAACAAGTGAAACATGATAAAGACTCACAGAATAGAAAGAAAAATACAAAAAAAATTAGTAGCGAAAAAAGGGAAGACAAAAACAAGACGGACTAAAACGAGTGAATCAATAGCAACAAAACAGGTCGTGACAATAAAGAATAAAGAAGACAACGGGATTACTACGAGAATAGGACTTCGATCCGTAGAGAAGCTAACGACAGAGGAGAACACTGGAAACCAAACGAATAACAGTACCCAAAACCATGAACCCAGACATAAGTCTGGGCTATAAAGCTATAAAGCTATAAAGCTGTAAAGCTATAAAGCTGAGGATACCGCCGTAATTTCACAAAATAGACCTAAGAAAATGCTAATATTGTGCGATACATACGGAAAATCTCTTGGAGAATTTATACACTTACATAATAATGACTACCAATCTGTTCTATCCATTTGTAAGCCAGGTGCTCCTATCAGAGAGATTATAAATAACTTGCCGACACTGACAAAGAATTTGACTCAGGGCGATGATGTCGTCGTGATTGCCTCTGACTTCCATCATCAATCAAGACGTAAGTCTACGAGATACGATTACATCGATGGCAACACGGTATGTTTTGGCTGAAAACTATTTTATCCTCCGAGCTCCTAGACTAAACTCAACAAACCAAATTAACTTTTTTAATGATCAAATACCAAAATCAATCTTCGTGACATGTAAATAAAGTTTAAAGTCGTTTGAAGCGAAGTGGCAACGCCGCAATGAGCCGATTTTCAATAACTTTATTTGAATTTTTTGGCGGGAAAACTGTTTTTGCTTATATCTCTGAAACCTTTTCAGCTACAGGCCTGAAATTTTTGGTACCTTAGGCACTAATTATGAGCTAAAATCCTGCCTAAAGTTTATTGCCCTCTGATCAGCGGTTTGGCGTAACGAAACGTGTAAGCTGGGGACCCGGGTCTACAGCTTACACATAGTTTTTTGCTTATATCTCTGAAACCTTTTTAGCTACAGGCCTGAAAATTTTGGTACCTTAGTCACTAATTTGGCACTAAATATCTGGCTAGTTTTCATAGCTCTCGCGTCAGCCGTTTGGCAGTACTGGATGTGCAAGCTGTAGACCCGGGTCTCCAGCTGACACATAGTTTTTGGCTCATATCTCTGAAACCTTTTAAGCTACAGGCCTGAAATTTTTAGTACCTTTGGCACTAATTTGGCACTAAATATCTGGCTAGTTTTCAAAGCTCTCGCGTCAGCCGTTTGGCAGTACTGGATGTGCAAGCTGAAGACCCGGGTCTCCAGCTGACACATAGTTTTTGGCTCATATCTCAGAAACCTCTTTGGCACCTAAATTTTGAATTGGATTTTCAGATTGCACCAATTATGCACTAAATATTTGCATACTCAGAATTCAGAAATTCGTTATGTGTAAGCTGTAGACATACACACGAATAAAATTTGTATTAGGGTTCAGTGGAGCTAAAATAGGGAGTAGAGTTCATTTTTATAAAAAAAATTCAAGGCCCTACAACCGTGCGATCGCACGCGGTCGCATCCTGACGAATCAAGTTAAACCTAAAAAAACATCATCTTAGAAAGAGATTGTACGAAAGAACAATAAAAAAGGTACGCGATAAACACCCGTTTGATTTCAATAAGCTATGTGTACTGATCGAGAAAGTTTGTAAAATACGCAAAAATAAGTAATTTATTTAAGTTCACCCTGTAATTCATAATTATTAAGTTATATTTTGTTCACCACCCCGCTCTCATTGACAGTAGACCTACATAACTAACATCATTTTTAAAGAAAATTGCAGTCAAAATTTCGGTTAAGTTTCTCAAACGACTTAACTTCGTTTAGTTAAAAAAAAAAATCTCCAAAAAAAGTTATGTTTTTACCTACTTACGAGTTGCATCATAGACCAACACTTTATTGACTTGCTGCCAATTTGTCCAGACAATATAAAGACGATTAACTACATAGACCGGTTACTTTTAAAACAAACTGCGAATTTTTACAGATAATATTAGACTATTAGCTGCACAGACCGGTTACTTTTTGGACATTCTGAAAGTTTGTCCAAATGATGTTAGAAGAATAGCTTCATATACCGATTACTTTATTGATTTGCTGCGATTTGTCTATATGATTTTTTATGCGAGACCATTTTCGTTTTAGACTAACTGATACTTACCCGAAATTATACCCCAGTCTTCGACTCACGATGAATACGACTTAAAATTTATAACAGGAGCAACTGGATATTATTTTCTAGATAGTGTCAACAAACGAGCCAAATGGAATTCTCGCTTCGTAAATGGAATAAACTATAAAGAACAGTTTATTCCATTTATAGACATCAAATTGATAGGCTGAATGGATGCGTGGCCGCACACGACTGCTTTATGTCTCGCCTTGGCAATTGCTTTCTTTTTAGGATTTGGAGAAGATAAATATAGTGTCTCGACTTGGCAATAAAATATAAAGTGAAAGAAGTGGCCTTGAAGAAATATTGAGGTAAAATTAAAAAAAAAAATACAAATATTAAATATCAATTACTTCAAAAAAAAAACATTTCCTTCTCAAATTTTGTTGGCTAAAGATACCAGGGCAAAAATCCTCTCTGAACACGAATTATCGGTAGGTTGTAGAAGTAGGTTCCTTAAATCTACAATATTAGAACAATGAAACAAAAAATCTGTATATGTATCTTTTTTTCATGGTTAACAAGATACAAAAATAATCTCAGAAACTGCTGAACGGATCTTTATGAAACAAAAGTTAAAGGTGTGTATCTCATATCTCTACTGTAACTCCGCGCGTAAAGCTAGGTAATTTTATTAGGTTGGTACTACATAATAAAATTAAACAACTCAAACATTTAGAGCACCAAATTCTTTCCCTCCATCCTCAACGAATTCGATTGAAAAGAACCAGTGAATCCTCATAACTAATTGGCCAATAACTCCGGAACCCCTCTGGTTTACGACTTCAATTCACTCCTTGTGAAGATGGCGCTGCCGGGCGCTATAATTGACAGCGGCGGCGGTGCCTTTTTTATATTATAAATACTAGCTTCCGGCCGCGGCTTCGCTCGCGTGTATGTAGGTACACATAAAAAGTAACCTATATGCTATTCTAGGTAAACAACTCTTTATAATCCAAGTTTCAACGAAATCGGTTGAGCCGTTACAGCGTGATTTAATAACAGATATCCAAACATCCTCACAAACTTTCGCAATTATAATATTAGTAGGATTATTGACTTAATAACCACACAGTAGTTGTGCTGTCATAATAAAAAAAAATCTGGATAGGTAGGTGCATGAAATATACTTTGCGATCTATTACTACCACCTACCAAATATATACAAATAAAAACCGGTCGAGCCGTTTCAGAGTAGTGGGACCACAAACACCGTGATACGAGATTTTTGTATAGGCATTAGATTAACGAGTGCTTAACAAATAAAAAGGTTTATTAGAATTTGACGGGGAAATTTTACAATCGAATCGCTCAAACCTCATAGTGCATTCCAAGTCCATATTTTTTGTCGACTCTATTATTTCAATCTCGATTGTATTTTTATCGCGTACCTGTCACTATAAATACGAGCCTAAGAAAATGCAATAAGTACCTAATCCGATTGTCGCGGAGGGTTTTGAGTAAATAAATAAGAGGTAAATTTTTTATACCCCGGCGATAATCAAATACCTAATGTTTTTCTTATCTCTACCCGGGGCGTTTTTTGGTCAGTTCAAAGCCGGTGCCGACGTAAATAAATCATATTCAATAATCGTAAAAAAAAAAAGAAAGATTATGTCACCGTGTATTATCTTTTTTTAATGAAGATCATTCCAAGATCTCAGTTCGTTGCTAACTACTAGTAGATAAATAAATAAATAAATATTCCGGACATATCACACACGGTCAACTGATCCCAAACTAGGCATAGCCTGGTCTATGGGTATCAGAGACTGATATACATAATAGATATATATTTAACACCCAGACACAGAATAAACATCCGTATTCATCACACAAATGGGCGTCATAATCGCAACAGCGACAAAGCCCTTTTCAATTGATTAAAATTAAAAAAAAAAAAAAACACACAAATGTTTGTCCTGTGCGAACCCGCAACCTCTAGCGCAGAAGGCAGAGTTACTACCAACTGAGCTATGAGGCCCTCAACATACTTACTTATTGTGTTCGCGTTTCTTGATGGCCTTCAGCATTAAAACAATTTTAATTAGCCATAAAATGAATAGCTTTCCTAATTGCGTGTTAGAACGGAACTGGCAATTACCGTGTCCCTCAGTAATCCCGCCGCGCTGTCACGGTTCAATTTATGGACCCCACAATTACGGACCCATCTCAGGATTAGTACCTACCTACTAGTCTACAGGGAGTCTACCCTTTAAGTTACGCTTTCCTTGCAACGTATGAAAGCAGCGCATACACGCGACGTACAAACGCGGACGTCTACTACGAGTACTTAGGTATACTTTGAAATCTAGGGTGCCGGGTGCAAAAGCATTGCGTATCGTCTTTATTTCAATGTATGCGACGTGGAGTTCACACGTAGCGCGTATGCGCGTACACGCAGCGTTCATTCATACGCAGCAAGGAACGCGTACCTTTATACTATGTAGGTGTAGGTATAATTGTGGTCAACTCTCTGGCCAAGGCATCGTCAGTTCTTAAAACACTTTTTTTACAACATTTTAAAAGCCTTTCCCTAAGTCTGTGTGACTTAGACATTTAAATGAGAACATTTGCATTTTATCATCGTCATCATCATCCTTAAGAAGTTCACGCCTGGACTTCTATCTTCTGACTTATAAAGAAGAATAAAAAACGTCAATCTACTTTTCACGCGCATCGACAGTACGTGAGTATTGATTGTCGGTGCTTGCATCGATACGATACCAACGCAGATGAGTTGCGATGCAGACGCGATACACACGCGCGCTAGCATCACGTCTGTCGCCTTATCGGACAATAGGGTGGAGGAGGCGTCTGTAGCGATCCCTACGCGTTTACTGCGCCAACGCATCTGTATCTACATCCCTGCGGGTTTGATTCGCAACAAACGCGAGGCTCATTATTACGAACGTGTAGACAACTTGCCGACTGCATTGCGTTTGCTGCGCGTCTTAGTTGAGTTCGAGGGGATTTGACAATACGTTTGAAAAACGTCTTGTGCATAGGCACTGAAAAACGAAAAATCTGTAGCGCATACCTTTCATTGCTAGTGGTAAAAATGAGAAATTATGTAAGTCTATAAACTGTAAGTCCTCAGAAAACTATTATGGCCATGGATTACCTATAATGCTGTTACATTCCTACTTGACATTATGTAACGCAAACAAAAAACATTTTCCAATTGTTGCGACAAGAAAATCCTCTAAAGCGATTAAAAGTTCAGCCCCGTTAAATATTGGCGCGGCCGCAATCCCCCGGGGACGAAACGGCCACCGATGCCTCTGACAATTCCATTGCGGATATTGCAAACTGCTGTGTGGTATGTTTGAAAGTTGTTCGAATTTTGAATTCGACTTTCTTGTACAAAGGCTAGTTCGGTGCCAACCTCTTTGTATTTTCACTGATGCTCTGATTTTCGTTTTTATTTTGTTTTATCAAATTTTAATAAGGGTTACGGTCACCGACTTATACTGTAGGGCAAATTCAAAATTCGAATTGTTATTTCAGGCGTAGCTGAGGGGAATAACTTCGTTTCGTCTTAGTATCTCTTTCACTGATGTGCTCTAAAGCGTTAATCTGTTGAACAAATACCTACCTACTATACCTACGCTACGCCATCATCATCGGTCGGACCAAACTATATTTTTTCTTCTATAGGTTTATAAACCTGTACCTACCTATCGAAATTTCCTAAACAAAACGGTCACCAAGAAATCAAAGCTAAAAGACAAGAAAAACTGCAAAATATTGTCGGCTTGCGGCATCCCCTGGGAGGGCTCTGGCTCGATGGACTGACAATTTCATTCCCGATATTGCAAACTGCTACCCAACTCTGATACCCTACGATATGCTTTATCTATATTGTAAAATCATTTTGTTTTCAAGTTTTTTTTTGACAAATGCCCAAATTTATCAAAAAATATAAATAAGTAGGTAGGTATACCAAAATATACCAACGATTTTTTAATTTCTTGCGAAAATTATTTGCTAAAAGACTTCAATTATATTTAAAAACCATGTCATCAAAATTTAAATTCTTTTGCTGTTTGATATTATCTAAAATGTACTTTTATGATGAAATATTTTTAAATGATGAATTATTTATTATTTATTGTTTCAGTTTACTTTATACCTAAGTAATTCTCAAAAAGTTGCCTAAGCAAAATCGCTAAGTTGATGGCACAGGCGCTGATCCTGTGAATAAACGCCTTAGCCTAACGCCATTAACCGGCGTTCAACGACTTTGTAACTTAACCGGTTGCTTTGACCCACGTTTTCATATGTTATCAGTCACCATAACCAATAATTACAAGCCTATTATGTGTTGGTGAACAGTGGCCTAAGAGAAATAACTGCTTTCCTAACTTCCAATGCTCAGTACAAGCCTTGGCACTTCATCCTGTCAAACCTTCAACAAGTTCTTAATAAGGGAAAGTTCGGGGGAGTAGAGTTTGAAAGTTCTTAACGACTACAAAGTTTCCAATTTCTATCACTGGGGAGGTTTATTACAAGTTATTCATAATATGTTTGCTATCTCGAAAGGGGCTTATTCGACACACAATTGGCATTAAAGTTTGTTCTACGACTTTTTTGAAATTCGTCATTTTAAGGGTTCCGTACCTCATTTGGAAAAAACTAAACTCTTATTTGATCACTTTGTTGTCCGTCTGTCTGTCTTTCTGTCAAGAACCTTTTTCTGAGAAACGGCTAAAGGTATCAGCATGAAATTCATACTAACAAGTGGAGATTTCCATGAATAAATTAAGTTTTAAGTTTGGACTTTTTTCAATGAACATAATATTATTCAATAAATGGACCAAGCGCGTGTTAGAATACTCACAGAGAAGACTTTCTTCGGAGTCGATTCAGCTTTGTGTCTTCTTACAAAGAATCTCCTCATATGTTTGCAAGAAACGATTCATGTATTTAGTATGGAGCTTATCTGAACCGACAAGCCCAACTAGCAACTAGTAAAGCCTAATTAACTGCGCAAAATTCTGGTTAATATCACTTTGAGCCCAATAAACAGGATCTCGTAAACAAATTAGAATCGGCGAGCAAAAAGCACTTTACCTGCTAACTACCACTAAATCAGATTACACAGTGCTGCCCCACGGTGTACCTACGCAATAGGGTGAGGTGAGTTGTGTTGCACTGGAGAGGATTGCTACGACGAATTCAATTTAACAAATATTGACTACTTACTTATATTTCAGTTTTAGTTTTGCATCCGAGCGATACGATGAAAGGTAGCGTAGTGGTCAGTAGTCCGAAATATTTATTTATTTAGAAAAAAAAATAAGTTACCGTAATTGGATCCCAATAACAAACTTCTAGAAGTCCAGCCTGGACTCCAGGTGGACGAATGAAGGCGCCCAGGGGCCAAAGAAAGCAACAGCAAAAGATATGAGTAGTTTTCTTCATTTAAATCAAAAAGTGTTTTTTTTAGGTTTTTTTCTTTACACATACGGAACCGTAAAAAGATGCAAAGGTATTGTGTCGCTTAAATTGCTGCATTAGTTAGTCATCATAGATTCGACGTAGCAAGCCCATTGTAGCTGGTATGCGCCCTCCCCTCCGTCTAATCGCCATATAAACCCCGCCGATCCTTGGTTATTACTCCTATCCAATTTCTATGGGTAGTGAAACGTTATAGAGAAACACTGATATAAAGATCTAGCTAGAATATAGACCTTGTCCATATGTCCATCCTCGTCCTTGTCCTTGACCATACATGCCTTATTCCAACTCCAACATAGGCCTTGTTCCAATAACCATAAGTTATAAAAAAACTGACACTACGTCATGGACTGTACGAAATTGGATATGGATATGAAAGGAGTGAGTGCTGAGATGACGACTGATAGAGGGAAATGGAAGAAGAAATGTTTAGCCGATGATGTGGGATAAGGGCAGGAAGATGATGAGATAATTTCGCACTATTAAAGTGAAACAAGGTACTAGTTACTACCACATTTGGATACCAAACTTTACCAAAACTAAAATAAAAATGGATTCTGAGAACATTTTGTGTTCGAGACAAAACTTTGAACAATAAATCTATCGATGAAAGATTCAAAAATCTACTAAAAACTTTTTCTTTTAAATTAAAAAGAAAGCAGTAAGTAAGTAAGTTTGTTAGATCAGTGCATAATTCATTATTCATTTATTGTTTGTGAACCTAGGTACATTGATAGATGGTTAGGTCTAGAGTAAAGATCACTAGATTCTTACATTCGGTCATACAAACATTATAAATACAAATATTAAAACATTCAATAACTATAAATTTATCGGTAATGTCAATCTTATATGTCATACAAAAAATCATTTATATTTTATTATGCTTTTCTAACTAAAATGTCATTTAATTTGAGCTTAAATTCATTAATAGACAACATTCGAACAGATTTTGGGATTTTATTATATATTGTGGGTGCCATACAAAATACACTCATGTTGCATTAATAAATCGTGTTTTTTTGTAGGCCTTTTGTTTGTCATTTGTTTGAGCGAAATTCAAATAATAACATAGGTACTCATACATTATTTTATTACAAGTTTATTTCATACTTAGCGTGTAAAATACCTGAAATAAAATAGCCAAACTTACGTGAAGACCTCAGTAAGAGATGGCGCCACTCATTCCTACACGGCTTTCACGAGAATTTCTTTAGAACTTCGTGCATAAAATTTATCATAGTCGTGTTCATTGATTGAGCTAGAATAATAGGTACATATATACTTATACCAAAAACTGAGTAGTTAGAAGAGCATTCGTTATATTTTTTTGTGTCATTCCCCTTTTAAGACGTAGGTAGGTAAGTAATAAAATTATCCTTAGACTTCATTAGAATCCAAGTAAAACTTGTCTACAGTAAAAACCAGCTTAAGTAGATAGGTACGTAGGTACTCTACAGTAAAACACAATGAAAATGTTGCCAGAAAGGTGTTATTACGTGTTAATATCACCGCAAATACCATATCGGGGCGCCCGCAGCATCGCGGCCGCGTCGAATCTCCAACTTCCAACTAAAACCAAACATCATGCAATAACCAACCTTATTGCTGAAGACTAAAGGTTGAAGAAGTGTTAACAGAAAAGAGAAACTGCAAATGAATGCGCGTGTATCGCTAATGGTCCATGAAATTGCCATTTGCTAATAATATTGGATTTTTTATTTATTTTGATAAGAAGTTTATGATCGTTTTGAAAGGGCCTGCAAATTACAAGCTCAAAATACATAGTTGATAGTATAGATTTAAAACATGACTTCATGGGATTGATTTCACCCAGGTGCCAATGCACCAACAATAGAAAAATATCTCATTTTTTTATTACAATGGAACCCTGTAGTCACATTGAGTGTGACTCACGCTAACCACATTTTATTCCTTTGATGAAAAATTTCTAGATTGGTTTGGGTCTAAGTTTTCGAAGTCCAAATATGAGGTTAGCCTAGTTAGTGCCTAGTTAGTGCCCATCCGCATAAGATTCATAGAATCAAGTACCTACAGTAGGTACTTACTATAAATAAAAATATGTGATCAATCTATAATTTTTTCCTTATTGATCGAGCGAGGAAATCGAGTGAAGTTCTCTGAAATTGTTTCAAAGATCTTCAACATGTTGAACTATCAAGATTTGCTGGTGAGAATATAAGATAAATCGATAAAGGCAGGGGTTAAGATATTGCTAAGATATAGGGGTCCTAAAGGGGATTAAAAAAATAAGTAAAAATCATGAAAGTATCTTTTGAAAGAACTCTGTTCGTAATTGATTTTTATTCAAGGTCATATGATTTTTGTGATACAACAATAATAATACATTACATACCTAACAAACAAAAAATGTAACGCGATTTGGTAAGGTTCCAATGACTTCGTAGTTCAGGTAAGATTGGTACTAAGTTTGAATATGCTGAAGGTACGATTTTCAAAGTTTATTTTAATTGTGCCACAACCATCATCGAAGCACAAACGTTTACTGGACATCTCAGTTCGGGGCAAACCACTACCTACGTCTTTATGGACCTATCAATTGCTTAGGCGCAATGGTAATGAAGTTTACAATAATGAGGACGACGTCTGAAGTTTTTCAAACTAGAAAAGAAAGAAGATAAGATCTTGAAGTTTTCTCTTTTCAAGTTTGGAACGTTTTGAATGTTGCTAAGAGGGTTAAAATTACCCTCAAAGTTACGATCTTCATTGATTGCACCACAGAACGAGATGAATAATATGAAAGACAAGATTTCCTAGGCGTATTTCTTCGTAGTACTGTAACACATGTCAAGGTCCTGAAGTGTTCCTTCAGACGAAACAAGTATTCATAAACATTGTTTACGTGTACAGTCATATGTTATAAATTCGCAAGCGCTACATTCCACAAGCCAAAACAAGTAGGACGCCGCCGTGACTAAATGAAAATATTTCTGCCTCACTTGTACAAACATCTATTAATACGACCAGTGTGGAAAGACCTTTTTATGCAGCTACAGGCTAAAGGATGTTACATAATAATAAAATAGCTATTTTACAGAAAAAACAACGAAATCCAAGGCATTGTGGGAAGGTTGCACCTACGAGTATTGTAGCTACAGCAGTAGCGACCCTTGTGAACACACATACCTACACATGAAAATCACGCGTGATTTTGTGGACAGAACTAATCAGAAAAAAAATCCCAGTAGTTCTGTCAACAGAACTACTCAACAGAACAGAAAATCACGCCTGTTTCCCAGAGGGGTAAGCAGAGACCACGGCTTTCCACTTGCTACGATCTTGACTTTTTTTTATACAAAATAGGCTAGCGTTTGGCCGCAATATCACCTGAGTGGTCCACGGTGTAGCACAATCTTCATGCATGCTCGTCGGTTAGGGTACTCTTGAACTAGGGTACTCATGCCTTTTTCCAAAACGTAACCGATTTGGTCACGCTTGTAAAGATTTCAAAGAACCAGGCCCTGATGTTTTTATACAAGTAAATTTAATGCGATCATGATACGATAAACAAATGTTCTACTTATTTCAGCTTCAGTGCTATTGCGTAAGCGCAATGGTAATGAAGTTTTTATTTATCTTAACGACATCCGATAGGTTTCAAACACGAACTGGGAGAAGTTAAGTAAATCGTGAAGTTGTCCGTTGGTCAAGTTTGAAACGTTTTGGATGTTGCTAAAATTGTTAAAATGAACGTCAAAAATACGAACTTCATTGCCATTGCGATTACACAATAGCACCCCCCCCCCCCCTGGTTGGAGTCAAATGAGTTCAAACTCAATTACATTCTTGATATCAAACTTCTCGGTACCTTGTATTGTTCCTTTTTGTGTCAACGAAATCGGTTGAGCCGTTACGGCGTGATTGAATAACAAACATCCAAACATCCTCACAAACATCAATTTTTCACATCAACTTTCACATTCATAATACCTATTAGTAGGATAGTTCTGACCTCACTATAAGATTCCCTGTATCGAGGGTATCAGAAACTACGAGTATCTAGAACAACTAATTACAGATTATGCAAACATTTTTCACGCAGCTCGCGGGGATCGAATCCGCATCTCTTACATACCTACTTTGTGGTTTATTCTTCATATTTAATATTAATAAATTATGTAGCAGCCTGTAGAATCTGTTGATAAGCAACGACGGACGTGGGGCTCAATCCGAATGGTTTGTGAACACGTCAGTGGCAAATACTGATAAAGACAAATGGTCATGGGCGTAGCTACTGTGGGGCAGGGATGGGCAATTGCCCCTGGTTAAGGAAACAAAAAAAAAACTAATTTGACGTGCGTCACGTAATGCACCTCTCTGTCAGCAACAATAAACGGGAATGTAAACTACTAACGCTGGAGTGCCCTCGTCACATTGTCGGCACAAATAATAGCAAATTTATTGATATCGATTGATATACTTAGGTAATGTCAGAATCTAATTTTAAAGATAAATTCTTAAGCATGCTTTCAAATGAATAAATGTACAATGTTACACTTTCACATACTTCATCGCCAAAACCAACACAACAACTCCGTAATATATGTAATTACGTATTATAATTACGATTATCACACATCTTCTCGTCGCAGATACCGCAGAGCCTCAAGACGAAAGTCTACAATCAGTGCGTGTTGCCAGTGATGACTTATGGCACTGAGACTTGGTCGTTAACTATAGGCCTCATATACAAGCTCAAAGTCGCGCAGCGTGCTATGGAGAGAGCTATGCTCGGAGTTTCACTACGTGATAAGATCCGAAATGAGGAAATCCGTAGAAGAACGAAGGTCACCGACATAGCTCTCAGAATTAGCAAGTTGAAGTGGCAGTGGGCAGGCCATATAGCTCGCAGAACCGATAACTGTTGGGGAGTAAAGGATCTCGAATGGCGACCACGAACCGGGCGACGCAGTGTTGGAAGGCCCTCCACCCGATGGACCAATGACATTCTAAAGGTTGCGGGAAGTCGGTGGATGGAAAGGGCTCAAGACCGTTCGTCGTGGAACTCTTTGGGGGAGGCCTATGTCCAGCAGTGGACTTCTACAGGTTGTTGATGATGAATTACGATTATAAGTAACTTGAGGATAACGTAGTGGGTTGTACGTACATTTACTCATTCTTTGTTAGTGTTTGTTGTTACCAAAAAAATACAGTTTTTCGGTTCTTTGCTTTTGATCCAACCCCCCTGAAGCCAATCCTGGCTAGTTTCAAGCAAATGGCTCACGTAACGCCTGATAAGATACCGCCAAGCCAATTATGGCCCACGTACACAGAGCATGATGGAGTAGGTAATAGCAGCAATGGAGATATGCTTGTATGAGATATTAAAAAATGCTTCGTAAATGTTTGCTTAAATTTATGTATTTTTAAAATCTGTTAAGTGCCTCACGGTCACGGTCTTAAAAACGGTATGGTTTTCCTTATGTAACTTAATTACATGTGAAGTTATTTTAAGTTATTAAGTTTGTTTAAATAATAGTCGCCCAACGGGCTATGGAGAGAGCTATGCTCGGAGTTTCGCTGCGTGATAAAATCCGAAATGAGGAAATCCGTAGAAGAACCAACTACCGACATAGCTTTCAGAATAAGCAGGTTGAAGTGGCAGTGGGCCGGCCATATAGCTCGCAGAAACGACAACCGTTGGGGAACAAAGGTTCTCGAGTGGCGACCACGAACCGGACGACGCAGTGTTGGAAGGCCCCCCACCCGATGGACCGACGACATTGTTAAGGTTGCGGGAAGTCGGTGGATGGAAAAGGCTCAAGACCGTTCGTCATGGAACTCTTTGGGGGAGGCCTATGTTCAGCAGTGGACTTCATCAGGCTGATGATGATGATGATGATGATGAATAATAGATGCGATTGCCTGGAGTAGAAAAGTTTTTTGAGATCTCTTATCTTGTATAGAATTTATCATACACTCTCTATTTACCTCATAGGTACCAAACTTAACAAAAAAAGTATACCGCCGAATGTATAACCTCCTCATAACTTTTTCAGTCTGTTATTTTTTATTGTGTGTAAAATGCTTTTGGCTTACCAACATACCATATATGTAGATTTCCGAACCGAGTAGGTACCTAATCTATATTTTCCATTTAAACTCAAATACAATGCTATTTCAATAAATAGGTAAGTACCTTTGCTGTAATTACCAAGAAAAAGACACATTTAAGTGTGTAAAGTTAGAAGGCTCCTTATAAACTTGCAAGTTTTTTATACGAAATTCTTAAATATGAGTTTTATTGCGAGTGGAACATGATTGAATTTTGCGTTAAATGTTTGTAAACTATGTGGAAAATCCCGGGTTGAAACAGAGTTACATCGTTTTACATAAATCTCCAAAAATATTTTTCCTATTTTCACCGAAATTGGATGGAACTACCTACCGACATTCTTACCACATACTATTATAACTTTTCACAGAAACTATTTCGAACATTTGAAAAAGAGTCAAAATAAATATAGATAGATAGATAGATAGATAACACTTTATTGATCACCATACGGAAATAATACATAAGATCACATTAAATTTACACGGCAATACAATGGGCGGCCTTATCGCTAAGAGCGATCTCTGCCAGGCAACCTTAGGAAATATCCAAAAATATTACGAAAAACTCAAGTGATTAAAGTCTATTGCTATATATCATATTCACATCCATTACACACATGCACATTCAAGCACCACACTAACACACTCACTCTCTCCAAGACACACATTCACACACATACACATATATATAATATTAGTTTTGTGTCAAATCAGTGACGGTCGTAATTAATAAATGTATTAGCTAAAAAAAAATCCTTAATTGGCTTTAAGTAAAGTGAATTAGTTAAGTTGTACCTTAATATCTAAGAGCTGTGGATTTTGTTTCATTATTAAAATTAATAAAATAAAATAAGTGATGGTGTAATTTTTAAGTTCTATGGAAAAACTACTGATCTTACTACTATTATAAATGCGAAAGTTTATATGAATGGATGATGGAATTTGGCGGAGGACTATGTTCAGCAGTTGACTATATGAGGTTGATGATGACGGTGGTGATGATGATGGTGATGATACGACTTTTAGTAATTCGACTTATTTTTACGAAATAACACTATGCCGTAATCTACCTACTGTTTTGGGTTTAGTTCTGATTCAAGTAATTAGTAATAGTAGTAACTAGTAAGGAATTTAATACCTATTCGGGAATCAAATGTCAAACTTCTCGAGTGGTTTTTGGAACCTATCGTTTTGTTCGTTTGTAGAATAAGCCCCTGCTCGGTTAGATACTAATAACGGAACACGTTGTAAAATTACTAACTTCCCTTGCATGCCCTAAGGTCCACTCTCAATGGCATCTAAGTATGTCAATAAAATAATTATCCAATCATGAAGCAATTTACTCCGATTGTCCCCACTTCGTTCATCTCTCTCTTAAATACCAATTTCTAGTATAACACCGTCTCTTTCTAAACTGAACGGCGATATTCGAGGACGGTGACACGGTTCGCTCTGGTGTCTCGGTACAGCTCAGCCAATTTACATAGGGCAGTTGCTTGTGTTCTTATTTTGTTAGATATAAAGTTTATTATGGCGTATTTTTTTGTGAATTAATTTGGCTACAACTGTACACTTTGGTCAGACAGTTCGCTGTGGCCTCTTATGCGTTTTCTCTAGTTTCAAGGTCTATATTTTTATCGCGGCTCTGTATAATTTTCCAAGTTTAGAATCTGTAAATTGGTTGGTTATCTGAGAGCTATTAGCGCTCCAAATGAGGAAACGAGCTTACATAAGTTTCCTAAGAAACGGTAACCTGTATTATGAAAGTTATTAACGTTTGTTCCGTCTCCGTATCCGTCGTGTTCAGATGGCGGTTGCATTTTCTTAGGAATTCGATATTTTAGTAGTTCCTATAAAGTAGTCCTATATCAATTAGCAAAAAAAACTTAATTAAGCGAAAACTCTGTAAAAAATCTTATTCAAAAAAGCTTGCCATATTCTCGGGATTGAATATGCTCCTACGAATGGGGCATAAACACCCAATTTGAAATAAAACTTATAATTGTTCTACGACTTTTGGAAATTCAATATTTTGCATTGATAACACTTATCCAAAATATTTGCTGTTATGGAGTCAAATCAACTCAATAAATCTGCTGTTTTAGGTAGCAATCTTGATGCCAAACTTCTCATTTAGTAGGTAATAAAGATGATAATAAGATATTTTTTACAAAAACTAAAAAGCGACTTCAAATTCCTGAATATTTACAAGTTTAATATCAACCTCTTTTTTTTTGTATTCAACCTCTTTGCGTTTTGCTTACCTACTGAGGTTGACACTGGCCACCTACACTTTCGAATGAAAAACAAAAGTAAGTATGACATCCATGCATCATCAATAGGTAATAACTCTTACGGTACTGACTGACTGACAATCAAACATAGTGGTTTTATTCCCTTTGAAAATCTACGCAGAGCCTAACCAAAATCCTAAGAGTATGAAATTTGCAAGGTAGCCTCCTGTTAAACGCAACCCCTCAGGAATTAAATTAATATGGGACCACTCCGGGATCATACTCTATAGACCAGCGAAAGAATTATCAAAATCGGTTTAGTAATAGGCGGAGATATCGAGTAACATACACACAAAATACATATTATATACAGCCGACTTGAGAACCTCTTTGAATCCTTTTTGAAGTCGGTTAAAAATACCAAAACCAGCTCATATGAGAAAGTTTGGAAAAAAAGATTTTTTTTTGGAATGTTTATGTTTTTTTTTCTAATATTCTTTATTTTTCTTGATAATTGTTGTTATTTTTGTTAATCACCTTGTATATAAACATCAATTAAACAAAGCAAAGGGCTCAGTCATAGACATTCCGGGTATTTTTTTGGTAAACACTAGCCTTACTCAACAACAACCGTATTTGTCACTCATTAAACTAATGGCAATTATTATTATGCCCTCAAAAGAACGAGTGCACGTCTGAAACCCCGTTAGCGGCGGGTTTGCATCGGTCATCGCCCCCGGATTGGCGAGAGCGGACAAATCACTTTACAGTTTACACTCTTATTTGACGGGACAGTCAGCACTAAGCAATTAACTAGTGGTTCGCCCCGAACTGAGATCAAGCTACGTCTGGTAAATGTTAGTGCTTCGATGATCAACAATAAGAAGATAAACTTAGAAAATTGCATTTCCGAGCACGCTCTATCTAATATCCAATCTTACCTGAACTATGAAGTCTTAGTAACTTTACCAAATGGGAGCTCACGTTATATTGGTGTCAAAGGTTACGTTTTATCTCAAAAAACATAGGCAGAATAAAAATAAAAAACGTTTTGGAACCTATAGAGCTCTTTCATATGAAACCCCACTTCATGTATTAGGTTTTTAAGCCCCTTTTGGATCCCTATGTCTCAGCAAACTCTTGGCGACGATTGGAACGATTTATTCTTAACAGTAAATTGTGTTAGTACAAACTTTAGACTACTAAATTGGATATCAGAAACTTCGAGTACCCTACTATGGTACCAAAACACCTAGACTCGGGATATCCCTTAGGGAATAGCGATAGTACCTCCACGGATCGGACAGATAATTTGTTACATAAGTAGTACCTAAGTATTTTTAGTATTAGGGTTCCGTACCCCATTTGGAAAAAACGGAACCCTTATAGGATCACTTTGTTGTCCGTCTGTCTGTCTGTCAAGACCATTTTTCTCAGAAAAGGCTAAAAGTATAAGGGTCCGTGAGCTTTTAGTGCCGTCTAAAAATCTAGTTTCTAGCACAATGCATTAAAAAGATATGGTAACGAATGTCTCATTTTTGTATGGAAATGGCAAAAATGAAAAACCTCATGATACATCATGAGGTTTTTCATTTAAGTCTAAAATTGAGGAATTTCGATGTTTCTACAGAAACATCGAAATTCCTCAATTTTAGACTTTTTCCTTTATTTATGACACAATAGCTCTTAGCATAATAAGCAACTTAGCATATTAATTTTAGGTAGAAACTTTCTACCCCTAAAATTTGACTGCGAAAGTTTGTAGGAAAATGTGGCTGAAACTCAAAGAGTGCTCTAACGATTTTGAAGTAATTTACGTATTATTGGTTTTTGTGGTCGAGAAATATATATCTTGCAGATTAATTATAACCTAGAGGAATTATTTAACGAGACAAAGTTATTTTTGCGGTCAATATCATGAGATCAATATCAATGAACTAAGTGAGCGTCCGCAAAATATAAATTTGTCACTTCCTACACTTGGAATTTTGCTACACAACAAAGTCAACAAAGAAAGCTACACTATTCTCTGATGATATTGGCTTATTTTTATACGTGTACCACGCGAGCTAAGCCGTGGCCGGAAGCGAGTAGGTAATTAAATACCTAAGGGTAGAAATCTTCAACTTTACGTTGAAGAATCACGTCATTCAGCGCATTCGTACGGCACCGCTATTTCTAAAAACCCTAGCATTTGTGTGCGGTGCGGTCAATGTACTGCACGTCACGCGACGCCGCGCTCTAATGCGCTTAGATTACTGCCTACTTCCACGACCACTTCATCTTGACCTCTCTTTATCCCACAAACCCCTCCTTTGGCTTCCGCTTATTGTAAAGCCCAAGGGGGAGCTGCAGATCTAGTTAGGCTGGTGCTGTGCGTGCTACATTGGCAAGTATTGCGCACGCTGGCTGAGATTTCATTCGAATCATACGTTCTCATGTCGTTGGTTGCGAGTTATTATGTGGATGTAGTTGGAATTGCGAAAAATCTACAAACTTTAATTGCCACGGCATACCGTGGCAATAGCGAGTTGATAATTGACCTTTTATTCTCACCATAAAAAACAACTGTGTTTGACTGTTTGATCTGAGTAATCTGCTCCTATAGAACCAAGGTCACCAACGTAACTCTCTGATTAGCAAGTTGAAGTGGCAGTGGGCAGGCTATATAATAGTTCGCAGAACCGACAACCGTTGGGAATAACGGTTCTCAACCAAGAACTGGAAGTCGCATGTAGGAAGGTCTCCACCGTTGACATCTTTAAGGTTGCTGTCAGTCGTTGTATAAGGCCCAAAACCGCTCATCGTGGCACTCTTTGGGGTAGGCCTATGTCCAGTGAACTTCTAATAATGATAATGACGCTGTTTACGAAATTCCTCAATTGGTCTCGAGCGCTTAGCGTTCATGATAATAGGATTCCAATCCCCTCGTCGAATTCCATTGAATCATTTTGCAAATTCTCTTCAATTTCACCGCTTATGCCAAATCTACTCAAATACCATTACGAAGATCTAATTTTAAATAGGTACTTATTATATTATCTAAGATTCGTTGGGTTGACTGGAATAAGAGCGTTTTCGCATTATTTGCGACGCGATAGGTCAAAACGCGAGACGTGACAGCTCATGGAGGCATAATTATGTCGTCACTGGCAAGTCTGGCAACACATACACGTCTATCGACATATCGTCTATGAACGAAGCAACGTGACCTAGAGGTAGTTGCTTCTAGAGTTGAAGCTAGGGCAAATAGCTCAAGCCTTTACCCGTAGCTCTGAAGAGAGCTTGCAGATGACCCGATTGATTGACATACACGTCTTGAGGATCTGCGGTATCTGCGATGAAAAGATAATGACGATTGAACGAAGCATTTCAATCGCTGCCCATCTGGTACCGCACGAAAGTTATTGCCTTGAAGATTATATTAATAAAGGTTATATTATACAATTTTGAACGGTCAATTTACCATTTGACCGTTCAAATTTGATATTGCTCAGGATAGAGCAATTCAATCGTCTTCTTCTAATTTTCAGGCAACGCATTAGCAATGCTCCAGGTGTTGCAGATGTCAATAGGCGACGGTAACCGCTTACCATCAGGTGGGACGTAAGCCTGTTTGCCTCCGTATAACATAAGGTACATCAGGACGACCTTGATTTCCCCCCTAGATCTAAAATATGGACTGTCTAAAATCTAGATTCTCCGAAATCTAGATAAATTAGCCGTCTAAAGAATAGGCCCCTGACTAAGGGGAAAAGCTAGGAGATGTGCAGCAGCGTCCCCTATTTTAACAGCGATAGCTCTAAAAGTGCTCGCTAATCCGCGTGCCCAGCGAGTATGAGCAAAATCCTTTCATGTGATAGGAATTCACTCTGAAAATCTGTGGGGGAGGCTTATATTCAGCAGAGGATATCCTACGGCTGAAATGATGATGATGAAATAAGTCTATCATAACTTAAATTTAAATACTACCGAACATTTTCGAACCAAAATAAGAATTCTTCAACTAGAATCAGCAATGCAATACCAACTACGACATGGAACGAAAGACGCTGTTCTTTACAAAATTTTACGCTTTTCGAAGGAATTTTCCCGCTGATTCGAACCCATCTTCATCTTCATCATCTTCTGCTGTGCTTAGCAAATTGGTGTATAATGTCTGCTGGTCATCGTCGTTTCGCAACTTCTAAGTCGAATGGGCTTGATACTGAATCAACGGATAATCTTATGCAAAAGTTAGTATATGTAAAAGTTTGTAGTAATATGTAAGGATGTATGTTACTCTGTCACGCTGCAATCACTGAACGAATTGGAGTGAAATTTAGCACATAGGTAGTAAATAGCCTGGACTAAATAGCCATAACATAGGGTACTTTGTAACTGGGTACCAGGCGAGCGAAGCGGAAGATAGTCTAAAGTATAATCCTTATAAAGAAAGAGTTTTTTTTTTTAATACAACAGAGGTGGCAAACAAGCTTACGGCCCACCTGATGGTAAGCGGTTACCGTAGCCTATGAGCGCTTGCAATACCAGAAGCATCACGCACGCGTTTCCGACCCCGAACCCCCTTCCTCCCTAAAGAGCTCTGGCAACCTTACTCACCGCAGGAACACAACACTATTTGAAACAAATAATGTTATTTGGCTGCGATCTTCTGTAAGGCGGAGGTACCTCCCCAGGCGGGCTGCTCCAATTCAGAACGAATCTCGCTGTGCCCTACCTCCTCCTAAAATTTCCGAAATCTTTATGTCACACGATAAAAACCCTATGTTAATTAAATATGTTTCTCATCACAAATCATATGTAGAGCCACGAAGTCGCTGTCAAAATACAAATAAAGGCGCCTCCAGACGTGAAAGAAATAAAGGGCTTACAGACAGGAAGAGAACGTCTCCGAAGTCGGCTCTAATGGATTTATTTAGATGTCATTTTTTATGTGGGCGGGGGCTCGCGCTGTGGGACGCCTGGCGTGGATAATGTGGATAAGATAAAATATTTTTTAAATTAAACCATTTATTGACACATTGTGCCAAGGTGAGTACCTACAGAAGTGATAACGGATGTTATCCGAACGGTTTCGCCAGAGCATTTCCAATCCGACTTGCATTTGGTTTGGCGGAACCGTTTGCAGAGCCTAACTTCAGAGCCAAAAACATATATTTTGTAGTTATTATTAGTTTTCAGGTTTTTTTTTATCACACACGGTCAACTGATCCCAAAAACGAACAAACTAGATAGTTTGTCGGTTAAGAAAAATAAATACTAACCGTCCAACTAGGTGGACAGCGTGGTGATTCGGTTGGTAATAGACGACTAGGCATAGCCTGTCAGTACTATGGGTACCAGAGAATGATATAGGTAGGAACATAAATATAATAGATATATATTTAACACCCAGACACAGAACAAACATCTGTGTTAGTCACACACATGTTTGTCCAGTGCGGGAATTGAACCCACGACTTCTAGCGCAGAAGGCAGAGTTACTACTAACTGATCTATGAGGCCAGTCAATTTAGATTATTCATTTATTCTTTAAGTTCCATTGTAAATCCACCGGTTGCGGTTGCCACTTAAACTTCTAAAAAAGAGCAATAAAAACCAAAGTTATTAAAATACAAATTCGTAAATGTATTGCCAGACGTATCCACACTAAGACCATCCATGATAAATTGTTAGCCCTCCGTTATCCCTCGAACGCGTGTTCCATCTCAGTGGGCACAGTATCAGTCTGTGTGTGCGCCCTGCACACAAGCACAACTAATGCATTTCTCATCAGCACACTACCACAAATCCTATCTTTAGGGAGTTGCGATGCTGTTGGTGTGGGCTGTGATTGTGTGGGTGAACCGACTTTGGTATTTTGATTGGTCATGCATTTTACGTGTTTACGACCGTCTTGTGGCTTCTCCCGGTGCGGGCGCGCCGTAAAAGCCGTAATTTATAAGTCGATCTTGCCTAAGAGCCTACACGGCGTATTTTATACTCGCAGATGAACCGCTTTTGTATCGCGTTTTGATCATTATGAACGCAAACAGTCTGCACTGAAGCGCGCTTACTTGTGTGAACTTGTGTGGTACGCGATTTATCTGCACATTTGCATCGCATTTTTAGAGAAAAACTAAGGACACGTGGGCCACAAACCTACGCGTTCCACGGGCGTCAGATCCCTTATATTTTATACTAATTGCCACATGCGGCTTCGCTCGCGTGGTACCCGCATAAAAAGTAGCCTATATCACCACACTCCGGCTCTTTGACTACATCCATGTAAAAAATAGAGAGCACTGGTGGAGTGGCCTTTCGATCCACCGGTCGTGGATTCCAATCCTGGTCTTGCACCAATGGATTTTTCATTCGGAAAACTTATTTACTATACAAGTGCTCTCAAACTGTAAAGGAAAACATCAAGAGGAAGCCGCCATGTCCTAGAACCTGAAAATTCGAAGACATGTGACATGTGCACGCAAGGAGCCCCTAACAGGCGCACTTTAATCCTTGTTCTGATTTTTTCACCGACGGTCATAAGCTCTTTTCATTGCCACCATTCCTCAACATCACTGACCTAATACACGGTAACCAATAAAGAACCGAAACAAGCAAGCAGGCAAGCATGTAAGAAAGAATCCACGCAATGTAGGCGAAGTCGATCCAGTGATCCCAGTTTTACTTCGGACGGTCGAGTGGGTATTATAATCCACAAGAGATATATTGGGTCTCAATCTCGTATTCTTGCACACTAATCTCACACGTCTGAGACGTGTGAGACGTGTGCGTCTCGGTAGAATGCCTGAGGCGCAGATGCAAGCGAACTTAAGAGGAGGTAGGGCACAGCGAGATTTTCTCGTTCTGAATTGGAGCAGCCCGCCTGGGGAGGTACCTCCTTACAGAAGATCGCAGGCAAATAACATTATTTGTTTCAAATAGTGTTGTGTTCCTGCGGTGAGTAAGGTTGCCAGAGCTCTTTAGGGGGGAAGGGGGTTCGGGGTTGGCAACGCGTGCGTGATGCCTCTGGTATTGCAAGTGCTCATAGGCTACGGTAACCACTTACCATCAGGTGGGCCGTAAGCTTGTTTGCCACTTCTGTGGTATTAAAAAAAAAAAAAAACTTGCGGCTTGTGCGATTCGCCTGTGCCTATAAAACACTTGTACACCGTGTACATAGGTTCTTATCGCCTTGTACATCCGCAATGAGGAAATCCAGAGAAGAACAAAGGTCAACAACTAGCTCTCAGTACTAGCAGGTTGAAATGGCAGTGGGCAGGCCATACAGCTCGCAGAACCGACAACTGTTGGGGAATAAAGGTTCTCGAATGGCAACCACTACGCAGTGTTGATTCTTCTAGGCTTGGTCGCGCGAGGAACAGGCGTAGTTTCACCTAGTTTCTAAGACGTTTCAAAGTGATCCAGGTGATTTTGTTGAATTAAAGGCCTTTTGACTTTGACTTTGGAAGGTGGGGTTGATGGACCGACGACATTGTAAAAGTTTAGGGAAGTCGGTAAAAAAATGGCTCAAGACCGTTTTCGTCATGGAACTCTTAAGGGGGAGGCCTATGTCCAGAAGCGGACTTCTACAGGCTGATGATGATGATGTTGATGACATTGGCTCTTAGGTACGCAGGCTTTATAATCCTGGGTATTGCGATAGCCGATAAGCAATCAGCGAGCATTCGTTTGCCGGGGCATGGGTTTGAGACTTTATTGCGTATGAATATGCATTGGGCATGTTTATTATTGCTATTATCCACTCAGGTTTCTTAAAACGACTTCAAAATAAGAAGGGGTTCATTCGGCATGAAGGCTGCCTTTAAGAGCTCTTTAGGGGGGGGGGGGGGAGCAGTGGACTTCTACAGGCTAATGCCTCTCCAACAACCGACTACCCCCAACCTTCAAAACGTCGTCTGTCCATCGGGTGAGGGGCCTTCCAACACTGTATCGGCCGGTTCATGGTTGCTATTCCAGAACCTATTAATATTTTAAATATGAGGTTTTATTCATCATCTTTTTTCTTTATAAATAAAATAGGTACCCGGTAAGAGTAAGAGAAAATACTTGGTCTAAATTAGCCTACAAAGGAATATTATTCTTGCAGCATTGGCTTCGCTCCAATAATTAACCTATCCATTATGTGGTTAAAAGGTTCAATAAGCATTAAAAGCGCTGCAATTCATGCTTTATGAAATTAATCGTATAATCAAAGTAGACTGGGTATCAGACGATAGCGCTCTAAATTCAAATGAAACGCTTCCTGAGTGTTGATGACTTAAAATCCACAAGCAATTGCAGCGCTTTGTCCACGCTGGTCGCCTAATGAAAGGAGCGTGCGCAACTGCGGAAAGCGATGAAAGGTAATGTACACCAGACATTTACTATGTAAGTGTGGGGGGTGAAATCCCGCTGCAAGCTATTAAAGCGCTGGATACTACACTGTTATTAAAACTGATTGTCTAGTAGGCACTCTACCGCGATGAAAGCGCTGTGGGGTAATGTGGCGGATCGATAGCGGTCGCGCGATGCCTCGTGTAGCCTTCCCTCAAGGGTCTTTGTACTCGGAGTTCGCACTCAGAGGCCGCGTTCATACAAGGTTGGTAAGTTTTCATGATGCGTCGCGTATTTTGTAAATTTTTAAACAAAACGAACTGATCTATGTACTTAGCTATATTTAATCGGTAAGTAGATATATTTTATAGGCTGTTTTTATGATAATATCATATATTATAGGGGATATAGATGACACGGGGGCCATGACTGGATGAGACGGGCACAAGATCGCCAGGTTTGGAGAAGAAGGGAAGAGGCCTCTATCCAAGATTATATCACGAAGAGGCCACCATAATGATGATGATGATTATGGACTAGTGAAACCACGCGACTTTAACTGCGTGAAGTTATTTTCAAATGATCGTTATCTCCCGTTGCCTACCCTTGGGGCTCATCACCATCATCATTTCAGCCGTAGGACGTCATAGGCCTCCCCAAACATTGCCTCGACGAACGGTCTCGAGCCCTTTAACAGTGGAACTGCAACTTTAACAATGTCGTCGGTCCATTGGGTGGGGCCTTCATTGCGTCGCCCGGTGCGTGGCCGCCATTCAAGACCCATTATTCCCCAACGGTTGTCGGTTCTGCGAGCGATATGGCCTGCCCACTGCCACTTCAACTTGCTAATTCTGAGAGCTATGTCGGTGACCTTATTCTACGGATTTCGGAAACTCCGAGCATAACTGATAGCCCATAGCCCGTTGCGCTATGTAGAGCTTGTGTAGGTACCTAGAGGCCCATAGTTTACAGGTCATTCTAACAAAACTCTAAAGCACCGCACCGGTCCATTCTAATATCTGTAGCAAACGAAACGTGAAATGAAAAAAAGACGACATAGATATTTTTTTTTTTTAAATATTCCGGACATATCACACACGGTCAACTGATCCCAAACTAGGCATAGCGTGTACTTTGGATACCAGAGACTGATATATATAATAGATATATAATTAACACCCAGACACAGAACAAACATCTGTGTTAGTCACAAATGTTTGTCCAGTGCGGGAATCGAACCCACGACCTCTAGCGCAGAAGGCAGAGTTACTACCAACTGAGCTATGAGGCATGTCATGTTTGGTGCGCGTGTTCCAAAACTGCTCAATATACCTAGAAAAAATTTGTTTATAGTTTTATTTTCCTACTTAGCTTTTTCACTAGATACTTAGGTACCTTTTTAATATTAAGATTTTTCCTAATTCTCACTTGAAGTTTGTGACTTCTTCGAATCTCACGGTAGACGCACCATTGGTCGATTCCGACCAATAGCAGCCTTGTTTAGTTTCAAACGAAAGTCATACCATACAAAAGGTTTGATAATTTTAAAATTAAAAAGGAATACTTAAAAGCTTTTTAATTTTGTTAAATTGTTTAATATAGATCTAGTCTCGTATACTCACAAGTTCATTCACAATATTTATAACTACTACCCCGAAATGGGCTTATTCTATACACCCAATTGGCAATAAAAGTTGTTCTACAACTTTTGGAAATTAACAATATTTTCAAAAATCATCTGTTTTTGGGTTAAATCCGTTGAAAATCATTTATTTCAGCTCAGCTGAAAATCATTTAATCAGCTGTTTTAGGTAGGTACCTAGTTATCTTGATGTCGGACTATTATCTAGTAGTAGGTAGTTACAATAATTACTTAGTAATAAAGATGATAATAATACCAAAATCATTTGAATAAGTTCAGGAAATCAATACGAAAAATAAATGTTTTTTTGCTAATATTATTTTCTCTTTGTTGATAACAATAGCTCTCTTTCGGGGAAGTGCCTTACCTAAACTAGTTACAGTTAGAGAATTAAAGCCAAGGTACCAATTTCTCATTTCTAAATATAATTTCAAGACTTAAACTTCGAAGCAATTGCGATGAAATTACGTCAGATTGATGACAGTATGAGTCCAGGAACATATGAGTTAATAACGACTCAACTAGAGAAAAGAAGGTACCTATGTCTTTTACATTTAGATGAACTATGCCAATTAGGTTAATATAAGAAGGTCCCTAACATTTGGTGCTGAACTACATTTGAAACATTGTGTTCGGTTACGATACCGTTGTTAAAAAATTCGTGGCGTTGTAGTGCCGGTCATGAAGTATTTGATTGAGTAGGCTCCAGCACCTGGGTACAGTCAACTTTTGTAGTAAGTTAATTTATTTTCAACTTTACAAAGGGGATATGTTTTATGATTGCCTCCTGAATGTTTTTTTAGAGTGAACTGTACTTAAAGGTATTACAATCTCAGCCAATACGCAAAGCCGCATCGGATGGTTTCTCACTCACGAGGATTTCCTTCACCGTTTTTAGGCAGTGTTAATGGGTAGGTAGGTACATTCATTTTTCGTATTTAGAAATAGCATTGTTTCACTGCTGGGACTCGGGGCGCCTATAACGTAAATACTGCTCAAGCCTATCTAGTATTACTATTAATTAGGCCAATCCAAAGTTATATTTTTGTGTTTGGCGAGGAAGGTTAGTCGGCCGACCACATCGACGACGCGACGCAGCTGCAAAACATTGATCGAATACCCGTCTCTGTCCCCCACAACATGTATGAAAGAGACAAACAACGCGACCGACTAGACGACACAATCGCCAGCCAGATCCGACGAAACAGTTTATCAGTACCGCTTCAGCTGTCAAGGGGTAAGCCGCGCGCAGATATACTAGAATTTTGTCATAAACAATGGAATTCTCACAAGAAATTATATCAGAGAAGAAAGTGATCACGCAGTTACTGCAGCTGTACAGACATCACCCTTGCTTGTGGAATACCAACCATACTCAATACGGGAACAGTGAGGCTAGAAAACAAGCGTGGTCGGTGTTGCTCGATACATACAAAGTCATTGTAGAGGATGCCAGTGTAGAGACCTTGAAAAGGAAGATTGAAAATATGCGGGCTTCTTATAAAAGGGAGCTAAAAAAGGTTAGTTGACGTGTCTTTTATACTGCAGGTGTTGCAGACGTCAGGCGATGGTGACCGCTTTATTTTGTTTTTTTATCGTGTTTACCACAGACTTAGCGGCGATGGTCAGCAGTTAGCGAGTTCGATTCCCGCCGATATTTTTTTTGTTTAAAATTGCATCTACATACTATATATCTACATCTATTTTACAATTTTTTTTTTTTATACAACAGAGGTGGCAAACAAACTTACGGCTTCCCGATGGTAAGCGGTTACCGTAGCCTATGAGCGCTTGCAATACCAGAGGCATCACGCACGCGTTGCCGACCCCGAACCCCCTTCCCCCCTAAAAAGCTCTGGCAACCTTACTCACCGCAGGAACACAACACCATTTGAAACAAATAATGTTATTTGGCTGCGATCTTCTGTAAGGCGAAGGTACCTCTCCAGGCGAGCTGCTCCAATTCAGAACGAGAAAATCTCGCTGTGCCCTACACCCTCCTAAAAATACTCTACAGACTCTTAAGACCATTGCAAACGATCTATAGATAGCTGACTGATCCTGATAACTACCAGTCGGAAGGCCAAATAGGAGCCAGCTCTTGGGTCGCTTCGGCCATAGTGTTTTGTCCCAGGATCACAAACCCAAAAGGCTCAAATAATATAAATAATTATATGATTTGAGCCTTTTGATAATTTCAATTTATCACATACGTATTTCTTTCAGGTTTTGAAGAACAAACGCTATAAGCCAAGCCTATGGTACTACCGCTTTATGACATTTCTTGACGAAGGCACCACTGTCGCTGTGTATCAGTCAGATAACGAAGATGAGGTAACTACTTAGGATTATTCGATGGCAAACAGTCAGCGCTGATTTGCTATTGGCCCAATAGCAAACCAGCACAGCTACTGTTAGCCCAATAGTATTGGGCTCTTATAGACACTAGTTTCAACACAGGTCAACGCTGACTTGCTACTGAGCTCGTATAGACACTAGTTTCAATTTAGGTCAGCGCTTAATAATTCCTTAAATCCTATAACTATACTGATTCTTTCACCGAGACGGTCATAGGCCCTTTTCAGGGCCATTATACCTCAACATTGCCGTGGTGGCCCCGGCTGAAGAATAGGCCCCTCCATATCTACCTATCCGCGGATGTCGTAAGAGGCGACTAAGGGAAAAAAGCTAGGGGATGGGCAGCAGCGTCCCTCATTTTAACAACGATAGCTCTAACTGCGCTCGCCAACCCGCATGCCCAGCGTGGTGAGTATGGGCAAATCCCCCCACATGATAAGGAATTTGCTCTGTCTGTGGGGGAGGCCATGTTCAGCAGTGGACGTCGTACGGCTGAAATGATGATGATGATACCTCAACATGGTCACTGATCTAGCAAGCGCTGACTTTGCGCAGCTACAAGTTTGTATTGAATATCCTCGCTGTTTTTTCACGTCCTCCTGATGTTCCCATATGAAAATTCCAGAAACCATAGGAGGTATTTTGTTTACAACGATTTGTATTTTTTTTAGAATTATTCGGAGGCAGGCGACATCAGCACCAGCCAGAACTGCCATGTAATGGTAAAGAACTTTTACACCTACTATCAAATAACTTATTTAAGATGTTTATAAAATCCCGAAATAAGTTTGATGACAAGATCTCTGAACAGATAATAATAGCAGAATAATAGAGTTTGAACTGATTATCCCCAAAACAGCTGTTTTTTGCAGATAATTTTCAATGAAAAACGTCGTATTCTGAAAAATTGCTATAGTATAAAAATGTTTTCGTAGTAGCATAATAAATAAATAAATAAATATTCCAGACATATCACACACGGTCAACTGATCCCAAACTAGGCATAGCCTGTACTATGGGTACCAAAGACTGATATACATAATAGATATATATTTAACACCCAGACACAGAAGAAACATCTGTGTTAGTCACAAATGTTTGTCCAGTGCGGGAATCGAACCCGCGACCTCTAGCGCAGAAGGCAGAGTTACTACCAACTGAGCTATGAGGCCAGTCAATATAATATAATATAGATCAACTTGTATATTTTTTAATTAGCAATTATTTTCAGAGCCCAGAGATAAAAGCAGAGGCTTACCAGCCTGAAGAATCTACGTACAACATCAGAAACGAGGAGTTATCGGAGCCGGAATCTTTCGGACGAACCCTAGGCCTTCAGCTGAGCGAGCTGACTCCGTTGCAGAAAATCATTGCCGAAAAATTGGTTTCTGAAGTAGTGTTTTACGGTAGATTGGAAAAACTCACCACGAAAACGACATTTACTGAGCTTAAAGATTTTTTATAAAAAGATAATTTACATAACAAGATTTCATTAAAGCCGAGTTCAAACGGCATGCGATATTTCATCTGAAATTTATCTAAGATGAAATATCGCCCGGTTCGTGGTCGCCATTCGAGAACCTTTGTCTTCATGCAAGTGTATAACGAAATGCCAGTATGGAAGACATTCATATACATTTCCCAGGCCCATCAATTTCATCAAGCACTGTAGCTTCATATCTTAATTTAGTATGAGCAACTTAGTAAAGAAATAAACGGTAAAGTTCATTTTAATTAACCTTTTACAATAAAATGTGTCCATAATTTTCAAGCCCCCCCCCCCCCCTTCCCCCCCACTTGAATATGATGCAAGCGCTTTAAGGGCCATCATTCACCAAACAGAGGAAGGATATTTGGTGTCGATTAATTACCGCTTAAATTCCGCTTTGTTGGGTGCCCTTATAGAGCTGAGGCGCACCGTTCATTCTCATTCTACCCCGGCCGGCCGCAGCACCGACGCGGATATTGATCGGATACCTGTCTCTGTCTTACACGAACAATCAGAAAAGGACGCAACCCAGCCGCTTGAAACCACTGCCAGCCGGATCTGACCAAAAAATCCGTCAGTCCCGTTCCAGCCGTGAAAGAGTGAGGTCACGCGTATTTTTCATAAAATTTCACGAATATGGCTGTCGGATCGTCATTTGTATCAGAAAGAAAAGTTCTCACAGAGTTACTGGAACTATACAAGGAATCCCCTTGCTTGTGGGACCCGAATCATGACATGTTTGGAAGCAAAGGTGCCAAGGATCAAGCGATCGCGATCATGGTCGATAAATACAAAGTTTTGGTAGAGGATGCTAATGCGGACACTCTGAAAAAGAAGCTTGAAATCATGAAAACTTCGTATCGAAGAGAATACAAGAAGGTAACTACTTACCTACATAAAACCGCGTGTAAACGCAGTATGATAGATAGGTACGCTCATAAAAAAAATCCAAAATGACCTTTATATCCACGGTGTAAAGTCGATATCGGCTATGCGTTATCCTTCAAATACTAACTTAAAATTAACTTTATTCAGTGGAGATTAGAATCATTTTTAAATAAACTTTGATGACATATCGTCCCAGGAAAACGAGACAATAATAACAATTTCTTAATCCCGTTTTTTAACTTGTTTTCTTGTCTATCTATTTATTTGTTTGTTCGTCTTTTGATCACAAAATAAATTTGTATAAATGGATTTTAAACTAACGTCGTGATGAGATTTAAACTTTAAGTATAGGTCGTTCAAAACTGGACAATATTAAATTGCTTTCTCGCTGTTCGTTTATTTGTTCTATTAAATTTTAAAAATCAATTACAAAATAACAGACAAATGAGACTTAATAGAAGAGCATAATTTTAATTACTAAAAATAATACCAAGTTTTTAGAATACACTAAAAAGTGTAAGTTAAAGTGTAACCTATAGAGGGCGTCCCACATTTTCGATTTAATTATTTAGTGCGTTTTATAAATTATCAACAATACCTACTACTAATCTTTATTCAGTGATGCAGTTACTATACGTTTTTTTTAAATTAATTAGGCGATGAAGAATAAGGAACACACGCCAAGCCTATGGTACTATAACCTGCTGACATTCCTAAACGAAGGAACCGCTGCCACAACAACATGCCAGTCCGAGGAAGATGAAGAGGAGGTAAGATTCGTTATAAAACTACCTAGTGGTTCGCCCCGAACTGAGATCTCGCGATGTCTGGTAAAGGTTGGTGCTTCTATGATCGTAGAGGCACAATTAAGACCTTTGTAAAAAAACTAAAATCCAATCTTAACTGAACTACGAAGTCATTAAAACTATCAAATGGAAGTTCACGTTATGGGTAGATTGCCCAAGCAAAAAAAATACACGGCAAACCTCAGAACGGTAGTGCAATGCGCTGATTTTTAATTTTATATTTTTTTCTCAACAGCGTAAGTACTTCTCTAACTTGACAAAAAAAAACATTGATTTCTACCCATTAATATACGATAAAAAATTACAAAGTGTTATTCTATCATCACAGTGGCCTGTCCTGAACCCAATTCCTGTGAAAGTGATGAGAAATTGCCTGTGAGAGTGTGAGTCGATGCAAACGAAAGAGTCCAGCTAGTGTGTGTGTGCGCGTGGTGTTTATTTTATAGAAACTTAGTACAGTGTCTATGTCTGTGGATATGAGAAAGAAGAAAATTGAAAAGCGTGTATTTTGATTTTAAGATGCTGCGGCCTAAGCAAGAGACTAGAGAAGAAAGGTTGGAAAAAAGGAGGTTGTATGAAAGAAGAAGAAAAGAGAGAATTAAGAGCAATGAAGTCTCACGCGAAGAGTTTTTGAGGAAAGACAGAGAAAGCTATGCCAGAAGAAAAGCAGCGGGATTAATTGTTTCAAGGCATGAAATGACCCCTAAAAAATTAAAAATCCTAAGAAGAAAAAACAAAATAAGTGCTGCTGCTTATTACGAAAGAAAAAAAAATAGAGTAGCTACAGCTCCTGTAGCGGCTCGTGTTAACCCTCTGGATGAGACAATTGGGGATCTCGTTGAAGATGAGTCCGATAAATCTTTACCAAATCAAAGTGATAATAATAGTCCTGGACTAAGCACTTCCTGTCACAGTTCCTTCTTGCCTTCTTTACGGCGCAGCTTACGATTGAACAGCAATAGTATTAGTACGAACATCCAAATTCAACCTTCTACAGAAGCTAGAAGCTTTCATCGGGTATACACAAGCAGTCCACGACAAACTCCGCTATCAACGTATCAACATTTTGTAGATATTGACTATAGCAATCCTGGTCCAAGCACTTCTCGTCAAGGCAATCCAGCTTCGTCTCGGCGCTGCTTGCCGATGAATAGCGATAGTACAATCGGTTCGAATATTCAACATCATATTGATGACAAGGTAGTAACTGGCACTCATTGTGTACAACCAAGTGGCGTACAACAAATAACATGTCCATCAAATCTAAGTAGTATCGAGTCAACATTATGCCTCAACAGCCCTTTTTCTGGCTCGTCAATTACATCTGTAGAATTCAAGCCAGGACTTAAAGACAAATTTCGGAAACAAGGAACTAAAACTAAGGTATTAACAGAATTACAAAACAAATTATTACAAGTCTTTAAGGAAAAAGAGATGTTAAAAAATAAAGGTGTACCTAACAGACTACAAACAATTATGTGATTTTGAAGAAAAGTATCCAAAAAGGAGAAAAACCAGCAGTAAAAGTCATAATACCTGATAAGTAAAACAATCAAAATCTCGGGAGGGTTTTGAAATTTTCAGAAGACGATGAAAATTCAACACTGTCCTGGAAAAAAATTACACTATATCTAGACATGGATTAAAAAAACAAAAGAAACTATTGACAGACACACTTAAAAATGTACACTTGAAATATTTGGAATCAAGAGAACCACCGTTATATACCTGTGGAAACACTATTCTCGTCTCGTTACCAATTTTAAGCTTTCAAATCGCGCTTCGTTCACTCTTTTGAAAATATATCAAGTTAATTAGTATTAGTTCATTAACAAACAAAAATATTTGTTTATTTGTTACCAGCATTTACGATGAAGCTTTCCAACATTTTCGCACAACAACAACCAGAAAAATTAGGAAAGGTTATAAAAGTAAAGAAACAATTCATTCATATCATAATAAACATTACATTAATATCATTCTTTGAGGTTATTGTAACCTCAAAGAATAATATTATATGTAATATACTAACTGTAATATCTCACAGTGGGTCGAAGTGGCTAAAAAGCGGACTTACGATTTTATTGTTTAAATAGTTGATTTTGATTATGTCAAACGATAATCTAACTCTTCCTAACGATAACTACTAACGGTCTCTTCCCCGAAAAACGGTTATTTCTATGAAAAAATACATTTAATTTTTTTTTATGGGAGAAAACCTAAAATGCTTCATATCTCAGAATTCATCGAAGCTCTTGCTATGAAACTTACAATGTTCTTAACAATATACCATTACAAACTCGCACCCGGACGTGCCCGTTTAGGTGCAGAGAGAAGGGAACTTTTTTTTCTGATTCATTCCGTAATTGTGGTTAATATTGTTTAATATTATTAAAAAAAAAGTGCATATTTTAGGCATATTTTAGGCATTTTATCATTTATCATAAATTACATCAAATATTTTTTTTTGGGTGGATTTATTTCATTCCAGTGCACTGTATATCATTTCGGTGGTAATTTTTTACATTTCGGTAGACACTTTTCATTTCAGTGGACTCTTAAAAATTCATCCATAAATATTATCACGCACAATGTTATAAAATAGGCAAAAGTTTTATTTGTCACTAAAAATATGTAGATAACATTGAAATAAAAAAATCCCACCGAAATGACACATAAAAATCTCTTGTTGAAATTCACCCTTATATTGGTTTTTAAATGTTACTTACAATAATAATTAATACAATAATATACCTACGTTTACTTAATTGTCGTTGTATCTCAAAAACCATTGGACTAGAATACAAATAAAAATCGATTTATAATCTTTAAACAAACTCTTCCATATGACACCCACTCCATGTTTTCGAACTTATGACCTCTATGACCCTTTGTCTTAGCAACCCCTTAGCCAATTTTTATTTTATTTTACTTATTTCCCTTTCAGAGCCCTAGCGTGAAGAGTGAGGCATACCACAACAAAACAAAGAGAATAAAACCTTCCAGCGTTTTCTTAACAGAACAGTCAGATCCCGAAGAGTTCACATATAACTTCAAACCCGAAGAAATGGCCGAAACAGACGCCTTTGGCAGAACCTTAGGCCTGCAGCTGAACGAATTGAGTGCCATGCAGAAAACCATTGCTGAGAAATTGATCTCAGATATTGTATATTACGCCAGACTGGATAAACTCACCACTAAAACTAGTTTGATAAATCTAAATGATGATGATTATATTTTATAAATAATAGAATAAAAACTTTCCTATGTACCCCGAGGAATCTTACTGTGTTTACCTACTTATGATTACGAAGACAAAGTTATTCATAATATGTATGCTATCCAGAAGAAATGCTAGCAAAATTTAGCTGTTTTGGGGATAAACTAATTCAATCTCAATTTTTCAGCAGTTTCAGGAAGCAATCTTTATTATTAGCTTCTCATACACTTAACATATAATTATAAAGAAGATCAAAAGACCAAAACAGTTAATTTGATAATTTCGCAATAATGTACTGTCTTATTATTGTTGATAGAATAAGCTCCTTTCAGGAGCCCTTTCCCCTGCCCCTAGTATACATATAAAAAATAATTTCCTGAAAACGAATTCTAGCGGTCTCGTTAGGGATATAAATGACCACCGTATTTTCTTATCAACTTAGATCAAAACTTCCCAGGACAACTTCGCGCACGATAATTCAACCAACACCTCGCGATAGGTACCACGTTTCCAACCAACTTCGCACAGATAGCTCTCCATTATCTTTTTCTGTCTGGGCTATGGTTATTGAAAGAGACGGGGAACAGTTGTGCGGGCCGAGTTGGTCGACCCAACCCGACTGAGCCCGAGTGATCCGGCCGAAAGTCAGTACGATTCGCTCTGTCAGCGGTGCAGCCGCGTCCATTAAAATGTACCGATCAGAGCAGCAAATAATTGTAAATGTTATTCGTATGTATAAAGATCAGCCGTGTCTGTGGGATACTTCGCATCCTCTTTACTCAAACAAAGTGGCCAGATATCGTGCTCTCAATTTAATACTCGAAAAGTATAAAGAGTTTGACAGTACGGCCGATCAGAGAAAGATGAAAAAAAGGATAGAAAATATGCGAACTACTTATAAAAGGGAGTATAAAAAGGTAAGACAATGTTTTACATAAGTACCTATAAAATCAGATAGAGTATAAAGCGTGAGTCCGTAATCTTCGTTAGTTACTCACATGTCACCGTGAGAAGTGAACAGTGAATAGCTTGACGAGTTTTTAGGACGCTTTTCATGAGATCATACAAAAACTGTAAGCTATTCACATCTAACGGTGACTAGTGAGTGTTTACTTACTTTACATATTTTGTTTTATTCCGTATCACGCTACCCGAATAAAAAACCTTCCTCAGGGTTTTAGCTACCTCCATACCAAATTTCATCAAGATCGGTTCGACCGTATATTCGTGAAACGATACAAATTGAGAGTTACGGTCGTATCTATAAATTGGTGCGATTTTAGGTTATCAAGTCTCGTCTCACCGGTGGCGATGTGTACGAGCCAAGCCTGTGGTACTTTCCCGAAATGACTTTTTTGGATGCGGTGAACGAGGAACTAGATAAAACTGGATCTGGTGGTGGTGACACTACAAACGACACCGAATATGCAGATGAGGATGACGTAAGTATACATACTTGTTTTTATACCACTGGTTATAAGTTGGTAGAGATCGTCTCGTTGGTAGAGAAGATAAAACTGAATGAACTCTAGTCGAAGGCTCCTCCACTGTGTCTACGCTTGTGTAACGTCAACGCTCCCAAATTTTTAGTGGAGGGCGTTCAGCTCTAGATGATATAATCTTTAACCATGTACCTTGGATTAGCTTCATTTCAAGATGTAACCACCTACTTCATTAAAACTTATCTACAATAATTGTGGCCTCTTAAGTGAATAATTATTATTCACTTATGAGGCCTGTAATAGTCTATAATTGGAACAGCAGAAGTTTTCCAGTGTTCCAAGAGTTAGTCTTACTCTTCCATTATAAATGCAAAAGCTCGGGTAGATGGATGTATATATTATTACTCAATCAAGACACGGCTGAACGGATCTGGATGAAATTTAGCACAGAGATAGATTATAGGTAGACTGGAATAACACATAGGCTACTTTTCATACCACGCAGTTAGCTAGTAAATTATAAATTGTATGCCTTAAGACTGATAATAGTAGATTATGCAACATGGGCTTAAAGTAGTGTATTATGTCAAGGGCGCTATATTGAACCCCGAGAACGAAGGATTCTATGGTTAACTCCTGAGCGGAGCGAGGGAGTTAAGGCAAGAATCCTGAGTACGAGGGGTTCAAGATCGCCCAAGACAAATACACATTTAAGCCCGCGATGCATACTCTACTTTTTATACTTTCTGCGAGGCAATTGAAAACAATGACTGTTAAGTAGACAGAAATTATTTTTCTGGAAGTAAGTTTCCAACTATACCAGAGGCTTCAGATTGTACGCATTCTGGAGTCGAATCAAAATCACTGTCGTCGTCACTTGACATTTTTTAGAAGTTTATTTGAATCGAAACTGAATTTCGGTGTAGATAACAGCACAGTGAGCGCTTGGCGCCTTTTTTTCTTTTTTTGTAGTCTTTTCTGTAGTAGTCAGTTCGACATTCGAATAAATCCTTCTTCGTGCGCGGGTGAAAATGAATTTCGTAAAAAGTTCTCATGTTTTTTTTTTTATTTGTAGGCAGTGCAAAGAAAATGTTAACATACAGCCTAATTAGAATAAAATCTCATTGCACCCAAACATTTTTGAAACCAACCTCGATCAAGCACGACTACATGGGTTGCATTCCAAATTCAAATCACATTATGTCCCATGGGAAATAATGAAATTCAGTACAACATTATGACCCGGCTAGACCGTAGGGCTGTAATGACTTACTTTAGGAAAGGTTTGCATGACACATAATATGCCATTGACGAGCAGGTAGTATAAAAAATTGTTTTTTGTTTCATCCGCAGGGGCGTTCCGAATCTCCCCCGGCTCAAATTAAGAGGCCAAGCCAAACGAGTGTTTACTTGACTGAAAGTGATAATGAATATAATATTGAGACAATAGAGTCGCCTCCACCAGTGAAGAAAGCTAAGAAATCCATCGTATATTTGAACGAAGACGACAATATTTACCAAGAAGAACCTTCTTGCTCGATTAAGAACGAGCCCTCTGATGAACACTTAGGGCCGACATCATTGGCATCCGATTTATATGGGAAGACCATTTCGGCCCAATTAAGCAAATTACGTCCAAAGCAAAGATTCATTGCTGAGAAATTGATTTCAGATGTTATATTTTTTGGAAGATTGGACAAATTGAAAACAGGAACGAAGATAGATCTGAATGTCGATTTATAGTTTTAAGTGATGTGTCGATTTATAGTTTTAAGTGATGAAGTTTGTTATAAGTGATTGTGAAATATGTAATTGTACACATATTAAAACAACAAAGTTATTGAAGAGTTAATTTATTTATTGAGTAGGTAGGTACTATGTATTTAGTTACTCATACATTAGGTAGTTCGAAAATTAGTTTCTATAAACAAGACCCTCGTGACCAAATCAAGCGCGCTGCCACACGCGTATTTGCTTCGACTGGCGCAGTTTAGGAAGATGGTCACTCTGTTATGGATCAAAATGACCATTTTGTTGCTACACGAACCCGCACCCGTGACATGAAAGTTCCCAACCACCGAGCAACCCGTAGCATCGGTGTTGCCGCCACCGCGCCGCGTGGTCGGAATTGCGATCGCGACTCACCGCACGCTGCGCAAGGTACCAGGCGCACAGAACCAACAAGCAGATTTATCGAAATGTAAGGCCAACCAGACACAAAGAGCTACTTCCCCACGTTATCTCCCACAAGAGAAGAGAATTACTGTAGAAAACGAGAGGTCTTTTTATACTGGTGAGTTGTAAATATACGTGTGTGGCCAGTAAAATGTGTGCTGTGCATATTTAACTTGATGATGACAATAAGATTCGAATTTACTCGCGCAATTGCTGTTGTTTTTAACCGACTGTCAGTCAGTTATGTTTATCGTTCGTATCTTTGTAGAGATCGTTAAATCTTAACTGAATGCCCATCCTCTGTATTGACGCTTGTGTAACTTCAACGCTCCCAACAATGTTTAGTTGAGGGTCATTTTGTTTAAGTTAAGACTGTCTTTGTCTATCTATCAAACGGCTGGATAGACTAGATGTACCTGTAAGATATCCTTAGAATCGTCTTGACCCGATTCTGATATAGGTTACAAATAATATATTTTGTTAATTATAACTAGTGGTCGATTCCGAACTGAGGAGATATCCGATGTTTTACAATTTGGTGTTCTGACGATCGTTGAGCACGTTCTAAGAGAAAATAATAAACGAACCCGCACCAATGACCCCCTCCCACCGAGCATCCCGCAGCGTTGTCGTGGTACTCTGCCACCGCGCCGTTCGTCGCGTGGTCGGAATTGCGATCGCAACTCACCGTATGGTGCGCAAGGTACTAAGGGAACAGAACCACTAAGAAGATCTATCGAAATGTAAGCCTCAATATCCAGACACATAGAGCCACTTCCCCACGTTATCTCCTACGAGAGGGGAGGTTTGTGTAGAAAACAAGGGGGTCCCTTTAAACTGGCCCCCAATTCTATGGCTTTTAAATGACAATGGTTTAATGCCAAAATGGACACTAGGTATTCTGCTATCACAGTCGTTTATCAATGGCAGTCATTGTTTTTGCCGCAATGAACCAATGAAATCAAAGAAACGAAGGTGGCGACTATGGTAACTGAATCATAATGAAGCGATCATTATCATACGATTATCATTTTCAAGTCATTGAAATAGTAGAATTGGGGGCCTGGTGATTTGTAAATAAAGGATTATGGCATTTTTATGGGTCTTAGAATTAGTTTTTACCATCTTTATTCTTATGGTACCTGAAATAAAATTTATATTATATTATATTATTATTATGTAATAATATGTGCTGTACAATAATTTTTCGTGGTAACGAGTCGTCGACTATTGTCTGAATTTACCCGCGCAATCATTGTTCATCATTTCAGCCGTACGACGTCCACTGCTGAACATGGCCTCCCCCACAGACAGAGCGAATTCCTTATCATGTGGGGGGATTTGCCCATACTCACCACGCTGGGCATGCGGGTTGGTGAGCGCAGTTAGAGCTATCGTTGTTAAAATAGGAGACGCTGCTGGCCCATCCCCTAGCTTTTTTCCCTCAGTCGCCTCTTATGATATCCGCGGATAGGTAGATATGGAGGGGCCTATTCTTCAGCCGGGGCCACCACGGCCAATCATTGTTGATGTTGTTTTATTATTTTGTTAGTTTCCGATTTTTTGATCTCCAGGTTTCCTAGGTCCTATTTATTTACGGCAAGCAAGAGTACTGACTATTTACAAATTGAATTGGTTCTAGGGAACAATTCACTGTAGTGTTTTTGACAAAAGTAGAACCAGTAGTAACTACAAGCGGATGATTCAAGAGTAGGTCAGGGAAGATAAAACGTGTAAAAAGTTTGTTGAGTGTGAGCGAAATGCTGTAATTAATGAGCCTATTGATTGGCTAACATAAAAAAAACAAATGAATTTAGGCTCAAACTGAAAATCGAACATAATAGGTACCTAATCCGAACCAATTATTTTGTGGGAATTGGGTGCATAATGTTAGCTATTCAAAAAGCGCTGCCCCACCCCGGCCGGCTGTAGCCGGCTTGAGGGTCCTGAGGAACTCTGGATTCTGTTTTTTATATTTTGTTACATAAAGTTTTAATCTCGACAGGATTGCCTTGTCTACTTGGACTTGTGTGTATGACGTCGCGTCTCAGGAGTTGCGCAGTGCGCGCTGATTATACGGAGAGCATACAACGCTAGCAGGTGTTTTGATTCATTCCCCAACCTCGCCCTACCACAGCTCTCCTCCACTTATCACACACAAACACAATAATTCAAATTCGACCTTAAATATTATGTCGCAAAGATCGAAATACGCTGCGGCTATTTGATAATGTAATTTATATTCACGTCAGACGAGACTCAATGACGCAACACGGACGTCACGACGATGCCGATGCATACGAGGGCGTACGAGGCTAAGCGATATCGCTAGCTCCGCTAAGATTATGCTCGCCTGGTACATTTGCCCGCTGTGTTGTGCCGCGCGCCATCTTCTATGACATATCTGGGACTGGGGCCGCGTCTGGTGGACTTCCTCATCATGTTTGAGCGATAACGATATCCTCAGGCAAAAATAAATTTTAATCTTATAATAGATGTTATTATCATTCAATAATACTGTTAACATAAAAATATGTATAAATAAATAAAAAGTTGTAAATATATGAACATAATAGACGCAATCGATTTTTTTATTGAACCAAAATTGACTGCCTAGTAGGTAAACTTAACGAGGCTGGAATTTGCTAGGTCTTTTCGTAGCCATGTTGGTTTACTTATTAGGTATGTTGCCGCGTAGAATTATTGTAGGACTCACTCAACGAAGAGACAAAATAAAATGAAGCTAAATCAGAAAATAGATAAAGATTTCACAAAAAGTCTCGTGAAAAGGGCCCATTCCTAGTATTTATTCTAAAAGGGACCTTATCCCTCATACATAATCATAATTATACTCACATAAAGGCACATGCATGACATAAGGATCGGCAGATGCCGGTGAAAGAGACGCAATACCGACAAACATTCCACTTCATAATTTCCCCCACGATATTTTTTATCAACAGCTCCGATAGTTCTCACAAACCCAAATAAGGAATTTCAACCACGCCAAAATGATCCCTAAGCATCGAAAGTATTAGGACGACATAAAACCAAGAATACAGGTATCAGAAATTCTCAGCGTTCTTCAGAATACTTCCATTTTTGTGGCATAATCACACGGAGGTTATAGTAAATTCAACAAGGTTCTTCCACTCTTCGAAAACGGATCTTAGAGCAATAATACTAAGACTTAAAATATGGTTGCGTGCTAGAGTTGAAAAGGCCGTTTGCCTTGTTCAGTTGAGTGAGGGTCATCGATAGCGCGAGAGAGATGGAGCGAGCCCTGTGGGGTGAGGGTTGTGGAATGAGGCACCGGTAGCTCTTTTGCTTCATGTGCTCCTGGTAACTGGGATCGTTTGCGTGTCGTCCGAGGTGGCGCGGTGGTCGGAGCACGCTCTCCGCACCACACCGCAACACCGCGAAGTATTTTGTGGTGGCGCCACTGCTGCGCTGAATGCCACTCCCTAGTCTGGGAAACATTACTAACTGTTTGATATTCTGCGGACGCAGGCTCAAATTAAACGCGCTATGCAGTGGTTTTCATAATGCGCCTAGCGATGCCATGTATCATAAATTGTAATCTAATGATCGTAGAAGTCAAGTTTGTAGGTATTAATAACTACAATGTACTTGGTACCTCCTTTGAGTCACGCACACTCCAGGTCAACCAATTAATTTTAGAAGCGATCTTAGAAATACTAACCTTAATTAGTGATAATAGATGTAGTTTATTGGAAGACTATAGGTAGTTGACGCGGTGACGCTGGCAGCTTTGCTCCTTTGGTTTCTGAATAAACTACAACCGTCCTCTGTAAGGTTGCTTCCTTTCCGGCATCATCACCAGACCATGAAAAATATATATATATATATATATTACGGACATATTCAGACGGTCAACATATCCCAAACTAGGCATAGCCTGTACTATGGGTTCCAGAGACTGATATACATAATAGATAAATATTTAACACCCAGACACAGAACAAACATCTGTGTTTATCACACAAATGTTTGTCCAGTGCGGGGATCGAACCCGCGACCTCTAGCGCAGAAGGCAGAGTTACTACTAACTGAGCTATGAGGCCAGTCATGGTCATCATCGTCTGTTAAATATTTCATGAAAACATTTTAAATAAACCCAAACAAGAATCTTCTATTGAAAATCATTGAAAAGTTCTCTTTTTCCGACTAAATCATGAGACATCCTCATAAAAGCATCGGTAAACTTCACAAACATAATTCGTTTCTCCAAAATATTCGACACTCAAAAAGTCAAACGTGTCACTATCTTTTCTTGCGTTTAAATTCACACTAATCGTACTAAAACATAGGAAAATTTCAAAAAATCCTGAACTACAGTATGGTTTGGATTACCTATATTTTATTTGAGACACACTTCCTTGTATTAGTTTTAAATTTCTTTCAGTAAATAAAACTCAACAATTCAAAAAAAATATATGCAAGAATCACTGATGGTAATTATTGGTAATTCACTCTTTGTTAATTCACCTCAGCATATGATGCACATTTTTTTAGATTGAAATGTGAGATAGTATTGTGAATTGTGAGGTATTGAATTTGAATTGCAAGAAGGAATTAAATTCATACTTTTTGCTGTATTCTGAATAATATTTTAATTAATTGTATAGTATCCTGTTCCTGGTTGGCTGATCCATGGGTATGGGAGCCGCTACGCTCCATCGTTCCGGATTTATGGAACTGTTTGGCTGCGAGAGAAACTTTAAAAACAATTTAACTTTTCAGCAATTTGATAGTTCTAGTGAATTTTAACGGATCAGAAAATATTTACAATTCTTTCCAGCAGTGCGGCAATAACGTAACTTTGTAAAATGATAATTTTTATTTCACTGAATAAAGAGGAAATACATCAGCGCCCCAAGACAAAAGACTTTGACTAATGTGTGTATCGTAATGGCATACCTACGGCACCGAGACGTGGTGTCACTTTGGGCCGCATAAGAAAGCTTAGGTTGCTTAGCGAGCTATGACGAGGGCTATGCTTGGTGTTTATCTACGAGACTGAATCAGAGATGGGGATACCCGTAGACTAACTAAAGTCACTGACATAGCCCAGAGGATTAGCAAGTTGAAACGTAGTAGGCGGACATAAAGCTCGGAGAACCAGACGGTTGGGGCAGAAAGGTTGTAGAGGGACTACGCACCGGAAAGGCTAGCGTAGGACGGCCTCCTACTCATCATCATCATCATGTCAGCCGTTCGACGTCCACTGCTGAACATGGCCTCCCCCACAGACAGAGCGAATTCCTTATCATGTGGGGGGATTTGCCCATACTCACCACGCTGGGCATGCGGGTTGGCGAGCGCAGTTTTTTTTTTTTTTTTTTTTTTTTTTATACGAAATAGGCTAACGTTTGACCACAATCTCACCTGATGTTAAGTAATGATGTGGTCTACGGTGTAGCAGTTAGAGATATCGTTCTTAAAATGAGAGACGCTGCTGCCCATCCCCTAGCTTTTTTCCCTTAGTCGCCTCTTACGACATCCGCGGATAGGTAGATATGGAGCCTCCTACTAAATGGACTTAATTGGTACTTGGTGAGTGGGCTTTTCCGTCTGGGCACCACTACATTGAAAGTCGACCATATAATCGTTCCATGAAGTCTTCTTCTTGTCGTGTCATTGATTTTTTCTTGGTCATCCTTTAATAGGTCTGTGGCCAGGTCCAGGTATGGTGGCCTTGAAAAGGGCCTATTACCATTGGTGGAAGAATCAGTGTGGCGCCTCTTAGAGGCTCTTAATTAGTAATGCTGGCTAGTAATAATGGAGCCATTTAGTGCAGACCACGCAAGGTCTAGAATGGCTAAAACGCGCTAGCATATTTCTAAGATCATCTGCTGAAAGATATTTATTGACTTTATCTTCACTCACGCGTCTGTTATTTCCCTGGCTATCATGATTTCCCGCCCAAAGCGCCAACGAGATTGAATCTGCCTCTCATCATGTGCGATAGACACCTATTCCTACATCAATCGTTTTTCCACCAACTTTCATACATCACTTCCGCAAACGAAAACCATGCAAATGTGTGCCTTAACTCGGTGTTGATAGAGACGAGGTTGATATTTGCAGTGAAAGGGTAAAATATTGCTAGCGATCACAAGAATTCAGTCTTGAAAGTTTCGACGCAGCCCGAGGCGATGCTCGGAATTTTTCGAGCGGTTAATCGCTTTCTAGACAAAGAGAGATATATCGTTGTGCAAGGTAAGAAAGGGATAGAAGGTGATAATAGAAGAGGGTTTTGGAATTGATTGCAAGGGGTGACGATCCCCATGTTAGGTCAGCCCTAGGCGGGTGGGTGCTATGGAGCGTGCCACTAGCATTTTTTGTTTCTCTCTTATTTAATTTTGCAATGGAGGATAATTTGAATATGCAATTCACGGACGACATGTTGACATGGCACACATGGACATGATGCATTTCTGTGAACCCTCCGTATTACGAAAACGGTTCTAGACAAATACTCACTTATGTCATCTTAAACTTAGGTACTTTTGGATCATGTTGTTTGAATAAAAATCTTTATTATTATCTTACTCTGGCACTTATTGAGTGGAGTGTATTATTTGGGAACGTAAATTCTATTTCTCCATTCTGCATAATTGTAGATTACGTCGGTTCTACCGCACTAATCACCAATATTATCATTTAAATGGCATTGTTATCACCTCTGCGTAGGTAGGTTAATGATTATTACTCTTTGGTAACTACCGAACACACGAGTAGTGGTTTGTAGGTATTTAAAAAGATAAAAGTCGAGATAGCCTTTTTGAACTCTACAACTCACCACCAAAGGTCATAAACATGTATATTTCAGTAATTCCTCTTGAATAAGTAGGTAGGTACTAAAATAATTATGCCGAAATCGGGAGCGCTAAAAAGACTTTCGATATACAGGGTGGACGAAACCAATGCGCAATGAATGGAAAGTACCTTAAATATTATAGATTTATTATTACGTTATAGATTTAATTTTACTTAAAGACACCTTTATTTTATTTATAATGTAAGTAATAAATAAAATAAATATTTTTTTATAAATTCACGGTGTTCAGCATAAGATACTATGTTATCTGATGATAATAAAAGTGTATTTATTCAACAAAAGACAAATTAACAAACAAACCTAATCCATATAACTATTTACATAGCACAAACGGCTGAATTATTTACAAGTAGGTATCATATTTTTTTTTATCTGGAATGAAAATACGGGTTGTTTATTTTTGTAGTTTTCCCGAATGGAGTCACGGCTCAAGCAAGCAATCTTCTCAGCTCTAATCATTTTTTTATGCAGTATTACTTACTTTTTATTTATTTCTCAAAATAAAGCCAAGGTTTCTGTGTATAATTCGAATTCAAATAAAGGTTCCCTTTGTAAAATTCTTAATATTTAGGTACTTTCCTTCCAGGGGCATTTTTTCCTCCACCCTGTATATCGATGGCTGCACGGCACTTAACTTTGACTGGCCTGATAGCTCAGTTAGTAGTAACTCTGCCTTCTGCGCTAGAGGTCGCGGGTTCGATCCCCGCACTGGACAAACATTTGTGTGATAAGCACAGATGTTGGTTCTGTGTCTGGGTGTTAAATATTTATCTATTATATATATATCAGTCTCTGGTACCCATAGAACAGGCTATGCCTAGTTTGGGATCAGTTGACCGTGTGAATATGTCCGGAATATTTATTTACTTAATGTGAGATGAGAAAAACGCAATTGTAATCGCAGTCGCGGCTTTTGAAATTTAATATTTAGGTAACTACTTTCCCTAATGGAAACAAAATGTGAGAAAAACGCAATTAAATCGCAACTCCTGTTTTAGAAATTTTCCCTTATTCATTCCCGACCCAACCAGGCTATTGTGTAAGCAAAATGGTAATGAAGATCGCAATTCTAAGGATGATTTTATCAATTTTAGCTACATCTGAAGTTTTTCAAACATGAAAAGGAAGAAACTAAGATCTTGAACTTTTCCCTTGTCAAGTTTGGAATGTTTTTTTTTTCTAAAACTAAGATAGCAACCAAGCATACAGCCCACCTGTTGGTAAGTGGTTACCGTAGCCAATGTACGCTTGCAATACCAGAGACATCACGCACGCGTTGCCGACCCCTTAAAAAGTTCAAAACGGCCTTTTTGAAGAACCCCATACTGTAGTCCTTAGGGAAAACCTCAGCAGGGAGATCATTCCACAACCTGAGTGTTCGTGATGTTGCTAAGATGGTTAAAATTACACTCAAAGTTATGATCTTCATTGCTATTACGCTTACCCAATTTCACCACTGGTTTGCCAGGTCACTGAGGACCGCCAGGTAAATCACCCACTCGCGGCTCAAGTGGTCGGGAATGCGATGACTTCATAGTGCACTGATGAGGTCAGCTATATTTTCACCACAAAACCACCTCATCGTATGACTGTGCACTAAATCCAGACCTATATTTGGGGATGACCTCATATTACTGCAACGGAGTGTTTGGGTCGGTAGGTAAATATCCACAAGGGTTTCCCAGAAGGTTTGTTATTTACTACGTGGCTTCACTCGTGTGGTACCCAAGTAAAAATAATAATAATAATTATTATTTATTTATTCTCTCTCACAGAGGTTTCCAGAGACTTGGAGAGGTTTGACTTAGAGAGACTGGGTGACTGAGAAAGAAAAACTTCGAAAAACCTGTATTACAGGTCACCAGTGCCCCCACTTCGCGGATAAAAAATGATTGGGACAAAGTAGCATAGATCTCTGAGATGACAGAAAACTAAAATAAGATGAACTAAAACATAAAAGAAAACAAAGGAGTCGTTTCATTCTGGGCCTGGTCCATGTACACTACATAGGAAAATTAGGAAAAAATAGGAGATTACAAGAAAAATACAGTTTCATTAATTTGAAGACAAATGCGATTGTACAAGACAAGTTCTTCTGGTAAGTTTTTGACTATGTGAACACTATTTGAAGGCCGCCATGTTGGTTTATAATTGACGTTTGACATGACATTGACATATTTTTCACGTCATGTTGTTTGATTTGATGTTTTTGTGTGTACGTCAGGGCATCGAGTATATTCCTTCAGTGATGATAGATGTGATGACGCCGCTGGCGCCTGCGCGGCGTCGTCACGATCAAGCTAAATCTTCTGTAATTCTTATATGACGTACGATCAGACGTAGATATTTCAGAAAATAACTTAAACTAACGCAACTAAGTATTTTACATTACACTTCGCTTTGTGGAGTGTAAGGACGCGTTAGATGAATGGATGTTAAACAACACAGTATTTAGACAAAACAACGAAGCTAAACAAAAACATGTCAACAGATAAATGTAGGTTGTCAAAATGACATAGATAAATGTAAGTTGTCAAAATGACATTTCACGCACGTCCATCCGCCATATTTTTGTAGCGCTGTGTGTTGCTCTCTTTGTCGAAGAAAATCATAATGTACCTTAGAACGAAGTCAATTTAAATAAAATAACCAATTAAATACGTTTACTTTATTGCTTAGCAATATTTTAGAGTAGTGTACACAGTGCAGGCCCAGGCTCCATAGACTGATGAAACGGGTCCTTTAATAATACATTTCTTTTTAGCGATGGTATAGGTTAGGATTAGAAAGAGAGGGATGTGGGAGGTGCGTTTGAAAAGGTTCTGAATGAGACTGAGTGAGAGTTATCGACCATACTCTCAGACTCTTCCATAGGTCACGAACTATCTCTACATTCTAAGTTTCATCAAAATTGGTCCAGCCTGCCCAGTTACGGTCTTTAGTTAGTTTAACTGTCGATTCTTACAGACTTTGTAAAATAGTTGGAGTTTTCTATTTGTTTCTTCTACAAGAAAGCCATGTTGAGCACTGTCATTCTAGTGGAGTGTATTTTTTCTCGGGTCACACTGATCTGCTGTCAAAGTTTATATTTTTGTATAAATTTTTCCCACAAAAATCCTCTCACGGCGATCAAAGTTGCCGCAGACATATAGCCCGGCACCAAATCAGCATAAACGCCTCGGCTCGAACTTCAACGCACTAATCAACATGGCATCAGCACGGCCTCGCCTCAGGACACGTTAATAGACGGCATTTTCGGGACATGGTGATGCTGTGATACGTATGTGAGCCTAGTAAAGGCGGTCACAAACTTCTTTGTCTGTGAGTATCTTGGGTCAAGGAGCAAGTCTCAAGAGCAGCGCCACTCAGACGATAAAACTCGATAGCCGATACCTCTTTTATCAGCCGCTTGACCTTTGAATTGCTTCTTATAATGGTGCTAATTATTTTATAAATTTTGTTTTCTTCTGACCCGTTTTGGCCTAATGGCAGATACCTCGGCTTCAAACGTGTGTTCGAATCCCGATCGTGCACGCTTATATCGATTAAGGAGAATATCGTGAGAAAACCAGTTTTGGCAAACGGCTTTCAACCTCTCACGTGTGGAATACTAACTTCTGCAAAATGTGGGCATTTGCCGAATGTGGACGTTCCTCTGATCTATCTGATCACCTGGACATGCATGCTTGGGGACCTGAGCCTATTTTTATTCCTAACCTACCTACCTTTTCCCTTCTCTATTTGTAACGGGTATGATCGGCCTGGATACGCTGGAACTAAGGAGAAAATTACAGCTAGCTATTGTCTTATTCTGCGAAACAAAGTGAATAATCCGACCGCTTTGAGCATGATGCCACTATGTGTGCCTGACAATTACGTGCGCTGTGGCCGCCGTCGACACCAACTGTTCGCCTGCCACACACCGCGAACTTGTCACGCTCATAATGCGCCAACGCTAAGAGCTCTCACTCTTTTAAATGCCTATGTACACGAGGTCCAACATGTCGACATCTTTAATGATAAAATTTGTATAATATTTAATTCGTTAAGAGTATTTTTAAGTTTTGATTTTAGACAGTAGGCACTTTGGTATATACTATAAGCTTGCTGTTTTAACTGAAATAAATAATTCTTATTCTAATTCTAATTATTAGCAGATATTTCGCAATATGTGCAGATCATGGAAACGTTTGTCCGCCCATACGCTCCGTGCCCGTAGTCGGGCATCCTAACGAGTACGAGGGGGTATGTACACTTTCTAAAGTCCTTCTTTCTTGCGTCCTGCTATCCGACTTCCTATTTTACGGAGAACCGACGGCCGTTGGGGCAAAACGTTTCTAGAGATGCACCGGAGAGCGCAGCGTCGGACGCCCCTCTGCCCTCTATGGAGCTTACTGGACTGGCCTCATAACTCAGTTGGTAGTAACTCTGCCTTCTGCGCTAGCGACCTCTAGCGCAGAAGGTTCGATTCCCGCACTGGACAAACATTTGTGTGATTCACAGATGTTCGTTCTGTATCTGGTAGTTAAATATATATCTATTATGTATATCAGTCTCTGGTACCCATAGTACAGGCTATGCCTAGTTTGGGATCAGTTGACCGTGTGTAATATGTCCGGAATATTTATTATTATTATTTATTACTAATCTGCTGGTTCCTTCACGATGTTTTCCTTCACCGTTATGCGCTATTGCGCACTTACAATTTTCGAATAGAAAAATCCATTGGTGCACGAATGGGATTCGAACCTACGACTTTCAGGTTGAGAGTCGAGCCCACTTGGCCAACACGACTCAAAATATAAATTAAAATATACATTTTTAATGTGATTTTACCATCCTATAGGCAACTTTTTATCTGAGTAACACGCAAGCGTAGCGGCTTGTAGAGATGACAGAGTCTTCGCGGACAATGAGGTTGTTAAAGGTCAAATGATAAGCTTAATGTTACCTAACTAGTGGGAACCTACCCAAATAAAGACAAAATAACTGCTGAAGGTGACCTTAGGAATAATGTTCTTGTTGTCATACCTACTTATTTTATCATTTATATCATCATCATCATCATCATCAGCCTGATGAAGTCCACTGCTGAACATAGGCCTCCCTCAAAAGTTCCATGACGAACGGTCTTGAGCCTTTTCCATCCACCGACTTCCCGCAACCTTAACAATATCGTCGGTCCATCGGGTGGGGAGGCCTTCCAACACTGCGTCCTCCGGTTCGTGGTCACCACTCGAGAACCTTTGTTCCCCAACGGTTGTCGGTTCTGCGAGCTATATCATTTATATACCGATGTGAAATAACCAATTTGGATTAAATCACTTTTATTTTTAAAATTTGCTACTTTTATGAATCGTAAGCTTATACAAGTAGGTATAGATTTACACTTGCCTTGGAGGTTTTCCAAAAGCGTCGATGGGCTTGCAACCTGTCACGTTTGGAATCCTAACTACTGTAAAATGTGGGCATGTGCCAAATGTTCGAACATGCCTCTGACTACACTCCCCTCCGATGGAAAATCTATCCGAGGTTTTAAAATAGCCTTGCAGGGCGTCTGATCGAAGTGACGCGTGTCCCGAGAGCTGGCTCCGATGACTAACGTATAGGCATTGACATCCAACATAGGAATTCCGCACTGTGGAGTCAATTGAGATATCTCTAGATCGTTTGCTGATATAGATTGACACTGAAATTGATTATTAGCTATAAACCCGCGATGTAAACGAATTATCTAGGTATGTATCGCTGGATAGTACATCGGTAATAGTGTTCGGTGCAGACCTAAGTGCAGAGATGTATGAGTATAATAAATAGTTTATCTACTGTTTGGTAATGATTTCAATACAAATGACCTCGACAACAATTTAACCTAATAATTGAAATCAGTACAAAAGATCTAAACGCGTTTCTTTTGACACAACTGCTACAAAATTATGATGAAATTAACACGCTCATTTAATATTTTAATTGTACATCTCAGGGTTAGATCGTGGTTACACATATCCTTAAGAATCTCAGAGGCATGTCTAAAAACGTAAATTATATACAGCCAATATAGATAGATAGATAGAAAATGCTTTATTGCACACCATAAAAAGTACAAACATTAACAAAAAAACAATAAAATCTAAACTATGTGATGAACAATGGGCGGCCTTATCGCTGAAGTAGCGATCTCTACCAGACAAACTTTGGATGGAGTGGGCTGTATATGATTAAATAGGGGTATATCAGATGTACTACATCTATAATAAATTTTTATATAATGTTGTGCACACAACCTAAAAATTAAAATTTACCTACTAAACATTTTAACTACATATAATATATTAAATAATATGCCTACCATAAAAACAAATTATATATATTATACCTATATTAAAATTCACAATTATAAAAACATTTATATACATATATACGTTATCAACAAAATAAAGAAATAAGCAAATGTCAGCGACAAGAGGACAAATAGTGATCTTTGACCATCGATTTAAAGATCGCAAGCGATTTATCACGTCTGATAGCGACAGGCAGTGCGTTCCAAAGTCGGACAGCCTGCACTGTAAAGGAGTTTTCATAGTACGCGGAGGAGTGTGCAGGTGTCTTCAATATACCTACGGCACCACTTGTTGCACATTAGTCCGTCACGTCAATCAGTTTTCAAGCCCAATACAATGAAACGACGACGTTGCTAAGGCCTCGGGAAGTTGTTGGATGGAGAAGGCTCAAGACCGTTCGTCGTGGCACTATTTGAGGACGTCTAACGCCAGCAGTGGACTTCTTTAGGGTTATTTAGATGATACAGTCCCAATGGCAATATTTTCTTATTTTTTGTAAATACTCGTGTATTACCTAATTAAATAGTATTAGTTAATATCATCCTTAAGTTATGACCTCATGGTGGTAGCCTTGGGACTACTATAAACAATTTTTACGAGCCATTGTATGACGGTTTACGACAACCGCCACGATTGACTTCTGACCGTAAAATGTGTTTTCTATGTTGCGGTTCTGTTTCAAAAAACATCATGCAAAAAATTCTTTGAGTACCTACTTGTGCTTCATTAAATATTTTAAAATATTCAAAAATATCAAATAAATTGAGAGCTAATATTTTATTAGTCTTTTGTCATTTGCTGCACTTTGCCTGTTTGGCATATAAGGCATTGTCGAATCAACCATCGCATCCATGTACGTACGGCCCGTTACGGAAAATTTGTAAATTCTCGCAAATTTAACTAATTTTTGTCATGGTGGTATTAAATAGTCTACAATCAGTGCGTGTTGCCAGTGATGACTTATGGCACAGAGACTTGGTCGTTAACTATAGGCCTCATACACAAGCTCAAAGTCGCGCAACGGGCTATGGAGAGAGCTATGCTCGGAGTTTCACTATGTGATAAGATCCGAAATGAGGAAATCCGTAGAAGAACGAAGGTCACCGACATAGCTCTCAGAATTAGCAAATTGAAGTGGCAGTGGGCAGGCCATATAGCTCGCATAACCGATAACCGTTGGGGAGTAAAGGTTCTCGAATGGCGACCACGAACCGGGCGACGCAGTGTTGGAAGGCCCCCCACCCGATGGACCGATGACATTGTAAAGGTTGCGGGAAGTCGGTGGATGGAAAGGGCTCAAGACCGTTCGTCGTGGAACTCTTTGGCGGAGGCCTATGTCCAGCAGTGGACTTCTACGGGTTCTTGATGATGATGATGGTATTAATATTCTCCACAGCGGTTTCAGGAAATTCGCCGCAACTGCGATCTAAACATAACATACTCGTACTGTGATCGCGTTTCAACGGCATAATATAAATTACCTTTTAGGTATAGGTAAGTAATTAAATTCCAACTAACAATTTCAAATTGCAGAATCAATGCCGAAAATAACATCAGTTCCATGAAGATCTCGGTGGCGTTTGACGACCTCGGTGGCGTTGCGGGCGAGAGGCCGTCGGAGACGCAAGAGACATTTCCGCTGCGGAAAAAATGTTTGCATGATCTGCAAATATTTGTTTCGGGTCTGGGTGTTTGGGTACCATGGTACTCGTAGCTTCTGATACCCACGGTACAGGGAATCTTAGTGTGGGGTCAGGACTGTGTACCTACCAGTGTTTCCACTTTTAGGGATTTCGCCCTTTTTTAGGGCGAAACTAGTTATTTCATGTACGACTTAGGGCTTTCCTTATTGCAATAGGGATTTAGGGAATTTCAGGGCGAAAATAACTTGATGTGGTAATGCTGTTTATTCTATGCTTTAGAGCGATACCTATTATGGTATTCCACAAATTAGTTTCGTATTTCCGACCAAAAGTTGGTTTACCTTGTGTATAGTACTACTGACTAATGAAACCCTCAACGGAGTAGGTACTCCACAATTACTTAGGAATATGTACTAGTGAACAACTGCTCAATTTTGGAACCTACTAGTTCCATGTTCAATGCCTCGAAAACCTGCAATAACAAAGATTCGGCGTCTGACTCTTTCAATTAATGAGATATGTTGAAAATCTTAAGTTGAAACACTGGTACCTACTCGAATGTCACTGTTTATAAAAAAATATAAATAAAATGAAATTTAGGAAAGGACTAACACGACACATCGCGATTTTGGGGTTCTAACACGTCCTTACGCCCAAACCTTTTTGCGTATATTTTTTGCAGATGTCTTACCTACACGTCCTTAATTTAATTTTCCAGCACACACGTCAGCTTTAGAAATCCCAAACAACCTTGCCTGTGCAAGTCATGTAGGCACAGAATAGATTAGTAGTCCTAGTATCGAAATGACAAAATAATAATAATAACTGCCACTTATTTAGCAGGCTATGCTGCGGTCAGTCCCTGGAATAGGACAATGGGCGGAATACTGCAAGGAAGGAAATTCTATTCAATTGACAACTGAATGCGGACAAACAATAGCATTGTCCGGTTTGTACATAAGAGTTGTGTAATTTATGTTAGGTAATCAGATTGCTAAACTTGTAATGTTTTCAAGTTATTTATGACCCGCAACATCGTCCGGGAGTTGCGGGCGTCTGAATAATTATGTTACTTGAATTTTGTCATGTTTTCGAAAAGTGCAATTAATATTTATCATCCTTCAAGAATCGCATCTTCGAGGAGAGAAAATCTCTCCATCTAAGCCTATGAATGAAGCCTATGCGTAAATCGATTTTTAAAATAACCATGTATTGCGAATTATGTGCCGATAATCCGTAGGTACATAATTATATCCGGAAATATTTAATTGCTTGTATGCCATCGAACATCAAAATGCTACGAAAAACACATTTTAAGTATGAATTAACTCCATTTTATTAAACAAAAGACATAACAAATTAAGAAATAAACCTAAATATACTAACCTAATCTAAAAAACTATTTAACTAACGACTAAGTACCTACTAATAAAAACGCGACTGAATTTTTTATGAGTAGTCGTATGAATTAACTAGAACTAGTACTAGAATAAACATACATCCACAAATTACCTACGTTGGTTCGAAAGTGGATTTATACCATTTTGTCACTTTGAGCCTCATATATTGAAATTACTAATTCAATTAATTACTCTCGAGTGGCGACCACGAACCGGACGACGCAGTGTTGGATGGAAGGCCCCCCACCCGATGGACCGACGACATTGTTAAGGTTGCGGGAAGTCGGTGGATGGAAAAGGCTCAAGACCATTCGTCATGGAACTCTTTGGGGGAGGCCTTTGTCCAGCAGTGGACTTCATCAGGCTGCTGATGATGATGAGGATATTGAAATTGGCCTGCATTCTGTCTGCTACATAAATATGTAGCAGACAGAATGCAGGAATTACTATCTATAAATATAGAGCAACATTTAAGAAAATGGAGAACAGTGCAGCCGCAAACTATCTACGAAGCTCAGAGTGAGGATGCTCCATTGTTACGTTTGGCCTGTAGTGTTGTACGGTAGCGAGGCTTGGACCCTAAAAGCTTACACTCAGAAGCGTCTGGAAGCCTTCGAGATGTGGTGCTACCGTAGGATGTTACGCATTAGCTGGACACAAAAAGTTTCCAATGTGAAGTTCTGTAACGCGTCGGGAAAACTCGTGAATTGTTGCAGACCATCAAACGCAGGAATGTTGGGTATCTTGGTCACGTGTTAAGACACGAAAGATACCAACTGCTTCAACTGATCATGATGGGCAAAGTAAGGGGCAAACGCGTTGGAAGGAGAAGGAAATCATGGGGGAGGAACATCCCGGAGTGGACAAACATCGCCAGCGTCGAACATCTATATCGCTTGGCGCAAGACAGAGAGAAATTTGACTGGCCTCATACCTCAGTTGGTAGTAACTCTGCCTTCTGCGCTAGAGGTCGCGGGTTCGATTCCTGCATTGGACAAACATTTGTGACTAACACAGATGTTTGTTCTGTGTCTGGGTGTTTAATATATATCTATTATGTATATCAGTCTCTGGTACCCATAGTACAGGCTATGCCTAGTTTGGGATCAGTTGACAGTGAGTGATATGTCAAAAAAAAGAAAAAAAAATTCTCTGAGCTGACAGTTAACCTCCAGTAGTGGAGAGCCACCACAAGAAGAAGAAGCAATATAGATAGTAATTCCTAATCATTTGGTTTTCAGTGCAGTCACTAGTCACTACTAGATGTCGACTAATGCTGATAACGTTACAAAATACTCAGGGACTACCTATAGTTTGCATATTTGTTTTGTAACAGTCTGAATAATGTTACAAATTACTGACACAAAATTAGTTTCAATAAAGTGGATATCGAGGATAAAGCGCGCAGTGGCGGATTTACACGTTCCCCAAGCTGTACAATTTTTGCCGCCCTTGCTTGCTTGTCACTGATTCTTTCTTGGTCGATATTAGGTCAGTAACCAGGTTGAGATATAGGTAGTGGCCCAGAAAAGGGCCTATAACCGCCGGTGAATGAATAAGAGCCGCCCTTGTTTTACCGTAGAATATGTTTGAACTACTTCGAACTAAAGATGTCTTGAAGACTTCTTTCTGCAACACACATTATACAGCTTTTATTGTTATAGTGATTATTATTATTATAAGTATATATACTTGGTGACTGTTATTTTTAGGAATAATATGTAAAATGTAAATCCGTTATTGGCTGTTAGTTTAGTTATTAGTTTCACACGTTTTCGTTCTTAAGAGCTGTGGGTTTTGTTAAATAAATAAACAGATGAGAAAACCGTCTCACAGAAATGTTATAACTTTAAAACGACTAAAAAACTTAACTAGTTTTCTCAAATGGTGAAGGAAAACATCGTGAGGGAACCTGCATGTCCTAGAACCTAAAATTCGAAGACATGTGACATGTGCACGAGACGAGAGGAGTCTCTCAAAGGCGCTCTGTAATTCTTTCACAGCACTGATTCTTTCACCAACGGTCATAGGCCCTTTTCAGGGCCTCCCTCCATACCTCAACCTGTTCACTCCTAATACAGGATGACCAAGAAAGAATCAGTGACACGACAATGGCAGGTTCCATGCAATGATTTCCAAAGAATAATCTTAATCTTATAGAGTCGCGTTGTGGACTTTATTTTCACTACCACCCACTGGTTTGCATTCATAAGGACGCTTAAAGTGGGTGGTAGTGAAAATGGAAGACATTTCCCTTTGTGCTGGCTGACTTTGCATTAAGTACTCATTAGCAGGTTGGCTTTTCTTTCTTCAAGGCTGCTTCAAAACGGCACGGTTGCGTGGCTGTGTAGAGCAGTGTCCAGAAACGTTCTGTGCGTTTTAGCACAAACAAGGCCAAAAAACGGTAAAATAAAGATTCTGCCAACTGACATCGATTCTATCGCGGCTCATAAAAAACGAACACAATGCGTCGACATCGCCAAGCGTCCCGCTACCCTCCGACCAAACCGTGTTTCTGACAAAGTTCCACAACAAAACACATTCATAAAAACAACTCTACTACCGTTACAATAAAGCTGCGATTCGTGTTCATGCGGAGCTAGAGTGGAACCTTATCATATTAATCAATCCGTTGATTCAAACAAGCTCTGAATCCGTAGTTGAGCTCCGCGACGTTGCCGCTCTTGGCAAGCTACAACATCGGTCTCTATGTATATGTGTGTACTTCTGGCACAACTGGCGCCGAATATTTATTGTATACTAACAGAATACTGACGGGTGCTTAGGGCGACAGAGTTCTATTGTGTGGATGAGGAAATAATGTACTCTGTGGATTCGAGTTAGGGTTGTATTTTGAACTTAATTTGTTTTATGAAACCGTGTGTCGTTAGGCGATTTTTCTATGTGACCGTCCAGGTGGCTATGTATACGTTGCATGGTTTGTTCGATACGCGCTCTGAACCTGAGGCGGCCTTAGTAAGGACTGCGGTTGTTTCAACTACTAATTAATTAATTTATGAAGCTTTACGAGGGCAACAGATCCGATGAATAAATAACTACGTAGGTAACAATTAGGTATGTTGAGGTTGAATGACGATGATTGTTGGCTCAATTCATCGTGAAGGAGTAAAGAAAATTTTTGATGATGTTGGTGTATCTTTATTTGTAATTTAGCTTGTGTTATTGAAATGGGTGAAGACTATAAAATGGTGTTTTGTTATTAAGAAGATAAGAACTTTATGAAATTACAACAAACTCTAGAAAATATGAGCCAGAATGGTCCTTAAGCGGCCATACACATTTAAACTAAAAAACGTTTTTACATAAAAAAGTACCTAACTAGGTATGTACTTTCCAGATTCCACTATCTTCGTCCTCTATCGTTCCTTCATTACAGAAGATCATTGGTTAACTGTTGGTCTCCTTCGATTTCTATCTATTGCCTGATGAAAGGCCGCGCTTACTGGTATTTCTAGTTCTTTGGATACCTGGTCCCTCCATAGTTTGGGTAAGTAATCGCCCTCGTAGCCTTTCACCTTCAACCTTTCCAGTCTCCATTAGGACTTCTAGATTATTGAAAGAAAGAAAATAATTTACACGCGCTACTACATGTAAAAAAAAACATGACTTATTGTGACGAAAAAAGGTCACTAATAAGCATTTGCTGCAGCAGCCCAGTGGCCGTTGAAGCGGTTGTATTCAGTGGCACCCTAATGAGTTGGAGATTCTGCCATCATCTTCTGCCAAAGCAGTGCAGTATAGTGCCGTGGTGGCCCCGACTAAAAAATAGGCCCTTCCATATCTACTTACACCCCTGAATGTGTAATTGGTGTCTAAGGAAAAAAGGTAGGGGATGGGCAGCAGCGTCCTCTATTTTCACAAAGATAGCTCTAGCACCCGCGTGCCCAGCGTGGTGAGTAGGACAAATATCCAAACGATAGAAATTCGCTCTGGGAATCTGTGAAGGAGGCGATGTTTATCAATTCCTTCGGCTGAAATGATGACGATGACTGCAGTAGGTATACTGTCCCAAAATCGTTAGACCTAGATATATCGCAGAAAGCCTTTGGGAATGTTCAATAAGTTCTTCAATGGACACGTTTGTCCGGCGAGCTGTCCAGGGCATTCGCATTAAACGATACCAACACAACCAAAAGCAAAAAAAATACAAAACGCTATGCTGCCTACCCACGGCTTAAATGGTCCAGGACTATAAAAGAAAATGGAGAAGACCAGCTTCCGAACTATGCAAACCTTAGTGCATTTTGTGTTTTTTTTTATACAATAGAGGTGGCAAACAAGCTTACGGCCCACCCGAGGGTAAGCGGTTACCGTAGCCTATGAGCGCTTGCAATACCAGAGGCATCACGCACGCGTTGCCGACCCCGAACCCCCTTCCCCCCTAAAGAGCTCTGGCAACCTTACTCACCACAGGAACACAACACTATTTGAAACAAATAATGTTATTTGGCTGCGATCTTCTATAAGGCGGAGGTACCTCTCCAGGCGGGCTACTCCAATGATGTTTCGGTCTCTCCATATCCTATTATCATATCCTCCGACAACCGTTGGAGAGTAAAGGTTCTCGAATGGGGATCACGATAGGTGACGCAATCTTGGAAGACCCCTTACCGTATGCACCGACGATATTGTGAAAGTTGCGGGAAGTCGGTGGAAAAGGATGGAAAAGGCCCAAGACCGTTCGTCATAGAACTCTTTGGGGGAGGCTTATGTCCAGCAGTGGACTTTTTACAGTCTGATGCTGATAATAATGATATCCTATTGTATCGAACGGTTTATGTTATCTAAAAGCCGTTACAAACGATCTATAGATAGCCCAATGGATGATGTTTGTTTCAATAAAATCATAATGATCACATTGTAACGTGATAGAAACTAGTGAAGCCTTTATCTTGCGACCAAGGCTTAAAAATCGGTTATACAGCCAATATCCTACTATCCTACTAATGATATCCTACTTCCTACTATACTACTTATATTATAAATGCGAAAGTTTTTGAGGATGTTTGGATGATTATGGTTCAATCACGCCAATTTCCATGAAATTTGGAAAAGATAGAGTTATTTTTATCTAGGTAACACACGGTAACCGCGGGTGCAAGCTAATAAGTAATATACCTAAGTATTAAAGATAGTGAGGTAAAGAAAGATAGGGTTCTTTACCTCACTATCTTTATATTTCAAGTTCTATATTTAAAGTTTCATCGAAATCTGTTGAGCTGTTACATCGTACCTAATTGAACAACAAACATCTAAACATCCTCACAAACTTTCACATTTATAATACTTAGTAGGAATTATCTGTGGTAGGAATAACCAATAATAGAGGTTAAAACCCAAATAGGTTTAAAGTTTCTGTGGATGTTTGTGGTTAAATAAGCTAAGCCGATTTCAAAGGAATTTGGTTTTTATAGCTCGTAATTAGGTTTTTCAAATTAAAGAAATAAGAGAAAAATATTGATGTTTCCTACATTTATAATAAAGTTAAATTCGTAAATGAATGGTCCGTTCTTGTACCTAGATTTGTTATTAGATGGTTTTTGAGAAATATTTAAAACCATTACTATTGGTAGGTTCTCCAAAGATAATTTTATAAAATGTATTATCGTCTTTTAATTTAAAATTTAAAAATTATAAAGGATCTAATCGTCTGTCTAATTTTTTACATTTAATGCGAAAAATTAGACAGACGATTAGATCCTTGAAGATGTGTAAGGGGGTTATTAGAGGCATGTCCAAATATTTAGCACATATTCACATATTGGTGAGTAAGTAGGCCTTATTACTTACATATTATATTCTAGATTTTATCAGAGTCAGGGGGACTTATTAACTTACTTACAGGACGCGGTCGCTGTAGTGCCTGTTGTTAGTGAGTATTATACATATACGTGACAGGTTGCAAGCACATCACCGCAAGATAAATTTTCAACAAGAAGTTTGTTAGTGTGGAAGATGGAAAAAATATATTGGTAATTTTAGCAACAAGTATTACATTATAAATTACATGTTCAAATTCAAGGAGAAATCAAATAAATGATAAAGACACGATATCTTGCCAAAGTAAATTAGCACATAACTGCATTCTAAATTATAAATTGACACAATACATGACAGACAATCGACAATGCTTATAAACGTCGACGCATGTTTAAATAAAGTGACACAAACAACCCGTGCGGAGCGGCAACGTCGCATCGCTCTGAGGCCGCCGCCTCGGTAGAAAGCAACGCGTTTCTAATCTGGACGTTGCGCAGTCATTGACTCCGGCGGAACGTTTGCAACTCACGAAAACGACTCAAATCGAACGCTTTGGCTTTCTCAATTTGAATATGGAATAAAATATTTTTGTAATGGATTTATTCATTGATATTGGTCTCATATTTCACTATTAACTAAACACTGTAATAATTTATTAATTTGAAACTGATTATTAAGTTATATTGGTGATTTACGTATGATTAAATTCCGCTCATAATTTTCACCTTTAACGTATGTTATACCTATAAAATATTGGATTCATTCGTTTCACATAACTTCAAAACCGGTGCTTAGGGTTCATTCATTTGTTCTACCTTTATATTATTTCTAACTTTTTTGTATTGCAATAGGAGGATACCGATTTCAATTAGGTATAAATCTTAAAATAGCTAATGAGAGCATTATACTATCAACTATCAAAGTACATAAGCATGTTAAGCAACTGCCCACAAATCTACGCGAAAGGGTAATGCGTGCAATGCTAAGGTCCGTTCCAGTCCACGGGTACGGTAGCCGAAATTACATGTGCATGAGACTTTACAAAAAATTCCGCCTTTTGAAACTGTTTTGCTTTCAAGCACTTAGGTCTAGGTCTGAGGGTGATCGATGAAATGCAATACGTGTGCCACATCGTCCTCATCATTCATAATCTCTGACGTAGGGTGTCCAATGCGTTCGCGACCCGCCTTCACACTGAGCCTTCACACCAGTGTTAAGGTAGGGAAAGTCCACTGCTGAACAAAGGCCTCCATCCCACTCTCATTACTTTCCTGAGCAACTGATCTTATGCGGCCTATACCTAACGGCTCCCAGCAACCTTTATTAGGTCGTGTTTCCATCTAGTGGAAGGCCGCAGGAGATCTATAGAAAAACTAAATTCACCGACATAACCCAGAAGATAAGCAGTGGGCGGGGCTCGGAGAACCGATGGCCGTTGGGGCAGAAAGGTTCTTCTAGAGTGGAGACCACGCACCATGCACAGCGTTGGACGGCCTAGGTGGTTGAAGCTGTATTGGGCACTGGTGGTAACCGCGTACCATTAGTTGGGTCGCCACTCCTAAAAATAAATTGGCGAAGCGCGTGTCGACATCGTAAGTCTGTTCGGCTAAGTCACGTACTATATCTTCCTTGATTTATTAAATGGATCTGTATCGAAAAAGAGTTCATGATACCTTTTTGGAAAATCGATTGAAGGATACGATAGAGACCTCTGCAAATAAGTCCTTAAAAATAGTCTGCGAGTAGAACGGCTGACAAACGGACAGAAGGACATGGGGAAACAAGGATTCCTATTCAGCCTTCGGAAACCTAAAAATGCAGCTATTGGCTACCATTAGGCACTGACGCATGATGACAGAGAAATAACCAGTAACGACGAACCAGTGCTTATGGAAACAATGGATGCGATGGTGTGTAATCTCGGGCAGCTGGCAGGAAGCTGATAACATGATAGTGTTATCAGGTCGCGGACGCTGGCGTCATACACTATTCAGGCACCTGGCAATCAAGTAGGCTTACATAAAGATTGTTTATGTTCTACTAGCTTCCAACCGCTGCTTCGCTCGCACGGTAGATACCCGTTGAAAAGTAGGCTATGTTATTTCAGGCTGTTTACCTACCTTTCAGGCCGTGGTGGCCCCGGCTAAAGAATAGGCCCCTCCATATCTACCTATCCGATCCGCGGATGTCGTAAGAGGCGACTAAGGGAAAAAAGCTAGGGGATGGGCAGCAGCGTCCCTCATTTTAACAACGATAGCTCTAACTGCGCTCACCAACCCGTATGCCCAGCGTGGTGAGTATGGGCAAATCCCCCCACATGATTAGGAATTCACTCTGTCTGTGGGGGGGGCCATGTTCAGCAGTGGACGCCGTACGGCTGAAATGATGATGAAAATGATGATGACCTACCTACTACAATATAAGTGAAATTACATTCAGCGTGGCAGTGTCTTAGGGACGCTTCCTACTGGTAGTGATCTGGATACAATTGAGATATCTATAGATCGTTTGTTACTGAGATAGCTTAATTGTTTCTTGTGTATTTTGTAAATATAGCATGTTATAATTAAATTTTCTTTCTGTTAATAAATTTTGCCAAATTTCATTGGAATCCGTTCTGTGAAATCCATCGTAAATCCAAGATTTACGCACCGTGCACGCTTGATATTTGTTAATAAATCATGTCCAATATGACGACTCAATGAATGACATGAAGACAACACAACTACGAGGCTTTAACCATTTAACTCGACAAGATCAAAGAGCTATGATCAACAGTCATTGTAAAGGACCTTTCAAATGAAACAGAACAATGCATCAATGAAGATATTCAATCAGCTCCAATCATAGATTAATGTATCGGAGACGAGATAAGCGGAGAACAAACAAGATTCATTCATGGTTCAGACTACTCTTCTTGCTTTGATAGTCAATGGAAAATACTTTATTGATCGCGCTTATCGAATCAAAGAGATGCTCTTACTTTGGAATAATATAGAAATTAAAAACTGAAACTTGACTACGGAAATCATGAAGTTCAGAATACAAGGTAATTCATAATATTAGTATGAAATCCCGAAATGGGCTTTCTACACCAGATTTGTTCTATGACTCTTTGAAATTCGTCTTTTTTCATTGAAAAACACAGCAAAAATCATCTGACCCCAAAGGTCAAATCAGTTCAAACTCAATTATTCAGCTGTTTTAGGCGGCAAGCTTGATGTTGAACTTCTCATAGATTTCATACTTAGCTATAAAGCTGTTGTTGCATGCTATACCTAATAATATTCATAAAATATGCTATACCTAATAATATTCATAAAATATTTTACCAGTGGCATGCGCGCACGGCTATATTCCGACTTTCATGGTAAGTATATCCTGTCTTGTTTTATACTTTTCAGTCTATGATTTCCGTGATTGTGTTTACATTATTAAATTTTATTTTATTTATAACTTTTATGTAGGCAGGTTGTTCCTGACGGTAGGTAGCCTCTATGTCAGCTCATCTGCTAAATTTTACGAAGAATACGGGTACACGCTGTATGCAGAATCATTGATCTATTGTTACCGAAGAGTCGTGTAGGTAAACTGATCAAGAGCCCGTCATTGCGTTATTTACGCGTATTTTAAATTATTAAAAAATCTTAGCATTAGTTTTGGAGAAACGAGACCATAGTCGGACAGTATCGGACTTTGTATGTTAAAGCCAAACCTTGATCCTTTCGAACGAGTTTATCGAAAGTCTCGAAAAATAATAATAATAATGCTTCAAACCTTATAACACTCCTTTTATAAGTCAAAAAAGTCGCTTTCAAAATTTTTCTCTCCAATGCCAGAGGTTTAATTTTACACGGCACGTTGAAATGTCGGTCCTGGCCTGGCTTTAGACGGCCTAAAAACTGCGTCAAATTTAGCCGCAAAATAAGAACTTTCTTACTTCATTATCTATCATCACCAGATCAGGCAGATGCCTGTATTAGTCCACGGCTGGACATTGGCCTCGCCGAAAGAGTTCCATGAAAGAAAGAAAATTTGTTTATTTGACCATGACGAACAGTCTTGAGCCTTCTCCATCCATCGACTTCCAACAAATGATTTCGTCGGTCCATCGGGTGGTTCCAAAACTGCGTCGCCCGGTTCGTGGTCGCCATTCGAGAACCTTTAGAAATATCTTAATTTTGCCCTATCTATGTCTAGTTTATATAGAGAAAGTCATAAACACCGAGTCGACACGCGACTTAACTCCTCACAGAAAATTGATAATGTTCTCATCTATCTAAGCGTCAAGACGTCGGTGTCGTTGATCTACGGCCAAGCGCGAAGCTGACAAATTGCTTAGTCACTCGACCGATGCAGCCGGTAGCCGGCGGGACAGTGGCATGTCATTATTTATACATTTTAGTGCCAAGATTACTATCGTAATGTTATTATTAAGCTGTTACAGTAGACGTTTGACCGTACGATTACTAAGATTGCTGGTGCATACGTGCGAAGTCAGTTGGTGCAATTTAACACACACACAAAATAACTACACTGATTCTTTCATCGACGTTCATAGGCCCTTTTCAGGGCCACCATACCTCAACCTGGTCACTGACCAAAGACAGGATGACCAAGAAAGAATCAGTGACACGACAAGAAGAAGAAGAAGTTGACGAAACTAAAGATCGATAGCGGCAATATCGTTCCGTCGAAGCTCCGTTTGAGGACTACGAGAAAGCCTTCGATTCATTGTACTTAAGTATACTTACGGTGCCAGATCGACTACCGGTATATCGAATTCCTGAAGTATTTGTACAGTATCCTTACTGTACAAACTCTTCAAGACTTCTGTCTTTAGGACAAGAGCACGAATCCTATCCAATTGCAAGGCAACTGGGGGTGAGACCGAGAGACGTAATATCTCCGAAACTGATCTGATATCTATGCCGGTGGACGGTCCACCGTCAGTGGATGGAGAAGACCAATCGTCGTGGCACTTTTTGGGGGAAGCCTTTGTCCAGCAGTGGAGTTTCTCAGGATGACGGTGATGATTATTAAAGTAACTCTGACTGGCCTCATAGCTCAGTTGGTAGTAACTCTGCCTTCTGCGCTAGAGGTCGTGGGTTCGATTCCCGCACTGGACAAACATTTGTGACTAACACAGATGTTTGTTCTGTGTCTGGGTGTTAAATATATATATATCTATTATGTATATCAGTCTCTGGTACCCATAGTACAGGCTATGCCTAGTTTGGGATCAGTTGACAATGTGTGATATGTCCGGAATATTTAAAAAAAAACTGAATGGATCTGAAAGAGACTTTAAAAGATTTTTTTAAACATTCTTAATACCGGTTTTTTGAGATTATGATGATATATGATATTGCAAGTGAGAATCTTCGGGCGATACTCGCGTTCAAATAATGATATTCAGGCAATAAACAAAAAATTTACATGCGGTGATCGTATGTACGTACATATTATGTTACTTACACGATTCAACTTTCATCTCGTTTCGAGATTTTCAGAGAACTCTTTTAATATTAAGAATTTATAGTTGCATTCCGAATAACAAACTCAGTACAAACTATAATTTGTTGTTTGAAAAACATAGCCCCCACCCACTGCGTTTTATGACGTAGTAACTGTTACGTTATCCGTGGCGATACTTAGGCACCACAATAGCTTCCGGGCGGCATAACTACCTACAGCTACTGCAACCGTACTACAGTAGCTAGGGATGGCACCATCACAAGGAGTTAGGGATGACACATGCATAAGTAAAAGTGGTTACTTTTGTGTAAGTACGCTTCTAATAGGCGCACTTTGATCCTTTCAGTAGGTACTCTGATTCTTTCACCGAAGGTTTCACAATCTGCTCACTGACCTACTGCATGATGACCAAGAAACAATCGCCAATTGACACGACAAGCAAGCAAGCAAAAATCTCGCGATCAACCATTTTCGAATGGTTAACCCATTTTTCATGAAATTTAAAATGTTTAAAAACATATTACAATTTGACAAATATGACTCTCTTATGTCATTTTATTTTTTATCTCTAAAACCATTAAAAACCCTCCAACACATTTTTCAAGAAGATCGATTTAACTATTTGAAAGTTATCACCGGCCACACACACGACATGGTGCCGTGCGGTTCGTGGTCGCCATTAGAGAATCTTCATGCGCCAACGGTTGTTGGTTCTGTGAACATATCCGTCTCTAACTAAATTATATTAAAGAGCCGGTAACATTGCCCAGACAAAACTTTATACCCTATGAAAGAATAACATTTTAAACAATACCAAAACGCATCCGGTATTAAAGAACTATCACTATTTATTTACTTTTTTACATGATAAAACTGTGCAGTAAAAACATAGGTACCTATTAGATTTTATCATCGGTACAGTTTATAAATCAGACTACATTACTGACAACCCTGAATACCTAGCTGCTTATTGCGTAACGCCATCCATAATTTCCAACGCATAGTAACTAGTTACCAAACCGTGGCCGATTCGAGCTGATTCATGCAACATGGCCACACTTTATTGTGTATTATTAGTATAATACAGCGTCATTATGAGACAAAGACCCTTTCTTTGAGTTTACAATGAGGTTTTCTTTGCAGCGGGGTTTTTATTTGTGAAATATTTTTTGTGATTGCTCTTTTCTTATTTATTGTCTTTGCTACAAAGAGTTTTATTTATCATTCACCAAAAAGGGTCATTATGGAGAAATCTGAAACTTTAAGAGATCGATACATTTTCAAATTGAAATAATTACACAAGATATTTTTTACAAAAACTAAAAACCGACTTCAATGCCTGTATTTTTATGTTTTATATCTGTATGTTTTCTGTGTACAATAAAGAATTAAAGAATTAAAGATTAATACCAACCTCTTTTTTTGTTACCAACCTCTTTGCGTATTGCTTATCTACTGAGGATGATACTAGCCCCCAACACTTTCGAACAAAAAACCAAAGTAAGTATGATTCATTAATCATAAATAATAACTCATATGGTACCGACTGACTGACAGACAATAAAACGTGGTGGGTTTAGTCTCTTTGACAATCAACGCAGAGCCTAACCAAAAGTCATACGAGTATGGAAGCAGGGTAGCTTCCTATTGTAACGTATAGGTGCACAGAAAGGAATTCCCGACACACAACCCCTAAGGTTAAAGTTTATGTAAAAATAGCAGCAACCGAACGAAGTCCAAACCATACCATACCAAAGTCGACAAAAAAAAATCGGAAATTCGTGATTTCAAGAGATGATGACGTTTTTTTAAGTTTTACAGGACAAATAGGTAGCAATCCCACAGCAATTAAATGGATATGGGACCACCCCGGGATCATACTCTATATACCAGCGAAGAATTATCAAAATCGGTTTAGTATTGGCGGAGATATCGAGTAACATACACACAAAAAAAAACAGCCCACTTGGGAACCTCCTTCTTTTTGAAGTCGGTAAAAAAATAAAACATTTCGTCGATTTTACAGAAAATAAAACACAATTTAAAGATTTTTAGAAAAAAACTAAGGGAACCCGGTAATTTCCAAAATAAATAGTGCTAATTTTATAAGAAAATTGATTGAGCGTCTACAATTAACAAACATAGATTAATTTATGATGCATACCTTACTACTTAGTAGAAGCCCGCGTGACTTCGTTCGCGTTAAGTAATTTTCATACGATTGAGTTTTGGGAATTCCTTTCTTAATACATCCCTGACACAAAGCTATCCTCCTTTCACACTCCTAGGACTTCTAGTAAACCCAGGCAGCACGTCGGTTGTCAGGCAGCAAGTGACGCAATAGTTTTATATATTTTATTTTATCTACTCTACGGCAAATAATCTTTTTCAAAACATGTTTTTAATGGCTTTCCATAACTACCACGAAAAGGAAAGCGGGCAAGAATATGGCAACAACACATTACACGACGAATGTAAATAATGGCAATTACGCCAATTATCTACCATAAAATTTTATCTTCAAAATTACTCTCAGTAAAACCTACAGCCATTTAGGTAAGTATGTAAAGGTTAATTTTAGTCATGTAATGCCATACTTCCAGCGGCGGCTCGCTTTACCGCCAAAACAAGCTTTAGTTCAATAACTACTTATCTAAGTGCCTTTACATTACGTTTAATTTAATTAATAGGTATTTTATATATTTTAGGTAAAGGTATATGTAACTAATTCTATGGGTCTTAGAATTAGTTTTTACCATCTGTACTAATCAGATCTACTATCCGCGGATGTCGTAAGAGGCGACTAAGGGAAAAAAGCTAGGGGATGGGCAGCAGTGTCCCTCATTTTAACAACGATAGCTCTAACTGCGCTCGCCAACCCGCATGCCCAGCGTGGTGAGTATGGGCAAATCCCCCCACATGATAAGCAGTTTGCTCTGTCTGTGGGGGAGGCCATGTTCAGCAGTGGACGTCGAACGGCTGAAATGATGATGATCTGTACTATTCTTAAATTACCTGAAATAAAATTCATATTATTATTATAAGGTAATACCTACCACGAGTGCTTCTTACGACATGATAAAATACTTTAATGTTTTCGAGTACCAATTAGGTATATTAATTTGTTTGACCCGTTTTGTAAAGAAGTATAGAATATAGCACGACTTACACTTTGCGAAGGCTTATGGATGTAATGGTCGGTCCGCAAAATGTTACTATCGACGCGGACGCGACGAATCTACGCTAATCAGTAGTTGTATAAAAATATGTCGCGATGGGGCTCTTGGAAAAACGCTCCCCTTGTAATAGCACAGGTGGAGCATTGGTGGAGTCGGAGTGGAGTGGATGTCGTAAGAGGCGACTAAGGGAAAAAAAGCTAGGGGATGGGCAGCAGCGTCCCTCATTTTAACAACGATAGCTCTAACTGCGCTCGCCAACCCGCATGCCCAGCGTGGTGAGTATGGGCAAATCCCCCCACATCATAAGGAATTTGCTCCGCCTGTGGGGGAGGCCATGTTCAGCAGTGGACGTCGTACGGCTGAAATGATGATGATGATTGGTGGAGTGGTGGTAGGCTCAAATCTTTCCATTGATGCTTTCCAAAGTGCTCTCAACGTTTTGAAACGGTGAAGAAACTTCATGGAGAAATCGGCAAGTCCTATAAATTCTTAACGGTGACATCTGCATGAAAAGAGCCGCTACGAGACGCACTTAATACACTTTACTGATTGCTTCAACAATGGTCATAGGCCCTTTTCAGGGCCACCATAACTTAGCCTGGTCACTGAACTAATGGAGGAGGATCAAGAAAGGACTATAGTTGAGACCCAACTCACGTCGGCAAAAGTACGGGGCCGGGTCTAGTTATTAAAATTTGCATAGTTTGGTTTCCATGTTGGTAATTAAAAAATTACGACTTATTGGATTAATTGGTAGCCTGTGTATTTTTATACTTATTGTTTACTATAGATAGGGGACAATGGAATTTCACAAAAAAACTCTAGGTACTTGTGAACAATGAATTTCATTTATGTAAAGTATGGATTTTTTTATCTTATCCGCAGCTGGCCGTAATGCCGTGTTGGCCTAATAGAAGGTACCCCGACTTAGATCCGAAGGTTGAGGGTTCGAACCCGGTTGTGCACCAATTTAATTGCACATTAGCGTGCTTAAATCGTCGAAGGAAAACATCATGAGGAAACATGATGTTTGATGACAAGCGGTGATGGGCTTGCTTATCATGTTAATGCAAAATGTGGGCATGTGCCAAATGGACGTGCCGCTGTCTACCCTACTAAGACATTATAGGATCTGATAGCCCGGAGATGTCTTCGTGCTTGGGGATAAACGTTGAGAGAATAAATCGGCAGCTGGCCCAATTTTGTTTCTTAAATTCAGCTAGTACAAATGGAAAATAGCCTTGACGACATTCTCGCATCCTGCGCTCGCTCGATAAATGGCAATTTTGTTTTTTTTCTCGGTCTGCGGATTCTGCGAAGCTCGAAACAGGTCAGACTGGACTGCCGCAAGTTTTTTCGGCGAGCAACTCCGAGCACGCATTACTCGGTGTTACCAGTTTATTGCACTGCTATAAGTCATTTATTTTATTGGGCTATCTTGTGGAAAATCTCATTTGGCTCATCTCTTTTCACTCAACTTTAGCCGCAGGACGATTACTCACTTATCTACATTTTATAACTCGTGCTCAATAATTAAAGGTTTATAAAAATTAAAGGTACTAGTTAAAGCGTGCTAAAGGCATTAAAATTTTCACGAGAGTCTTAATTTGCATATTGCTCATTGCTTATGGTGTACCTTAAAAGCAATGAGTTTTTCACCGAATCGAAAAAGTTGTTGTGTACAAATATGAATGGCGCACTTTTTGTTTCCTCAGCCCGCCCAAGAATTCTAAAGAACTGATTTTAATTCAAGTCTCATTAAAATTAACTGAAGACCATTGCGTTGCGACCATTTTCCATTTGCGAAGAGCTACATCGAAATAAATTATAGACACCAGTCCACCAGTCGCTAGGCATAGGGGGTCTAGACAAGATCGTCACGCGTTTGCGTCGTCTTCGTTTTCCGTTTACGTTAAATACCTACGAGTACAGTAGAATTTAGTCTACCAACTTTACAATAGTCAGGTTGCATCTCACAAGGATGCCCTTTCCATACAATTCGAACTCAGAAAATGGATCTTGTAGCCTCAGGACGTATCAAAGTGGCCCGTGTGATTGTATTACGATTTTTTTTTTATGTTATTCGGAGGCAAACAGGCTTACCACCCTCCTGATGGTAAGTGGTTACCGTCGCCTATTGACATAAGCAACACCTGGAGCATTGCTAATGCGTTGCCTGCCGAACCCCTCCCCCCGAAAGAGCTCTGGAAACATAACTCACCGCAGGAATACAACACTATTTGAAACAAAAAATGTTATTTGGCTGCGATCTTCTGTACCTCTCCAGGTGGGCTGCTCCAATTTAGAGCAAGAAAATCTCGCGTGCCCTACCTCCTCCTAAAGATGGTAAACGATGTGGTAAACGATCAAGCGAGATTACCTGAAGCGAGCGAAGCTCTATCTTGTTTACAAAGCGTTCACCTAAGAGACACACGATTCATAATAAAAACTAAAGTTTTCTTATAAATTAAACCTGAATTTACCAAAATCCTTTTTTTTTTAGCTATCCATTAGGTTAGGTAGGCACGTCCTAAAAAGAGTGCAACTTTGGTTTTGGACATTTCGTGATGAGTGAATAAGTCACTTCTCATTAACAGATAACTTACAGAGAGTGCGACAATCGATTGCGCGATAATTGTTAGCGCGAACGCCTTAGTACGATGTCACGATTGTGCGAAGAACCTTGCTTCTAAGAACTTTGTAGCCTTTTTATATTCTCATGTAAGTACCTAAATATGTTCTTTAAAGACAGTTATTATGTTGTTTTTAATTTTATATAACTACATATGTAGTTGATTATGGAGACTATAAATGGAAAAAATACCTACCCGATTATGGAAACTGTGGTAAATGTGGCAACACTAGCAACTAATTGACGGTCGATCGTGGAATACTAATCGAGGGATTAAAATAGTTTTATGGTCGATAAATGTTGGTCAACACGATCGATCTATTGGACTTTAAGTACTTAGTTATAACGATTTAAAACGCCTTCATTTGCGGAACTTCTTTCTTCTATGTTATCATCAGCCTGTTTCTACAAGCTGATGATGCACAATGCTGGACATTGGCCTCCCCCAAAGAGTTCCATAACCAACTTGTACCTATGATAGGGGCGGGGGGAGGCTTGGACCATAACCCACCACGCTGATTCTGTACTGGTTGGTGTGTCGAGTGTGGAGCTCCAGAGCCTCGTTTGTTGATCAGCAGGGTGTACCACGGGCCTTTGAGGTTTGCTTGGATTTTGAACGCTATTATTTTGAACCCTATGTACTTCTATGTAGGTAAGTATATCTCCGAAACTGTTTATCAGACACTTCAAATAATTAAAAAAGTAATTAAACATTGGAGCAACCTAGTAGGTACCTATACCTATATAGAATCACTGACAGCGCGGCGAATAATCAAAGAAAAATATTTTTCAATTAGTTTAAGGTACTGATACCGTTTAGCATTTCAAAACCCGGCCCCGCAGTACCGCAATATTTTTGGTATCGAAATATTTTGGTAACTTTTTTTATGTATCGAAGTATTTGTCATAATATAAACGTATAGGTATTAATTTAATACTAAAAATAAAGATACCTTATAATATGATAAGACGAAATCCGGCTCAGTGGCACCTACCGCAAGTTTTTAGGTATCTAAATATTAGGGAAACTTTTTATGTATCAAAATATTTGGGTATAAAATTAAGATACTTTTTTTTGTGGTACGATGGCGTCATACAGTATTAAAAAGGTATCTTAATTTTCCGGTTATTCAGACCAATCACACCTACACAAAAAAAAACAACTTTTGTAAATAGTTTTAATAAACATCTAGGCATAAGTTTATAAGTGTCATGGAAATTCTACTAATTTATGTGGGTTATAACCACATAAATTGAACATTATCCTTTTTGAATTGGTTATTTTCTACTTAATTCCAGTATCACTCAACTTTTGGTCGAAATACCACGAAGTTAAAATAATTGAATTGAAATACTAGCTACTTTCCTGTTATTCAATCGTAAAATAAAATACTACTTTATATTATAAATGCGAAAGTTTGTGAGCATGTTTCGATGTTTGTTATTCAATCACGCCATAACGGCTCAACCGATTTGGAAATTGTAATATACAGAGTTATTTACCTAGAAAAGCATATAGGCTACTTTTTATGTAGTAGTACCACGCGAACGAAGCCGCGGGCGGAAGCTAGTAAATAAAGAAATCGAGCCATTTAAAGGATAAACAAAATGGCAATTTTGATGTCGGCTGAGGCGAGGAAAAAATATTACCGACTAAAAATATACCGGGATAGATCCTACAAAAAGTAGGTAGGTACTAGGGTTTGGTCCCAGGAATTCCCGGTCCCGAAATACAGTTTGTTACAATAAATGCAGTTTTTTTAATGAAATTTTACATTATTCTTCTTGCATAAAAATCAACAATATCCTTACCTTACATGCTTAAATTATTAAACAGATCAACAGTGATATAGCTTTATTCTATCCTTTTGATCAGAACCTGCGACATGCAAAAGTATGTGTGGTTGGTTAATATTAAGCTATGAAAGTTTAACTTTAAACCTTTCGCCTAGACGTAAATTATTTTTCCCGAAATACCCGGGAATTCCCGGTTCCCTATGTGAAGCTTCCCGGTATTCCCGGTTCCTTAAAAACTACCCGATTCTGCAATCCCTAGTAGGTACTATACTAACCAATAAAATTCTTAATAGAAAACAAATTGAATTATCATTGGAATTGCACATTTAAAATAACTTAGGTTAGCTGTTAGATGCTTCATTAAATATTAATGAGGAAAATAAAAATGAAATGTTAATAAAAATCTATGAATAAATTGGCTTTTATTGTGGATCACACTGATATTTAGGTGATAAAGATTTAGATGAGATAAGATACAAGTGTTACCAAATGCGATTGGCATAAATTATACCAATGTTATTATTAGGTACCCAACGAATAACAATCCTATAAAAACTACAACGCAACTTTATCTTTGGCAGACGCAATAGTCCGATCTTGTCAATGAATGTCTAGTTTTTGTAAGGTCATGGCAAAACTTGAAAACCTATAAGGTACCTGCCTACTTTCAAAAATAAAATAAAAACTTTCAATAATCACACAATTCTGAGATAAGGAATGCTAAAAACCTTTCTGACACAAATACGGCTGAAAATTGAAGGGTTCTAACGATTTCGATGTAAATTACGGATTTGCGGTTTTTGTGGTCAAGAAATACTTAGGTATAGGTAGGTACTTGCGATTAGCTTCTTCAGCTGAGTGAGATTCATCAAAGTTATATTTGCGGTTGATCTAATACAACTTCGCGATCGCAAAATAAGTAAGTACCTATAAGATTTAGGACGCCGCCGTTTGAACAAGGCTTCAACTTTTTGATCTCCTTTTGAGAATCGCACCTCCAACTCCTCCAAGAGAGATATGTAAAAGAGGCTTTATGCCGTCTCAGCAGAGAGTTTTACCGTTCAAGTTGTTCAACGGTAAATAGTCTGCATCATAAGGAAACGGCAGTATCATGTTAATTAGTATATCTTGCACGTAACAAATGCAAACTTTGATAGTTGGCGATCTCGGTAGCATGGGGGGCGCGCCCAACAGAGGCGCAAGTGTTGACCTGCTGATTTGATTCCCACAGCGGGAAATATGTTTGCGTTATCTGCAAATATTTGCTCGGGGTGTTGTTAGTACAGTCGTCTGTACTAAGATGTTCATGTCATAATTTTCAAAATTGCCATAATATGTACGGATGATAGCCGCGGTGGCCCCGGCTCAAGAATAGGCCCCTCCATTTATACCCATAGATGTTGTAAGAGGCAACAACGGGAATAAAAGCTAGGGGATGGGCAGCAGTTTTCCCTATGAATATTGTAGTGACTAGTATTTAAGGATACCTGCATTCCTTAACTTATGCTGTCTCCGGGGGACAACTGACAGTGACAGATAACAGATGAAACCTGAGATGGAGAGATGTATACATACTCTCTGGGAGTGAGTCAGTCTGTGGTCAAGCCGGCACGAGCAGGCGCGCGGGAAGTTACTGTGAGATATTATATGTGATAAAATAACAACGAGGGAGTTTTCCTGCTAGGAACCAGTGAGATGAAAGGCATACACCACAAATATTAACATCAATAGCTTTATCTGCGATCGCCAACTCGCATGCGCAAGTGTGGCGAGTATGGGCAAATCCCCCATAGTACATACTAAAGATTGTGGTGGCGGTTTTCTTAAAAACTCAAACAGACTTAGGTATTTGTCAAAATAAGAAATTAATGTTATTACATCCCCATTCTGTTTCCCTACACTCATGCTAAAATCCTGAGCTTTTATAGTAAACTACCTTGAGCCTGCGGCTTCGCTCGCGTGGTACTTACCTTGATAAAAAGTAGCCTAAATGCTATGCTGGGCTTAACACTCTATATATTCCAAGTTTCATCAAAATCAGTTGAGCCGTTACGGCGGCGTGATTGAAACACAAACATCGAAACGTCCTCACAAACTTTTTGAACGTTTGGATGTTTGTTATACAATCACGCCGCCTCAACCGATTTAGTTGAATTGAACCGAACTTTTTTATGTAGGTACTACGCGAGCGAAGCCGTTGGCGGAAGCCAGTTTATAATATTAATAGAAAGTAGCATAAGCTAAAATACCACCGAGATGAAACACCAAAACCCAATAAAATACGGGAAAAGGAGAAAAAAAGAAAATAAAACAGAGCTAAGCTCTTCTCCAAAATGGTTAAAAATCCCCCAGTGTTGCATAATGATTTTATTGACACGCCTTTTACTTTGAAATTTAGATTCTATGAGAAGCTGCTGACGATATTGTAGACTTATTTCACTGACATTTTCATCCCGACGCGGACGTTTGAATCGTCTAACAACGAGTGCAATCAGCTAAAAGCCCAATCATTTTCCAATGGCATTTCCGTTGTCCGTGCCGCGCCGAGGAAACTCGGAATAAAAGGGGCTCACAAAGGCTATCGCTGTTATCCCTTGCCACCCGCGGCGCCCCCTCTTTGTGGGAGTTGGGGGTCACAGCGAAACAACAGTTCCATTTTCAAATCTCACTATGACGCCAGTAGCAGATACTATCATACGTTTGCACGCGATTTTGAATCTAAGAGATAATATCAGAAAGTTCTATTTCGTTACGCAAAAGTAGATGAACAGCGCCGATGTACACCGGCGATATTTTCTGTAGGATTGCTCGCCTAATCGATGTGAATTGAATCTTATTTGAGCGCAATAGGGATTATGTTACACTGATAGCTGATATAACGTGGTATAAGCTTGGTAGGTAGGGCGGGGGAATCACCCAACACCCCCGGGATTGCGTTCTGTACACTAATTGCGCCCCCGAATCGGGGTAATGCATGGTACGTTCGTTTTAGTTTTAATAAAGTATGAGTTGAGTAAGCTTTGGGATCAAAGCGGCCGTTTGTTTCAGTTATCGAGATTTTCTTGTCTAACTTTCTTTTGTGTATAAAATCAAGCTTACGCACACAGATTCGCTCACATGGTACCTGGATAAAAAGTAGCCCATATGCTATTCTAAGTTAACTCTATTCCAACAGTACCTACAGACATAGATTATAGTCTGGAATAGCATATAGGCTACTTTTTAGCTAAAAAGTCATTCATATAGTGCAAAAGATTTTTCGAACCATCGTCAACTCGTGAAGAAATCGGCTCTAAGCTGATACAAAGCCAAGTGCGGGCTTGAAGTTTCGAGTTTCGAAAAATTTAATGTCATTTTAATTATCTCTTGAGCCTTCATGTTTCAATTTTAGGACGTAGGACTCTGCCAGATTTTTCTATTCCTTCATCATCCAGTCACGGCCGCCCCCATGTGCCTTTATGTCGCTAAACCCAACGCTTTGGCGACTGGACTCGTGGTGTTGCCCACAGTCTCTATTCAGTGACCCTTCTCCTGATTCATCGTCTTTATTCCAACCTTGCGCTATGACCCACTTAACTTCATTTCCTCTCGGCTACGACCAAGTCTTTCACATTCGTTATTTGCCGAATACTCACATATATTTTCCGGTAGCGCAGGGATTTAGACCCCACTACTTGGTTAGCTTGTTTGGATAGGCTCACGACTTAGATCGTCCAAGCATGATAGACAACCTCTCAGATTTACTCAGATCTTTGCAGATGTGTAAGGGGGTAGGAAATAGAGGCACGTCCAAACATTTGGCACATGCCCCCAGTGTCGGTAGTGAGTATTCTAATTCTAATTGGGGGTGGTTAGACCTGCACTGACTTCCCACTGTGGGGTGTTTTGTGCATTGTCCCCCTATGCTTACCCTACCCCAGCCAGCCCAGCTCCTTCCCAGCCAGCTCAGCTCCTTCAGTAGTGAGTCCAGGTAGTGAGTATTCCAGTCATGACCGATTTCAAGCCCATCACCCGTTATAAGAATACTTACTGGTTTCTTCACGATATTTTCTAACATTATTATCTATCTCAGCATATGATGCTACACCAAACCAATAAGAGTAAGAGCGCTGGTTTTCAGACACAATTTCTAAATGACGCAAGCCTCGTCATCTCTTTTCTTACCTACTAGGAAACCTACGAAATATAAAACTCATAAGCCACAACTGTGCCTATCGCGTGACAGCAACCTAATCATACAAACAGCCCATTTTCCGGTTAACACGGTAAAGCAATATTTGTCCCAAATGTGGAACAAGTACGTAATATCCATGCCCTTGCTGTCACGCACACGCCGCGCCAAGCACCCTGGCACCGACCCTTAGCACCAGTGCCTGACGCTATTGAGCCACTGGCGACTTCTCAAAAGGGACCAAGCCCAAATTTAATAAGCGGTCCAAGTCTGAATCGCGGTTCATGTAACTTTTCTTAGATATTTTCTATGCTTTATTTCGAGTTTGAGTCTTCTGGAATTACCAGCCTAAGAACTAGGTATATTATGAAACTTTGCTCAAACCTGAATGATGACTTAAGTAGGTACCTAAGTGATAGAAACTTAATTAGATTTTCTTCTATGCTAGAGTCCAGATTCAGTTTGAGCTTATATACCTATACCACTACCTATACTGAGAAACTTTGCTCAAGCTTGAATCACGACTCAAGCAGGCACAAGTTGTTTATTTTATGTTATGATTTCACTGTAAACTGTAAAAATTATGAGCTTGAACGCAGTTTCAGAAAACAGGCCACATAATGACCAAATGATCAAACGTGCTCCCTGAAAAGTAGCTTAATAACTTTTTATCATGGCTTATTGAGACTTGACAGAGCTAGTGGCCCCATGACGTCGAAAACTGGTGCTAACACCCTTGATATGCCCAGCACAGCACCGCGGAAAACCAAATCAGTCTAATATTAAATTGAAAAGCCGTAAATAAAACATGTTGCGTCTCCCTCCGCTCCGCAGTTTCGTTTTATTGAGTTACGAGTCCCCGAAGCGTTTTGCCGCCAAAACAACGTACATTTTGCCCCCCGGCGCGCGTAAAAACATCCTCAGAAATTCTGTTGACGAGCGACAGAGAACCTCTAGGACCGAAAGGGACGGACACCTTAATATTTTATCGGGCATCTTCTCATCAGGAACTTCACAACATTTCAATTTCAACTCTATAATAATATATTAGAGTCGATAATGTGAAGTTCGGAATTCGGATTGCGTGTGTGCCCTTACGTCGGTGAAAGGAAATTACAACCACACCCACGTATAATGTTGCCGCAATAAAAAACGTGTGAGAAGAAATAATGAGCGGTTACTGGCGAGAGTCAGAGATTTCTTTTTTTCACCATCCGTTAATTGATTAGAGAACCGTCCGCGTCGGTCGCTTCGGCTCAAACGCTCGATATTACCTATGTCGATGAATGATGGATGAAGTTGTTCAGTAAATCTGATTACAAATTTAAATGTGAGATGCAGATGAGCCTCGGGTTGATGGGAATGGGGGCATCGCGGTCTCGCATCGCACTGTTTGTCATTCATTGTACCCTATTCTGTATTTGTATCGCTTTATTGTTGGATGTCACTGGAAATATAAATAAGTTACAGATATTACTTGAGGTTTTTGATTTTACAACTTACAAATCTTGCTAATATCTAGGCTTGGATCTCAACTGTGGAACACTGGCCATTGAATTCCATTTTTGGCAATCTTAACGATTTTTTTCGCCGTAAATTACTTATTGGTCATCTTACTACTATTATATATGCGAAAGTTTGGATGGATGGATGTTTGTCACTCAATCACGCCAGAACGGCTGAACCGATTTCTATGAAACTTGGAACAGATATAGTTCTTTACCTAGAATTGCATAAAGGCTACTTTTTATATAGGTACCTCGCGAGAGAAGCCGCGGGCGAAAGCTAGTAATTTCATATAATATCTCATTGCTCAAATGAAGTAATTTCTATCGCTCATACTCAAGACACTTAAGGCTCTAAATACTTAAGTACTTGAGTCAACTGATAAGTATCTACATTCTGACATCATGTCAGCATAACTTTAATCTTTGTATAGTCTTCTTAAATATCCGCGTCTTTTTTATCTGAAGAGCAAAAGTTGTACACGGACAACATTCTTGCTAAATATCTACGTCTTCTTTATCTTGCAAGTATCTTAAAGCCGCATTATTATTTAAATCTATCTTATATAAATATAAAAGAAACATTTTTCAATTAAATCTAAACCAAAAATCTATACTTAAGTCATGATTCATGTTTTAGCATAGTTTCAAAATCGAGGGTCACTATACTGACTGACGAAACACATTTTTAACAATGCGTCTATTTGAAAATCTTGGTCATGAAGGTCTATTTTGAAAGCTTCTTGAAAATGATGACTATAACTATTTGCAGTATCAAATATCAAATCATGACTGTCTTGAGTCAGACTAATGCTCTATGAAATCACGATGAAACTTGCCACTAAACGTCTCGAAATTGTCTTACTGCGAATGAATCTAATTGAATCGAATCGATGATTTGGTAATCGAGTCTTCGCCTAGAATCGACACTGCCAAAAACCAATTTCACCACAATGCGAACGACTTTATAATCGAGAATCTTGGGCTGATGATCTGTCGTGTCAGCTCTACGGATTACTGCTTCCACAAATAATTGGCTATAGTCCTTTAACTGGACTCTTTCATCAAGCCTTTTCTATCTCATCTCTCCGTGAGCTCGATCTTCAGCTATCTTGAATCTTGTATGAAGTACCGACCTCAGATACCTAATAACCCCCTTATTCATAATCATCACCAACTAACTTAATCGGTTTGATAAACGTATGGCCGCCTCTATCTTTCGTTTACTGTTAAACAAGGACAGGGTAAGAGTTATAGAGCCAATAAAGATAGTACTGATTATGAATAAGAGAGTACAACTTAAAAGGTATTGTAGTTATTATGTCCTTTTAGAATTCGCCATGTTTTTATTTGGTACAAAAGGCGAAGAAGTACTAAAATGTAGAGCTTGGTTGTCGTGTCACTGATTCTGAGGTTGAGATAGGCGGTCCTGAGGAATGCCAATGACCGTTATCGAAAAAAACACTGTGGTGAAAGGATTTACTGCTCTTCGCAGGCGCTCCTTTCCTGCACATATGTAGAGCTGTATTTTTATGAAATACGGCCACTTTCAGAGCAATCTCGCTCATTTTTATGGATGACTAGCATCCGTCCGCGGCTTCGCTCGCTCGCTCTTCTACCTACACAAAAAGTAGCCTATATGCTATTCCAGACTATAATCTATCTCTGTACCAAATTTCATCCAAATCCGTTCGGCCGTTTGGGCGTGATTGAACAAAAAACATCCAAACATCTAAACATCCTCACAAACTTTCGCATTTATAATATTATATAGGAAGGAAAGGATAGCATCAAGCAATTGATGACATGAGTCGAAGTATAAGAAAATGAGAAGGTGTTTTTTTACCGAGCAATTAAATAATATGGAGAACTTTGCACTAAGACTTGTTCGCTAAACAAGTCCTTCCGACGTTTTAGGCCCGATGGACCGACGACATTGATAAAGTTGCGGGAATTCGGTGTATGGAAATGGACCGTTTGTCATTGAACTCTTTAGGGGAGGCTATGTCTAGCAGTGGACTTCTGCAGGCTAAATTTAAGATTATTAAGGAGAAATTTAGCTATCCTGCCGGTCAGTCGTTACAGTCAGTGCTTATTTTAATAATCATTTTTTTTTAAAGGATTCAGGCATTTTACGAATTGTAAGTGCTTATAAGTAATTTATTTACGAGTTAGTCATTTCACAAATTGGAACTTTCTATAATGCTAGGCAATATACGAATTTTCCGCCATAGCCACCTAAGAGAACCTATGCACACGCAACAGCATCGTTCCGTCGAAATAACACGGAAATTGCATAAAATGTAATTTACGATAGCTGTTCAATAAAAGGCGTGTTTAATTAAGTTAAATGGACTGAATTTTCATAAAAGGTAAATTTGCACGTCATTACAGACCAGTGGTACAGAGGAAGAGAGAGTTTGACAGTTCAGAAGTTTTTGACATTTTGATTTAATTGCCATATCAAAATCTATTATTCATTCTTTATGGTTAGGAACTTTTCTAAACAATAGCGACGGATCGCCGTTGTGGCCTTGTGGCCCCGTCTGAAAAAAAGGCACCTCCATTCTCCCCCCTCCATTCCAGGCCCTCTATGGGAGTCACCTCGAAGCAAAGGCTAAATTAACTTCCAAAAAACTTGGAGTTCTTAACCGTGCCAAACAGTATTTCACACCGACTCAAGTTCGGCCACATGTGGAATACTGTTCTCATCTCTGGCACGGCGCCCCCAAGTATCAGCTCCTCCGCTTCGACTCCCTTCAGAGAAGAGCCGTCAGAATTGTCGACGAACCTAAGCTCACTAGTAAGCTGGAGCCCTTGAGCCAGTGCCATGATATTGGCTCGCTCTGTGTGCTCTATCGACTTTACAATGGTGAGTGTTCTGAGAAACTATCTGACCTCATACCCGCAGCGTTCCCTATCAACTATAGCTTTATCTCACTAACCCGCACGCGCAGCGTGGCGAGTATATGCAAATCCACCCAAATTATTGTTTGGATGCAGGCCGTACAAGGTCGGTTGCGCTGGAAATCTACGGGGGAGGCCTATCTTCAGTAGTGGACGTCCTACGGCTGAAATAATGATGATGATGAGCTACTGATGACCGAAGTAACGACAGCATTTATTCTAGCCTATGCTGAAGTCGTATCTGCTACTACTATGTTGATGGATCTCACTAAATTATACCTAAATGCGTTAGTAACTCTGTCTCCTCTTCTCCCCTTCTCTCCATCTCTCCGTGTCGCTGTCTCACTGTTTCTCTGTAGGTATATCTGTTTCTCTATCTGTATTAACTTTTCATGAAAAACCCTAAAGATAAATGAAAGTAACCTGGTGTAAATTTCGTCGTAGAAAGGATGGAGAGATTGCACTTGTGTAAGAAATAAGATTTATTTTTTATACACGTCAGAAGGGAATATTACCGAGTACCGACTCCACTTAGTGGGATAAAGGCAGGGAGATTTGGAGTTATTTAGGAGCTTAATTTGAATTAAAAAATAAATCAAAATCTTAATTTTTGGACCGCTTACAATGAAAAACTAGTTCATTACACTGATTCTTCACATATTGTGGTGTCATTCAACTTCATTCAAGCAACTTTGTAAGAAGATTATGTTATTGTAGCATTTTAATGCGGATTCCACAAATAATTGGCCCGCTTGTAAAAAATATGAAGAATGTCATCTTATTGCTTCATTCACAACAACGGTATTTGCCCTTACTTCCCAAACCTTGACCTTTAACGGAACCTTTTTGATTGCCAATTAAATAGGGCACTTTTTTTCGACCACACACAATGCAATTAACATTTCCAAGTCATTAAACATCTTATCGAAACAAAAGTTTATCTAATTAAATACAAGACGAAGGTCTTTACTCCTCACAAAAACTGGTATCACCATATGTGATCCTTTTTGTTTTACAGCTATAAGTAGGTAATGCCACTCATTACTGAAGCCGCATGTTTCTACACTATACATAGTCGACCCACAGTGCTAAGTATTACTAGGTACGTCGAAATACCGCTCGGCAAAAACACTGCATCAGCGCTAAAAATACTACCGACGAAATGCCGAGCGGGAGCCGAAACTTTCCGAAACATACCGAAACGCGAGATCCGAGCTAATGTCGACCCTCGGGCCGAACCCGGCGCGTTACGAAGCCACACAGCAACAGCGTGTTTACAGAGCCGTTTGATGTGTGCGTGCTCGAAGGTAACTTTTGAACTCGATTTTGTTCGAATAATCGCGAGCGGACGCGAGTATTCACATGTGTGCGGTATTTTTCAAACGTTTGATACGTCCAAATGAGGTTATTAGGTGCGCGTGTGTGCGTTCTCTGCCGGTGAGCGTGAAGGGTATTCGGTTTATTTTATTCTACTTTGTCCCGTCTCACGGCGGTATTATACCGAAAGGGTCAAGTGCGTGAATGAAGTTTTATAAAGACGTCTCACAGCGTGACGTGGGAACCAATATACTTATCATTGTGTTTTTTTTGAATTGATTTTTAATCACTCCCTTATTTTTCAAAGAAGGATTCAGTAGGTGCCCGATTAAAAACTTGTCAATTTGAACTTAGATTCCTTTAGAAAGTTTTTATCCTGAGTCCCGCATAAATAGAAGATTTTATCATTATCTAAAACAAAAGAAAACAAACTTAAACTAACGAAAACAAATTATAGAAAACAAACGAAAAAATAGGTCCCAGAAAGAGAATAGAAGTAAACATATGTAAGTAGTATTTTTGAATGGCAACGATTTAAAGTTTCATTAATTACCATTTTTGATATCGGTCATTTTAATGTTTAGGTTTTGGGATGGCTTTTTAGGGTTCCGTACCTCATTTGGAAAAAACAGAACCCTTATAGAATCACTTTGTTGTTCGTCTGTATGTCTGTCAAGACCATTTTCCGGCTAAAGGTATCGACTTGAAATTTATGCCAACTATCAGGGTCTGTGGTAAAAGATATGGCAATGAATGTCTAATTTTTGTATGGAAATGGCAAAAATTTAAAACCTCCAGGGTACTTCCAATTACCTCACAATTCTGAAATTTGGAATGCTAAGAACTTAAGTGACATAAATAAAGGAAAAGGTGTAGTTTGTCACTTCCTACACTTTGAATTTTGCAAGTTGGAAGTACGGAATCCTCGGGGCGCGAGTTCTCGCAGATGACCGTCTTTATTTTACCCCATAAAAAGGATTTTATTCGACGATTATTGTGAGTAAATGTTACGCAGATTAAATGTAAGCCTCAACTTCAAAAATCAGTCCTGTCCATAGTTTTGGAGGAGGTAGGGCGCAGCGAGATTTTCTCGTTCTAAATTGGAGCAGCCCGCCTTGGGAGGTACCTCCACCTTACAGAAGATCGCAGTCAAATCACATTATTTGTTTCAAATAGTGTTGTGTTCCTGCGGTGAGTAAGGTTGCCAGAGCTCTTTAGGGGGGGTATTGCAATCGCTGATAGGCTACGGTAACCGCTTACCAACAGGTGGGCCGTATGCATGTTTGCCACCTTAGTTGTATAAAAAAAAAAAAAAAACAACGATCTTGTTCTACATAATTTTCGTGAATCGCTGTCTACTAAGCTGTGTACTATCATCAAAAGTAACGCCTTACGACCCTAAGGGCGTTTTTGCGTGAAGTGATATGTTCCTACATCTTGCCTTCGCATAAAAAAGTATCCTTTTTGTCCAACAATTGTTCTTATTGTTTTGGTTGCAACTGAACAACAGACTGGATAATCAAAGTCATAAAATGAATGGTCCACCCTCGAAGCCGGGTGCAAGCAAAACACTTTCAAAAATGGTAAGGCGTATTTTTTGGTGATAGTACAACGTAAAATCAAATCAGGCGGGAATCGCAACCGCAAATTTCCACTAAATACTGCCCTGAAGGCTACGCCATCAAGTCATCTTCTGGACAAACGAAATTCTTTGAGATAATCCTTCAAAACTTCCTTGTCTGTATAAAAAATTGTCTTATTTCTAGTGTTGATGTATAACACTTAAAAATCAACCTCTTTTGATTTAAGTTACCTGATTTTGAGCCGGCACCTCGCCAATCTTCGTTTTAGGCCGTGTTTTTTTTATATTTGGTTATTTGAGTTTAACAATTGGGGGTGTGCGATTTAGCTCAACGATATCGCTAGCTCGTATAAGTCAAACTCAAAATTAACTTTATTAAGAAAACGTAAGGATCATCCTAGGTAATATTAAAAACGCGAAAGTTTGTGAGGATGTTTGGATGTTTGTGGTTCAATCACGCCGTTACGGCTCCACCGATTTCGATGAAACTTGGAATGGATAGATCTTTACCTGAATGAGCATATAGGTTAGTTTTTATCTAAGTACCACACGAGCGAAGACGCAGGCACAAGCTAGTTATAAATAAATATGAGATGACATATCGCATGCCTTTCGAACACGGCTTTATTCCGTATCTTCGTCTATAAGCACTTGCGAGCACTAGATGCCGATATGAAAAACTTGATTTCAGAAGCGCATAACTAAAAATTTTGACGATGTAATAAAGGCAGATAACTAAATTAATGCATGCTTTAATAATTGAAATGTTAATTAAATGTTTGTACGCCCAAGTGGCAGAATCTAGCGATCTAGACTAGTCCTATGAACTGACTGTTAAATGTAACTGATTTACAAACAATAAATGAATTACTGAAATCACTGAATAACTTTCATCTTACTATCGTACCTACCAATGCTATACCTACCTACTTAGAACGATTGACTAAGAAAATCATTGATCAGATTGACATGTATACTGCCTGCTTTATGTACCTATGTTGTAGCCTTCTCAAGAGCTTCAGAACGTTGTAAATATCTGTCCCACCTAATTTCTTCGAATCGGCCAGTAAGTACGTAGGACACGTTCGTGTGCGGCGCTCGTTAACGACCCGCCGGAATCCTGCTCCGTTCCACAAACAACCAGTCCGACTGCTAGAGATGTCTCTCCAATTTAGCCGGACCTACTGATAAGTAGTTTTTAGAGGAGGAAGGGCACAGCGAGATTTTCTCGTTCTGAATTGGAGCAGCCTTACAGAAGATCGCAGCCAAATAACATTGCGATGAGTAAGGTTGTCAGAGCTCTTTAGGGGGAGGGGGGTTCGGGGTCGGCAACGCGTGCGTGATGCCTCTGGTATTGCAAGCGCTCATAGGCTACGGTAACCGCTTACCAACAGGTGGGCCGTATGCCTGTTTGCCACCGCAGTAGTATAAAAAAAATAATAAGTCTTAAATGCCAAGCCACTTCCCATCTGCGTGAAAGTCTTTGCCGATCTTTATGCCGATTGAAGTCATAAAAGTTTCAGATGGAAGTGGCTCGGTAGCTTAGTTGGTTAGAGCATCTATACGATGCGATACGGGTATCAAGGGGAAGGTTACGGGTTCAAATCCCGTCCGAGTTGATTCTTTTTCGGGACAGCGAGATTTTCTCGCTCTTAATTGGAGCAGCCTGCCTGGGGAGGTACCTCCGCCTTACAGAAGATCGCAGCCAAATAACATTATTTGTTTCAAATAGTGTTGTGTTCCTGCGGTGAGTAAGGTTGCCAGAGCTCTTTAGGGGGGGAGGGGTTCGGCAGGCAACGCATTAGCAATGCTCCAGGTGTTCTGATGTCAATAGGCGACGGTAACCACTTAGCATCAGGTGGGCCGTAAGCCTGTTTGCCTCCGTATAACTAAAAAAAAAAAAAAAATAATTAAAAGCCATATTATTTCCCTTAGTGTGTCTATAAAAATAATGAAGTCTTAGAGTACTGCATAGTGATAATTTCGATACGATAGCCATTTTGGCATTGAGCAGGTATACCTCTTCGATTGGAACACCGAGTCTGGAATTGTTACGCTTAAAATGTAGTTTTCCAAGTGATGTCATGTTAAAAACTGCATGATTTGCTGCCATTAAGGTCATGGGTTTAAATCCCAAATGTGCACCAATGACTTTTTCTATTCGGAAATTTGCTTATGGATGAAGGTAAACATTATTCCCTATAACATCGTAGAGGTATCAGAAGCTACGAGTACTAACCAGGTACATTTTAACAGAATCATCATCATACCAGCCTGATCAAGTCCACTCCCCTAAAGAATACCACGACCAGAAGAAAGAAAAAAGGAAAGAGCATATTTGTCCCCAAAAAAAAACCAGCTTCTTCATCCACCGACTTCCCGCAACCTTCAACCAGAATACTTACCTATAAGCAATCTCTCCGGCTACCCGATTCTATCCTACGGCAAAGCCAGCCCTATTCCGCGTATGTGTACATTCGACTTTAGGTGTAGATCGATGTGTGAAGGACAATTTAGAAATACTTGTCAATTTATAGCGTCTGACTTTACCGACCAGTTCTCAAATGAGTTCTATGCCGTATACTCCGAGTTTATGTTGTCGTAAAGAGAAACTAGTAAAGTGCTTCGACGTGTCTATAAAATCATGTTATGGTAATATAATTTCTTGGTGGAGTCATAATCACAGAATATCTTTAGCTGATTGATCGGCTTTGGCTATCAAATTTCACATCATTAATATTTCTGATTAATTTAAATCGAGAGTCATTAAACAGAGCTATTGATTTAAAGCTAATTCTAGTCATAAAGTTATGGGCCCCAAATTACCTTGCAATATTGATTTCGTTTTTTGTTCCTAAAAATAGGAATTATCTACTCCCATAATTATCTTAAGAATCCCCTTCAAAGAGGATTTTGAATTTTTTAGTAGAAGAAGAGTAAAGGAGTCCCTCCGTTGGGGAGTAAAGGTTCTCGAATGGCGACCACGAACCGGGCGACGCAGTGTTGGAAGGCCTCCCACCCGATGGACCGACGACATTGTGAAGGTTGCGGGAAGTCGGTGGATGGAGAAGGCTCAAGACCGTTCGTCATGGAACTCTTTGGTGGAGGCCTATGTCCAGCAGTGGACTTCTACAGGCTGATGATGATGATGATGAGTAGAAGAAGAAGGTATATATTTTTTTATATAAACTTAACCGTTCTCATTATAAATTCAATTTGCTGTGATATTAGGTAGTGTTTATTATTTAACGTGTAAGTAAAGCTCTCCACAGGTTATGGACCTCGAATTGCATTTAATTTAATATTTATAGAAATTTTGATTTTTGGATACTTAACTTACTTCGTATGTATCTGAATCGTGGTTTTTTGCATAAATATGACAGCACTTGCAATATGAGCAACTATGAAGTAAAGGCAGAATACAAAGGCCCCTCTAAGCCGCTATTTGTCTAATTGTCGGCCACGCGCCGCCACATGGCCGGCATATGTTATGTCTTCAAATTAACCGTTTAATGGACGAATAATGGCGTATTGTTGTGGCAATTGTGAGAACATTAACTTTTACTATTGCGGAGTACGAAGTTGTAAATTGTGATAACGGTTTAAAATTAGCGGGTGCTTTTCTAGCTCTATCAGAATAGGGTAAGCACTTAAGATCTCTATGGGCGTTTTTAAAAGAATTTTCAAATTTAGGTTACCTATCAGCTTTTTTTACGGCTTTTCAAATGACTTGTCAAGGTAAATTAATTAATTACGTAATTCTAATATTGACATAAGTTAATTATTAAAATTCTGGTTTACGCATACATCCATAAGCGCCTATTTCCCAGAGGGGCAGGCAGAGACCTGGATTACGCAATAGTAAACTAACCAGTACGAATCATGAATATTTCTTGATTGTACCAACTAGGAATTGAACGAACTGGCCTGGATTGTATATACCCACGCTACTAAAAATTTTATTTTTCCAAACATAATCCTTATTTATTGTCAATTCATTGCGATTGTAGCGCGATGTCAGGCACAGCGCGCGATCTCCAATTTGTGGCGTAGAGGGACAAGGGTACTGTAGAAAGTTGGGTTGCCACAAGTTCTAGACATGAGAAACATAAGCATGAGGCCATTAGAAAGACACATCAGCTATGTGGTATGTAGAAGAAGTGCTGCAGATAGGATGACAGACAGATGTCAGTCTTCAATTTCTTGATAATCCTGCATTAGGTCAGCGACCAGGTTGAAGTATGGTGACTCTAAAAAGGCCTGTGACCGTTGGTGGAATGGCCATTGTGGTGAAAGGACGAAAGTGCGCCTCAAAAAGGCTCTTTTCGTTCACATGTCTTCGGATTTTTGGGTTCTAGGACATGCCAGTTCGCACGATGTTTTCCTTCACCCTTATAGAGCTCTAGGTAGGTATTAAATTTATCGGGGCATGAACGGGATTCGAACCCACAACCTTTGGATTCGAAGGCAAACTTCAATATAATTTTACATTGGAATTCTAGGATAATTTAAAACGTCTAAAATAATGTAGAATTTACGCCTGTTTTTCGCGATCAAGCTAGAGCAGAATTTGGGTGGAGTCACTACACCACTCCACCGGTGCTCACTTTGAGTTTCTGAGAACTTCACTTGAAGCAGGTTTTAAACCTACAACGCGGAACACAGATATCGTACAAACTATGTAGTTGAGAGTGGTCCAGCCCGTCGGTCGCTCCTGTCCTGACATCTGAATAGCAACGATGATGGATGTAGAATTGTCGACCCCTGTCTGCCACACCATTGTCTTGTCTGAACATTCAAGAACAGCAGGGATTTGTTTGTAAATATATAGTTTTTATGAGAAGGAATTAACTAAGTTGTGTAATGTTAAGAAAGTTACTTAGTACTTTTGTTGGGCATTCCGAGGCACAACAACGAAGTCCGCAGAGAACTTGGTGCTATAAAGAACTAAAGATCACCAGATTAAAGAATCGCAAATTTCATTAACCTTGATTTGATTTAATAAACGTAGCGGACCTCGTTAATTTTAAGGATAAAAGAACGTGAAATTCATGAACTCTGGACATTTCAGGTAATCTAGCCAACTGAACACGTTTCCTCTGAAATTTATGTGACGAACCTTTGGACAAATACCTATAATCCAAGAACGAACCGTGTTGCCCAAATATGTACCTACGCTACGCTGTAAACAAGCGTTTTCATATTGGTTTACTTCCCAATCTTTTTCAAACTATATCTGTTTTTGGAATTTTAGTCATCATAACAACTAATTATTAAACGTACCAGAAGTTAAACATTACTTACAAAAACAGCTGAATAATTGAACTGATTTTACCCCAAAACAGCTGATTAACAAACTTTATTACCAGTTGGGTGAGGAATAAGCACCTTCAGTATAGATACATACTATGAGTTACCTTGAATAAATAGTTGTAATGCCACTCAAACAATTATAAAGACCGCGCTGAACGTTGCGCAATCTACTCCACGAGTCGTTATAATGAGGCGATTGCAAAAACCTGTCATGAATAGACATAACTTGACACAAGGCATGTGGCAATGGCGTGAGTCTGTCGCTGATTGTTTGATAACTGCGCGGTGAAAGCCGAGTGAGTTATGTGCTCGGAGGCTGAGAATTATGTTCGAGTCTTGGCGGCCAGCTTGGGTTTCAATTTATTGTTGCGGCTTATTGAGCAGCGGCCATGGTGGCCCCGGCTGAAGAATAGGCTCCTCCATATCTACCTCCGCGGATGTCGTAAGAGGCGACTAAGGGAACAAAGCTAGGGGATGGTCAGCAGCGTCCCTCATTTTAACAACGATAGCTCTAACTGCGCTTGCCAACCTGCGTACCCAGCGTGGTGAGTATGGGCAAATGATAAGGAATTTGCTCTGTCTGTGTGGAAGGCCATGTTCAGCAGTGGACGTCAAACGGCTGAAATGATGATGATGATGATGATTGAGCGCTGGTGGAGTGGTGGTGGCACCTCCGATCCACACGTCCTGGGATTCGAATCCCGTACACCAATGGATTTTCCATTCGGAAAATCTACCTCTAGAGATGAACAGTCAAACGAACATCATGTTATTAAAATCAGCAATTAACAGCAAACATCCATTGTCATGTCAGTGAATCACGAGCCACTCACTGCGCCCATACGAGTGCGAGAGCTCCTTTCTGATAACACCGAGGGCAAAGGGGACGTAATCAGGACTTAAGAAATATTAATCCTACTATCTCTTTTTTATAATACTGGCCTCATAGCTCAGTTGGTAGTAACTCTGCCTTCTGCGCTAGAGGTCGCGGGTTCGATCCCCGCACTGGACAAACATTTGTGTGATAAACACAGATGTTTGTTCTGTGTCTGGGTGTTAATAAATTATGTATATCAGTCTCTGGTACCCATAGTACAGGCTATGCCTAGTTCGGGATCAGTTGACTGTGTGTGATATGTCCGGTTTAAAAAAAAAAAAAAAAAATATGCATAGTCCATATTTCATCCTACTAACCTACTTATATTATAAACTAGCTTCCGACCGCGGCTTCGCTCGCGTAGTACCTATATTAAAAGTAGCCTATATGCTATTAGATATTCTATTTATAATATTCTTTTAGAAGGAAGTAGGATAGGATGCGAAAGTTTGTGAGAATGTTTTGAAGTTTGTTGCTCAATCACGCCGTAACGGCTCAACCGATTTCTTTGAAATTTAGACCAGATAAAGTTCTTTACCTAGAATATATAGTAGCATATAGGCTATTTTAAATGTAGGTACCATGCGAGAGAAATCACGGGCGAAAGCTAGTAGAGCATAATTTTTTGTAGAATATCGTGTTTTTTAACATGAATCCCTTAGCTCCTAGCTGCGACTCTGCCCGGCTGAGGGTGGGTCGGAAGCCGGGTTTTCAATTTCCGCCCCCACGCCACCCCACCCCTCGCCACCCTCGGGTAATTTTATTAAAAACACGACAACGGGCTCCACATCGCCTGAATATTTATCTCTTCGTTCCGGACGTGGAATTTTAAAGGGTAGAGTCAGTAGAGTTGTGAGATGATAGTTGGATATTTCGGAGTTTTAACTTTTAATTTGGAATGCGGAGTTTTATCATTTTTGTAATCAACAAAGATTCGTAAAATATAGCCACGTTTTCACTGATTCTTTCTATCCCTGACTGACGGTCATAGGACCTTTTTAGGGCCACCATACCTCAACCTGGTTACTGTCCTACCTTATCCAGGATGACCAAGAAGAATCAGTGACACGACAAGCAAGCAAGATTTTTAATCTTAATATCTCGTCAAGTAACACAATAATAATACAAAAATAATAATAATAACAATTGAAGCTCAGCAAGTACCTTGACTTGTCCTTCGAGATTACCGCCATGTGGGAGGTGGATTCAACGATTATCGTCCCGATAGTGGTGTCAGTAAACGGACTGATAGCGAAGAGCCTCGATCAATACCTTAAGATGCTCTCGCTAGACAGCTGGGTGAAGGGTCAGATACAGAGGGCGGTACTCCTGGACTAGGCACGCATAGTCAGGAGGTTCCTCTCTCTGCAGCCCTAGCCACCGACCGCTTGAGCCGAGCTTCGCGGTCCGTGGTTCTCCATTTTTATATATATTTTTTGCTATAATAGTTGTTTTGATATTAAGATGTACTTTTGTAGTAAAAAATGTATTTTATAAATGAGATTTTAATTAAATATATGAGAATAACAATTGAAAATTAAGCTAAAATAATATTATACTATATAGGAATGAACTCTGATTTCTTAAGCAAGCCAGCCACATTTTTATTTTACAGAGTAGACAACACAATAATTTCAGCTACTACTCAACTACCAATGGCATATTGCCAAAGAATATTATAGATTCTCCCGAGACGATTTTTGGTGTACAATACTGTTTTTTTCATTATTAATAGTATATAATAGTATTTCAATAGATATCCTATGCAGAATTAGTTATCAACAAGTTCCGGCCTTTATTTTCTTATCGGACAGAAGTCTTTGAATTCTATGTATATTTACGTTAAAAAGCGGACTCAAAATTAGCGGTTTCGTTCCTAATTGGCTAATTACACAAATAATATAAGAGTTTTTTTTTATGTAATTAGCCCAGTTGAACAGACCTTCCTCATTAAATTCCAAGTTTCATCCAAATTGCTTCAGACGTTCTGGACATGAAACATCCACACATACCTACCTACATAAGAAAGAAAACATGTTTATTTTCTAAACACACAAAGAAATAATACAATACATACTAAACATTAAAAAAACTCTCATGATCAAGTGAGGTAGGTACTTATAGTTGGTAGGAGGTAGGTTGTTATGTGGGACAAATGGGTCCCGTCTCAGCAAAAAGCTGCACCACTTTAGCATTTATTGAAAAACCGATTGACACTACCTATGAAATATTTTTGTGCTAATGGATTGCATAAACTAACAAGGTGTTTGGTACATGCCCACCTTTTGCCAATGTAGATAAATAAAGTACCTACAAGCATTCCACATGTGACAGGTGGCCAGCCCATGCCGCATTTCAGAAATAATACCTAAATACCTGCTCTCTGATAACTAGACGAACAATGTTTGCTAATTGACAAATTAATTTGCCAAAAACACCTTGGGGTCTAGACAAGATCCTCAAGCCTCGTTTTCCTTTCACGCTAACGCCATACGGACGAAGGAATTTATTCTAACAACATTGCATCACTCACGCGTCACACAAGCTTATTTTCCTTTTAAAAGCCTTTTCCATACTATTTGATTTTACCAAAGTCAAAAGGCGTTTATTTCAATAAAATCACTAGGATCACTTTGAAACGTTTTAGAAAGTAGAAACTGGGTGAAGCTACGCCTGTTTCTCGCGACCAAGGCGCTGGCGTTAACGCCAACAAATAGATCTTGTCAAGATCCTCATGCCAGTCTCCTTGAAGATTGCGTGTGCGAGTGCAACAAGTGGCTTACAACTTCCATATAGGCATCAGTTAAACTTTCAATGTAAACTTTCTACAGCATATTTGGCCAAATAAACTTTAGCAATATTGTTTGTTATCAAAGTAGTTGCATGCAATAAAATCTTTTTTTATGGTCTGAGATGAAGTAGCAGTCAGTATCAATGAGGTTTTATTATAAACTTAAAAAAAATCTAACCCAAAGAGGGTTTGACACGCACTTGCGCACTGTCGAGAAATGGTGGTTCTCCTTGGTGAAATTAAGAAAAAAAGGAAGCGTTTATCATTATCATCATCATCATTTCATCCATACGACGTCCACTGCTGAATATGGCCTCCCCCACAGATAGAGGTAATTCCTTATCATGTGCGGGGATTTTCCCATACTCCCCAGGCTGGGCATGCGGGTCGGCGAGCGCAATTGAGGGACGCTGCTGCCCATCCCCTAGCTTTTTCCCTTAGTCGCCTCTTACGACATCCGCGGTTAGGTAAATATGGAGGGGCCTATTCTTCAGCCGGGGCCACTACGGCTGAACCAGCAGGTAGCGTTTATATTCCCTTGAAATAAAGTTGTGAATGCGTAGAACTAATACATAGGAGATTGTAAATAAACGAATCTGGGCAGTAATATGTGCTGTGCAATGTGTGAATGTAGTTTGGGGAGAATTGATGGAGTAGTCTTGATATTTTCAATGAGCACGCTTCGAATGGCTTTTAACTGCGGGTGCACGCGACTGCATTTTGTTGAGCTTGTGTGGAATATATATTTGCGGAATAGTACCTACTTGTTTACATATATTTGTTTCATCATCATCATCATTTCAGCCGTACGACGTCCACTGCTGAACATGGCATCCCCAACAGACAGAGCGAATTCCTATCATGTGGGGGGATTTGCCCATACTCACCACGCTGGGCATGCGGGTTGGCGAGCGCAGTTAGAGCTATTGTTGTTAAAATGAGGGACGCTGCTGCCCATCCCCTAGCTTTTTTCCCTTAGTCGCCTCTTACGACATCCGCGGATAGGTAGATATGGAGGGGCCCATTCTTTAGACGGGGCCACCACGGCACAGATATATTTGTTTATCCTACTAATATTGCGAAAGTTTGTGAGGGTATTTGTATGTTTGTGGTTCAATCACGGCTAAACGGCCGAACGGATTTGGATGAAATTTGGTACAGAGATAGATTATAGTCTGGAGTAGCATATAGGCTTTTTATGTAGGTACCACGTGAGCGAAGCCGCGGGCGGAAGCTAGTCTATCATATATCTTTACTAGCCGTATTGGCCTAGTGGAAGGTCACTCGACTTTCGATCCTGGAATCCTGGCAGTGCACCAATGAATATTTATATTCGAAAAATGTATGTGCGCAATAACACGTCCTCAAAGCGGTAAAGAAAACATTTATTTATTTATTTGACAAAATCCACAGCTCTTAAAACGAAAACATGTGAAACTTATAACTAAACTAACAGCCAATAACGGATTTACATTTTACATATATTTTTTTTAACATGGTTAGTAAAACCGCGGCTTATTCAGCTCCACAAATATTGACCATGATTTCTCAAAGGAAGTATATGGGTAATATAAGTACCTATATTATGATAGAATAGTTTGTTTATACATCTATTATTTTTTATTCACTGGTCCTGTACCTACACGAACCCTACCTCTATAACCACCTATCTCTAGCCTCAAAGGTTTGCTGGAATCAAACTCCTTTTAGGGTTAAGCTCGCTTTTGTACATGTCCTTTCATTTAGTTTATAGTATTATAGAAAGGATAATGCTGACTAGGCTGAGAGGACGGTTTAGGTGCTAGGTAGGTTTTGTAAGTACCTAAATAAAAAAGTTCCACCTGACGCTGTCTAAATCATCTAAAATAGATGTAATAAGGCCTTCTTATATCTAAGAATGGACTTCCCCCGACTGATTCAAATAACTGACTCTACCACGTAAAGTAATGACTCTACCAAGACTTTACTAAGAAAAACAGAAAATTACTTCGGACTTTCCTTGGTAGAGTCTTTGATAATCTTAGTCTAGTTCTTAGGAGATGTAAAGAAAAGTTTGTTTATAATACTTTTCATTCATTTCGGGTCAGTTGACCGTGTGTGATATGTCCAGATTATTTTTATTTTTTAAACAATCGCCTCGTTTATTTTTGACATGCTGAAGAAGTATTTTATTATTAGCACCATGATCAACATGAAACTCTACCAGATCACACAGATCTCTCAGGTCTGTTTCTCCCAGTTCAAGCACGACTTTCTCAAATATTTCTTTATAATAACTTGCAAAACTTGCATTGTCTCAAAAATTCAGTTCCCGCTTCAATTACCCAACTCGTTTCTTTGTAAGGCGCCCCAAAAGCCACATGGTGGTACCTTCGCTTACAAATTTGCACTCGCATTGCAAAAGCGAGCCGTTTCCCAGAACACCCATTGTCGGGACATCATTACGACGCGCAATTTTGTCGGATCTCGCATCCCCTTTATGTAAGCCAGGGTTATCTCAAAGACGCACTTGACAATCCAATTTGAATTCTATACCGCTAGAACTAGTGTTGGTTTTCGCTTGAATGGCGCGGGTATCCAGGGATCAATGAGATACCCCAGTTATTTCGCTCCGGGTGTCTCGGTTCGAATTTCTATACCGGCAGCGCTGGATCGCTTTTCATCACATCCTGTAGGTTGGAGGGCTCATCTCAATAAAGCGCTTTATTGCTGTCTGGCTCCGTCTGTTGGAAAGGTGTTTGAGAAACCGTCAGGGCATTTTTCAGTCTCATTGTTATTCGAGTTTCGAACCTTTTCCTTTGCCTCCGAAATTGAAATCACGATAGGTATTTACAATGCGACGCCACGTTTTGTTTTTTTTTCTCTGGGCCTTTGGTTTGAAAGCACATGTTTTTTTGAAGGGACCTGTTTGGTAAAGGATCGTAAAGATTTTATTTATGGCTTGTAAAGGCGGTCCCATTATGTTATGATTAGTTGGTTCTGGTAGATAATTACGGATGATGAGATTGTTTTTTTGTCGATTGTTCTGTCTGTTTATGCATTATGTTTTTTGTTCTGATTATTATGGTTGGATAATTTTATGCAACTCTTTTATACACTAGCGGACCCGCCTGCAATTTCGTTTGCGTTTAATAATGTTTCCCGAAAAAAATATTTTTTACTCTGTGTACCTTGCCCTTTCTCATGCACACTATTTTGCTGTTAAAATTCATCAAGATCGGTTCAGCCGATTAGTCGTGAAGAGGAAACAAATAAAACAGAGGGTTTTTTAAACAGTCACATACATAGTTTTGACCCCACACTAGGATTCCCTGTGTCGTGGGTATCCTAAACTACGAGTAGGTTAGGTACCACAACATCGAAACCCACCACACCAGATACTCGCATTATACCTACCTAATACGTAATCCGAAACTTTAATGTTTCAAACTCAAACATACGAATCGTAACATCGAAGGAACTGATAAGAATCTCGACCCGTGCCACAGCGTAACAAACAGTTAGCACAGTCAGCGAAAAGCCCCTCTGGCAAATAATAACTCCACAGAATTTCAATTATTTATTCTACAAACCCAAAGTTTTTTAAAAACGGCTTGGGTCTTTCTGCTTCGCTGGCTTTATGAGGGTTTTGGTAATCATTTCCGCTCTGCTTTTGATCGATGATCTACCTATATCCACGTTGCTTCTTGTCTCTAAGCAACCGAATTTTTATCATCGTTTTTACCTCATCGACACGTAGGTATCTCGAACCGCTTTACGAGATCCTTTCTTCCCCATACGTGCAAGTTGTGGAATTCCTTCCGAGGTGTTCCCACTAACCTACAACATGAAGAGCTTCAAGAAAAATACAAAAAGATTTCTCCAGGGCAGGCAACGCATTAGCATAGCAATGCTCCAAGTGTTGCAGATGTCAGTAGGCGACTGTAACCGCTTACCATCAGGTGGGCCGTAAGCCAGTTTGCCTCCGTACAACATTTAAAAAAAACATCAGCTTGTAGAAGTCCACTGCTGGACATAGGCCACCCCCAAAGAGTTCCTCGACGAATTTTCCATCCACCGACTTTCCACAACTTTCACAATGTTGTCGGTCCATCGGAGGCCTTCCAACACTGCGTAGCCCGGTGTCGCCATTCGAATAGAAAATAAAAAGGTGCCCATGCACGTTAAATAAAATCAGGATGTTTATTGGAAACTTCGTCATGACCTAGCTCCGCGCTCTCCGTAGCAATAAGTACTGCCACAGGCTTGTCACGCCACCGCACAAATTATGCAAGACCGAAAGATCTGTGTTTGTTATGGGCCCTTCGATTTATAATAGAATACCGGAGATATAATAGAATAAGGACATGTCTGCAGGAGAGGGTGCTCTACAGCATGGGCGAATTCCTAGAATTACCTGAACTGTAGAACACCGTCCCCGCGCCTAGGTCAGTTAATTAAAATTCTCAATTTAAATGAAATAGTAGTGTTTAAAGAAAAATGCTATTATTATTATGTAATTAACCGAGAATTATAATTATTACCTACTTAATTTATATATGAATTATATAAAATAGAATAGAATAGAATATAACTTTATTGTACACCAAAAGAAAAAAACACAATCAAGGAAATAAAAAAATAAGAATAAAAATAATAGTGTGACAATGGGCGGCCTTATCGCTAAAAGCGATCTCTACCAGGCAAAAAAAAAATACAATATAATAAAATTGTTACTTATCTTAATATTTAACATTCGACTTGTAAAATCTGCTTTTACTAATAAAATCTTGTATCTTGTATCTAGAAGGTCTACTTTGTACGAGTTGAAAAAAACTGCGCCCCGTCGGTCGATCCACCGCATTGACTTAGGTACTTACCACATATTGCTTTATCTAGGTATATAGGTATTACCTATATAACATAATGATTTATCACCTTTATATCCATAATAAGTATCTACCTACTCAAGAGGGGGCGAGCTATCGCACCTCACATTACAAAGTCAAAGTCAAAGTATAATTTATTGCTTGAAATACATGTCATAAAGATGTCAATTACTATATACTATTGAATCAATGTATTCTACCTATATCTAGGCATGCAATAATTATTTTACAAACTTAATAAAATTTAATGAATAAAAAAATAGCAAATAATAATAAAAAATAGAAGAAAAAGAATGTCATTATGAACTGATTAAAATATTAACAACAATTAGAGACTAGACACACAACAACTAAAGAAACACATTACATAAACATCGTAAATGCGAAAGTAACTCTATCTCACTGTCTGTTTTTGTACTGTTTACACTGTTTGTGCACAAAAAGAGCCTCTAAACTTTAAACATTTCACCACATTGTTCTTTCACCGACTTCTTCTTTCTTTTTCTTCTTCTTCTTTCGCCGTCGACATCAACTGTTGGCCTGCCACACACCGCGAACTTGTCACGCTCATAATGCGCCGACGCTAAGAGCTCTCACTCTTTTAAATGCCTATGTACACGAGGTCCAACATGTCGACATCTTTAATGATAACATTTGTAAAATATTTAATTCGCTAAGAGTATATTTGAGTTTTAATTTTAGACAGTAGGCAGTTTGTTATATACTGTAAGCTTGCTGTTTTAACTGAAATAAATAATAATAATAAATAAATAAAATAAATATTCCGGACATATCACACACGGTCAACTGATCCCAAACTAGGCATAGCCTGAACTATGGGTACCAGAGACTGATATACATAATAGATATATATTTAACACTCAGACACAGAACAAACATCTGTGTTAGTCACAAATGTTTGTCCAGTGTGGGAATCGAACCCGCGACCTCTAGCGTAGAGAAGGCAGAGTTACTACCAACTGAGCTATGAGGCCTGTAAAATACTTCTAATTCTTTAAAGTAATTTGTATGTTACGTCGATAAATCGGTAGGTATATTGCTTGGGTGTTCTTGCCAGTTCGTCACTTTATTTTCTTGGTCGACCAAGATACATCTGTGGTTGGTTGATAGATCAGTGAAGTGACAGCAAGGTTGAGAAGCAATGGCCGTAGAAGATTACTGATGGTTTGAGACCGGTGCTGCCGAATGTTTTCTTTTATTGAGACGCATCATTCAGGCTGTTTCGGGTTTTATTAAAAACTGGTTGTGGCTTGCCGTAGCGTTACAATCTCTAGGTACATCAACTTTGGGATTTAGTTTAGGTGGTTTCGTTAGTTGTAACCTTTACAAAATATCGCCTCGCTATGTCGCCTCGCCTTAATACCAACCTATTCCCTATTAGTCTGTGCCTCGCTTCCTTCTAAAGTTTATTCAATGGTTATCAAATACCTTTTTAATTTCTGACCACAACAAGCTCTAGATAGGTACATAACATTGTGTGAAAATAATCATTTATTTTTTGTTAGACTAAGTCCAAGACTTGTTTGTTTCCTGACGACAGTCGCGTAGATGGAGGGAGCTGGAGTTTACTTCGTGAACTCCGAAATGAGGAAATCCGTAGAAGAACCAAACACCGACATAGCTCTCAGAATTAGCAAGTTGAAGTGGCTGTGGGCAGGCCTTATAGCTCGCAGAATCGACTTGGGGAATAAAGGTTCTCGAATCGCGACCACGAACCGGGCGACGCAAAGGTTGCGGGAATAGAAAGATCGCAGCCAAATAACATTATTTGTTTCAAATAGTGTTGTGGTCCTGCGGTGAGTAAGGTTGCCAGAGCTCTTTAGGGGGGAAGGGGGTTCGGGGTCGGCAACGCTTGCGTGATGCCTCTGGAATTGCAAGCGCTCATAGGCTACGGTAACCGCTTACCATCAGGTGGGCAGTAAGCTTATTTGCCACCTCTGTTGTATAAAAAAAAAACAGACTATAAAGACCAATGACCGAAGGTGGTATGGTGCATACCTCGGACAAAGGATCAGTATTGCGATCCAACGAGGTAACGTCGCCAGCCTTTTGGGCACGCTGCCTGTGGTTGGTGATCTGAACTCTGTTTTCTACTTGTAGTCGTAGTCGTAGAAAACAGAGTTCATTTCTAGTATAATATTATTTTAGCTTTATTTTCAACTGTTATTATGTGTGTCTTCTGTTTAAGACAAAAAAAAACATGCTTTAAAAACCAAATCTAAATATAATGTCAAAAAAAAATTATAGTCAAAAGGGAAATTAAAGTGCGTGTCATAAATTCCTCTACAGTGTAAAAAACTCCTTGTAACAACAAATCCTTAACTTGGTGTTTGAATTTAAGGGGACTCTCCACAGCTTTCAGCTCAGTACCTAGCGATAGCGCGTTAAAAATCTTGACAGCTTGATACCTAGAGCCATGCTTGACAACATTTAACTGAGGACATATGGATGCTCCAAAGTCTTTACGCCTCGCGTTAAAAAGCTTGACAGCTTGATACCTAGAGCCATGCTTGACAACATTTAACTGAGGACATATGGATGCTCCAAGTTCTTTACGCCTCGCGTTAAAAAGCTTGACAGCTTGATACCTAGAGCCATGCTTGACAACATTTAACTGAGGACATATGGATGCTCCAAGTTCTTTACGCCTCGCGTTAAAAAGCTTGACAGCTTGATACCTAGAGCCATGCTTGACAACATTTAACTGAGGACATATGGATGCTCCAAGTTCTTTACGCCTCGCGTTAAAAAGCTTGACAGCTTGATACCTAGAGCCATGCTTGACAACATTTAACTGAGAAAATATGGATGCTCCAAGGTCTTTACGCCTTGTCAGTACCTATGCTAAGTCGCGTCAAATTCTTTGGCGCAAACAGATACCTACCTAGAGAGCATTTTTCGGTGCTGTGCTGTAACCGCATAATATATTTGCTCCAGGAAGAAATAGGTTAATGCCTTGCTCTTTGTTCTTTAAGCTTTGGTTGGTAGAGCAAGACGAAACTAAATTCGGTGGCGTAGGTACCTATATTTGACGCCACCGAAACGTGAAAAGTGTACAGAACCCTGAGCCCTAATGATCGTGAGTTAGTCACTTTCACGAGAGGTAGGGCAAAGCGAGATTTTCTCGCTCTAAATTGGAGCAGCCCGCCTGGGGAGGTACCTCCGCCTTACAGAAGATCGCAGCCAAATAACATTATTTGTTTCAAATAGTGTTGTGTTCCTGCGGTGAGTAAGGTTGCCAGAGCTCTTCAGGGGAGGAGGGGTTCGGCAGGCAACGCATTAGCAATGCTCCAGGTGTTGCTCATGTCAATAGGCGACGGTATCCACTTACCATCAGGTGGGCCGTAAGCCTGTTTGCCTCCGTATAACATAAAAAAAATATTGTTTCGCAGTGCAAAAACGGTAAGCTTCCCACTCTTTTCACGTCTCGTGGTCAACTATTGCATGTTGTTTTGAACTAGCATTTTATTTAAGATTTTCCATCAGTCGAAATAATTAGGAAAAATTAACCTAATAAGACTATCGAGGTTTCCCGACTTTTGATCCGAAGGTAGCATATTTCTATTTTTTTTATCCAACGTTCATAGTGTCCATCAACGTATAGGTACCTACATTCGACGCAAGCTGTATCTTCTATTTATCGCGCCATAACTCTCCCTACAACAAATAAAGACCAAATAAATAAACGCGTTCGAACCGCGCCCGGATCCGGCGACCCTTCTCGAAGCACGTAATCCAAAATGTCCGTTTATTTTTCTATGTGAGCCCGCGCTGCGTAGAAACATTCAGGATCCGATCGTGCGAGCGGAGAGAGAGACGGGGAATAATAGCAATCGAGACAGCGGGCGGGGCGGCCGCGTCGCAGCCTACTATTGGCCGATATCGAGCAATACCCGCCGCCCGTTCGCGCCGACCAATCCCGCGCGCGTGCGCTGCCGCCGTCCCGCACCCCGCGGGATCGAGAATACCGACCTTTCACGAATACTGGCACGATTCGATACGACCGAATATGCCTTAGTTACTTCTCACGCGCTCTGTTGGCTGGTCGCTTTCGCCGACGTTTTCAGTAATAAACTTGTAATCGATTTTTCGTTCGCTCCGAAACGGTATCACGGTGTTCGTTGTACACTGCAGGTTTTGGGACGGTTGCCCAGCTGACCAAGACAGGTAATGCCAATACCCTTCGAAATAGTATTCCTGAAGCCGTATAGGTACATATATTTCAAGCAGAAAATTCGTAGCTTGTAAATATCGCGAGATAAACACGGTTATTGGTGCCGGATGATCGAACGTAAAAGCGGTGTCCTCGTAATCAACGTAGGCCGTTCGGGCTGGCAACGTCGCGCGTAAATAATAGGGTAGGCGCTCGGTCTTTCTCTCGCAGCTGGCGCATAGCGGCAACGTCGCGCTGCCTCCACCGAGCGCTCCCGTGTAGTGCCGCTGCTGTGGGGAATCGCCCGCCACCGGCACCGAGCCGAGCGAGACGCATTCACCATGCCATGCCAACGCAATACCTACCGACCGCGCCGATACGATACGAATTTTAATGACGATATCACTTTTAGTTCTAACATTTTGTTTTTTCCTTTGACTTGTTTAATTTTATACCGGTTTTCTATCCATAGTATGTGACTACTGGACTTCTACTACCTATAATGTCGGTAGGTGGTATAGTAACTTAGATATCTAGGAACCTATTAGGTATAATGAAGGTTTTTTTTTATTTTACGTTCGCAACCTTTAACCATAATAAAGATAATAAAATATTATCTAATAGGTAATTTAATGGCACATACCCCAAATAAAAGAACAAACCTTAAAACAATAGAAAAAATAAATGTAAAACGGGCTTATTATGAAAATACCGAGCCTGAAGATGAAAATAACTTGTTTACAGAATATCGAGCGGGTGTTGGCTAACTGGTAGCGCGCTCTGTCGGCGAAACAAGGAGTGAGCGGTGCGTGCGAGGCGCGCGGGCGTGGGGCAGCTTCCCTTCCTCCCCTCTCGCCTCAGTTGCGACGCAGACACCGCACAGTGAGGCCGTATCGCTTCGCTCCTCAAACGCGACTGTTTGCGCGGCAACTTTGAATCAAGTGACACGGACAGTGCTGTGAACTCGCGACAAAGAATGTGCTCTGGATTGCAGTGCCCCTCTCGGATGCAGTGATCGGATCACCCTTTGGATTGCAGTGTTATTTTGGATTGGATTTTTCAACACCTTCCAAACTGGGGATGCACAAGATGGAACTCGGAGACAGCGTGTACGCCGCTGAGCGTATCATGAAGAAAAGAATTAGAAAGGTGAGTGTTATGATTTGAACCGGCACGGATTTACAATTGCGAAACTTCACGCGAGATCATATATCGCCGGCTGATTTTATTGGTGTGCTTTATTTGTAAACTGCTTGTGTCGCAATGTCTCGCCGCTTGGTTGTTTTGTTTGCGTTTCAAAACATTGTTGATTAAAACTACCTATAAAATAGTGCATGGTTTTGCCTGTAATTTGGATACCTAACACCTTGGGTTAGCACCTGAATGCATTTTTCTGATATCACTCAGTACAGAGTTAAACACTTCCTATAGGTAATACCTAGTTTAGTCGTAAAACCAAGTAACACGCGTCTTTGCATGACTTTCTCGTTATATGTATAATGAACAAATAAACAATAGTGTTTCAAGAGGAAGCTTTTGGTATATAATTGTTCTTATTTCTCCTGTAAATTTATGGATATCCATACAAATATCATAAATTCGATAGCAACTCTTTCTTTGTTTGTTACCTTTTCATGACTAAACGGCTAAACGGATCGTAATACCATTTGGCAAGGATATAAAATACCTAGGTATATCCTGAAGAAGGACATAGGCTATTCTTTGTCTAAAAAAATAATCTTGAAGAGGGTGAAATAGGGGGTTAGAAGTTTGTAATGGCAATCCCTATTTCCTCAAGTTACGGAACTAATTCATATATAGGCTTTTGGTAATCAAAGAAAGGTACCTAGGTACGTGTTTTAACATTTTTGCAAAATCATCCCTAACGGGGGCAAAGAAGGGGCTAAAATTATGAAGTGCGAAGTTGCGGGTAACAGTTAGTTTGGAATAATTCCGTGCTAAGCCGATTCGACTAGTTTGCAATAAAGCTGAAATCGAAACGCGGCCCGAAATACGAAAAAAAGGTTTTTTGCAATGAAAACGCATTTTTTTTTGTAATTGTGTCAATAACAAAGAATGAAAGACAGTTACAGACCAAATAAAAAAAAATCTCAACGCTATTATTTGATAAAATGAAATTCAGATCAGACATAATATTATAAACCAACGTCCATGGTTTTCAGTATTTCCATTTCTACTAGACATTTAGGTAGGTACACATTTTTAGTCAAAAACAGTTTTCACTTTTTTTTCCCATGGAAAATAAACAATTACCTACCCACTACCTAGTAGGTACCAACAATTTGATTTTGAACGTAACTATATACCTACCTACAAGTTTTATAGATATATGTAGGTAGCCTAGGCAGGTACCTGCGGTGAGTAAGGTTGCCAGAGCTCTTTAGGGGGGAAGGGGGTTCGGGGTCGGCAACGCGTGCGTGATGCCTCTGGTAGTGCAAGCGCTCATAGGCTACGGTAACCGCTTACCATCGGGTGGGCCGTAAGCTTGTTTGCCACCTCTGTTATATAAAAAAAAAAAAAAAAGTTTGGTATGAAACCTAAGCAATTGGCTGTTCTCATCGTAATCCCAGCATTGTGATTTGCGAGCATCCTCATCGAAGCAGCTGTTCGGAAATTAACGTAAGGGTTTTGTGTTTCCTTTGACGCGTGGTTTTCGACTTATTATTATTGGAGCTCCCCTTACATGGGTAGGTATTCTTGGAGACGAGGGTCGCACTGAGATATTGAATGCTTCTTTATTAAAAGTACAGTCAACATCAAAACTGCCTACCTACCTAAATTATTGACGGCAAAGGTTTTAAAATGATTCAGAATAAAACTAGTCTAAACAAATAATCATATCCACGTTTTGACAGTTAGGGTGCTGCCACTTTTGAAATGAAATACCTAGTCAAAATAAAAAGTGATCTGATGAATCAAAATCATTGTATAGATCATTGGTTGAAAAGACTGACTAGTTCGCAGAACATGTATTGATCTGATCAGTACTAAGGGTCTGAATGTGGCAACATTACTACGCGTTTTGACATTAGAGAACTGTCAAATTGTGAATCTTATTATTTGTTAGACTAACCAACCTATACCAAGTCCTTTTTGGAACTTCGAAAAAAAAATTAACTCTGGCTTGTCGTGTCACTATTCTTTCTTGTTCACTTTCTTGCACAAATTACTATTACACAAATTACCCTACCTCAACAGTTCAGCCGTAGGACGTCCACTGCTGAACATTGGTTTCCCCCATTATTTTTCAGAGCGACTTCCTATCAAGTGTGGGGGAATTTGCCCATACTGACCATGTTGAGCTTGAGGGTTGGCAGGCGTAGTTAGGGTATCGTTAACGCTGCTGCTGCTCATTCCTCAGATTTTTTCCCTTAGGTAGTCGCCTCTTATGACTAGTTAGAAATGAAAGGTGCCACCTTACTACCTACCCTAATTCTGCCTACTCCATATAAAAACCAGGTGTTATGAAAAACTATGAATAACCCAATGATAAACAACACATTTCGACATACCTGCCTACGTACCTGAAAAGTCTTCAACTTCTGATGCTGACTGTACCGTCTTGAGATTACATTATTGATAGTAAACAAGTTTCACATTCTCCATCCATTTGCCATTGTGTCGTTATTTTTTTAATTATTTTTTTTTATTTTCGTAAGCATGATAATTTAAGCACTAATATTCTATTTATAATATTTGTGAACGAGTTATGAGTGTGTTTATTTTAAGTACCTAGGTATTTAGGTTATATATAAACAAGAAATATACAGGTTAAACAGTAATAATAAACAGGTTTGGATATGAGGTACCTTGTAGGTAAGAAAGTTTCGAAAGATTACAGTTTCGCTGATCGATCTTTGCAAATGTGTAGTTAGCTGTTTAAAAATACAACTAAAGGTGATTTTAGTTTCTAAAATACACCTACCTACATACGCATAATAATATGCAATCGCCTAACTTCACGCTTCGCTCCAAAAAAATGCATCCAAACGGCATATTTTACGATTGCCAAGCAAGATCCATTGAAATCGCAGGATCATTTTGAAACGTCTCAAATCTAAGTAGGTAACTAGTTGAATTTCCGCCTGTCTTCTCGACCAAGCCTAGAAGATATAGGCAAGAAACCATGGCTTATTTTTTTCTGCATCTTTTCCACAGAAAGCTTCAAAACGTTGTTTTTGCATGCGCTAATCAGTACTTACTAACTAATGCTAAAACATCTAGGTTCGTATTAGCTGCCTACCTCTACCTACTACAAATTCCAAAGCAACAAAGAAATACTTGTTTCTAAAAGAAAATTTACTGGTTTCTAAACTAATTACCAACTTAGGAACAGCTCCTGACTCCATCATCAGAACAGCTCGCAATATAACAATATCCAAAAGTAACATAATAGGTAATTTGACATTGCTAAAATTATAGCTGTCCAGGTCGATGTAGGCATACCTATTATGAATTTGAGTAGGTACCTGGATAGTACCAAAGTCAAAGTCAAAAGGCATTTCTTTCAATAAAATCACTAGGATCACTTTAAAACGTCTTAGAAATTAGGTGAAGCTATGCCTGTTCCTCGCAACCAAGCCATTTACGACTAGGTATTATATACCTACCTATTAGGTACTATGTTTTAATATTACTTATTCTGTGGATAGCCCAACCATACTAGGTTCCTGGTGTAAATTCCCAAAAACGGTAAGTAGGTATTTATGTATCAACAATTCTATCAACGTTGCAGCTCATATTCGCATTTCTATACCTATCGCAATGTCAAATCGATTTAGTTTATATTGAAACGAATTAAATTTAGATCCAGGCATTCTTAACAAGGTGAACCGATACTTCACACCAGGATAGCTTCGACAGTTGTCTGGTGCTGCTGCCACTTATAGGATGGCTCCGCGAAACACCAGCTTTGCTTGAGAGTCTAGAGCGGTAGGTGAGCAACACACACAAGGTGGAGACTAAATTCCAGAGTCTCGAGCACCGCCGTAAAGTCGCATACCTTTCGATCTTTTACAGATTACATTTCAGAAAACGCGCAGGAACTACGCGATATAATCTCATCATCTCCTTTTCACCAAACGACAAAAAGACGCAAGGCTCAGTACGATTCATACCTCGTTAGCATACCATACGCACTGAACGCTCCGAATTCACGTTTATAATGCATACAGCTAAGGAGCGGAATACACTATCGTCGTCAGTCTTGCCTGAAAACTACAATCTTGAATCTATCTAATCAAGGCAAGAGTAAATAGTTTTCTTTTAGGCCGTGCTCTATCGTCAGCTACATCATATCATCACTTCCCAACAGGTGTGATTGTGGTCAAACGTAGGTCTATTCGAAATAAAAATACCTATACCTGACCACTACTTTTTTTTTTTTATACAACAGAGGTGGCAAATAACCTTACGACTCACCTGATGGTAAGCGGTTACCGTAGCCTATGAGCGCTTGCAATACCAGAGGCATCACGCACGCGTTGCCGACCCCGAACCCCCTTCCCCCCTAAAGAGCTCTGGCAACCTTACTCACCGCAGGAACACAACACTATTTGAAACAAATAATGTTATTTGGCTGCGATCTTCTGTAAGGTGGAGGTACCTCCCCAGGCGGGCTGCTCCAATTCAGAACGAGAAAATCTCGCTGTGCCCTACCTCCTCTTAAAACCTACTTGCAACCGAAAAAAAGGAATTTAAGACATTATAACATCTATCGGCTATGGAGAGAGCTATGCTCGGAGTTACACTGCGTGATAAAATCCGACACGAGGCACAAGTGGCAGTGGGCAGGCCATAAAGCTCACAGAACTGACAACCGTTGAGGAATAAAGGTTCTCGAATGGTGGCCACGAACCGGACGATGCAGTGTTGAAAGGCCCCCCCAACCGATGGACCAACTACATTGTATAGGTTGCGGAAAGTTGGTGTATGGAGAAGGCTCAAGACTGTTCGTCGCGGCACTCTTTGGGGGAGGTCTATATCCAGCAGTGGAACTCCTCAGTCTGATGATGATAAGGCTTGCCCAGCACCAACACCCTCTTCTCGGCTTCGTCGGCCTTATCCACAGGAAAGACATGGTCAATACGGACCAACCAATCAAAATTAAAAGATTTCAAACATCGCCGATGTTTATGACTAATATTTGACTTAATTACTATCGTATCGTAACTTCGTAAGCGTAACGCTATCGTATGTTACGCTAGTGCTTGCGGCACAGTTCTCAAAAATATGCTATATTTTTGAAGTCCTGAATAAAAATCTTAGAAATTATTCATTGTTTAGCTGTCACTGTGCTGTGCACGTAAGGAGCTCCTAAGAGGCGCACTTTAATCCTTTCACTACAAAGATTCTTTCACCGACGACGTTCATAGGCCCTTTTCAGGGGCTCAGCCTGGTCACTGACCTAGTACAGTATGAACAAGAAAGAATCAGTGACACGAAAAGCAAGTAATTATTTAGCTGTAGTGGGTATTCCATACGTGGCAGGCTGCAAGCCCATCGCCGCTAGACAACTTTTGCCTATTCTAAAAAAGTAAGGCCAAATTATCAACCGTGCTTGCTTACGTTACGTACATGGATGATGGTGGGATAGTATAATTTTACTTCGATATCTCAGCTTTTGAGGAGGTACCTATTAGTCCTCAAAACTAGTCCACTAGCGCCCTACGTCAAATTAAGAAACTACATAATGGTAAAACAGAGTTTATGTACAATACAAAAATGTATTGCAACGATTTAAAGTCCATTTTTCTCTACACCAAAGCCGCCTTGTTATCTGGCGGCATCGTCTAATATAAACGAAGCCTACTCCGACAAGGCAAATTCAGCTTCATACCTTTGTATTAGGGTACACAATTCAATGCACACGACCAGTTTACATTAACTCCTACTGAGCTCTGTGGCCCTGGTATCTCAGAGAAAACGCGCCAGTATTCGGCTTCGACCGAGCAACTGCCGACAGCGCATGCTCCCCGCCGCTTCTCTCGACCAATCAGCGTCGAGCAGATTTTGTACACGCAAAAAGGTTTTTCTGAGCACATTTCTTGTGGCACAAGATTTTTATAACTATTTCTGCATAACAGACTCTTGTTTTTTGATGAATTTTCAATATATTCCGAGTAAAATATTAATTTCGTGAATTCCTATACAACAAAACTGCCTTTTGATTTCACCCTGTACCTAGTCAGTTGGTGAACTGTCGCACGACATAGTTCTGAGAGTTTTTGTTAGATGGCGCTTCTTTCAATATATTAAAATTAAATCATTATTTAATAATATTCCTAAAATTGTGAATTTGCCATAGAACCACTGAATCCTGAATGGTTTTACTTAGAACATATCTTGAAAATATAACTAAGTAGGTACTTTGTTTTGTTGTTTATCTTATCAAATGGCTATTAATATCGAACAAGCTAGCTGCCAACCACGTAATTTCTTATCATAAAAAAGGTATCTTGGAGAAAGTATGTAGGTAAGCCTGAACGTTAGACGTAATATTTAACAAATGAGGCTTCAAACTCAAAACACAAGATATCTGATAACATTCTGATAACATGAACCAAGGAAACTTGTTATTTTCCGCAATACCTAGGTAGGTACATCATTTATTCATACCCAAAAATTGTTGTTATAATAACATTCTACCTAATTTGATTTTGAACCCAGATCCAATGCTAGATAAAAATAATATTCTGAACTAGCTTGTGCCCGTGGCTTCGCTCGCGTGGTACCAAGATGAAAAATAGTCTATATGCTTTTCTAGGTAAAGAACTCCATCTATTCCAAGTTTCATTGAAATCGTTTGAGCCTTTAGGTACGTGTGTGATTGAACCATACACATAAAAACATCCTCATAAACTTTCGTATTTATAATATTAGTAGGATAACGGTCTCCCTTGACATTGGGACAAAAAAATTAGATAAAAACACGATCCCGGGTCACAACGATAGGCGCCGATAACAATCCCAAAAGAACGGTGTCTGATCAAAAAGTGCACTCGGAAGGAACACAAAGCGACCAAATTTTCTATAAATAATCGCTTGACAATGCTCCACCGTAATTTTGTCCATCCCTGTATTGGAATGAAATAAAAAAGCTGCATGTGAACAGTAAAATCTGTGGAGTAGTCACTGCAGTATCGATAAAAAATAATACCTGGCATTTTTTATATTCAGTTATTTCTATAATTGTCTTGAATTTCAGCATTGCATAGGGATCCATTAATGTTCTGATGTTACGTTCTATTTTACTTTACCAGTAGGTAGGTACATTTTTATTTACATCTTTAGGTAGGTAACATTCCTTTTGCAAGTCAACTTAGGCCAAGTTTGCTTAGTCTGCCTTTTATTTTAATATGAAATGAATGATGAAAACTTCGCTCATTTTAGCCTCACCTTGTTCGTTCTGCTTCACACGGAACTCTGCATTATATTTTGTGAAAGAGGATAAGAGGCACCAAGCCGTGTTGGTATGGTAGCCTTATTCTTCTAGGCTTGGTCCAGAGGAACAGCTCCGATTTTTCTCAGGAGACCACTCTTGTCTAACTGAAGTAAAATGTTTATTGACCAATTATATGATAACTTTTTTTACCTATTTGAGCCCCATTGCGTTACAATTAATTACACAAGTGTTTAATATTGTTGGCGTTGTAAAAATCCTAACAGCTTATAAAAACTATTTTTAACGATTATACTCTACGGATCCCACTGTCATAAAACCATTCATTATAACAGCGTGCTTATATACCCGTTCCGTAGGTACCTCGACCCCTCGTGATATAAAAACTTTTTTCTATGTGAAGGGTTCCCCCTATATTTAGAAAGCATACTTAATCGCATACACGTCGCTACGAATATTAAAGTGGATGGGGAAGCGTCATATGGGAGCCCCCACACAATTAAAGCAACGTTTGCATTGTCTCGTGCACACTCCGGCACAATAGCATACCGTTAGACAATCCCGAGCCACGCTGTGAACCGACTATCAGGTGATAAAATTAAACTGCCAATGAAATCTCAATCGTAAACTTGTCGCGATAAAGCCGCGGCGAATCGATTCCATTTCGGTGAAATCTGTTTGAAATACAACGCTTTTATCTTGGAGTCGATCTTGAGGTATTAAGTGCCTGTGGTCCGTTTCGAAACCCTATGGACTGAGGTTTACGCCGAGCAATCGGAATATGGACACGATCACAGGAGACGTAAAAAGTTAGAGACAAGTTGGCGCTGATGATGCCGTCATTATAATAATACGCCTGTTGCCTGGCGGTCTTGATGCCCCACGCATTATTATGTAAATTTGAAACGAAATGGAAAATGCGGTGGTTTTTTTCAATGTTCCTTTATCTGATCCACATATGAGGGATAATTAGTGAGGGATGGTGCAGGACAGCGCACTGCAGGTGTGATGTTCCCACGTTATTACAACAATACATTATCATTAATAACAGCTGAATCGTGGTTGTAGAATTCCAAATGCACCAGTGGATGATTATTTCGATAATGAGCTCATCAATAACATGCAAACGCCAGTTTTGTATTGGATTAAGCCGTCTCGAATAACTGCAATGTTTGCGCATTGTTTGCGGATCCAATAACAACGGAATGTAATCAGTTATGGGTCTGTCTGTTATGAAGGGATGAGGGTCAGGGTACGTACCTATCTGGAGTTTGTATCCCCCTCGCGTCAAAACCACCCGTTCGCTTGGCTTTGTGTTTTTTCTTATCGACGTTCACACTATTCTGTGCCTTCACTCCCGTATCTGTCCCGCTGATCCCGCCGCGAGCGGTGCTCTCCCTTAATTGAGTTATTACTAGCGTATTTACTTAGGGATTATTATGATTTCGGTGAGAGATGTTATCATTTTACATAAGTTGTGGATAAACAAACGCATTTTGTAATGGCACAAACGCATTTTGTAATAATCTAAGAATATATTTATTTAAGTAAAACTTTTGTTTAGGATAAATTAAGACAGTTCAGCGTTTTGGTGTAAACTGTAAGCTCACTGTCAAGAATGAAATAAATAAATGGCTTTCAGTTAACGGAATTAATCTCTGGGCCTAGACTTTTCTTATTTTGAATACCAACATTAAGGGCAAAATCTTCAGTCTATTTTTTATATGGATGACGTGGTAACTTCTTCCAAAACTATTTTACTAATTTTCTTTGATGGCATTGGCTTAAATTGACAATATCATGTTTAAAAAATATTTTTGTATGCGACTTTACGACTAAAATTGTAAACTAACATGATCATTTAATAACAGTTCTAAAGTTTGATAGATCTAGTTGAGCTAGATCTTAAAATACGAACTCAAATATAAATCAACCAAAGCCAAATCATTGCATATGCTCTCTCCAACCATGCATTAAACTGCTCCCCAAACTTCCCGTGAAATCACTGCTACACACATCGCCTCGTCGTCAAAATTCAAATCATTAGTGAGTCACGGAACTCACAAATCACGTCTAAACTCTCCCTCGTAAGGCGACACAAGTGTTTGCTCTACGACTTGCCGCAAGTGAGGGTCGGAAGCCCCCTTTGTGCCAAACAAGGGCCTGTTCTGCTTACCTTGCCCGACCGAACCTGATAATTTGTACAAATATCCCCTCGGTAACGCCAGTTGGACAGGTAAGTACCTACGAAACAAGTTGAGAATCTACTTCTCACAGATTCGATTTGTTTGGGCAACAGGAGTTGCTTAGAAATCTTGAATAGAAGTTACAAACCGCTTCGTCTGACCTACATTAGGTAGGTACTAGGTACAGAATCATTCCTGTTTCACGTTTCCATTATTACTGGAACGCTGTCTGTACTCTGTAGCGGGTAATAAAACTCTTAAACTAAAGGTTGCTGTTATAAAAGTGAGTTTTAGTAATCTATATCTACTGATAAAACTGTTTCATCAAACAAATGCTTAGTTGTGACGTCAACATCTTCAAGTGGATTGGATGGTGATATGTCGATTTAATTGTCTGTGAGTCGATGACCGTATGGCTGGATGGAACCGCTAAGTGCAGTCCCCTTTACGATACCGTTCTTTGATTCCCATTAGAGGACACATAACTCTAATATCATTCACGAATTGAAAAATAATCTCACGCGTACAGCATTGAAATCTGAGAGACAAGCATAAATTATGAATTTACTCAAACTAGTAGTGACCAGATATACCTATTCCTCTAGTTTTTATTGACATGGCAACGAGAAACAAGTCGGACCGAGTCAGACTGCGACCCTTACTAACTCAATTCACACCTTCATGGCTTTTGTTAATTGAACCACTGAATAACAAAGTAAAACGAGTAGGTAGCATACGTACACGAACGTCTGCAGCACAGCGATAACACGCTGTGAATGGCGTTACATACAGCGTCGCGCCACCGCACTGACCCTGTCTCTGTTTGTTTCAACGGCCGGCAAGCTTGCTAACCTTGTCTTGCGTATCAATTTACTACTCGCACACAGCGGCTGTCTCAATTTTCCAAGCAATACCTACTCAGCAGTTCTGTGCTCCTGGTATTTGTGTTACGAAAGAATCGCGAGACGGCGATTCTGCCGGACTTCATATATTTTATTAGGTAAAAATGATATTTTTACCTTCAGTTTTGTAACTCCCCGATCCTGATTTGTTCAATGTCTCACTTTACACTTTTTAGTAATGATTATTCGTACCGTACCGTATGCCTACCGTAGTACCTACTTAATACAATCATCATCCTGATGAAGTCCAATGCTGAACATAGGCCTCCCCCAAAGAGTGTCATGCATGACGAACGGTCTTGAGCCTTCTCCTTAAACCGACTTCATGCAACCTTCACAATGTCGTCGTCCATCAGGTGGGAGGTCTTCTAATACTGCGTCATCAGATGGTCACCATTTGATAACCTTTAATTCCCAACAGTTGTCGGTTCTCTGAGCTCTATGGCGGGCCCACTGCCACTAATTGCTAAACTGAAAGCTATATCAGTGAACTTGGTTCTTTTTCGGATTTTCTCATTTCGGATTTTATCACGCAGCAGTGAAAAACTCCAAGCATAGCTCTCTTCATAGCCCGTTGCGTGACGAGCTTGTGTATGAGATGAGGCCAACCAAGTCTCGGTGACATATTATTATGTCATCAGGCACTGATTGTATACTTTTGTCTTGAGGCTTTGCGGTATTTTCGACAAGAAAATACATACCTACTTACAACACAAATGTCATTTATCCTACTAATATTATAAACGCGAAAGTTTGTAAGTATGGATGGATGGATCTTTCACGTAAAAACTACTGAATGGATTTTATTGAAACTTCACAATAATATAGCTCAGAATAACACATAGGCTACAATTTATAAAGATTTTGTAAGTGTCAAGTAAGTATATATACTGCGCAGACGAAGTCGCGGGCACCAGCTAGTTATAAATAAAATAACAAGTTATAAAATAACAGTCCAGCGTTATTCAGTATACAAAGGACTTTACCATGCATAGAAGGCACACGGACTGAGATAGACACGTCACGTCCGCTTCTGTGGAGGTCTGTACGTGGACTGAATACTTAGATGCTCATAGATCCTGGATATGAATGTGAACATTTCCAATAACCCATTTGAAATACAGGTTACATATAAGTTCTGCTTATTTAGTTCTGTAGACTCTAGAGAACTAAATAAGCAGAGGGGGAATAAATATTCATCACTCTGATATAAACGTTACTAATCACATAGCATTTCGCTTCAGAAACTCTATCAATCGGATCCTGACCCCTTACGTACGTGGTACGTGAAAATTCCCGTTTCGATTGCAGTTATTGAAATAACAGGTTCTTGAAAAATTAATCGCTGTATGGCTGTAGCATCATTAAGCTTCCGACCTTTTCCGATATTACCGACATTTTTCCTCCTAACCTCACTCACCCTCTCGATCCCTCAAGCGCCCTTTTAACGCCTCGCAAGGGTCTCTCCCATTCTAGGAAATTAAATGCTTCAATCGAATTACACTCAATTTTACACCGTCATGGGTCACGATTGAGCTTGTTATCGCCTGCTGATGTCTGGGCTTTTAGCCATCATGTTAATTTCATCTCAAATTGAAATAATGATGAAAGACGTGATAAAAGTTTATTAAGGCAAAAGTTCGACAAATCTACGCAGATTCTTAATTACGTTTTCGAAATACTTGGGCCTTTTGATATTCGAAGTTTAATTAACCCATCACAAGTTGATTTCATCATTTCTCTATCGACAATTTACCATTTGACACTATTTAATAATCGTCTCTCTCTACGTTTCGTTAAGTATAGGTATGGATAGAACATGTTATTTCGCGTATACTAAAGACTATAAAGCAATGTAATCTTTGTTCCTCTAAATTCTCAAAAATACACTAAAAACATGGCTTGTGGAAGTTCATTTCATCAGTCAATCTACAATCGTTTGTAACGGTCTTTAGATGGCTCAACTGTTTCTTGTGTATTTTGTAAATATAAACTTACGTATTAGTTTTAAGTTTCTTTCTGTAAATAAATAAAAAAAAAATTATAAATACGAAGATTTATTAAAAAATATTATATATTTGAATACTAGTTTAAGTAGAACAGTATTAAATACGTACTTTAAAATATAGGAATTATCTTATAATATGTATCTACCGAGTACTGTAGTACTACTAAAGTAGTAGTAGTGACTATAAATAACGGTTTCGGCAGAATACCAGCGCCTAACTACTCCTCAGTGGTAAGGCATTTATGCTGAGCCGAGACCTTTTTGCTGCTGTGGCGCACAATAACATTTCACGTGTTCTTTTTTATAAGTTTTTGTGTGTTACCTCTCTGTCTTTGTTTCATTTTTTCGCTCTCTATGTCTTGCTTTTATTGTGACGTGTATTGTGTGCCAAGTTTGTGAATAAATGTTTGTCTATGTCTATGTCTATGTCTACTACTGAGTACTTCCTGAACCGCGATACTGTATGCGGGTCGGGTGCTCGGAAGTGCGGGCCGGTGAGGTGTTGCAGAGTCTGTGAAGTCTGAAAAGGGCGCCCCTCTCAGAAAGGGCGCCTTACTCAGACTTATTATTTTTTATTTTTTTGCATAGAGTTTTTCAATCCTCGAATTCCAATAGGTACCTACTCGTAGAGCAAACTTTATCGTCAATTGGGTGTAGATTAAACCTTTTTCGAGATAGCATACATATTATGAATCACCTTGTAAAGAAATATTATGTTTGCGGTTTCTTGTAATTTTTTCGTGGTCGTAAGTAGGTAGGTAACTCGAGTCAAGATAAATACAAAAAATCTCCAAAATGGTGACTAATGAGGCGTTAAGTATCTAAAAATTAATCATCTCCTGGAATCTTGGATTCAAGCAACCAAGGATGGTTAAAGTACCTATAGGTCGTGCGTCCGTCCGTCACGCTTTCCTCCTGTGCTGGCTGACATGGTCACGCACCGTGATTTGTGATCCAAGTCCAACTAGTTATACTTATTGGAAAGTTAACTCGTGTTTCACCCATTTGGAAGAACATAGTAAGTTAATGAGTCATCGTAGTAGGTACCTAATATTATTTACACGAATATACCCATCGGTACCTACATTTTGTTTGTACGTAGGGGATAATATCTGAAAATACGGAACCGATCCTAAAAAAAAATCACTAATAGAAATCTTCTATCCCTGACTAGATCTTATTTTGATTAAAATAACTTTTCAGTCCTAAATTTAAATATCTTGTAATTATAGTCTTGTCACGGTTTGCCTCTGCTTTATCGGCGTTCGTTGTTTCAAAATTATGTTCCACAAACATTTTATCATCAGGAGATCTAAAAACAAATTGTGCGACTCTATATAACTAACTTTTATATTTACGCCCCAATGTTATATAGGTATGTTAAAAATACCTAGATTGAAAATTATAAAGTGGTCTTATTTATTAGGTAAAATAATAAATCCTAAAAAAATACTCAATTAATCAAAATAAACGCTATCTACCTAACTAATAAATGTTTGCTTCATAACAATCAACCGAAGCTAACACACACGCGAAGTTGCGCAACAGAAATTAATACAAACAAACCCTTTTACGGTCATTTGACAGCCCTTTCGAGCAATTTGAGAGGATTCGTGTTTAAGCGGGTGATCGGTCCCCGTGGGCGAACTGCCGCTCGAACCATTAATCTAACCTCCCTCTCCCCGGCGTCCCTCCCTGCTAAATCCGGCGGAGCTGTGCCGAGAGCAATTTGCGACAACTTGATGCACGGTGACATGTAACCGGGGAAAATTACGCTGTCATTTGATGAGAACTATACTTTTTCTACTAGACTTTAATCTGCTATATCTCTTTGAAACACTATTTTGATCTGATGGAACGTAACAAGGTGATAAAGTATAAAAAAAGAATATTTATTGTTCCAAATAAGGTGCTGTGTTAAATGGTTTGGGAACTCTTCTTCCTGTGTTAAAAGAGTCCCCTCTTTTCTGTGGTCCGCATAGAAACACTTAAACAATACCTATTATTACATACCTAGTAACTAGAATTAAAGATGTAGGTATGTCGGTTGACAACAATAAATATAAAAAAGTCCAAACAAAAACAGAACAATTCAGTTCATTACATTAGGTAGTATCTAAGTATAAACAATGTTAAGTACCTAGGTACCACGCGAGCGAAGCCGCCGGCTGAAGCTAGTTGTAAATATTTTGAAGCTGTTAGGATATTTTATAAGTTATAACAAACGATCATCTTCCCCAACAAACGGAAGCTCATCATTATTCAGTTTTGAGCCATCTGTTGAACTTATAATATAAACAAACAAACATATACAGTCTTATTTTTACGACAATTTTATTTCCCTCTTCCTAAATATCACTCAATTTTTTATCGATAACCTTCCATACCTGAAAACGATAAACCTCGTTTCATTTCAATGGTTATTGAAGTGTTATTAACGTTATTTTTCCCTCTGCTCGGGACTTTATCGACTGAAATTCAAGTCCCGTCAAAATATTGGCGAAGAGCCAAGCCTTCCCTTGTTCAGTATAATAACATTAGCCTACAGCCTATTATTTCTGTAGATAGCAATACGTTTGATCGCAGTTTCATTTTGTTTCTATAAACATTTTATTAATAATTATTTAACAATTTTTTAATTATAACTTACATCTAGGTATGTACCTACATAGTTGTTTTGTTTGTTTATGAATGCCAACGATTCATCTAGAACTGTGGCAAGAAAGCTTTGATCCACCGCGCGAAGCGGCGAAGATCTCCCCTACGATTATTAGAGCATAACTTTCGAACCGTCGGCGTCGTCGTCTATCCAATCTGCATGGAATTTGGTAGGCTCATGAAGTGGGGTGTCATATGAAAGAGCTTTGTTCATTCATTCCAAAACAATCTTTATTAAAAATAATATGATACTAGGAATGAACTCTGTTTTCTACGACTACGACTACAAGTAGAAAACAGAGTTCAGATCACCAATCACAGGCAGCGCGCCCAAAAGGCTGGCGACGTTACCTCGTTGGATCGCTATACTGATCCTTTGTCCGAGGTTAAAAAAAAAGTAAGTTCTAGAAGGTTTACGTAGTATGCGATTTTCAAAGTTCTAGAAGGTATACGTAGGATGCGATTTTCAAAGTTCTAGAAGGTATACGTAGTATGCGATTTTCAAAGTTCTAGAAGGTATACGTAGGATGCGATTTTCAAAGTTCTAGAAGGTATACGTAGTATGCGATTTTCAAAGTTCTAGAAGGTATACGTAGTATGCGACTTTCAAAGTTCTAGAAGGTATACGTAGTATGCGACTTTCAAAGTTCTAGAAGGTATACGTAGGATGCGACTTTCAAAGTTCTAGAAGGTATACGTAGGATGCGATTTTCAAAGTTCTAGAAGGTATACGTAGGATGCGATTTTCAAAGTTCTAGAAGGTATACGTAGGATGCGATTTTCAAAGTTCTAGAAGGTATACGTAGGATGCGATTTTCAAAGTTCTAGAAGGTATACGTAGTATGCGATTTTCAAAGTTCTAGAAGGTATACGTAGTATGCGACTTTCAAAGTTCTAGAAGGTATACGTAGTATGCGACTTTCTAAGTTCTAGAAGGTATACGTAGGATGCGATTTTCAAAGTTCTAGAAGGTATACGTAGTATGCGACTTTCTAAGTTCTAGAAGGTATACGTAGGATGCGATTTTCAAAGTTCTAGAAGGTATACGTAGTATGCGACTTTCTAAGTTCTAGAAGGTATACGTAGTATGCGATTTTCAAAGTTCTAGAAGGTATACGTAGTATGCGACTTTCAAAGTTCTAGAAGGTATACGTAGGATGCGATTTTCTAAGTTCTAGAAGGTATACGTAGGATGCGATTTTCTAAGTTCTAGTAGGTATACATAGGATGCGATTTTCAAAGTGCGATAATCTTAATTATCTTAGTAGAGTAGAGTATCTTAATTGTGCCTCAGGATCATCGAAGCACCAGCTTTTACCAGACAACGCGCGATTTTATTTCGGAGTTAACCGCTAGTATTTATTTTAAAGAGCATCACTTGACCTTCATCATGGCGATGTTTGTTAACTGATTTATGGCTGTCGTTGCTTCAATTGCTTATTTTGAATAGGTATGGCATGCGGGCACTCTGATTTGATTAACGAGTTCCTCGAAGTGCTCGACTTCTTTAAACTAACAAGCTCAGTCTAAGCTATCTTCTCATCAAAATAAGGTAGGTTATTTAATGGTAAATAAATAAATATTCCAGACATATCACACACGGTCAACTGATCCCAAACTAGGCAAAGACTGAACTATGGGTACCAGAGACTGATATACATAATAGATACATTTTTAACACCCAGACACAGAACAAACATCTGTTTTAATCACACAAATGTTTGTCCAGTGCGGGGATCGAACCCGCGACCTATAGCGCAGAAGGCAGAGTTACTACCAACTGAGCTATGAGGCCAGTCAAAGAGGTGTTCGTTCATTTGGCCACGTGGTTCGATCTATGGATGGATCGATCTATTGGACCTTTTTTCAAATCGGTCAAATATTACGTATTTCATTATTTGACTTTATGAGTATTCGTACCAAGTTTCAGGTAAATCTCTCCATGCGTTAAGATTCTCCCATACAAACTTTGACATCTCATTACACCCTTTTAAGGGGTAGTTTTGAAAATATAAAAATACAGTTTTTCCTTATTTCTACCATTCATTATTTTTAGTTAGTTTCAAATCTGTAGGTTCAAGGAATACGATTTTTCATACAAACGTTTTAACCCCTTTTCACCCTCTTAGGAGTTGATATTTTGAAAATCCCATCTTAGTAGACGTGTTTGGAATATAACGCAGCTACTGTCCAAATTTCAGCTTTATAGCTTCGGCGGTTTGGGCTGTGCGTTGATCGTGGAATCAGTCCTTGTTCTTTTATATATACAGATATTATTATTATAACGTGAAAGTTTTTTTTTTTTTTTATACAACTGAGGTGGCAATCAAGCATACGGCCCATCTGTTGGTAAGCGGTTACCGTAGCCTATGAGCGCTTGCAATACCAGAGGCATCACGCACGCGTTGCCGACCCCGAACCCCCCTCCCCCTAAAGAGCTCTGGCAACCTTACTCACCGCAGGGACACAACACTATTTGAAACAAATAATGTTATTTGGCTGCGATCTTCTGTAAGGCGGAGGTACCTCCCCAGGCAGGCTGCTCCAATTTAGAACGAGAAAATCTCGCTATGCCCTACCTCCTCCATAAGTTTGTAAAGATGTGAGGATGCGAAGATGTTTGTAACTCTTTCACACCATTGAACCGATAGGAATGAAATTTGGCATGTATGTAGTTAATAACCTGGAATAATGTATTATCTACTTTTTATCCGAGTACCGCGCGAGCGAAACCGCGGCAGGAAGCTAGTTAAAAGCAAATACGTTAATGCAAATCTAAAAACCTGCCATCGGCTAGCATTTGATATTCAAATACCTAGGTATAATCAGTATGAGTGTCGGTAAACACACCTCATTATACATTCATTATGCTCATTAACACCGATCGTGATCGTCTTCGGATAATCATTAATTATTCGCGTTAATTATCTACTCACAAGAACCGATCGGCCGCTAATTGGCGTCTATGCATCCGAGGCTCGATCCGCCCATGGCAAGATTACTACAACCATCAAATCTGCCATGTTACATTACTGCTCGACATTGCAATATCAACTCTACGGCCTGTACAGAAAGGCGATGTTGCTGTTATAGGTAACTTGGTAGGTCGGCACAGGCGCGCGGGGGGGAGTGAGGCGGAGAGGGGCGCTCCCTTCGCCCCGCCCGCCCCGCGCCTCGTCCAATAACCGCGCGGCAGCCGAACGACCTTACCTTGTAAGAGCGTCCCTTTGGTTCTTTTATTTTCGTTCGAATAGCTTTGTTTGGTTTCGACCATGGTGTAGATTCTGTTGTTGCAGTATCCTATACTTACATAATTTGATAGTTTTTTAAATGTTGCCGTCACTTTCTTATAGATCGAAATGAGAAGGACGACTATGAATTCAGCGGATTTTTGTTAGTTTAGGAAATTGCATTAACAACAGAATCTACACAATTGTTGTCGGTGAGCGGCTAAAATACGATGGAACCTGTAATTGCCTAGTTAGTTAATTTGATAATTTTATTTTATATCTCAATCATTCCCATTTAGGACGTTGTTTTGGTAAGAAAGTACTATACGAAAGTATTCGATTAAAAAAATAGGCCATTAAATCAAACGTAAAATTAAGAAATTTGTACACCACTGTACAGTTTTTAGTAACGCTTTTTTTTGTATGATTGCCATGAAACCAATACGACTCGGATATAATCTAGCTAGACGAATCTTGAACACTTATCAGCATAAAAATGTCGATCATTGAAACTAATTAGATTCCATAAATAAAATTCCAAAAACGTTATTTTAAAATAATGTTCAGCGACGTCACTACAAAGTCACATCGCTTGGACTTCTTTCACTCACCCTTCGCCATTAAAACCAATAAGAAGCGAGGGTCTAAACGAAGGGCCCGAAATACGAAACGCCCTATGATCAAACACGCCCAAACAACTTTGTACTTTATCACCAAGGGGTTTGGCTTATTTTCGTAGAACGCCTTTGTCGAAATTAGAGGCTAAAGTCGGTAAAGTGAAAGGTTTGTGAATAAAATAATGTGGTGTACGTAATGGAACAAGGCCCCGTACATTCAGCTTTGCGATTATGTTTAGGCGGTGACGTAAGTTGACAGTCTCAAGGATTTAACGTTCAAATTCGGTTAAAATAGTGCAGACACAAGAAGCTAGGGTCTGACTTCGAATGTCGATTGTGTGTAGGTAAGTGCGTGACGCGTAGGTACTACGTGATTGCAATATGACCTATACATGACAGTTTACCACCACAACGTTCCCTCAACTTTGCGATTTCGTTAAGGCGTAGCCGTAAGTTGACAGTCGCAAAGTTTTATGGTTCAAATTCGTGTGAAACACCGCTGACATTTCATGGCAATTAATATTCAAATGCGGGCGTGTCAGCGCTGTTCTACACGTATTTGTCCCGTACCATCGATTAAGTTTAATAGGCATTGACGTATAAGTTGACAGTTTCAAAGATTTATGGTTTGAATTCGTGTAAATTCAGAAGCTGATGATTTTTTTTTATTACCTCTCACTGGGGACTACTTAGGTTGAACCTATATAATAGGGATTATTCATCATAATAGGGTATGGGCAGCAGCAAATGTTATGTACCTAGTCGTTTTGGAAATCTGTGGGATTATCAGGTTCAGCAGTGAACGTCCTGCGGCTGAAATGATCATAATGACTTAACTACTACTCTTTTATTGGAGTTTTGACTTTTAGGTAATAAAATTATTTGCTACTGTTCACACTTTTGATGTGCGATAATCAGTTACTTTTGATGTTAACTGGAACCTTCCTAGGTAGATACCTACTGTCTCCTCAATCTTACTAATTATGTTCAAGGTGAGCTGTGTGAATTTGATCCCTGCCTAAATTAGATGAGGCATTTAAAACATCTAGTACCGACCTAGGATTACTTGTTTCTTCCACGCTCTCCTACCAATAGTACCAACGTACTGGATTCAAATATTTGAGAGCCTAAATTATTAAATAGGTAATTATTTTGGCCTTTATAGTTAAGTTACGAAGCATGTCGGTTGCATTGCACGTTAAGCCTTTGTGATGCATGTGGTGTATGAATAAAGAGACTCTATGGGCTCAGCAATAGGGGCGAGTTTGTTTCACGGTTCGATGCCAGGGGAGATATCGCGACAGCTGGCCGGGCAGGTGCACTCGCAAACTCCGAAATAACGTTATCGTTTTGGCCCGCTTACTTTTATTCCCTCGTATCTTACAAGCAATTTCGCCTCGCTGCACGCCTCATGCACGCCACACACTTAAGTATACCTAGTTATAGCCAACATGAGACTCAAAACTGCCTACCCTCGTCCCCCGGCCAGTTTATTCCGTATTATTATCGCGAACAATCTGCAAAGGCTATGTGCAACCCTCCGCACGCTAGCCAGTCTCGCCTTGCCGGCCCCACTAAACACACGCTCATTCCAAATGAGAACGGTTAACTAACGGTCACCTTCTCTCCTTCCAGAGCAAAGTGGAGTACTACGTGAAATGGAAAGGGTGGAAGCCGAAGCACAACACGTGGGAACCGGAGGAGAACATTCTCGACCAGCGGCTCATTCAGAGCTTCGAGCGCGGGGAGGAGGTGCGGCGCGCGGGGCGCAAGCGCGAGCGCGAACACTCGCCCGTCGAGCGCGCGCGCAGCGGCTCCGAGGAGCGCCAGCCTCCGCCCGGCAAGCGCAAGGCGGAGGTCCTGTCCAAGGAGTCCGGGAAGATAGGCGTGACTATAACGATGAGCCCGCCCGGGAAAAGGCACGAATCGAACAAGGTGAACGGAGGTCGGACTCCAGCGCCGGCTCAACCGCCCCCAGCAGCATCTCCCCCAGGAGGCGCGGCGGCGCCCGCGTCGCCTGCAGCGGAAGCGGCAGCTCCGAGAACGACGGGTCCGAGACGCACGCCCCACTCGCCCGAGGAGGCCGATGCTCACATCCCTCAAGAGCGCGAGAGGCGCACAGATTCCCAACCGACGGCAACGGCGCCAGCGGAGCCGAAAGGCGCCCGACCACCTCCACCCCCCGCTGCACCTCAGCCCGAGGATGAAGAGGAGTGGAGCGAGGTGCCTCCAGCCGTTGCCCCTCCTCCCCCTCCACCGCGTCGCACTGCCGCGTACTGGCTGGCACGGGCGCCGGTCGCCGACCAGGTGTTCATCACCGACGTCACCGTCAACCTCCAGACCGTCACCATCAGGGAATGCCGCACTGAGAGAGGCTTTTTCAGATCTCGCGACGCAAGACCTCTCGATGTCACGTAAACAATCAGTGGTGTTTGGACAATGTACAATTTAGAAGTAGCTATTATTTATTTAGTTACTGAGACGTTAACCCGACGAAAAAGTAAATTTGCTAGGCCTAATGTAAGGTAGAGCTCAGTCAAGTGAATGAGGTTTAATGTACCATCGGCTTATAACTGGCGGGTAGCCAAGCATTTAAGCATTTGATGGCGGGAAAGGCCAGGCTTATGTGTAAGCTTTGCGAGCCTCTGAGTTAAGCTGGGGATATTCTGGTACTCACGCTAGGGGGATTAGGATGGAATAACGATTTGGAATAGATCAACAGACAACTACCTAGCTATAATAACAAGCCCCTGACATAATAATTAGCTTGGAATATTAAAAATGTAGGAACCTACCTACCTAAATCTAAGTGGATGTGAAGAGTGTAGATTAAAATTATGACGTTGTCTTGTTCCTGTCTACATTCCGATTAAAGGTTTTGTAGGTCCGAGCTTCGCTCATATTGATCCAGTGCCAGTAGATGTGAAGTAAAGTGATTGTGGCTTCAAATTCATAGACAAAATGATTGTCAATTGTTAAAATTATGATATTCTATATTTTATAATGTTGAATTTTGTAACGACTGGGTGCGAGTACCTTTACCTTTTGAAAGTACTTCTTCTATAAGTAGCTACTTAGATATCTATAATGCTACCTATGGTTATGTAACTGATGTAAGTAGGTATCGGTTGTATTATGAAGTATAAGGTTTTTGAGGGTACTTTCATATTTATGAAATAAAACGTGTGCCCTTTTGTAAATACATTGTCATGCAAACTTTATTTATTGATTAAGAATCTCTTCATTTAAGTAACTAGGTAACTAATTTGTTTTGAAATAGACAATGTATATACATATGTCTTGTAAAATTGTGATGAATAAAACGCTACCCATGTATAAAGCTTAATCAAGTAATATGATTATGATATCATGAATAAAGCCACATTATCATGAATAAGATTAACCCTGGAATAAAAATGTACCTACGTGGTGTAGATACATATATTTTATACCACTACATAAGTAGGATTATCCTGAAAGTATGTAAAAATAGTGGATTTGGATATTATTCCAAGGCACTAGGGTTAAACATATTAATGCTAGGGTGGCTGGTTTTTTAATTTACTTGCTAGGAACCTGATGAGAGAAGTAAGGATGGGGAGGTACAGTCAACATGAAAAGTACCTAGATGATAATCAAAGAAAGTTCCAATGAAACTGGCTAAACATTACTCTTTTAGGGGATAGTGATTGTGAATACCTTATTTATTAGCACTGAACTGAATTCAAAACTTTAATCAGCTCCTGAAATAGTCAGCTTCTAAATTCCGGAAAATTCTTTAACTTCTGATGTAGACTGTACTAAGATACATAGGTGCATTATTTTTGTCTTTTCAATTTTGTTATTTTGTTCTTGTTATTATTTGTGATAAACGGTAGGTATTGGTATTTGTGCATTAAATTATAAAACTATGTTACATTATAACAGTTCATCAGCAATAAAGTTAGGTTTTTCCTTACCTACCTAACTATTTAGCTACCCTACGGTGTATCCTTATCGATAGGTACCTAATAGTGATCTGCTAAGCTACAAGTTTTATATTTTTAAGTGTTGAGGTAGGTAGATATTTATTTCAGTACCTAGGTAAATAGGTAATTCAGGATTTTGATAATTCTAGCTCCGATTTAATCATTGTGTTATTAATTTAACCCTGACTTGGGAGCCGGCACAGATTGTGTTCCTTATTCTATTTAGTTCCTGTATTATTAACTAATTACTTATATAACTATACCTACCTATTAGGTTTCTAATGGATGTGTGAAGTCAATTTTATGTTGTATGAAAAAACGCATTTTGTTTGGTGAGAAGATTTTGTACATAAATTGTATATAACGAATAGCACCTGTTTTATAATGTGATAGTCACATTGTAGTCTGTAAATAAATGAGAATGAAAATACCATTGTTTTTCAATACTTCCAAAAACTAAACAGAACAAAATTGACCAAGTAGTACCACTGCATTTTGGAAGTTCAGAGTAGGTAAGTAAATAAAGATAGGTAGAGCTGTTAGAGTTATTGTCGGTAGTTTCTAAGACTGCTTAATGTCTGGCTTAGCTCTGCTTGCTATCTATGCTCTTGAAAATGTTTTCTATGAAAATAATACGGTAGTCTTCGAAGTAAGAAATTATGCTTCTTACCTACCTATAATACCTAGGTGTGTCTAGACACTAAATAGATAGATAGATAAATCATTTATTCGACACACACAAATACAGCACAGACAGAGATAAAAACAATCGGAAGAAACAACAGTAGGTTACAATCACTATAAACAAACAGCTTAGGCACTTAGTAGGTAGGTAGGCTAACAGTGAACTAAAAACAAAAAAAACATTAATAAACTACACATTAACAGAAAAGAAAAGCAGGCGCCTAACCCACCTATAAAGTGGGTGCCAACTGGTGATACCTACTTACGGCGAGAAATGTCTACGCTGCAGTGGCATGGGTCAAAAAGGTCCTATCTCAGCTTATTGCTGCTCCGCCAAGGCGTAGCAGCGCTGGTTTTCAGATAGGACTAAATAGACTTGTATGCACCGAGTACTTTTGTTTAAAGCTTGTACGAAAGCATGTGATAGGTGTAGCAAGAGGTAGATACACTGCTAGGCGCGTAGGCTGGCTCGCTTATCGAGTTACTGAGACTTGACCCGGTATATATACAAAAGTACTCTGCTGTGGACTTGACCACGTACGGAAGCCAAAAATTACTCTATGACGGAAGCGTAGCGGTTTGTATGCGTACAGCTTTGGAGCGTATCGGCTCTTTAATCTATGGTACAGTACAGGCGTAGTTCAGCCCACAGATCATACAACAATATATTCCAGATACAGAAGCCGAGCAAACGCTATCCCATAGTACGTAGTCACCAAATTCAACGTAGTGGACTTTGGAGCGTAGCGGCTCCATAATCTATGTTTTACTGTGACAGTGTCAAAGTTTTTGTTAGTGTCAAATGTCAATGTCAAAATATTTTTCTTTGTACTTATTTTTCTTTTTTTAAATTATAGCTTGAACAAACGTGTGGTCTCTCAGCGACAAACGACAAAGCCTTTATTAAAAAGAGACGTTTCATCAATATATGGAGCCTGGGCCAGCACTGTGTACACTACTCTAAAATATGGCTAAGCAATAAAGTAAACGTATTTATTTGGTTATTTTATTTAAATTGACTTCGTTCTAAGGTACATTAAGATTTTCTTCGACAAAGAGAGCAACACACAGCGCTAAAAAAAAAACGGATGGACGTGCGTGAAATGTCATTTTGACAACCTACATTTATCTGACAAAACAAAAACATCAGATCAAACAACATAACATGAAAAATATGTCAATGTCATGTCAAACGCCAATTATAAACCAACATGGCGGCCTTCAAATAGTGTTCACATAGTAAGAAACTTACCAGAAGAACTATTCTTGTACCATCGCATTTGTCTTCAAATTAATGAAATTGTATTTTTCTTGTAATCTCCTATTTCTTCCTAATTTTTCTATGTAGTGTACATGGACCAGGCCCAGAATGAAATGGCTCCTTTCGTAAACAGATGTTGTTCTCGGTCTACGTATAATTTATAATAAGCAAAGTAAATATTAATTTTAATAAATAAATATTAATAAATAAATAAATAAAAAACAGCCGCTAGAAAATGAAAGGAAAAGGAGCCGTTTCATCAATATATGGAGCCTGGGCCTGCACTGTGTACACTACTCTAAAATATGGCTAAGCAATAAAGTAAACGTATTTAATTGGTTATTTTATTTAAATTGACTTCGTTTTAAGGTACATTAAGATTTTCTTCGACAACGAGAGCAACAAACAGCACTACAAAATTATGGCGGATGGACGTGCGTGAAATGTCATTTTGATAACCTACATTTATCTATGTAATTTTTACAAGTAATTTTTAAAGTAGGTTTATTTAAGTAGGTAAGTTATTTCCAAGTTTAGTTTAATTGTCACGCCTCATCATCTTTTTTGCACGCCCAGGATGACTGGTAGAAAATGCTTTAGCATTAAGTTCTCCTTACACTAAGTTAAAGTGTGAAAGTATAAATAAATAAAGTTAATAAATACAACCTACATTTATCTGTTGACATGTTGTTGTTTAGCTTCGATGTTTTGTTTATGTACTGTGTTGTTTAACATCCATCCATCTAACCCATCCTTACACTCCACAAAGCGAAGTGTAATGTAAAATACTTAGTTGCGTTAGTTTAAGCTATTTTCTGAAATACCTACGTCTGATCGTACGTCATAAAAGAACTACAGAAGACCCGTAATTACAGAAGATTTAGCCGCGCAGTCACGATCACATAGTCCGTTCTCATAGTCAAAAACTTACCAGAAGAACTTTTCTTGTACCATCGCATTTGTCTTCAAATTAATGAAACTGTATTTTTCTTGTAATCTCCTTTTTTTTTCTATGTAGTCTACATGGACCAGGCCCAGAATGAAACGACTCCTTTATGCTTTGTTGTGTGTTGGTGTGCTTTGTGTTTGTTTGTGGTTTTTAATATGATGATTTTTGTGTTTGTGGACTTGTTTGCTGTTGTAAACTTTTAGGCAGCATTTAATTAAATAGCTTCTATGTAGACATAGCATTCGCTTAGACTAGAGCTAGAACGAAAAACCTTGCAAAGTTACTACCGGCCGCGGCCCGGTCGATGAAATCGTGCCTACCTATAATTTTTTTTGAGACGTCTGGAATCTCAGCATACAGAAAAAATGGAGTGGTCTAGAGAAAAAACAATGAAGTTGATTGAAATGTTGCAAATAAACTGTAACCTGTGGAACCTGTCGCTATGCGATACGCGTCGGGATAAGCAGAAACGTAGGGATGAGTTGCGGAACATCGCTGAGTATCTCGAAGTGTCTGTAGCTGATGCGACGAAGAAGATTCAACATCTTCGCACGCAGTACAACAGAGAGTGGGCTCGGGAGGCCAGAGCCAATGTTGAGAACCCAAACGAAAGTTACATTAGCAACTGGTACGCCTACGAATATGTGCACTTTCTAAAGGATTCTAGTAAACCGTACAGGATTTTACAGTCTGTAAGTTATTGATTCCAAACTTTGTAAGGCTTTTTGAAACCGGGAGCAACTGGTTATTAAAGACAGCTATATCAGAGGCTGTGGTGGTCCCGGCCGTAGGATAGGCCCCTCTAATCTACCTACATGTGAATGTCTTAAGAGGCGAATAAGGGAAAAAAAGGTAGGGGATGGGAAGCAGCATACTCAAAGATGACAATGATTATACCTATTACTCCATTTGTTCTGCCATAATAATGCAGAATACCTACATAGATTTCTTACCTTTGCAGAAAACATTTCCACAATTCAGATGCTTTGCAAGGCTAATAACACTACTACAACTACTATTTTCTAATTACAGGAAGTCAGCACTGATGCTTCTTTGAATTCTCAGTCAAACAACAACTTATGTGACTCCAAAAATCTGACACCACCATACAAAATATCAAGGACTGACTCAGCACACACAGTCATACCTGAGCCCTCCCCCTGCAAAACCAGAGATGACTTCTCAGTATTCGGAGAATATGTTGCAAATGAACTACGCTCACTAAAAGGGGAGAAGAACCAACTCATCGCAAAGAAGAAAATCCTAGACATCATATTTGATGTGAAAATGGGCACTTATGAACGCCAGGAATTGTGCACAGTGTTCTCAAACAGTCCACGGCATATATCAAGTAATATTCACAGTGATAAAGTGTTCACAACTCCGCTGACCACAGCTCAAATTGAACCACTGACAGCATCTCATTCAACTACAACATCAGGAATGAGTGAGATTATAATAAATGGTTCTTGCTCTTACTCTAACTTCAAAGTGGACACTCAATAGCAATGTCACCCACTTCCTGATGGGGAAGTGGATTAAAATGAATACACACACAGTAGAGTGTAGTGTATTAGTCATAGAATAAGCTCCTAGAAATATTTATAAGTACAGACAGACTCTCTACTTAACCAATCCCACAAGCAGAATGTTAGTAGTCAAGTCCTGAGTAGGCAAGTCCTATTTCAATAAAACATTATTCTTTGGCATTATACAGGTGAGTTTTTTTTCAGGGCCACTTAGGCGAAATCGGAAACCGTGAGAGTAATTGAAAAGTGATATTAGGAGTTACGGGCTCGATTTTGAAAACAATAAGATCAGCATTAAAAAAAGTTGAAATTTATTTAGTTTTTCAGAAAATTCAGGTTTTATAAATTTTATTTTTGCATTTTTGGCTTCTTTGTTTATTAATAAATAAATAAATGTATGATAACTATGTGTCTAAAGTTGTTGGAACATCTTAAAAATTACAAATTTATAAATTCAACAATATTTATTTATCGAAGGTTATTATTTAATAATTAATTGCTTTGCTTGCACATAGTCTGACCGAAATAATAAACCTTCTATAAATAAATATTGTCTAATTTATAAATATGCAGTTTTGAAGGTGTTCCAACAACTTTATGCACATTGTTATCATACATTTATTTATATAAATAAAATATAATGTGTTCTATGTTTCATAATAAATATTATCAAACATAGAACACAGAAATGCAAAAAAAAATATCAAAAAAATATTTTTTTTAGAAAAAAAAAATAAGGAAAATCTTATTTTTTTCAAAATCGAGCCCGTAACACCTATCACTTTTCACCATCACCATCACTTTTCGATTAGTCTCACAGTTTCCGATTTCGCCTAAGTGGCCCTGAAAAAAAACTCACCCTGTACTGTATAAATGCAAGTATTTGTTGTTATATATTTTTGTTGTGTAGATAATACTTTGTAATACAATGGGATGTTAGATGTTTTCTGCATTCACGAGAAGTACCATAAAGGCATACACTAGGTACAATTTAAGAAAAAATACCTGTGTATCTTTTGTAATTTACATTTATTGTATTATCTTTTAATTAAGGCTTAGTGCAATGTAAAAACAAAATAATGGTGTACATAACTTCTTGAGATACTGAAGCATTCAGTGTTTCCCATCAAAATAATATTGTGCATTTTTTTGTAATTTACTGCATTACCTATGTTTATGTATGTACTCTCGAAAGTATTATTAATCATAATTATGATCTCAAATCAGTTTTTTATATAATGTAGTTGTATTGTATTAATACTTATTTTCTGATTATTTATTAATAAACTGTAGATTACTTCTAGAACTGTAAGTTTTAAAATAAATTAAAAATATTGTTTAAAACTGTAATTTTTTTACTACAATAATCATTGTGCCTATAAAATAACTAACAAAAACCAGTTAAGTATTACAGTACCTATTGTTGATTCCGACATATGTGGTCATCCAGATAAACATAGTAGGTAAATTACTACCTATATAAACAAAATGTTAGCCATTACTGCCAGTGCTCAACGTGATTGTAGTTTGTGATTGGTGGTTGTGTTGCCTGATGATACAAATTGTAAGTATTTAAATTTGATGTTTTTAAATTCTTAATGGAATTTTCCCAGTTTAAATAGAGATATCATAGAAAGTGTCATATTTTGGTCATACAGAGGAAATAATCATAGAGTAATTTTGTATATACGAAATAATTGAAGGAAAGAATCTAGATAGACAACAACTTTAATCTTAAAGACAACCCCAATATTTTTAAAATCTTGTATAAGTACATAGGTCACTGGGATTACAACTTTTTAGATTTGGTAGAAACGGACGGGAGAAACTGCCAAAGATCACTAAGAAGGAATACATTAGTGGTTGGGGTCCAAGAACCCACCCAACCCAAGGAGCGAATACAACAATCTTCAAAATCGTATTAGCCTCTGCGTCTCGTGAACTTTAACCCCCGGTCCCTGAACTTTTAAAAATGTTTGACTTGACAAACAAATCAGCTGTATTCTGACAAATCTGACAGTTCCCTTATAGGCAATGTTGCCATAGAGTAACTTTATATTTGCAAACTTACTTGCAAAGAAGTACGAAGCCGACGTATTTTTTGTTTGTTTACAATTTCAAAAACGGTTGTTGTTTACAGGAAAATGCGGCTCTTTTTATTGTCTTTTTCCATAATCGTCATAACACACGCTGAAATTAGGAATCACAACGGCAGAAGTACCAGCAACGTTTTATTTTCCAAAGATTTTAAAAGATACCAGCCAAAATGGAGTGATTTGGACACAAGACCGCTGCCGCGCTGGTACGATGAGGCTAAAGTAGGAATATTTCTTCACTGGGGCGTCTATGCTGTGCCCAGCTTTGGCTCTGAATGGTTCTGGATTAACTGGAAGCGTGAGTATTATTTTTCTTACATTTCTGCCCTACAGATATTACCTACTTACCTACCTTGTGCTGAAATTATCGTTAAATAAAAAAATTAAACTATTGTTAATGCATATTATTTCAGTTGGCAGTAAGAAACATGTTAGCTTCATGAGGAAAAACTATCCACCTGGCTTCACCTACCAAGATTTTGCTCCAATGTTCACTGCTGAATTTTTTGATTCTGACAAATGGGCAAAGCTTTTCGCCAAGTCTGGGGCTAAGTAAGTGATATAATTAACTAGCTTCATAAAAAGCCATAAAAAGAAGCCTAATGCTATTCTTGGTAAAGAACTTTATATATTCCAACTTTAAACAAAATCGGTTGATCCGTTATGGCGTGATTGAACAACAAACATCTTCACAAACTTTCGCGTTTATAAATAGTAGGATAGGATAATATTGCAAATATTTTTCCAGTGATAATTTCACATACCTAGTTGATAAAATAATATTTTTTCCTGTAGGTAGGTACCTACATAGCTAAGTAGTAGGTATTCTAGGTATGTACTTATATAGTGTGTACCTACTACAGTATGATCGAAGGCTATTTGTTATAGCAGTCTCTAGGGAGGCCTATGGCTAGCATTGGATTTCCAAGCTGATGATTGAACTCTGAAGGGTATTTGGTTAGGTACCTACTCATTTTGGTGAACTTTTTCAGATACATTGTACTTACTAGCAAACATCATGAAGGCTTCACCCTATTCCCATCAAAGAAATCCTTCAGTTGGAACTCTGTAGATACTGGTCCGAAGCGGGATTTAGTGGGAGAATTAGCCTTTTCCGTACGACAGCATGGCTTGAAATTTGGAGTCTACCATTCCTTGTTTGAATGGTTCAATCCCATATATCTTGAGGATAAAAAGCACAATTTCACTTCAACACAAACATTTGTTGATACAAAACTATGGCCAGACTTAAAGCAGCTTATCCATGACTATGAGCCATCGGTGATATGGTCTGATGGTGACTGGGAAGCTTATGATAGCTATTGGAAGTCTCAGGAGTTTCTTGCTTGGCTGTACAATGACAGTCCGATCAAAGATGAAGTGGTTGTTAATGATAGATGGGGTATAGGCATTCCTGGAAAACATGGAGACTTCTTCAACTTTGCTGATAGATTTAATAATAGTGAGTACCTACCTTCTAACTTACCTACTTTCACATTAAAATGTTTGGCACACTTATTACAAACATATATATACCTATATATAATAGATATACACACAGAGTGTTAGCAAGTTGAAGTGGCAGTAGATGGGGAACATAGGTCAGACACCATGCACTGGAAAGCGCTGCGTAGAACAGCCCCCCACTAGATGTAAAGACGACCTACATTGTTGGGAGCAGGCCGCACAAAATCGGTTGCTCTGGAAATCTATGGGAAAGGTCTGTGTTCAGCAGTAGACATGCTATGGCTGAAATGGCATGGGATCAGTTGACCGTGTGTGATATGTCCGGAATATTTGTTCATTTATTATAATGATGATGATAATAATAATACGCATCTGACTAGGATTATATATCTGTTCGACATAATATTTCTTTTCTAATTTCAGGAACTCTTCAAAAACACAAATGGGAGAATGCATTCACAGTGGACTCAGAATCATGGGGCTACAGAAGGGACATGGATATCAGTGAAATTCTGAGTTCCTCACAACTTATTGATCAATTGGTCACCACAGTTAGTTGTGGAGGTAAATATGAATCATCATCATCATTTTAGCCGTAGGCTGTCCACAGCTGAACATAGGCCTCCCCAATGATTTTCAGAGTGATTTCGTATGGGGGGGGGGATTTACCCATATCAATCTGGGCACGCGCGTTGGCGAGTGCAGTTAAAGCTAGCGTTATTAAAATAGGGGACGATGCTGCCCATCTCCTAGCTTTTTGCCCAACATCCACAGGTAGGTAGATATGGAGGGGAGTACACCTAGATTAATCTATATCTAAAAACCTGTTTCAGGCAACGTGCTTATAAACGTGGGCCCAACAAAAGAAGGCACGATCTGCCCTATATTCCAGGAACGCCTGCTCTCCCTCGGCACATGGCTCACCATCAACGGCGAAGCCATTTACGGATCATCCCCTTGGACCAGCCAAAACGACACAATGAACGGAAAAGTTTGGTACACCTGTAAGAGGACAAAGTACAATGCTGTGAATCCAACAGCCAAACCTACATTGTCTGATAAAGTCACAGCAATCTACGCTATAGCGTTGGAGTGGCCGAGCGAAGGTGTCCTAGAAATAAAAGATATTGTTCCTTATCTTCACAGTGGCAATTATAAAGTAGAGCTGTTGGGCAATAAAGGATTCTTGGAGGTAAGTTGATCTGAATAGCTTTGGACTAAATTATTATCGTTTAGCACTTAAGGTAACAGTAAATCACTTAGAGAATGCGCAAACATACCAGTACCTATTACATAAGCAGTGTTGATAAGAACCCCATACATTTTTTTAAACTCAGTGATACGACTTGAATACACATACGTGTTCCGTAACTAGTATGGTTTAGGCTTACATATAACGGAATTAAGACTACCGAAAAAAGTTCTCTAATGACCTCAAAGAAAACATCCATTCATGAAAAGGGAAAAGTAAAAGTAAAAAGTATTCAGACTTATTTTTCCGTCAGCGCCCCATCGCATTTTGTGCATATTATCTATTTCTTTCAAACTTTCTCAAATCAGCTTAATTGGGTCTTGGTACCAGACTTATTAATCCTTTAAAAGTATCTACCTAACTTACTATGTAATTAAGATTAAAACAGATTAGACCCAAAAACAACAAAGGATTGCATAGTTTTTTTCATGATATATGTCGAATTTCCCCATGCCTACATGTACAAGTACATATATCAAGTATCATATATATTTTTTTATTACAGTGGTTCCTCAAAAATGGACTAGCACAGATTCAGCTACCAAACAAAGCAGCAGTGAAATCTACCATGGCTTGGACATTTAAATTCTCTCAAAAGTGAATAACAGTTTTTATCTTGAAACCTCATAATTGCCATAAAATAGAGAAATATCATTATAAATGTTATAGCCATAAAGTACAAGGAAAAATGACTTTTATTTCATGCCCAACTTAATCATTGAGAAGTGCCTTAAATAAAACCATAGGATAACGTCAAACAAATTATATTCAGACAAGTATAACTTAAATTAATATGGTAATGGACAAAGGTTTCCTATAACTACAATATACGTTTACTTGTGCTAGGAGTAAATGACTTAACTTTTAACTCATTAAGTATTAGTAACATTCTCAAACAATGCAGTGGCATAGTTAATTCCCTCACTCTATTTTCTCGGGATATAGGAGATAAAACAAAAACCGAGTTTAAACTTACAGCTATGCTTATACCCAAGTTTATAGAGTTCAGATTAACATGTCTATCGCACGAGAAAATCTCAAGCGAGATTCTAGGCGATACTCGCGTTCGTGTATATCAATAAACAAAAATACGACGATAATCGTGTGTGTCGATTACACGATTCTACTTTTCATCTCCTTTCGAGAATCGCGAGAAACTAACTTCGTCTAAACGAGGCTTTATGAATAGATTCCTGTGCGATAGATACTTAGAACAGCTTGGTTACTTTTAGTTTTATGAGCTCCACTTTGCAGAGCAAGATTGTGTGTTTTTTTTATTGTGAAGTCGACCCTTATATTTAATATTAAAAAATATAAGGGTCGACTGCACAATAAATCTAAACTTCATTTAAATTATTTTGGTCAAATTGAAACATTTACTGTATGAAAATGCAATCCTACTAATATTGTAAATGCGAAAGTTTGTGAGGATGTTTAGATGTTTGTTGTTCAATCAAGCCCAAACAACCGAACAGATTTGGATGATGGTACAGATAGTTTGGAATAGCTTAAAGGCTACTTTTTATATTCTTTTTACTTTTAGGATTTCTTGTGCCAGTAGGTCTAAAGATTATATTAATAAACTAGCTTGTTACATGGAAATTATCGATACAAATTAAATCTTATTCTAATAATATACAGAATAATTTTGTAAACAAGATATTTGTGTATTGTCATATTTCTGTAACACTTGGATTTTATAATGATACATACAATAAACATGATTTGAACTATGGCTAAACAGATTAATAGTTATACAGTTTTATTCAAAAATGCTACTCACCCGTATCCCTCGATCTAATCAATCATTTGGGTTAAAAATTAGATTGCATTATTTCTTATCAAAATATAAATTTACTGAACAAGCATTTTTTAACAATTACAAGCTATTCAAATTTACAATGAATATTATGAAAATATTTTATTTTTATTGTTTCTTTTTTAAATGCGAAGCACCTTTATTACAATATATTTGGAGCAATCTATGACACATTTAGGCACTGACTTTATACTAAAATATGAATAAACTGTATACGAGCATGAAGATATAACTGTTTGTTTATATGATGGTGAAATAAAAGATTTTTTTAAATAAGCTTTTACTTTTTGTACTATTCTAAATTATTAAAGTCTAGCTATAAAAGTCCTCCAAAAGAGAGACCTTACTTATTTTTTATGCAATAATGGAATGTTAGGTAAGTGTTATATTTTTTGGGTTCCGAAGGCGTATGGCGAAACCGTAATTCCCATTTTCCTTAAAGATTTTAATTTTATACAAAACGCTTCTTTGTAAGGAGTTCAAATGTTAACAACAAGCTCGTTTTAATTTTATTTTACTATTTTTTACTATTCATCTATGTGATAAAATCCGATATGAGGAAATCGGGTAGAAGAACCAAGGTTACCGACATAGATTTCAGAATAGGCAAGTTGAAGTGGCGAGCTAGGCATATAGCTCGCAGAACCGATAACCGTTTGCGAATAAAGGTTTCCGAATGGCGACCACAAACCAGGCGATGCTATGTCGGAAGGTCCCTCACTCGATGGACCGACGACATAGTGTAGGTTGCGATGTCGTCATGGCACTCTTCAGCAGTGGACTTACAAGCTGATGATGATGATTATTCTTGTGTCATTAGCTATAAAATATTGCAGGTGACACTTGATTGTTCCGACACCACATAAGTGCGGCATACGAGCAGAAATATGATGATGATGTCGGTAGAACTTTTTACATAATATTAGTCAAATTATTGCGTCTATACGTCCCATAAATGGCTTAATTTACCAGAAAGCTTATAAACCAGAAGTCTTGAAAAAAACAGTTTGAAGTTATCTTACCAAACAAGTTCTTCTCAATGGACCGTCTAGTGTCTAAGGCAGGTGTTCATTAACACATCAGCCGGCCAATGGACTAAGGTACATACAATGAAATTTAAAGTATGTTAAAGAATCGTTCAGCTATCACTTGGCTGGTTAATGTGTTGATGAGATTCATGGTGTAAATGGGTAATCCTAGAATTTATCTCAGCTACGATATACTCTGTAGCCTATCAACTCTCTGTTTCAAGCCTTCCAACAGAGGAAGGAAGGAAACGTTTTCATTGAAGAATCTCTCTAAGGCTTCCTCAGCGAGCATCGTTGCTAGGAACTGCTCGAGAGATATCGACCATGTGCCGTCGGCGGTAAGTTCCTTTTGCTTCAAAGGGGATGGTTTGGCGCTGGCTTGCTCGGTTTCGGTGGCATTACCGTTGGGGTCCAGCTAAAAATAAAAAGAGTATTTAGAAATAATAAAACAGGATAACAGCTAGCTAGATTTGGACTGGAATTCGTACAAATGTTTTAGAATAGTAATAATGGTTTACCTTCCCTGCAGCGGCCACGCAAAGACTGTCCATAGAGAGTTCTCGATCCAACTCCGGTCTGTGGTTCAGCTCGCCCAGTTGCAGGAGCACGGTCCCTGAAAATAATAAACAATAATGAAAGCTCAAAGGTGGTTTTAAGGCAATGCTGTAAATCCCTCTCCAGCTGCAGGAAGCGTATGGGGTTGGGGGGTAAGTGACTGGAGTAGATACTGCATTCACTCGCTCTGAGAGCGCGGTCTCGTTCTGTGCGAGGTAGTGTTGCAGCAATTGCAGAAGTTGGGAGAGCGGGGTAGATGGCTAGGGACTAGAGACTGCACTCACCCGCTCTGAGCACGGCCTCGTATAGCGCGAGGTTGTGTTGCAGCTACTGGTTCCCCCTCCAAGCAAACTACAGGGAGTTTGCTGGGGGGAGAGGGGACTAGTGACTAGATACAGTATTTACCCGCTCTAAGCACGGCCACATATAGCGCGAAGTTGTGTTGCAGCAGCTGCATGAAGTCATGAAGTGGGGAGAGGGGGGTAGAGACTGCACTCACCCGCTCTGAGCACGGCCTCGTATAGCGCGAGAGCAAACTGCAGGGAGTTTGCTGGGGGGAGGAGGGACTAGTGACTAGATACAGTATTCACCCGCTCTAAGTACGGCTGTTGTGTTGCAGCAGCTGCAGGAAGTCATGAAGTGGGGAGAGGGGGGAGAGACTGCACTCACCCGCTCTGAGCACGGCCTCGTATATATAGCGTGAGGTTGTGTTGCAGCTACTAGTTCCCCCTCCAAGCAAACTGCAGGGAGTTTGCTGGGAGGAGGAGGGACTAGTGACTAGATACAGTATTCACCCGCTCTAAGCAAGGCCACATATAGCGCGAAGTTATGTAGCAGCAGCTGCATGAAGTCATGAAGTGGGGAGAGGTGGGTAGAGACTGCACTCACCCGCTCTGAGCACGTATAGCGCGAGAGCAAACTGCAGGGAGTTTGCTGGGGGGAGGGGGGACTAGTGACTAGATACAGTATTCACCCGCTCTAAGCACGGCTGTTGTGTTGCAGCAGCTGCATGAAGTCATGAAGTGGGGAGAGGGGTGTAGGGGGGTAGAGACTGCACTCACCCGCTCTGAGCACGGCCTCGTACAGCGCGAGGTTGTGCTGCGTGAGCGCGTGCAGCGCCGCCAGCAGCTGCAGGAAGTGCGCGCGGGGGAGGGGCGGCGCGGCGGGCGGCGGGGGCGGCGCCGAGCCCGGCGTCGAGGGCAGCGAGGTGGGCAGCCCGGCGAGCGCGCATGCGCGGACACTGTCCGCTGAGTAACCGTCGCCGCTCGAGCCTGCAACGATAAGTTACACGCTAAAGCAATGCTCAAACGTGTCATCTGAAATTTATTTTAAAACGATCCTTATACCTAAATGACAGGCACCAAGCCGTGTTTGTTGCCTGATTCTTCGACGTTTCAAAGTGATCCTAGTGATTTTATTGAAATTAATGCCTTTTGACTTGACTTGACTGAATAAAGTCAATTATGAGTATGTCTTCGCACTCGAATGCCAAACTCAAAATTGACTCCGACGGGATTTGAACCGGCAACCTTTTCCTAGATACGGAGATGCTCTAACCAACTAATCTACGGAGACACTTCCTTCCTGTCGGATCGAATATCTTTAAGACATCCAAACGGCTCAAAGCGCGCGCGACTTTCATCAGTAGATTTAAATTTTTAATCATAATAAATTATATGATACATCGCACAACTGAACATAGTTTGAACTGATTTGACCCCAAAACAGCAGATTTATGCATTGTTATTTCAATGAAAAAAAGTCGAATTTCCAAACGTAAGAAAACCAGAAATAGATAACTTTTTTAAATCACCTTATTTATTAAACAAAAAAAGGTGTATTGGAGTAGGAACCGTTTTGGCTTTCAAAAAACCTCATCACAGCGTGCGACGCGCGGAGTGCAGCTTACCAACTATATATTAAAAAGCCTATTAATTATTTTGAAATGGGCCAGAAACATCGTCCTTTAGTAAGTTACGTAAGGCCTTTACCTTATTAGAAAAAATTAAAAATTACCTGATTGACTAGTAGTACTATCGCATGACTTATCCATGGGGTTGGCGTCACACACTTCGCTAATGGAACGTTGCATCGCCGGTACAAGCGGTTCTGGCGTTTCTGGCTTTTCCTCAATACTGTAATATGATAAAAAGATATTATAGGCTCAAGACTTTTATCCCCAAGTAAAGTATAAATAAGTATAAATCTCCAGGCAATCAGATCATTGAAGATGTCTAAGGGGGGTAGTCAGAGGCACGAACAAACATTTTGGTATATGCCCACATTTTGAAGTAGTGAGTATTCCATATGTGACAGTTTGCAAGCCCATCACCGCTTATAAGTATAGGTACCTACTTGTTTCGTCATGATGTTTTCGTTCAACATTTTAGTGTTAATGCGCACAAAAAAAATCTAACAGAAAAATTCATTGGTGCACTACCGAGTTCGAACCCACGACCTTCGGATTGAAAGTCAGGGAACTTCCCATACACAGCTTTTCCAAATAATTTATTAGATTTTTATATATTTATTTTACCTCGCATTAATTTAACCACTTATTACACAATTTATTTTGACCAAAAGTTTAGGGTCTGTTAAACATAGCTATTTCACTAAATAGCTTGGTATTTCACCTGTTAAGTATTTGTAGGTAGGTACCTAATTTGTAGTAAGTTTTTGTTAAGTGGAGGTGTTATTTGGGTAACAAAAATTCAAAAAAATATATTCTCTTTGGTACGAATCGTAGAACGTGTTTTATTAAGAGCAACATAGAATTATGCCCTCGAGATAAGACTTATAATCACCTGTCAAAGAACGTAATAGCATCTGTAGCTAATTCTTCGCCGGTATCAGTGAAATGCGTCGGCCGTAAGTCAGCGGATGTCAATAGCGGCGGTGCGTGTGCGCAGTATAACGCGCGCAGCCTGCGCTGGGCGTCTGCCCTTGCGCTCAATCCGAGCGCTATGCTCAGCCCGCGGGCGCTTACGAAGCCATCTTCGTCATTGTCCATTAGCTGTTGTAATAATGTCGAAAATTTAGACACGATATAGGAAGGCGGCCCCTGACAAATGATGTAAGTAAATAAGTGATCTCTATGCCAAATCTCATCAAAAACGGTTCAGCTGTTTAGTCGTGAAAAGGTAAATGTCATAATGATGTAAGTGATCTCTATACCAAATCTCATCAAAATCGGTTCAGCTGTTTAGTCGTGAAAGGGTCGTACACACACAGTTAGAGTGACTAAATACTTAGCAATTTCTGTATTTTACCAAGGATAATATATGTAGTAGAAAGGGTATTGTCTTTGATTTTACTATAGAGCTTCTAACAGCTCATAGAAATGAAACTTAAATTATAAGTAAATAGAGATAATTTTACCTTGAACATCCTAGCAGTGATTGCTTCAGCATAATCGCCCTTCGCCCAAGGAGATAAGGCGGTGAATAAGGTCCTAAATTGCATGTAGTCGATCCGATACGCTTCGTACGGTGCTTCTAACCTCTCGCAAGGCACACGCTTCGCCCAAAGTAACTCTTCACGGATTATGCTTAGAAGTTCCTGTAAATTTGATATTTTTATACGAAAATTAATTTTATTTTCGATATTAATAACCTATAAACATATTTATATATATATATATAAAATATTATTTAGCTTTAGTTTAAAGTTATTATAAAAATATGTATTTTTCAATTTGGTGGTTTGTATTAAACTATTTAGGTATTTATGTTCCTCTAAGGACGTGCATAGAATATCTAAAATGTAATGTCAATGAACTCGCAAATCAACGCATCAGCATCAATATTTTTAGAATCATGGTGTAAATGCACTATTTCAGTTTTCAGGAGTAGTCTGATTACAAAATACCACCATACAACGTAATAGTTATTTAAAATGAATAATAGACAAAACAAAATCACAAGAAAGTTAATGTACATCCGAAATCTGTTGGTCCTGACTTTAATTTAAAGTTTAAAAAGGCACACAGTAAAACTATTATTTTGTTAATTTTATTTTACCTGTAATTCGGTTGGATCCAACAAGCGATCCTGCTGCAAAGCTCTCAGAGTATTCCGTTCTAAGCTATCTTCCAACTGACGCACGACTCTCAGTCTATGCTTCAGTCGCAGATGCTCTATATGCTCGCTGGTCACGCGAGTGCCGTATGTGCAGTACGACTTGTATACAAGCTCTTGGACTTTTATCGTCTGAAAAAAAAAAACATTTTCAAGCCTCTACAGAGTGATTCATAATATGTATGCCCGAAAGAGTCTTATTCTATCAAGAAAAAGAAAGAAAATTAGGGAAAACAAAGAAAATTCTTCATATTTTTTCCGAGGTTTTTGTTTAGCCCGTATTTTTTTTTGTATCAGCTGTTATTGGTCTTTTTATCATCGTGAAAGTAGATAGGAATAAATTTGTTTAAGTTGCCTGCTTCAGATTTGTATATGAGAGCTTTTTAGAAGGCGATAGAACGAGAATGGTGGTAGTAAAATGCTTGTAAAATTTCTTACTCTTTCAGCGGTCCTGGCTTCAGTGGATAACGCCATTGCTTCCTCATTGAAGATCCCTTCTAAGTACTCGTTGAGCACCTGCATCGCTTGTCCGTCTTCTATGCACTTCAGTAGTTTATCGCGGTTTATGTCTAAAATTGTAAGTGTAACCTGAAACAGAAGAAAACTTTTACTGGTGAGCGAAGCGAATCACCGCTCATGGCATTTCGTTTAAAGAGTTATCAACACAAACTAGTGCAGATGGGCTTACATTCGGTGAGAGTTTAAACGACTTCAAATTGTAAAAATTAACGACGAGCGAAGCGAACAAAACTTTTTCGCTTTGTATTTTGGGAGCGAAGCTAGTACTCAACAAAGTCATTCAGATTATGTTCCCATGTGCTCGCGAACACCGCTTGTCCGTCTATGTTGACTTAATATCTCTATCCATTGTTTAATAGTACTCCTTGACTCAGTATTTAATTGTATAGAAAGGTTGAAATAGTGATAATCCTAGAAATGGCAAGAATTCCAACAGATACGAACCTGGAATATGACTTTAGCGCCGTCATAGAAGAAGCAATCCATGACATTGACAGCACATTCGTACGGCATCACGCTGATGAATAGCGTGAGGAACCATGACAGGGAGATCATCTTCATCATGCCCAGCTCGTCCAGCTTCGCGTGCAGCTCGGGCAGATGTGCTTCGGTTAGCTCTTCTAATACGCCTTGGTCCACCTGTAATTAATAGTAATATTAAATACTTTAGACGTATACCGGCCGCAATATTCCGGCCAATTCAGTAGTTTTTACAGTAGTAGTTAACTACTACTACTGACGTAGTATTTAACAGAGTTTGTTCATGTGTTCATATTGGAGGAATGACCACAAAAGCTGAGGGGAAATTTAAAAATAAAACAGCACTCAACTTTATACTCACACTGACAGCAGTCGCTTATTGATGATGATGACATAAAAACAGTGCCAATGTGTTTTCTAGTAATCAGGAAGTAGTGCCTCGCATATCGTAGCTAGCAGCCAGAAGGCCTGTTCTCCGATTATAAGACTAAACACCTAGATTCATAGTCGTAATTTGCGTGACACTTACCAAAGCACCAACGACCCTTGTGTTGTAGTAATCAGGAAGTAGCGTCTTGCATATCGTAGCTAGCAGCCAGAAGGCCTGTTCTCCGATTATAAGACTAAACACCTAGATTCATAGTCGTAATTTGCATGACACTTACCAAAGCACCAACGACCCTTGTGTTGTAGTAATCAGGAAGTAGCGTCTTGCATATCGTAGCTAGCAGCCAGAAGGCCTGTTCTCCGATTATAAGACTAAACACCTAGATTCATAGTCGTAATTTGCGTGACACTTACCAAAGCACCAACGACCCTTGTGTTGTAGTAATCAGGAAGTAGCGTCTTGCATATCGTAGCTAGCAGCCAGAAGGCCTGTTCTCCGATTATAAGACTAAACACCTAGATTCATAGTCGTAATTTGCATGACACTTACCAAAGCACCAACGACCCTTGTGTTGTAGTAATCAGGTAGTAGCGTCTCGCATATGGTGGCTAGCAGCCAAAAGGCCTGTTCCTCGGGGCAGTAGATAAGTAGTACTGACGCCACTATGTTCATCGCTTGGCAGTACCCAATTGTGGGGTTTTTTAACGCGTAAGCGCATAGTACCCGACGCAGGGCGGAGATACCTGAAACAAAAGTTTTGAGTACCCAAAGGATCACGCCCATACCTGGTACCTTAAAGTATCACGTGTTAAAACAAAAATGCGACTAAATATACTCTGTTTAACTTTAACACCAATGTTCAAAAGTTGCTTTAATACACGGGAAACAAGTTCTTCTTTATTGACCCGAGGTCTTGTTTCTTTGAAAAATACTCATTGTTTATGGTATATGATCCGAGAATTTTGTGATTTAATTTGATTTCCTTGATTTAATTGAGGTGTAACCGGGCCCGTGCCGACTACAAAGAAGTTACAAGTTCTGTACTCGTAATTTAAACTAAGTACCCACATTCTGTTGCATATATTCGTTTGTGATGTCAATAATTGATATTTTAATGTTTCGCGTTTGTAATAAGAATCATAATTTTGGAATTATTTTAATCATAATGTTAGTATTATATACATTTCAATGCTCACTGCAATGAATTAATAAAACTGTAAATTTAGAATAATTATGTTTCTCAGTAAGTGATTTTCAATTGTAAATCTTATGAGAAATAAAGAATCTTAAACCGTAACAATTCCGGAAGCCGTATGATTATTAAAATAATTTGGGGCAATCAAAAAATACTTTTTTTCTACATGTGTACAAGTTTTATAGTGTTTTTAAAATGGAGTAAGAGTCAATAAATTCATAGGTGCAAGTTGCACAGCCGACTTGAGAACCTCCTTCTTTTTGAAGTCGGTTAAAAAAGGTAGATGTGCATGACTGAATTGTACATACCAACATCGTTCTGGAATGCTCTATGTTCGGGCAGCGAGCGATGCAGGTCCCTCTCGATCTCGTCATTGGCAGGATTCTTTGAGGACAGCGCTTCATTCACCAACCGTTCATACAGTCCTGTAAAAACAATTTTATAGAACAAGCTTACGCCCGCGGCTTTGCTCGCGCGGTACCTTGATAAAAAGTAGCATATAGATATGCTATTCTAGGTATAATGGCTGTGGTGGCCCCGGCTGAAGAATAGGCCCCTCCATATCTACCTATCCGTGGATGTCGTAACAGGCGACTAAGGGGGAAAAGCTAGGGGATGGGCAGCAGCGTCCCTCATTTTAACAACGATAGCTCTAACTGCGCTCGCCAACCCGCATGCCCAGCGTGGTGAGTATGGGCAAATCCCCCCACATGATAAGGAGTTTGCTCTGTCAGTGGGGGAGGCCATGTTCAGCAGTGGACGTCGAACGGCTGAAATGATGATTCTAGGTAAAGAACTCAATGTATTGATCATGATTGTACAACAATCATCTAAACATCCTCACAGCGATACCTACAGCTACTAAAGTATCGCCTAATAATGTTAGCCTTTTTTCGTCATCATCATCATAATCAGCCTGAAGTCATAGGCTCCCCAAAAGGCCTATGACTTTTACAGGCAGGAAAAAGAGCGAAAAAGAGTTGTTTTAGACCGGAACTACACATTACTGTGGCCGTGGTGGCTCCGGCTGAAGAATAGGCCCCTCCATATCTACCTATCCGCAGATGTCGTAAGAGGCGACTAAGGGAAAAAAGATAGGGGATGGGCAGCAGCGTCCCTCATTTTAACAACGATAGCTCTAACTGCGCTCGCCAACCCGCGTGCCTAGTGAGTATGGGCAAATCCCCACATGATAAGGAATTGGCTCTGTCTGTGGGGGAGGCCATGTTCAGCAGTGGACGTCGTACGGCTGAAATTATGATGAAGAAACATTACTGTACTTCACGGAAGGACTCTGCACAATGTGTTCTCCTGCTCTCACAGTACTTATCTACAAGTAACCAAGAAATAACCAGTGACGCACCTTTGTTCTGTACCTTCTGCAGACTGGATCCTGAGAACACACTCCACAGCTCGCCGCGGAGTGCCTCCGGTATGCCGTTCACGACCAGCTCGCTTCCTTCTGTTGTTTGGTACATGCTGACGCCTCGGCCCACTTCGGCCATATGGTCTTCCCATTGTTTCTCCTGGAAGGTGAAGAATTGACTTGAGTGCGAAATTACAGGCAGACTTAGCAACACATGTCTACCGAGGCCGTTCAAACGGCGACATGTAATTCAACACATTTCAAAATTATCCTTACGTTTACTGAATAAAGTTAATTTTGAGTTTGACATTTGAGAGCGTACGATAAAGCTCAACGATATCGCAAGCCCAAATGTCAAACTAAAAACCGTATATTCAATAGACATAAGGATCATTTTGGATACAATTGACGACCTCGTTAGCGTAGCAAGCGAGTGCCGTCTCAGCCGGATTCGATTCTGGGTGTTGTGGTACCATGGTACTCGTAGGCTCGTATTCAGAGACACGACTCAAGCATAGATTTAATCACAGATCAGCTGAACTCTATTTAAGTATTGAATCTCTTCTCAAACATAACTTTTATTCAAGAACGGTACTTAAACTACTCTCCGCTGAATCGAGTTTCAAATCTGTACTCAAATGTTCTCGTTTACATTTTGATTTATTTATAATTTTGTCATTTGATTAATGTCTAATCAAATCTAAACTCAAGCACCGATTTCGTCTGATTGACGTTTCAGAATAAGCATTTACTCAGGTGAACTGTGATCATTGAATCTATACATAAGTAGTGTTCAAGAATTAGAATCTCGACTCAAATCGAGATTTAAGTACAGATCAATGCTTGAGTCTTGTCTCTGAATACGAGCCGTAGTTACTGATACTCACGACACAGGGAATCCTAGTGTGGGGTTAGGACTATGTATGTGACTATTGGGCATTATTTATAAACTCATTACAACGCGGGCCGCATCCTTGGTTGTACTGCGACGGTATTGGGCATAGGTTACCGCTAGCTTTGTGTATAGTTGAAAGGGAGTTACCTACCTTCTTCTGCTGTATCTGCTTGATAGGAGAGGTTTGGTGCATCCGAAACAGCGTCATCAGCGGCGGCTGCGGCGACCACGGCTCTACGTCATCCGGCGCCACGCTCGCCGCTCGCTCCCTGCAAGAGTCACTGTGTTCACGCAATTAGAAGCAAGACAAACTGAACCTTATTACTATGAGTCCCAGGGGCGAGCAGCATGCGGTTACAATGAGGTGATTAGATGAAGGCTGCAAAGCTGGAAAGATACTCTCGTTAGTAGATCTGAAACATGAGTTCAAAATAACAGTTATTCACAAATGAACCTTAATTGTTGTTTATTATAAGCTATATTCCTATGATTGTCAAAAATGCATTGAAGAACCACTTGGTAGAATCATAAACTACCATCCTAAATAGAAGTCCATCTACGTTCCAAGAAGTTACCGAAAATGACCAAGCTTTATAATTCACTAGCTGGTGCCCGCGACTTCGTCTGGAGGATTAGTATTATATTTACTTGACTTGACACTTATTGTCATATTTTGGACAATTCACACAATATCTTTATAAATTGTAGCCTATGTGTTATTATGATGTATAAGCTATATTATTGTGAAGTTTCATTAAAATCAATTCAGTAGTTTTTACGTGAAACATCCATCCATTAGTAGGACTAGCATCCGCCCACGGCTTCGCTCGCGAGGTAACCGGAAATAATTGCCTATTTGCTATTCCAGGCTATTTAGTGTATGTACTGCACTGTACATGCCAAATCTAAGCTAAGTTTTAGTGGTGGCGCTATTGAGGAGCAAACGTCTTTAGTAACTTTAGAATTTATAATATTAGTAGGGAGTAGGATAGTAGGAAGTAGGATAATAGATAGTGGAGTAAGCTTCTTTTTCGGTTTACTAATACATATTACGAAAGCCCGGAAGAAAGTAAACGAATAGAATGAGATTCCATTATATCCCAAAAAAAAAACCTATTCAGACGGGATTTGAACCCGCGACCCTCACGCATCTTAGTTAGAGCATTCTCCTAGATACGGGATCCCGGGATACGGTTCAAATACCGCCTGAATAGGACATTTTTTGGATATTATACGAGTAAAATCTTAGTATTTACCAATGTGTGGGTTGTGACTCAAAATACATAACCATTTATTACCCTCAAGCTACACAGAAGGTTCACTTACTTCGGCAACTTCGCAAGGAGTTCGGATATCTTGTGCACCAAAAAGTCCCGGTCTGCGATATTCCCAAAGAGGAAGCTAGTGTGGTGAGCAGTAGTTATAAGTATGCTGCCAGTGTCGTTGCTACTGCCGGTGCCCCCTGCCGCGGCCCTCTCGACTTGGTGAACGTTTCGGAGTGGTATGGTAAGGCGGACTAGATTTCGGACCTGTAAGAGGAATAGTGTGAAAATTTACTGACATAAACACCAACATCACTAAATTATGTTATAAAATAAATTAGAGATATAAACAAAACAGTCACATACATAGTCCTGACCCAACAGTCACCACTAGTCTTCCTTATGTCGTGCGTCAGAAACTATAAGTACCACAACAACCAGACCAGGAGCAAACATTTGCAGATCATGCATAAATTGTCCCACCGCGGGGATCGAACCCGCACCTCTGCGTCTCAGCCCGTAACTCGCCGCGCCCGTAACGCGCCACTGAGATCGTTCGGAGTTGAATCAGACTAATCCCGAAAACTGAAAAAGCATTCAGGCCACGCAATTTAATTCAGGAACATATCTACATACATTATCAATTTTATTTTATTGTATTCTGTTGTTTTAAATTGGAAGTAATATTTAAACTATTTTAATCACTATATTTACAGTTCAATTATTGTATATTCATTTAGTAAATGATAATGCGATAAAAACAAGTGCTGATAATTAGGTAGGTACTAATTGGATCAATAATTTAGGATGACGTCAGGGAAGCGAGATAATACAGACGCGCTATCACACTATGTGTTTGTAGCAATTTCAACCTTAATAATGTAGAGATAAGATTAACAGGAGGCTCTTTGTGTAGAGTCCATCCGGGAAAGTACTGACTACAAGTCTACTGCCAATCACAAATGCTTGACTGTGGTCGGTTTGAAGGTTGAGATAGGCGGTGATTACAGCCACATGAGACTTACCTCTTAAGAAGCCTCTGGTTATTGCAAGCGTCTTTATGCTAAGATAACCACCTACCTACCAACAGGCGGGTCGTACGCTTGATTGCCACTTAATAAAAAAAAACGAGTCTAGATCTCTCGATACAAGTACTTAGTTTTTGCATAGTGCATTTACAAAGAAAAATTGCGTTTTTTTTTTAGAATTAACTTTATTGCCAATTTGGTGTAGAATAAGGCCTAGGGTAGGCCGGTGTAGTAGTAGAAGGGGGGTGTTTTCGGGATAGCATATATATTTTGAATCATCTTGTATAATGTTTCTACTATTTTCCAAAGTTTTTATGTCCATTTTCTAAGATATAGAAAGTTAGATAACTAGCTGATATAACTCACTCGCCCGACAGTTATAATAGGCTAACATTACTATGTTTAGCAACAATGTGACTCAATTGTTTTGATGATAACAATCACCTTATCTATAAATAAATATTTATCGTTTATTAGATTATTTTCACAACTGAGCATCCCATATCAGATAATATTTGGATAAGATCCTACTAATATAGTTTGTGAGGATGTTGGTATGTTTGGATGTTTGTGGTTCAAGCAAGCCGTAACGGCTCAACCTCACGAACATTACGGACTCGGGCCTGTGTAGACAAACTAAAGCCACGCCCACATAGCCCAGAGGATTAGCAAGTTGAAGTGGTAGTGGGTGGGGCACAAAGCTAGGATAACCGAGAATAGAGATAGAGAGAGAGAGAGAGAGAGAGAAAGGTCGAAATCGCAGTGTAGGTCGGCCCCCCACTAGATGGAATACGACCTGGAAACCGTTGGTTGCAGGCCACACCAGATGGGAAGGGAACGAACTTGATTGCCAATTGGGTATAGAATAAACCGCTTTAATAATAGTAGGTATACATTTATGAATCACCTTGTATAACAAAGACAATGGAGTCTTACGATGAATCATCTATTTAGGGAATGAAATAATATATCTTGTTCGTACTTACTCGACTATCAAAACAAATAAAGTTCTGTGACAAGTACAATCTCCCCCAGTTATGCCTCTTATTGTACGGAGTCCATAATGTGCATTCTTCGGTTCCGTCAAGCTTCTCGTTTTGTGGCAATCTGAATCTTAGTGTGTAGAGATTAGATTGCTTTCTTGCGTCTAGATCCCTCTTCAGGAATGATGGTTTCTTTGGTACATTTTTGCTCAGTTTTGTTAGTAGGTCCTTGTCGATGTTGAAGCTTCCTGATTTGTCGTCAATCAACCTGAAATATTGATGTTTTATTTTATCCACAGGACAGAATAACATTATTTTGTTTATAATTATAATAATGTGTCATAGAATAGAATAACATTATTATGTTTTTAGAATAATGTTTTTGCATTGAAATTACTTTTATTTAGCATGAAATCGCGTCTGGTCATTATCATCATCATCAGCCGAGTCCGTAATGTTCGTTAGTTACTTGTCAGCGGTTAGTGGTGAAAAGTGAACAGCTTACCGTTATTGTATGATGTCACGTAAAGCACCCTTACAAAAGTTTCATCGACATCGGTTGAGCTGTTACGGCGTCATTGAACCATAAACTGGCCTCATAGCTCAGTTGGTAGTAACTCTGCCTTCTGCGCTAGAGGTCGCGGGTTCGATTCCCGCACTGGACAAACATTTGTGACTAACACAGATGTTTGTTCTGTGTCTGGGTATTAAATATATATCTATTATGTATATCAGTCTCAGGTACCCATAGTACAGGCTATGCCTAGTTTGGGATCAGTTGACTGTGTGTGATAATGTCCGGAATAAAAAAATAAAAAAAAAACATCAAAACATCCTCACAAACTTTCGCATTTATAATATTATTAGGTTGTTACGACATGCGCTCTTTCGCTCCTTTCACACTGTCCTACGCGATATTTTTTGTGGTCTATCATGACGATACTATAATATCAAATGAAAATGCTTTTAAGGTACTAAGTAAGAGTAAGTATTAAACTCACTGTTTCATGGCTATATTCGCTAGCTGCTGCATCAAAGCGAAAGTCTCATTCTTCTTCAAGAACATCGTGAAATAATGTTCCCCATCCCGAGTAGTCACCTTTATAGAGTCTGGGAACAGCAAGCTGTTGGTTTTGGCGAGCTCAGTGACGTCAGCCCATCGAATCTTGATAGCTGTTTTCTTCCCAAATATGTAGGAGTAGAAGCACATGTAGTGGACAGATAGGTACATCCAACCTTGCCGAGGGATTTTGCCTTTCCAGTAACTAAAATAGGAAAATGAAATGAATTTTCTATAGTTATTTGCATTAAACTCATACATGGACAAGGAAAAGATTGACTGTGTGAAAGTGGATATGGTGAACAAAGGAAAGAGTGCTGAGATGATGACTGATAGACGGAAATGAAGGAGAATACTGTTGTGCCGACCCCACATGATGTGGGATAAGGACAGGAAGATGATGATGATGGAAACATTGTTAAGCTTAACAAACAGCTCTTAAATTTTATAATATGATCGTACCTACAAGAATAGTAGCACACCAACTTCTCATCTTTGGGTAGCCCATCAAACCTTTGATGGAATTCATAGTCAACACTTTTGTATGTGACTGTATCTTCATCTGAAAAATAGTATCAGTATAAGCCCTTGAGATATGCAGAGAGGAGTTTGTTTAATGGTGATAAATAAAGACGGTTAAGTGCGAGAACTCGCGCCCTGAGGCTTCCGTACCATTGTTCGTAGGTTCGAATCCCGGTCGTGCACTAATGGATTTATAAAAATTAATAAAAATTCTAGGTGTAGGAATTGACAAACTTATATTTGCGGTCGCTCACGTAGTCATTGTATTATATTGACCGCAAATATAACTTTGTTGCCTAAAAAACTTCGAAATTCCTCAATTTCAGACTTTTCCCTTTACTTGTGTTACAAAAGCTCCTAGCATTCCAAATTTCAGAATTGTGAGGTAACTGGAAGTACCCTAGAAGTTTTGATTTTAGCCATTTCCATACAAAAATTATACATTCATTTTAATGCATTAAGCTAGAGCTTTGATTTTTATAGGGCACCATAAGCCCATAGACCTTAATAGGTGGCCTTTAGCCGTTTCTGAGAAAAAGGGTCTTGACAGACGGACATACAGACAGACGGACAACAAAGTGATCCTATAAGGGTTACGTTTTTCCAAATGAGGTACGGAACCCTGAAAATGGGCAAATAAACACTGATATTGACCTTATTTTTACAATGTAGATAGAATAATGTTAATTATTACTTTACAAAAACAACATAGAAGACATAGAACGACTAATCTTCCATACAATTTAGGCTCCTCGCCATCCAAAGGTTGTATGGAAGATTGCTTTCTTAGCGATAAAACCGCCCATTGTACATTATTATTATTATTAGCCGTATTTCCCTATTGTGTAATTTTGTTGTATTTTTTTTTTCTATTTAGGGCCTATCCATTGCTGGTTAAAGGCCTCCTCCATCTCGTGCCATCCTCCTCTGTCTCTTGCCCTTTATGTCCATATTTTTCCAGCCACTGATTCAATGTCGTCTCTCCAGCGGCGGACTGGCCCCATTGTACATAGGTATACCTAATATAAATCTTTTAAGTCTATAATACCAAAAAGGCTTAATAAGTTGTAGTCTATTTGATAATCAAATATCAATGTGTTTTAATGATTTACCTTCAGTGAAACTCTCCTGCTCAGTTGCAATCACAGAATTAATCTTACAACATACAAACTCAGTGACTTCTTCCTCAGTATCGAAAGAATGTAGTGTTGGGCACACATAGTCCAATAACCACTGCCAGTCTCGACGTATCTCCTGTTCTGTTAATGCATTTGCTATAACTGTGAACAAAGCAAATTTACATGTTATCAAAGTCAATAACAAAGCTAGAACATGCTCTTATTAAATACTAGAGGTTGCCTACAGATTCGTTCACGCACAATTTTAATTTCAAAAAAATTCAATTCGTTCATGCTCATAACTACATAAAAATCTAAATCGGTTCAGCAGTTTAGTCTTGAACAGATAATAAACATACAAAGAAATGAAAAAGAAGCATTTATAATATTCCTGTACTGAAACAGCAAAAATAAAAAAAACCTCTAAGGAACTTCCAATAACCTGACAATTCTGGTATTCTGACCCTAAAATCGGATGGTGAAGTTTGTTAGAAAAACTGGCTGATTTTCCAACCCCTGTATTAGTACAGAAGCCACACGGCACAAGCTCTACTCACACTTAACCATCTATATAGCATATACACCTTAGTAATGTTGACACTGGTTAGTGTAAATCACTAATGAAGAATCAATAATCAAAAATAAAGCAAATACAGCTACCGCTATCTAAATAGTTATTGCTTTTGACCATTAGAACTGTAAACAAATGAATGAAGTTGATGACCTCAGTGGTGTAGGTGAGTGCCCAAGTGAGACACAATTGGGTTCGATTCCTGCTGCAGGACAAATTCCATTTGTGTATAATATTTGTATGACCTGCTAATATTAGTAGGTACCAGGTCTGGGTGTTGTGGTACCATGGTAATCATAGATTCTGATACCCAAAACACATGGAATCCTAGTGTGGGGTCAGGCCTATGTATGTAACTGTTGGGTGTTATTTAAGTATGTATTAGGATATACCACAAAGAGACTGATCAACAAATTGTATCAATGAACATGCACTAATGCTAAATTATTATACTAACAAAGTAAACACATCAACTGTACACAGATACTTAGAGATGTATTGTTATTTGATATGATATGCCTACATATTGTATTGTAGTATTTAACCAGACGTGATCTAAACTTTAGTATACAGACCAATGACAAAAACTAGTGAATTGGAATCCAAACTTACCATAATATATTTCAGAGTTAGGAGTTTGGTGTAGTATCCTGAACGGGGCTGGTTTTGTATCACGAACACTATCTAACGTACCCACAAGAAGCGAAGAGAAACCTTTCGATTTACCATGCCCTTTCCTTCTCTGCAGGACGAAATACAGCGTTGTTTCATCGCAATCCCTGCAAATTCAGATTTAACGTTAGAAACAAGCACAGTAGCTACGTAATAAACTAAAGAATAATACATTACCACAACGCAGTTTTGATGAAAACTTCTTGCGGTTTCACCCACATCGTTTTATTCACAAACACAATGTATGTATACACTAGAAGATGAATATCATGTTAAAAAAAATATATTCGTTGACTAACAGGAGCATTACAATCGGAAAATAGTCAATAGAGAAGAATAATTTGAAATCGCTGTCGTAGTACACCGAATCACCAAAATCCAAAATTACTCTATGCCAAAATCCTCTTTCTTTCCCAACACAGACTAGGAATTGTTTCCCAAAAACAAAACGGATGGATGGTTGATTGATTTGGTTTCCTTGTATTTTTACATTGTTGTAACTGTCAAATCATCGGTATGTCATTTTATTTGACGTTGATTAGTTCGTTCAAAACTTTGGACTTGGAGCTAAGCGAGCGGCTCCTTATGTAGGTATGTTCAATCAAACCTTTTTATTGTACAAAAATTAAAAGTGAGAGCTCTACCAAAGGAGTTCTATGACGCACTGCGTACTTTTCATCATTTAACTTGACTTGCAGTAAGAATTTTAAGTCGAGTAATAGGTACTCCTCGCAAATCCTTCTTACTATCTACCGTATTTTACAGTCTTTGCTACTATCCAGTAGGTAATAAACTTCCTAAAAATATTAGGTACTCATATTCAAAGTTAGATAGGATGATGTTTGGATCACAGGTTTTATTTTATGTTAGTGTTTTAAATCACGCCGCCGCCGATGAAACTTAGAATAGAATTCTCTTACTAGAATAGCATTTAGGTTACTTTTTATGTTGATACCACGCGAGCGAAGTCGCGGGCGTAAGCTATTAATTTATAATTATTTCTTCCGTGTAACAAATATTGAAAAAGCCGATTACCTCCATGCATTTGTACGTTAGCATCCTATAATGGACTGTGATTTGATTAATGATTACCTCTAGTCACAAGGCCACTGGATGCTAACTTTTAGCATAGACGAATTAAACACAAATTGTGTTTAATTCGTCTATGCTTTTATTCAAAGAATAAGGAGATACCAGCTTCACTCACTTTATTATTCATCCCGCAGATACATATTTCTTTGTTACCGTGTGCGTAATAAATGAATGTATGGATCTAAATGAATTTCGCGCTATGAAGCGCGTATCAAAATCTATTCTACGAAATATTATACCCGAGTATCACTTTAAAATTTATTTATTTTGGTCTAAATAAATAGGTTGCGCTGCTGGTTATTCCATGTCACGTTTCGTGAAGTATTGCAATTTGAATCCTATTTTAACTAAATAAAGGTAAGTCATATGTATCTCACATACCCACTATTTTTTATGAGTGGATGGAGAAGAAGCATATTAATTATATCGGATAAGGTATTTGTGCTACTTAATGATGTCCTTCTTTTTCAGCAAACTTCCTTTGAGTTTCAGCCCAGCTTCTCTTGTTTTCTTCCGAATTCGCTAGATTATGTATGATAGAAAACGCGTAAAAAGCGGTTACCCAACCCAAAGGATAATACATCCAAATCCAGTTTTTCTTCATGTAGTAAAATATAGGAAATTGGGCTATCTTAGCAGAAAACGTGTAGGGAAACTTCATGTGTCGTCCAGATTTTCTAAAAGAAAGTAGGTAGTTATGTTATTTAAAGATTTTTTCAAGCACCTAAGTACCTAGGTACGTAAAGTAGTTAAGTATGCTAGTTAGCTTAACGGTGCTTAAGTGCGGGAGTCGGCACCATATAAAGTCTTACTCAGCCCTCGCTGATTTGATGTAAACATACATAAGAGTTAGGACGACAATCTGCGAAATGTAGATGGCAAAAACTGGATAAGAAGAGCGAAGACCGGGCTCAGTAGCGCGTCATGGGAGAGGCCTACGTTTCCAGCAGTGGACTTAGTATAGGTTGATGACTCAAAATAACTGTAGGTATTCTGAGGTTGATGATGATGATGCAAAAGAAAATCATCAGACATACCCTGCTATGAATCCCGCTTGTCGCATGGATTGTTCTATTCTTTCATAAAAACGACTAAGTACGCTTGGTGTAACCATTTTAAATTTGATATCACCAATTCCGAAACCCGATTTTTTTTAAAGCAACCACCGATGTACCATCGAACACAGAACAATTCAATTTAATTTCTTAGTTTTGGCTACAACACAGAGCAAACGTACATACGCAATTAAGTGACGGAAAAGACTATAACTTTATAATACACTACGGTGACGGAGACATCAGTGACATTTTCAATCTCTATGTTTTCAATAAGAGAAGGTCCGTAGCGGCTCTTCAATCTAAGGAAAGGCTCACAGGGAAAAGGATTTAATTAATTTTAATTTTGAGATGAATTCATACGTAGTATCCACTATAGTCTGTCTGTGATGATGATGAATTCATTCATTAGTCCCAGCGACCGAGACACAGATTAGTACTATGTATTATAACGAGACGGTAACACACCACACCCGAGTCTTCTTTCTCCTATATGGGAGATAGGTAGGGGCCTCGTTATTAACTTTGCCCCGGCTTCAACTCCAGAGGCTATAACCCCTGGGTATGTGGGTTTCGCCGGATGGCGGTGCTGCCCGGCGAGTCTTAAATTAATTAAAAATCTAATTTGTACATAGCACATAATATCTAAGTATATATTATTAATATGAATTTTTTTTTTTTTTTTTTTTTTTTTTTTTTTTTTTTTTTTTTTTTTTATTTTTTTTTTTTTTTTTTTTTTATATATATTTTTTTTTTTTTTTTTTTTTTTTTTAACATATATAGAATAGACCTTACAATTAATCAATTAAACTAAAATATATATTACAACTCAACTAAATATGTGCTATATGTACACTTAACCTAGGCTGCTGGATTTCAGCTGGTTGGGGGCCTCAGTTATAGTTTCAGCTGTCTATATCTGAGACCCCCAGGAGGTCGCGGGGGAGGGGTCTCCAGGGTCTGTTGTGGTCTGGTGGTCTAGTGTGCAGGGGAGCTAGGTTATTGAGATGGGGGTGCGGACCATTGTCAGCCCGGTCGAACATGCGACGGGCCGTCTTGGCCACGAAGTCGGCTAGGGTTTCAGTTTTCGTGTCGCGGGCTATGACGTCGTTCCGGACGTACCTGCCCGCTCCAGTGCACGTCCGGAGCGACATGTTCTGCTGCCTTTGAAGGCTCTCCTTATTGGTGGTTGACACGAGAGCCTACCAGGCAGGGGCGGCATATGTGAGCCGGGATCGGATGTAGGTTTTGTAGACGCGTATTTTGGTCCTCAGCGGTAACCTAGACATCAAGACAGGTCGGAGTTGCGCCCGGGCAGATCTGGCCTGCTGAACAGCGCGATCTACCTGGGGTTTCATACTCAACGACTTGTCGATGTCTATGCCGAGGTACCTAACGTGAGACTTGGCCCACTCTACATCCTGTCCGCGGAGTTGGAGGGGGGGGGGGAGTGCTTGCCGGCGAGTGACAAGTAGCGCCGCTGTCTTTCCGACATTGACTGCAATGCGCCACTTGTCAAGCCAGTTGGGTAGGATGTTGAGGAGTCGCTGCATACGACTCGCTGCGATGGTTGGGGATGTGGAGGAGGATAGGAAAGCGCTGTCGTCAGCGAAAAGCGCTAGAACGACATCCCGCTCTCCGGGGATAAGATGCCCCTCCAGAGTGGGGATGTCGTTCGTGTAGAGCGCGTATAACGCCGGTGAGAGGCAGCTTCCCTGTGGAACTCCGGCAACGGCGGGTCTAAGTACTGAGGCTGAGTTTTCCACAGAGACGAAGAACCTCCGCTGGCTGAGGAAAGAAGCCAGCACTTGTATAAGTGCCGGCGACATACCTACCTGGATTAATTTGAACAGCAGCCCTAGGTGCCAGACGCGGTCGAACGCTTTCTCTATATCTAGAAAGACCGCGGCTGTGCAGCGTCCTCTGTTGTGTTCCTCGGCAAGCAAGTGGAGCACCCGTGTCAACTGCAAGGTGGTGCTGTGCTGGCCTCGGAACCCGAATTGCTCCGGCCTTGGTTCTAAAGCGGGGTATAAGCGGCGTAGGAGCAGGCGTTCGAATAGCTTAGCCATTGTCGGCAGGAGGGTGATCGGCCTGTAGCTCGCCGGAAAGCGACGGTCTTTTCCCGGTTTGGGTAGGACGATCACCCTCCCGGTCTTCCAACTTACTGGGAAATGGCTGGTCCTGAGGATGCCGTTGAACAGCCGCGTAAGTGCGGCCACTCCTCGGCGGGGTAGATTACGGAGGGCCATGTTGGGGATCTCATCACAGCCCGGCGCCTTCCGCCCTGGCAGGCGGAGGACGGCCTTCCGGACCTCGGCTGGGGAGATGAACTGATCTCCGTCGAGGGACGGAATTGGCTGTGCTAGGAATTCCCTTACTGTATCCTCGACGAGTTTGTGGTGGGAACGTACTTCCTCGGAGACATCTATGGGAACTGGGTGTGGGGTGAATTGCTCCTCTAAATGAGACGCGAGTATCTCAGCGCGGTCTGCTGGAGCAAAACGACGCACCCCGTTGGCGTCTAACAGTGGGTAAGAGGGGATGGGCGTACGCATAAGTGCTTGGTTAAGCGCGTGTAGGTTGGTGTCGTGGTCGGCTGCCCGGTCGATGATGGCATCCCAGGTTTCCCCACGCCAAGCCCGTACTGCCTCCGAGACTTCGGCGGTTACCTTGAGCAGGTCTGCTTTTAAGCGTGGGCACCGTGAACGCGCCCATTCGCGTCTCATTCGCCTTTTCCTCGTCAACTCCCGCTTGATGTTCGGCGGGAGCTCTTTCCGAGCGTGCGAGCGGCGCGTGGCTATCTGAGAGGAGGCCTGTTCCTTGGCCGCCTGGATTGTCTCTGTTAGTTTGGCGGCTTCTACGAGACGGTAACACGATGCGTTAGCATCAGAATCTCAAAAGTTATTCAAAATGGTCTGTGGTTAGCATCCTATTGGTCTCACGAAACTATCTTTTTATTTTTGAACGAAATACCTTTCGTAATGTCAAAGTTGTCGAACTGACATTTTTCAGAATTCGTTCGGTGTTCCGTTCCATTCCCGTCCCTGCCTCCACCTTCCTTCTCTGTCTTTCTCTCTTATTTTCCTCGCTAATCGCTTACCTATCCCTTTCCTTTTTATCAAAGTTGGTGGGTTGGGTGGCTGTACTGCTGTAGGTAGAATCAAATCAAGTAGAATGATACTGTATTGTATGTAGTACCGATCCAAGGAACATATGTACCGATCAGTGGTACCGATACGATATTGCTGGATTCAGATTTCAGCTAAATTTATTGAAAAATCTAATTGTTCCGTTCTACAGTAATTAATTCCACTGAAATGTGCGATAACGAGCGAGAAGAGGCAGCTAATTTGGTATGTGTGACCTCCCTCCTGCATTGGTTCATTAAATTATGTGAGAACTAATTGACTAAAATCTATTTGTAATGGACAATTTCAGAAAGAAGAGTTCGAATGGGTGCTGCGGGAGGAAGTTCACGCTATTTTACATCAATTACATTCAGTTCTAGTTGTGAGTAATTCTTTTTAGACCATAAAATGAATGATAGTGGGATTTTTGAGTTGCAGACTTGAAAGATGTAGTGCTTTGTTTCAGGAATGTGCTCACAGGTTTCCAGTGCCATTGTATGGTAATGAGGGCCAGAAACAGGACAAGTTCATCCTGACATCACAGCCAGAGCAGCTGAAATGTATTGTTACTCTCACCGGAGACAGCATCACTCATTCTGTAAGTTCCCACACTTCACACTAGTCAGAATCTATCCTAATAATTTATATCCTACTAATAATATAAGTGTGTAAGTTTGTGAGTGTGCATGTTTGTTACCACTCAGATCTGTTACAGCTCATCAGATTTTCATGAAATTTGTTAAGCATGTAGATACTTTAGGTTCTAGGATAGGACATAGAGTACTTCAATCTTGATACTACACAAGCGAAGCTGTGGGTAGCTTTCTAAGAAATCACATTAAAGTTCTATCAAATCGTATAAAAAAAAAAGTGAGTTAGACCTTTTTATCCCATGCCACTGCAGCATGGGCATGTTGGCACTACTTAGCACCGGTCATAGCTAGGTAATGTTGGTTAGGTGCCCTTATATGAATTATGTACCTGCTTACCTAACTACTTACCTACCTGCTAAAGTATGTATTCTTGTGTTTTGCTGTTCATGAACTATTGTTTGATTCACTTGCTTGCTACCTGCCAGTGCTGTATAAGTGATATGTGTCAAACAATTAATTTATCGATCCATCATTATTCACAGGATATAAGTTTCAAAGTGCTCCGGCAAATGCACACAATATGCCGTACATCGATCAACCAGGATGGACCTTGGAAGCTGCAGCAGATACAGGATGCAGCTAATCACTTGCAGCAGGCTATTGGATACATTGACAATGTCGACAAAAACTATGTGTTTAAGTAAGTTTTTTATTGACATTATTTTCAATCCAACTGAGTAGAAGTTGGCACCATGGTTTTTACACTCACTTGTGAGCATGATCAACGTTTTTTGTGTATGGGATCTGTAACAGTGCCTCTAGGGGACCATTACTGTCACTCATTTTGTCCATACAGAAACATGTGTAACATGCTTGTTTCCACGCACAAGTGAGACTGAAAACTGTTGTACCAACTCCCACTCACCCCCTGTACATTTTTATTACATTTTAATAATACTTCCTTCATGAGTATAGCATATGGTTTGGCCGTATCTATGCAAATGTTAGCCATTTCGATATGCAAAGGATTGTCTAGGTAGGGGTTAAAATTACCTATAAAGCATATTGCTAACTTATGAGCTATTACCCTAGGTATTTATAAACAAGACAGTATCTATCAGGACAGCTGGTAATATTAGATACAGTCATTAGATACTGTCCTGTGTACAATACCTATTTAGCATAAGAATATGTTTGGATCATATTGCCTTAGCCTACATCTAAACAAGGTCATCCATCACTGAGCTAACCTTGTGCCTTATCTCAAGTTATTTTGATTAAAGCAAATATTGAGAGCTAAATGAAGACAAGTAGTTCTTCCGATTTAACAATACCGATCTGGAACATTGACTCGTTAGGTAAAATATTGCAAAAATATATATATCTCGACCATAATAAAAAATTCTAAAACCCTTCTTCAGGAATTGGGTGAAAATTATTTGAGACCCAACTATAATTATTGCGTAGCGGCCTATTATTCTGTAGCTAAAACGTTGTCACCATTAGTCACCAACTAACTACAATTATTGCTACTTACTTTCATCTTATTAGATACAGCTGTTTTAGTTATCGAGTAAAAAACAAACATCGCAACCTTTTGCATTTATTGATTGAGTCATCATTTCAGCCGTACGACGTTCACTGCTGAACATGGCCTCCCCCACAGACAGAGCATATTCCCTATCATGTGGGGGGGTTTTGCCCATACTCACCACGCTGGGCATGCGGGTTGGCGAGCGCAGTTAGAGCTATCGTTGTTAAAATGAGGGACGCTGCTGCCCATCCCCTAGCTTTTTTCCCTTAGTCGCCTCTTACGACATCCACGGATAGAGATATGGAGGGGCCTATTCTTTAGCCGGGGCCACCACGGCCTTCACGGCATTGATTGAGTAAGTGAAGCAAACTGATCTCCGAGATTAGTTAGTAAGTCGAATCGGCAATGCAATAATTGTCTTTGTTCCTACAATAAAGTTTCAAATTATTTCCATGATCTGCAAATATTTGTTCCAGTTTGGTTGTTGTGGTACCATGGTGCCTACTCATAGTTTCTAATACCAAAGGGAATCGTGTGGGATCAGGGAATATGTATGTAACTGTTGGGGGTTTAAATGGTGTATCCGAGTTTATATAAAATGTATCTTCTTCCGCAAACCGCACCTTCGAGATGACGAAATCTCCATCTTTCTTAACCAGGGTTAGGAAGGATTTGACTGTAAACCTATCCACAGGTCGTCTGAAGAGGTGCTGCACATAATCCAATGCCTCATTGGATCTCTGCAGAGGGCGCGCACAGCCTTAGTTCTACCTAAGAAAAAAGCAATTGATGAGCTTATGAAAAGTAGAAATATGGTAAGTTTAACTCAATATGAACTGTGTGCCATGAAATCGGCTGGCACGATTGTACTCGTATCAGAACACCAACGTATCATGTCGACATAAGTGGCGCAGCGGGCGGGTGCCCGACTGAGACGCAAGGGGGTTCGATTCCCGCTGCGGGACAAATGTTTTCATGATCTGCAAATATTTTTTCCGGGTCAACGCCCAGAGCGTTGTGGTAGTTCGGTAGGTACTCGTAGTTTCGGATACCCAGGGAACAGGGAATTCCAGTTTGGGGTCAGGACTGTGTACGTGATGTGACTGATGGGCATCCTACTAATATTATAAATGCGAAAGTTTGTGAGGATGTTTGTTATTCAATCACGACGTAACGGCTCAACCGATTTCCATGAAACTTGGAATACATATAAAGAGTTCTTTACCTGTAATAGCATGGCTAATTTTTATGTAGGTACCACGCGAGCGAGCCGCGTGCCCAAGCTAGTTATTTATAAAAAACAAACATACATGGAAAGATAAATGAAATCTTCAAAAATACTTATATTATTTTTGTCATTTTCAGAAAGCCTTAACGCCGAATCTACCCGAAGACCTAGCAATATCGTTCTACATCCAATCCCACAAGCTGATATTCGTTGCATATCAGCTGAGTTCGGTCCATGGCACGATGAGAATTGATTCCTGCCAAGCGGATTGCGCCGTGCCTTGGCTGAGCGATGTTCTGTTCATGCTGACTGCCGCTCTACATATGTGTCAACAGCTTAAAGATAAGGTGAGTTATTCATCTGTAAAAATGATAGAGGTTGTTATTGTTGTTTAAAGGAACATAAGTGTTGTCATTGAAGCAATGCATGACTCCACTTCAAACGTTTTTACATCATCTTGTAATCACAGTAGGGTATTGCAATAATATTGTATTGCAGACTGCAGTTCGACAGGCTCCTATAATCAATCCAGAAAAAATAATCTTGAAACTTTGCACTACAGGCTGTTCTGGGATATGTATAGCAGAGATATACATACATATAATACTATACTGTATAGTAAGCAAAATATACTATGTACTCGTGCATAAATATGCTTTTTTGGGTTTAACTGAGTTCAACCTTTTTTAATCAGCTGTTTCAGGTATAAATCTTGAAGTTATACTATATTTGTATGTTTATAAAGGTTGATTTTTGAAGTCGGAGTACCGAAAAAAATATAAAAGCGGCTACATAAAGATCAACGCTTTTCTTATATTGCTCATGCAGGTCATTCGATTTTCATTAACGTGTCTAACAAAGCATATCTGCTTCACCTATCGGGCGGAGATTTTTATTTTCTTATCTCCGATATTTGGTACATGACACGTGTAGTGTTCAGCAAATTCTGATAAAACTTGATAATTGTTGCTGTATTACTTGTGATAACTTTTTCACTGATAGATGATTAGATAATTGTTGCTAGATTACTTTTGATATATTTAGTGTTCCGTACAAGTTATGGATTTATCAAAAACGGAACACTTACGCCCGAATACTGAAACGTCACTTACCGATTTGAGATGGTCGAGTATGGGCAAATAAATATAAATATAAATATTCCGGACATATCACACACGGTCAACTGATCCCAAACTAGGCATAGCCTGTACTATGGGTATCAGAGACTGATATACATAATAGATATATATTTAACACCCAAACACAGAACAAACATCTGTATTCATCACACAAATGTTTGTCCTGTGCGGGAATCGAACCCGCGACCTCTAGCGCAGAAGGCAGAGTTACTATCAACTGAGCTATGAGGCCAGTCAAATCCCCGCAAATGATTGTTTGGGTGCAGGCCGTACAAGGCCGGTCGCGCTGGAAATCTATGGGGGAGGCCTGTGTCCAGCTGTGGACTTCTACCAGTCTGATAATGATGATGATGATGACAGCAACACTGCGTATTCTTTCAAGGTTTATTAAATCTCAATTCTCCTTTCAGCTCTGCGTGTTCTCACAGTACAAAGATTTCACAGTTGGATCAAGATCAGCGTCCATGATTCTGAACTGAACGTCGAGTGTTGTCTAGTTAGCCTCAGTTAAGGCGTAATCCTGATGTAGCCTTGTGGAATTAATTGTTTATAATTTATCCATAACTGAATAGCATGCCCGACATAAAATAAAGGCCCGAGTCCGTATTGTTCGTGAGGTCACAGTGAGACGTGAAAAGAGATTAGCTTGACGGTTTTTGTAGGGACGCTTTTCGTGACACCATACAAAAACAGTAAGTTTATCGCTTTTCACTTCGAATATTAGGACTCGGGCCTCAGGACTGAGTCCGTTTAATCGCATTTCAATTATCGCGAACGTAATTACGTCGAGAATGTGTATAAAATACTAAAAGTTCTAAACGTTCGCGATCTTGAAGTCGCACTCAGTCCGATAAGGACCAGCCAGGCTATTGTGTAAGCAAAATGGTAATGAAGATCGCAATTATAAGGATGATTTTATCAATTTTAGCTACATCTAAAGTTTTTCAAACATGAAAAGGTAGAAGTTAAGGTCTTAAAGTTTTCCATTGTCAAGTTTGGAACTAAGAAATGTTGCTAAGATTGTTAAAATTACCCTCAAAGTAACGATCTTCATTGCCATTACGCTTACACAATTGCACCACAGTTCTGCGAGTTTTGTCCATGCGACATCTATGTGGAGTCGAGGGGTAACTGTATATGCGTTAGAGATTTGTATTTGTAACCCAAAATCTTCAACTATCTCAATGTTTTATAAACGTTTTAATTTCTGTAGAGCCATTTGCCGTTTATGCATGCTCAAAAAAAATGTCGCTTTTGACAGTCAGAAAAAGAATTTACACACTAGCAGTGCTAGCGCCCTCTAGTTAAAAATAACCTTCGGTAATTTCTCTTTATATCAAGCCTGAATCACACTGCCTTACCTTTAAAAGACCTCTATAGACTTTCACGCAATGCGTGACGGTTGGCGAACCTATTTAGGTTTTTTTGTATAAAACCATTAAACTGGCCGTGCCACAGATAACAAGACTACTTAACAACTAATTTCCAAGACTACATTATATTCTAGTTATAGTTATCGTCCATTGTTGATATTCTTGTTGAAAATGTTGTAATATACTGTATAATAATATTTAAAAATAATATTATGGTTATTAGTTATGGTAACCTTAGTAAGTATACTGATTTAAGGTATTTTTCACTACTATAGATACCTAATTCACGAGCAGGGGCGGTTTAAATTTTCTTATACTTTGTGAAATGGTGTTTAATAGTGAAAATTACCTTAATTATAATAATAATATACCTATGCAAGAAAAAAAAATGATGCAATGATGGTGAACCTTTCGATTAGAAATAATGAGTTTTAAGTTTACCTTTGAGGTAACGCGGAACCCTTGTTATAGAAACTAATGTTTACAAATGCATTCAGAATGAAAAAAAAATGTTGATGGGCCAACATGCTCACAGCTCAAACTACTAATAGGTAATGTAACTGCCGAGCAAAACATTCTAATGCAAAACACCACAGACAATTTATCTGCGCATAATACTATAATTTCTGTAACAACAAATCCAGTGTCATCAATTGATCATACTACATTATTCGTATTTACTTTATCTAAATTGCTACATAAACGAACTATGTATCGAATTAAATTGTAACGTAAACCACACGTAATATTTATGTAGTAAGTAAGTGCACAGTACCAAATAGATCTGATTGTGTGAATAAAAGAATTTCGATGCAACTTGGAGCAATAATGAAGCTTCGATTTTATTTGATGTAATATGGATGTAATTTATTTATTAAAGTAAGCTAGGATTATATTATGTTGTATTTATTCCAAGACGCTTTACTTGTGTAACACTGATATACCTTTTCATGGCTCTGGTCAATTCTTGGCAAATAATACTATTTACTTAAGTATAGTCACTTCCGGGAATCAGCGTATTCATTGTATAAAAACGGGATTTTTCACGTATAGATATTTATATTGGGGAGCACTTTCATCTATAATAGGTACGTGAAAATTCCCGTATTTATAAGACAAAGTTAGTTTCATACGAACTTACGTTCGAAGGCTTTTATTGCCGGAACCGTGGTCACCCATCCTATCAAAAAAGAAAGTACTTGTACTGCGTGGAGGGGTCAATCCAAAAAAAGGCTATTGCGACCTTCTGTAAAAAAAAACCAGTGAAGTGGAAGGATTCCATGCTGTGCACGTTTAGGCCGTGCAGTGCTGAATAGTGCAGTAATGTGTAGTTTTGTACAAAATTTCAAATTGAAATGTGTACCTATCAATCTTTACTACTACTTAATTGCATTTACAAACATTATTGGATTTAAGTCAAACTATAAATTATTTTTAAACAAATTCACTCAGGTGTGCGTAGGAAGGAAGGAACCGACCAAAATGCATTCATAATACTTTACTAACTACATACTTTAGGTAATAGCATAAAAAAGTCTACTAAAATGGAATTGGATTAGAATATCTCACTTATTATGCACTTATTTATTGAATTGCACTATTTTATCTCTATGCTGTTTTCATCTTATGAATGTGTCTAATTTATTCTATTTATTTTTGTAACATTACTTCGAATGATAGAGCAAAATGGCCATATAACAAGTATACACATTGACCGCTACAGTGATTTCCTCGAAGTTTTGTTACCATAGTCAATCTTTTAGAATGTACTACAGTACAGTTTTTATAATCGTTATAAATCAATTTTAAAATCTAATTGGTATGCGTTCGAACTCACCTGTGGTTGGCTTATAGGGCACAAAAAGCTTCGATCCCATAAAATATGGTCGTATGGATTCGTCTTTTGTGGTTCATTCACACGTGCGTGTCCGCCAAAAGCTGATCCAGATCCTTAAAACGCTTCTGGTGCTTCGGGATGACAGTCACAAAAGGCTAATGCCTGCGGCTATACGGTTGTGAAATGTGTATTGCGGAGGGGTTTAGAACTGGCGTTAGAAAGCCACTTTTTCGATAACCTTGTGTTCGGCACAAGTAACCGAAAGTCCATTTCAGCGATAGGTTATCTGATCAAAAACCATGTGTTAACACAATACTTCAGCGATAGGCCATTATTTCGAATACTGCGGTATTGATGACTAATGCTCCGAAAACATCTTGTAGAAAACGGAGGCATGCCCTAGGACCAAAAAATTTGAAGACATGTGAGGGAGCCTATTAGCGGCGCACTTTAATCCTTTCACTACAGTAGTTCTTTTACCCACGGACATTGGTCATTTTCAAGGCCAAACCTCAAACTGCTCACTGACCTTGCAGGATGACTAGGAAATAACCATTGACACACAAACATCGTTGATACTGCGGTACTCGAAATAATCGCTAAATTAACTAAGTGTCGCATACTTTCTTCTTTCGATTAAATAAGCTTTCGAACTGATGAGATGACCTTTCGCTAAAAGAGCTTCCGCTTACGTGGCTTTCTGATAAAAGTCCTAAACCCATTGCTGAGTAGGTAGGTAGGTATACGGAAGATTTTTTGGTTTATTTCTACTACCTACTAATAGGTTACTAGGTACCTGTACCTATTTTCCTACTTAGACTTTCCTGTTAGCTTTCTGAACCATGTTTGAGTTTGGTTGACATGATTGACAATAATATTAATGTACTATCTAGTATTATTAGATCTTAACTGATGTCTTATCTGTATGTAGGTAAATAATTTATGTTATTGTGTTTGTATTCCAATAAATCAAAAGCTGTTACGATTATTTTTGTTTTTTTTCCATATGAGCAGCATGGGAATTTAGGGTACCTAATGCCCGAGGAAGATGAGATACCTACTTAGGGATAGAAATAATTTATTCCTTTGGATCAGTCTATTATTCTTGTCTTGGATCTGGGGTACGATGTTATACTTTGCTACAAGTAGCTATCTACTATATTATCTTTGCTACAAGTAATAAGTTAGGATGGATGGATGGATGTTTGTTACTCAATCACGCCAGAACGTTTGAAAGCAACTTGATGAACTTTGGCATAGAGATAGATAATTAGTCTGGCTGGAATAGCACTTAAGCTACTTTTTATTCTCGAGCGAAGCCGCGGGTGCAAGCTAGTTATGTAATTAAAGTTGTTTGAATTGTAAAAGCGCCATCTTTATAATTTTGCACAAAACAAACTGGTTGGTACCTAGGTGCTCTGACCAAAAGGTAGAGGGCGCTTTTTGTAATATTTAATTCTTGTAACTTGCACGCCACATTACTTTAATAATGACTGCCACTTGACATGACATTACATTTTTTTAAAACTATCAAATATCAGTCAATGTCAAATTTTTGTCAACAAAGTGGCCGAAGTGATTTAATTTTTGTTTTTTTCTATTTATTTGAGAAAAAGGCCTGAAAAGTTTATTATTTATTTTAGAATTAATTTCAAACCATATTAAGAAAGCTATAGAAATCATGGCTATGAGGATTGCAGGCTGGTTTGGCTTAATTTCCGTCATAATCACTGGACTGTTTGGCTTCGGGTGGTACTTGGCATTTCTCTCCTTTTTGGCTTCTTTTATGTTTGGGTAAGTCCTGTTAACTTCTTATCAGCTTAAACATGAAAACCAGCATGTATTTCAGTCAGATACATATGATATTTCAGTTACGTAGTCTTTACGTGTTGATGTTTGCTAGCATCATGACTTACTTGACTGCCTGCATCATTTTCTTCGGTCGATGCCTTCCTATGACATTTTTATCGAATATCAGTCATCGTATATTGCGTTCACTGGACTCATTATATGCATACATATATTAAAGTTATATTTATTTAATTGGCAAACAATGAATTATTATTTCACAAGCTATATAGTCTTTGTTCACATCTTACTGGGTTGTTCTTTAATTTCCAGAATACTAACAATCCTGTACTTCACTTATGAAAAGAAGAAAATATTCTCAGTAGATTTGGACTGCCTGGATAATCCTTTGCAGCAAACTAATTTCTCTATTCAGATACCTTCGGTAAGTATAAACTATTGATTTGATAGGCTCTTTTAAGAACAATCACAAAAGAATAAGTGACAATAAGTAGAATTTTGTGCAGATTTATCCATCAATCTCATAAACCGATATGTTTTGAAAAGTGAGCTGCAAAACAGAGCTGGCATAGTCAGGTCTTAAAAAATAAATAAAAAAACCTCTTTTTGTAGGTTCTAGAACTATTTCAACAAGAAACCCCAGAACCAAAGTATGATAACAGAATAACTGGAAGTGAGGCTGTTGACTCCTTTCTCAATGAAATCATCACAATCATTGTCAATGACCATGTCAGCCCCTGGTATGGGATACTGACAGATGATGATGAATTCACAACTCATGCTATAAGGCGATTGGTGTTGGCGGCTGGTGTTAATGTTTCTAATAGGTAAGAAGGAAATGCTGAATACCCTAGTTGTAAGAACTTGAAGAATTCAGTAAACTCTATGAGATCAATGAAGGCACATCTTATTGCTATCTTTGCAAGGTTGACCTTAGTTCTCCTACAAATTTCCTCATAGGCATAGGTAATGCTTAAATTTTGAGCATAGTCAATGTCAACAATGGTGCAACAGGCTCTGCAAACAGCTATGCTCGGAGTTTCACTGCATGATGAAATCCAAAATGAGGAAATTTGTAGGAGAACTAAGGTCTACTAAACTAAGGTTGAAGTAGCAGTGGGCAGGCCATATATTATGTAGAACCTACAACCGTTTGGGAATTAAGGTTCTTGATTATTTTTTATACCTACATGAACTCCATCACCAGAATTGGCTACTAGCTCATTCAAACTTATTACCAAAAATCTACAGCAAATATATTTTCAGAGTGAAAGGCGTTGATTGGATATACCTTCTATCAACAAGGTTTCCTGAAGAGCTCACAACGCATCTGAAACTATTCAAACAGTCTCGGGTGAGGCTAAAACACATAGATTTGTTGAGTGCCAAAGATTTATCCGATGGAAACTCTAGGACCAGTCCTAAAAAACAAGATGAAAAGAAGACTCATCGGAGAAATAAAAGTGAAACTGATTTATCTTGGCCTGCAGGTACATTCTGACATTTATATAATACATACTAGCTGTCCCGCTCGTGACTTCGTCCGCTTGTTTACGTATATTTCTACCTACCTAGAATATTTCTCTACTATACCTACTCACCATAAACGTCACCTGTGGATTTTCCAAAAAAAAATCATTCATGCGATTTTCTGATTTGTATATTTCGGCTTATTCCAGAAATCCCCTGCGAGAGCATTCTCGGGGATTTGTGGAAAAAATTGTCCAAAAATGCCCTTTGCTTATGCATTGAGAGCCGGAAGGGGATTTCTGGACAAAAAGTCCAAAAATGCCCTTCGCTGGGCATTCTGGCAGGGGATTTCTGGAATAAGCCGTATATTTCCTGCAACTTGGTCTAAGAGAAGAATCTGAGGGCACAGGGCTGGGAACTGACCTTCACACTACATCTTAAAATATTCACTTTCGTTTCGTTTTCAGACACGCAAACATACGGGAAGTCGAAGTTCTATGACAGCTCTGAGAACCTGACCGGTAGAACCCTGAGGGATATATTCTTTGAGCTGGAGTGCTCTGTGGAGAACCGGCAGATATGCAGGGATATATTCTGTATCGACCCTGAGAGGGAATATGGTGAGGTTAACAATCAAGACAAGTGTAATTTTATCTAGCCAAAAGGAGCCATTTCATTCTGGGCCTGGTCCATGTACACTATATAGAAAAATTGCGAAAAAATAGGACATTACAAGAAAAATACAATTTCATTAATTTGAAGACAAATGCGATGGTACAAAAATAGTTCTTCTGGTAAGTTTTTTACTATGTGAACACTATTTGCAGGCCGTCATGTTGGTTTATAATTGGCGTTTGACATGACATTGACATATTTTTCATGTCATGTTGTTTGATTTGATGTTTTTGTTTTGTCAGATAAATGTAGGTTGTCAAATTTTAGAATTATTTTATTCTATTCTATTCTATTCTTAGCCATATTTTAGAGTAGTGTACACAGTGCAGGCCCAGGCTCCATATATTGATGAAACGTCTCTTTTAGAACGCTTCGGAACTATAGTGGAGACGACTCGCATTGCCGATTTAAGGCGAAGATACGGGTTCGTCTGTCTATGGTTCGGTAATTTTTGGTGCACAATAAAATAACATGTCATTTTAATTTTTTTTTGTTTTTTTTGAATGCAAATGATAGCAAGGCTGATAGCTTTGTTTCTAATTGGACTTCGGGGTCTAGACAAGATCATTTTTCTTTTGTAAGATGATGATAAGATGTGGCTGCTGCCAAGTTGGTAGACTATGCCGTTGGCTGTTTAACGTTGGCGTGGAAGGAAAACGAAGCGTGAGGATCTTTTCTAGAGCCCACTGTTTTTGCTTTAGTTTGAGGTTCTATGTTGGGCATCTTATATGTATACGAAGCTATGTATATAGATATTATACTATAGGTCTTGGACGACAAAAACACTTTTTTTGGCATGATGTAGGTATCGGAAGGTAAGAAGGATCTATAATTCAACTTTCTCTAACAGAATTACTATGCGAAGTCTCCGAGGCGGTTCTATACCTGATCGCGCCTGAAGAGGCGTGGCGGTGTCACGCTTTGAAGATGCTGCTTATCGAGTTGATATCGTCTGTGGTTCTACGGCCAATCATCACCCTGCTCAGCGACCCGGACAATATCAATAGGACTATAATAAGAACTGTAAGTTGTGACCAAGCCCTGTACAACTAACTTTAGACGGTGACGTAAGTTCACACTCTCATAGATTTATGGTTCAAATTCGTTTAAAATATCGAAGACACGCTTGCATTTGAATGGCAGTATGACATTATGGAAGGACCCATGATCAAGATTACCACAACTGCCAACCGTTTTCAGATGTTCTCACATTCCAAAGTCACACAGTTCTATGAAAAGTGACTACCGACCATGGCCGACCATTTTGTACCAATCAAACTTTTGCCCATCCTACTAATATTATGCGAAAGTTTGGATGGATGTTTGTTTCTAAATCAAAAATGTTTCTAAGTCCGAGTTGGATGAAATTTGTCACAGAGATAGATTATAGTCTGGAATAGGCTAGCCTATAGGGTACTTTTATCCTCGTAGTTACCACGCTTGCGAAGCCGCGGGCGGAAGCTAGTTCAAATTAATTCTAATCTATTTTGTTGCTTGAACTATTTTAAGATCAATTTCAAGGTTCAAAAAGTAAAAAGGTATCTCTTTAAAATGTAGCAATCATAATCTCCCTGCCCTTATCCCACTTCATATGGGGTCGGCATTACATGGTTCTATCTTCCACTCACCTCTATCATCAGTCATGTCAGTAAATACCTATAATTATAGCGATATGAATGATTATTTCATAACTTGTTACATTTACAGTGCTGTCGAGATTCATGTCTGCCTTCTGAACTGTTCCTAATAGTCATACGAAGTTGCGGCGACGCAGAAGAGTTGGACGCTACTTTGGAATTGGTGCAGAAAGACATACAGAAACTAGTGAGTGCAAGCCAATTTACCACTTACGACTAACGTTGGTAAGGTCGAAATTCCTGATTTCACTTTTCATCACCACAAATTAAAGAGCAGATAGAGTTGTACATACGTTGCATGAGAAAAGTCCAGCCACTATTTTACAGATTAAGCGTAGTTTTTTATTATGTTTGAATAAGATAGGGTTAATATTATACAGTAGAAAAAAATGCGAGCCGATTTTGATTACTCAGTTTTGGTTACTGCCAATCGAAATTGTGTCTCGAGCTCATGTATTTAAGGTTTTTATTTCCTTGTACAGCATTCCAAAGACAGTGCCGGTGAATGGGAGATCCAAGATCGACAGAAGCTATCGTCTTTGCAATATCTCGTCAGGATTATTCAAGCTAAAAGAGCCACTTTAGGACCTCAAGAAGGTTTGTTTGAATTACTAGCTTCTGCCCGCGGCTTCGCTCGTTGTACTTTGGATAAAAAGTAGCCGACGAAATTCTTGTAGTTTTAGTATATTCCAAAGAGGAAATTTGTTGGTTTTTTTAGGGTTCCGAAGTCGGACAAGGAAACCTTTTAGTTTTACTCGCAGATAATATATGTTTTTGGGATTTCGAAAAGCTTTCAAACCTTATACTACTTGTTCAGTAACTAGTATACTGTCCCGTAAAGGGCAAAAAAAAACAGATTTTTACAGATTTTTTTATCTGCATAAATCATCTAAAAATAACAAAGTACTAGCAGGAGAGTAGTTTCTCAACACTAACGTTATTTCATTTTATATTGTGATACGTTTGATTTGTATTTATATATAGGTACCTTACAAGGATACAATGTTGGCCGTATGCTTGATTGCCAAATCAGTTGTATAAAAAAAAAACAAAAAAAAAGGTGATTCATAACATGTATACCATCCCGAAAGGGGGTTATTCTATCAACAAAAATAAATTTTATCATCGAAAAAATAAACGTTTTTCTATTCTATTCTATCTTCCAGGTTCTAGTAACGCAATAGCCGAGAAAATATCCGAAGAAGTATCGCGATCTCTCAAGTTTATCCGAGCCACGGCCGCGTGGAGATCGAACGCGCAATACCTCCTAGAGATCGAAATGAACGAAGCTGGTAACTCACAGTTCTATGTATGTACGTATGCATGCATGCTGCTTTTGTATTTAGTTGTATTTATTTTTATGTATAGTCGACAAGTTTTTAGGCCACTATAGAAGCTAAATGGATCATTGACGTCAGTCCCTTTTGTTGCGATCTTTAAATTGTATCATGGTTAATCGACTTTCAATATGCACCAGCTTCCGCCGGATACAAAGTTGTCTAATCTCACTCTTCTATCCATAATAAAAATTTAAAAAACAAATTGCTCCGTTGCTGCGTAAAAGGAGGACAAACCAACCAACAAACAAACATACTTTCGCATATATACCTAATATTAACAGCTTCCGCCCGCGGCCTCGCTCGCGTTTTATCTACGAGTATAAAAAGTATTAATAGTATTAAAAATTTAGAATATTTCTATTAGCATGCATGTATTTTTGCAAAATACGTAGATATTAGTTGCATCTTTAGCATGAATCTATTTATTGTATGTATTTAGTCTTTCCCAAAAAGTAGGTACTGAAATTGACTATTAAATCAATAACACGCAATGTGTAGAAATTGATTTTTAACCCACTATTACTATCTTTTTTTCTAATACCTTTGCATGGCTCAGTAGGTACATAATTAACTAAATTATTTTTAAGCTAACTATTCCAATCCCAGATTTTGAATTCAATTCTTACATAATAATTAGTTTCTGTGAGTTAACTATTAAACACTATCTTATGTTCAAAGTCTTGATTTGTGTTAGTTTATTTATGTACCAGTAAGCTATACTATTTCTAATCAGGCGATGGTCTTGCAACCCGTCACATTATGGAACGCTAACTACTGCATTATGTCAGCGTTTCAAATGTAATGCTTGGGCTTGCCTCTGACTAACCCTCTTTAGATAACAATTGTGAGACAATTTTACTTCTAGAATTCTGACCGTAATATGAAAATTGCGCGTAATGTGGGCAATGTGCCAAACATGTGCTTGCGCAGTCGTTACTGTACAGTTACTAGTATAGTATTATGTTATCTGTGGTTCAGTGAACACAACAAAGCTAAGCTTTGTGTTAAGCATATCAACTACCAAGCATAAACCCCTTTAATGTGTACGCTACAATCATTTTTTTTTTTTTTGGTCTTGATCTGAATTTAATTGACAGACGCTTCGCACACATCAAAGGCAGTTCTCGACAATCTCCGCTCATCAGCGTTAGAACTCTGCGATCTATATCTTGCCCCGAACCGTCCCTCCGTGATGGGAATCCCGGAAAATTGTCACGCGGAACTCGTCAGGAAGGTCACCACGGAAGGCGAGGAGTTCACTGCCAACCCTGTGACTTGCTTCGACGATGTGCAGAAGTGCGTCTGCGATGCTTTGGAGGTAAGAGAACCATTGTTTTTTTTTATTGGATATGGTTAAGCGTTTGGCCACCATCTTATTTTCGCAAGTGAGATGTGTGTGTGTGTGTGGTGTGTGTGTGATGGAGCACGCTTTCCTAGAAAGAACTTATTGACCCTAAATTTGAGGCTCCCAGATAAAGGTGTGGTGAAAGGAACTGTGCCTTGCAAAGGCATCTTTCGTGAACAATGTAGAATGATGGTATGCTTGCTGGTCGTGCCACTTATTCTTTCTTGGTTATCCTGTATTAGGTCAGTTATCAGGTTGGGGTATGGTGGCCATGAAAAGAGCCTATGACCGTCGGTGGAGGAATCAGCGTAGTGAAAGGATTAATGTGCGCCTCTTAGAAGGTCCTTTCCTGCACATGTCACATATCTTCGAATGTTTAGTTTCTATGACAGGCCGGTTTCCTCAAGATGTTTTATAATTGTATTAAATTGCATTGTTATATCTTTTAATTTTATAGGATGATCCATCGTGGCAGTCCGACTTCATGATGGATAGCGAAGACGGTGCTGATAGGACAAATAGGTATGATATTCAAAGATACAACGTGTTCCTAACTAGAATAGTATGCCGAAACGGACTTCTATGAAATTCCCATTGAATTTCAAAAAGTATCATCATCATCATCATCATTTCAGCCGTACGACGTCCACTGCTGAACATGGCCTCCCCCACAGACAGAGCGAATTCCTATGTGTCATGTGCGGGGATTTGCCCATACTCACCGAGCTAGGCACGCGGGTTGGCGAGCGCAGCTATAGCTATCGTTGTTAAAATGAGGGACGCTGCTGCCCATCCCCTAGCTTTTTTCCCTTAGTCGCCTCTTACGACATCCGCGGATAGGTAGATATGGAGGGGCCTATTCTTTAGCCGGGGCCACCATGGCAAAAAGTATGAAACCTCCTAAACCGCTTTTGTTTTTGTTTCAGTGAATTCAAAAAAGACGAAAAGACTGATACTAAGAAATATAGTGGTAAGTCTATGTACAACTTATGATCGAAAGTTTGATAAGAAACTTGTGCAATGCGTCAAGGCCATTCAGCCAAAGACGAACAGCAAGGAATAAAAATGAGAGATTAATTTACTGTGGATTTTTATAACAAAAAAAACGATTTTTGCGGGATTCGAGTCAGATTAATTTCGGCTGCACGAGGCGTGGCTCGGTGGTGCATTGGTCAGCGTTTCCCCTATCTACGGGAAGAACGCGGCTCGGATTCCCGCGTGAGTCGAAGTTTTTCGTACTTAATCTTGTAAATACCTCGAAGTATCTGTACTGGCATGTTTAAAGAACTTTACTAATCTCTAAATTTATATACCTACAAGTAGATATATCTATCAATGTTCTATACAAATGTGCAGACAAATGCAAGAAAATAGTGAAGAATTGTCTGAACCAATTACCCAAGTTGTTTTCAAAGTCGAGACTCAAGTACGACTTTCCGAACAAGTCGTCGACGTTCCCAAGGACACTAACGCGAAGAATGCCGAGTTACAAGAACCATACGCTGCCTAAGTGCAGGATATTTGGTACAAAACCGATTATTTCGTAGATTGCCTACTGTCTGTATGTCTGTTCACGGAAACGAGATAACATAGTGCGCTCTATCTCGCACAATTATATGTTAGTGAAAGGGATGTTTCTTCTAGACTTAGTCGCGAGGAACAGGCTTAACTTCACCTAGTTTCAAGACATTCCAAAGTGATCCTAGTGATTTTATTGAAATAAATGTGAGCGATCGTGATTGGTCAGCGGCGGCATCTCATTACATAACGTCATATTTCTGTGACCAATGACGTTTAGTTCCTCATTTCCCTAAAGCTCGTCTCCGGAACAGATTATACCTCTAGATTCGGTATTTATAAAGTAATGGTCATAAAATTAGTTAAACAATGTTTTCGGAAGATTTAGAAGTATTTTCAGGGGTATTCCGAGTTTCTTATAATATTTGTATTTTTGTCAGTAGCGTGTCGAAAAAATGCTAGTTAGAGACATAGTTTTGTTTATAGAAATAAGGTAAAGTGTCAGAGATTTACTTGTATGATATTGTATTTCAAATGCTTGAATTTATAGCGGATACCTTACCCCTGCCTGGGTCGACGAGACACAACCGATCGAGATCTGACATCGTTGGTAATTTGGCGCAGAGGATGGTTAATGAAAGCGCAGGTAACAAAATCAAGCAAATCAATTTTTGTGCACGAAAGGAGCCTCTAAGAAGCGCACTTTAATCCTTTCACTACACTGATTCTTTCATCGACGGCCATAGGCACTTTTCAGGGCCACCATACCTCAACCTGTTCACTGACTTAATACAGGATGACCATGAAAGAATCAGTGACTCGACAAGAAGAAGACTTACAGGACGCCGTAGTGCCTGGGACATGTTTATATGGAGTAGGCTTATCCAGCACCTATACCTATATCCTCTCAGCCTAGTCGGCCTTATTCACAGTAAAAACATGTCAATACGAGTGGTGCTGACTAAGCTGCGGGTTTCCCTTCATCGTTTTGAACACGTGCTAATGCGCACATACTGACTGGCCTGATAGCTCAGTTAGTAGTAACTCTGCCTTCTGCGCTAGAGGTCGCGGGTTCGATCCCCACACTGGACAAACATTTGTGTGATAAACACAGATGTTTGTTCTGTGTCTGGGTGTTAAATATTTATCTATTATATATATCAGTCTCGGGTACCCATAGTACAGGCTATGCCTAGTTTGGGATCAGTTGACCGTGTGAATATGTCCGAAATATTTATTTATTTATTTTATTTATAAATTTTTCGAATAGAAAAATTAATTGGACTTGTCCGATGATTTGCCAGAACACCTATATCATAATAAGGAAATTGCTTTTTGTTACCAATCTTATTTCAAGCGTATACAGTATATTTTCCCTTGACAGTTATTGGTGTTTTGTTATATTTCAGGGCTTTCAGGTCCATCGAGCCTGTCGTCAGTGAATACGAGCAACTTATCGCTGTCACATTCGGAAATAAGCAGGCATGCTAGGAACATTATGTCGCCGTTGACCGCTTGTATTATTGAAACAGGTAATAAAATCACAGTGAATGGTTTTTAAGTTCGGTCTCCACAGGGTCGATTGGTCAAAGTTGGTGGTTGTACCGACTGTGTAGAGAACACTTTTTTAACGCCTTTTATAACAGTAGGTACGACGTCATACTGAAATTGAAATAATCAATATTTCCTCCAACATAAACAACAAATCTGAGCGTGTGTCTCGCTGCCGCGGGAAAACTCTTATTTTGCCTCCTGTCCTACTCTATTCATACGAGTATATGATGTATCACTGTCATATTAATTTATGTTGATACAGCCATAGACATATTAATGTATGTTGATACAACTATAGATAGACATATTTGTGTCTGTTTATACAACCATAGACATATTAACGTCTGTGGATAAACGATATTGTTCTGTTTTAGCACTGATGCAAGAGAAAGGGAAGGCTTTCGGGATATACGCGATATCGGTCACAAGGCTCGCTGACAACGAAGTGTGGCATATCTATAGGAGATATAGCGATTTCTACGACTTACACTCTTCCATAAAGGATAAGGTATATTTTCGATAAACCGGACAATTTTTAACCAGAGTTTTACTTCTTCTTGTCGTGTCATTGATTCTTTCTTAGTCATCCTGTTCAGTCAGTGACCCGGGGTGCTATTGCGTAAGCGAAATGGTGATGAAGATCGCAACTTTGAGGATGATTTTAGCATTAATAGCGACATCGGAAAGTTTTTTAAATGAAACAGTAAGATTTTAATATCGTGAAGTTGTCCCTTTTCAAGTATGAAAAGTTTTGGAGGTCGCTAAGATTGTTAAAAAAATCCTCAAAGTTATCAACTTCATTGCCACACATTGCCATTTTGCTTACACAATAGCACCCCAGGTTGAGGTATGGTGGCCCTGAAAAGGACCTACAATTGATGAATGAATCAGTATAGTGAAAGGATTAAAATGCGCCTCTAAAGACTCCTTTCCGAGTGAAGAGAAGAATAATAAGTAAATAATTTTCACAGTGGCCAGAACTGGGCAACCTGCCGTTCCCCGCTAAGAAAACGTTCCAGAACACATCACGATCCGTCCTCGAGAATCGAAAGCGAATTCTCAACAACTACCTGCAAAGTTTAGCTAGTTTAGCGAGAGAGGCGAAGTACCTTACGCTGCTCTCCCAGGACTATCTAGGAGGCTTTTTGAGTCCGGAGAATCCGACTGAGAAGCATAGCAACTCGGTAAGTGTACTTTGTACGAATAAATGTTTTACATGAGATATCATGCATTTTAAAATTTCACGAAGATCAGATCAACCATTCGAAAGTTATCATACAGACGCACATACAAGGTGATTCATAATATGTATTCCATTCCGAAAGTGGCTTATTGTACAAACAATTGGCAATAAAGTTTGTTCTACGACTTTTGGAAATTCGACATTTTTCATTGAAAAAACTCTATGCGAAAATCAGCTGCTATGGGATCAAATCAGGTCAAACTCAATAAATCAGCTTTTTTTAGGTAGCAATCTTGATTCTGAACTTCTTGTACGTTTAGTTATTAGTTTAAAGATGATAAAAATACCAAAAAACAGCTAATTTGAGAATGTTTGTAAAAAATAAACAAAAAATAATAATAATAAGTTTCACTCTGGATCTTGTTCGCCTTCATTCACTCGATCAATTAAAACATTTATTGCTCATTCAGCTCTTTAGATAATTATGCTAAACATAATTTTAGATTTTAAAAATAATTTTATCATATAAATTGGAAGGAATGAAGAATTAGAGGTTTTATTAAATACTAGCTTCCGCCCGCGGCTTCGCTCGCGTGGTACCTACATAAAAAGTAGCCTATATAATTTTCTAGGTAAAGAACTATATCTGTTTTAAGTTTCAACGAAATCGGTTGAGCCGTTACGGCGTGATTGAACAACAAACATCCAAACCCTCACTAATTTTTGCATTTTATTAGTAGGATGCTATGTTTATAATTCTAATAACTGTGATTATTTTCTTTTATTTTAGATTGATGCCGTCCTTGTGAATTCTCTGCGCGCAGGCATGAGAACTTTGAAGAATATGCCTGACCAATTTGCTAATACTGTCGATGGAGTTATGGACGGTAAATAATAAGCAATTCCTGTTGATTTTATAAAAAAAAAACAATTCTCATTTATTCAGAACAAAGTACACAGGGAAACAGGTTACAGATTGAACGATGAGACTGCAAAAGTTATAAAAACTGAGTATAAGCCTCAACGACCTCCTCTGATTTGTTAATGTATCTATTCAAATAGGCTCTTTCATTTTAAAACTAATTGATTACTACTTTATTCGAATATTAATGAGTAATTATTAGACAAAACAATATAGTATAGCGGAATAGAACTAGATATTTGTTTGTCTGTTTAATATCTTAGAATGGACTTCCGCAAAGTCACGACCTAAGTATTAGTTCAAAGCTCAATATGCGGTTTACGTCCGAATACTGAAACGTCACTTAACTATTTGAGATCGTCTCAATTATTTGAGACACCGCGCCGTTATCGTTCAGAATTGTATACGTGGCGATCAGTTAGATCGCCACTTATATTTAAGTGATGTTTCAGCATTCGGGCGTTAGACTACCAAATAACACTACCACTTAGAGGATATGTCTTACTGCTTTGTAAATTGTACCAACTCGAGATTGCCTACTAAATGGTAGTTATTTAGGAATTTAAAATGAAAGTTTAAATAAAATAAATTAAATTGAAAAAAGAAAGAATTTATATTTCTTTGCAGGTATTTCCAAGGTATTCCAAGGTAAAAGTGGCGAAAATGATTACGAAGGTTTGAAGAGTGGTGCTGCGACTGACAGTCAAGATGTAAGGAGCTTGGTATAATTAAATATATTTTTTGCTTCTCAAGCCGTATTGGCCTAGTGCCGTGACAAAAAAGCCGTGTTGGCCTTTCGATCGTGAGTTCGAATCTTGTCGTGCACTACTGAGTAGGTATGTATAAACAAACATTAACACGTGCTTAACGGTGAAGGAAATCATCTTCAGGAAACCAGTATCTAAGTACATATTTCTAAAGTGGCGATGGGCTTGCCACCTGCCATGTACGCAAAATGTGTGCATTAGTCAAATTTTCGGATATGCCTTTGACTACCCTGCTGTAGACTTTCGTTTTGAGACTCTGCGGTATCTGCGACTAGAAGATATGACGAAGTACGACGATAGTCGAACCAAACCGATATACAGTGGTGGTCATCTAATTAGAAACACCTAGTCACCTGACATTTTTATAAAGTAACTAACATTATTATAGCATTTAATAGGAGGTAAATTTTTGTTCACTACTTTACAATGTACTTTAATATCTCTAGTTTAATTACAAGCAATAATATTTGACAACCAAGACGACAATAAAAATAAATATCAGTGAAACAAAAAGTATCAATATCGTTAGGACTGGCAGAATGGACAACTAATTAGAAACATTGTATGACTTGGTCCGAAATTTGATTTTTTAAACTGAAATACAGTTCTCACAATTGTCAATCACATTGTAAATATTGCCGCCATTTCTAACTCATTACAAAAAGTTACTATTTATTGTTGTTTTATTAAAAATGGGTAAAAATAAGAGCTGTGATGCAGCAACGAGAAAAATTATAGTGAATTTTCATTTAAAACAAAAATGGAGTTACAGAAAGATCGCCGATTATTTGGAATGTTCCGTAAAGATGATATTTAACGCCCTCGCACATTTCAAACTACACGGAACATCAGATAACGTGCCAAGAAAACTTCGGCCCAGGAAGACTACAGTTCAAGAAGACAGGCTTATGCTTCGATTAGCTAAGGCGGACCCCTTTAAAGGATCCAATGTTATAAGAAAAGAGGTATTTTCAGAAGACGATCCTCGACACGTGTCCACTAAACTAGTTCGTAGACGGTTGGTTGAAGGAAAATTGTTAGGAAGGATCGCTAGAAAAGTACCACTACTAACCAGGCAACATAGAGAAAATCGTCTAGCATTCGATCGCAAATATGGCAGTTGGACTATTCATCAATGGAAAAAAGTTTTGTTTTCAGATGAAACTAAAATTAATTTGATTAATTCCGATGGAAAACGATATGTACGACGACCAATAAACGAGGCTTTGAATAACAAGTACACTAAAAAGACAGTTACGCACGGTGGTGGAAATGTTATGGTGTGGGGATGTTTCTCAGGGTACGGGATTGGTCCCGTGAGAAAGATTGAAGGGCAAATGGATCAATATCAATACAAAAAGATCTTGGAAGAGACAATGATTCCGTATTCCGAGGAAAATTTGCCAGTAACTTGGATATTTCAGCATGACAGCACACAGCACGCAGCGTTAAAGCGTTTCTTACAGAACAATCCGTGACAGTATTACAGTGGCCTGCCAATAGTCCGGATTTAAATCCCATAGAAAATTTGTGGCACACAAAGACCAACCTGTTGCAGAAACACGTTACTAATATTCATGGACTTAACAGTGCATTTGAAGACGCTTGGAGAAGTATTCCTGTAGAAACTTGTTATAAATTGATTGAATCAATGCCGCGTCGCTGCAAAGCTGTTATTGATAATAAAGGCTACCCTACCAAATACTAATTGTCTAAGGATGTAGTATTTTTAGTATTTTTCAAAACTATTGGGGTTTTGTTCAAATTAAAAATGATTTAAGTAATGATTTTTTTGGTGTTTCTAATTAGTTGTCCGGTTTGTATCTCGTTTTTTATTTTGTTATTAATATAACTTTCAGTTTTAAAAAAAAAAAAGCGTTGTTTTCTGTTATTAAAATGGTATAACAATGCAATATAATATCCGATACATCGATTTTAATACGTAGGAACACTCAATGATACATTAAAAATTAGTTCGAAAGGGAATTTGCAATAAAAATATAAACCCAGGTAGGTGTTTCTAATTAGATGACCACCACTGTATTTGTTTTGTTGATTATGCATGTAATTTGTTTTTACATAGGTATTGTTTTTTTTTTGCTCCCCAGTTTTGTAAGTATATTATTCTGTGGTGAATTTTTGTTTACTTAATTTCTTTTATTTTTATTGTCTGTGTGTCGCTTAGTTCTGTCCCAATGTGTACAAATAAAAACTTTTTTTTTCTTTCTTTCAAACGCTGACATCGTCTGACACAGATTCATCATTCCAGCCGTTTGAAGTCCACTGCTGAACATCGGCCGCCCCCACAGATTTCCGGAGTGACTTCCTATCATGTGGGAGGAACCTGCTCATACTCACCACGCTGGGCACGCGGATTGGCGAGCGTAGTTAGAGCTATCGTTGTTATAATACGGGACGCTGCTGCACATCCCCTAGCTTTTTTCCCTTAGTCGCCTCTTACGACATCCACGGATAGATATGGAGTGGCCTATTCTATAGTCGGGGTCACCACGGCACAGTGTTTATCTCTGTTAGACTGGCCTCATAGCTCAGGTGGTAACTCTGCCTTCTGCGCTAGAGGTCGCGGGTTCGATTGTTCGACTAACATTTGTGTGATGAACACAGATATTTGTTCTGTGTCTGGGTGTTAACTATTTATCTATTATGTATATCAGTCTCTGGTACCCATTGTACAGGCTATGCCTAGTCTGGGGTTAGTTGATTGTGTGAGATAGGTCCGGAAAAAAAATATCTAAAGTGTGTGTTTATTTTGACAGGATGATGAAAGCGTTCCATTGAAGCTGTTAGAGGAGGTGCTAGGCATCCGTGGTCTATGGCTGAGGCGACGACTACTGGCGCCGCTCAGAACTTTGATAGCTGATAGAGTAAACAGGTACAAACTATATCAACATCAGCTTTAGGAAGTCCACTGCTGGCCATAGGCCTCTCCCAAAGAGTGACACTAAACAGGTACAAACTATATCAACATCAGCTTTAGGAAGTCCACTGCTGACCCAAAGATTGACACGACGCACGGTCTTGAGCCTTCTCTATCCACCGACTTCCCCCAACCTTTGCTCCCCAGCGGTTGTCGGTTGTACTTGGTTGTACATTATTGTTACTTTAGATTTAGCTTAATTAGTTATTATTGTTATCATTGTTGTATCAAAGTCAAAGTCAAAAGGCATTTATTTCAATAAAATCACTAGGATCACTTTGAAACGTCTTAGAAACTAGGTGAAATGCCTGTTCCTCGCAACCAAGCCTAGTAGAATCAGGCAACAAACACGGCTTGGTGCCTATCATTAGATTACCAAGTTGAAGAGACAGTAGGAGAAGGTATAGCTCGGAGACATAAATCTACAAATACCTGCTTGAGACTCAATTTACGCTTGAGTTCATTTTCGGAATACGAGTTAAAAAAAAGTTCGATTAAAAAAAAAACATGTCTTATTGAAAACAAACGGGTGTTTATCGCGTAGGTAGGTACCTAATTTTATATTTTCCCGACGTTTCGACTGTGTAGCAACAATCGTGGTCGCGGGCAGACTCCTTGTTTTCTTGTTTTCAATAAGTCATGTACACTGATCGCGAATGTTTGAAAAATACTAAAAAACATTTCGTCCAGATTGTTACAAAATTTAGATTTTTATTTCTTTAACAGGAAGGTGCTGGAATTCGTTTCGTCTCTAACATCGCCAAGGAACGTCGTCCAATATCTGAAAACATTCAAGTAAGTTCCACTTATTCAAATATTTTCATACAGTAGGTACAATCATTCATATGTTATTGTTTTAGTGTATCTTTATATGAATAACTAGCGGCTGCCCGTGGCTAAGCGCGGTACCTGGATAAAGAGTAAACTGTCCTTTTTCAGGGTTTAATCATTCTCCATATAAAATTTTATCAAAATCAGTTCAGCGTTCAGACGTTGTTCGAAAATACCTTATTCATAATCATTCAAGCGGACATAATTTTATCGAGCCGATAAAGTTAGTGAGTGATTATAATAAATATTCCGGACATATAACACACGGTCAACTGCTCCCTGAACTAGGCATAGCCTGTACTATGGGTACCAGAGACTGATATACATAATAGATATATATTTAACAACCAGACACAGAACAAATCTCTGTGAATCACACAAATGTTTGTCCAGTGCGGGAAACGAACCCGCGACCTCTAGCGCAGAAGGCAGAGTTACTATCAACTGAACTATGAGGCCAGTCAAATTATGAATAAGGAGGTAAAATACTTTTATTGCCGCGGCAAAAAGAGGTTGTATTGGTAGAATAGCATTTTCCTGTTTTGTATTTTTTTATTTTTTTGTTGTAGGCAGTGGTTGACGAATCGCAACGGCGCTAACTATGGTAACAGAGACGCGGCTACCAAGGCTAGGACGCGAGTCGCTGCAAAAGTCGCGCTACTTTCTGCATGCTCAGGTACTTACTGAAACATGTTTAAGGTGAGGGTTTAATTATTTTATGATTTTTGAATTGTTTTTTCTCAATAACCGCAAAACGCACAGTTTTGATTTTTATGACAAAGATAACTTGAGCATTTTATTTACGTAAATCCAAGACAGAAACGCGATTGGTAAAACTTTTCTCGATAGATTTATTTTTTAAAGTTGGGTCCTCTGCAACAGTTTTTTCGAAAATACTTGGAGACTATCTAACAAAAATAACTTTTTTTTAAATATTTTGTTAGACAATAGCATTGGGTACCTAAATCCAAGATACTGTTAAAAAAAATAGATAGTTTCTGAGATAATCGATATTTTCTTATATTTCGCTTACGTCGATTACTTTCGAGCGCCTTCTAACGCTTGCTATCTCTTTCCGCATTCAATTACAGTACATAGCGCTGTCACTTTCTTCACTCCGCCCACTCGACAATTTATTATGATTTTTGTATCCTCTTAAACATAATTTTCAATAATGAAAGGATTTTTATAATACATACCACCGAGAAATAAAGCTTCTCGAAAAGCGATCACGAATCGGACGACCCACTGTAGGAGGCAAGTCACCGACGACGTTACAAAGGTTGCGAGAAGTCGGTGGATTCACATAAAAAGTAGCCTAAATGCATTTCTAAGTAAATAACTCTTCATATTCCATGTTTCATCGAAATCGTTTGAGCCATTCCGGTGTGATTGAACCACAAACATACATCCGAACATCCTCACAAACTTTCGCATTTATAAGAGTGTTAATTGTATGTTTTTTTTAAGTAAGGTTACCATGAATTTGTTACAGATGATCTGAGGCACATAGTTGGTACAGACTCGACGCGCAGAGGATTACTCACCGTTTTTGACCTATTCCAAACGCAAGAGATAAACAGACGACTTATATTCGTGTTACTAGAAGGTAAGGTTCCACTGTTATCCGTCCAATAACGACGATCACCACCTTAAATATTTTTTTTTATAAATTTACAAAGATAATATAGTAGAAATTTTCTACCATAAATTGTCTGATATGGTTAATTGCGTCTGGTATTTTTAGTGATATGATATGAGTGATCGTTGAACAAGTTATGATTTAAGGCCGAAACACACCGGATCCGTGCACGTGGACGTATACTTTACGCAAGCGCAGCGGTGTGCCATGTTTGATGAAGTTCCAGACATTACAACGTAGACCGAGAATAACATAGACGTCACATTAAATAATAATACCAAGAAAGATAAGGATAGAAATATATGAAACGACGTATGAGTAAAGGAGAAAGTACTGTTATCTTCCATCACTGTCTGCGTATGCACTTTGGGTTTGTTGTGCACCAATATTGGTGCACAATAAAGTCAATGATTAGTGTGAAAAAGTGCAGTAATTACAAATTTACTAACTAATATTTTTCTGTACCTGGTGTAGCAGGTGTAGAATTCAACTGGTAACGGTACGTTGCAGTATTATAGGCTCCACTAGCGATCATCCATCCATCCACAGCTTGACTTCACCCACTGCAGGGTATAGGCCTCCCTTTGTAGGATAGTTTAAGGAAATTGGAAAATATTACCTTTCACCGGTAAGTACCGTTTTTGTTTCTATTTGCAATTAAAACTTTACGCTGGAAAAGGATCTGACTATATAATTGAACACGTTATTATTTATTTAGTTTTCTAATGCTTAAATCATTACCATTTCTTTAAATTTTAAAATTTATCATTGTTTATGATAAACCGCACTAATTGCATGGTCATTCTCATGCCTAGAGCGACGTACAAAAATATCCATTTGAAATTGGCTGGATTATATGAACTTTCGTCTTGCTCGGGTATACGCGCTAGCCCGGTCTATGTTATACTCTGTTTAAGCATTACAACGTAATGGTACGTCCACGTGCACATGCACGCCTACGTCTACGGAACCGGTGTGTATCGAACTGTTTAAAATTATAAACAGTACCTGTCTTTTGAGAACTATTGTACGTCTTAACTGTTATTTTTAGTCACCTCTAGAAGGTCGTGACGTGACTACTATGGTCTCCGCTGAAAACTAGCGCTGGGTGCACACATCAGTGTGTATCCAGCACAATGCTGAGCGAAGACCATGTTTTCCAAGAGCTCTGCTGCGCACAATATTTTTATCATTTAGCATTTAATTTATTTTATTTTATGTGTAGTAGTTCTTAAGGGAAATAAAAATCTTTCTTTCTTTCTTTATCGGCCTTTAGTTGTTCTTGATTGCGTCGTACTTGCATGTTTTTATAAGTACCCACATCTTTTATTTTTTTGCTATATTTAACAACCTACGTATTTTTTTATCGCCTATTAATTTAAAAAAAAGTTACTTAGTAACGCTCACTTTATTTAAATGTGTAAAGACTTGTGTAGGTAGTATTATAATAAGGTTTCTCAGTAAGTGATTTAAGTTGTATTAAGAGAGGTAAGGTTATTTATTCTAAATCATATATTTTTGTTTCAGTGGCACTAACAAATTTGTTCCCGGACAACGACATCCCAGGTCTATTCCGTAAACTGTATTCGAACTCTCCCAGAGTGCCTCCGCCCAAGAAATCTATTAATATTTAATTTTTAGCTTTAATAGGTACCATCACCTTATTTATTATCTATTTTGTTGTATTAAAGACCGATTTACACCAAGGGAGGAGAATTTGCAGGCGATTCCCGCTCTTATTTACAATCGCAATAAAAATAGCTAACTATTATGTCATACAATACTTAAAGTATTCAAAGATGAAGCGATTCTCTCTCCATGACACGATTCAACGCTTTATCTCGTTTCGATAATCGTATTTCGTCGGTAAAGTCTCTTCATCTAAACGTGGCTTTATTGTAGCTAGCAAATTACAAAACTTTTCAGGCTTGGAACTCCGCTTACCTAAAGCCTGATGTCACTGACATGTTAATTTAGAAGATAATTTAATTTGACGCTATTAAAAGTGTTTTAATCAGGAACAAACTCGGTTCTGAGACAAAAATTTAAAAGAGATGCGTTGGCTATTCATGCTGCGTTTAAAAGACGTTAGTTAAAGGCGTAACTAAGTGTCACAAACTATTGTCATAAGTACATCATAATTATGTAGTATTATGTTGGAGTTTTTACTTTTGTATCAGCTTATTACTACAACCTTATTGGCCAGACTTCGTCCAATAGTCGCGCAGTATAGTAAAATTGTTACCGCCCACAAACTTCAAGGTCATGTCTTTATTTTCCGCGAACTATTGTGAGAAAGCTGAGGTAGCCGTCACCTTAGATAGCTAATAAGATGATGAATTATTGCAGACAAGTTTCTAAAAGCGTGTTATAGATTTATTTTTGGTGCTTTTAAATAATAAAATGTGACTTATTGAACCCTTAGATAGGTGTACAATTTATAAAGGACACGCTTCAAATAACGCCACATCCAAACTTATTTATCTTGAGTGTGGTGTCAAAAATCTTTGAATAAAATAAATATTTCGTAAAAATTGTTTGGCTTAGCAAAGTATTGTGATATAAGTACCTAATTAATTGTACCTGACTGGTACTACCTTAACTCGTTTTGGATGGTTTATTTATACACTTTAATAATATTTATAAAACAGTAGGTATTTGCGTAAAGGAATGTATTTAAAAATAAACAAAAGTATTGAATATATTTTGATTAATTAGTAGATAGCAAAATTCTCGAATTCTATAAAATTTGCACATTTATGTTCATCGCGAATTATAAAGAAGATAGCAACGACATTTTCGATACATTTGTAATTTTCTATCAAAAGCTAGCGCGTAATTTAATATAATATTGCATTGAAGAAAAGGTCTGATATTAAAATAAATTTTACATGTTATAGTTAAATAAGAATGTTACGTTTCGTACATTTAATCAAAGTTTGATTAGATAATTTAATAGCAATAATTGACGCATATCAACGCTATAATGATTAATTAATCATAAAAAATTGTTAACATTCCATTATATTCATACAACATCTTACATTATTTATTTGTAATATGAATATAAGTAGCTAAATATTTATTTAGTCAATAAAATGTTTGTAAAAAATAACGATTTTATTCCTAAACCCCATGACATACATACGTAAATCATAGTAAGAGATTCTGTAACCAAAGCGTAATGATCTTAAAACAACGCGCCACGCTACTTTCATCATCATCATCATTTCAGCCGTTCGACGTCCACTGCTGAACATGGCCTCCCCCACAGACAGAGCAAACTGCTTATCATGTGGGGGGATTTGCCCATACTCACCACGCTGGACATGCGGGTTGGCGAGCGCAGTTTCGAGCTATCGTTGTTAAAATGAGGGACGCTGCTGCCCATCCCCTAGCTTTTTTCCCTTAGTCGCCTCTTACGACATCCACGGATAGGTAGATATGGAGGGGCCTATTCTTCAGCCGGGGCCACCACGGCCACGCTACTTTAGGTACTCAGTAAGAGTCAAAATATTCTTCATTTTATAAAATAATCACAAGGTTCATTTTAAAACGTCCTGTGTTCATAAAAACCAAGGAAACAGGTCGGAGAAGCTTTTTAATTGGACACTACCTACTTTTACACAGTTTTTACTCATATTTTATTGTAGAGGATAATTGAGAACAGCGGACGGTCGGAATTAATGATCGTGGGTTTGAGTCCAAAAATGTAGGCTGTGACCATTCTCGTGGGCGGAAGCTAGTACCTACCTAATACATAAATAGTCCCGACCTCAGACTAGAATTCCGTGTCGTGGGTATCAGAACCTACGAGTACCACGGTACCATAACACCCAGACCCGGAACGAATAATTACAGTTATTTCCATGTTCTATCGTAGTTTTATCGATCAGAAGCTTTTACAAGGTTTAATACCTGATTATCGAATACCGTGTTTGATGCCCGATTCGTCTTGGCTTTTGAGCGGGAGGAACAGGCGCAGTTTCACCTAGTTTCTAAGACGTTTCAAAGTGATACTTGTGATCAAAGAGGATATACCTACTTAATCACTACGTTTCTAGCGGTTTATATTTTTTTACGAAATTAAAGGTTACCCTTTTGAGGTTAAATTTGACTTTAATTCCGAAAAAAATCTAAAATATACCGAGCCTTCAAATTTAAACTGCACCGGGTTGTTCTACCCTATTTTTATTTTTTAACACTTGAGTTTTGAGAGAGCCTACTCAAAAATTCACCCATGCCGTACGCGTAAATTATTCAAAAGGTATGATAATGCAACACGAATTGAATGCACATCACAATGCAGCGAAAGATTGCCAAATGAAGGCGGTAAACGGTGCGACCACTTTGTGTAGTACAGTCCACCGTACAAGTCCCTAAGCCTTGCCGAAAATCAGCCGTATTCCTTTGGGACTAATGGTTCAGGGTATGGTAGGACTTGGAGGGTAGGCTGTACTTACTCTCCGGAAGGGTTGGGCGTGCGCCAGCGGCGGGAGCGGGCTGCCAAGAGCTCTCGTTAACGTTACCGTATTCGGACTTTTTCCTAATTACCGACATTCATTCGGTACAATTTTGTGGAAATAGTTCTTTTAATAGTCTAGTTAGGGTCTCTACCATGACGACTTATTGCCATTCAAATGCGAGCGTGTCTGCACTATTTCACACGAATTTGAACCATAAATCTTTGAGATTGTCATCTTATGTTACCGCTTAAACTAAATCTTGCATTTAAATGGCAATAACGGCAATAACCTTTCATGAGTACCTAGCATGAGGTAGGAAATCTAAAATGTGTATTTCTAATAGCCAATCAAGCATTTCCTACACCATGTTCCAGTTTCAAGAATGCTCATCTATTCGGAAAAGTAGATATCGTTTAAAAAATAACATAACTTTAAAGCTAAAATGCACTGTAGACTGTAGAAATAAAGCTTAAAGTGGCTTGTGCCACGGGATCCCTAGAAAACAGTCCACTTGACGGGTCATAACTAACGGCCTAATACGACCAAAGTCCGCTTTAGAAGTGTAATTGTTACTTTTTACCGCTGCGACGTTCGAAGCAAATGCGCTTTGGACAATTGTGGTCTTTGATCATACAGTCACGAACTTCTGCCCAGAATGGCTAAGTAGTTTCGGCGTTTTTGTGATCGTTCCAATACTATCATCATTCGAATCTAAAAGTATCGAAAGCGGAACAGTTTTCGCGAGTGCGTCCACGATTTGAACACGTTTGCTGACGCGGCGGTAGATTTCGCGGATCCCAACAACTATTGTCGCGTCGGATACCGACACACGTCTCTACAACTTGATGAATTAGAAGCTTAGTCGTGAGCTGAGATATAGCATAGATCAGCTTAGTTTTTTGAGGATAATTTGCATAGATTTGCCGAGTCAACCTCATATTCTATCAGTTAAAAAGTTATATTTTCGACCTTTTTCTGCCATTAAGAGAGTTTTAAAAAGGTTTGCGCTCGGCTATTTTTTATTTAAAAGCCTTTTCAGATTTTTTTCTGTTTTTTATTGAAACCGAAATATCTAGAAAATAGCCACAGAAAATTATCCACTCAAGGCAAAATATACAATTATTGTTCTTTTAATAAACGAAACAAGATTTGAGTTAACATCAGTGCGCACGCAATGCTGGCGGCGTGTATGAGCGGTGCTAGTGGTGGACAAGGATTTGAAAGCAATCTTCAGCGCGGTCACCAAATGTATGAGTGATTCTTTGCTTCGGATGGCACGTAAAAGTATCGGTCATGGTTATACAAGTTGTTAAGCCGCCGGTCTATACACGTCACCAGAGTTGGCTCTACTACTTCATTACACATGTATGATGTTTTCCTAAGTGGGTATTGTAGACCCTAGACAGGTGGTCCAAGAATTAGTATTCATACCGAAACTACAGTCACCTTGTACTATATGGTTATGTAGTGTGGAATACTTATTTGATAACTAAAGTGAGAAAGAACTAGCTTGTAAGTTATATGAGAAAGTATCATATTTAGGTAATCCTAGTACCAAAAGTTTAATATTCTTGTTTTTAAGAAGTCGTTTAAAAATCAACCACAAGGATATTCGCTTGTTTCTCCATCTAACGTGTCTCACATAAATTTCACAAACCCTCTATTCACCTAATGAATAAAACAAGCTATCTATGAATATGTATTTTCGTTTCGATTTCTTTTATCGCTCATTTTTCAGAAAACACACGATAATTTATGGTTCCACGATTTATTTACGCAACCATAAAATTCCGTCTGCGAATCTTTACCTCTAACGGTAAACAATTTCACGCGTGGTGATTCAATTTAATTGGGGATTATCTTTTTTGGGGATTGCTTGTTCCTCTCGAACCGTTGTCAAGTATTATCGGTGACAGACGACAAATGATACAGCAGGAATCGGGATTCTGTAAATATGGGAGCAACTGGGCCCTTCTAGGACACCGGCCTATTTTCGACCGCACTCAAACTCAAGGCCGTTTGTCTGGTGTTAAGAATAACTTTGATTAACGATGCTGGACTATCCACCTAGCCCAGTATGTGGTTAGCCGTTACGAAGATTTCAATAACTTGAAAGGTTTTAGAGGAACGGTTAGTAAAATTCCGCAGGCGCTTTTGAAATCACAGGCTGTGGATTTTTGTGAGGTATTTTTCAAAGAAAAACACATCTGCCTAATAAAGTATCCAATTATTACGTTATTACCGTTTGTACTGCCGATCGAGTCATACATTACAGTCTACTGTTTTAAAGGCAAAATTGTTTCCATTACAGTGGCCTTCCCGAAGTCCCTGCGCCAATAAATGTAGGTGGGTATTTAGCAGACTATTTACTGCCCGACATTGCGCAGCGCGACTCTCTAATACTCTTAATTATTTTTGCTAGTGTAAGCTGTTTTTCTGACGGGGAAATGCAATTGTAACATTTTGCATTTTGCCTCCCCTTCGGGTCTCTCTCATTACGTACTCTCATTGCGTCCGCCACGGCTGAGATCGTAGAATAATTAGACTCTAAATCAAGTGCAGCAAAGCGGTCAACCGCTCGAATGTGGTATGAATAGTCAATCGTCATTAAATTGTTCAGCTTTGGTAGTTAAATGCGTTCGGGTAATGCCTTCATTGACTTTCAACTCTCCCCTATTGAAGATTCATACGTTCGATTCAGGAAGTGAGGGAAAATGACTCCCCAATGTTTTCTTTGGAATTTTTGAAGGGTTATTTATGGTTAGTAAAATAATTTATATTCATATTGATATGGGTATCCCTTTCTACATAAACGCCAAAACCTGCCACTTCTTTTTACCTGCCCTTCCAAAAGGAACTCGTCAAAACTTTAGATATGAAAAATGCACACAATTTTCTGCATACAAACAAAGGCAGGAAAATTAATTAAGCTAGGTAAATACCTAAACATTTCAAACCATGCCACTCTTTATAACCGGCATTCTCATAACAAAAACTAGATCATACACCGAGCAAAATTAAATTAATAACACCGCTCGAGTGAAGTTTGCTTCAAATTTAAGCTGTGCAAGATTTAAACGACAGCTCACATTTAGGTAGGTACGTAATTATACCGCAGTGGGAATAATAGTAGGTACTAACGCACAGAAGTTTCACCCCAAACAACATTAAAATAGACACTTGAGACCTAGACTTATACTAGAGCCTGTAAATTCTGCCGCGAGGCAGCAATATATTGATACATTCATTTATATCGGTTTCTCAGTCCAGCATAATATATTATTAAAATAATTAATCCTTAATGTTAGTAGGTACGTAATATTAATTCGCTTAAATTCAATACTAATAATAACAATTAATAAATAAGTCCATGTGAAAGGTAAAATACATTTCTAAATATTTTAAATTTAATGGAATTTTATTTGGCACAACGCGTTGCGTTGCATGGTAAGACATGCGTATTTGTCCAGTGCCTGAGAATCGGTCCATGCAGCCGCTCTGCCCCAGTGATAAAGAGGCTGTTGGTGCTGCTGACGGGAGATCAATTTTATTATAAATATTTTTGGACTTTTCTACTACTAAATCGATAAAAAGTTACTTAGTCTTGCCCCTCAGCTCTAAATTCAGAAGAGTAAAGACTGTTTTACATTGAAAGCCAATGTGGAGAGACACAGGTATGATCATACCGTGGCTCGCCTCGGAGCCGGCGCAATGTGCCAAAACGCTTACTCGCGGTATTGCACTACTATTGTCCCGCGATAACGTTTTTTTAGCCCTCAAAACGTTCAGAACAAGGTTTATGAGTGTTGTGCATGTTAGCCAAAACGGGATTTAGAACGAGAGCCTTTTCCGTTATGGCTTTGACCTGATAACACAGCCGTAAGCTTACCTACCTCATAAGTCGAAAACCGAGATGATAAAACTAATGACTGTAAGCATGCTTTTCTGTACGTAGTTACATTAAATAAAACACAAGTAGGTGGGTCTTTACAATAATCCTGACTCAAGAATACTCTACAAGAGCATGTTTTTCAACGGCTGAAAACTTCTAGCATTTCTAAAAGTAACTTTTCCGTACTGCAAAGTTTAATTTAGAATGTCTTTTACATCTCCTACTCCAAATAATTATACCTGAACTGAATCCTAACATACTTTCGCTGGCACGGGCACTTTTGAATCCAACGTAATTCTAGACTTTATAGAATTTTCTATTAAGTTCCGTTCGAGTTCTCCGATTAGGGGCGTTCATCTAAGTGAGTTGCAGAGGAACAAGTACCGCTTATACCGATTTTGAGTAATTTTGATTGGAAAGTATAAAATGAACGGTTTGAAAGCATTTTTGCTGGTATCAGCTTTTTGAAACAAGCCGTAGTTATAGAGTTTTCAATACGATTCGAGCTCTCCTATTAGTGGCCGTCCAGTCAGCGACTCGCTCCGTTGCCCTCGCTTCCTGTCCTGAGACCTTTGCTGCACTTTTAGTTTGCCCTTTTACAAATACTAGAGAAAGAGATGACTCTCGCTACACTGAGTCAACTTAAGTATTTCATTTTACAAACGTTACGATAGACTTTGATATTTTTTGAGCATCACCATTGTGTTTTGTGTTCTAATTACGTCGAACATTAGTCTTTTTGTTTCTAGGAAGATCAACTTTTAAGAATACCCCTTTTTCTATTTTATTTAGAATTTCGTTCGAGTTCCCTGATTAGTGGCTCCTGAGTCAGCTCTCCGCTCCGCTGCGCCCGCTTCCTGTCACCTTTGCTGCACTTTCAGTTGAATCCGTCGTTTTACGAAAACGTCATAAAAATATTTTGGCATTGTGCTTTTTGTAGGAACTAAGAAATTCTTTGTTCAAACAAATCACCAACACTGTTTGTGTCGAAAATTAACCCTAAAGCCGGTTCCAGGTATGCACTTTTTTTTTACATATTTTCGTGTACTCTCTGATCCTACAACCCTGAAGGTGTTCAATTTTTTTTTGAGATTATTCTCAAAAGTCGTGACCGCAAAAAAAAGTAGGAAATATTTCTTCTACTTTATTCTGTGCCTTACTGCTGGCAACCTCATTTTCACACCAATCACAGACAAAAGTAAGATTTTTCTAAATAAAATATATGAGGCTTCCGAGACAAATCTTATCAAAATACATACCAGTCTACACTTTATACCCAACATCGACCTTATTAGTTACGATACAGTGCACAATCAAAATGGTGTCCAGATGCAGTTTAATAAGCATACCGGACTTAGCTCGTAAATCATACTGATTTGATTGTTTACTACGTTGCTTATGTGCGCCTATGAATATTAGATTTATTATTAAATACTACTGGCAGTAGCAGAACCGACTAGTAATAGATATGACAACCTCGAAGGCATATTGGGTGTTAAATATGTATCTATTATGTATATCAGTCTCTGGTAGCCATAGTACAGGCTATGCCTAGTTTGGGATCAGTTGATCGTGTGCCGGAATATTTATTTATTTATTTATTAATAGCGGATGAGTACCCGTCTGAGAAGCAAGGGGTGCGGAGGGTTATCGATTTCCGCTGCGGTCAAATATTTGCAAAATCTGCAAATATTTGTTCCGGGTCTGGTTGTTGTGGTACCATGGTACTTGTAGTTTCTGATACCCACGACACAGGGACTCCTAGTGTGGGGTCAGGTCATCACTGTTATGCTCGTATGTGACTGTTGTGTGTTTATTGTATGTTTATTTAAATATGTTAAACTGGCTGTTATTATCATCATCATCAGCCTGTAGAAGTCCACTGCTGGACATAGGCCTCCCCCAAAGAGTTCCACGACGAACGGTCCCTTTCCCATCCACCGACTTCCCACAACCTTCACAATGCCTTCGGTTCATCTTCCAACACTGCGTTGCCCGGTTCGTGGTTGCCATTTCTGGCTAAACTGGCTGTAAATATAAATAACAAAAAGTCACTATCGAAATCACTATCGCAATCCTACTGTGGATAGAACACTGTATTTTTTGTAATCTCGAGATGTAAAGTCACATTTCGCTCAAACTTAGAATTCGAAGCACCACACTCTTTCCTTTTTTTTTTGGTGAGAACCAACAGCTTTGTTACATTTGATTGAACATTTGTTTAGCTTTAGAGAGCCAATTACAGGTTCTCACGAATAGAAATACATTACTTAAGTATTACAAACAGTGTAAACAACCAAATTAGCGGTATACAAAATTACATTCACGTTGGAATAAACAAATAACTAATGAAGGTTACATTTATGGTCGCTAATCATCTGCAATAAAGAATTCTCTGCTTAGTCGCGATCTCGCTGAGAAGGCACTGGTGCAGAAAAGGTCAAGGTCACTACTCTTAATCAGCTTGTTAAAGTTGTCGCTTGCGCGCCATAAGTATGAGTTCTGCCTATAATTAGTTGACACTATGGGAACATGTAGCGGGGCATTGAACCTGATTAGTTTAGATGGAACTTTAAGGGTACACATTATAAACATACTTGTAAGATCGGGGCAGTCAATAACATTGCCCGTTATTTTTAAAAGAAATGTAAGGTCTGCTATTACACGTCTCTTACAGAGCATTATTTTCCTCATCCTTAATTTTATTCACTGTATAAATAAAAATATCGGCCTTAATTCCTCCCTCAGGTGCCCCATATTTCCTCAGTTGTTTATTGCCAACTAGCGAGAATGCACAGTAGAACTCTGTAAAGATTAGTGCACCAATAATAAGAATTAAAGCTGGTTTTTGGGTTAGAAAAACAAACGGTACGTACAAGGCTAATCGTCCTAAACCAACAAATGGTCCAAACTTAATGGACTTTCGTCAAAATAAAATGTCCCCTACGTGGCCGACTGGTCAGATTCACAGGTTTTTAATATAGATAAAAGGGATGAAATCGCTCGTGAATTCTCACGCGAAATATAGAAAAACAGAACGTGATTGGATTAAAGCCTACACTTTTCAGCTTAGGTCATGAGCATTAAAATCAGTCTGGGGCACCAGACCATTTATTTATTTCTTACAGTACATGTACAGAGTTGTCACATACACATGGCATATTCCAAAACCACATTCTAATCCTAGCTGTTATATGGATCACGCTCATAATAGTTAGGTCGCTTGCACACTGTGCTAGACACACAGAATCCCGGGGCATTAAGTAATCACTTGTTGTTCCTCGGTAAATCCTAGTGAAGTCCAATCTTAGACAATTTCATAGCTCTGATGGGACCTATTCTCTGCTGCAGGCGGATAATGAACAACACATTTTAAAGTTAATGAAGTGTGTTTGTTTGAATACGGAACTTTGTTAGTATACGTAAATGCGTTTTGTACGTGTTTTTAGAAGATGGTTTCAAAAATGCTATGGGCACATTATACAAAATAACGTACTTGTTGATTATAATTCGAGTTTTTATGACTCTACTTCCTTTATTCAACTAGGAACTGTTCCAACTTTGGAAGACAAATTGGTGAAAATCTTTTTACAGCTCAGATCCACGAGAATATGATTCTAAGTGAAATCAGAAAGGTTTTCTTCACATACTGGTGTACTTATTGATTGATCATTCTTTGCTTATTCATTATTTGTCTAGAATATCAAAACTCTACGCCATCCGTAGAACCTCTACGCTACTCGTAGAGCCGCTACACCGTAGACACAAAAATGTGATTTTCCTGAGTATTTTTGGCTTGTTTGCATGACTCAGTTTATTAATGGGTGATTTTTGACTTGAAAAGAGAAACAGACCCTACGGCCTTGGGAAAAATGTCGCCCGTTAATTGTAATCACGAAGGAGACGCTATGACTGTACACACACCCACACATTTAATTTAATACCTTGCTTGCTAGGGACTGGTTGATTCCACAGCTATTAGATATTTGCTTAGTAACGGTTTATCTTTGGTCTTGGTATATCTTTCCAAGAACGGGTGATAATATCTACTGTCACAGTATACACATGAGTGATTCTAGCAAGCAGTCCGGGACTCGTAGCATTTCGTAGCAGTAGCTACGTGCCGCGTAGCATTAGCGCTACGTAGTCTATTAGACAACAAATCAGACGTAGGTTTAACCTATGGCTGATGGGGAACCTATCGTTTAGTGTTGATAAATGAATGCCTGATGAAGATAAAATAAATAAATAAAATTAAATGGATACTAGTATTCTGTGTAGTAGGTATCAGAAACTACGAGGGACCACAACACACAGACCCGAACAAAATATTCACAGATCATACAAACATTTGTCCCGCAGCGCACTCCTTTCATTTCAGATGGGCACTCAACCCGCTACGCCACCGAGGTCGTCAGGAGATTGTAGGTAGACAGACCGATGGAACTGATTGACGTCAGCATAAGTGTCTAATGGACCTCTGACGACGCAGAACTGATGTTTACGACTGTAGGCACTTTTGATGTTCCTATCTTTATGTACTTCTAAGCTGCTCTAGGCCATATCTCGTTAATTCTAATCGTGGAGCGCCAATTTAACTATCGTACACTAATGTCTTATTAAACCTGCTACTGTTAGGCGAATTTTGCCAGCTATAAACTACTTAGGTAATCAACTAAGCGTTTGTATTACTTCCTCGATGTGCTCTTATAATGTGTTCGTAAAGTAATGATGATTCCCTATTTTAGTTTTAAAGAACTATATTTCTCACTATTAGCTGCCAACGGCTTCGCTTTCGCGGTTCGCGGAAAACAAGTAACATTTGTCCTTCCTCATGGAATGCTACCTCAATATCAAATTGCATTATAATCGATTCAGCTATATAGTCATGAAAAAGTTACAAACATACAGAGTTATTAGCACTAGCTTAACCTGCACCTTCTTGCATGGTACTCTGGCACCATGGTAAAAAGTAGCCTATATGTTATTACTACATACATGCCAAATTTCACTCCAATCCGTTCAGTGTTTCATATTAAAGGGATTTATAATACTATTGTATTTAAAAGTATTTACTTTTAGGTACACAATAACACAATTGCCTTATCAACCCCGAGACGTATCAAGACAGACAGATCCACTACTGGCAATGTATGTTAATGCGGATTTGCACGCCTCGGAAAGCCGGCATTGGCGAGTATTAATTAAATGCACTGCGACACGTAAAAGCACTTTCGCGATGCTTATCGGTACCTGTCGAATTATCCGGACGAAAAGTAACGGTTTGAATGATTGCGCTTTTTTATTTTTAAAAGTTTTTATTTTTTATTTTGAGCGTCAGATGATAAAGGTAATCTCCATTGTTGTAGATAGGAAAGCCACTACTATTAGCTTTATATATATATATATATATATATATATATATATGTATTTATTTCTCTCAACAAAGGTTAACAGTAATGGATGGGATACAGCAGAATATAAGTATTGTAGGTAGTTAAGTTAACCTGTTTTGTGAGAGACCGATGCCTGAAATAGGTTTAAAAAACCTGTGCTACAGGACACCGGGCCCCATGCCGCTGGTCAACTTAGGTACCAAACAGTGTAATATAACTAATATTATGTCTTAACTATGCTAGACTAGGTACCTATAATTATATAAATTTAGATTTAGGACGTGTTGTAGTGTAAAGTAGATAAGTTTTGTAGGTATAGGCAGGAAGTTGAATATGGATGTATGTTTGTGTAGGTTTGTAATTATTAAATAGTAATGTGTGTGTGTGTGTGTGAGGTAAGGTGTGTTGTGAGCTCTCCTGGTATCGGTCTCTTAAAAGCCCGGTATCGCAGAAGCGCAATTACCAATTGTATCTTTATAACTGTGTGTAGGATTCTTGGTGAATAAATGCCCTTTTATTTTTATATTTATTTATTTATTTTATTTTTATTAGACAGGATTGAGAGAGCAATAAATCAATTTTGTTTACTCACATTCACCATCAATGCTTTTTTGCACACTAAAGAATATAAATAGAGCTATATACTCTTATAGCATTACACAGACGCAATATAGTTACCAGCGCATCGGTTGTATCGCAATACGTTATTGCAATTTCAGATTTTACACAAAACCTAAGAACATCCATGTATCGAATTCGCAACGCAGACGACATGAATCGAAAGCGACAATTCAATTCAATGTCAAAAGTTCTCGGCTACGAGCTTTGAAACTCCTAACTTAAGGGTGTTTTTGAAAATATGATATAACGGAGCGAGGGGCTTCAAGTTAGTAGAGGAATCGCCCCCAAGGGGGCCGTGATGAATCTTTCACGCGTTTTATCGCTTTGCATCGGGAATCGAACATTAGACCGATCTATTTTTCGGACCTAATATAATTTATAAGGGAAGGAGGATTTAGTAAGATGCGTGCCGATCATACGCAGTGAATGCGTGGCATATTAATTGCCTACGATTTATTTACACAAAGAAAAGAAAACATATGAACTTACTATGAACTACTGATTCCTAATATTATCAAATCGCTTCGTTATACGTGAGTCGATATTTTTGTAACCGCCTGTAGCAAATACCGTTCGTATTTTGAATATAGGAACAGATCATAAGAAGAGTTAGACCAAGTGAAAAAAATCAATAGACGGTATCTTTCACTGTTTGTTAGAAGTCTTTCTTTTGCTCCTTATTTTTTCGTAAAATGAATGTTTATTATGTGAATTACTTCACTTTAAACTATGTGTAGAAATCTAGAAAATCTAAAATACGCTTGCAACTTTTTAACAAGCCAACTCCCAGCAGTGCACAGATCCGTAACACCGGACATAGTTATAGTACCAGCGGTGTACCACAGCCGCTCAGTTGAAGAGCACCTTACACTCAACTTGCCGTGTTTACCTCGCCTTGTTACGTGGCTTAATGAACTGCTATTTAAGTCTATTTTGGCTGAGGAAATATTTGCCGAGAAGACTGAAGTTTATTAGCGGGAATGTCGCATTCCGGAAACTAACGAGGAAACCTTGAGTTATTGCAAACATATTGGAATTTACATCTTATCATATTTTTATTCTTCTTTCCTTTTTTTATCAACCTATTTGTGATCTGTCCCTTTATTAAATAAGTAAAACTGGTTTTAACCAACAGTTTACAGGTAGAAGGTGGTTAGTCGAGAGTCTTTTAGAATTATTAAAAAAACTTTCTTTTAAAAATCTTGAATTTAACAAACAAAACTCCTTCAAGTAACGACTTGGCTTTATAAAAAACCTGTTTAAGAAAATTTTCCCAGTTACTAAATAGCAGACACGAAAAGTTTTCTCAAGATCTTTTCAGCCTGAATTTGAATAAAAGAAACTTGGTCCAATATAACTTTTTTCAATTTTAGTGTAAGTACGTTGACGCTGTTTATTCGTTACTCGTTGTGAGTGTATGAAATAGAACAGAGTGGTGCTACTTTTTATTCTGCGAGAGGGTAAGGCATTGGTTATGTGTCCACATTTGAAATAATTATTCTAGGGCAAAAGTCCACCAATATACTAGGTGATTCATACACTACATACTAGAAAAACGCCATTTTTCGTTTAAAAAACACTATGCAAAAATCAGCTGTTGTGGGGTCAAATCAGTCGAAACTCAAATATTCAGCTGTTTTAGATTTAGCAATTTTGATGTCGAAGTTTTTGTACGTAATAATTAGTTAAAAAGTTGGTAAATAATCTCAAATATCAAACGATTTAGTTTATTATTTTTGCTTTTCTTCCCTTTTTTATAGATTAAGCCGTATGTGGCTAAAGCCTAAAAACAAAAAAGCAGAGAGAAAACTGTTTAGGTTTTATTTCGGCGATTCTAGGTCGCTCCCAATTCCGAACAAACGGTGTGCCAGACTGCCCTGTACTCGTTCGTACAGTAAAAGTTTCTGATCACTATAATTGAAGACTAGTTAAGATAGCACACACCAATCTCACACTACAGTTAGATAAAATTAATTTAAACTTTCTAAGCGCATTTTCCCCGCGTTGGCGTAGTCGAGTAGAGCTCTAAGTACTTCAAAAACTTATGAATACTAATACATTTTTTTTATTGATGAATATTTCTTTTTTTATTGTTAAAAATATATTTCTTCAATATACTTTCTTTCGTTGCGGGAGTCGGTGGATCGAAAAGTCTTAAGACCGTTCGTCATGGAACTCTTTGGGGAGGGCGTATGTCCAGCAGTAGACTTGGTTGCTTGACGTTTCATTGATTCCTTCTTGGTCAATCTGTATTAGGTCAGTAACAAGGTTGACATGTGATAGTGGACTAATACAGGCTGATGATGATGGCGAGTGTCCCACTGCTAAGCTAAGGTCTCCCCAATTCCTTTTGCATGCTTTGATACGAATATTAGTTGTATGAAAATCGAACTGAATCTTTGCATTGACATTAACCACTGTTAGGTTTATTCCTACCGTGTTGGAGTTCTACTCGCTTCGGCTATGCCCGTAACTGCAATAAGTGTCGTGAAACTTTCGCAAAACATCCTTTACTTCCGCGTTAGAGATGTTTGGTTTTTGGATTCCCCCTCGAAGTTCTTGTTCCTTAGTTATGGGTCACTGTCTGACTCAATCGCAATCTAGTTTCGATATTGTTGTTTGTTCGATTCTCGGAATTTTGTAAAAGTTCGTATTGTGGAGCAGAGGTATTGCAATTGTGAATATTGTAGAGGTATGGTAGTGGATTGGCCAACTACACAAACCAATTTACAGGTGGAGGTTTTAAAAATAAATATTCCCAGCTACATACCAATTCCGACAAGCGAGAAAACTTATGAGGCAGCTCATAAATAAGCTTTATGAGTATTATCAAAGACAATATAGTAGAAAATAGTATTGCTAATTCGTTTTAAAACGTTGAATTAATATCTCCACTTATTACAGCCTCTGTATCCCGAAATGTTAGTTAAATATGACACAAATAGAATACCACACGCAATTTATAATATCCATTGTCTTCCCCACAATCCAGACTACTTGTAACCCCAAAGTTGTACCAAACATTATCCAACTGAGTCGCTCCATAAAACATTCAACTCAAGTTTCTAAACAGTGTAGTGCCTGACAAAGTGGAAATGCGAAACGTTGCTGACAGACAACGAATAACTTAATTCTGATGAAGAGCACTCAAAAAGAACGGGTCTTAAAGCACGATTGTCTCTTCAGATGTGCAGACGCCGTGGAAATCTGTAAAATAATACCCCAACGCAGGCGTGTACCCAGGAACTGTGTTGTAGGGGGAAGGGGGTCGTTTATTATCTACTTTACTCCACATTTTATTGTCTCTGCAGGAAATTGTCTTCATGGACTAGATCTGCTAGTGGTTAGCTACCTACTTGTTTTGACAGTGTAGAGATAGTTATGTTAAAACTATTTTCGTTTTCTTTTTCTCGATTGCATATGTATCGAGTAGTAACCTAAGAATAATACGTTTACATAAACAACTAGTATAAATGAGAAGAACGATTCCAATCCCTGGTTACACGCCTGCCCCGGCACTAGTTAAGCTGGTCCCTAGCTGACGATACAATAAAATAAGCAGTACTCAGGGACTAAACTACAAATTACGAGAGAGCGAGCTCAGCTTAAAATAATTAAGATTCTTTGTCCGGTCAGGCGGCGAATCTGCAGCTGCAGTCACGCGGCTCTTCGTCCTAGCAGACCTAGCAGTATGATATGTATTCAGCGTTCGGTCGCATACAATGAATGCGGATGAACGCACTTCTGACAAGTACCTCTAGATTGATTTTAAATCATCTTAAATAAACCTTCTCTGTGCCTAACTTAATAAGTAAAGCATTTCAACTGTTTCCAACAATATAAATTAATAAATATTCCGGACATATCACACACAGTCAACTGATCCCAAACTATAGCCTGTACTATGGGTACCAGAGACATACATAATAGATACATATTTAACACCCAGACACAGAACAAAAATCTGTGTTAATCACACAAATGTTTGTCCAGTGCGGGAATCGAACCTGCGACCTCTAGCGCAGAAGGCAGAGTTACTACCAACTGAGCTATGAGGCCAGTAATATAGAATGTTAGTTATTTTTATCTTCAATATATTTAAAAGTTTTTGTAACTATCATCGTACCATGTTCGTAATTTATTTATTATTTTCTTCGTCGATCTATCAATCACTTTTCTCCATTAATAACCATTCTATTTTCATTTGCCAAACATAGAACCGGAAACTATTGTAGCTGACGTAGAAAAAAGTTTAATTGAATCCCGGCACTTGTTTCAAACAACGATTTTATGACACCGGAAATATATCACAGATAGGTTATTGAGTTTGTAACTCGGCGTGGTATGAGAATATTCGCGAGATCGAATCTGCCAAAAAGTTTAACTGGAATTTTGCAGGAGGTAAGGCACAGTGGTAGTAATAGTTTCGAAGTACGTGGATCTTTCACTTCAGATATTTATATTTCTTTTCGCCTCACTAGTTGTTTCTTGGTTTCATTTTTAAGTCATTGAACAAGTTATATTATGGCCGATGATACTAAAATAAGGGCTTATATTTCAAACAACACCTGCGTACAAGCGACACTTGCCGTGACTGCCTTAACTGTTAGTTTTCGCTGCTGTTTGGTTTCAGAATTCCAAAATCAAACGGTACTTTACGATTTTTTTGATAAACGTAAGCGATATAAAATTACATGCATGTTTTTGTTTTTGATTATTCTCCACATGCCTTCACTGCTGACGATCGGCAGTTACGACTAACTACGAGTCCACTGGATAGCTTACAGCGAAGCCATTTCGAATCAAAAGCTAAGGAGATAGCGCTCAGTTTACATTACCAACCGCATTGTAGTAATCCAGGTTTGGGTAAGGTAAGTTGGAGAGGCGTCGGGAGCGACGCCTCAAGTGGTCGCGCAACGTGCAAGCCATGTCTTTGTTTCCAAGTGTCTGTTTACTGACATGTTTATTTGACGACGCGTAAAAGAATTTAACAATACAACCCGGATAAACAATATTATGGTGTTTTCCGCTGGGATGACTGTTGGCGAAACAAAAATAATGTAGCATAAGAAATGTGCTGGATTTATTTCAGCGTTTTAACCAAAGTTTTATCTTATTATTTCGCCTTGTTTAGTCTTACCATGGCAGTTCGGTGGATGTTGATATTTATTGGCCTAAGAATAAAGGCCTACTAATGACATTGCATATTTCTATTGCGGGAAAGATACAACCTGTTACTTTACACGTAATCAACCTGTCTAAATAGCTACGCTCGGAGCTCCACTACATGATAACATCCGAAGCTGTAGAAGAACCAAGGTCATCGACATAGCTCTCAAAATTAGCAAGTTGAAGTGGCAGTGAGCAGGCCATAAAGCTCGCAGACATCTGTTGGGGAATAAAGGTTCTCGAATGACGACCACGAACCGGACGACGCGACGTAGTGTTGGAAGGCTATACAAGGTGATTCATAATATGTATGCCATCCCGAAAGGGGCTTATTCTACAACCAATTGGCAATAAATTTTGTTCTCTGGAAATTCGTCATTTTTCATTGAAAAAAATCTAGGCGAAAATCAGCTGTATTGGGTAGCAATCTTGATGACGAACTTCTCGTACGTTTAGGTATTTGTTATAAAGATGATAAAAATACCAAAAACAGCTAATTTGAGAAAGTTTGACAAAACAAATAGAAAAAAATAAAATGAAAATATTGATGTTTTTCGCTAATATTATTCCTTTTTTTGTTAGCATAGGCCCTTTCGGGATGGTATACTTGTTATGAATCACCTTGTATATACCGACATTGTGGAGTTCGCGGGAATTCAGTGGATGGAGGAAGCTTTAGACCGTTCGTCGTGGCACTCTTTACGGGAGGCCTATTGACTTCCTAGGCTGATGATGATGATAAATGGGTTTTTGATTTGGAAAAAATATCTTTTCACCATAATCACTTTTAAAAGTAACATTTTATTAATTTTCCTGTACCCAAGGGTTATTCCATCGCCAATTCAACTTTGTCGGCCTAAAAACGTGATAGCACAAAGAGTGTCGTGGCTAGAGGGAGCGAGGTCGCGCAAGCACCCTCCGCTTTGTTCCACTGGCAACAATGCCGAGTACTGCGGAGCCACTTGCAAGCACTTGTATCGGAAGCAAGCGATGTTTCGTTCGGATTAGGGTCTGAGGCAGGGTCGCACTTGTGAGCTTTTGTAAGCTTTCGGACGCGAAGATTATGAGTGTTAGTAATGTACTTTTGAGGCTTTCAGTTGGTTCCTGAAGATATTTTTATTGTGCTACCTAAAATCGCGTGAACTGTGAAATCTCAGTGTAAATTCATTTTATTGTGTACCTACTTACTACCGTACCTATAATTAACTGAGAGTTTGGCTTTTTTGAGTTTACTTGTCGTAAGTTACATACCGCACATGATCGATCAGTGTTGAAATCTTTTGGGAGGTCTATCTTCATTGGACGTCCTGCGCCTGAAGTGATGATGATAAACTCTACCTGTTTCATCCCTAACACTGACCTATTTAAAGGTAATATACAAAACATAATGACCCCTCCATGGGCACTTTTACCCATTCCATTACATTTTTTACCATCCTGAACATTACAAAAGCAATCACGAATGGAAATTAAATTTTTACCGAGTCGGCTCCCTCAAATACGGCCCTGGCCATGGAGAGAGTAGTAATTATGTGATATTTATGCGAGCTACCCCTCCCTTGTTTCTTGAGAGCTTCTTACAAACAGCGATACTTACTGGTGTCGAAAGTTATGAGCCGAATAACAAACCACTACTCGTGCAACGCGCAATAGATTAGGTACATTACATTATTATCCTTCACGATGACGGAGTCTTCCTTGTAATTGAACCGTACGGCGATCACGCAATTGATAGGCGATCCTATAATAATGTCTTCAAGATTTTCCACTATAGTTGCGAATTAGAGGACTTGAGGTCTTTGCCCCGCTCATACTAGTAGTTCCTAGTTCGTAGTCCCTAGTTCAGGCATAGTGTAATTTTTTTTACCTTTAATTAGATAATAATCCGCAATGTAAATCCTAGCACTAAGGTAATTAATAAATATTTATTTATTTATTTATTATTTATACTAGTAAAATAGAAAACAGGCACCAAAAAAAGTCTGTCAAATACCAGCGCCGACAGACGCTGACCAACATTCTACGTGATTGCACTGTAGTTACGAAAACGTTGCGCAAAAATATATTAAAATTATTGCCGTGCGTAAATCGGAAACTTTGCACCTAAAATTCGAGGTATAAAAGCTAACATTCCAAGCTCCAAGGTAGTGTAAAAACTTTTCATGAATTTAATTAATTTCGCTTGTAAGAGTTCCCGGGGTTTTTATACGGAACACGTAAATATTGTGTCGTACACGCACACGTGTACGTGAGCAGAGAGGAAACCAATTTTAGAGCTTAATCCGCGGCCAGCGGACTTTTTGTTTTTATATGTTGCTTGTAGGTAATATTATAAGTTGATACGCCTTAAAAAAAGAGTAGGTAGGTACTTAATCCGAAAACTTTCAATAATGCGTCGGCCAAACCAAGCTGTTAAAATATGTTAGGTTTTTAAAGCGCTGATTAAAGAGCCACGTGTGACAATATACTCGCTGCGTTTGATAAGCAAGCGGCGAATAGAAGGCGAATTTTTCGATCCTACGCGCGTGTGTGTGAGTGCGAGTGTGTGACAGTATGTGAGGGTCTCAAAAAACTGCTCGATCTAGAGATCGTGAAAAATGATTTTAATGGAATATTTGAAATTAGTTTACTCTTATGATCGCTCTCGATTAATCGAGTAATTTATTTGTTCTCCGTATGTGAAAGTCACGTCCCCTACCGCAGTCACGAGACAGGCTTGAACAGCAACTAGTTCACTAGGCGTGTATAGGCTTCAATTCAGGCAATAGGCTTATGTAAAGCTAGTATTATATAAGACCTTTTTAAGTCAGCGTGTAAGGCGAGGCACACACTCGAACCCTGAAACCCTGCTTAAGTACCAGTCCAGCTAAACGCCGGAAGACGTGAGGGTCTCTCGCATTGTTACTGCAACAATGGAGTGGAAATGTCTTTCCACTTCTTTCAACTCAAATATGTATATTCGATGAAAAGCAACAATTCTGTACGAGCTATCAATAGAACGCATTGAATTTAATGGTGAAATCGAGATTTGATATAAGTAACAGAAGAAAATTCAACAATGAAAAGAAAAATTATTTGTAATTTCGTTCGTGCACTACTTGCTTTGGTTTTCTTAGAAGCGGCCCCCGTTATATAACAACCATATTATATAGCTTATTGAAATCAAACGGGTGTTTATCGCGTACTTTTTTTATAATTTATTCCCGACGTTTCGAGTTTATTCCAACAATCATGGTCGCGGGCTTATATGCCCGGTCCGCGTTAATATTTCAATAAGCTTTAAACTGATCGCGAAAGTTTGAAAAACTATTTTATAATTTTATAATTTCTAACAAAATGTCAGTCATAACATGATATGCACTTATGGTCGTCATTGTCTACTTGAACAAGACTTCTTTAGAAACGGATATCAGATAAACTTCAGTAATATGGCGTTACTTACCAATATTACTTCTTTACAAGTTAATAAAATGTAAGTTTTGCGTCGAGGTCGTGCCATGTGCAATCGTGCAAGTCCAGGCACCTTTAGTGCAGGTAGAGCACTATTTCCCACCGTCCGACGGCAGCAAGAAATAAAGGAGCTAAAACAAAAAGGACGTTCCTTTAAAGTTCTTTATTTAAAGGGACTGTAGCAGTAAAGTGCGGTTTAATTGCACGGCGGAACTTTCACAGCTTCACACTTTTATTTGTATTCGATGAATTTAGATTCGATTTCTTTCAACTCGCGCATGGAGAAATACAGATATCGGTGCAATCTCCTCGGCGGATCTATTTCTATGAAGCATTAATAAAAGTCTGGCTTTTGATTGTGAGATTCGTGTTGCGTTTTATATCGCTATATCGAAATGGAATTCTAAAACTGTTCACTTTTAAAGTGAAAAAAGATTGTTAAAAAGTTGGTCGAGCTTTGTTAGACGGGACTTACAGTACGGTGCAGTGGCGTTTGTCACAAAAATTAGACAAGTTTCGCGTGTCCAGTGGAGAGTGGCGGTGAGATCGGGCGCGCTCCGATAGTCTCTCACTTCCTGCGCCCTCATCTACCCTCTGCTCTGCAAGACAATGCCGCCCTAATAAAACTTTTACTGTCTATGATTTTCGAACATTTTTTCGAGATTACTTCTATAAAATTCGTAATTTATGAACTTCAGAAAGAAATTCTTTGACTTTATCGACATTCGAAAGCTTTAAACCACGGACGCGACGGAATTTTTTCCTTATCCTTTTGTCCTTTCGATTTGATGGATGTCTAAGAACTGTCATTCAAATTGAGTATCCGATCCAAAAGACTTGAGTTTATTTTATAAATGTGACTTAGCTTGGTAGGTAATCGTTACTGGACTTTTAATCTAGAAGAGAATAGAAAAGAAGGTACCTCCAATATGGAATTCAAATAGCTTTAGTATTTTGCCTATGAACCTAAAATTTTACCTTAGAAGGTGCTTAAATTTAACAAGCTCATAGATCATAACTTTTTTCATTTCATTGAAAACTAGTCCGACAAAATTAAATGTTACTAAACTGCCACAGAGTCCCACTACCTTACCTCATATTTGTAAAAAGATAGACGATCTTGTCTCTGAAATGGACGTTTTCTTCACAGAGAAAACATTTTACCTGTTTATATTTCGGTTGTCTGCGGGAGGCGAGGGGGCGGGATGAGATAAGAATCAAATAGATGTTGTTTCGCTGCATGGAGCCGTGTCGACCATATGCACGTGATGACAGTTAACTCGCATATCTTGACACTTGAAATATTCACCGCTTACACTTCTAACATTTTACAGCTTAATTCATCCGTCTAGGGCCCTGCCGTCACGTCTTGTTGCCATTCAAATGCAGGCGTGTCAGCACTATTTTACTCAAATTTGAACTTGCACTACATCTTTGAAACTGCCAACTTACGTTACCGCCTAAACAACATTTCTAAGTTTATGCTAGTCATATTGCTACTTACAACATTGTTGCTCCAACAAAATAGTATAAAGTAAGTATATATAATACCTACCGTCTGTTATCCTTTTAAAGTTACACACGCACTCACGCTGAATTACTCATTCCTACTAAATGTCAAGGTAACTTATATATCGCTTTATACCTGCCAGCGAATATTTCAATATATTCAATTTTAGCGAAATTTGCAGTAAAATTGTATAACGTCCCAGTATGTGTTAAAAATAAATTTTAAACCATTATGAAATGGCAAATGGTTTGATATAAAATATTATACGAAAAGATTGCAATGGGTTGGTAACGGCATAAAATATTTCCGGTAATATTGCGGTTACCTGCGACAAGCAGTAGCGGTTTATATGTATTTTATAAATAATCGCTGTCTACGTAGCACAGCAAATGTTTTTTAAAGCGCTGCATGAAATAATCAAAGTTGCTTGGACGGGGTATATTTTCACCTGAAGTACCTATGTCCCAACTGACGTAACGGTCATGAAATGTATTTTGGCAGAGCGATAAGGAAATGACACAAAGAAAACAAACTACAGTCCGTTTTGCCCTAAAAGTGAGAGCGAGATGTAGGGGGCTATCTGTCGGACCGAGCGCGGGCGCGGGGCCGATAGCGCCGCTGTCAAAGTTATTTGAACGATGTCATAGATCGCTGGTTGCGGATATCTATCTACCTTTTGCACTATTTTCTCCACGTTTTCTGAAAGTTTTCTTCCTTGTTTCATGATATCGAATTCGATATCGTAGTAAGATGACGCAATAATTAAAATTTATTAGCCGACGTTACTGACGTTGTTTTTTCTGGAAAATAAATATGTTTTTTTCTATCACAGAATATTGCGTTACTTTAGTCCAAACCATGAAAAAGTCTACACAAGGCGTCATACATTAACTTCGCTCGATTACTGCGAGAAAAATTAATAAGAACTTGAAAGCTTTTTAATTAAAGTCTGGCAACAAGCGTATTGAATAGTGCTTTAATTGATAAATCTTCAAGAATATTAATAGTCTAAATTAATTTAAAACCATCAATTTATGTTACGCCACGCCTCGGCAATATTGGAAAATGAAATACAGATTTCTATCCACTTCGCCGATTTAAAACGTTTTCCCAGAACCCGAAACATAGTCATTCCATTCGAAAGCTGTTGGATTTCGTCCTCCCGAAGCCTTTGTCCAGTGCTGTTAAAGAAAGAGCTATAATAGGACGGACATTTGTAAGATTGCCTCCACTCGTAAACCAGATCGATATATCGCGGGCATTGTATATTCACCGGCCTATTTCAGGTTAGAAATGTTAGAATTGAACGGACACGCCACACGAACACGATTGACGTATTATCGTTTTGTCTCGGAATAGCTTTCGTAGAAACGATTTCAATAGCCGTCGACCCAATTAATTTAACAGACAATGTATACAGAGTGCAGAACGGCGATTTGTCAAGGGAATGAATTTCAACAAAGGCCATATTCATTTGAATGGCAACTTGTTGTACGAGACCGTTTTAATTTTATAAGTCGTTTATCATAATCAACGATGGCGGGGAGGGGGTACGGGACCCATGTCAGTGTCTGAAGGAAATGTCACATACCTGCTCGGACTATGCGGACACTGTGGACACGGCTTTTGCAAACGGATTTTCTGTTTCTAAATCTGACTATATTCTATCTTAAATCTATGTGACTAATAAATTATTGAACATATACATAAACTATTATTGGAATCTTATTTCCATCGGCACTCCTTACTCACGAAATCATCCCTTTTTGTGGTAATCTGGCACAAATTTCAAATATCTTCATAATGGAGATTGGATGAAAACAATAAGGCGTAGTTCAAACTATACAGATGAGGTTCAGTCACATCATGAAAAATAATTCGGTCGTTAGAGCCCCGATAAGGATCCACTAAATATAAAGTGTTAAATAATTCACCGGTAACTGGCGACCAATCTGAATTGGTGATTACTCTCAGGAGCCCTATCTACGTAGAAAGGACGTCACTCCCGCGACAGTTTGTTATACGTGACGCCAAGGCGCTAGTTATGATTTCACTTGCCAGATATAACCAGATAAAATTAAAAGAAAGCACGCAAATGATTTTATAGGCAATTTAATTTTTTTATTTTATATTGACAATTTATTTGATAGGTGTTAAGAAATAGATGCTGAAACAGCAATTTCAAACCGCGAAGCTTCGCTCTGCAGCAAAGCTCGGACTTCCTAAGCCCCAGTGGGCTCTCCAAAATCTTTGTTTAAAACTTATATCAAAGAAATATTTCACGTGTGCAGTTTCACCGCTATACTCTACCTATGAGAACATTATTCGGAAAAATACTGTCTTTTTCTTTAATTCAATTATTAATGGGACTGAATAGTATTTGCGTTAAACATATTTCACCTATGATAGTAAATTTAAAAACTTAGGTGTACAGGTTTCACATAGAAAGCCACGGCAAAGATACTATATTTCTGTTCATTGAATCTATAATTTTTATATTCCGTCAGCATTTTTCTCTCTCTTTTAGTCAAAATGTGAAGAATGCTTAAAACAAAAAATATTTTCTGAACCTTTGTAAAAAATAACGACCATTTCTAACTTTACAAATAGCACCACTTTTTTAAATTGATAATGAAAAGAGTAAATTCAACATTTCGATCATAAAAAGGATATTCGTTTTGAAATCATCCCTCGTGCTCCATCCTTCCGTTCCCTTTTTGTATAGCCAACATTATGTGAAATTGGTACCCCTTTTACACATATATAGCATGATTATATTAAGCTGGATATGATATATGCTGTGAATTTACCGCTGCAAAGGAAAATTCGTAGCGCGCTACGCCGTAGCATGTGTGCTGTAGACATCAAATTCAAATGCAACAAATATAAAAAATTACCATAAACGAGACGCGGCAGCAAATTCATGAAATTCTTTATCGATACGACTACATTGCGTAGGTGTAGATCAGACTCAGTTAGAAAGATCCGTCTGACCCAGTATCACCGTCAGAAAAGCCATTTCCACACTATTATGCCGTCGAAACATTACCTCCGATTCGAGTAGATCACTAAATAGTTTGTGCCAGCGGACAACCCTAATCTAATATGCCCGATTCAAGACTCGAAGCGGCTTGGGAGTGCAATCTTCGACTACTGTGGCGGGAACTGCGTCGTTCACTCTCCATTTACTTAGATAGTAGAACCAAAAGCAGTATAGCAACAAAACTACGGGTTCTAGTTTCCTAGATATTATGTTTTTTTTTTCATTTGTCTCACTTTCATCCAATCACACCTAGAGTGCCATTTTTAAACCATGCGATAGAATTAATGTTAGCAACTTATGTACAGCCAGTTCTGTTGATATTAGGTACCTACTCGAAGTCTCGTAAGAAGTTTGATCGCGTAATATGAACTAAACTAGTGGTTCGTCCGAATTGAGATCTCTTGGTGTCCAGTAAAAGTTGGTGTTTGATGATCGTTGAGGCACAATTTAGATTAACTTTAAAAATCACGTTTTAGCATGTTCTAATATCCAATCTTACCTAACCGAATAATATATACATATTGCAAAGATAACGTTTTATTTACGAAAGTGTGAATGTGAGTCGAGTTTGGGCCTTTTCTCCGTAGATGTTCCACTGTATCTGTGTGAATACACTGCGAATTGGATAGCACACTCGGACCGTTGCTGACATACACACTAACTACCTACACGAGTTTCAACTCCAAATATATCGGCCCGATGTTGATAGAATTCAAATCGATTTCGATAACTGTCTTAAAGGCCACCGATAATTTGACTTGATTCTAGGTAATTTACCATTTCAAACACGTTCTTCAGGGAGATTACCGGTAATCTTTTCTGCGAAGTCGTTTTGTAAACATGTAGGCATGGTAAAAGTTACTTCGTATGAGTTCGTGGTGTGGCCCACCCCAGTAACCTAATGATGCATGTTATGATACGAAGACTAGGTATCCCACATAGGCTTAAAAAATCATTAACTCCGAAGCAATTTTGAACCTTATTTACTTTTCTTTAGCGCCCATTAGTCTAGAAAAGCATACCTACCTATCTATAAAAAAAAACTTTAAGTAGTTTCTAGGGACGTGATTAGATTCAAAAATTGTATCGATTCGCCAGAAACCACTTGTAAACTGACGAATTCGGTGGCGTAGTGGGTGAGTTCTCGTCTGAGACGCAAGCGTGCGGGTTCAATTACCACTGCGGGACAAATGATCTGCAAATATTTGTTCCGGTTCTTGGTGTTGTGGTACCATGGTGCTCGTAGTTTCTGATACCCACTCAAAGCTATACATTTATAAAAGCTTTCATTTTGGAGATAGTTATATGAAAAACTGGTTCTGCTTTACATCAGTAAAGAACTTGAAAATTGAACAAGCCTTTGTTATGAGTGAAAAAATATTAAAGGGTAACAACCTTGGCATTCTTAGAATCGTTGAGGCGCATAAAAAAAAAACAGCTATATCTATAAAATATATTTTGAATTATTTCTGATATTTATTCACTTGTCTATTTTCATCGCAATTGTGTAATAATAAGAATAGGAACGAGCTTTATAAACCACATCATACTAATATTATAAATGCGAATGTTTATGAGGATGTTTGGATGTTTATAGTTCAATCATTAACGGCTCAACCGATTTCGATGAAACTTGGAATAGAAACACCGACTCAGCGCCTATTGCTTTATAAAGCACAAGTTTGGCCACATGTGGAATACTGTTCTCGTCTCTGGCACGGAGCCCCCAAGTATCAGCTCCTCCGCTTCGACTCCCTTCAGAGAAGAGCCGTCAGAATTGTCGACGAACCTAAGCTCACTAGTAAGCTGGAGCCCTTGAGCCAGCGCCGTGATATTGGCTCGCTCTGTGTGCTCTATCGGCTTTATAATGGTGACTGTTCTGAGGAACTATTTGACCTCATACCCGCATCGAGGTTCTACCATCGGACCTCGTGTCACCGGAATAAGGCTCATCCACATCTCATCGACACGTGGGTATCTCGAACCACTCGCTTTACGAGATCCTTTCTCCCCCATACGTGCAAATTGTGGAATGAGCTTCCTTCCGAGGTTTTCCCGCTAGCCTACAACATGAAGAGCTTTAAGAAAAATACAAAAAGATTTCTCCAGGGCAGGCAACGCATTAGCAATGCTCCAGATGTTGCAGATGTCAATAGGCGACGGTAACCGCTTACCATCAGGTGGGCATAAAAAAAAAAGATAGAGTTCTTTGCCTAAAATAGCATATAGGCTACTTTTTATCTAGGTACTACGTGAGACGAGCCGCAGGCGCAAGCTAGTATTATATAAATCAATTTGGAGCAGTATTTTAGTCTGATCAGCCTATAAAATCCATGAAATTGTTTTGTATCGTAAAGATTACCGCTAACAAAAAGGACTTAGCTTACGTTATATTTCGATATGTTTTTGCATCCTTCCATCCGTATAACTAACTTGATATTACTGGTATTACATATTCATATGTTGACACAGACTGGCTTGACTCAGCTAAGCTCATAGTATCGCTCAAGCGTGCTATAGGGGATACCCCGCGAGCCCACAAATCGAGCCCTTCCTAGTAAAGGGAGCGTTTTTGTACAAAGCGGGTACCAGCTTACTGGTAAGCGTACCTACGTTCATTATATTATGTTAATATTATCTCTGCGTCGCGACCAAAAAAGTACCCATCTGCTGGAAACTTTTAAGTTCGTTGGGTTGTAACGATAGACCAAAAAATGTTATTTACACTACTACAAGACGTTTTGAGATATTGGAGGATAGAAATTTTTGTTTAATTGAAGTCCTCTATAAGTTTTGATATGTGGCTGGGATTGTTCGATTTTTTTCAAACAGTGGTCTTGTAGGTATGCCAGATTCCATAGTAAAGTGTTAGATCCCTTTATGAATTCACGCGATTTAAATGATTTGAAAACATAAAAAATTACGTGAATTCGTTTTGTATGGAGTATTGCAGCAAAACGGGTAAATGAATGGTAGATAATATATATAGGATCAGATGATCTAGGTTCCACTGCAACCACTAGGACATAATCTCTGTTAGGTATGTGTTATCAGCGCTTCGTAGAGAACTAAAGCTGTACCGGCTTTATACGTGATTGCACTCAAACGATCGAAATCTAAATAATAAAGATCGCGAGCCATCCCTCGCTGGATAGGCTTACTTGTACAAAATTGGCGTAATAAAAGAGGAATGCTCGCAAAAGTTTTGCAATAAAGGCCAACGAGTATCGACTGTTAAGAAGTAAAGAGTTCGTTGTATAATGTATCTATACATATCATAATGGAACTTATCAGTTGAAGCGTCTTGTGATCGAGGTTTTTAAGTCCTTTTTGGTTTTATTGTAGATCATTGTTTAGTGAAAGTCAGGTTTTAATTTAATCATCATCATCATCATCATCATCATCAGCCTGTAGAAGTCCACTGCTGGACATAGGCCTCCCCTAAAGAGTTCCACGACGAACGGTCTTGAGCCATCTCCATCCACCGACTTCCCGCAACCTTCACAATGTCGTCGGTCCATCGGGTGGGGGGCCTTCCAACACTGCGTCGCCCTTTTCGTGGTCGCCATTCGAGAACCTTTACTCCCCAACGGTTATCGGTTCTGCGAGCTATATGGCCTACCCACTGCCACTTCAACTTGCTAATTCTGAGAGCTATGTCGGTAACCTTGGTTCTTCTACGAATTTCCTCATTTCGGATCTTATCACGTAGTGAAACTCCTAGCATAGCTCTCTCCATAGCCCGTTGTGCAACTTTGAGCTTGTGTATGAGGCCAATAGTTAACGACCGAGTCTCAGTGCCATATTTCATCTTTTTTTTAATATAAAGACCATTTTTATTAATTTATGACTGGTTCTTCATTTATGTCGATTGGATAGCAAATAAGCAAGAATAAAGCAGCAATCAATACTCAAATACATCCGACCTATCAAGTAAACAAATTGCCAGCTCAGTAAACGTATGCCCTAATGAAGGTGGGCGATAGACAAATTAAACCGTCGCCATAGAGTAACGAGTCTCGTTCCGAAGATGCTGCGCTGTTTTTCGCGAGTTCCACGTGAAATAATTACATGGTGTCCGTGACGTACGAGCGCTATTTAAGACTTACCCAAAGAGTAATGGCTACGATAAACAGTAGCAATTAAAGCATTGCCACGCGACGCACGCCTTTCTTTGCACCCGCTCCTAATAGAGATTTGTTGTCTACCTCTAGTATTAATAAACGTGCCATAGGGCCGTGGAATTACTACGCCATGTTTTGTATCTAGAGTCGAATTTAAATTACCTAAATTTTTAGTCATTACTCTACGTTTGTTACTCTAGGTAGTTACAGATGTCATTGCTGAAGTACAAATAAGTACTGTTTTACTTATAAAATCAAGACTTCAATCTACAAGTTTTGTAAATTGAAGTCTTGATTTTATAAGTAAAACAGTTCATCATTGATCGAGTGAGCGAAGCGACTTTTGCCAGACATCGCGAGATCTCAGATCGGGGCGAAACACTAGTATTTAACCTACTTTTAGGAACCTAATATACTTTTCTGTTCAATTTTGATAATTACTTTTGTAGTAGATCATACTTGGAATTGGAGACCTATATTTTGCTACAATTCTATACATTATCAAACAACCGAACCGCTTGTGCGACGCAACAGAATTGAAACAGGGCGTGTGTTAACACGTGCATTCATTGCATACCTACCTGTTACCCGGTAATTGAACAGAAACTTATGTTACTGAACTATAGTTATTGGTAGCTTACGATTTCGTCCAACTTGTGCGCCAGTAACTGGAATCTTGTTGTTTGTAGTTGCACATTTAGTTTGATTCTAACCTACTGGTGGGAGAACTTTCATCGAACCGATGTGTGTTTCTGATTCTAGAAAAACAGAATTTAAATGGATTTAATAGGATTTCAATCGATTTTTTAGTAAAGCTGTTTTCGAATTCTCGACGCTTCGAGCGGGAACAGGGAAAGTGAGACCCATTCGTGATGTGCGGAAGTAAAATGCAGCTTATCTCTTGGACTGCCAACAGACCAAAACAAGTCAGTACTCTACCAATTAACCATCAACACCAGACACGTACGTAGCTTAGTTGGTTAGAGTATACCCGTATCTAGGGGAAGGTTGCGGGTTCGAAAACCGTCGGAGTCGAAATTTTTGGGATATTATAAATAATCATAATACCTGACAGTTCACCATCCAAACAGCACCTTCTGAGTTATTTTGGACATATATAGCTTGAAGACAGCCAGGTAACCTGGAGAAACTGGTTGTGGTTGCAAATGTGGATGAAAAAAGCGTATATGCGTACGTAGGTATATATATCACTATAACTATGTAAACTATTTAAGTAGGTAAGTTATTTCTAAGTTTAGTTTAATTGTCACGCCTCACCATTTTTTTTGCACGCCCAGAATGACTGGTAGAAAATGCTTTAGCATTAAGTCCTCCTTACACTAAGTTCAACCGATCAATGATATCAGTTCGTTAATAACTTTTTTCAAGACGAGCATGATCTTTACTAAAGAATACGACGAAGAAATATATTGCTTCAGAAAAACATTGAATATTTACACTTTGTCAGTAGATATTATTTATCGAAGCACATTTAAGCATGGTTTTGCTGACTTAAGAATTTGTATCTATTATAAACCTACCCCACCACAAAGAGTACTTGTCTATAACCAAATAATCTACTGACAAAATGTAAAATCCATTGAATGCCTATCCAATATTACATCGCGGGTTATCTGCATATTAGGTATGCTATGGAATACATAACTAGTGCGTGCATGCCAGCAAATGCGGTTAGCAATGCAAATTTATCCTAGTTTCGGATTATTAGCTCGTCATCGAGCTACTTGCGTTAATTATGTGTTATTATTCTGTTGTTGAAGTTTAGGAAAAATATGGGTTCGTTAGACGGGTCTAGAGAGGATCAGCTGGATGGAGAAAGTTACGAATGAGGAAGTACTAAAACGAGTGAAGGAGAAAAGGATTATTATTAAGACCAAAACAAAAGAGCAGAGGAAACATGATTGGAAATCATATACGACATGTCAGTTTCTTAACATCGTTGAAGCAACGGTAGAAGGAACGAGGAAGGAAACCGTGAATATTTTTATTTTTTTTATTTTTTAAAGAGTTCGCAGGCGAAAGTTCAAAATGGAGGAAATTGCATCAGTAAACCGACAAGAGCTAAGCTCTTTATTTTACATACATAAAGTCACGCCTATTTTCACTCTCATCACATTCCTCATACACGCTCGTCGGTTTAGGGTACTCTTACTCTTCTTTTTTTACTTACGTATATTTTACAAATATGTACTTTCGTTGAATAATTGCATCTTTGTGGTTTTTTCAGTTTTTACTATCAGTTAACCACAAAATGATACAGGCTTAAAATATATAAATAATCCAAAGACTCGACAAAAATAACGAAAAAAGAAATATAACAAGTCCTTACATTTTGTGTAGAAGCGGTGAAAACGAGGCCGATCTAGAAGACTCGAAATTTCTGTAGTGTGCACTTGACCACGGGTTGGGAATTTCAAGATTCTATTTCACAAGTCAAGCCCCTTCCGCCTCTGATATATTTACACACATTTTCATAACTAAATTCTACTAAAAAACGCCGGAAAATTCGCGAATAAAAACTTATCACTTTAATGGATTTTAATTTCTTAATGCGATGTGGTAAGCTCTTTGGTTGTTGTCAGTAATAGCAAATTGCTCTGGAAATACTAGGATATATTTTCATTGAGGGAGGCCAGCCTCTCTATTCTTAAAAATGATTAAAGTTTAGTGGTTAATGTATAAAATAGTTGGTTCAACGGAACAGTTTTTTGTCTATGTCTTTCTGCTTCAAACCTACTTTAGGTTTCAATTAATCAAGGTAGTGAGAGCTTGTGCTTGCTTGTCATTTCAATGATTCTTTTTTGGTCATCCTGAATTAGGTCAGTGACCAGGTTGGGGTATGGTCCAGAAAAGTGCCTATGTCCGTCGGTGAAAGAACCAGTGTGAAAGCATTAAAGTGCGCCTCCTAGAGGCTCCTTTCGTGCACATGTAACATGTCTTCACAACCACCACTCCACCAGTGCTCTCAAAAAGTTGATACAATAGTTACGTAATCGAAATTTCAATTGCTTTCGTAAATGAATGTAAATAACATAAATAACTTTATTAAAAATGAAGTTTTTGTCAACATGCAACGATATTCTAAAACCGGGCCCCACACTCCAAACAGTAGTGGTGCGAAACGTTTTCATTTCAACGTTTTATTGAGCTTGTTGTAACTGATTTACGTTCTGTCCGTTCCGGCCGGTTTTAACCTTTCCGAGAGCCGCATCATAAACGGTTTAGTGTCGGTTATGGAGCTCAAATTACGAAGAATGGAAGTATAGAGCCTCCCTCATTGTCTGCCCTTTATGAAGGGTTCGAGTGTATAAAGGAATACAGCAAAATGGCCTGTAATTCGAATAACATTTCTGTGACCTATAAAAAGTTTGTGAGTGGCAGAATTGTTTTTGACCGGCTTAAACAGGGTGTGGATTGCTGAGTTCGTCAAAGGCGTAGTGAGGAGTTCAGAAGCATGCATTAGCTAACATTAGCTGATGAGTTTTGAGAGCAAAGTGAAGGGAGGATTCACACTTGTAGCTTTTATTTTCGTGTGGACTCAATTATGCTAATGAGCTTTTAAGAAGCAGTGGTGCAATTGTGTAAGCATAATGGCAATGAAGATCGTAACTTTGAGGGTGATTTTAACAATCTTAGCAACATTCAAATCGGTCCAAACTTGACAGGGGAAAACTTCAGGGCCTTAGCTTCTTCCTTTTCATGTTTGAAATACTTCAGATATAGCTAAAATTGATAAAAACATACTTAAAATTAAGATCTTCATTACCATTTTGCTTACACAATAGCCTAGCAGGTTATGATTCGGACCTTGTAACGAAATGTTATTAGGTTCAATAATAAACGTCATAACTTCAGCCGAAGGATGTCAATTGCTGAATTTAGGTCCCCCCGACAGATTTATAGAGCGAATTCCTATCATGTGAGAGGAAATTGCCCATAATCACCACGCTGGGCACGCGAGACAGCGAGCGCACTTAGAGCATTGTTAAAATAAGCGACGCTGCTGCCCATCCCCAAGCTTTTCCCCGTAGTTACCCTTTACGATATCGATGTGTAGTTAGATATATGAAGGGGCCTATCCTTCAGCTATGGCCTCCACGGCCACAATAAACAATAGTAGGCACTTATTTAACCGTACCTTCGCCTTACAGAAGATCGCAGCCAAATAACATTATTTGTTTCAAATAGTGTTGTGTTCCTGCGGTGAGTAAGGTTACCAGAGCTCTTTAGGGGGGAGGGGTTCGGCAGGCAACGCATTAGCAATGCTCCAGGTGTTGCTGATATCAATAGGCGACTGTAACCACTTAGCATCAGGTGGGCCGTAAGCCTGTTTGCCTCCGTATAACATAAAAAAAAAAGTTCTTGACATTTTTTGAAGTTTTAGAGGAACTTTCTTTCAATTGTTGTTGATACATACAGCCATAATTTTACTTGATAACTTGCTTTATCGTTTAGAACAAAATCAAAACACGTGTCAATAGAATTATTTACACCCTGTATCCACAATGAGCAGACTACATATTCCGTGATACGTAACTTTCTATCTTTCGAGGGAAGGGTAAGCATTCTCTTTGCTGTCTTTTCAAACTTTTGTACGAGCTTAGAGGAAGGTCACAATGGATCTTTATCTAAAAGTATTTCCTAAGTTTACATACATTATTCTTCTTTTACATATCGGAATTTAAATCGCAAGGCTTTCTATTTACATAAGTTTGTTGGGTTCCGGGCGTAGGTACTACTTGTAGATTAACCTTTTAGATAGAATAAGTACATTCTAATTTGAATGTGTTTTTCCAGATAAACTTTGTTGTTTGTCTCTTATTAATATTTTTCCATTATTAAAGTGGTTGAAATAGGCTGCCAAAAAAATGGAATTGTTTGATCGACTCATGAAAGAAACTGTCATCTTTTAAGCGTCAGGAAAACAAACAGTGATTTCAAATCCAACACATCAGCAATTATGTCTCAGTGAGGGTACCCCATCCTGACCTGAATAAGAGACATACCTAAGGCCCTACCATGCCGTTTTATTGCCATTAAAATGCGATAACATGTGCTTAAAACGGTGAAGGAAAACATCAGGAGGAAACCAGTAAGTATTCTTAAAAGCGGTGGTATGCTTGCAACTTGTCATGTATGGAATACTGAAAAATTAAGGCAAGTACCAAAATGTTTGGACGTGCTTCTGACTAATCCATTGAGATATATATTCAAGGATCAGAAACCCTGAGAGGTTGTCTAACATTATTGGGGATATAATGACATGATAAAGTCGTGAGCCTATTATTATTATTTACAAATGCAAGCACTATACACGATTTGAATGATTCATCTTTGAGTTTACTTACGTCAAACAAAATCGATGCTACGAGGCATGGGCAGTAATCCATCTATCTTATTATTGCTTTGCATTGCCGCATCAATCAACTCTACATCCAAAGAGTGCAATCATAAAGTAATCAAAAGCTCAATCCGAAACAAAAACGAATCAATCCATCCAAAAAAAAGCAGACACCGAGCCAAATTGCTGGCTACTTGAATGCGTTAATAAAAATCGTGGGGCGTCGAAATTAAGGCTCCTATACGAAGCGGCGTCATTAGGACCGAAATAGGGTTGTATCCTGGTGGCGGTAATAAGTCATGTCTGCCGCAGGACCCGCCCTTCGCCCCCTACATCCCGCGCTATTTCTCGACAACCTTGGCACAAAACTAAGCAACGAAGCTAGTTCACATACACAAGTACCCACAACCTTGCACTATTATCACAGAATAAATAATAGCACTCCGTACAGTCGCCTGCACCAAGATGTACCTTAATTTCATGATTTTCAAAATGAAGCCACAGTACAAAGTTAAAGATTTCCGATGCAAAACTTAAAATTATATACCCTACCATCAACTTGTGTCATTTTTACGTTTACTGTGTACCTACCATCTTCATCTATCAATATATATGAAGATGGTAGGTACACAGTATTATTTTGAAAATTTTGAAAATTATGAAATAAATAAATAAATATTCCGGACATATTCACACGGTCAACTGATCCCAAACTAGGCATAGCCTGTACTATGGGTACCAGAGTCTGATATATATATAATAGATAAATATTTAACACCCAGACACAGAACAAACATCTGTGTTTATCACGCAAATGTTTGTCCAGTGCGGGGATCTAAACCGCGACCTCTAGCGCAGAAGGTAGAGTTACTACTAACTGAGCCATGAGGCCAGTCAGGCCAGGGCAGAAATGTATACATCTCGTTGCAGGTGACTGTACTCATCGTCATTATTGTCATCATCAGCCTGTAGAAGTTCATTGTGGGACATGGACTTGTGACCCAGAGCTTTTCAGAGTTACACAGTGAAATTTTTTAATAGGTAATAATTATTAATTTATTAATTTCAGAGTTACACAGTGAAATTTTTTAATAAAATATCTATTTTTACCATTGTTACTCCAGCATTCCTGATTTAGCCACTTGCTCTTACAAACTTGGTACTTAAATTTTATCAGTCAAGCGAAGCACTGTATTAAAGTTTTGAGCGTTGATAGAACAACTTAAAGTTTTAAACAGTTGTGTCATTAAAAATGTAAGTCATTGAGTTTGAAAAGCTACAGCTGTCCAGTAGCAAAGACAATATAGTAGCAATTGCCAGTAGTAAAGTGAGCTAGCTGCGATTTTCTGAATAGTTTTGCTCACATCGTGCCATTTCTCGCCAGCCCTGAAGATTATCGCGCGCTAAGTATGATCAATTGTCAATTTAACGGGCAAGTTGCTAGAGCTGATTGCATTAATCTGTGACCGGCCAAGATTCCGTCAATTGGTATTCATTTGTATACGTCGAGTAGAGCGACTGGTGTTGCTATTTTGTAGCGAGCTTTCTTTTTAGCTTGCTCGTTTTAAATTCATTGTAATTTGTAAATTTCTTGAATTTTGTCGTTTGAACTAAATACTATTATCCGAGGATGAGGACATGGGCTTCGGTCTCTTTGACTAGATACATTCAAAAAGAGTACGCGATGCTGATCGTGATTCCATTCTTATCGTGTAAGAGTAACAAAAATACAAGTTTGTTTCTATGAAATATATTTGTTTACATTTTATTGACGCTTTTTTTTGGACGCACAAAAATGTATATTATAAATTATTTTACACCTACATCTGCAAGGGATAAAAATAAACAAGAAAAAAATCATTTTTCCAGGTAAATTGCAATAACTTACCGCATTACTTCCTACATATGATTCCATGTAAATATCTCGCCTACAAATCCTAAGCGTAAGCTGAAGCGCTTTCCTGGGTCCCGGTATCAGTTCGGTCCATAAACTACGTCCTCCCGCCGACTCTGATTCCCCACCCCCTCCCTTCCGCTCTCACAGGGGAACATAAGCTGTGCCATTTTTTAAAATGCGTGCCTCGGACCTAGTAGTTTCGTGTTATATCGACGCTTCGAAGTTACTTTTATTTTCTTGGTAGTTTATTTTGTTGGAGGTATACACTAGACGGGTGATAGGAACGTTGCAGTAACTCAATGTCTCTAGGTGCGACGTTCGATTAACTTTTTCTTATTCTGTTGCGTCAATTTCTCGTCCAATATTCTAGATGGCACACGTGCGTTGACTAGACGCTGCACCCTCAATACTTTATATTTTTCTTCGATCAGTATATTATACTCTGCATGAAAGCAAGTTGCAATCTAATTCCGTTCCATTCCTAGTTTCTGGTCAAGTATACTGAAATAATTGTGAAGAATCGAAAGAAATTTAGCCCTAAAGGACCCGTTTTTATTTTTACAATGGTCATAAAAGCTCTTTTAAATTGACAAAACTCGCATTTAATTAGCTCGTTGACAACAGCACTAGTGACCAAAGTTGTGAGATACCGTGCGCTGGGGTTGCTTTATTGTTTGCATAAAATAAAAAAATAATAAAGGTCTCGGCACCGCACTTGACATTCGCAAGTTTTAATTGCCACACTCAGTGCCACTCCTGCGGTCTAAGTGGGCAAAACGTCACCGCTTGAGCTGGCCACAGCAGCGTCAGTAAGACAAGGCCTTTGTAAAAGTAATTTGTTTCTATACTGCGTGCCACGATAATAGACCATCTTGACAACAATTTGGTTGGTACACACGGTCTTCAAAAAGTGCACCCAGCAGACAGAAGATTTAGAAAGAAATATAGACAGTCTTATTATATAAATACATATGGATGCAAGTTCCTGACATTCAAACGATTATGAACATTTATTATAGTTCAATGTCAGATTTTGTTTTCTTCACTCCCTGCGAGATGTATTTTGAGTATTTTCTTGCGTTCGTTGCTCATAGCACGATATAGAAGAACAAACATGTCATATTTGTTATTCTGCAGCGCTATACTGTACCCCTCACAAAAACTACAACACAGAGATGTATAAACACGTCGGAACGCGCCACAAGTACGAGTACACACCGCAAGTATGTCGCCATTGTTGGCTGCTCGCTTCGTAACTCCACCCGGATTCATGGTCAGATGGCCGAGCTCCGGACAGTTTCGGTGACATTTGAATTAGACAAAGACTGAACACAAATAGGAGAGCAGCGGTGGCACGTGCGATTACTACGCCCAGCATTGAAAATAAATAATTAGTATTAAATAAATAATAAATAAAATAAATATTCCGGACATATCACACACGGTCAACTGATCCCAATACAAGGCGTAGGCTGTAATATGGATAAGTACCTACCAGAGACTGATATACATAATACATAAATATTTAACACCCAGTCACAGAAAAAACATCTGTATTAATCACACAAATGTTTGTCCTGTGCGGGAATCGAACCCGCAACCCCTAGCGCAGAAGGCAGAGCTACTACCAACTGAGCTATGAGGCCAGTCAGTATTAGTAGATCAGGTGTGTTTGAATAACTGCTCATGCTGTATACGTACCAAGATCATCATCATCATTTTCAGCCTGTACTGTTGGTCAGATACAGACTTGTATCTTTTGTTTGATGTCATCGAGAAGATGCCCATTCCACCAAGGACTTACTCTTCCTACCACATATACGAAATAACACTATTACCACAAAAAATAACAGCAAAGAGTGAATTACTATGACATGACAGTATAAAAAAATTAAGGTAATAATAACAGTTAGATAAGTATCTAGACGCGTGTATTTTTAAATTTCTGCTATAACACCTTTGAAACATAATCTAAAACTGGAATACTCCACCGTGGTGCTTATAACGGCCGCGCCGTCCGAAATATGAGAAAAACGTAGTTTTTTTGGCAGTGCGTTAAAAACGGAAATAATTGATTGTAGGCAATTTCTTTCCTGAGGTCCTTACGAATTGGTGTAAGAAACATTCCAAACTAAAATGGTATTTTAAAGACTATTTTTGGGATAACAGTTTTACTTTTGATATATTTTTCACATGGTAAATAAATAACGTCTCTTTAAGCTTAGCTTAAAAGTCCACCTATTCTCCACTTCCGAAATTCCTAAAGCCACTCAATGCGACAGTACCGTTTTTGAACACAGACTATATTAACATTTCTATACCCACAGTTGCAACGATCAAAAGCTAAGTATTTACTAGTTATTAATGCTAGAAAATATTTTCAAACCACGATTAAATTGTCAACTTTGACGTTGCAGTCGTGCCAACCTGACAGTTCTAGTTCCAGCTGCTAGGAATGCAGGTGGTTTAATCAGTCCACTTGTAGCAAGAAGCAATTCTGAAGCTTCGATCGAGCGTGGATAACGAACAAAACAAACGGCAGGGTTCAGCTGGCGCACTATCTTTGAGCTTTGTGTGCTTTGCTTTACCAATAGAGTAAGTAGAATGGATGTAAATTCATCAGATTCATAGAATAGTACTTTTGAAGACATCCGAGCGTATAGTGGCTGTGTTTGATGTTTATATATTATATTCTCAATAGATTGAATTGTTGGTCACTAGCTGACCCACCCGCAACTTGGCCCGCGTCTTCAAATATGCTCCTAACTTGAATCTTGTCACTTCGTTCCCTTCATCATCATCATCAGACTGATAAAGTCTGACTGATAAAACTGCTGTGCCATGATGGTCTTGAGCCTTCTCCATCCACCGACTTCCCGCAAGTTCGTCGGTCCATCGGGTAGGGGCCTTCCAATAGGTATTGCGTCTTTGTAAACATGAGATCTTGATTTCTCAATTTCCTCGTGTTATATGTGTCCGGAAGCCTCACGGCGCGAGCGTTACTCGTACTTGACCGTCTTTATTTCAAAATGGATTTTCTCCTTTAAACGAAATTTAAAATCTCGTTAAATACTATAAACTATTTTGGGGTAAAGCCACGGACTAAATTAGCGCGCAGTTGCCACAGCCTAGCGGCGATTTTTCATCCGACTTGATTTACTAATATTATTTTTATCAAAATAAAATATAAACTATGTTGTACAGGGATAGTGTAGCGTTCTATTAGTCATTATTTAAGATTTTTAGTAGTTCCAGAGATTCCCTGCTAAATACAAACAAACAAACAAATTTTACCTCTTTATAATATTAATGTAGATTATAATAGGTCATCACGTCATTTCAGCCGTCCGACGTCCACTGCTGAACATGGACAGAGTAAATTCCTTATGTTTGGGGATTTGCCCATACTCACGCTGGGCATGCGGGTTGGCGAGCGCAGTTAGAGCTACCGTTGTTAAAAAATGAGGGCCGCTGCTGCCCATCCCCTAGCTTTTGTCTTTATTTATTTATTTATTCATTTTTTTTTCATTTATTTATTCCCAGATAACTCGTAGATCGTAGACTTGAATCACTTAGCTTGTAACATACAACTACACTAAAATAATGTTACCTGCGGTAGTTTTTTTAAAGTATAGAAATTACAATATGTTATTCATACAACGATCGTCGTTTACTCGAGAACCAAAGATAAAAGCTACCAACAGTTTTTACGAGTATGAATCCCTACACGGCGGTAACACTCACAAAACTCATAGAAAAACGATGTTAAATAACGTGAACCTCGGAAAAAACCATTTCGGCCCATCAACGAGGTCATTAACGATTTCATAAAGGGGCTTATAGGGCTCACTTCCCTTTCCTCGTATCATATTTTTCATGGGTCGAGTTTCTGAACTTACGGTCATCATCATCATAATTTCAGTTGTAGGATGACCTGAATATAGACCGATCCCGTGCAGCCTGCACCCAACGGCTCCCAAAAAGAAAGAAAGAAGGAAGAAAATTTGTTTATTTGATCCACAACGCAGGTAGGTACAGTAGGTAGGTGGGTACATAGAAAATACTTTATAGGTAGGTAATACACAACGCGGTAGGAAAACATAAAAAAAAGTACGTAGGTAGGTTAGGTTAGGTTAGGTTAGGTTAGATGGAATCATGTGGAACAGAGTAGCACAAGAAAGGAAAGAATGGAAAAGGTTGGAGGAGGCCTTTGCCGACTGGCAAACAGATCTAGGAAAGATAACAAAACAACAGATATTAGTTTAAATAGTTTATAAGTCCAGTGTTAGCTTTTAAATTTAAATTATTGTAAAGGGATTAGGGATCTGAATAAAAGGCTATATTATTATTATTATTATTATTACGTAGGTAGGTGGCTAAGTGGTTGCTTCCAGCAACCTTTATGGTCGTTGTCTTTCCATCTAGTGGGGGGGCGAAAGCCTTTCTGCCCGGATGGCCGTCAGTTCTCTAAGCTATGTGCTCCGTCTACTGCTATTTCAACACACTACTCACCCGTTATACTACCGATGGTCCTACTGGTACCACGGGTATTATTTTTGGCCGTAGTAACTAGTTGGTAGTATTAGGAGAGATTTATATACCCGTGGTACTACGAGACACATTGCACATTAGGCACATATTTATTTATATTTATATATGACGGCTCGAGCGTGGGCGAGGCAGTCTGGGTAGATCCATTTTCTTGGGTGCTCAGGCAAACCAGTAAAATACAGCACGATCAATAAAATCACGCTTTATTGTAACGAATCAGCTTGGCAGGTTGATACAAATTTCTCGATAGGTAGGTAGTACGGTGAGCATGATAGTTTCAATGTTCAGAGAAGTGATCGGCCCGGCGCGGCGGTCTAAACTCAACTCCCGGCATTATGCCCGCATCGACTCTGTCCTCGAGTGCGGTCGGAAAACGACACTAGAGTCACCACTCGGCGCTCACTGTACTTTACAGGAAGTCAATAACAAGACGAGCTAAGTCAAACGAGATACTAGAGAGTCAAGTAACCGTTTAAAATCATTTCTTATTTCCTAGACTTAATATTCCGACATATATATGCATTTTAAGACTATATTATTCTCCTAACATGATCGCCAAGCACGGTTGCCTGCTATAAAACTTTCAAAAAAAGTGGCGATTAGTAGATATATTGGCTTAGAGTACAAACTATTGGATATACAGGGTGATCCATCAAGAAGGGTCAGTATGGAGAAGTCTGAAACTAATAGGAGATAGAGAAATTCAATCAACTACAGAAGGACAGCGTCGTTATTTTTCAGATAAAGCCTAAACGAGTCGGGAATCTAAAATCGACGACATGTTCTTCCAGACAAATTTCTCGTACGGACTTCGCCATATTTACCCTTCTTGATAGATCAACCTATATAAGGAATAAAGTGTAATGAAACCTATACGTGGACTATTGAATTGCCCAGTTCAGCGAAATCTTGTGTTTGTAATTGCTTGATGTGGTCGTTACGTGAATATTTCATAGAGATTGCCCTGAATAGAGCAATTTAAATGGCTGTAGAGCATCTAGGCTGATAAACCACATACGTAGCCAGCGTTGCAACTCTTTTATTTATCTTTCATTCATCTCATAATTAACCATGACTGTGCTCTATTTTAAAAACCCCTTATTTGTGCAGTACTGCAGTGTATTTTATTTAATTATTATGGTTTTGAGTTGTCACAATTACAGCATACGTACACCCGAGGGAGAAACTCTGTTGTATTGTTGTCAACGTTTGAAACATTGTGACGCGCATTGGGGAGTAATGTACGTACACAGTAACGGCTAATTACTTTTATTCAGTAGGTAAAACCAGTTTTTGCATGTAGATGGAAATGTATTTTCAAAGGTTGTTCTAAAATGCAGTCTGTTAAAACTCATAAAAAGTTAACTGTATGGTACATTATTATGTAACTGCGTGCAATGTAGAACTGAAATAATAAATGATTGCGATATTCCACTTTTGACGTAGCATCGTAGCTTGATGCGTAGCAGCGTAGGATTTTGCGTAGAGGTGCTATGCATAATCCTACTAAACATAACATAACCTAAAACATCACATCCATTGTATTTCCATTGGAATTTTGTCCCAAATGCATGCAAAGATCAAAACTCCTAGACTACAGCCGTAAACAAAATCAGGTGAACCCTGTAATTGACAGTGTAAAATATGATAATATTCTAAAGGCGGGGTTACCTAGTAAAGTCCCGGACTGGGTGTGCTAGAATAGTAGAATCAATTGTGCGGTTGTGGCTAACGGGCCACGAAAGGCGATAAGCTAAACTTACGATGCCTTTTGTACTCTACCATTCTAATATTTTATTGTGATCTTTGAATATTCAACCTGCAGTTGTTTGTGGTACGTATTGTTTAGGTATTGCTTGGGATGCATAGTAGTTGAGGTCAATTTGATGGCATCTCGTATTTGTAGAACTATTGAGGCTTATTATAGAATAGAATAACGTTCGTTACCAACACAATCAGACTTAACATAACACAATACAAAAAATGAAATTCAATCTCATGGTAACATAAGATATTTAAAAAAAAACTAAAAGAACAGACTTTAAATTCCGGAATATTTACAAGATTCTACCTCTATTTTTTGTTACCGACCTCTTTGCGTTTTGCTTACCTACTGAGGATGACACTGGCCACCAACACTTTCGAACAAAAAACCAAAGTCCCTAAGTATGACATTCATTCATCATAAATAATAACTCATATGGTACTGACTGACTGACAGATAATAAAACGTGGTGGTTTTATTATCTTTGACAATCAACGCAGAGCCTAACCAAAAGTCCTAAGAGTAGGTATGAAATTTGCAGGGTAGCTTCCTGTTGTAACGTATGGGTGCACAGAAAGGAATTCCCGACACACAACCCCTAAGGTTAAAGTTTATGTGTTTATGTGTTAGTGTTAAAAATAGCAGCAACCAAACAAAGTCGCGGGGATAACCATACGATACCACAGTCGACAAAAAAAAAATCGGCGAGTCGTGATTTCAAGAGATGATGACGTTTTTTTAAGTTTCATGGGACAAGTAGCAATTCCTCAGGAATTAAATTATTATGGGACCATTCCAGGATCATACTCTATACACCAGCGAAAAAATTATCAAAATCGGTTCAGTATTGGCGGAGATATCGAGTAACATACACACAAAAAAAAAAAAAACAGCCGACTTGAGGACCTCCTCCTTTTTGAAGTCGGTTAAAAAATGGCCACCACTCAGCAGGTGCTAGTATGTTAGTATGTACTATTACTTATGTTTGCCCCCATAGTATAAAATCATACAAACAACCGCTAATTTCAAGTCATCATTCATCATAATTCCAGCCTTAAGGCCACTCCAGAACATCGGCCGCCCCCACAGATTCCCGGAGTGACTTTCTATCATGTGCGGGTAATTTGCCCATACTCATCACGCTGGGCACGCGGATTGGCGAGCGATAATTTCAAGTGATTTTCCATAAATCTAAACACAAACTACAAAAATCTAAATAATCACATATAATTTACAACATTAGGGGATAATCGTCTACCTGTTAATGTGCATGCGCATACACAATGGTACACGATATTTCCTTTGAACCTATTTTCTGAAAGCTTACCTTTCTAACACCCCTATCTACAGGAAATAGGATCCCTGCTCTTTGAGACCCGTACTAAAGGGGCATTAGGCAAAAAGTAAATGATTTTTCCGAAGAAAATTGTATTTGTAGTACCTTAACACGAGTTTTTAAAACGCTACCCAATTACTCTAACTTATATACTAAAATATAGCCTTGAATAATTTTTTTGAATTGTATTTGGGCCACTTTCAATTAAATCATTCTCAGGTATATCAATTTCAATGAATCATAATTATTTATCTTTTAATTATTTCTGTATTCATCATCATCATCGCTTAAAGAAGTCCAGATAGTCCAGTGGACATAGGCCACGATGAATGGTCTTGAGCCTTCTCCACACTCCCACTGTCCGTAAACCGCCTTTAAAATATCATCGGTCCATCGAGCCCCACCTGATCCGCATCCGGTGGGCTGATTTCTATACCGCTTCGCCCGGTTTTTGGACGAAGCAGTCTCTATTTGAGAACCTAGGAGAATCCATAGAAGACATGGCGACTGACATAGCTCTTAGAATTAGCAAGCTATAGTGACATTTTGGCTATTTTTTTCTCGGAATTAGCGAGGGCGACAACGAAAAAAAGAGCTTTTGAAAAGAAAAAAAATGGGAATTTTATATGTTTTTAAAAGCAAATGTAAGCCCAAAGAATAAATAACAAACACTGAAAACCAACACCTCAAAGTTTCCAATGACATACCTCTCCACTATTATAAAATTTTACTACCATTAGTCCAACTCATAAAATATAGTTTTAAAAATTGTTCCGCGAATTGGTAGATGGCGCTCAAGTAACAAATAAAGTAGTAGTTGTTCGGTGTCCACATCAGAGAACATATATCATTTTTATCGCTCGCACTCGGCCCGGTCGTTTATTCATTGCTTACCTATTGCACACGCGGTTCGTATGACGACCGATTCCGTACCACCGGTTCTCGATTTAAGTTTTTTTATTGAGGCACATGTAGGATAAGCCCCTTTTCGGGGCAGTATACAGTTTACATAATTATTATGAATCACCTTGTTGTATGTACCTACACTGATTACACCGTACCCGTAGTGGTTGGTCCAAATTGATATAAATTATAATAATATATATATATATATAATAATATATTATTATAAATATATAATAATATATAAATTATATCTATGTCGGTTCTGTATTTTTTCCATAAAAATTATAATCTACATCATAAAATCTGGACTTTTGTCTGAACAATTTGTAAAAATATTTTTTAAAATATTGAACTATTTCGTTGAAGTTGTTTAATCGAAAGAGGATTCGTTTTAATCCTCCCAGTAAATTTTAAGGAGCAAACATGAGCTTACTTTAAGAATAAGACTGCAAGTGAAAGGTGATTTCAAGCTTAAGTTTTCCTAGTTTATGGCATCCACGAACTACAACATTACTAGTTTCTATAACAAAATTTGGTGGTGCTTGCAAGGTGTCTGAGTGTTTAAACGGTGTAATCCTCGCACGTAACCTGTCGTAGCCTTAAGCGCTACGAGCTACGACCGCTGCGGTCTACGCCATGCGTAGCGTAGATTTGGATATACATTTACTAAAAGTTAAACATACCACACATTATTGTCCTAGATGCTTTGTGTACTAGTATTTTGATATATTGTGGTAGAGAGATAAAAGCTCATCGTGAGTGGAATTTTGACGGAAAATTTCAAAAAATAATCTTTGTATGAAAATAATACCAGTGTGAGTGGCGAACCGGGCGACGCAGTGTTGGAAGGCCCCCCACTCGATGGAACGATTACATTGTAAAGGTTGTGTGAAGTCGGTGGATGGAAAAGGCTCAAGACCGTTCGTTGTGGAACTCTTTGAGGGAGGCCAATGTGCAGCAGTGGACTTCTACAGGTTGTTGATGATGATGATGAGTTGCGTTAATAAATATATGTTAAAGACATGATGCTTCTCTCCTAGAAAGAAGCACTGGAGAAATTAATGTTATTGTCAGCAAACACTATAATATATTTTTTACAAAAACTGAAAACCGACTTCAAATTCCTGAATATTTACAAGATTAATACCAACCTCTTTTTTTGTTATCATCCTCTTTGCGCTTTGCTTAACTACTAAGGATGACACTGGCCACCAACACTTTCGAACAAAAAAACCAAAGTAAGCATTCATTCATCATAAATAATAATAATAAAAACGCAGAGTATAACCAAAAGTCCTAAGAGTAGGTCTCAGAATACAGAAAAAAGATAGGTTTAAAATTTGCAGGGTAGCTTCCTGTTGTAACGTATGGGTGCACAGAAAGGAATTCCCGACACACAGCCCCTAAGGTTAAAGTTTATGTAAAAATAGCAGCAACCGAACGAAGTCGCGGGGATAACCATACCATACCACAGACGACAAAAAAAAATCGTAGCAATCCCTCAGGCATTAAATTAATATGGGACCACCCCGGGATCATACTCTATACACCAGCGAAAGAATTATCAATATCGGTTTAGAATTGGCGGAGATATCGAGTAGCATACACAAAAAAAAAAAAAAAAAACAATACAGCCGACTTGAGAACCTCCTCCTTTTTGAAGTCGGTTAATAAAATAATAGACGTTCTATACTTAGAGGCAGCATTAATGCAATTGAAGAAAGAATGAGGCTTTACCTGTTGTGGGAAAATAACTGCTAAACATTAAAACAATATTTTGAACTCGATTTTGGTTCTCTAAAGAGCTCGTAGTAATCCAGCGATATGTAGCAATCGCACGCTCAAGTGAGACCGTACTCCTTTTTTAGAAAGACCGTTTAGTCAACTACGTATTGAAGATGAATGTTTATCGGTTGTTCCATTTGTTGGAAAAAGGCTACACCGTGATTTATTGATTAATACTAACTGCTCCAGTATGGTAAACTAGTATTTGGAACCTCGGGATATGCGGACCTTTTACTGAATTTAACTCCGCGATAAAACTTAAGTGCCCGTTAAAGTTCAGTACTAGATACTTTCGTTCTGGCGTAATGGCAAAGGGCCAACTCAAATAATTTACCAAAAATATTACAATGTTGTTTTAAATCTATTAGTTAAAGGCATTATCATGCATATTTTTGCAATCATTTTTCCTTTCAAAGCTTCTTACAATTAAATAATTGCTTTACACTTTATTCCAAAATCGGTTACTGTATTGTTGGTAGTTGTTGTTTTGTTATTGTTGACTGTATGAAATAAAAATGCGTGGGAAACTTATTTTCATTTTTATTATAATAAAGTCAGAGACACAACGACCAGCACAACTTTTAGCAGTCGGTAGTAGGTCCAATTTTCATTTACGAAAAGTTCTTTTCCCATTTTAAAACAACCGATACAATTTCGGTTCCAATTATCTACAAAATCCAATTTAATACATACAATTTCACTATCGCCGCGGTAAAACTTATATACGGCTCGGCGCGGTACTGATACCAAACTTACTTAGGTACCTATGTCTGGAGGTTAATCTAATTCCGAACCCCAACAAAATTAACTTGAAACTGCGTCGCGCTGCAGTACTCACCGCACATACATATGTATGTGTGGCCAAATTCAAAGCGTGAACTATTTAATCAACTCATGAAATATGCATTCACCGAAATTCGCCGCGCGGTCCGTCCATCAGCACAAGGCCTTATCGACGACGGCGCTTATCATCAACAGGTCCTACTGCCGGCTCGTGTGCTGTTATCTCTTGCTACAAATAGTCACTATTCCACCATAAACCAAGAGCCCTAAAACCTCTTCCTTCGTCACATAAAACCCAACCCAAAGCACATACCTATAAAGTTGAAGTTAGAATTTGTAAAGTGGCGTGGTTTGGTGCATAATCACGGATAAACGCATTGTCACAGTGTATTACTGGGCCAGTCGCCTAATGCGCCTAATTCACGACAATGTAGACAAGTCTGCAGCTGTACTTGTTATTATTTTGAATTGGACAGTTTGTGTATGAGACGATGCTTTGTGCACGCAAGCCTCACGTAAGCTAAGTACACGTGAGCTCTTGTGAGAACCGTCTTGAATTTGGGACCTACATACCCGTTGGTCGTTATTTCCAAAAGGAGTATTGCAATGTGAAGTACACCTTTATGTTGCGAGTAACTAAGTTTATATTATAATTATTTTAGATTTTGAATTTGTAATGCTAACCCTTGTTGGTGACACTAACAGTTTGTTTGCAACCAGTCATAATGATTTTACTTGGATTTGGCCGAGATCGAATCGACTGCGATGCGGGAACATCAATAGCGCAATAGACGTTCTATATCTCCACTAATGATGTACGAAGTGGCAAGAGTCTAGGTAGGAACATACTTGAACACGCGGACGAAGTTGCGGGCATTTCAGCTATTTTTTATATGAGTACGAAACATCTGATAGCTTTTAATAGGAATGCGTTACAAATAGCGTAATAACTTCTGCACTTCATTGAGTTCTTCACATTTTAATTTTATACAGCTGAGGTAGCAAACAATCTTGCGGCCCTGTTGATAAGTGGTTACCGTAGCCTATGAACGCTTGCAATACCAGAGGCATCACGCACGCGTTGTCGACCCCGAACCCCCCTTAATGAGCTCTGGCAACCTAACTCACCGCAGGAACATAACAATATTTGAAACAAAAAAATATTATTCGACTTCGATCTACTGTAAGGAGTTCTTCGCATTTGGTGTGTAAGTATAGGTTCAGACATACCATACTTACAATGACAAATTTAACTGTAGGCTGTTGAAGGTGAACGAGGTTTTGTCCTGGGTTGAGGGTCACATCGTATCGTCCTGTTTCGTTGGCTATAAGCAGCGTGCTTTTATTTAAAACTGTAAAATATGGAACTCTTTGTTCTCGATTCCATTTTAATCTCGACTTCTTCCAATAACTCTTTGACTTTATAACGACCGTATCCATCAGCAATGCCTCAGGCCAGTAATTACGGAGCTAAGTGTCCACATTTAATTACTGGCCATATATCTACATTATTAGTGCGGCTTTACGAGAGCGTGCTTTGACTAATGGTTGTGCAATATCACCGATATGTCACCGCCATAGTCTTAATAGATTTTCCGAGCGTATACGTGCGTGTAATAAACAGCTTTTGCAGCAAATAGCTAACTCTTTTATGAGGAAAACCGGTCAAAACATTACTCGCAATGTACACAGGAGCTTGGTTTTTCTGAGAAGTATCTGATATATGGCAGAGTATGAGTCTGTGACGTAAAATCAAAGAAGTAATGAACAAAAAGTAGGCACAAAAGCCGAGCTTTTCTCGTTGTGTTTTAAACTGGTGAATATTTTGGGAAAGCGAATTTTTTCGGAAAATTGCACGCTCCGGTCACAGACTTTTACCAATTGCGTTGAAGGAGTGTAGTGGATAAAAACTCGTGACCCGCAGTTTCGCATGCCTGATTTATTTTTATGGTAATGAGCATGTGAAAGTTTTGCATAACTCATTTTTTATACGTATGTTACCTAAGCATACAGATAAGGTGTTCATTGTGTAACTATTGGTAACCTGCCCGACTTGGTCCACACTCTTCGAGTTTCCTGGCTTTTCGACTGGCCTCATAGCTCAGTTGGTAGTAACTCTGCCTTCTGCGCTAGAGGTCGCGGGTTCGTTTCCCGCACTGGACAAACATTTGTGACTAACACAGATGTTTGTTCTGTGTCTGGGTGTTAAATATATATCTATTATGTATATCAGTCTCTGGTACCCATAGTACAGGCTATGCCTAGTTTGGGATCAGTTGACCGTGTGAATATGTCCGGAATATTTATTTATTTATTATTTATTTTATTTTTATTCCTGTTGTGGGGCGAAAAATGATTCTCCTTTACTAAGCTTTACCAAGCCGTTTTTGTTGCCTAATAATTCTTCTAGGCTTGATCAGGAATAGGCATAGCTTCACCTATTTCACCAAGTGATCCTATTGATTTGATTGAATTAGACACCTTTTGACCTTGTCTTCAGCGCGCATTTTTCATCCGTTTGCAACCTTTGGAAGCCATATTCAACGGTAAAAGCAATAATCATCAAATTATAACACAGCATGCACATACCTGTTGAACAAATTATCATAAAGGGGAAGAGTACGTTCCACAGGCGCAATTTTACGCGGACACTAACTGCGTTACATTGGCTAAACGTAATTAAGGCCGTTGGTTGCGACAACGGCGCATTGGTCAACGCCGCTGTCGAATGCTTGGGTTGCCAGATAGCCGGATATGACCGCCTGAAGTTTCATCCGGCCCAAATGGAATCGCAGTTTGCAGATCCACGCGTATTTCCGTTGTATCGCAATCAACAGATGAGAAGGGTCCAAAATAAATTGGTCTTTTGACTCGAAGCTTTTGGTACCCTCTTTTGGTTATATTGATATCTCAATTTTGATATTCCTAGGTTACCATAATTATAATTTAAGACTTAAAATCCCTAGAATTGCCGTGCAAGCGAGTATTTTTCTAAATGCGCTACTTAAAAAAAATGTCCGGCCACATTTGTCCGGTATTTGATCACACATCTGGCAACACTGTTTACTTAAAATATCGCAGCTAAATCGAACGATATATCGAACGACAATGTGCGCTAAGTGGTATGTCATTTTTGTTGACGGAAATTTTAAAGAGGATGTGTCAATAGCTCGACAAAGTGAGCAGTTGAACATAGTTTTTTTGCATGATTTTTTGTTGGTAAATGATGATAAAAATAATACGCGATAATTTAATACTAGCTAATCGTGCGTACAATGGCCTTTTCCTAATACTGTCCAGAATACCTTTAACTTATCGTCAGTCTTTGAACCCATGTCCCGCACGCTAATCGACCTACTGTCAGGCGCACTGCCTTTCCGAATAATGACCCTTAAATACCCAGTTAGAGATTTTGCGAGCGAAATTCGAAGGCACGCGCCAGAAGTAAAATCAACTGTTCGTGCTAAGGAAATTGATTCTTATAACAACATGGTGATACGAGTGTTCAGACTGATATTGATCGCACTTATCTATTACTTCTTCCGTGAGGGATAGGTAGGTATCCATTGGACCTGAGGTTTCATCATATCACGAAGACTGCCAATCGCGAGACTATTTTGTTTGTAGTTGCATATCTGTCATTTATTTTATGGCCCACATTAGTATGTTTTTATTATGGAAAATGGTTGTCTCGATTACGATTTTACGACGGCGAGTTAATTTCACTTCAAATTATAAAAATAATATATACTTAGCTAGATGTAAATTTGTGTAATGTGCTCTAAATAATGAAGGTGATCAACGTTATAAAATTTGATCAAAACTAGTTTATACATACAAATAAGTAGTTACAATTTACAGTACCAAAAGATCTCATGCCTCCATAAAGGCATACATTCCTTGCTGCTGATGTACGCATACACGCAACGTACAAACGCAGACTTCAGATACATTGATGCACCGCATTGCGTGACATTTCATTTGTACGTTGCGTGTATGCGCTACGTGCATACGCAGCATGGAACGGTACCTTTACTGCCGTCATATTATGACAGTCATATTATCGGGTGCGACATTAAAGTCCTTCTAAGGATCTAAACTTGCAAATCACAGTGGCCATAACCATACTTTCATAGGCATGAGGCACCACTTGGCCACTCACGAAGGCCTGAATGCAGTAGTATCATAAAACACGAATCACGTCATCCTCCAGCGAGTGGCTCCCTAACAAAGCAGTAAGCCAGACCGAACAGCTTAATACCATAATACGAGCATTAATATAGTTCGCGTAGCAGGCACAGTTACGGCGCCCGTAACAATTGGCGTAAAAATATGACCTATTAAGTGCACCCTGTTACATTATATTTTATACAAGTGTACCCACAATACGTAGGTGAGCAATAAATATAGCAAAGAGCGTGTAAGATACAATAAAAGTGAATTATTAGCACAAACGTATTCGTACGGAGTCGTATTTATTTATTTGTGCCCTGTTTTACCTGCTATCTTTACTGATATAAAGGGGTTTAGGTTTTTTCGGTGTCTCCGTATCGGGGACATAAATTTTCTGTTGGTGTTTTGAATTTGTTTACGGGCTTTTGTATTGTTAATGCAACAAATAAAGATTTTAGAACTTCTGGACTGTATGTACAAATTCACATTCATTGTTCGTAGTGACAAGCTTTTGCACAATATGTCACTATATAGCATAAACACCTATGAAAGTTCATTAGGCACTTAAACTATTAGTCAATTCCATCAGTCAAGAATGACAAAATTCAGAAATCATATCTACATTAAAATATATATTCATCGGTCAATAAAACACCACAATACAAAATCGTCAGTCAGTAGAACTACTACTGACTACTGGCTAAACCATGGTTTAACAAACTGATTAAGTGTTTAATTAACCTCGTGGTTAGTACCAATTAAAAAAAGACAAAAATATTCTAATCAGATCCGGTCGTTTGTTCACTTACACAGAATTTACACAAAGTTCTTAGTTCTAACGTTTAGAGAATATTCAATCTATCTAGACAATAAGGTTATGCAGTTAACTTGATCTAAGAGGAATACGAAACAAAGAGTGTTCGAGTGGCGACACGTATGCAGTATCTGAAAGTGCTGAAAGGTTCTGAAGACCGCACTCCTTTATTAGCATGCAAATGAACGAGAATATTCTTTACATAATAAAGGTTCGATCGTGGCACTATTTTAACAGCTTATAAAGGTGAATTTATCCATCATGAGATACTACAGGTTATGGAAACTGACATTTTAGAAGTTGGTATAATTATTGGCTTACAGTTTATTTTGTGTGAATTATTTTTAAATTTCTTCTATTTAAATTTACTCTTCATTTTGTTTGAACCTTACGTGAGACATGTGCTCAGAATAAGTCTTTATGAGACGCACTTTAATTCCACCGTACTGGTTCTTTGGTGAACGGTCATTCGCCCTTTTCAGAGCCACTAGTCCTTAAACTTGTCCTTATGAGACTTCAAAAAAATATAGAGTGGCTCTAGGAACATACGAGCGAACTTCAAACTATAATCTATCCATATTCATTGAAGTCACTGAGATTATTTGTGATGCAACAATATATCGGTCAACCGATAAACTCAGTAATATTAATCGGCAATGTTTTATCAAATACCTATAATAAAACATTGCCAATACGATCATTGACATGATGGGATGTTAGCAATTTTATTCACTTTATTCTGTAGTGACTTTATTCATTTTTATCAGTAGACATAGACATTTATTTAATTGCCACCAAAACACACACATTTACACAACATTTTACAATAAACATTAGGTATTATAATAAAAGAAACAAGAGAAAAAGTAATGAAAGTTAAAATGGTGAGATGTGTGCTGCAGCAGCAAAATGGCTTCGGCTCAGCATTATGCCTACTGTTTTGCAGCAGACGCTGGTATACTGCCGAAATGGAATATAACTATGAGTCCCTTTCCCACGTTATTTTGCCGATGTACTTGTACTACATTAAGTTTGGTGTAGATTTAATATGTCATCCTTGCGCACAATAAAGTGTTAATCTATCTATCTATCTTGCTGCTATGACTCGCGTCCATTTCGCCTTACAGTTCTGCATTCGAACAAATTGATTGTTCTTTCTTCTTTTTGTTTTGTCATTGATTCTTTCTTGGTCATCCTGTCTTTGGTCAGTGACCAGGTTGAGGTATGGTGGCCCTAAAAAGGGCCTATGATCGTCGATGAAAGAATCAGGGTAGTGAAAGGAGTAAAGTGCGCCTCTTAGAGGCTCCTTTCGTGCACATGTCACATGCACAATGTTTGATATTTCCGCACCGCACATCGCCGTGTTCGCTTTGAGTAACGAAAATAAACATGACGCTTATAGTGGCATTCCGCTATGCGTAGATCCACTGTAACCGTTTCGCAGCTAAGATGTGCTACACCAGGCTTTAAATAAACGCCTATTCCTCGCAAGCGAGATTAAATAATTATTTAACGAAATGGCTATAGGTATACAAGGAGTTGAACTTTGAACCAGGTATCATTTATTTATTTATACTTCCACACTAAAGTTAGTGTTAGGAGGACTTAATGCTAAAGCATTTTCTACCAGTCATCCTGGGCGTGCAAAAAGATGGTGAGGCGTGACAAAAAAACTAAACTTAGAAATAACTTACTTAAATAGTTTACATACTTAGATAAAGTGATATATTATCATAATTAGTTCATATTAATTTCTAGCATAGTAATAAGTTATACTAATAGAGGTACTTGTCCACAATACCCTGATATTTGGAGGAGTACTATTCACACCACAACTGGTTTAACCGGCTGTCAAATTTCAAAAACATAATCCTCAACTTTACCACACAGATTATAAGGGTTGATTTCCCGTGGGCGGTGTTAAGTTTGATATCATTGGCCTTGTATACATATTCATTAATTATTGGGGTATTCAGAACAGGTCTGGGTACCAGAAGCTTTAGAGTAACTTGAATGTCTGGTAATAATATGTAATTAATCTTTAGAAAATAACTGAAAGATCTAAAATGTTGTTGGTTTTAGGGCTTACGGAAGAATATTTCAATTGGTGCTTTATTAACGTGACTTATTTTTTATTGCATAAGAATACGGAGCAGGAATACTACCAATTATTGCAATATTAGCAAAATATCTACAGATGTGCAGTTTGCAGTATCTAGTTCAAAGTAGTCTAGGACAAAGCACATTTGATGCGGTAAGCGATAATTATTAGTATTTTTAAACATTCCCGATCAGTAGGTATACATAGCTTTTTTAATCATATGGGTGTTTATCGCGTACCTTTTTTATGTTAACAAGGTAAACGAAATATATACCTACGCGATTAACACCCGTTTGATTTCAATTAACTACAATAATTGTTATTTAAATTATAACTATACTATACTAGACTACGACTATACTAGAAGGTACTACCTATATACATTTTATCATAAATACCGGCGAAGACCAAACTAAGCGCGAGGCTTGTATCTTGGGCTTCTAGAGTGCAGTTACCAAGAGGGGAGTAGGTACCTATGTTTGACGAAAGGAAAAACGTATGGCTTACTATGTAATATAAAAACAAAAGTGAAGACTATAGAAACAATATTCTGCCATTATGGAATAAGCTTTTTTCAAATAATACTCAAATCTCAACTTCTCATGTACGTAGGTTACGTGGAAATGAACTAACCATCCTATAAGCTGTGATTATAGGCACCCTACCTTTGACGCTGACATTTGGAGCAAGCAATGGCGGGTGTACGGTAATCCGATTAGTTGGAAGGACAAGCTGTACGTGTAGCTTAGAATTCGGGAACTGGGTACCTAGCAGGTAACTGGTACCACAGTGTTATGGGTTAAATCGATTCAGGTCATTGAAAACTGATAACGAGATTCAACGGAAAGTTTATAAGAGCTGCATTTTGAACACTAGACCAGTTGTTTTTTAAGCAAGGTTTTTTTACTCCGTTGTCCTTCATAGGTTCTTAATGCAAGTGTGCTTTAAGAACCTATGAAGGACTTTCACTAAACTGATTCTTTCACCGACGGTCATAGGCCCTTTTCAGGGCCACCATATCTCAACCTGGTCACTGACCAAAGACAGGATGACCAAGAAATAATCAGTGATACGACAAGAAGAAGAAGAAGAATGCAAGTACTATCATTTCAGACACATTTCCACTGCTGAACATAGGCCTCCTCCCTAGTTTCCCAGAGCAACCGATCTTGTGCGGCTTGCACCCAACAGCTCCCAGCTACCTTGATTATGTCGTCTTTCTTCTAGCTAAATTAAATATATAATAATCCAATACCTAAACCACGTATATCGTATAAGTAGAACCTACGTTAGTGGCTCAAGTAATAACTGTAAATTGAGCATTACCTGCTTAGTAAGCATCACACATTCGCACTCACGTCCGAGAAAGCCAATAGTTAGACGTTACAATAATCGTAATTATAACAGATTACTCATTACAAAGTAAGTATTTCAAGTTAATGGGCACATAAACAGCAGCCACCCGCGAGCGGGGAACATTTATCAACAAAAAGTGGTAATTTTATCGAACCTATTTCTCGTAACGTCAGTTATGACGAACTTAATGCTCGAGTTGTTAAAACTTTGTCGAAAACGAGCATAATGTTTAGTGGGTTGTTTAGCCGATCAATTTGTGCTGCGTAGAAAATGTACGCCTATTTTTGCAGGAGGCCAAAGTTGGAGTTTCGGGCATAATTTTGGTACCAGACTAGTTTTATTAACCAGATTTTGTCAGGCTTTCGTCGCATGAAAGCGTTGGTTCGAGCGCTAAGCTGTTCAACTGTAAACTTGTAAGTATAGAATTGTCATAATTTTATGAGAACGTAAAAGTGGAAAATCAGCCTGGACAAAGTGGGCAATGTGAAGTGTGAAGCGCACGTCTTACTTTGTGCGTGAAGACCGCTCATAAAAGCAGTAAATAGGTTACTTTGTTTATGCACCCGCGTGCGATATGGACGGTAACAATGCGCATAATAATCAGACAATCTCAATGGCGGTAATTACGTCTGACAGTGACAGAGCCGAGCAGCGAACAGTGTTTGCGAGTGCAGCCCGCACTCCACTCATTGTCTCCCACTCATTGTGTTCCAGCTTTGTGCTATTGACGGTTCGGTCGAACTTTTACGGTGATTGCTTGGTGTCGGTGGAAATTAGACGTATAAAGAGCGACGTGGTTTTTCAGAACAGAGAAATCAAACTTTCAGCATTTTAGAAGACGAAACGTTCCTTTGACGATAGCTAGTTGACACAGCTATAATTACTTTATTATCATCGACTTTATATGGGCATTCTTAACCTCGTACTTAAATAGCCGTACTGGCATAGTGGGGGTTTACCCGACTTTTGAACCGAAGGTCGAAACCAGTCGTTCACCAATGAGTTTTCATATTCGAAAAAATTAAGTGCGCATTAACACGTGCACTAAGGGTGAAGGAAAACATCGTGAGGAAACCAGTAAGTATTTTGGTCTTGCAATCTGTCACATATGTATGGAATAGGTACTCAAAATGTGGGCATATTCCAAATGTTTGGACATCCTTCGGACTACCCACACCACATCTTCAAGGATATTAGATTTTTTCTTAGACTGATATAAAACTGGAACTGTCTTGAGGAACCGGTAAGAAGATATCAGTCTAGCGTTCTATAATCTATCTATACCTTTGTTTTAAGCTGTATAACCTTCGCTTAATTTGGTATTTCAAAGACAATAGAGTCGGTTAATATTGTGAAATAACTTTGACTTTATGCGTAAACTTGTGTAAGGCAGATCACACATCAAAGTTTATTCACGCTATTACAAGCTTAGTTTCTTTGACTAACTTTAACACACGTGGTAATGGCAAAACTTCGAAGATTTCATACATAATTTTCCACTCGAGATAATACAGAAATCTACACAGATTATTATAGAGTTTGTATTTGTAAATATAGTCCTAAATAATGAAGATGGACTTATATTATTCGTCGACATACCACTGCTACGCCACTCACCTTGCGTTTTATTTCATAGCAATAAAGTTCATTTTCGGTTTTAATAGTTTTAATTCTATGAGTAGTGAACGTTGCGTGTTTGTAATGTTCACCGCTTAGTGTAACTCTGTCAGTGTCAGCCCTAATTAGAGCCATTGAAATTGGCTGATTAATATGCGTAATGACAGCGGTGTATGTACCGATGCTCTATTGTGGGCCACTCGGTGAATTATGCACGTAGTGGAATCACGTGATTTTGCGATAGGCCAGGTGCTGTTTTGTTTAGTTGCTGATTAGTCCACCCATGGCCTGTTAGTGGGAACTGAACAGGCATGGTTTGACAAATATTTTCCTGTGCCTATGTAGGAAGGTTTCTGAATTAGTAATGACGGTATAGACAGTCGCACATCAATAAATGCGTACGGTAGGCCACGAATGGTCAGTCAGTTTTGATATAGATAGATATATAGGTAGAAAATTCTTTATTGTACAGGACAAAGATATGTCCCTACATAGGCGCACTTAATTCTAGTTAGCATTTTCTTCCAGCTAACCTTTGAGTGGTGAGGAAAAAATGAAGGTAGTGCTGACTTACAGAGAATTGTAAATTCGAATCAAACTTAGGATAAATAGACTTACATACACATACTACTTCGATAGCAAAAATAATACTTCATAAATACACATAAACGGTAGCTGAATTTTGTTGAGAGATCTGCAGACTAAGTAAGTTTTGGTACAGTTTAGACTTGAAAATTGATTTAGTATCCTAGTTGACAAAAATATTAGCAAGGTTTGAAATAGTTTGAATGAAGGTTTCGTAATTGATTGAAGGGTGCCTATTCATAGGTGCATACAATCTTAATCTTTATATCAAAGCATTAGACTTGATTTTTTTCAAAATTAATGCGATAGTTTATATCTTACTTCGTTATACAAGCAAAAAAAGCCTTTAGTAAGTTTTATCTTGCAAATGATATTCAACCTTAAGGTGGTAAATCAGTTTTTTGGCTGACCGTACAAAACCGAACCATGTGGAACACTTTTCACTTAGTACATTTGTTTTTTTCGTCGTGCACACCATACATGAAGTAGGTAGGTAGTTGATCGAAAACCGGCTGTTCAAAAAAGTATCAGTGACATAAAATTGCTTAAAACGCAAAGTAAATTCCAAAAATATCTGCTATCTACAGGCTTATTCGTTTCTAATCCGGACAAAATTATGATTAGGGATGATTCTGACCCTGAAGTAGAATTAAAATTCCGGGTTTTCAAAAAGATATCAGGACGTCTGATCGAAGCGACGCGTGACCCGAGAGCTGGCTCTTATTTGGCCCAGCGCATTAGCATTGCCATCCAGCGTGGCAATTCCGCCAGCGTCTTGGGGACGCTTCCGACTGGTAGTGATCTGGATCAGTTGAGCTATCTATAGATCGTTTGTAACGGTCTTTAGATGGCTCAACTGTTTCTTGTGTATTTTGTAAATATTAACTTGTATTAGTTTGAAGTAGAATAGCTTTTGTTTTGTGACTTTTAGGCTGACTAGCACTTTTGAGGGCTAGTGTATTGTTTTATTGTATATAGACTTAATTTTAGTGTAGACAAATGTCAATTTATCCCGGAGCTGGATTGTTAAACTTTGCATTATATGTAATGCAATGTGCAAAATTCAACAATTTGGTCTGCCATGATTTTAATAAGTAATTTTCTGCACTGGGCGTTTAAATAAATGTAAGCTAAAAACAATGATCTACCCGGTCCCAACACTGTCCAAATATTCGGAATGCGATCACGCTACTCCTACAATATGAATAATGGGATAACCATCCATCATGCGGACATAACGAACTTAAGCTGAACCAGGGAACAATGCTTGAGTAGAAGTGATTTGGAAGCCTAAACTTCTATACCCACCTTTCACGTCAGAAGTAAGACAAATGATCTTACAGGTGTTTCTTAACAAGTGGAGATCGTAAAATGATCTTTCAGGGGTTTTCAAAATATGGCCAACGCATTAGGACGGCCGTTACAGCTTTACTTTACAGAGTTTACCAAAACTAGGACGCCCTTTTTTGAGCACTAGAAGTCTAGAACTGTTTGCTATCTTGGTTGTTCAATGTAGAGCGTGGTAGAATTAAAATGCAGCCATGTACAAATACAGGGCCCATAGATATACCTATATCTTACAACTAAAATACATATAAATATTCATACTAAAAAATAATATTAGGGCTTATTCGTCTTTGGCGCATCCCTAAAGCGTCGGTAAGTTTACCAGTATAGTATTCGTTTGAACAGTTTTTCTTTAGTTTTTCTGGCCTGCAGGAATAGTTATTCCTGCAGGCCAGAAGTCGGGAGAGAGGAACAACTGAGGTTTAAACTGCGTGCAATGTACCATCTAACATTTGTTTCAAAATAATCTGTACATCTACTGATTGAAGTCAATTTTGAGTTTGACATTTGAGGGCGTGCTTTAATTTGTAGCTCAAAGATAGCGTAAGCCCCTAAAAGTCAAAAACAACAACGAAAAACGACTTTATTCTAAGAGTTTAGTCTCGTAAGAGTTACTATGTTATTAAGTTTATTTTGAGTTTTACTTTAAGAAGCTTGGAAATTGTTGAGCTGTATGTTACAAAAATTCAAAATTGCCCTTACTTAGTAGAGGTAAAGCTCTTTTTAAAGCGAATTTAATATGTTGGGTGTTATTATTATTTTGGACATATCGCATGCCGCTTAAACACGGGCAAAAACAGTTTTCAAAGTTCACTTCCTTCGTATGCACATAAAACAATTTCAATTCTCTATCCGTATTTCCATGGCAGTATGTAACGCGAACTGGCTGTCGCAGACAGGCCCACGCTAAACTCTGGGATTGATTTGTCAGACGCATTGTTTTGCAATATGGAGGCCTGTGTGAGATTGAAACAATTTAAATGGCTATATTTCAATTTGCGAAACAGATTTTTTCACTCGCATGATGTTTGAACAGAGTTCCGTCATTTATTTGAAATGCTGTTTTGGTAGCGAGTTATTTATATCCCGGAATAGCACTAAAGTAGCAAACCCCTTAGCCTGTACTCACAACACTTACATTTTCATGGTAATAAAACAAGATACATTCAATTTTCCAATTAAAAAACTGCTTGTTAGCATTTCGAAAGTAAGACACGGAAATCTTCAGAACAATATTACTGGAGCGGAAAATGAACTCAAGCTAAACAGCTGTAAGTCGGCGAAAACGGCTTGTATCTACAAAATGAAAGGTTGCAATCACACCCGCTTGATTACAGCTCTAATTAACAACAAAACTTTGGCACGCGGTCATTAAAAATTGAAGAGCTCTTTTGCACTAATTAAAAACGGGCGAGTCTCCGACACAATTTGGACTATTTAAGTGCTTACGGCCCGTTTCTGTCCAAGTCGAAGTTGCCTCGAATGAAGAATTAATTATGAAGAGAAGAAGACCCCGACTTGCGAGTTCAAACCGGTTACAATTTGTGGGAAAGTAGCAGGTGTGTCGCAGGCCCCGGAAAACTTGGAGTCGCACACGCTTTGTTGCCTTCTCGGATGATAAAGTTGATTTGAATCGCAGATTGTAGGTGTTTAACTTGCCAACAGTTTTGCACGTCTCGTTTTGACTACTTTGTACAGTAGTTTCTGTCGCGAGAGGTAGGCAATAGAAAACGATAGGTTGCCTTGAAGATTGCCACGAAACATATACTTAATACCTACATCTTTGGAATTACAATGATGACTCATTTAATAATATTACCCTTCTTGCTTCTCGGTAGTTGGTAAAGGCCGTGGACTCCTCCACGGCCAATGTCCAGCAGTCGACTTCTTCAGTCTCGTGATGATGATGAAACGCAGTGTTGTGACATGTTAACAATTTCATTTATTATAATAAAGCAAAGGTTTCTTTGAAAATTCTTTCATTTCTTTCAATTAATTATTTGACGGCTGTTATTTTTTCCGGTCTGTATAAAAAAATAAATAAAATAATTGATTTCAAAAAATACGGTCTTGCAAAAAATGTTGTAGGTTTAAATTTAAATTTCCTTTTTTGTTAATAGTAGGTACATCAAAAATCGCTGCGTAAGGCCAGGTTCAAACGGAGTGCGATTTATCTAATATATGTTTTTAAATTTATTTCTAAACGATCCTTACGTCTGCTGTTGAATGACAGTCAATTTTGAGTTTAACATGTACCACGAGTACGATATAGCTCGACGGTATCGCAAACCCTCAAAAGTCTTACTCAAAATTTACTTTATTCAGGAGACGTAAGGATAATTTTGAATTAAATTTCAGATGACATATCGCATGCCGTTTGAACACAGCATAAGTGAAACATTTATCAGTAGCATTAGCTGGGTATCAAATACACTACATAATTGTTTAGCCATATAGTAGAATGACTGTTATTATTGTCGATGACAACTGTGTTTATGATAGCCTTGCATGGCCATAGTGGAGGCAGTAAGCCAACTACTCTATCATCTCAAATAACCACGTCATTTCTAAAACATTTAGAGTAGTAAAACTCTACTATTTATGCGATATGTATGTTTAAAACTAAACATTTCATTTTACGTGTATTTTATGCAAAGTTGTGTCTAATTCTAATCTAATTCTAAATGGGGGAATAAGATCTGCACTGACGTCCCGCGTTGGGGTGTATTGTGCATTGTCCCCCTGCTGATCCCCCTGCTGAAGACCTTACTTCATAGGATCATTTCTATAGTAAGCTCTTCCCAAGTCATGCAAAGTTGTGTCTTATAACTTAAAAAAGTTACATATTGCTTACCTACTGGGATCCTTCTTGGTTTCTGAGATGGAGGCAAAAAAGTTAAAAGCGCAGTTGTAATTTAATAAATTAGTACCTACTTAATTTTCAACCATCAATACATGCAATCCTAATCTGCGCTTTCTGTTATTTTATCCAGAACTTTTCTGCCCCAACGATCGTTGGTTCTTATTTTGACAAAATAGCTCTATGCTGTAGCACAGAGCTATTTTGGTCTATCTATAGTGACCGATTACCTTCTGCAATGATAGTATTCTGTGGCACCCTCATTATTTTATACTGACAAGTAACTCAACAATGGTTATACGATGTCACGCTTATCTAACGTTTAACTAGCCATAAAACAATATAACTAAGTACAGCTATCAACGTCGTTATAACGATTTTTCAATGCAATTACGTCATGTTGTATCAATAGCATAATTAAGAGTAACAATGACTAATACATTATCGATTTCTGTGGTAAGTTATTGTAATTGTATTCGATTTGCAATTGATGCTTAGTATTTATTTCAATTGGATTACCGAAAAGCTCGTGTCACGATAAACTGACCACATTGTTCTAGCGTATTTTTTCTTGTTTCTAGCGTTAAGCCGAGGGCTAATTTTCGACGCCATTTTTATGTTTTTTTTTAGATTAACTACATATTATATTTATGTGAGATTAATATATGTATGTTATTTTGAATACCTTACCTATATCTGTTTGTTTTCATGGCACGGTTTTCGTTCGATATTGTTTTATTAGGAAAATCAGTTTTGAGACTTCTTCGTGTTTCATTGAAAGCACTTCAGTTCAATGTCCAAAAAAATGGTCACAGTTAGGACAAATAATTCTTCATTATCAAAGATTTTGTAAGTCCTTATATTATGAAATAAATACCTGGGTAACTTCATAACAGCAACAAGCAATGCGACCCTATGGATAAATAATTAAGTTTTTAAAACTAAACAAACGCCAACTTGAATGTTTAGGAATTTCGGTTCTTAACTTCAAAGATCTTCTCTCAATAATCAAAATAAAAAAAACCTATATTCACTCCAGTAAACTTTAATAATAAAATAATATCGACAACTTTTGAGCCGATGAACATCCCAAAGAATTTTGACCAGACGTGGTGCTGACTCGCTGGCACAGTGGTCAGCGCATCCCCGGGAACGTGGGTTTAGTTCCTGCCTGCATTTTGAACATATCCCAAAAATTTACCATGTTATTTTTGGGATACGTTCAAAATTGTAAAGATAATATGGTTTTCTAAGATATCTATCTAATCAGCTCATATTCACCTACTTGGTTTCCTCTTTAGTATGACGTTATTTCTGATCCAAAGCCAATCCATAACATATTTATTTGATTAGAATCATATAGAATATGGAAGGTTATTTTTTTTTATCGCACACTAACCCTCTGACATCTATAGCACCAATATGTTGGCTGGTAGAAAACTGCCACGGCTACTCTGTTTTTGTATGCACGTTTATTTTATATAATAATAAATATTGCGTCATCTGTGCTGATGAGAGCTATGTCGGTGACCTTGGTTCTTCTACGGATTTCCTCATTTCGGATCTTATCACGTAGTGAAACTCCGAGCATAGCTCTCTCCATAGCCCGTTGCGCGACTTTGAGCTTGTATATGAGGCCTTTAGTTAACGATCAAGAATAGCTCTCAGAATTAGCAAGTTGAAGTGGCAGTGGGCAGGCCATATAGCCCGCAGAACCGATAACCGTTTGGGAGTAAAGGTTCTCGAATGGCGACCACGAACCGGGCGACGCAGTGTTGGAAGGCGGGAAGTCGGTGGATGGAAAGGGCTCAAGACCGTTCGTCGTGGAACTCTTTGGGGGAGGCCTATATCCAGCAGTGGACTTCTACAGGTTGTTGATGATCTGTGCTGATGATGATGTTGATGGTGATGATGAATCTGTGCTTATTTCAGTTAGTACATGATAGTACGCTAGTCAGGACAATACATGACAATACTAGTAGGCTTGTAGGTAGACAGTAGGCACGGACCGTTCGTTTTGACTAACGACTTGTGCAAGGGAAGCACAATCAACAGATGACAAGCAATTAATTGAATTAATTGCCGCAGAGCTCGAGCAGCCTGCGGGGACGGACGGCCCTCGACCATGATCGAGATGTCTCGATCGATACTAAATATTGATTTACTGATAACATAGATGTTTATAAGCGATAGCTAAATGCGCTCGCCAACCCGCATGCCCAGCGTGGTGAGTATGGGCAAATTCCCCCACGTGATAAGGCATTTGCTCTGTCTGTGGGGGAGGCCCCAGCAGTGGACGTCGTACGGCTGAAATGATGATGATGAGATGTTTATAACAAGAGTAGGACTAGAGATCTAAACGGCCGCGATGTAGCGGTAATCGGTAACTGAGTTACGCCAAATAAATAACGATGGTCATCCGCGGACACGCTTACGAAATAAAGCCTAGTCAAGAACGTGTCGGACCGCATAGTCCGACAGTGAAGGGCTTTATAAAACTTGATGAGAAGCAAGTTGGTATATTTCCGAATTAATCAAACACTTTCTGATTTCCGCCGAAAAACAATTCCATGAAATTGCGTAAGCCACGTACACACGAGGCGTGGGACAGTAAAGCGGAGGACTCACGATTACGGCTGACAAGGCAATTAATAAGGACAGATGGCGATTGAGCACGAGTCACCCGCTCGACCGGAATTAATCATAGCCACTCGGCTTTATTACGTACGGTGATGTTGATAGGTTAGGAATTAGGAAAGTTACAATTTAGTTTTAAAATTAGTTTATAGAATAATCAAATAAAATTGAGCAAAAGCTTCATAAGCATTGCTCATTTACTAGTGATAAAATATGACTGCCCATAATTCAGCATAGCGGAATCTCTATTTCGCTATGCTGAAAGGCTTAAACTCAAACAACTAAAACGTGCCAGTAACTAGGCCTACTAATGGTAGATACTGGACCTAAATTATTGAATAGTCTCATTTATTTTCATAAAGTAAGAAAGTACCTATGGATATCGTTTCAAAACGTTTAGATTTAACAAGCACGAAATTAATCCAAGTTTATAAGTATCACGTCTTGCCAACGTTTTTAAATTATCTTTCAAGTATAAAAGTTGGAATGAAAATTAGGAAGGTACCTCTTATGTTTAGGGTACCTGAGAACAGATGACGCAGAGCTGTTATGTAAATCTGACCACTATGCTATGATAAAATACATAAAAGGAAAATAAAATTCTAAGTTATGAAACTTGAGTAATGTGACCTTTTTGAGGAAAATCTATAGTGATCTTCAGAAAAAGGCGGGTTTTGGAATATTGAGTGTGGGATGGTATTGGCGTGTCTTTTTAAGGATAAGTAGTGTGATTTGAAAATAGTGTGATTTGATATATTTTTTAATGTTACTAATTGGACAATAATGTTTATTATAATATGTAATTCCTTCTATGATATGGATAAGTTAAGCGTACCTATAGTCATGTTAATTTATCTATTTTGTAATAATGACATATTTATAATTATTTGACATAATTTTGGTTTCCAATTATATAATATTTATTAATTCTATACAACTCTGTATACAATGTATACTGATTTTTGTTAATGTGACATGTACAAAAAATGTATGTAATAAATGAATACTGAATACTGAATACAGGGTCCACAATCCGCTTCCTCCATGAAACATAACCTTTATAAATTGTCGGTTCTAATGGTATTCATTGTACTAAACATTTAATAACAAAAATAAATTACAACTATACAAGATTTCTGAGTTGCCATAATTAAATAAATAAATAATTGATAGCAATAGCCATCAAACACCTAATTCCGTATTGCGTACTCCGTAATGACGTTTTACTTGCGTGATTGTTGCTGTCACTGTGTCGAAGTGGAGCGGGCTTATTGATACTTGGACTGCGAGATTAAATACGAGACGGGTTGAATAAAAATATATGTGGTTTACGCCTAATGAGCGGGAAGACTGAGTTGTTTAGATTCTGACCCCAAGTTCAACAAGCAAAAGCGTTTTTTCCCCTTGCGTGCTCAACGGTCAGTGTCAAAGTCAAGCCAAAGTCATGGTTATTTAGTTGGCAGTTTTATAAAAAACTATAACATAAATATTATTCTGAGCAATCACGCAATACACTTCATTTATTAAGATTAAATTTAAAAACAAATTTTATTGCGAACGCTATTTATTTTTATAATAATATTTCTCTCTATGAATTTTTCTAAATCAAATATTTATAACTTTCTAGATGTTTTAAAAGGCGGCTCTAGAATAATATTTCCTCCCAGCTTTATGTTAAAGAAATTGGATGACATTATGCAACACAACACTGCAATTCCATCAAGCAGAATGGACGCGACCGCGCTTATCGGGTACCTGTGGACTTGCTGAATGAACCCATCCATTTGACGGATGCTGTGATACTGATATCTAATACACTTGGAATAAGGTTTACAGAGAAATTCCATTCAGGATAGCTCAGAATAGACTTCAAGTTTGTATATACATTTCTTGAATCTATCCATGAGGAAATGTTCTGAATCCACATTAAATACATTTGTTTTATTGCTTTTCAATCTTTACTGCCTAAGTAATCATTGATCATCATCGTCATCATCCTGTAGAAGTTAAGTCATGGACACAGGCCGAAGAGTGTCACGGCGTACGGTCTTGAGCCTTCTCCATCCACCGACTTTCGACCTTCACAATGTCGTCGGTCTATCGGGCGGGGGGCCTGACAGACAACACTGCGTCGTCGGTTCTGCGAGCTAAATGCCTGCCCATTGTCACTTCAACTGCTAATTATGAGAGCTATGTCGGTAACCTAAGTATCACAAATCGGTAACGTAATACATATCTTGTGTTATTTTTTATTATTATTTGGCTTATATAGCTATAATACACATAGTGTATCCGTTGGGAATTGATAGGTTTTCGAGTGAATGGCAACCACGAACCACGAACCGATGACATTGTGAATGTTGCAGAGATGGAAAAGGCTCAAGACCGTACGTCATGGAATTCTTTAGAGGAGGCCTATATCCAGCAGTGGACGTCTACCGGGCTGATGATGATAATGATGTATATACATAAAGCTGCCTGGTGGTGAGTTTATCATTACTGTTTCAGTACAAAATCAACGATTACGCTAAGAAAGTGACATTATTTTTAGGTACTGAAAACATTTTCTTTGCTCTACATTTCACCTAGGTTAGGTGCTACGAGTAAGATTCTATTGAGCTCGAATGCGACAAGTCAAATTGCCAGCCCGTACTTTATATGTACATACCATGAAGGGTACAAATCACCTACTGCAATACCAGTCCAGGTGTTACCAGATCTCAATTTCGGGCCTTACAATACCACCGAATCAGTCGCCGTCCGTGCCCGCCTGCACTCCAACTAATACTTGCTTTTAATTTCGGAGGTGCTTGATTTACGAGGCTCATATGAGACCGTGCGTGTGACCTGGGGCTTTGTATCAAAGTGAATGTTTGATCGAGCGTGCGAAATGAGCGGAATTTCTCCTCACTACTCTTGACGACTAACCCTGGTAATATTAGCCGTTAATAAAAACGACGACCTCAGTGGCGCAGTGGGCGAATGCGCGTCTGAGACGCAAGGGGGTGCAATTCCCGCAGCATGAGAAATGTTTGCATGATTAAACTTGATTAAACTGCAAATATTTTTTCCGGGTCTGGGTGTTGCGGTACCATGGTACTCGTAGATTATGACGGTAACCACTTACCATCAGGAGGGCCGTAAGCCTGTTTGCCTCCGTATAACATAAAAATATATATATATGCCCACGATACAGGGTATCCTAGTGTGTTGTCAGTATGTATGCAAATGTTGGGTATTATTTTAATTTAATATTTTCCCCTCCATTGAAGCAGTTGCAATCTCAAAAAAAAATCATAGAAATGCTGTCAAATTTATGCTGAAAAATGGAATCTTTCACTCGACGACAATAATATACGAGCCTAACTCAGAATACAGGAGCCTAAGTAAACAAGTCTTGGCTGACCACGTGGCGGTGCCCGTGTGTGTACACGGAATTATGGTTCTACAAATTAGAACGCACTTATTAATTAATTACGTAACTAGAAATATACCGTACTGCGCCTTTTGATGGTTTCGTCGGTTGAATTAGTTTGCTTTAAGCCGTGTTCAAACGGCGCGCGATATGCCATCTAAAACATGTTTTAAAATATTTCAAAAAGATTCTTACGTCTACTCATTAATTAAACTCTATTTACAGAAAGAAAATTAAAACTAATACAAGTAAATATTTAAAAATACACAAGAAACAGTTGAGCTATCTAACATTAATCACAAACCATTAAAAGTCATATAAAAATTTACTTTTTCAGTCATCATCATCATTTCAGCCGTAAGACGTCCACTGCTGAACATGGCCTCCCCCACAGACAGAGCAAATTCCTTACCATGTGGGGGGATTTGCCCATACTCACCACGCCGGGCATGCGGGTTGGCGAGCGCAGTTAGAGCTATCGTTGTTAAAACGAGGGACGCTGCTGCCCATCCCCTAGCTTTTTTCCCTTAGTCGCCTCTTACGACATCCGCGGATAGAGATATGGAGGGGCCTATTCTTTAGCCGGGGCCATCACGGCCCACTTGATGATAAATGATCCACGTTTTCAGTGGATCATTAGAAATAAATTTTGTAGAACATATGGCACGTGTTTGACCATGGCTTTATTCATCACGCGTCGGGACGTGGTGCTATATTGATTGCATAGGTATTGAACATATTAATAGGTATGAACTATTGTTTATATAATAGTTTTCTGAATCCATCTAGGGACTGATTACACCTGTAGAAGTATTTTAATCATGTTATAGCTATACGGAGTTACGTCTTTGCTGGGCACTCATGAAGCATGTAGCCGAGCCTGTCAAAATAATTTTGTTTATCGAATCTATCACCACTCCTTCCGTCTGAGCCCACCTCTATTCCGTATGTTAAACCTACGTCTGATTGAGTATCTAATAAATAAATTTGTCATACCAACATGTTCTAGGTAGCCCCCAAATGGACATAAGGTTATATCTAAGCAAGTATCTACACTTGAATATGTACTAGTAAAAACACAAACAGTATAATTACACTAAATTAGGAAAATATCCTAAACTCTAGAATTAAATCAAATAAGTTAAACGCAAGGAACATACCAAGCTACGTGTAACCTATGTAGGTAGCTCGCATTGGAGCATGTTGGCACATCCGTAGCAAAGTCGGCATATTTCGATATTGGACGTCCAAGTTTAATGCAATCGTATCCTACGTTCCAGCCATCTGCCTAATACCTATGTCTAACTTTGTACGCAGTAAACTTGCAAAATTAAATGGAATGATTTGGTTTTGCTTTCTTGCTTTACCACTGGTGAAGCATTACTGTGGAATTCTTAGTGGAGTGCATTTTTTCACTCCCCTTACACTGACATCATAACCTGGAATTTTAAAAAGATTTAGAGGAGTAGATTTTTAAAACAAATTACTAATTTAGTAATAATAAAGAGAATATTGTCAGTGTGAGGTAAGCAAAAAAATATTCTCGACTAAAGATACCAGGTCTACTGTAAGTATTTCGAAACTGTGTACTATCTTTTACACGATAAATGTATCTAGGACTCTATAGGACATCATTATAAATTATAAATTACTAGCTTATGCCAGCGGCTTTGCTCACGAGGTACGTGGTAGACAAAAAGTAGTCTATATGTTATTCTAGGTAAAGAACTCTTATCTATTCCAAGTGTCATCGAAATCGGTTGAGCCGTTACGTGTGAATGAACCAATGACGTTTCAATCTGCTTTCGTTTTATAATAAGTTCAACTCTAAATCTATAATATCAAAATCTACATTCTGAAGCCGTGTTCAAGCGAGTTCAAAATGAAATGAAAAAAAAAAAAAAAAAAAAAAAATGTTTAAAATTAATCCAAAATGATCCATACGTCTACTGAATAACGTCAATTTAGAGTTTGACATTTGGGATATCGCTCAACGATATCGCAAGCCCCTAAAAGTCAAACTCAAAATTGACTTTATCCATTGATGTATTATGATTCATCATGACACGAATAACAATGACAAATTGCACGCCGTTTGAATACTTCTTGACTAATTTTACTTTATTTCATAAAGTGGGTATTAAGCAAAATCAAAACAAGCAAGATTTTAAAATTGTGTAGAGAAGTTGCAGATTTCATTTGTACCTATTATTGTGAGATGAGCGCAGCAAGGCTGCGGTTTAGTAAGCTCTTAGTACAGTTCAATTTGTATTTAATGTAAAACCGCTTGTTGGTGGTTTTAACTTGAGGGTTCATTCTTAAAACAAAATGAACAATGATTCGAATGAACCTGTCATTCGAATAAATAATTGAAATCATCCTTAAAAGACTCGAGAGCTCAGCTGTGACGCAAGAAGTACATGTTTGATCCCCGCTCGGGACAGATGTTTGCGCTTTCTGCAATTGACCATTTTCGCGTTGATATCACTTCAGGAACATCATACTTCCTTCCTACTATTATTATTATAAATGCGAAAGTTTGAGTTTGGATGTTTGTTTTTCAATCACGCCGTAACAACTCAACCAATTTCGTTGAAACTTGGAAAAGATACAGTTATTTACCTAGAATAGGATATAGGCTACTTTTTATGTAGGTACAGCGATAAAGTTATTTACCTAGAATAGGATATAGGCTACTTTTTATGTTGGTACAGCGATAAAGTTATTTACCTAGAATAGGATATAGGCTACTTTTTATGTAGGTACAGCGATAAAGTTATTTACCTAGAATAGGATATAGGCTACTTTTTATGTAGGTACAGCGATAAAGTTATTTACCTAGAATAGTATATAGGCTACTTTTTATGTAGGTACAGCGATAAAGTTATTTACCTAGAATAGGATATAGGCTACTTTTTATGTAGGTACAGCGATAAAGTTATTTACCTAGAATAGGATATAAGCTACTTTTTATGTAGGTACAGCGATAAAGTTATTTACCTAGAATAGGATATAGGCTACTTTTTATGTATGTACAGCGATAAAGTTATTTACCTAGAATAGGATATAGGCTACTTTTTATGTAGGTACAGCGATAAAGTTATTTACCTAGAATAGGATATAGGCTACTTTTTATGTAGGTACAGCGATAAAGTTATTTACCTAGAATAGGATATAGGCTACTTTTTATGTACCACGCAAGCGATGCCGCGGGCGGAAGCTATTGTAAAATGTTTCAAAATATTTGTACACCGCGCTTCAGGCTACAAATTAGAGATTCAGATGACCTGTGCCGTAAGTTGAAGGAGAGCTCATTTTCAATTCTGAGTGAATTAAAATTCTATAACAATTCAATTTGAAGGAAATTATGGGAGTTTTGAGCATTTAATTCTTCCATTAATAATGAGTTCAGAACTGCGTAAGTATTTGCGCTTTGGAAGTAATATCCTCTCCCAATTTCAAATTTTGTGATTTTCTGGTGGCGTGGGTAGAGATCTTATCATAATCTTATTTCATATCGCTGGTGATTGTTCTCCGTCATGGCTGTAGGTCTCTAGGTCTAGGTCACGAGGAACAGCGCAGATTCATCTAGTTTCTAAGTCGTTTCAAAGTGATCCTGTAATATAATTGAAATAAACACCTTTATAGAAATCAAATTGAATAATGTTAGTGACAATTGAAATTTAGTTTCTTGAACTGGTATTTTTTATCCGATGGCAAAATAACCAGAGTTGTGAAAAGCTTAAACTTATCTCGATTAACACCAGGACGCAATACCAATAAATTGAAGCATTCTAAACTGTCTTCTGAATAAGGCTATTATAATCAGCGTCCTGTAGGTACCCTATCAAGCTGCAACTGATCCCAAGTATTATCGAAGTATGGAGTCTCATTCCACGCATCGGTAAACCCAAGGCCACAGTGACGGGCTGGCGCGGTGACTGACAAAATGTATGAAGAGGTGGCTATTTATTAGTTTTTTTTAAGTCTAGCCACACCACTATGTGAATATATAGTTGTATAATACCGGTGCAAATAATGCCGTAGTGGCCCCGGCTGAAGATTTGGCCCCTCCATGTCTACCAGCGGATGTCGTAAGAGACGACTAAGGGAAAAGAGCTAGGAATTGGGCAGCAGCGTACCCTATTTTCACAAAGCTATAACTGTGCCAACCCACATGCCCAGCGCGCAGCGTGTCGAGTATGAGCAAATTCCCCCCAATTAGGAATTCGCACTGCCAATCTGTGCCAATCACTGGCAAATGATGGCTATGGCTGAAATGATGATGATGACGAAGTGACTTTCGTTTTGACGGATCGTCTAATTTCTGATTAGTAAGAAATTACAAGCATAGACCGCTCCATAGCTTGCTATACGAGTCTATAGAAAGCCGTAGAGATTCTTCTGTGACTAGATTCTACTACTATTGAGTCTTCTTTCTTCCCTGCAGGGAAGTCAGGTGAGGGCCTCGTTTTGAAAACTTTTCCTGGTATCAACTCCAGGAGTCTACCCCTGGGTCTTTGGTTTTCGCCGCAATCGCGGTCACTCTGTTAGAGGCCTTACTTTCACGGCAGCGTGTGGACGATAAAATATGTGAACAGGTGCTTTATCATAACGCAAAGCCGTGTGTCAGGGCGCAGCGCGGGGTGATGTACAGAGACCTTAGGGGCTTACGACCCCGGTAAGAGGGATCTCCAGGGAAAATTTGTGGTTTCTATTATAGAATTTCAAATATTTGTTGTTCTAAATTTGGTAGGAAGCAGCTTACATTAAAAAGTAAAAAGTTAAGTATTTTTGAAAGGTGCAAGAGTAAACATGTAGCTTAATTAGCTCCATAGAACATGTATTTCTTGTAGATAAGACCGACTAAGCTGTTAATCAGAGAGGGTGGTATAAGTGCTAGGCAGGGTTTTTCCATCTAAACAAGTCCACGTCCCAGAAAGAAATAGGCTCTCGACTTTTTTTAAGCCCAAGCACGGTAGCCATCCTCTCAGATCTCCGGACGATCAGGCGATCTATGAAGATATCTAAGGGATAGGGGCCAACACGGCTCACGGCTTCTATAAGAAAACAGAATGTAATGAAATGGTATGTTTTCGTATAAACCGTTGTAAGTATGTACAAAAATAGTGGGGAATTATTTCCCATCCGCTGCGTAATTTGTGGCCAAAATAAATGAGACCGTCTGAAAATAAATAAACATTTACCAACCTAAAAGCCGTCAAAACGAATTTTCCGCATAAAACCAAAAGCAATTTGTTATTCTACAATAATTAGGTGATTACCGCATCTTGCGAGCCCGCTCTAATCAGAGTGGAGCGAAAGAGAATAACTTATTCGATTTATCCGCTAATAGAGTAAGAATAAACAAACAAGATTAACTTGAATACGTAAGCGGACTTAAAGGAGCTGGGCGAAATGGATGAGCGATTTGCTTCGAATGCTGCGCCCACCAGAAATGTGACACATCCCATTACTATTAATTTCAATGGCCATATTGTCCCACTGTTAAGTAAAAGCCTACCCCATATCCACTAGTCACGATATTTTAAAAGGTGCCTCAATCATAATAAGGCCTTGGTGATCCCAGCTGAAGAATAGGCCCCCCTATTCTACCTACCTGTGGATTTCGTAGAGGTGACTTAGACTTAGAAAAAAGCTAGGGGATGGGCAGCAGCGTCCCCTATTTTATATCCCCTATCTTTAACAAAGATAGCTCTTACTGCGCTGGCCATCCGCGTGCCCAGCGAGGTTAGTATGTTCAAATTGCCCTCTGATTAAATTACCCCCTTGATTTATTCATGATACGAAATAGCTCTGAAAACCTGTGGATGTTTAGCATTGGACATCCTACGGCTGAAATTATGATAATGAAATCATAATTAAAATTATTTTGTTACCATAGTCCTTCCTACTAATATAATAAATGCGAAAGTTTGTGAGGATGTTTGGATGTTTGTTGTTCAATCACGCCGTAACGGCTCAAGTGATTTTGTTGAAATTTGGAATAGATAAAGTTATTTACCTAGGCTTCTACACATAGGTAGCTAGTAGTTTATCTTTCTTTCAAGTCATGTTTAGGCCAGTATTCTTGGAATAGGCCCCTCCATATCTACCTATCCGCGGATATCGTAAGAGGCGACTAAGGGAAAAAAGCTAGGGGATGGGCAGCAGCGTCCCTCATTTTAACAACGATAGCTCTAACTGCGCTCGCCAACCCGCATGCCCAGCGTGGTGAGTTTGGGCAAATCCCCCCAGGCCAAGTTCAGCAGTGGACGTCTAACGGCTGAAATGATGATGATGATGATGACTTGGAATATTTTAATAGTATTTTTTGTTTTGCGACCTCATGAGCCGCAGTACTTTCGAATTCGTGCCTAAAAAGGCTTCAAATCTTAGATGTTTCAAAAAAACTTAATACCTTAGGCACATTTAAATCAAGTATTTTTGCTCGAGCTAATCGCCTGTACATTTTTCCCTGCCTCCTGTACAGCGCGGATCCCTTAATTCCAAAAACTGATGTCGGGAATTCGGAATTTTAATGTTGGAACTTATTTAATCCAGCAGAATGCGCGAACTTGCCTAGAAGCTGATGGTGCTATAGAATATTAATTAAAATCTTCAATCAATAGACTGTGTTTTTAATCTTTCTGCTGTGTATTTTCTGTAACTTTTGGTTTACTAAGTAAGTACCTACGTTAATATTGGGCACAATTTGCATTGATGAACTATGCGTCGAAATCATTATTATATTAGTTTTACAAGTATACAACTAACAAAGCGCAGTTTACAACTATGTATATTAAAATAAATAAATAAATAAATATTCCGGACATATTCACACGGTCAACTGATCCCAAACTAGGCATAGCCTGTACTATGGGTACCAGAGACTGATATTCATAATAGTTCTATATTTAACACCCAGACACAGAACAAACATCTGTGTTAGTCACAAATGTTTGTCCAGTGCGGGAATCGAACCCGCGACCTCTAGCGCAGAAGGCAGAGTTACTACCAACTTAGCTATGAGGCCAGTCTATATTATACATCTCGTGAATGTACTGCTTTATGAGGAATGGATAAACGTAGGCGTAAGGCGCGTAGCCGTGTTCAAACGGCGTTTGATATTTCATATTGGTCGCGAGGAACAGGCGTAGCTTCACCTAGACGTTTCAAAGTGATCCTAGTGACTTTTGACTTTTCATCTACAAATTATTTTTAAATGATCCTTACGTCTTCTAAATAAAGTTAATTTTAAGTTTTGACTGTTAGAAGCTTGCGATATCGTTGAGCACACTCCCAAATGTCATGTAGAGGTAAGGATCATATTGAAACGAATTTTATGTGTCATATAAAGGACATATCACATGCCGTTTGAACACGGCTTAAGGCGACAGGACATAGGACAAGGACATAGGTAAATAACAATTTGAAACTTAAATACCTACAAAATACCTCTAAAGAAGAGTCCATCTACAAACAATATTTTAATAAGAAAACTTTGATTTACAGCGTTTGTATAAAATCTGCAGATTAAATTTATCTAAGTTGTAAGTTGTTATTTATTGTAAGCAATTACTTAGAAAGGTCGCGCTCTATTGTTTCAATTAGACAAACAATATTGCCGGCGTCGATGATTTAAAATTTATTGTGACAGATTTGCCATCTGACTTTAAAATATTATTAATATTTTGTTATAGTGTTACTCTATTTTCGTACCAGATTGTTCACTATTCGTACCACTGGTCCTTTTACACGTTTAGGTCAGGGAAAAAAAAGATGACTAAGGTGCACTATGATAAGCAATGATGAGCGAATAATAGGATCGCAAGAACCAACATTGTAGGTCAACTCAATCCAGACATAACAGCTAATAAGCACTTCAGTAAAATGTAGCAGTAAAAAATACTTCGCAAATGTACCGTAGTAATCCTATAAAAACTGAGTTAAAATTCATAATTTCGCTCAAATCGGTTTTTAGATGGGGTGATGCCTAAATAATTGATGAAATACCTCGCTTTAAAACGTCCCCCATGAATGAATAAAACCGTTTGAGATGAGCACGATGTAACTCAAACAAAACAGTACCTACATGTATAATATATTACACATATCTACCGGGTGTGCAAAAACGTGTTAATTTAATATTTTGTGTAATAAAAAAAAGAACTTTGGTTCTTTTTACTATAAGCTTTTTATTTGAATACCCACTGGGAATTCATACGGGACTCGACTAACTACAAAAGCTAGACACAATTACCTGAAAGAATTTAAATTAAAAGAGAGTTTTATTTTATTTTTCTATACTATACGACGTTTTAAAGTAACCAAGATTTTATTGAAATAAACACCTTCTGACTTTGACACAATTCTATATACACATACACATACATACATATTCCGGACCTATCACACGGTCAGCTGATCCCAAACTAGGCATAGCCTGTGCTATGGGTACCAGAGACTGATATACATAATAGATATATATTTAACACCCAGACACAGAACAAACATCTGTATTCATCACACAAATGTTTGTCCAGTGCGGGAATCGAACCCACGACCTCTAGCGCAGAAGGCAGAGTTACTACCAACTGAGCTATGAGGCCTGTCTATGCTATGTATTATAATAAAATATTTCCATAGCAGTAACACATATTTTTTTTATTTGTTTATTTGTTTATTGGTAATCAACAGCGTTTACTTAAATCTAGGCAAATACAAACTTGTAATAGATATAAGGCCAATAAAAGATTACCCCAATATTTTAAGTTAGGTTATAAGTTATTGAGGCAGGAGAAGTTGGTACAACCAGTGAGCTGAATAACTAAGTAGCAGTAGGCAGTCTAGGTATCTTATCTATAGAAGGTGTAGTTCATCGAGTAACAAAAGTCATCTAGTACTGTACTGTCATATTATGTACTGTTATAAGTAATTTTACACTCATATAATCCCATAATCGTCACTGTGGACCTCATAAGAAAGCTCAAGGTCGCTCAGCAAGCTATATACAGAAGGCTATGCTTGGTATTTATCTACGAGATCCAAATTTTCTGGTGCGTGGGAAAGTTCAGCGTAGGACGGCGCCCCTCTGGATGGAAAAATGACTTAATAAAGGTTGATTATCGGTCCCTCTAGAAACCTGTGGGGAAGACCTGTGTTCAGCAGTGGACTTCCTGCAGCTTCTTCTACTTGTCGTGTCACTGATTCTTTCTTGTTTATTCTGTATTAGGTCAGTGATCAGGTTGAGGTATGGTGACCCTTGAAAGGGCCTATAACCATTGATGAAAGAATCAGTGTAGTGAAAGGATTAAAGTGCGCCTCTTCCTGCAGCTGAAATGATGTATAATCTAATCAATCCCCCATTAGAGTAAAAATTACTTGTACACCCGGTATGTGCATTTATACGCCGTATTCGAAGAAATCGCGCGTATGCATTCACATAGAAAATGCTTTTGATGATTCGTCTGTAAAGCTGAGTGGCTGCTTTTAATAAGGAAATTATTCACAGACGTACCTGACGTAAACCGAAGCAGGAGAAAATGGTTTTACCACCTTTATTAAACATTTAGTGAGACATTCCTACACCTATTTCTAGTAGGTTAGGTAAGTCTAGTAGGTATTCATAAGGTAAATATTTCTATGAGTAGAGCTTCTCTGAATAATTTCAGAAATAATATTATAAATTTTTATATATGTACAGAATAAAAATAAAAATAGAACATTCACACAACACAAAAATAAAGAGTAAAAATTCAAGTATTTACAACTATATTACACAATATACAAGAAGCACTTTAACTTTCAAAATACCTTTACAAACGATCTATCATCATTTCAGCCGTTCGACTCCACTGCTGAACATGGCCTACCCCACAGACAGAGCAAATTCCTTATCAAGTGGGGGGATTTGCCCATACTCACCACGCTGGGCATGCAGGTTGGCAAGCGCAGTTAGAGCGATCGTTGTTAAAATGAGGGACGCTGCTGCCCATCCCCTAGCTTTTTTCCCTTAGTCACCTCTTACGACATCCGCGGAAGGGTAGATATGGAGGGGCCTATTCTTCAGCCAGGGCCTACACGGCCAAACGATCTATACGTAGCTCAATTGATCTAGATCACCATCAGTCGGAAGCATCCCCAAGATGCTGGCTGCATTGCCACGCTGGATGGCGATGCTGATTTGTTGGGCCAATAGGATAAAGTTTTTTTTTCTTTTTATATACAACTAAGGTGGCAAACAAGCATACGACCCACCTCTTGGTAAGCGGTTACCGTAGTCTATGAGCGATTGCAATACCAGAGGCATCACGCACGCGTTGCCGACCCCGAACCCCACCCCTAAAGAGCTCTGGCAACCTTACTCACCGCAGGAACACATCACTATTTGAAACAAATAATGTTATTTGGCTGCGATCTTATGTAAGGCGGAGGTACTTACGGCGTATACCAGGCGGGCTGCTCCAATTTACGATAAATTCTCGCTGTGCCCTACCTCCTAAAAATAATAATAAAATAATTCATTTATTTGAAATGACTTTAGCTTATTCGCTTAGATTATCCATCGGCAGCAAGATGCTTCATCAAGATTATCTCCTAGCGTGGGTATTATCCAGTGCGACATCCGATTAAAACAATGTGTTGCAATAATTGCAAAACATGCATTTTGTCGAACGCGGATAATCGCAATAATCCATATAGGTAATAGAAAGCTGGTGTTTAGGAATATAATATGTATAAACAAACTGGCTGTTCATAATTTTCAGTTAAGGCAGGTACCTACTGTTTGAAACATCTGTCAAAAATAATCGGGTCGGCTAAACATTCGGAAGGTGAGCAATAGCCGCTCGCTCCTACTAATATTATAAATGCAAAAGTTTGTGAGGATGTTTGGATGTTTGTTGTTCAATCACACCGTAACGGCTCAACCGATTTCGTTGGAATAGATAAAGTTCTTTACCTAGAATAGCTTATAGTCTACTTTTTATGCAATATTTAAGGCAAGCGAAGCCGCGGGTGGAAACTAGTTAAATATAGTATCTAGGTAGGTATACGGTTTTAAATTAAAATGAATGCTTACGTTATATTTGTACATTACGAAATGTTAATAAACCTTAACATAAATACCACGGCGCAAGCCCTTACGCCTTATTAGAAGCATTGCACCATTTAGATTAGCGGTAACCCTAATAGCTCTGATAGGATTATATCGAACACATTAGCGATATTTGGGCTCGATATGAGTTTAGGGCTCGTTCAAATAACGTTTGAGTTTCATAATATTGCTGTACATTTTACCTGAGATAATTGCCAGTAGATTTTTTATAGTCTTTGTCTTCATCTTTGTATGCGGGTCTTCATTCTACCCGATGAGTTATGATATTATGTGGAAACTTATAAGATAACTAGATACTGAAATTATTGATTAGAGATTACTTCATCATCATCATCAGCCAGTAGAAGTCCACTGCTGGACATAGGTCTCCCCCAAAGAGTTCCACGACGAACGGTCTTGAGCCTTTTCCATCCACCGACTTCTCTTAACCTTTGCAATGTCGTCGGTCCATCGGGTGGGGGGCCTTCCTACACTGCGTCGTCCGGTTCGTGATTCTCTAGTGGATCTCGGTTCTGTGTTCGGGTATGTGGCCTGCAACTGCCACTTCATCTTGCTAATTCTAAGAACTCTGTCGGTGACCTTAGTTCTCCTACGGATTCCCTCGTTTCGGAGTTTATCACGTAGTGAAACCTTCTCTACCTGTTTGTATTATTGTAAACCTGACCGGCTGGTACCAAAGTCTTATCAAGTTGCTATTGGGTGATTATATTCTAACATAGTTTACGTGTTAACTAAACCCTTGTTCCGCAAATACCTAACAGTTGTGCCGATCTACGGGAATTGTTATTTATGTACCTATGTAGTTCATTGTACACGTATACCTAAGCCTTGGAAACAACATATTGTAGGGTAATTGCCAACTTATGTCTGTCGATAGCTTAATGTCCTACTGGGAGCCCTACCATGGCGTCTTATTGCTATTCAAATGCAAGTTGCAAACACTCATGATCATCATCAGGCTATAGAAGTTCACTGGAGATAGGCCTCCCCAAGAGTTCCACGACGAAGTATCTTGAGCATTTCAAAGGTTGCGGGAAGTCTGTGGAGACTTCCCGCAACCTTTGAAATGTCGTCGGTGCATCGGGTAGGAGACAATTTTATACCATAAATCTTTGAGAATACCATCTTACGTCACCGCCTAGGCGTAATCGCAAAGTTGGTGGTACGGGGCTGGGTCACAGATATAATAAATGATTTTAAATATTAAGGCGCTACACAAATCATAATAAAATGTCGAGTAGGCGGAGTGAAGAAAGTGACAGCGCTATGTACTATAATTGAATGCGGAAAGAGATAGCAAGCGTTAGAAGGCGTTCGAAAGTAATCGACGTAAGCGAAATATAAGAAAATATCGATTATCTTAAAAACTATCCATTTTTTAAAAGTGTCTTGGATTTAGGTACCCAATGCTATTTTCTAACACAATATTTAAAAAAAAGCTATTTTTGTTGGATAGTCTCAGAGTATTTTCGAAAAAACTGTTGCAGAGGACCCAACTTTAAAAATAAATCTATCGAAAAACGTTTTACCAATCGCGTTCCTGTCTTGGATTTACGTAAATAAAATGCTCAAGTTATTTTTGTCATAAAAATCAAAAGTGTGCGTTTTGCGGTTTTTGAGAAAAAACAATTCAAAAATCTTAAATCATTAAACCCTCACCTTATGTTTAGTATTCTTATTTTGTTCCAACGTATTTTAATAATTACCTGAAATTACAATACAATTGGCCAAAATAAAACATTTACGATGTAGATAGTCCGTGACTCTATACTACTCTATAGCGTCAGAAACATTACAAACTAAGTACGCCAATAGCGGTTACAATCTTATAGATACCAAAAAATTTTTTTTTTTGCATTCAACCTCTTGGTCACAATAAACAGCTGTTCTATATAAGTCTGTACAGTATGGTTATGTGTTCTATAGATAGTGACATTCTATAGATAGAAAATAGACAGAGAGAGAGCGTGAGACTCGTGAAGATTAACAAATACCTTGCCTCTTTATGAACTAGATTTTAAGAAGTACATACGCAACGTTCAAAACATCGTAGGACAGCAAAACGGAGTTGAGCGCAATAAAGCTCGTTTTCCATTAAAAGCTGATTTGGAGTGACGCGGTCCTGGCGGAACCAAAAGCAAAAGCTTGTTAATTTATAGGCAGGCGCACCGACAATGCGATCCGCGAAATCAGATTACTTTATTGAATGTGAACAGATCATGAATGAAATTGATAAAATCGTCTGCGGTGTGAATCGCGCAATTTATACGAGTTTTAGACGGCATCGATTCCATTGGGGAATCCGGTGGAAATTTGAAATAGGCAATGTGTTTGTGAGTGCACTGAGACCTAGTTGTGCTTTGGTTTGATGGCGAAACATTCCTGAAAAATGCTCCTTCCCAAAAAGAATAATCAAACATCAAATAGTAAATAGGAGGGACTTTACTGGCACACAGAAGTAAAATTAGGATACCCATCCTCGTACACAACGTACGAATCTCTATCCTCAACATAAATACAATGCGTTCCTGGCTAGTTATTTTTTTTTCTTATTTTAGGTTCATTCAATAATATCTCCAAGGGAGTAAAAAATATAAATCTTTTATATAGGTACCGCTAAAACTGTACCATAGTACTAGATGCTACCATGATACTAGATACAAAATGAAAAAGGAACAGATAAATAAGGCATTTTTATTTATTGTTTGCTGCAAGAAAATCTAAATTAAAACCATTCCTAACCTTACAAAATCCGTTATAGTGCAAATTGTATATGGCATCCACAACGCTTTAACAGATTGGGTCATTTTAGCCCCAAGAAGGTAAATTGCTAGAAAGAGGTCCGTTGCTCTGCAAATAGAGTCACGTAATGTATAGAACGCCCCATATTATAGGTGGAGGCACAGGCAATATAAAAGTACTACTGTTCAAAAGTTTCACTCAAGCGACAATCGTTAGCACACACAAACCTTATAACAACTAAATTCATAGCAAATTATATTAAGTGGCACATAACTAGACGATATTCTGAGACTGGCCACAGTATTTAGTTGGTTTGCAACACATGGTATCGCGATAAAGGAATGCATTGGTAGTGACATAGGTCTAGTAAAGGTGACATTCAGTGCGAGCTTGGACAAAGGTCAACTAGGCTCAGCCAATGAACGGGATTGCCTTTAAAGAATACGTATCCTGGTATTGTGATTCTATTTAAAGGTTTCTAACGAAATCTGTTCGAACAAATTCGGTGTTTGGGTGTGACTTTCCGCTTTTATATATTGGGTTCACTGTTATAGTGAGTAAAACAGTTTGTCCTATTCATACCCATTATATATATCAAGGACATTCAATAACTTTTATATTTTGGATCATGATCATCATCATTATTTCAGCTGTAGGATGTCAACTGCTGAACATAGGCCTCCCCCACAGATTTCCAGAGTGACTTCCTCCAAAGAGGAATTTACCCATACTTACCACCCTGGGCCAGCGGGTAGGCACGTGCAGCTATCGTTGTTAAAATAGGGGACGCTTTTGCCCATCTCTTAGCTTTTTCCCCTTAGTAGCATCTTCTCTTGCGACATCCACGGGTAGGTAGAATTGGAAGGGCCTAGTCTTCATCCGGGGCCACCACAGCCCATTATATATTTTGGATGCTGCGATTTTGAATCCATTTACTGAAATTAGATAGGAATTTGAACTTCTCATGCATTACCCTGAACAGCAACAACCTGATCTACTGAGCCTTGGAGCCCGTGGCGGGCACCAGAATGAGCATACTACATCTCACAGGCAGTCCCTGTGGTCTGCGACTACCGGCCGCTGTCAAGTCTGCTGGCATGCTTACAGTCGGAATAGCGCGCGTCGTGGAATCTTAGGTATGCCGCAAATCCCGTACTAAGTACTGGACCCGTTCCCACCGTATCAGCCATATTCCTGATGGAACAACAAAATGTTCCAAAACCTACGACCTTCAGTGGAAGGACATTCCCGGAATGTCGTGGTTTCTATTCCCGCCTGGGTCGATATTTTTTAGGTTTAGCATTTATTAATTTTACCCACTAAATCGGACCATACTCTGAACGTAACTGTATCGGCAAACGCAACAAAATATTATTTATGAAACAATGCCCATTAGAACGTTCCGTCACTGACCAACACCGTAGCGTGCCATGACCGGAATGATAATGGATAACGGAATGATCCGTTCTAATGGGCTCGGTAGTATCTGGCCGAGTCCGTTAAGTGTCCGATACGTTCAGAGCACGGCCATGGTATAATACGTTGTAGTATGCAAAGGCTTTTATTCGTTCACCGCACTACTTATTATATCTTGGTCATCATGATGAAGCATTATGAAAATTCTACTTATTACTCTCAGCCTCTCAGATCTCTAGGCGCCCATATCCTGGAAGATGTTTCTAAGGGGGTAGTCAAAGCTAATGCAAACATTTGGCACATGCCACGTTATGCAGTAGTAGGTATCGTCACTCTTAAGAATACTAACCAGCTTAGGTACTCACGATAATTTCCTTCTGCATTTTATAGAATGCACCCCTTCGTACGGTACTCGAACTCACGACGACGTTAGATTGAAAGTCAATGCACGTCCCGGTAGGCCAACAATAATCAGTACATAACATCAATTATCCAGCAGCCAGCCCGCCTGGGGAGGTACCTCCGCCTTACAGAAGATCGCAGCCAAATAACATTATTTGTTTCAAATAGTGTTGTGTTCCTGCGGTGTGTAAGGTTGCCAGAGCTCTTTAGGGGGGGGAGGGGTTCGGCAGGCAACGCATTAGCAATGCTCCAGGTGTTGCTAATGTCAATAGGCGACGGTAACCACTTACCATCAGGAGGGCCGTAAGCCTGTTTGCCTCCGTATAACATTAAAAACATTAACATCAATTATAGCTTTTGCCTACCTTATCACTCACCTATGGGTGTATGGCTCAAGACCTTTCATCATGGCACTCTTTGAAAGAGGCATATGCCCATCAGTTGAATTCTACAGGCTGATGATGCTGATAAATGTGTTTTAATAGAATGAGTTTTTTGACCTTAGCTTGATTTGCATCAAAAGTAAAAATGATAATAGATAGCACAATGCTTTTGGTATTTTCTTTTAGGTACTTTGGTTTAAACAGACTAATAATATTATAAATGCGAAAGTAGCTCTCTCTATCTATTTTTTTATTATCAGCTCAACCTATTTTGATGAAATTTGGTATGATGTTAGTTAAAGCCCTCAGAGGAAGTACTACTTAGTAAGTAAGCTATTTTTGTCTAGGTATTGCGCGAATGGAGACAAAGGATACAGGGACGGTATATTTCATTAGAGTACCTGCTTATTATTTTGAGTAAGAGCCTTTGACTTAGAAAACTCTACTATCAGAGAGTCATACGTTGAAGAAATTAATAACACCTAGTCTTATACATGTCCTGATCCCCCCCCCCCCCTGCCACTAGGAGTTGGTGTCGTGGCTATCTTCTGACAGGTAAATAGTATGTAGTCTAGAAAGCTAAAGTACTTGTTGCACTCTTCTGGCAAAGGTAGAGATAGTTTTTTCTTTTGAAGTAAAATTTTGCCATTATAGTCATAAACTAAGAGAAAAATTAAAAGGATATAATTATTGTATAATTAAAACAACTGGTTATTGTTTGAACAATGTCCATATTATATTTATTACCACATACACACGGCACGATGTGAACCTTGTCTTAAATCATTGTTTTATAATAGGTATATGTACATTGCGCAATGTGTATACATCGCCATACACGCGCGCCCCGAGAGGCTGTATGATTATATATCTCATAGTATGTACGTTATATAATGTAATATTCCAATAAGAAAGTGCATTGGTGCACGAAATCGGGGCGGCGGACATACCCACCGCATTTTACAAAACGTATTGATATTATCATTATTTTAATAAAGAGATGCCGTAAAAACTAATTTTATTTATTCATTCATTACGATTTATATCCATATTGTATACAGATTCATGTAACATATTATACACGAAGAAATGACGAAAATATTGCGCCGACCGACGCTGCGACGACAACGTCGCTTATCGCTCGCCTATCGTTATCTCCTTTTCACTAATATTTTAAATGTACATGACACCAAATTCGAACGTATATAAATCCAAATTTACTTTAATGTAAAATCTTAGGTAATTGATTTTTTATTGCTATAGAAAATCAGTCAGCACGCGAAGCACGCAATCGAGAAGTAACCGCGAGAACATAACCAAGCGGGCGTTGCGCGGGTACTGCGTGGGTACAACGCGGGTGCGGCGTGGGTGGAGCGCGGCGGACGCGCGAGTGGTGCGCGGGCGGAGCGCGGCGCAGCTCGCCCGCTGTCACTCTCATAGCTAACTCTTGACACGCTCGATGCTGCGATGATGCAACCGATCGGCTGGGTCGGTTCGTGCGGAGCCAATGCGCTTCCGGTTCTACGCGAATAAGTATACCTTTGGTCCATGAAACGTTTACTTGGCCGTTGCCGAATATGCAAAGCTACTTGATCTATGGCCGCCACGGCGGCGACACTACGAACTTTACCAGTCTGTCACGTTATTAGATTAAAATTAATTTATTATCTTTAATAATATAAAGTAGATCCAGTGTAAAATAATATAGAATGTCATTATACAAAATATAATAAATTATCTTTTTAATTTCATTATACATACAATAATTGCAATATTAGGATCACATAATGAATTTTAAAAATAAATTTGAGATCTCGCTTATTATTACGTACGTAGTCTTTATTCTGATATAGAACACATTCCTAAAATGGTGACTGAAGTAACCGAACTAACGCATATTACTAACAAGCGAGAGAAAGCGGCGCACGCGCACGGCACGCCCGGCGGCCGCGCGTCTGACGCTGATGGTCCGGCGCGCGAACGCCACGCGGCCTAGCGAGGCCTAGCTCCGAACAGACGGGCCATATTCACTTGTTGCACTTTCTAAATACAAGTAATTGACATATTTTCTACCAATTAAAAAAACTTACTTATGATTACAAAACTACATTTTAACGAAATTCCTACGAGCCTGATCTAAACAGATTGAAACGTAAATGTGCAACCAAGGATATGGCCCGTGATCGCTCTAAGGGTGACTAAAGAAACTTACAAACCGTATTAACAAAAGCATAATAAAAAAACTAATTGTCGGACTAATCTGACTGCGGCTCAAATCAATCTAATATCGACCAGATGGTATCGACCTATCGACCTGCTGGGCCATACTACCGCCTTCACGCTCTTTCAAGGGCCATTTGCAATTCTCAAATGTGTTATTTTAGGTAAGTATTTGGTCAAAGGCTCGTTATGAAATAGCTTTTTGACATGAGCTATGTCGTTGGCGAGTGTTGTAGTAGGCCCGCGTTGTCGGCCACACGCGATCTATGCCAAGATGAGGCGCCTACCTAACGTCTTTTTACACATGTGGCTAACTATTTTATATACAAATTGTCATTTATCGTCACGATACAATCGCGGCGAACCGATGGCTTCTCACGAACGCGGACGCGTCTTCACCGCCGAATGCCTGCGCTCGGCGCGAACCTGAACGAGCGCGCGCGCGCGACAACCGGCCGTGTGCGCTTTTCCTACGTTAAAAAGGTCGGTAAGAAAATATAGTGAGGAGGTGAGAGTGAATGAAGCGGCCGACGGCGGAGGGACGCACCAGCGCCGCCCCGTCGCCGGCCCGGACCTGACAATTATAACATCTCATCGTAATTAAATCTAAGAAAAAATGTCTTAAATTACCTACAACACCGTAAATATAAAACAAATACGTTAATTTGTTAGGTATGATATTCCGACCGTCCTACAAACTCACACCATTCGATTTCATTATCAATTTCCTAGCTAACGATTTAACAAACAACCGCGGTCGTCTCCTGCGCTGCGGGAGTGTCCGGCGGGACGTCATCTCAGCGAACATTCGGCGCGAACGCGAACGTATCAACGAATTAACAAAACAAAACGCGAAGCGAACGCGCCGCTTGCCGGCGAGCGCGCTCCATCTTACATTCCTTTAGGTATTTAATTAACTACACTCATAAGTAATAAATTACGTTTAAAAAGAATATTGATTTACTTCGTATCATTTTCAATATTTTTTTTGTAACAGGAAACATTTATATTAATAACGTATTTATAATAATAATAGCATTTAAAAGATTGTTTATTATTATTACCTAAAATTTAATATCTAGTTTTATAGTATTTATGTTTAATTGATGTAAGTATGTAATGAGTTATTAGTATTAAATAATGAATGAATGCAACCCAGTGCCTGTGTAGCGAGCGGCGTACACGATCGGACGCTGACGTCGCCGTAGCGCCCTCTACGGCGCGCGCGTATTACACAGCCTCGTAGCACGGTGCTACGGAGACCACTACGCGCCTTCCCGCTTGTTACAAAATTTTGATGCTAGTGGTCAATTACAATGTCTTCAGTACCTAACGAATATGATTAATGAATTGACTTCATATTTTATTCTATTACCTCAAACCTGCGCCTTTGGCTGTTATTTTTGGTATCCCTGCTTTTATTTTATTGAAATGTTGTGACGTTTCGATCTATCAATCTGTACGAAATGTTTACTGCTCATCATGATTATTTTGATTAAATTTATAAACTAATTACAGTGCGACTCCGAGTATTTAGTGGAGTCGTGTGATGTTCTCAACAGTGGCCTTAAATTTACGGTTAAATATAATCGTAAGAAACAATGAAATATTTATTACGTAATGCACAAAATTGTTATTTATTATTATAATAATTACATTACCTACGTCAAAGGTACAAGATAGAAACAAATTATTAACTTACGCAATTAGAGATATTCTGAAATGTTCCGATTTATCTTTCCAAACGTTCTTATGAATTGTAAATACGATCGTATTATCCTTAGGATAAAAATTTATACCATAATACATATTAATTATTATTAGAAATGTATATACGCATAACTAACATAGTCTTATGCGGAAGTAATCGAAAAATTTGATCGCTACGGAAACAGAACAGCTGTGGAAAGGTGATTTTATACAATTCGAATTAGGCAAAAATAATTACATTCATAGGTAAAATATGCATATCATAAGTAGTATAATAATTATGTTAATATTTGACATTAATATTAAAAATAGATAGAATAAAATATGTGTCGGTGGACGAGCGAGGAGCGCAGCGGGCGGCGACGGCGCGCGCGCGTCACATGTCTGTGGGCGGTGACGTCACACCGCCGCGAGAGCGCGCTTAGTTTGTTTACGCTAGGTGACGCCACGGTGCCGCCGCGCCGCGCCGGCTCCACTCCCGCGCCGCGCTCGCGCGCGAACACGGACAAGCGCTTTCGAACACGATACACTTACAACGATCCACTATTCCGGATTACAAAATGATCGTAAAAGCTTCAACTACATAAACCGTTTAACATGCGAAACGCGACTGACAATGGGTACGTACGAAAACGGATACATTACTTTATCTACAGAATTAAAAGTCCCGAACAAGGACCGATTACACCTTAAACTGTAATTTAACTATGAATTATAAAATATTTAAGATATACCTCCCTGCAATAAAATTGTCTAGATGCATAATTATAATTATTATGAAATGTATTTTTTTGTAGTTTAACGTTATTGACAACACATCTACGGTACAGTAGAAAGCGAGAAAATTTGAAAAAATACCTGTTGTATCTATCTCGTTCACACGACAAAAATGTTATAGTTATTTACAATAGACCGGGTGAGTGAGAGGGGAGGTGTGGGAGGGGGGTAAGGGGGTAAGAGGGACTGGATGTTGCGGGCCGCGGTGGTCGTTTCCGCGCGTGGTCCGGACGGAGCGGTGTCGGGTTCGCTGCGGCGCGGCGGCGGAGCGCGGGCGGGCCGCCTGTGTGGGCCACACCGCTCTCCACCTGCACACAGTGTAACAGTGATCTAATGCTTCACCTAGACAAGAATGTTGGGGGCCAGTATCAAAGCTGACATTAGAAAGCCCAACCTTTATTCAGTGTTGAGAAAGTGGAATTATGAGAAACTGATGCTCAAAGTATGAAGGAGCTGACATTTTTTAAGGTTAACAGAACAAGCAAATTTATTAAGTCAAAATTTATTGGCTTAAGTCGTGTTCAAACGGCGTGCGATATATCATCCAAAGTTTATTTTAAAACAATACGCTACGTTTGTCTTTTAGGAGCTTGCGATATTGTTGAGTTATATCGGGTGCAACCTTACATGTTGAACTCAAAATTGACTTTGTTCAGTAGAGGTAAGATCATTTTGAAACTAATTTGTTATATATATATATTTATTTATTACACAAAAGGAATACAAATGAATGGTAGTAAATGTCTTAAAACCTACGTTACGTTATGATTTAAGGATGTATCGCATGCCGTTTGAACAAGGCTTTAGGCGGAAAATGTTGATTCACAAAACGCCTAATTATACTTGTCACAACGCTCGTAAAATCCCAGTAACAACCACATATTGATCGTAGGGGACGGTTTATATGTAGCCCTCTAATCGTTTCAAGTATGACAAGTGCAGATAATTGTATGTTGCGAAGTAAGAAAGGAGACTAAAAAATCCAACAATTCAACTCATGTGCAATTTTGTAGAGTTGTTTGTCTTACGAGATCGTTTAAAAACGTTTTGTTATAGTCCGTAATTCATTGGGGCAGCTGCAGCAAATACGCACGCGGACCGTGGACATTTTTATTCTTCATAACGACATTTTAATACACTGGGCTTAAAAGCGTATAAAAATGCAATACTTACGTAAAATATTTGTGCTATAACACTTTCAATGATAACCGTTGGTGAACGCCGCAGGAATCAGGGGACCCTGAAATGGAAAGAACAGAAACAGATTAGAGACGAACATTCCACTAAAAGAAATAAAAGTAAATTTGTACAAAAAAGTAAAAATCTAAACTTAGGTAGTTATTCTAAAGTGAACAAAGAAATTTTACGTAAAAAATAAAATTTAGAGTGTTATTATAGAAAATACGAATTATTCAACATGGATGTTTATATGGGACTACCTCGAGTTTATTCCCTACATAACTAGTCCGATTCCTAGTGATTCCTAGTAGTTCCGATAACTAGTCATTACGGTCAAGTGTTTTTCTTTTTCATGTATGTAAGTATAATCCATGAAATAGAGACAGAATCTTCTTTTGTTTTTGAAGTCAGTAAAATCTGATAACGCTTTTTTTTTAATTGGATAGTATCGAGTTTCAGCTATAATTGAATGGACGTATAAAGCGTTCAGAGGAACATTAACCTCTCTGGGGGCAGATTTAAAGGTAGTAAGTTTGGTTCGCAGTCGATAGAGCGGTAGCGGCTCGGTAGCCGACAAAATAAAAACAGCTAGAGTATGAGTTAGAGCAACGCGCGACCGCTCGGCAACGGTAATTACACCGCTTGTTCTCCTTGATTTACGGTTATTGCCCGTGGGGGCATTCCCGTTACCTAATAAGACCGTTTTACACCCGGGAACCACATGCGCCGGTCCGGAGACCGGCGGCCGTAGGCCGGCAGGCCGACACACGGGCGGCTCATTCTCTCATTAGCGACGTATTTGTTTTGCCCCGGTGATTACGAACGATTGAGTTAATATCCCATTTGATATATGACGCGCCTGAAACGGAAGGGTGGCTCCTGGACTCGGATGCAATCGACTCGAATTAAGCCTCTGGCAACAATCGCTACGATTGCACTGAACTCCGACGCCTCGAGAGGCTGAGCTACTGCATATAATGGACGTTAACAATGACAAGTGATCTGCAGGCTCTGAGACTTGAGAAAGCAGACGACGCCCGGATAGCCTTATCTCTCTACGCAAGCTTAGTTTCATTCGACGAGTACCTATTGCGAAAATTAAACTTTCCGCTGGAGCATTTGAAAAATGTTTTTGAGATAGTAAGACGTGAGGAGTTAAGATGTTGGGGTCGGCGGCGGTGCTGGCGGGCGCCGACAAGCAATGAAGACTGATGGCATCTCAGGGAAGCAGTTATGGAGCTCGGTCGCAGTTTTAAAAAGCCATTACCCGCGGCACTGCACCGCGTAGATTGCCGCCGCCTGCTCGCCGTGCTCATATTTCGGAACACTTTATAATCGCATCTCTCATGCTTCACTTGCTCGCTAACTTATGGTGATTATGCTTAAGAGCGACAAGGAAGATCGGTTCTGTAATGAGATTGGACCGTCTCGCTAAAATTTAAGTGTCGTCGGCTGCTAATTGCGTCTAGATGGGCGTCACGCGGCGCACTTTGTGCTCCTACAAGAACGTGCGACAACAACGCGACACCGACAAGAGGATTTTGAGCTTGCTACTTTATCCTCCTGTGACTAACTGCTAATGAAATTTTTCCTCCAGCCAAGTCGCAGAATTTACGATATATCCCGGGAAAGGAGAAAATGAAAAATTATGTATAAAATATTTTGGTATTGAATGATTACAATGCAAGTATGGACACATATTAATGAATCGGAATTCAAACATTCTTTCGAAAAATAAAGCAGAACAAACATTAATTTGAATTTCTTAGCGTGACTGTTGAAACTTTTCCGAGGATGATAATTTGAGAATTGCCTTCATTTGGTCATTGGAGTAGGCATTTTGAACATGACGTAATAAATGAAGAAAGTTACAATCAGAAGATAATAACTTTATCCCATTCATCATGAAGTATAAGTAGATATGAAACTTTTCTTCTTCCTACAATTAAGATATTACGTCCACTATACTTTTCTTGGTAAATAATATTAATCTAGTTTTATTTATTTACTTTTAAAGGACGAGATTTGTTTTTTGATACCTACTGGTGTTGTTATAAATATTATTCCTAGCATGTTAATCAATATTAATGGGCCAATGCCCGCATCCTGCATCGCGTTCACATGTTGGCCATAACTTGCTGGAAATAACTCAAGTATATTTAAAAATCAAAGGATTTTGTTGAAGAAAAAGATGAGCGATAGCCAGTTATTGTAATTGAACCTCATTGCTTACAGGTAAGAGAAAGACCTGAATGTATCCTATAAATAGTTTAAAATATATTCTGTCAGGAGTGTTTTCCGTCTGCTATCGGAAAATTGAGCGGTCGAAATATTATTCCATAGAATTTTGATGACCGACATACAGAGAAAGCGAAAGAGAGAGAGAGAGAGAGAGAGAGAGAGAGAAAGAGCGAGGCAGTCACGAAGAATGAGCGGTTGGCCTTGGTTATGAGACGATTCAAAGTGATTCTTTTGAAGTTTACTTTCAGAGGCCCAAGCTCTGACTGCAATCGGCTGAATATACTTACCGGGGTGTAATTAAGGGGCGCACGGCTGACGGCGATCGCGGGGAATCCAGACGGCTGCGGGCTGGCGGCTTGCACGTAGCCGACGCTGTCAGCTGCGGATCCGTAGACATCGAGCGCCGGTCCTGGTGAGCTGGCGGAAGGGAAGCCGGCGCGGCCGCCGGCGCCGTGTGGTGACGCGGGCGGACCGAACCCAGCAGCGGCGGCCTGGTAGTTGTTCATCACTGTGGAGCCATGGTAGAATATATTAGCTCGTGAAGCTACGACGGAGGTGTAACAATAAGTATCAGCCATCAGTTTCTGAATAACCCCACCTCTCTGATTGAGCGAGACCATACGGGAATATAATCAGATATATCTAAAATATCTTTACATAAACATGACAAGAAAGTTAAAAGATCTGTATTAGAAATCACGATCGAAAACTCTCGTTGTAGAGTAAATTGAATAGATCGAAATTGATTCGTCTATTAAAATGTTTGGACTTTTTTAAATCATTTAAAATAGGTATCTGGGTGAGATGAATCAACGAGGCAGTTTTCTAAATAGGAGTTCTAAACGACCAATTTTACAAGATAAGGGAAAGCGTATTATTGACCAAAAAATATATTTGTATCTTATTTCTGTTGATATCTGGTGATATAGTTATATATCATATGTCATTTAGAACACTATTAGACAACATCCACGACATAAGAATAAAAATTTAGAAAATATTTTTCTTTGATTGCCAACTGCTCCTCATCTTAATAACGATTTCGTTTATATACACTTGTATAGGTTAGTAGAAGGAATAATTTGTAACACCAATACATAAAAAAGGGCACAAAAAGCAACATTTACACAAATATCACATAGGCAAAACACGAATACCACAAAAAAGTGTGCGGATTGTTAACTAAATACGACGACGTAAATTCGATGTGGTGTAGTGTACAGTGACAGGAATCTTGATAGAGTCGAGGGAATGTGAGTGATGTAAAGTAGTGCAGGAGACACGACACAGAAGGCGGCCTCACCTGAGAGCGCTTGCGCGAGCAGCGGTGTGTTGTTGTTCGGAGTGAGTTGGCCGTTGGTCAGGTCAACTGCAACATACACACGGTTCGCATTCGGCCCACGCGCACAAATCGCGTATCTCAACGACAGCACAAATCCATGACTGAACCATCGAATTTAACAAATTCTTAAACTTCAATCGCCCCGTCCGCAACACCTCATCTTTTCTCAATTTAGCATATTGAACGGTAAAGTGACTATCGATGTAATCGCAACTCAATATTAAAGTTCTCCGGCACGGATAAAGTTGAAGCGCGTAAATGCATGAATAATTTAGCTGTTGGAGACAGATGCCGAGCTGACGAATGAGGACGGCGAAGACCGCCCGAGATTATGTCGGAACAAAAAATATCACGTATGTCACGTGCATTCAAATGAAAAAGAGAGCTGGAAGTTTCGCGGGTATAAATCACATAGGGCGAAAAAAGTTTTACAAAATATCCAGTAAATTATCCGACGTGAGTTCTCGGTGGCACGCGGCGGTCTGCTTATTGAATAGGGAGAGACATTAGCATACGCCGCACGTCGTCGCAGCGTCTTGCGACGTGGCCGGCTGAGTGCGTGCGCCGCTTCCCACTACCCACTATCCGGTACACACTACTACCCGGCCGCTCCTACTACTGATTTGTTTCCGGGTTTACTAACACTAAACTTTCATATATCTATCCTTGAAGCCTCAATTTCTCAAAACTTTTATTACCATGGAGCATTTGGGAATTGACACAAAAATAGAAGTGCTACCCCGCATTTTTCGCCTGTTCACAGTGTTATCATTACTACCCCATTGGCTTGTGCGACAAATTTTATTTTTGTCAGATGCGCGGGCTGTGATTTAGCGTGAAAAATGGAGGTCCGCGGCCACGGCCGCGGTCGCACCAGGTGATTACCGGCCTGTGAGTGACTTTGCAAAAAAAGTACAATATAAGTAATGGAGGATGAATGATAGATGGCGCGCGAGGCCCGGCCTCGAGCGCCTGCGCCCGCTCAGACGCGCTAAAATGCTGACACATTTTAATAACATTACTTTGCGATGTGAGAGGCTATTTACTTGGAGGTCGCAGGGTAATAAATAAGAGTTCGAGCACGGACACGACTCGCAATCGTTAGTATGTCGATCGGTATAAGACCGTTCGTTTCCCATTATTGCCAGGCGCCACCCACTTAGCGCTAAGGTTTATTATGGTAACGTTTTTAATGAAAATTCTATAATAAAACAAAAAATTGTTTTTTTTTATTTCCCCTATTATATTACAAATATTTTATGTAATAACTCGCACAAAGGAATAATGTAAGATTTATGGTATAAAAATAAGTGCGGCATGGTATAATAAACTGTTGGTTATAATTTCCATCGTACTCTACGACCGGCCCACGGCTCGCGGCTCACGGGAACAAATTCACAAACAGCCCAACTTAGTTAAGCGAAGTGTGAGTCTGACCTCAGATAATTTACGACTTATACAATTCAGTTTACAGACGAGCAGGCGTGAGGAGGAGCCGTGGGTTTATCTGCAGGGCGCTCGTTGGTACTCGTATCTGCGTCGGACGGCCGGCGATCTGACGCAGCCATGTTAACACATGCCATAACAGTAATTTGTGCGTGTAATGGTTAAAGTTTCTTGACGCTTTGAATCCACCCAAGGAGCCAGAAGACGCAGAAAGTGGAAATAATTAATGCTTGTAAGATGTTAAATTGGTCTGCTGTTTGTGTTTCGTCTGTTTGTGTCTAGTCAGTAACTTTGTACTAACTTCCACAATGAACAGTGACTACGAAGCACTTTTGTAGGAAAAGTGACTCCTAAACTAAATGCTATTCGATCCTCTCAGGGAAAAGTATCGTCGCCAGCGTAACTTTATGTTCTCATTCGCTCGTAATTCATTTGAAAATATCGAAGCTCTTATTAATAATACTCCCCAGGTACGGCGCGGGGATCACACATTCATCTATAAATTCAGAGGCCGTCTTGCGAGAGCTATTCGAACTTTCATAATTGCGAAGTTCGGGGAAACTTAATAATTCTTCTTCAGAAGTGGGATGACGGTCGAAGGAAATATTCACAGAGCGTACGGTACTCTCTACTCGGAGCCGCCCTTGGAATCCAGTGTACGCGGGGCTTTTTATGTGTAACATTGTTCAAACTCCTTGAAAATCAACCCTTGGCGTGCCTCGGCTTCGCTATGTTAGATATTAGGTAAGTATTTTGTTACTATTAGGTTCTTATAAAACTCCACAAAAATGTTACTTAGATTTGAAATCAATGGAGTTTTAATTAAATAGCCATCTGTTGGACTGCTGTTTTGTATTCATAATTGAAAACTTATGAAGTGAGTTATTAGTGTGTTCTTCTTGATAGATATTAGTTAAGTTAAGAAGAAAAAAATGCACTGTGAAATAATGCTGTTTGCCCATATTCAGATTCCCGGACCAACTTCATTTAAGTTACGTTTACTTTTTTGTGTTTGGGTGACTGAAAGGATCACTACCGTGTATAAGTTTGATTAATCCACATCCGTATCTCCTATCTAAAGTTGGATCGCATCATTCACCTTCTAGATCCTAATACTTCATTCTCTGCCCGTGCGATTGAAATGTTTTATTTGAGCTCTCACCGAGAAACGCTCACGCGTCCTGCGGAAACGTATATTTAATAGGCACCATCAATAACTAGACGCGAAGATGATACGCTTTTGCGGGCTTGCAAACGGTTAACCATTGGGACTGATCTCCATTGCAAATTAATCGAATTTCTTTTTTGGTTTATTGTCGGGCACGCAGGACGCACGTCCCACACTCGGATTTGTAATTCAAAGAAGCTCGCCCTCTCTTTAAATCTAAGAAACTCCCGATCTGCCGTTATTGCGGATCACTGCTGCGATGCGCACAATGCGATCTCAAGATATACGTGGTTCAGTCATAGAAATTAAAAAAGAAACATTTAAAGCGACATTTAAAGAAGCATAAAGAATTTTGAATAGAATTGAACACACAGATGTATAAATTGATAAAACCTCTACACAAATTTCTAAGATTTTAAAGGTTCTACCCTTGTAATCAGATTAAAATTACTTGCGGAATACCTCCGTTACATCTACACAGTAACTACAAAATTGTAAATTACAATTAATTTTTCTATACTATTTAAAAAAGTTTGCTATTCTATAATTTAAGTAATACATTTTGTAAAAACTCTTTGACACTACTTTAATTTTATTAAATAATCAGCCTAAGGCAGATTATAAAATAAAGTTCAATTCTAGGTAAAACCTTAAAACTAAACAAGAGTAAATAAATTCTATGAAAAGTTTGCACCACCAATCACAATGTTTTACCACCAATTTGCCTAACTAGTCTATAGCTCTCTGTACCTAATGTAAGAGAGCTCTGAACTCCAGCTTATACAATGATACACATACCATAAATTTTGATGCTAGTTTTTAAGCTCCACTAATATTACAATAATAAAATCGCCCGCATTTGAAACTAGACTAGGTACTATTCAATATTCCGCTATTTGAAATGCCATTAGATGGTCAGAATATATCTACAAACTCAGCTTACTCGGGATCTTTTTGTTTCTAGCTCTTCATCTATTCTATTGACTATTATTTCTTCTCTACGCTGCGTTGGCTGTTCTAGTTACTTCGTTAGTTTGAAAAGTCTACCTCTACCACACTTTATAATGTTACTCATTTTTACAAAATATTACAATGTTAATCGCCTACTCTATTCTAATACAAAAGTATTACGATTCAACGCTTATAATGTTCAAATTTACTCGCCCTATTGCTGTAGTGGACTGCACTCTCCGTTCAGGTCATTGGTTTTCTTCATTGTCACAACGTATAGTGTGGCATAAAATCTAATGTAAGTCCCTTTTCCCCCAGTTGAATTAGACCAAAATTGGCTCTGTCAATAGGTAGTTGTTGTGCACTGCAGCTGATGCAATCAGAGCGGTCCGGGGAGAAAGGACTTAAAGCGTGTACGACAGACACTTTGGCGCACGATTTTGGCGCTCAATACGAATCTAACTAGAAGAGATTAGTATGCTAATAGTGACCATTATGGGCTCAAATTGACAGTGTCCCATGAAATTCTACGATAAAAATTTATAGACAATGGAGCTCGCTAGACTAGCGCAATGAGAGTCAGAATCTATAGACATCCATTAAAAACTATCTAGAGTAAATAAAAGGGAAAACATATTCTGACCCATCCAAACACAGCACTCGTTACACTAATTCAAAATCGAACCGTTGAACTAAGGTACGCTATGGACTAATAGTGCATATTTACACTGCAAATATCTAAAGAAGTGTTAGTGCGACCCTGCTCTGACCTAAGCAACAAGCACTAAACGGAACAGTTACTAGCACAATTAACGGTCAAATATCTTAAATTACAAATGGAGTTGGCACTGTACGCGACACGCGGCCAGTCGCCGCCTCGCCAGCTAATTATTTGGATTCAAACCGACGACGGCTTTGTATAAGGGTGTAATTTGCGAATGTTTTACCCAATAATGGAAACAGTAGTTTTTCAAGATCGAAGTATGCAGCAACTATTTGCATTTGCGGGTGTGTCGGTCGCGGCTGCATTCTGGGGGCGAGCGTGTTGAACGCGCGGAATGTGGAGCGAGAGGAGGCGCGTGGCTGCGTGGCTGCAGTAACAGGCCACTGCGAGTAAACCTGAGCTAAGTTTCACTTTTCCCCCCGAATTATTTGTCAGTAACTTCTGAATAATGGTTCAATTTACAAGGCGATACGATGACGTGCCTTATACTGTCACTCGGATCTCCCCAGTTTGGGAGGTTTTTTTTTTAGGCTCTAGATCCTACCCTACCCTTCTCTACCTACCTCCGCTTACCGACTTGCTGCGCGGGCGCGTGCCTCAGCCACGCTGCTTAGCCGCATTGGATGAGTCAGAAAAATGAATCATTAAAATATAACAGAAACGCGATGGAGCAAACGTGCCGCACTCGTTATAAGAAACGATCAAACTTCCCCGCACGCTAGTCAACTCCACGCTAACACACTATCTCTTCCAGTTTATTTCGGTAGCAATCGATATGGTGAATAACTTAGGCATGATCGACCTCCATTTCTGAATCAGTCGGACAATAAACGATAAACGTTTTGCTTATACAACGGCAATTTCCTTTATTTTAAAATATAGCGGCTTCACAATATCATAAAACTTACGAATAGTGATATAAGACGATATGTCGAAACAGCGATAAGAACAATACTATAATCTTATAAATATAAAAGTTGACTTAACTTATGAATTTGACACATGGTTACAAGTACAATAATTATGAAAAACGCATTATTATAATTGAGTTTCCTAATTTATTTATTACGTATCTTAGGTTATTGGCATTACTTCCTGAGGGACACCGCAATTTAATCTGATTCATTATTCAAATTGATTACAAACAACAATTTAGTTATCGAGCTATATGGGCGAACCTAGTCGGGCGATTTTGTAGCACGCATCTGCGAATTCGGGCTGTATGTTAATGTAAATGAGACTTAGCTTTTGCGACATTGCATTCCTTGTTAGATTTGAGAGGGAAAGCGGAGGGCGAAATACCAAACAGTTATTCGCTGGAGTAAGATTTATTTATGTTCGTAAGAGATTCCGGGAGCCGTTAACGGGTGTTCCGGGTAAGAGAGTGGTTTAGCGGCGCGGGCGCGGTCTGGTGTAGCGGGGCGGGGGGGCGTGGCGCGGCGTCTACGAGCCCTGGCCTAGCACGCCCGGGCTTACGTACTCAGCACCCACCAACACCCGACTTTCCGCCGGTAAAACTCCCACTACACCTGCGGCAACAAAATAAAAAAGCTACAAAGCCGGCTACTGAGGCAACCGAGGGTTCCGCCAACGTAACCGCGCCAAAACAAATAAACACTCGGACAAAAACTAGTCACACGGAACCCCGAATCTCAAAGCTAGTTCAAAATTAACATGAAGGGGAAAACAAAAGTTATAAAAATTACACTGCGCGGAGGGATTGTGTTAAAGAGAATAACGCCCAGAGCTCCACTCATCGAATCTTTATGGGAAAACTTGGAATTGATAGTTTCCTGTTTACTGTTTTTGAACTATTTAAAATTGTTTGCACGCACGAAATGATAGACTGGCGTTTTGGATTAAATAGACCTTGTGTGTAGCACGCACCAACACAATGCAGGGAGCAGGTCATTACGTGCCATATCCAACTATTGATTCCATCATCAAAACCGTGTTATTTACTGAATAATTCATTCGACATTAGTATAAATAAGCACGCAATACGCAGTTATAGGGAAACAAATACCCCCGAACTGATATATGATTACAAATTACAGTTCTCGAAGCGTTTGCTGTTCCGATGGAGATATCAAATAAAAATGTTTCATTGGCTTATCCATAACGAGAGTATAAATGACCACACATTAAATATCCTTAAAGTTACGACGCAATATATAATTTAAGCTTATTTAATGTAGACTAGTTTAGAGGATGGCGATTAGGACGGTCGCGCACGCAGCGATCATGATCAAACAACACATTGTTTATACAACAATTTTCGATATAAAACCTTAATTTTGAAAAATAATATTGCGAGGTTTGGTGATAACGATTTATTGCTGACGATTTCTTAGGTCAAATTTGTTTCAGGTCACACGGAACCGCTTTATAATTAACAATATCACGAAGAAAGTAGCGTAGAATAGTTGCATCCAAAAATATTATACAACAACAACAATAATTAAAATATTAATGTAACATTATTATATTAGCAGTGTAAATATTTAAAATAGACTAGATAAATAACTTTAAAATTGAACTGAACACATTTTTTGAATACGATTACAGCAAACATTTAATGAAATACTAAAATAACGTTTTTCAAGCTCGATGTATTTCGATATAAAGTGACCAAATAAAAATTCTAAGCTAATTCTAATGACAAACTACGCAAATGAAAATCTAAATGTCTCGGTTAGTATTCATCCTCTAAACTTAGTAATTGAAAACGATATTTCTACGTTATTAGCTATTCATTATTGATTAGATTATTACCTACCTACTCTTAGATATTATAAAGTTCTAACTGAATACGATGCCAGACCAGACTAAGCCCTGCGTAAAACCACTTAGACAACTCTTCAATTATTCATTGTTTTTAACTATAAAAATTCAATAAACTTCTGTTTTATTCACTCCCGTGGCTGTGAATAAATAAGTAATGTTATAACATTTTACCGTCCAATAAACGCATCACTCTTGTTGAACAGTTTTATTAATTGTTAAGGTGTGCCTAGCTGTTATTGTAGGTAGTTGTGGGGATTATGCATGGCAACAGAAAGGCGGAGATAAATTACACGTTATAATAATTTTATTGTTAAATATGACACGGGTTCACAGAATAATTTCATATGCATGCACTGGGATACCAATGCCCCTTACTATTTGCTCGCGTTGGATAAGCGACTAAGCAATAAAATTTAATAAATAGTAACATCACAGTAACGATATAAATGTGAAAGTTACTCTGTCTCTCTGTCTGTTTGTTACATTTTCGTGACTAAATGGCAGTACTGACTGTGATAAATTTGGCCTAAAATAGAAAGACATAGGCATCTTTTTATCAGTAACTGCACGATTGAAGCGCGTTTAAATTAGTTTTAATGGAACTGGGGTGTTTTTATGTGTAGTCAGATATTATATCTATTATGGTAAAAATATTTCATACTTCTAGACTGGTTTACTTGAATACAAGTGTCTGGTTTCGTATTCAGCTTGCCTAAATCCTATGAAATCCAAACTACTAACACTAAAGCATGCTAAATAGAAGTTATTATTGGCTCTAAGAAAACACTAAACTACTAGCCGCTATTTTTTATTTTTATAACTAGATTAATAGAGAAAGTTAATGTATCTAAATAAATCTAACTTTATGAGTCTATTTCAGAGAGTATCTACTAAATTGAATACCTACGGACTACGATTTTCAATAAATATGCAAATTAGGTTATGAGCTCAGTTGTTTCAAGCTTGTAACGATTAATGCCTTGATTATCTTTGCCATCACGGTCTTGTAATTGTATTTTCGATGTCGACGATTTAATATAGTTTTCTCGACGTTTCTCGTTTAAATCGTAGTAAGGGACGAAAAATGTTCGCAGAGTTATTCGCTGTCGTATCTCAAACTATGTGTAAACTATGCCCAAGCGGCATTATCTTTTCTAGGATATGTAACGAGCGCGTATAAATTTTTAGCAAAACATGTATTATCATTATAAAACCCAGGCAACAAGGGTGTACTTTTGAAGAATAATTCCTTTCCATTCGAAACCGACAAAGTTGTTTACGACGTTCAAAAACAGTCACCCCCTGTAAATGCAAGTACGTGCAGTCGTTTTTCAAGTTTGAGAAAGCAACTGCTCCATATTAGCTAAAGGCAGCGACGAAGTTGTGGATCGCAGTTTCGCAACCCAGCACTTTGTCCCAGCATCTGGTGCATCAAAGCACCCGCACACTTTTCGTTCACTTTAGATTGAACTCAGAATACCTGCATTGCGTCTGAATATTTACATTCGCATGACGAAATGTAATTATCTGTTTTCTATCTGGGTATCTGCGGCCACATAATTTATGGCGGACCAAATATTGGCAACGTAGATGACGTTACCAACAATCCGACGAGGGCGTCGGCGTCGCATCGGTCGAGGAATGCTAATGGACGAAATGGACGCACATTAATTATGGTAGAGCCGCTTTGTTGCATACGCCCATTAGACAAATCTAATCAATGCTCATTAGCCATGCCCCTATAAAGCCTCTACTTTTAGTCATCCGTCTAAATTAAATTGGTGACTCGTGATTAATTTATAGATTGGAATCGTATGTTTATTATTTTCAAGGATTTTTGATCGAGGGGCGAAGCGAACTTATCTCCAAGTCAATTTGGATCAATCGGCGTTGTATGTTTGTAGGCATGTATCTTTGTTCGATTATAACTTTTGAACCGTTAATACGATCTGCGCGAAATTTCGTAGTTCGAAAAGTTGCGGTTTCAAATTTTTCAAATTTCAATTTTTAATTAAATTTTTCAATGGTTTCAAATTTGCTGTTAAATCAGCCAAAAGGTTTCAAAAATATCGGGAACCAAAATAGGGCAAAAAATAATAAATTAATACAAATGTATGCCAGCCCTAAGTAGGTATGGGTATGCGCTAACCAACTATACCTACCACCGAGTCAACGCGGAAAATGTTTGAATGTACATGGGCTTGGGATATCCGAAAAATCGTAGTATTTCCATAAGTGTGGGTAAACACTTTCAAAACAAATAACAAAATTGTTTTCATTTAAGCATACTAACAGGATTAAAAGCTGAAATACAAAATCCCGTAGTGGCTTTTAAAAATTTCTTCTCGGGGGTGGATTATTTAGCCGAGCTCGTGTCCACTCGCGTTCGATAACGCCATTAATTTAAACTGCTCGTTCGGACACCTGTGTAATTATTGGGCCGCTCCATTGTTCAATTATGTGAACCTGTTTACAATCGAGCGAAAGTCCACATATACGATGAGTTTTTTATGAAAATATACTAAAAAACGTGAATCTTGCGTGTGGTAAATCATCGGTAAGTTATGAACACGGAACGATTTGTACAACCGTAATACCAGTAGAGTCCCAATTCTAGGTCGACAGCGATAGCATCAATCGCTTGCAAACCGAACAGTCTGCACTGCACTTTTCGTGCGATACGCTCAATTAGAATTGCCAATATCTGGCGATCGCTTTTCTAGATTCCGTTTGCGTTCAACCGAAAAATTCTTGCGGCAACGTGCTTTTCTCGCCGAGAAAAAAGTAGAAAGCCAAAGCTTATTGGCGTAATTACGGTGGAGGGAGAGGCTCAAACACTGAGTGTGGACAAATAACGAGAAGAGTATTTGTGCAGCTGTTCGCCACTCCGAGCCGCGGGAGCTCGCGTCGCTCGCTTCATTGAGCCTACCTTTCCTATTATTACCAATCCGACGTCTCTCTTTCAAGAGCACGCAACAAACTAATCCCAAAAGACAAATACGAACCGCACGAAAATTAACATTCTGGTCTCATTGGACAGGACTCAGCATCCGACTACTTTTAATTAGTGGGAGTTTGTTTTCGTCCGCTTTGAGATTTACATCGAAGTCACCGCAAAAAAAATATCACTTTTTTGGTACTTTTGTTCCAATCTGTTTAAATCTTTTTAATAGCTTTTGCTGTTAATGAGAAGCGGGGGTTTTTGGTTCGACATCTGCCACGAGGTAAGGCAATGTGCGGAAAGACGTTAAGCTGGCGTCAATTTTGCGCCACTCTGTTTGCTCGCCCGACGCGTAAGATTTGAGAATCGTTAGGACGACTCGTCTGCAAACATCGAGCAAGGCACTTGCAATTGGGCAGATTGTCTTCACAAAACTCTGGAGATAAACAATAAATAGGATTTGCCGAAACGTGGACGTTTTGTAATTGACGGCGTGGCATTTATCTAGATGGTTCAGTCATTGTTAGGGGTGTTAACTTGTTAGTAAAGTTGTTAGTGAGAGTTCACACGAACTTTTGCCTTGGCGAGTTAGTCGAAATTAAAGTTAGGACATTGTCACCACAGCGGATTAGGAAAATTTGCGTATGTGTCGTTAGTTTCAATGAGGAGCATGTCAGTTTTGAATCAAAACAGCGCCGATCGTTAGTTTTCGTTAGCGTTAGTGGAATGCATTGTCGCCGGCACGAGTTCACAGATGCATGGCGTGTACATTGTAAACCCCGCTGAGCTCGAGCGGGTGGTATGGCAGGAGTGTCGCCAGGTGGTGGTAGTGATTGCCGGACAGTTGGTGGTGCAAGCTCGCCAGGGGATTACCTGCTGGATAGGGCAGCCCGAAGCTAGGATAGCCCGAATAGCTACGTCCTGCCGCGTACGCGGCGTACGCTGCGGGGAAACCTGCGCAACAAACAAACACACGTTAATAAACTATAGCTAATAGTCAATTCATGAAAAGCGGGGGTTAATTATTGGATTGCATGCTTTCATTGGCATCGTGTCGGTTCAGCGTAGTTTTAATACGGCATCGCCGATACCGACGCTATGGAAGGTATGAACATTCGGTATGTAACTCGTGTCCCGTGTTTTCTAAAATAGAGCCGTCACATAAAAGTTAGGCGAGTGTATCGTACATGTTCAGTGCGTGCGACATCGCTTTGGACATTGTCCAGCAGACGGTATTTTGTAAACATCGCTTAATGTGGCACAGTCTAAGTGGACTACGTCGACCTCGGCTGTAAGAGATACCTACTGTATTTGATAGCTAACATACACCAATGAGCTAATCTATACCAAACATAAACTAAACTGAAACAAAACAGTACATAGGTTCTGTTGCATGTGCTATTAATAAAGACTAAATTGTACAATCGGTTATATTGACCAAATGAAGTTTGTTATAAAATGTAAAATGGATGATGGCCAAACCGTCCACATCAGCTAATATGATTACTATGCTGGATCGTTTATCATATTATTGCCAATCAAAATAGTGTATCTATCAGGCGACGCGATCCATCACGTGGCAGATGGACAGAGATACCCACGACACACCGGCGAGTCATGCGCGGTGGCCATGTGACCGACATCCTCGCACTCAACGATTAGTGGTTAATCACTACACTGACCCGACGAACCGAACCCAAAATTAGCACAAACAATCAAAGTTAACGTCTCGACTTGAGACACGTGAATGATCTAATGCGGGCAAAATGTGAAGTGACTTTTGAACAAAAAATTTGTGAATAAACTTACCGTCAGGAAGAGCACCCAATGACCACATGAAATCTAGAAATGTAAAAACATTTACATAAATCGATCTATCCTTACATTTTAAGTTTAAATAGGTATGTAGTTTAATAGAAAAAAAGTTATACTTGAAAGAGTGAATTGACTGTGCCATGAGACACTATTTTGCTTGGCGAATTATTTCGGAATACAAAATATTGAATATTACAACATGAAATTAATCTAGGCAGTTATATTTTTTATAAATAAATAAAGAACATTCAATGTACTAATTAGCGGACTACAGTCAAACATTTTCTAATGTGCCTTTAAGTAGTGGGGTATGTTAGTGTCACCGCATGTCGTTTATCGCACTCGATGACTCAATATCGTTCATTTAACATGTTAATCTAATTCTACACATTGTTAGTCTAACCTCTAAACATGTTAAACAAACAGACAATATTCAAATATTTTAGAAATGATGTTTATTAATCTAAATTCTACCGAAAATCGCCTACTTTATAAGTTAATATGAACAATTAATTCTATTTGTTAAGAAAACTACTATCGAGAATACACAAATTGGAAAGATCCAAAATATCTTACTGTTAAAGTTAATCATAAATATGCATCAGAGGATTACATACGAGTAGGTATCTACTAAATATAACACTATAGAACATAACTTTTGGTCAATGCACATAAATCATTACCTACGTTAATAGAAATAAAATCAAATAATTTACCTAATTTTTAAGATTTCTAGGAACACATTGACACAAGTGTCAAATTTTAAGAACCTAATAATTTTAACAACACAATTAAACAAATAGGAACAAAACATCTAATGGCATTATAAGTACATCCACATAATATAATAGGTACCTCTTTTCTTCCAATGATAACATTTTTGAAAAGCCGACATCAAGCTGTGAAGCTATTCAGGGCATTGAATAGAGCTAAATAATGCAATATCGTTTATGAAAATATTCTCAAAAATCACTTATTCAACTGGCCGCAATACATGACATGACTAACTCTGTCTGCTAGAAGGAAAACTTCATGGATGGATGAGTATTAAACTGGCAAGACTCAGCAGGACCACAAGGCCTGTATTTACAGTTAAAGCTAGAAATCAGAAAACAACAGGCTAATACTATCGCCTGCTATCTAGAAAAATGTTCTGTCAATCAAATCGAAAAGCACCTACTTCCTGGTAGAAAAATATCTGCACTTCTATCCACCCTACAAAAATTGATCCAATTCTTGTTTCTATTAGAAAACATTATAATGAAAGTTATAAAAGTATTATGCCTAATTTAAGAGTAACACTATGCTTCCTCTATTTCGGTACGTACAGTTTGAAACTCTGCTAACTAACTCTTTTCTAATGGCGATTACTAAAAATAAGACACTTTGGATATCATCAGTTCTGAGAGTACATTTGGTCACTTAGACACGGCAGGAAGATAGAGAGAGGAATGTTATAGAGAACTAGGAATGGATTGGGGAAGCCGACGCAGCATTGATGCAATCATAAGTTCCCCGTTTAGAAGGGATTATGCGGATGCTGCTGGAAGAGGATCGCGGATCAAAGGGACATAGGAGTTGGTAGCGTCGCGTGGGCCAGGGGTGAGTAGAGAGTCGGGATGTCGAGGGCATGGGCGCCTAGGAGTTCGGAGACAGAGTAGGCAAGGGGGGGCAGAGCGATGGGGGTGAGGGTGGGGCGAGAGGGGCGCGGGTTCGGGCGGAGTGCAGCAAACGCGCGGCGGTATGCAGCCGCGTGTGCGCCTGCCACTCCACCCGAGACCAGCAGCTGCGTCGGCGCATGAATGGGATAGGGCGCGTATCGCATGCCACCGGCGCCGGCCACCACGCTGCTACCTAGCAACTCACCGTACGCACCGCGGCCGGCGGCTCTCGTCTTAGCCAGATTCGCTGGGAGCATTACTTCTTTTGGTTGTGCCTTTTTGCATTCCACCTGTAACAAATACTTAAAACGTTACCATCTTAAAGATAAATAACTTACCTAGCTACATTTGAACACTCTTTTTTAGTAGAGCAAGGATAATAAATTGCTAATTATAAGTTTAGATTCAACAAAGAGGGAAACATTTCAGAGGGAGAGAAAGTACAGTCAGTATGAAATGCATCTAAATATATATACCCAACTAATTTATTAACAAGTTGAATAATAAGCTCTCAGATTTCACTGGACAGGTTACTATAGAACTGAATAAATACTTCGTTAAAAGCGGGTGACTCGCAAAATTATGGAAGAAAGGAGGCGACGAAATCGGTCGACAATCCGTTATGCTTCACGGTTCAGGACACAAATTGAATATTAATTTGATTCGCCAAGTCAAGGAGCTTATCATCGAATGCCTATATTACAGTAGCACAAATTAAACGAGGACTCAAGTAATTTACTCATAACCATGATACTTCCTGTTCCCTATTAAGTTTATAATATAATTCAAGGAACCTGTTGATTGCAACACTTATGTTGAATTTTCTTTAATACAACGTAAAATGGGAAAAAAACTTTTCCAGTAACTAACCTCGATACCACACCGCGCTATAGCGGATACAATTAATGTACCTCATAATTAAACCCTACGTTAAAATCGATCCTTGAGGTTATTTTAACGAACAGTATGTCTCTCTCCGTGTTTGTATCTCTCACCTCGGCTTGGTCGGGACGCGAGTATAAATTACCCAATCTACGCAACCCATACTCCGGAAATACTCCAATAGAATTTTCGTTAGGTACTGCAAACCGGCATTACATAAATGTACATTAGCCATAAAGCTATTTAGATAGATCACTCTTATAATTTCACTTGAACTGAAGCATACCGATTTAACGTTTTAATTTGTTTCGTAAGAAAACTTCGCAGTCCCATTTTTCATTGTGGTGCATAATCGTGAAGCGCGCGGAAAGGGGAGGGGTGCATAAAGTCCGCGTCCACATTTGTCACGTGGACGTCACAAGCCGACAAATGAAGGCTTTACTACGGTGCCGTTCGCGCACTTTGTGCACTTTGAACAACTTTCTGCGTCGACATGAAACTACGTGCTTTTGCATTAACGCGGGGAAGTAAGTGAGCGAGGCTTTACTACGCGGAGTGTCTTTCCACCAAGTTTTATGCCTTGATAAGGCTGCATAATCAACATGTAATATAAAAGTTGGAAGCCCAGACTATCATGACTTAGAACGTAGTTTAGTGTTATTGCTCAAATGAAAAGATACGTCGTACCAAAATATGGAGTTTTACGAGGGTTTTATTAAATTTTCAAACTAGCGCGGTATTATATGGGTTAAACGATTCTCTATCGTCTCCGACATAAAAATAGTGAGAGCCGTCATTTGTCAGGACCGACAAAGCTTTACAAAATGAATAGGCGCGTATTCCAGCGGAGGCCGCTTCGTGGCCGCCCTCCATTTGTTCGGTGACACGCAATGAAGGGGACATGCGGAATAAATGCCAGACGACTTCAAACACCTAAAATGAGAGTTTATACCAGACTTCCCTACATAAAGCAAGAATTTAATCAAATAGACCGACATAACATGTTTTAAATCAACGTACAATATGGATGGCCACAAAGAAAATTCTGTGAGGGGATTCGACGTTAATTGATGTCGCGTCGCTGGCGAAGCAGGTTGGGAGACAAAGGGTCTCAAACAATTCACATTGGAGTTCGCAATCCCGATCGAAAGCCGAGATCGCGACGTAGTTTAATGACACGAAAAATAACAAAGGTAAATTGTATTTAGTCGGGCGCTAGGCGCGCCCTCCCGGCAATATATCGATCGCAGCGATCGAGTATTCGACACCGAGGTAAAGATGTCGGTTCAACCGAGCGGACTCGAGATCTGCTCGACTGCGCCCGGCTTAATGCCGCCCCAACTCTAGCCTAGCGCACCTACCTCCTTCTGATCCCGTCGATGTATGGGAAATTTAATTGTTTCGCGAGAAAACACCGAATTTTACGCACCACCGCCTCGGCTGTACGCTGCTGGGTGGAAGCAAAATTAATATGAACTTGAAAGGAGCTATTAAATTTACGCTCGATTGATTTTGAGTAAAACCCTTCGGTGGTAAAACACTAACGTCAATAAAACTTTAACGCGATTAATTTCGTACTAAGTGATGTGTATAAACGGGACGTGCGCTATGTGTAACAACAAGATATTAATAGCGCTAATTCTGTGAACTTAAAGCGTTTGAATATTTCTATGAGTCATGTTTGACTCAGAGCCTTTCAGGAACCGAAGGAATAAAGACGCCGAGATTAATCGATGGCACTATAAATGATATAAAATAAAAATAACTGTATCTCACTGCGAGAATTGGCGTATGTTGCGACACTTCTGCTCTCCAGGAGTCCCGGAGCATTATGTAAAGATTCCAAGTAGAGAAAACTTCAACGTGGACATTATTCAAGATTCCTCCCACGCTCTCGAAAGTACAAAATAAAACAAGTTCCTTAAACAGTACACGCTCACTGGACTGGAGTTCGCATGTATTGTGTGTTGACGTTAACTGCATTTTATAAGATTTTGCGTTTGTTTCCTTGTACTCTATTTCTGTATCTTTTGAAATCATTGTGGCATACTTTGGGCAGACGGCCAATAGACATCTTTATAAAATGATAAAATATCGTAGCTGTATCTAAACGAATACCTCTACTGATGTCATAAAATGACATTTTCTAAGGCGCAAAGTTGAAAGTTGCTCGATTTGAGGGGGTGTCTTTTTCGATTAGGGTTGAAGTTTTATGTGAGTGATAATCGCACTGATATAAAAAAGTCGAGGAGCAAAAGACAAGCAACTTTGTAGGTGTAATGCAGTGCGGGCGTAGCGTACGAACATACGTGAGCGATAAACGGAGGCGACGGGAGAGAGGGGGGAGCAGGGGCGCTAGATAAGTTTATCAGGGAAACCTCTCGCCTTCGTATTGACAGAGCGTCGCAAGCCTGGCCCTGATTGCCGCTAAACGGAAGCCGGGCGTGGGAACCGGAGGCTAGGTGAGAGCTCCCAGAATTACACGTCTGCTGCGATAAAAATGTAGAGGTAATGTAATTTTAAGGTTTTCCCCGCTTTACCTCCTCCAAAAAGATTTTCCACGAGTACCTAATTCAGAGAAAATATTTTTGCACTCATTGTAGGTATGTACCTACTACGTAGAAAACAAATCTTGCGCTCAACAGGTCATGGATAATGAAATACTCCCACACCCCGGGAGCTCTCCTTATTTACGTAACTGTTATTCGAAGGAAGAAGAGCGGGTATCGAAGATTTCTGTTGAATTTCGGCACAGTTGCTTAAAGTGTCGGAGTGTTTACCGAAAGGGGTGAAGTGGGCGGAGGTAATGCGCCAAATTCAAATCAGATATAAGCGATCGACTCACGTCTGCTACCTGCAACACAGATAGCCCCCTAGCAACTTGTAAATTGCACACATTTTATATCGAAACGTCGGAAATACATCTGAGTGCTATAAACGAAGTTTTGCGTGCTCCCGGTGCCCAATAAGTTTCTCCGTAAAATTGAAAGAGGTATGACTTTTATTCTAATATTTCAAACATTTTCCATTTATAATATGCATTTCATTGCAGGTAGAGTCGTAATTTATTCTTTCATGTTTTAATACAAAACCTTTTACAGCCGCATCACAAACGCATAGATGTAAAAATGCATAAACGACATGTGGCGATATCAAATTACATATCCTACTTTATAACAAAGAGATGTTAATAAGTACGGCAAACAACCGCCACAACTACAGTGCCACCACGCTCTGTATGAGTTCCAAAGACATAAGGATAGGGAAGTCATATTCACTATGAATTTTACATCAATACGGCACATTTACTGCCATAGAAATGTTATTTACACATTAAATATTAAGGCGAGGCATACACGGCGCAGCAAGTGCAACATTCATTGGCCGCGGAAGCCTGTCAAACGTTTGCTATTTCTGGGAAAATCGATCGCGGTCGATGGCAATAGTGCACGTCACGCGTCGCGTTTTCAACAATCAAGCCATTTTCCATTTTCTTTGTTGGATCGATCGTTTATTTTATAAAATACTAGCTGTACCTTTCGCGACTTCGTCCGCGTGTTTATTTATGTCTCTACCTACCTAGACTATTTTCCATTAACTAACACTTAATATGCAGCTATTTCGCTACTGGTACCTACCGTGACCATTACTGTTACCGCCATGGTCACGGTCACCGTATTTTTTTGTTATGAAAACATGTGAAAATAATATTCTCAAACTGTGCCTCAGTTTCATACAAAAATACCATTCAAATTTCCGACTTTTCCCGTGAATTTTCCAAAAAATTTCTTTCATACCATCCTGACAATACTAACAAAACGAATAATAAATTCGCCAAATCGATAGAGCCGTTCTCAAGTAAAGCTCCATCATACATGTGGCAATTGATTATTATTTTTATTTATTTAAGAAGATAGATTCAATTCAAAACGTACACGGACGAAGATGACAGGCAACCCATGATAATATTAATGCTAAAGGTTCTATTTTGATCACACTAAGACTTCTGAAATGATTTAATCGGGCAAAATGGTAGTGCTAACGAAAATACCAATTAAATTGAAAGCGAAGAGAGTCAAGAGCGGTATTGGCAGATACTCAACGGTATTACCGGCCGTTTGCAATTGTAAGCAAACACGATTACCGCTGACTCGTTGCTTAACTAATTCGCATCACGCTCGAGACTCTACTTAAGCGTGTAAAATAATATAACGATCGTGAGCGTCCAGCTCTGAACGGCATCGTCCGGAAAACGCTTTGCTATAATGAAATCTGTATATTACAGAAACGGAAGCGAATGCCTTAAAAAGTGTTTCCATGTACGAATTGAAATGCTCCGTAATTTTTTTCGATTAAAATCAAATGAAATTGCAAACGAGGTAATCGGGGTCTGAGGGAGCGTTAGAAGCGTATTAGTGCAGTATTTAAGTAATTGCTGAATGTCGGCCGTTTGTGGTCGCGCTGTGTTATCGCAGCTTAATTTACAAAATTAGATGTTGATTTCAACGATAAAACTGCTCTTTCTATTCATTAATACATATCGTTTTACTAGTTAAGCATAAAACAGCGCGTCACTAACATAGGACCGCAATCTAAAACTGAATAGCTGATAATATTTTCGTACTAATAAATACTAAAATCTACCAAAACGAATTAGTCTTGGAAAATTGACAATCAGAAAATGCATTTATATTTCAAGTTAGACGGATTTGATGCACTGAATTAATTCCCAACCGTGAGAAAGTTTATGACGCACGTACAGGTATAAGCTCTACAAATGAGAAGTAATTAAGTAGGTGGATCGGCGCGGGGCGTTGGTCGGGGCGTCGCGTCGCCTCTAGCTAGCGCGTCGCAGCTACTGGATTAAGCTCTGCGGTGCCTGTTGTCGCCACTCGTAACTTGTTTAGCATGAGTCTGTACACGACTTTCATATGACTCTCTGGAGGAGCACCTCTAATGTAAATGAAATTGTGTGCAAGAAATAAAGCAGAGCTCCTCGGCCGGTATTTATCGCCGCTCGCGTCTCCTAACTCCCCGGTAATGGGAATGTGGAGACGCCGCGCAGTAATGAACCGGCCTGCCCTAACGTATGGCCTTTATTGATGACGCCCGCGCCCTCGACGAGCTCCTGCCGACTCCTACCTACTCCGCTTTATTGTCTCCCTACGCAGCGACACTGTTTCAATTACGCGAGTCTTCTTACGATGCTTTACGACTTCGCCTTATATCATTTCTCCTAAGCCGAGCATTGACTTCCTCAATCTTTCAGGGATTTGTATTCCATCGTGGATTCCATCAATTTGTCAGAGCATTATCTTACAAAAATAATGTAAGCGATTCGCAGAATAACCTACCTATTTCCGTAGCGGAAAGCCAGATAAAAGTTTCCTAAAAAGTGACCTATTTGCTTTTTCTTATGTATAAATGCGGATTAGATCAAACGGTAGTTGCTGTTTTTTGTAATCTGGCCTAAAATATCAAGGAAGATGTATAATGCGTGACATTTTTGCGTCTCAGTGCGGTCGCTTCACGTACTTCAAACACGACTCTCTCTTTAACAATAAAGGAATCTCGTCTCCGAGGTTGTCAAACTGTCAATTGGTGCTTTGATAGGACAACATCTTTGAAACTTTCGGTTTGTTGTGGACAAAGGTTTACATTTGTAAAAAGATTTGGGTTGAGTATTTCGTGCGTATGTTTCTCTAATCCCGGCTTGTTGTGAGTGAATTCGTTTGAGGTTCTTCATACTAATCCGAGGCGTAGAGTTATTAGATGTAACAGGATTGCAGAGCTTACACGCACAGTTACGTACATGTATTAAAGCATTACCCGGCATTATTCCGAGATTCGAGCGTGGAGCATGCGCCCCGCACGAGACAACAATCCGTCAAATGCTGCGTTCATGCATGCCCGTGTATGTACGTCTTACGTCATGTGTGATTGATTAATTTTCTTTCACGCTTCAAAATTTAAGTTCAAGTAGAAATCGTTAACCGCCGGAAAGGCCTGTTGAGCCTTAATTTACGTATTTTTCTTGACTTCAGTTAGTTGCGTCATTTCAGAGTTGCGTGCCCTGTTCTTTATGACCATTAAATTTATATATGTACGTACCTACATAGGAAATTAGGTAGTTGTTTAAATACTGATTGCCGTCTGATTACGATCAGTATTAATAATTTTTTACTTGAAGACTGTAATATTTTGGGTTCGAAATTGCCGTCTGACAACTGCGTATTACCTACCTATATATTACGTGAAATGATTCGGGTATCTGCAAACGTGAAAGTGGGTTAACAAGGCAATGTTAATAGCTATAAAATTTTACGCTCATGCAATAAAAGATAGTGATTGACTTTGTGGATGCGTCCTTCGATTGGGTATGGACATGCAAGTCATTTAGATACGATCTTCTGGTTATAGGAGTATTTATGGAAAAGTATACCAAACTGTTGCGATTGTTTTTCATGTGAGGAAGTTTATTACTGTACTTGATAACACATACAAATGTATAGGTAGTACTTTCTTTTGATATTATTAGACGCACTGGAGCTTCCATCCACGGCATCGCTCGCGTGGTACCCGGATATATGAAATAATATAATAGCCTATGGCACGGAATAGTGAAGCTATATATCAGTTATATATCAGTGAAATAATTATCAAAATCAACATGTGTGTTTTAAATTTATCAGTAAAGTATTTCAAATACCATAAATTAATCTAACTAAGAAGGATCAATAATAGCCTATAATTTTGTAACAGCTGTCAATCTTCTTATAAATAGCCATATTCTGTGGCAACTGGGAAATCGGCGTTTACTTTGGATAAATATTTCGTGTAAAAGATATGAGAAAGATCTGCCTATATACTTATTTATACTGATTAAATTCAAAAACCTTGGCATAGATGACATAGTGTGGATGAGGGTAACGTGAAGCTTTCTGCTTTACGATCGAATATATGGACAGCGCACGCGTATCTACTTGTTATGTAGCAAGATTGCCTATCGCCCATCTATTGTCAGTCACTCGGGCTGTTTGCTATCTACCCGGAAATTGCACCTGAGCCCTACTAATTAAGACTATATTATAGGGTGAGACGGAATTTAGATATCGAGGATATGTAAATTTAGTTCTATAAATAATCTACCCTTATAAATAATTTACCTGCCAACCGTTAAATATATTCGGTATGATTTAGATCGTGTTTATTTTTTCAGTTTCCCCTATAATTAAGCTTATCACCATCATATTATTCAGCGTGTGGTAGTCTAGTAGTTTTGGATCTACGATTCTCCCAAACTCATCCAGTATATAGCCGCTACGCTAGTGTTCCTCTGCCTATAGACACTTCTGTAAGTGACCCACCAAAGTTGGTTATCTCAGGAAATAACAGCTAGGAACACCTATATACATAAGTAGGACTATATCACCGAGACTAAACCTCGTTAGCGACAGGCGCATCCTGAACCCGGTTTGATATAAACTGTAGTTTGTGTTATTAATTACACAGGTGACAGTTTATGCTAATTTGTTCGAAGCGGATTCTAGATATTGTTTCAGCAAAACCAAAAGGATACAAAAAAATCAAATTCATAAAAGTAAAATATAGAAAGATAGGTAGGTATTATCGTAACTTATCTACAGTAGTAAGGTGCTAGTGAGGCAATTAGATTGCAACCTGTCACGTTTGGAACTCACTACTTCAAAATGTGGACATGTAGGTACCAATATGTTTGGACGTGCCTCTGACCACCTCCCTTAGACATCTTCAAGGATCTAATCGCCAGGAGATCTAAAATGATGTTCACCATGCTTGGGGATAAAATTTGATATTTTTTTATATATTATAAGGGATATTTTTAGTAATGTACCTACCTACTAAAAGTAATTTGTAAATGTTTTATTTTTTATTTTTAAAGAAATATATCTCTCTTATAGAATTGTAAAAATATGTCCCACTTTACATTCTTAAAAAGTTCACCCAATTCTTATCAGTAGCAACTGGACCCGCACTTTCTAATCCTCAAGCCATTAGGCCCTGAATGGTAAAGTTCAAAAGAGACAAAATACATCCAAATCTAACTTGCCAATTGCAAGTTTCAATGAAAAGGGACGATCAGGCGCTCAGCCCGGTCACACTTGATATATTTTATGTGAAGGCGCAAAAATGGGCGCGGATCGATGGAGCTTAGATGCCTGGGACCTAAAACGGAAAGTTTATGGTAATCACGAAGAGGAGCCTGTGATTGATTGTTCGCAGAGGGGTGGACCTTCAGATATACTTGCATATTACGGTTTTACTCGCTGCTAATATTGCAATCTGCACAGTTAAGGTATGACTCTTGAAAGCAAGCGTGAAGCTCAAAATGTATACAGCTTATTATTATTATGACTAGTAGCGTGGAAAGTGTGGTGTTTATCTAAGGAAATGAAGTAAATAGTTTCGAAAAGTGCTCAGATTAATTGAAGAATTAACCATTTAGCCTCATGAAACTATTCCCATGGAATGTCTATGATAATAAGATAGTAACGTAAAATGGTTCTTCGCCCTCACGCCCAACTGCCTTACTGATACTCCAAGAGAAATGGCGATTGAGGATCCCAAGATTTAAGTGGCACTTTCAAATGTGCCTACTTTTAGTGTTATTTCCTAAACGGAAACCATTTGTTTCCCTCATGCACGATTGGGGAGAAAATGTGCGCGATACTCTTTGCAAAATCTAGCGGTGCATTTACCAGCCATAGTTATCGGTGGCTAAAAAAGGATTGTAAAATATTAATACCAACATCGAACTCAAAAGGACCGCATATAATTTATCGAGTCCAATATCCTTAGCACCAGTTTTGGACAAGTGAGTGTAAATGAATACAGCAAAAGTATTAATAAATCGCGCGATGCCGATGTTATATTCTAATATTTTAAACAGTAAGTATCTCGAACCCGCGATTTTATAGTGCCAAAAATTGTGCTAAGGGCACAGCTGTCACGTTGTTTTGGAAAACCATTAGTTAGACATTCAATAAAAAGTAACGCGGGGCGCAAAATAAAACCCCTACGAATTTGTTCGTGCGGCTTACGCCATAAAAGTTGCTTATTCGAGGAACTTGCCCGATCTACGAAAACTTCTAACTCGGCTTTTGTGACAGATACAGATATTCCGTTCGCGAACTTAAAAAATAAACCCGCCAGCAAATGTGTCGTGAAATTCCGATAGTGAAATTGCCGAGACTCTATGTAACCGTGTGAAACTTTCCAACTATGCAGACCGAGTTACGCAGGCGCGCATAACAATTTTATTACAATGGAAATCCATTACAGACTAATTTTGGATAAACCTACTGGAAGTGTCATGAGACGTTAAAGTTGCTTACGCATCGGATCGTCCCCCTCCTTCCTTCCACGCTAACTCTGTATACACCCCGTTTTTCGTGCTCGACCTTAACAGGTGTGACCCAATAAGAAACGCAGGTGGTGTGCCTCAGCAAGCTTAAATCCACCAAATAGAAATTGATGTTACAAGGTGAAATCTAACTTCTGTGTATTTTACCCACTTTGAGGCGTGTCGGTGCTTTGTTGTTAAAATTCATGGTAAGCGGAAGCAATTACGGGAGTAATGTGTAAGGACGTAATGGAGTGACGAGAATTTGTTGCGAGATTTTAATGGAGGCCGTATTTATGTTTCGAAATGCAGCGAAGCCTGTCTCTCAGTGTTAATAATTATACAATCATTTAGTACACAATTATACTAGATAGCAATGTCTTGTTAAAATTACTCGTATTAAATCACGCGGCCCAAATTAAATGTGATGGAAATTACAATTGCTTTTCATTTATAATCACGTTTGTTTCAGAATTAACAAAGATTCCTCGAGAGGGGAAATTATTTCGTTTGTAAGTAAATATTGGAGCAGAGATAATGATTTTCTCAAATGTACAATACTATTATGTGATGCTTTTGAGGGCTTTGTGATCTTTGTTCGAAATTTATTCATTACGGAATTTTCGATAAAACCTGTTAGTAGTTTCAGTACTCCTACAAATTATAAAATTTCGAAGTAATGAAGAACTTTATTGTTATTAAAAATAAGCTCTGGTATCACCCTATCACTCTCGTGCGAAAAGGCGGAGCAGCTATTAGCTTAACGACCATTTTAATATAAGAGATGACATATTAAATTTACGAGGGCAGCTACTCGCAGCAAAGCGTCGCTGCTGACATGACGCCTCTGTCTTCTTTATTGCGTACGTAAATATAACTATCTGATGTGTTTATGATATGCTGAAACAAATTTTTAATGGCCCTATTTGTTTACGAGAAAATTCACTGCGCACTACACGATCGTAGCTTTAGCGGTAAAAAATCTTGTTTCCGTTACACATTGTCACAGTAATGCATCTTTTACATTGTTTACGAAAACCCGAGTAGAATGGAAGGCAGCCGTACATTGATCATTTTCCCAACACGCAACAAAAAGGGGCATAATAAGCGATCAGTTTCTGCGTCGTATACGTCGTGTACGTTACAAGCTCGCTTCATGCACACCTCTCGTTTCGCACGGAAGCGAACCGTAATTACTCTAAAACACTACCCATTTGTTTGATGTCTTTGTTCGTTGTTTGCTCCACTTAGGGCGAGCATCACCCTTGCGATCTGCCGACACATGCCACGAGTTTCGTACAGCCATTATATGCGAGACAATGGAGCAAGACACAAAAAACTAGCATTAATAATCAGGAATATGCATCGACGAGAAGCCGTTTTCTCCGCTCCTTTCAACGTATGAAAGATAATGTCGATGGAAAATGCAAGTACCAAAGACTAGGCATACTTGTCATTACCATCAGCCTGTAGAAGTCTTCAGCTGGATATAGGCCTCCCCCAAAGACTTCCACGACGAACATCCTTGAGCCTTTTCCATCCACCGACTTCCCGTAATTTCACAATGTCGTAGGTCCATCGGCCTTCCAACACTGCGTCGCCCGGTTCGTGTTCGCCATTTGAGAACCTTTACTCCCCAACGGTTGTCAGTTCTGCATGCTATATGGCCTGTCCACTGCCACTTCAATTCTGAGATCTATGTTGGTGACCTTGGTTCTTCTTCGGAATTCTTCATTTCTGATTTTATCACATAGTGAAAACACGAAAGGCGTACGAACGGGTGAAAGTTTAAAAAAACCTTCTTTTTCATTGTACTTGTTTACATCGAGAGTTTACGTCAATGTTTTCCATATAAACAACGTGTTCGAGTCTGTTCAAAAAATATGAATTCGAATATGAACTGTTTTTACGCATAATTTTGTACCAATCCAAGTACAGATTTTAACGAGTCGTTAAATAATATCTCATTTAAAAAACAACAAGCCTTTCTTTCAAAGGAAATCACAAAGCTATGACCTGTTTGATGTTCCCTTCCCTTCAGACCTTTCAGTCCTAATCCGAATGTTAATATGCTAATTACTACCGCCATTGTAATTCAATGGTCAGCGTTTCTTAATACATTTTACAGCACTATAAACCGTCGCGTGAACAGTCAGAACGAATTTGATTATATCCTAAAATTTACACTAAAATAATAAAGTGGTAGACAGTGGTTGCTGCGTGCGGCGAATGGTGGATAAAAGTTAATCGGAGCACGGTTTATGGGTTCACATGATTGTAATAGTCTTGTAAAGGGTGACTGGCAATGTATTACTGTATGGCCAGCTGTATGCGAGAACAAGCCAGTTCTTTTTTAATTTTTTACGCATTGAAAAAGGAAGGAGGTTATCAATTCGGTGACATTATTATTTTTTCGCAGTACGCAGTTTACTACGTAACAGCTTTTCTGATTTCGATGGGTTTTTTCACCATCATATTGGGCATAGGTAATCTTCTATTATATAAAGGAGTAGTACATTCACTCATTGACTCATCACGAAAGCTCGGAAACTACTGGGCCGAGGAGTCTGAAATTTGGCATAGGCACTTTTTATGGGGTGTAGGCGCCCGCTAAGAACGGATTTTGCTAAATACAACTCCTAAAGAGATGAAATGGGGGTTGAAAGTTTGTATGCAAGTCCCATGTTTTTGAAGTTGGAGACATCAAAATCGGGTTTTAGGTAAATTGACAAAAATAAAAAATGCTAATAAAAACATGTTTTTAAAAACAGCCCTTAGGTTGTTGTTATAGGGCATGAAAGTTTATATGAGAAGTCCTATGTTTTTTTAAGTTAGAGACATCAAAATCAGTTATCAGGTAGATAGTTCACAATAATAAAATACCTACATAAGATTTTTTTTAATACCACCCTCAGTTGTTTAAATAGGGGATGAAAGTTTACATGGGAATTCTTTATCTGTTAAGCCTATACAATTGAAATTTAGCATGCAGGTTCCTTATAGGGAGTAAACATTTGCTAAGTAAGAACTTTATGAAAATTCAACCCCCAAAGGGATGAAATGGGGGTTGCAAGGTTCTTTGAAAGTTCCATGTTTTTCAAGTTAGAGACATGAAAATTGGGATTCAGGTTAATAGTTTTAAATAATAAATACAATACATGTATACGGATGGTGACGGGACAGGGACGGGACTGTGATGGGATGGGGATGGAACGGTGATGGTGACGGTGAAGGCGTCGGGACGGTGACGGTTACGGGACTGTGACGGTTACCGTGACGGCGATGGTAGGTAGAAATAGGTAAGTAGCTGCATAATAAGTGTAAGTACTTTGACAAGGATAATGGATAATAGTCTAGGTAGGTATATACAAACGCGGACAAAGTTGCGAGCGGGACAGCTAGTCCCATATAAATTGCATTGATACCGGGTTAGTGGTTTATTCGTTAAAGTAAAAAAAAACTACTATAAAAGTTAGATCCTACCTGGTTAATTGCTTGTTTCACTGTATGTACGCTCATCGTTGTATCATTTAAAGCGAGATCCCAAATTTGTAATAGGGCTTTCACAAACATTAAAACACCTCCTTCCTCGATCTTGAAGTTTTTTAGTTTCCTAACGAAAATATACATCCAAATTCGTTCACAGAGAAATATGCTGTAAGAATTTGATAAACCAAACTGCCGAAAAAATCATTCCGGAAAGATCAATGCCGAATGAATGAATATTCACAAAAAATTTTTGAATAAAGACTTGAAACTTTGATACCTACAATTTAAATTGGGCTTAACACAAAACTAGAAAGTTTAATTGTCCAATTATCCCCTAATCTATCCGCAAAATTTCGTGGTTTTATCTTGAATGTGGCGTGTCAGTTGACGACCGTCCTCCAGTTTGTGGGGAAAAATCTTAACAGAGAATAAGCCGGGTTTAGTGGGGTTTTATTAGCTCCGTTTGGAACAACGCCAGCCAAGGCTCTTTCGGCTCTAATTGATATCTGACCGACAATGTAGAAAATAGATGCGAGTAGAAAGATTGATTCCGTTAAGTATTGGCTTTATAATGATTTAATGGTAACACTAATAAATCATGATAATATTAAAGCTTTCCATTGGCATTGGTCAAGAAAATATATTAAGAGGTATTAGGGAAATTAATATAATATGTTTTGTTCCAGATAGTGATCACATACTTATTACATTTATAGTAAGTGAAAAGGCTAAAGCTATATTTTACAGCCACCACTAAATCAGCACTCAAAACCGCTCCTTAAAGCAATTTAAATCATTTTCGTTTCCCATTCAACTGGCAAAATAGAACTTTAGGGTAGAACGAATAAATCTCTTTGCAAGACAAACAACAGGAACATGTAAGTAAAGAGATGATAATACCCCCAGCATTTACGGAAGTTTTAACAAGTGGGAAAAGAGAACTTTTTGTTGTTTGACTAACAAAGTTTTCAAGGATACCATCAAATCGATAATAATGTATTGTTATCCTTTGCGAAAATACGTTTACGTCGGCTGGGTTGTCTAAAGCGTGCTTCTATTGAATATATACTGAGGATGATAACTGGGGTTTATGTCCTCGCGTCCTGAGAAAATAAGTTCCTGGAGAGATTTTACTCTCAATAAATATAACAAGTTTTTATAAGAGAAGTGGCCGCAGTGAAACCATAATCACATAACACGACAAGAAGAAGAAGAACCACGCTGGGCACGTGGGTTGACGAGCACAATTAGAGCTATCTTTGTTGAAAATAGGGAACGCTGCTGCCCATCCCCTATTCTTTATCCCTTAGTCGCCTCTTACGACGTCCACAGGTTGATAGTAGGGCTATTCTTCAGCCGGGGCCATAACGGCACTCTGTTAGTATAAACACTTCTTAGCTATAGGTTGTTATACAAAAGTAGGTACCTATCTAAAAGTTCCCATTGCTTCACTTGCTCTCGGAAAACATGATGGTATCTCCTGAAGTGCACTACAACTTTAAACGAAAGACTTGTATAAAAGGAGCTTAAAGTTACTATGTACTTACCATTTTGTTGTTGATTTCGTGAAAATGTATTTCGCACACTTTATCAACTATGTCTTCACTTTGAAATGTGACGAATCCGAACCCTGGAACAAAACAAGATATCTATTAGATTAATGTTCGAACGCAGAAATAATATTATTGTAAATTTGCCAAGAAAAACGTCACGGAAGTACAAGGCAAATTAATTTAACTTGTTAAACCAAAGTTTCGCTTTAGATTTTTCACATTAATTACAATCCACAATCAAGCTGTATTGAAATAGAACTTAAAACCTCAGTGAGTCCGAAAACTTTTCGTATTTAACTTGCTCCGAATTAATAAGGCCTTCAAAGTCTTTGATATCGTTATAATTGAAGGCAATTCATGTCAAGGTGTTTGCAAAAGGCGTCAATCATGTTTCGACAATACCTATCGGGGTAACGATAGCGTACCATACTATTATCATCTATTGTAGTGTAAACTTTTACTTTGAAAAACTAAGTTAATATTTCTTTGAAATAATGTACCTGAGTGTACCAGCCACTTTGCAATGAAATTAATACGAGGTTCCTATTTTTGTTGGAAAAAATCGGAGAAGCAATGACATTTGAAATTTTATAAATGAATCTCTCGCAATGTTTACAGTGAAAACTCACTTCATAGCTTACAATCTGTCGTTAAAATAAATCCTTCAAGTTAGTAACATGGTGCCTGCTCCCAAGCAGCGTAATCACCTACCGTACAAAGTTCCCGGCTAAAGTGACAAACAAAACAATGCGGCTAGCAGCCGAGTTTCTGTCTGCTAACGATTAAGATACACACGCGTGACGTGACGTGTCCAGGTCCACCCACCAGGACAAACAGCATTAGTGAGCTCGACAAACAGAAGGTGGCGCCCGATTATGCTGACACGTACAACGGTCGCACTCAGAAACTTTCCTACCTACAACGCCGAGTCCCGTGTCCGCGCGATACCGACACGCGTCCACCTCATACATCTTCATGACATCGGATCAACGTCACTTTCACAAAACTTTTGTCAGTAAACGCTACACGCGTGTTGATACTTAGTTCGGCTCTCTGTTAATATTTAGTTCATCACCTTTCTCGACTCCGGTTGGCCTAAACAAACAGCACGAACCGTTCGCAGAAACTGGGGCGCATTTGGTATTTCACGCGCGGCCGGGTGGCTTTGCGTACGAATCGAGGCAAAGATAGTAACACCCTGAAAAGGCAAATAAGGGTTCTGTGGAGTTTCGTGGATGACCGTATTTTCTTTATGCATTATAAGGTCGGTGCGGTATATCACGAGAATCGTTCTTACGTTATTGCTTTACCGATAAAAGCGATCGGAAACAATAGCCACTTACATAAAACATTGTGTCGAAGGAAACGGACGGGGCTTGATAAAGCGTTAATAAATAAAGCTGAAACACAAATTTGGTTGTTTTGATCTTCAACCGCTGTAACCTGAGGCCTATCTCCGAAATCGAAACAAATGCGTCCGTATTTCAGCTTTGTTTGAGCTCAGATTAGTAGGATGGGACAGATATGTAGTTGTGCGCCGAGTGAAGCCAATTCGCCTTTATTTATGCGGGTCTGCAAACCAAATAAAGTAGGAAGTAAGCAACAACATCGGCTACCGAGTAAAGTTATCTGCGGGCGAGATGGCAACCGGCGAGCAAATATCAAACCGGACCCCGGTATCAAACTACAGCAAAGGCTTCAAACTAACTGGCATGTAACGCTAAATTCACTATTATTTGTTGCCATAAATGCTACGTGAAATTAAATACAATGCCACTAAAGTTGGAAATGAAACGTTAAGAGAAAAGAGAGAAATAGCATTGTCACTGACCACGTAAAAAGTTTTGGGTTTCGTGTTGCCTTTGTGTGCTCTCCGTAGATAAATGGGGTATTTTCGTGAAATTCGTCCGCGTCACTTCTCGTAACAATGGAGAAGATAAATAATCTCTGCGTAAGAAAAGGATTCCGTAAACATAATTATTTGAACTCGCAATTGTAGCTGTGAAACGCTAATGAAAGTTCTCCAGGGCCGCTCCAGGAATTAGCTTTATTTTTCCCCGGCTTCAATTAGAGTACTTTTATTTTTCAGGAAGAATATAATTAAATCTAGAGGGTTACAGGTGATTTCGCAAAACGTCGTTCTGGCTCTGGGGTTCTTTGACAATCACAGTAGGTACTACAAATACTACAATCTCCTTTTAAAAGTACGGCCAACTGAAAAAAGTTCTGAGTACAAAAATACAACACTTACAGACAGAGCGTCTTACAAAGAGAGAAAAAAATCAATTAGCGCGTCCCAATTTCCTTCACTAACACCCCAATTTGATATATTATTTACCGATTCAGTAGGTAACTGCCTACCGAGCCGTGTAAGCGTAACACCTGTGTAAATCCCGGCCAATTTTTATTAATTCGCCTCGAGTTCGCACCTGCGTGACGCGCGTTATTTTAATATAAGAAGCGAGAGGTTGAGGCGAAGATTATGAATGTGTCTCCCGATATCTGATATCTCGACACATCTGTCGGGCGGCACGTGGAGTTGACAGTGGGCGGTCCCCCCCGACCCGAAATCGGGGCCATAGGCAGTATAATCTGCCCCGGCAGTGTATGAAACACCGGCCGCTGGCGTTTATGGCGCTATAATAACAATATAAAACGCGACTTATTGTAGGCGTCGATAACTGACGTTACAACCTTAGGCCCCACTTTGAGAGGGCCGCGCCACCACAATTTTTGTAACACCTTTACGTTCGCGATGTTATATCCAAATTTACTGCTATTTCCTTCACTAATGTAATAATGGCGGGGCATATACATACATATACATTCGTCTAATTGAATACTATATTACTTTCGCTAATGAATTATTCAGGGAAGTATGTTACTTTTACTGATGTAAACGTATTCGTACGTATTGGAGATTTTCGTTTCAATACACATTATGTCTGCGGGCGTTGCTCAACATAGATAAGAGAACTTGCAAATCTTTCAAGGTGTTTTCCTTTGCTGAGAATAAATATTATTTACTTTTGGTGAATTCAAAGTTCGAAACTGAGTATCGAATGAGCAGCCGCCAAAGTGTAATTTACTTGCTCTAGCTAGGAGCTCGTGAATGTATGTAAATATTTTAGAATTTTAAATAAATCAATGCTTATTCCTATAATGAGGTTCTTTATATAGCTATCTTCTAATAGTTCGTTGAAAGAGGAATAGGTAATATATTTTTATTCAATGTTTTATTCAGTGTCCATTTCCAGCTATCTAACATATCGGAGTTACCAATATATTATATACAACTAGCTTGCACCCGCGGCTTCGTGCACGTGGTACATAAAAAGTAGCCTAAATGCTATTCTAGATTAATAACTCTTTCATATATCTACTATATATACTCTACTACTCTACTATATATTCCACATTTCAACGAAATCTGTCGAGCCGTTACGGCATGATTATTACGGATTTATTATATGAGTATTATATTATTATAGAAGGATATATATTTCAACATCAATCAAATCTTGCACGTTAACTAAATAATATCATGCTGGTTTTATAAAAGTTCGATACATTACGAACATAGGTTGTCTGGTAGAGATCGCTATTCAGCGATAATACCGCCCATTGTATGACATAGATTAGTTATTATTGTCTTATTTTTACTGTTTGTACTGCATGGTGTAATAATAAAGTATTATCTATCTATCTATATATCAACTCGTTTAGAAATGTAATTGTTACCGTAACAGACTGGGTACTGCATGTCAAATTAGTCCTTGTAATGTGCCAAATAAGAGTTATGTTGTGGTAACAAGTTTTCATCAGAACTTCAAACAAGCACTCAAATGATCAGCCAAGTTGAACGTCGCCGTCCAAAGTTTTGTTATTGTTCTCTTCATTATTGTAATACAAAATCCGCGATGCCGTAATTAAGAGATTTTCTACAGTCGTTCTTCCTAATATCCGTTGTCGTCAATAGTACCAGCATGCTTGCTTGGCGTGATTATTTCTTGACCATCTTGCATAAAGTCAGTGACCTGGTTGAGGCATGGTGGCCCGGAAAAGGGCCTATGGCCGTCGGTGAAAGAATCACTGCGGTGATATTAAAGTGCGCCTCTTCTCGAATTTCTAGTTTCTAATACATTCCGGTTTCCTCACGACGTTTTCCTTCGCCGCTTGAGAGCACTAGTATAGCGCACATACAATTTTAGAATGCAGAATGCATTTGTCGCGCGGTATTCGAACCCACGACCTGATCACAACTAACTTACGATCATAAAACATGATGATTATTGGTGTAGAGAACGAATTTATTTGGTAACGTTGAAAATCTCAATTAACGTAGGCACCTATTGCTTCTGTTAATAACAAGCTAATCGCGTTATATATTGAAGTAAAGTAGGTTACAGCAAAATTGCCTGTGTAAGACGATCAATATTATTAGAAACCTATTAGTAGAACATTTTTTGTTTCTAAGGGTGGTTAATATAAAAAATTCTAAGCACTTACGTAGCTGACCTCTACGCGCTCTGTTTATATCGAAGTGCCAATCAAGTTTTTTAGCGGTTCTATTCGATTAATCACGGAAAGGAAAGTGACGTGACTCTATTTTTATATTTATTTTCTGAAAGGTTTTGCTGGCTTTAGGAAAGTTTATGATTTTTGGTATCTGATTTGATTTCGGATAAAATACATTAAAAAAATATAAGCTCACGAATAAAATCCCAAAGTACCAATCCCGGTTCAGATTTCTAGGTGCTCAAATCCTCGAAGATGACTAAGGGAGGTAGTCAGAGGCACGTCCAAACATGCAAATGGACACTTTGTACCAAAGTAACTAGTTATCATTCCATACGTGACAGGTTGCAAGCCCATGTACTGGTTTCCTCACGATATTTCCTTTCTCCATCTTGAGTAGGTGAGTATATAAATTTTACGAATAGAAAAAATCATTGGTGCATGGTCTGGATCTGAACCCACGATCTTTAGATCAAAAGTCGAAATAACTGTCACTATGTCACCATATATCATTATAATCTATTTTATTGTAAAAAAAGTTTGTTAATGTTATTACAGATGCAGTTTCTCAATTTGTATAAAAGTTATAATTTATATTCATCATCATCAGCCTGTAGAAGTCCACTGCTGGACATAGGCCTCCCCCAAATAGTTCAACGACGAACGGTCTTGAGCCTTCACCGACTTCCCGCAACCTTCACAATGTCGTCGGTCCATCGGGTGGGGGGCCTTCCAAAACTGCGTCGTCCGGTTCGTGGTCGCCATTCGAGAACCTTTACTCCCCAACGTTTATCGGTTCTGCGAGCTATATGTATAATACCACTAGTTATAAAATTAATTTTACATCAAAGAACAATAGGAAAAACCATTAAATTTTGAATTCAATAGGCTAAATGATTTCAATGGACACTTAAATTGCTTTGTGTCTCCCTCAACAGCTATTTATGGATAGTAAATTGAGGACTAAACTGTATGTAATAATTTTGGAGTGTCGGTTTGTAGGTAAGAACAACAAGCATACATTGCACGGAACTACACTAATCTTTCGAGAATGCAAACAGTTTATCGAAATAACTGCACCGAATAACGCGCAACCGTTTTATGCCAAGATAAATAGTTGCGCGAGTCTAATGTGTTTGAATAGAAGTAGGAAATCTGAATGTAACCCTTTGAAAAGCTAAGAAAATAGCACATAAAGGCTAGACAGAATTGGCTCTCTTCATTTTCTCTATTGTCAAGTGTAGAGAGAGCTATCAAATTTGTTGGGGAGTGATTGTGTGTAAACGCCCTTATTGTCTACGTACAGTTAGTAAAATAGAGTACAGAATTCAGGTATATAAAATAGGAACAGTAAAACTAGCTTCTTCCATGTGAAGATATTGAACTACAAAGTGTTCCGTTATTAGTTATTCCATCATAAATAAAAGAAATAATCATATGGTTTTCTTTCTCTTAAGATTATTTAATATAAATATTTTTTTTTAATTTTCATTTTTGGAATAGTATACAAGATGATTCTTAATATGTATTCTATCTCGAAAGGGGCTTATTCTCCATCCAATTGGCAATAAAGTTTGTACGACTACGACTTAAGGAAATTCGTCATTTTTCATTAACCAAACTCTATGTAAAGATTACCAGTTTTGGGGTCAAATCAGTCGATCTCAACGAATCAGTGGTTTAAGGTAGCAATCTTGATGTCGAACTTCTCGTACGTTAAGTAAGATTATAAAAAATACCAAAAACAGGTCATTTGAGAAAGATTGGGAAGATTTTTTATATTCATGTTTTTTTTGTTAAAGTTCTTTCTTTTTGTTGATAGAATAACCCCTTTTCGGGATGGTATACATGTTATGAATCATCTTGTATATTAACATTGTTTTTTTTAAACTATTGTTCAAGGATTGATTTAGGAATGTTTTCGAGCTCTCAATATATGTAGGTATTTGGATTCTGTTAAAAAAATTAGATATTGCTAACATATTTAGTATAGGTACCAGTAAACATTGCGAGGATATTTTTTGAAGAGAGTTCATTAAAGGAGTAATGTATTTACTGACGACTTATCATAGAATGTATCAGAAGGTGTATAGAAAATAATGCCATAAATCAAACACATCGAATTTTAGGGCGATCCATAACACGTGAAATATTTTGGAGAGTAGCCGTTACGCCGCAACCGGCAGGACAATTTATCAAGGGCGACGGAACCCTCGTCCAATCGGTTGATAGCATTGCCATAAATATTTACTTTAATAAGATTCCGTCCTTTTTATTTGTGCGTGTGTTGTTTTACGACACAGTTTGGCCCGTGATGGCGACCTGTCGGGCTCCCAACCGGCGTAAGCGCATTGTTATTTTAGTGCCGCGTTTGTAGCTATGCGTAAGTGAAATTTAGGCTGGGTTTTTTATAAATATAAATGTACGGAGCGAACATGAAAAACGTTCGGAAAGCCCTTATGTTTTATGTCTTGCAAGAAAGAATATTTTTCTTTCGTAACACTATTTTCATAAATGCAAAGAAGACTTTAAATGACAGAAGTCCAGTCTCTTGAGCGGTATGTAGACTTATCATTTGAAATTCCCCGGGAGATAGAATTGACGAGATAGTTTAGCTAGTCCGGCATGATTGCAGCGGTCATTCGGCATTGCAGGAATATCGCGAGTAATCCCGCTCGCCAAGAGACGTGCCCGGGACGGGGCAAGCAAGATTTGCGGGATCATCGACAAGACTCAGATACGCTGCCTTACACTCGTCCTCCTTAAAACTACTAGTTAGTTCGTTTACATAGCAAAAGACTGCTTAGTTTCCAGATCACTTGTTTAAAAGTAAATAATAATAATAATGGTTCGGTGGTTCTCCTTTTTTATATATATTTTTTACTATAATAGTTGTTTTGATATTCTTTTTTGATATTAAGATGTATGTCGTAAGAGGCGAATAAGGGAAAAAAGCTAGGGGATGGGCAGCAGCGTCCCTCATTTTAACAATGATAGCTATAACTGCGCTCGCCAACCCGCATGCCCAGCGTGGTGAGTATGGGCAAATCCCCCCACATGATAAGGAATTTGCTCTGTCTGTGGGGGAGGCCATGTTCAGCAGTGGACGTCGAACGGCTGAAATGATGATGATGATGAATAATATTAATAATAAATATTCCGGACATATCACAAACGGTCATCTGATCTCAAACTAGGCATAGCCTGTACGCTGGTTACCGGAGACTGATATACATAATAGATATATATTTAAAGTAAATACGTTCTGTTTACGTAGATATTGAAAATCATGATTGAGTATGGAAAAAGTTGGAAATATAGTTGAATAGGGTGAGTGCATGATCCTGATTATATCGTTTTAATTGCAAATGAAAGTGGATCGGGTATACTTCACATTGTGATGTTGGCGGCGAACGAACTCGTTTCGACTGAAATGGTAACAATTAACATATACCACGGTTTACTTGCTAAGAAACCGCAGCTAAAAGTCTTATATCTAACATTGCATCCCGTAATACAAAACTTTATACTCAAAGAGTCATCCTAAAGTTTTGGGGCGTATTTCGGCTGTCCTCGAGTGATCGGAGCTCAGGTTATTGCGAGCTCTTGTTTGTGTAACACTACAGAACTGTTTCCAGGCGATTTCGGGCAATATCTCGACCTGTGCGTACTCTGAACTTTTGTTTCATTTCCAGAACTCAAACATTACCATTATATTAAAACCACCGTCCTATTTTTCAAAACAATATTGTGTGCAAAAATTCAGCAGTAGTCTGTAAATCTCATAATAAAAGCGTCCACTCAACGTCGTGATTCACAGGCTTCCTTCAAGTGGGATGAGAAAGTCAAAGGGCGTCCGTCTCATTCTAATCAGGGTGAGCCTGTATTTATTGTCTCTCTCTGTGAGTGGTCTGCTCTGTCAGCGTGGGCTTAGTTTAAACGATGCAGTTTCTCGTTATCTCAATCCCGGGTTATGGAGTTTTTACTCGGTCGTACAATACAATAATGATGATAAGGTTGTCATAAAGTGCATCCCTTTAGTGTCGCCTTCATTGGCTACCCGAGTTAATGTAGCGTGTACTGCAAGGGCTCGGGTTAATCAACGACTTGTCAGAGACAAATCACCAGGAGCAATGGATGATGTAGATAGGGTGAAGTAGTTGACGGGTAAGTGATAGATATCTCTTCATTTTGATAACTGACTTCTACAAGGTGATTCATAATACCTATACTATGCAGCAAGGGCCTTATTCTACGCCCAATGACCATTAAATACAATAAAAAAATATCCTTTATCTAAAATACAATAAAAAATTACATGCTAATTCTTACGGCCAACAATGGATTTACATTTTTTAGAAAAAAGAAAATATTTTAATTTACAGTCAAGTTTAGAAAAATGTACAACATTTTAGTAAAACTCTTTTGTACCGAAAGCCCAACTTGGTTCCGAAGTCTAACACAAAACTGTACACGAGCATTATTGAAAAGCCGTACCCTTTACACTCTACCGCTTCATCCGGTCGCTTTGTTCGCTATAAGGACTTGGGCACACAGGGAGCACCTGTTTCAAGTATCTAGCAATAAGTGCTGAACGTATTTGCGTAGCCCGATTACGCGTCGCCCTAACGCCGAGAATTGAGATGAACGAACTGAGTGCGCTACATACGTCATCGTTCTTGATTGCTTTTCATATTCGCATCTGTTCATGGGCTATCAGTGGATATTGTGCAAACTTGATGGTTGCATTCACTGTGCGATTTATGATTCTAAGGCGTAACGTTTGTAAGCAAACTGCGTCACAGTCGCATACTTCTGATGCGTTTCATTGGAATGACGTAGGTTCCGTCTCATAGTCACTTATTTTCCAGGGCTCTAAACTATTAATTAGGTAAAAGCCTTTATAAACAACTTAAATACAGAAAAAGCGGCGATTGGCTGCTTTGACGGCAACCATTTTCTTTAAAATATAATTTATCAACAGATTTCAATAAAAAGTAAGTGACACAATAGGTATACATATCTTTTATATTTAAGCCACAATAACGTTTATTATTTTAAAAATAATTTGAAATTATAAAGGAATGTGTAATCAAGATCTCAAGTGACTAGAGACGAAGTCGCAAGCGGGTCAGCGAGTGTTTAATAAGTACTCAACAAAACAAAAACTCAATCTAGCTTCATAGTCTACTAAAAGCCACTAAACTCGACCTAATCAAAGTAGTTAAAGGGGCATTAGATTACAAATTTACAGGTAGGTCGGCCGATAAAGATGAGCGTAAGAGAGAGTTAACTGCGAGGAGTAACCGTCGTTTTACGAGTGCTATTTTGCATATCCAACAGATGTTTGAACTATAAACTAGGAGAGGACTCGTTATGACAGAAGCTAGAACAAAGTATGTTAGTAGACACTGGATCAGGCACACCCAGGACACTCAAAATGTATGACACGGGTGTAACCTAATTACCTATACTACTTCTATTGCTACGCAATACAAATTAGCCGTGACTAAGTGAACCGAACTGCAGATTAGTTTTTATGACCAAACTGCGTTTGTATACGTACGTACACATTCGTGGTCTACCTTGTGACTTACGAAATTATTAACGTAAAGGGTCGAGCGGAGCAGGAATTGTAAGATCAGAGAAGGTAGGTGTGTCCATTCTATGCATTAGCAATATTGTATTTTGAACACAGACCAATGTTAAACACTTAAATGTGTGCACTCAAATCATAAGCATTGATTTGATTGTTTGAGGATATATTGTCAGTGCGAAGAGAAGAAAAAAATCACAACGTAAGACAGGGTAAATTTCATTCAAATTCGGCATGCTGATTGAAATATGTCCAGACAAGCACAAACTGTTATTATAATTTAAGACAAAAAAGCAATGAAAATAGTACGTTACTGTTTAATTTTTAAAATCCCTTTTCATTTAAATTTGAAAGTTCCCGGCGTCAGTCCCAGCTCGATAAAAGGGTATTACTTATGAATCAATAGTTAATGAGTATCAATGGCAGGCTTTTGAAACTCGCCAGCTTCTTTGTGCATTCTCGCCGCACAGAGTTGTGAGGGAAAAGTTGAAAGTCGGAAAAATAATTTTTGTTACAAAAGAAGGCATCATCATCATTTCAACCGTAGGAAGACTGCTGCTGAACATGGCCTTTGAGATACGGCTGAAATCATCATAGATTTTCTGAGAGACCGATCTTATTTGGCCTGAACCCAACGGTTCACAGCACCTAGTAGGGAGACCACTAATCCCCTCTACACTACGCTTTCCGTAGTCTCAAATTTAGAACCTTTCTGCCCTACCTGCTGTCGGTTTTCCGAGCTATAGGTTCCCTGCCTAATGCAAATTCAACTTGCTAGTTCTGAGAGCTATATCAGTGTACTTGATTAATTTATCTGATAGATATGACTCTTCTATCAGTTGATCCGGAAAATCTTTAAACTATGTATGTTTTTGAAGAATAGTTAAATTAAACATTAGTTTACGAATTACAGATCCTTTAACTGGACCAAAGATGAACCAAGAGAGTTTTTCAGTTTATGGTTGGACATCTAACAACACTATGGTTGCATCATTAATATTGAAAGTAACTCACCGACCATTGTCTCCTGAGAACCGACTTTTTGTATAATACGCGTCTGCTGAAATGAAGTACTCATTTTCTCGACTTAAAACTTTTGCTTGTGAAATGCATCGTTAATGTATGAGAAAATTACATTTTTAAGTCTAAATGTCCGTGTATCATCATCTATTTTTATTTCTACCATGTTTCAGAAACTCATAACGCGTTTTCAAACATTAACTATGTTTATTTTTAAGTTTAAAATTTTACAATTTGAACTTTTAATAACATCGTTATTTTAGTAATAATAGCGACAAAAAATATCTATTAATTTATTGGTGTTATAGATTTTACGGGCTATATGATGCTGTACAATATCGGTCGCCAGCTCCTACAAACCGGTCGGTACCAGTAATTGTCGTAGTCATTAACATTTACGATAACGCCTTGGCTTAGATTGACATGAGTGGTTATCGCGCTCGAGACGATACGATGTCTTGCAGAACATTGATATGGTAAATTACCATAGCCAATTGGCTATAGACCAGTTTGTACGATATTGAGCTGTTTATTAGGGCTACTAGTGAGCTTACCTATATTATGAGAGAGGTCTATGTGAAGAGGACCGTTCACGGCTGGTCGTGATGACGATAGGCCTCGCTTACGTGGGCCGCGTGCTTAGAACATTGCATACTCTGTACATATTCTACCATACTTAGTAAATAAATCATTTGATTGATTGATTGATACCAGTGGAGCTAAGAGGAAATACAATAGGATGAAATAGTACCCATAATAATGAATTTATAACTATTTTTAATTATTATTTATACTTAAAAGTTTAAAAGGCATGTAGTATCATCATCATCAGCCTGCAGGAGTCCACTGCTGGATGGATAGGCAAAGAGTTCCATGACGAACGGTCTTGAGCCTTCTCCATCCACCGACTTCCCGCAACCTTCATAATGTCGTCGGTGCATCGGGTGGGGGGCCTTCCAACACATGTAGTAATATATCCTAGAATAACATATATGCACTTTTAATCTGGGTACCACGCGATTGAGCTGCGCGTAGAAGCTAGTTAATTATAAAGATGATAAAAAAATCGGTGCCTCTGGTATTGACGCCTTGAATGAACTGCAAGTGTGGCCAAGATGGCCTTCGTTTGAGCATCTAAGATAGATATCAAAACACGAAGTTACGTTTTATGATAAGTATAATTTGAACGTCTTACCTGAGAAAACTACTAATTTCACATAAATGAAATATAAATAGCATTGTCACCAAAAATCCTCACAAACTTTCGCATTTATAATATTAGTAGGATAGTAGAATGAATACCTACTAAAAGTATCAATCATAGTCTAAATTGTTTACAATATTGTTAGGAATTAATTCAAATTATTGCAAACAAATTAGACATACTGTACAGACTATCATTGGATTGGAAGGTCTGTTTTGTTGATTAGACATCCTGTTTGTCATGTAATAAACCTAGCTGCCTTCGTTAGACTGCGTTCCGTGACTGCGACTCATCTCGAAGAAGCTATCTGCATGATTTGCGCATATTAATAACATGGAGATGCGGCGTTTGTGCCCCTAGGTGCACATGTTGAACATATGCATTATGTTGCAAATGCTGAAGATAATGCATATGTTGAACACGTAATGTCGGATATTGCATCTGGGGCGGTTTACTTGCGTTTTCGTAATGGGGCAGCTAAGCTCGGTTAGTGCTACGATATCGCTACGGCGTAGCACGCTCGTAGATCGCTACACTTACTTTGCGATTTGTAGCAAATTCATGTAAATGTTTCATGATACTTGGATGATTCGCTCGAGTAAATTATGATTATTTTCATCCTAGATTATGCACGAAAGGTTCAGTTACGAGCCGCACTTAGAAGCTTGACTCAAACATCACCCAAGCACCAGATCAGCAACGCCTTGCATCAAGGCAAATGCCATTGAATAACATGCGAGGCGATGTCTATACGATGGCAATTAGTATGCATTGCAGTATGAACTTCAATACAATGAATTCTTAATAGTTCGAGCTGAGGTGATGCTGCTCATGTCCGGGGCAATGTGTCTGCAACAACCTCTATCCTTTAATATTATACTGGTTCTTATATCAGTGATCATTGGACCTTTTAATTTCAACCCTATTATTGACCTAATACAAAATTACCATAAAAGAACCAGTCACACTGCAAGCAAGTAATCATGTCCTGAAAAACCAAAAACTTATTTCTAAGCACTACGAACATTAACGTCATTCCTATTTTAATTTATCTACCCAATCTACTAAAAAGTTCTTTCAGAGTACAAAAGCAGTTAATTCAAGGCGTAAATATTTATATGGATGAGTTTATAGTTTCATTTTAGCAAATATTACGGGAGAATCGTAAAAACAACTAATGTGATGGAACTAAATTCCATCATGTTAGAAGCGTCGTGTTATGTTCTAGTTAAATGATTGCTTGGAGCAAAATTAATCTTTAATTTTTGTTTATACGATAACTAGCTTCCGCCCGCGGCTTCGCTCGCGTGGTAGTACATAAAAAGTAGCCTATATACTATTCTAGACTATAATCTAACTCTGTGCCAAATTTTATCCAAATCCGTTTGGCCATTTGTGCGTGATTGAACCACAAACATCCACAAACTTTCGCATTTATAATATTAGTAGGATTACGATGCTTTTGCGTGTAATCGAAACTAGTTTCACTATAAATTCTTTACTGTGAAAGCAAGATGTTCAATGAACCGAAAAGGAGGTTTTTCATCAAAAAGAAGGAAAAATATTCGTCTTCAAAAACTTTTTCACGATAGGAAGATGTCTTGTGTGCACTTCGGCAAAGGCACGGTCCGCTAGAAGTAGGTACACTATGCAAACACACCTTTAAATGAGATGTTAGGTTGAGGGCTGGGTAGGCTGGCGAGAAGTTTTGATGATTAAAAAATACAAAATTCTACGTAAATGGTGACCAATCTTAATTAAAAAAGCACACTGAAGGAGAAAAAACCCCAAATGGTTTTAAATCATAAACAAAAACTGGTTGAAATATACTTTTAAGGAAGAAATTGATAACTTCTGACTGAACCAAAGCAAATATTATTTATTGAATGATTTCGTGGTTATTTTGTAAATACTTTCAAATTAATCTTTTTTTATAGATGGTCACGCTCATTTTAGGAGATTTTTTCCACATTTTGACTGCAAAATTTCCTACCTAAATCAAGACTAAGGCAACTTTCGATAAGTATTTAGAGACAATAAACACTGGTCACCGACCATAGCCATATGCTTGCTTGTCGTGTCACTGATTCTTTCTTGGTTCTCCTATATCAGGTCAGTGACCAGGTTGAGGTATGGTGGCCCTGAAAAGGGCCTATGAACGTCGATGAAAAATTAGTGTAGTGAAAGGATTAAAGTGCAAATTTTAAAGGCTCTTTTCGTGCACAATTAAAATGCCTTTGCCTTAATTTAAATACCTTTGATCTCGCTACTCGCTACTATCTCTGTGCACACCCTAAGCTCTCCACTCCCCGCGGCACGCCACACGCCATAATGATGCATCTCTTGAGATGCGAGCAAGGCTTTGCGGTTTTAACCACGCCACGATATTTTTTCTCCTTAACGCGTAGTCACGCACGTTTTTATCGTCTGACGTCGTTTTTGTGGCAAGTGCACTATGGTTTATGAGACATGGTTTTTGATGAGACTTTTTGAAGATACCACACATATCTTAGCATAACCTTAGTCTATTTTTAAAGGGGTATTTTGTTTTATCGTGCTCACTGGGCAGGCTTCTCTTATACCCAACCTCAGTCCGGGAATAAAGGATCGTGAGTGACCACCGACACGAAATTACAATAGTTACAGAACTGCTTTTTATAATAGGACCGATGAGGTTGAGAAAATTATGGGTTCAATTCCGTTTTTCAGGGTAGCCCGGCCTAAATTTGCCGACTTGTTGAAATTTTCCAATATTTAATCAATTTCTAAATGAACGCTCAATCTCAGTTCAAAAGCCTTTCTGAAGTTACAAAAATCACAATAAGTTTCCATTTATTCCTGTTGTCAATGCTACTACATTGTTCTGAGAAAACTCCTCAGTATTTTCAATTCATTATTTTGTATATTGCAAATAATTATATAACAAGTACTAAAAGTTTCTTGAGACTCTTTAATTATCATTAAAGCACTGTTTAGTTACATAAAAATGTATAACTATTGGGTTAATTGAAGCTGTCAGTCCGTTGACAGGTGATATTTATCATGATTTGCTTCTTCGTAATATAGGTGCAAAGTACAAACTGTTAGCGATAATTTATTTCAAAACTAGCTGATCCCCAACTTAGCCCGTGTAAAGTGAACTCTTAACAGTTTCCTGTATAATATTTTACAGGAAAAAAAATCATTACCTTAGGAAATCCCTGAAAAACGCGACTCTTATTTCGCTCTTATTTTCTTATTAGTTCTATAGTCTCTTTATTTGTTAGGAGTATTTGTAATATATTTTTAGTCATTCGCAAAACACGTGATTTTATCCCTTACAAAATTTAACACTATAATGAACCTTCCATAGGTAGATTTTTTCCGGGATAGCATACTCTAATTATGAATTACTTTGTAAAGATACTTGTTTTTTGCTATTATAGTCATAGTAAGTTGTTACTTACAGTATAATAGTAATAGTAATAATGGTAAGTAGATAGAATAAGTGTTGAGTTTTAAAGTTGGTAAAGCTTATAACGATATTTTCTAAATATATTCGATTATCTTAGACAACGACTCCCTCCGCAAGATACTTCTTATGACAGACCATGAACTGAGTGCGATGTCGCTCGCTTGATGCTGCTAGGAAATCGACGTTGTCTAAGATAATCGAATATATTTAGAAAATATCGTTATAAGCTAATGGAGGAGATGCCTTCCTTATCGCACACCTAGAATAGGTTTAAAATGTTTTGTAATACCTTTAAAAGACTTATATGTTTGAATAAAAATATCGTTCTAAAATAGCAGTCTTTGATTTTTTTAGTTGATAAATGAGCTTTTTAAACTTTTTTTATCGTAATACAGTCCAGAAATATATCTTACCCCAATGTATGTCATATATCTTACACAAGAGCATTAAAAATAGGAATTTTGATAAATTGAAAGTCAAGCATAATTAAACCAGGTGATTCAAAAAAAATAACATAATGTTTTATTTTTGTAGCCCCTTCCGATCCACAGGACGTGGGTTCGAATCCCGGTCGTGCACCAATGGATTTTCCATTCGGAATATTTATGTGCGCTATAGTTTATGTGCGCTAGCGCTCTCAAACGGTGAAATAAAAAAACCGTAGGAAGCCGACATGTCCTAGAACTTAAATATTTGAAGACACATGGCATGTGCACGAAGAGACGCACTTCAATCCTTACGCTACACTGATTCTCTCAACGACAGTTATAGGCCCTTGTTAGGGCCAACATACTTACTACAGAATAACCAAGAAAGAATTAGTGACACGAAAAACAACCGAGCCCAATTTCATTAAACTGAACATTTTTATAGCACGTTTATATATGCAAAATAACATAATATATTTTTCGTAAATTTTAAATAACAATATGACAGCGCGCGGCTGTTATTGCATTGTACATTTTTAAAAGAAAAAAAACACGCCATTTTTGCAATATTGACACTGTAACTGCCCGCAGAATATTTTATAGACTCATAGAGGCAATAAGAGCAACACATTTCTACCTCCAACGATGATCCAGATGATGTTTTTATAACGGTTTGTATTTAATTAATTCATACAACATAATTGACGATGTATGATGAATACTAAAACTTCAAGGAAAAAAAATTCATCGTAAATAACTTTTGTAACCATATACAAGGTAATTCACAACGTTTATACAATCCCAAATGGGGGATAATCCATCAACCAAAAGAATATTAGTGAAAAAAAAATATTTTATATATTATTTTTCAATTTCTTCTTCATAATATCTCTGTCGAATAAGGCGTTTTTATCATCTGTGTAACTAATTACTAATGTGTTACAATAAAATCTTATGATGGATAAAAAAAAAAATTAACGAACGAGAAGTTCGCAATCAAGATTACTGCCTAAAATTAAGTCTGCTGGTTAAGTATGAACTGATTTGACCTCAAAACAGCTGATTTTTGCAAAGAGTTTTTTCTATGAGTAATTACGAATTTACAAAAGTCGGAGGTACAACAAACTTTATTGCCAATTGGGTGAAGAATAAGCCCCTTTCGGGATAGCATACATGAATCACCTTGTAGTAAAAAGATATATTATACTACAGGAAAAACCTAAACATATTATCTAAAATGAAAACGATCATCAATACGTTATTTATTGAATATTGATTGAAAGAATATTTTGTTGAAAACCTTTGAGGCGTAAATACTCGGCTATTACTTGTCACACAACGATGTGTGGAAACTTGAACATCTGTGTAACTTTAAAAACACAATTCAAAGAAAACTATTATAGAAGTTTTAAATGTCAAAGGAAGTAAAAGCATGATTTAGAAAATAAATAAATATAGCCTACAACGAAATGATAAGCATACGCGGATTTAAAGGTAAGTCGATTACAAGATTTTGTTTTTTAAGTTAATATATTAAAATATAATTTTCATGACTGCCATAAATCAAACTAGAATATTAATGGTTCGCCCTGAACTGAGATCTCACGATGTGTTGTAAAAAGTGGCGCTTTGATGATCGTAGAGGCAAAATTAATTTGAAATTTGCATCTTTAGCATGTTCTACCTAATATTTAATCTTACGTAACTACGAAGTCATTGAAACTATACCAAATTTTGATATTTGTATATAAAAAAAAAATACAATTCCGATACTTCCAAGTTGTTTTCAATATCATCGCTTGCTTTGCTCGCTCGATCAATTAAGGATTTCAACAAAAGTTTTTAAATAAAACTGTTTAAAAAGTCTATATTTATAATGTACACATGTTTAAATAGACATACCGAAACGTCTACAAAAGCCAAACTTTCGATCCGTCACCGCCAATGTTACACAGATGTCACCAGCTTCATAAAGAATATATTTTCCGGCAAGTTCGTCAGCGAATCTCAAGGCTCGAGGCGGGGTAACAAATTGTCGTGCCCGCGGCAGCTTCATGTTATGAAAACTCGGCTCCACAGGTAAAGAGCTCGCGAGCAAACAATTTGTACGCCGCTTACACACTGAATAAACAGCCTTATCTCTCGCACTGTAATAGATACCTGCGATGTTTTATTAGGCTTGTTTCAGATCTACAGCACTACAAACTTTGACACAAGCAATAACCTGTGTAACTGATAGAGGTTATCTGGTTGAAGATATATACAGCTAATCCTATCCTACTAATATTATAAATGCGACAGTTTGTGAGGATGTTTAGATGTTTGTATGTTTGGATGTTTGGATGTTTGTGGTTCAATCACGCCTAAACGGCCGAACGGATTCGAATGAAATTTGGCATAGAGATAGGTTATAGTCTGGAATAGCATATATGATACTTTTTATCTTCATAGGTACCACGCGAGCGAAGCCGTGGGTGGAAGCTAGTATTAAATACTTTACAAATTTTTTTTCCAAGGATGATTAATAACGTTAGATACTTTGAAAGTGTATGCAGTCGTATAACAGTTGGTTTTTCATAGAACATTGAAGAAAAAGTAAATTGGCAAAGTTAGCCATTAGATAAAAGTATTTTCCGGTAAAGATGCGTTCCGGGAATGGTACGCTAGCAAAATTAAATATTTACGCATAATATCGTAATACCATCAGACCTCAATTCCTGTTTTGCAATTCAACAGGTGTACACAGAAAGTTCGATTAGATTTTCAATAAGTAAGCGAATTCGCGAGATAAGGAAGGTTTCTGAAAATATAACGATAAAAGTTTATTGAACCTATAATATGCAAAATAAAATGGTTGATCGCGCTAGTAGCTACAGAGATCTTGTAATTCGTTGCTAGGGTTCGTTGAGTGCTTCATTTTCCTTCGTTAGTTATACACCGACCGTTCCTTCTACTCTATCGTTTTCGATCACTCGTAAACTATTTAATATTTTGTTTAAATCTTCTTGTCGTGTCACTGATTCTTTCTTGGTCACCCTGTCAAATGAAATAAACGCTTACTTGCCTTTATTAAACTGAAAGTGACTAGTCAAAAAGTTGTTTGATTATTTTGCAAAATGCCTAGGTACGTTTTTACGATACTTGTCTTGTTGATATCACGTTTGTATCGAGCTTAATGATACAGATTGAGATAAATGCAATTCGCGTTTCTCATATTTTTTAAGGCATTTATTTTCGACCTGCAGCAACGATGATTCAGCTACAGCATAGTCATATTTTTTTGTATTTATACGAAATACTTATTTTCTGGACTTAATTCAAACTTAAAATTAAATAACTAAGCAATGCTTGGCCGTGGTGGCCCCGACTGAAGAATAGGCCCCTCTATATCTACCTATCCGCGGATGTCGTAAGAGGCGACTAAGGGAAAAAGCTAGGGGATGGGCAGCAGCGTCCCTCATTTTAACAACGATAGCTCTAACTGCGCTCGCCAACCCGCATGCCCAGCGTGGTGAGTATGGGCAAATCCCCCCACATGATAAGGAATTTGCTGTCTGCGGGGGAGGCCATGTTCAGCAGTGGACGTCGAATGGCTGAAACGATGATGATGATGAAGTAAAGCTTTGTTTATTTCTGAATTAAGCTTATAAAAAGAGGTCTATAAGTGGGGTTCTTTACGGGTGATACTGTTACATTCTAAAACATCAGTCCATTGAACGGATTTTTGCATGTTTTGATAGACTTTTCTTATGATATCCCACATGATGGGCTATAAAACATAATATAATGTTTGTTTTTGCTACCCCGAAAATACCTGCTTTCTACAATACTATAATAATGGCCCAAGATAACGCAATTTTACCAAAACTTATGTTCCTATGCAATTTGATTAAATTTGCCTATTTTTTTATGGTAGTGAATTAAACTGCTTATACCCATAAATAAAGTGTAACTACCGCAATATTGTGACGACCTCGGTGGCGTAGCGGGCAAGTGTCCGTCTGAAACGCTTAATGCAGGTTCAATTCCCGCTGCTGGGTATGGTTGTACCACGGTACTCGTAGTTTCTGATACCTTAGACACAGGGAATCCTAGTGTGGGGTCAGGATATGTATGTGACTATTAGGTGTTATGCTTTGATTTTTTTAGTTCATTTTATGGTTTGGTTGTTAAGATAACCGATCGTAGACGCGATTTGTTGTATCTCATAATTTATTTCAGCATAAAATGGGTTTGGTTAGTGGTCTATTAAAGTTGTTCAAATATTCTCTTTGTGGCGTAACAACGAGCAAAAAGCTTATATTGTAGTCTGTTTAAAACTCTGTCTGTAATTTTAAAGGAAGAATTTGGTGATGTGATCAGGAACCGTTTTTTTTAGGAATTTTATAGATATTTAATGGGCCGCAACTGGATGAGGCTTACACAGGATAGAGGAGCATGGCACATGCAAGGGGAGGCCTATACATTGCAGTGGGTCAAGTCAGGTTGTGGATGATGATGATGATAATGATGAAATAGGTATTATGTCGTTCAGTTACAAAATAATTTCGGTCCAAGCATTATACTTCCTATATTTCAGCTTAAACATTTATAGTATTATCGCGTACATCATAAGGTTGTAAATCAAAATCCCGAAGGCTCGTAATCGATTCCGACTTGTTTATTGGCTTCTGTAAAGCAATTATTGTAATAGTCTGCTTACTGTAAAGCAAATAATGTACACAGTTATCGGAAAATTTTATATAATGTAAACAATTATTTCCCTTAATTGCTACACCGGGATACCAGGGTCCCGTTACAGCTTTAATGAACACAATAACGTAATAGATATTTTCTGACCTCCTTTTATAATGTATAAATCGAGCTTCATGTCAAGAATTAGCACAATTTAAACATAAATATTTTTCCTCCTTCAGTAGGAACCTTTATTCTAGCAACACATCTGTGTGGATCTCATTAAAATAAGCTATTAATGTTTCATGATTTTTATAAAACACCAAAGCAAAATTGAGTGAAAGGTAAACTTCATAGCGGATATTCTTGTCAGGTGATATTGATAGTACAACTCGTTGACCTACTAAATTCGGAATAACGGTTCAAAAGTTATGCTTTAACAAATAAACATACAAACATACAACGACGTTTCGTGCAAATTCTTTGAGAGATCTTTGCTCGTTTCGCTCGCTCGATCAACTATTGAACAATAGGTAAGTGACTGTAGATACCGATAGCGAGTACTAAAAGTGACATTAGCTGTGTTCTGTGTGGATGTTTTGTACAAATTACTCTACTGACAAGAAGAGTACACGCACAATTTATTTATTTCGTAATCTAAACCGTAAAACGTAGATTTAGTTTAAGATAATATATAGAAATAAAAGCAATATCTCATGGTTGCGTGCTCTTGTCTCATAGATGCCCTTACTTTGATCTATTCACCCTTCCGCGGTGCACGATGATATCTAAAATTATGGCTCAAGCGATTTGTTGAAACGTTAATTACACTTGGGTGTAAATTAATGATGTAATACAGATTTTTTAATCTATAATCTAGGTATTTGTAGTGGGGAGGGAGGTAATTGCCAGGTGCGTTAAAACTGAATGTAAATTTTTTCGATTGAAGAAATCAGCAAAAGCCTAGAACACAGAAATGGGATAAAACAGGTTATCCATGATGTACATACTACGAGTACATATACTCTTTGGTTAATCTAAACACTAAGTTAACGTTATCCACCTGAAAACGAAATTAAAGCAAAACTTCTTCTTCCTGCCCTTGTCCCACATTACGTGGGGTTAGCAATTAAATTACCTATATATAAATATAAGTTATATATATTATTAAAGCATAACATTATCAATTATATAAAAATATAAATTATATATTAATTAAAGCATAACTTGTTTTACTCAAGTAACACTGTTGATAGTCAACGTTTCGGTATATAGTGCTCATTTTATAATATTGTTTATGCTCGAAAATCAAATCACACATTTCTGTTTATACCAATATTGATTCAACGCAGCTTAGTGTTTCATCAGACGATTTACTCACGATCCTAAAACTCTTTCGCTACAAATAACTCATCGTAAACCCTTTCTCATTCTCTAGTGTGTACCTCACCTAGCTAGGGTGTGTTATGAGCTCCGAACACGCCTCCGATAATTGCCGGTGGCCGCGAGTTACGGAAGTAGATAAAATATGTTCACGCACGGCTCGATACCGAGCATCGCAGTTCCGGGGCTTAACGTCTGAGGCTTTTAAGGAGAATATATAGAATGTAACGTGCTTTGTAAACCAGGTCGCGGTAAAAGCTAAATCGAAGTCAAAAAAGCTGTTATAGTATTAAAGGAATGTTAAACAAAAATTTAAGAGATAAAAACTACATAAAGCTTGACAAAGCTTAAAGCTTAAAAAAACTTAGTTAATAGGATATTCTTGCTACAAAAATACCAAGGAATCAGTTATTTATCTTTCATAGAAAATTCCTCTGTAAATGTTCGCGAATGAATAAGAAAGTGTACTTTGGAGTCATCTCAGCAACTATCCTTTTAAGTGGTGAGTCGTAGAAATGCTAAAAAGCACGTGCATCCAGTACCGTAAATAGTTCTAATCTTGCGCCCGAAGCTGCTCGTTCGCACGCGAGCTTTGTAAATACGACATAGTACAGATGCAGTGCCTAACTTTGCAAGGACCTCTTATTGGAAATCTAAGTAGGTCGATGGCTGCAGAGATCTTATCGCAGACTCTTATCATGTGAAGAAGTGATGGGTTTCAATAATTGATGATATATAGGTATTGCAATAGCGTTACCTATTTTAACAACGTCGTCGGCGTGATCTTCATGTACTAACACTACTCTTTAAAATTTTTTTTGTCCCATCTCCCCTTCTTACCTTCGTGAGCGCTTTGAGTTCCTTGTCCCCCGTGGTGAGTTGTGTAGATCCTCTATGTCCCTTCTTTTGAAAATACCCCCTCACTCGACTAGCCGTTACGGCGGCTCCTTTACCGTCCATGCGGTAAAGTTGTGGAATGCCCTGCCCCATGTCATACGCGATAGTCCTTCGGTTAATGTTTTTAAGAGGAAGGCAAAAGAGCATTTTCTATCTCTGTAAGTACGTAGGTATTTAAATTTAAATTATATATATTTTTGTATATTTGTTTTATTGTTTCACAAGTAGGTATATATATTGTAATATTATTATATAAGTAGTTTGTTCATAGTGATAAGTTTATATTTAGGTATCTAATATAAGTATATTTTGTTAGAATAGTTTGTTTATACATCTACTATTTATTTATTTATTTTATTCATTGGTCTTGTACACGAACCCTACCTCTATAACCACCTATCTCTAGCCTCAAAGGTTTGCTGGAAGAAAACTCTTTTTAGGGTTAAGCTCGCCTTTGTACATGTCCTTTAATTTAGTTTGTTTTTTGTATGTGTTTTCTGTGTACAATAAAGAATAAAGAATAAAGAAACGATAGCCCTAACTGCGCTCGGCAACCCGCGTAAGTCAGCCATTCAATCAGGTATTCGATTCCTACATAATATATTCATGATGATAAAGGTATAGTAGCCAGATATTAGCACCATCATAGGTAGGGACATTAGAAAATTTGCAACTAAGTTAAGTGAAATATATTTTTGTCAAAACAAGTGAATGCAACGCTGTTGCGCTACTTGAGGTTCAACTTTACTTTGCTCTCGGTGACTACATTTCGCGACAAACCCCAACTTTGACTCGCGACGTGATTACGCACCGCACTCTCTTCGCTGGCTTTATTCAACTTTTTCTCAACTTCTAATAGTGGTAACATTGTGGGGAGTTCAAAAAAGCAATTCCGTTCTTCCACAGAGCCGCAGTTTATGGTAATGCCACCGTGTCCCGTCTATACTTATCTACCTTTGTTTAAATTTGTGCAATATACTTGTTTAGTAACTGCGCTCGCGGTTTTAAGGTGCCTTATACAATGCTTTGAAGTTAGTTTTTGAATCTTTGTCTAAATGTTTTTTTAAAGACCTGGAATAATGCAGCTGTTCGAGGATTTGTGTAAAGCGTCAATGGGTTTCCACTATCCATTACAATACAGGAAATTTACTGAAATATTATGTACCGCTTTCTAGGGTTCCGAAGTCTGACTAGAAACCCTTATAGTTTCGCTGTCACTATTATCACTATTTTGCAACGAAAAATTATTTGTTGACACTTCTAGATTCTATTTTTTAACAGGTAGGCTGTATATTCCACATTTCTACTCAACCGTGCACCTCCGAATATCACCATAGCAAATTTTCACCAGCTAAAATGACTAAAAACAAACTCTCCATAACTAGGTTGGCAATCATACGTGAGCGTTATCGGCGGTGATAAGCCGAGCCGGAAACATCCGGAGTCGCGTCCGCCCCTGGCTATACCTAGCGGGCGGCAACGCCTGTGACACTCAAAATCGACTTTCAATGTAAAATAAGCTTTATCGCGGTAGCTTTTGATTAAATTTGCTTCAAGTCTAAACAATGTTACCGGAGGATGGAATAAAGAGAATGGAATCGTGTCAAATCAAGAGGTCTTGAATCTTTTGATTTTACACAATACTATCTGAGGACTTGCCGAAAAATACATCAAATAATAAATTTCATCATAGATTTAATTATGATAAATAATCAATCACACTCAGACAAACAATCAGATTCAACAGATTCCATACGAAATCATATTATACAAGGTGATTTATAATATGGATACTATCCCGGAAGGGTTATTCTATAACCAATTGCTAATAAAATTTGTTCTTCGTCATTCGTCAAAATCTGCTGTTTTGTTGTCAAATCAGTTCTAATGTAATTATTTAGTTATTTTTCATACCAAAAGTAATTTAAAACTTCTAGAACCTTGTCTTCGTTTAATAATAAGATATAACGATGATAAAAAGACAAAAAAGAGTGAAAAGCAATAGTTAAAACTTGGTTATCGTTTTTCGTGTTTTTTTTCTTTTTTTAATAGTATAAACCCTTTTCAGGATAGTATACATATTATGAATCACCTAGGGGTAAAATATTCAGTAAAATATTTTTAATTTCGTTTCAAAAGGAATCAGGATGTTTTCATAAAACTTGAAGGATTTATTATTTGTGCTGAAAACTGTAAAAAGATTCACCCAGATTAGACCAAAGAAGGTTTCAAAGACAACTTGCTCAAGCTTAACCTTCTTACTCTGTAAGTAGACCCTAAAACCTTAATCCCATCTCTGCAAAATAGTTAGCTTCTCCGTGTTTAATGAGGAGGATCATCTCTCTATCTTTAGGGGTATCTTGTTTTGGCCGCCATATCTACACAACTACAGAACTAAATTACGCTATCTCCGTTTATATTCACTGGAACTAATGCATCCCTTTGATACAGCTCAGGGAGAAGTCAGCTGGATAACAGACTCTGTGGCGTTTTCATGTTATTTTGATTTTTTTGTTTTTAATTCGTCGCGATTTTACAACCATATTTTTACTAATAAAAGATGAGGTAACGTTTTTTGTTTGAATAAAAAATCATCATCTAAAAAAACTTTCATGGCTAGCCTAAGATGCAATGAGATAAAAACAATCCTCAATAATCTACATGTTGCTAAGAAAAAGTAGTATAAAAACATTAGCAAAGTCTTGTAAATCCAGAAGGCGTACTTGCGATCAGATTCTTATAGCGGGTGCTCGTCTGTCGAGTGTCCCAGCCGTTGATGCGTAAGCCCTACATTTGGCGCCGCGAACCTTATCTACTAATCTTGTTAAAGAACATTGATCCCCTTTTTATAAGGCGATCGAACAGAAACCAAGATAACGTATTTCCGAAATTAGTTCCCAACTATAGCGTTATCGAAACTTGTACACGGATTGGGCCAATCTGTGTGATATTACATAAGTTCTTGATTAAATTTAATAAAAGCAAGACGGTTAGGTAATTGCGCGGGAAGTTTCATTAACGACTGTTCGATTCGTACGGCTTCCGTCATCCGGTCGATGCCGTGAGTTTTGCCTAGATAAGGGATTGTGGATTGATTACATTGAGATTTGCAAAGTTTCGTAGTCAGCACTGGGAAGATGTTGCCACAAATGAGCAGGAGATTTATCTTTAAGCATTACAGAACTTAACGATAAGGTACAAGTACTTATTACAATTGTCAATAGTTTTTTGATGTGTCATTTTTAACGTTTTCAAATATTAAAATAGAAAATATTATATGTCCGTTCCGTTTTTGGCATATTTGCGCTTGGCGAGTAATTTGGGAAACTAAAAACTTTGAGTTGAAAAAGAATTGTTTATTTATAAAAAAATAACTGATAGCCACACGGGTAAATAAAAAAATATTCTATGAATAATTTTGTCATCACAAACTTTTGTCATATGAAGCTTTCTTAATCTTTATATATAACTCCGCTAAGCACTGAGTACCTTTAAGACTGAAATAAACTTAATCCACAAGTTGTCATTCATCATCATCGTCATCCTTTCAGCCGACAGGACTCCTCCATAGATTTACAGAGTAGCCGATATTGTGCAGCCTACAATCAATGGCTACCAGCAACCTTTATTAGGTTGTATTGTCATCGACGCTCCATTCTAAGCTACGAGATCCGATCCGTGGCCTAAACTGTAGAAATTTCTGCTCCAATTGCCGTCGGCACTCCACATTTTTGATTCGATTTCGTAGAGAATTACCAAGCATTAGCCCTGTGCATAGCTCGTTGAGTGACCTTGAGCTTTCTTATGAAGCCCACACATTCTATGTAGTCTAAACTATTTTGCACCAAACTTTGAACCATTATTAATATGTTCTGCGATCACAAGTGTTGTATCATGTTAATAACAGTTGAAAACATGGCGCATCAGCTTGTTAGCTTGAGTCAGAACTTAAGCTTTACGGAAACGTTGGTTTTGTTAAGGGGCCTTCTAACCAGAACTTTGAGTTGAACACAGTTCTCATAAAGCAACGTATTTGTTCACGGACACACGAATTTCTTCACTAAAACCTGAACATTTTTTAAAGGCATTTCTGAAACAATTACGGCATGTTTTTAAAATGTAGCTCATCGTTTTTGTCATAGAACCGTCTTCTGCTTTAAATTCCGTGTAAATATACTACTTACGATTAGATTACTTTTCTTTTGAGCCTCACCTAGTTCGATCGGCACCACACTGAAGCTTTAAATTCCATTTTGTGAAAAAAGATCATCGAAAAAAACGATAGGCACCAAGCCCTGTTTGTTACCTGATTCTTCTAGGCTTGGTCGCGAGGAACAGGCATAGCTTCACCTAGTTTCTAAGACGTTTCAAAGTGATCCTAGTGATTTAATTGAAATAAATGCCTATTGACTTTTGACACTGAGCATTAACGATAAACATTACTAAGGTCGGCTTTCGACCTATGCGTGTACTAATATTGTCCTTTGCAGTGTAGTCAGTGTAGTCACTTACAGTGCAGTACACTGTAAGTGACTACACTGCGTGAACTGCTTGGATTGGTCGGTTTCTATAAGCGACCGACATCAGCGTACGAGAAAAGCCGGTGTAACACAGTTAATTTAAGTTTTTTCGAGTGTGTATCCCCCTTAACCCCGGCGAGGAAACATCGGTTGTTGCTTATTAAAGTTCGTTTTACCTTGAAACGTAACTACACGTACCATCTACAATCTACGTGTAAGTATGCGGTGTAGAGCACTTGAGAACTTTACTTGTTAAGTGGGTTTTATTTAGTTGGCTTTCGAGAATTTTGGTATTTGAATAAATTATTTTTAGGTTGGAATATTAACACAAAATGAAGTGACGTAAGTAAGGCTTTGAAATATTGAAGCGGTCAGTGGACGCAAATGTATTCACTTATGGCTCTACACCAGAATTTAATAAATTTTCGTGCAACGTTGAAATATACACATTAAGCCGTGTTCACACGGCGTTTATATCTACGATGATCTACGACTTTTAGGAGCACGCGATATCGTTCACTTATATCGCAAAACCCCTAATGTCAAACTCAAAATTGACTTTGTTCAGTAGAGAAGAGGATCATTTTGAAACGAATTTTATATAACATATCTAGGAAATATCGTATGCCGTTTGAGCACTGCTTTAGTCTTACACATATACTCATCATCAACAACCTGTAGAAGTCCACTGCTGGACATAGGCCTCCCCCAAAGAGTTCCACGACGAACGGTCTTGATCCCTTTCCATCTACCGACTTCCCGCAACCTTTACAATGTCATCGGTCCATCGGCTGGGGGGCCTTCCAACACTGCGTCGCCCGGTTCGTGGTCGCCATTCGAGAACCTTTACCCCCCAACGGTTATCGGTTCTGCGAGCTATATGGCCTGCCCACTGCCACTTCAACTTGTTAATTCTGTCATTCTGACACATATACTCAGACAGGTAAATTAAACAAGCAAGCATGAATAAATCCAATACAATGCTTACATAAAACTAAATTAACATCCTCAATTCTCTCTCACAAAACCAACAAAGACCGTTCAACCGGTAGATACAATAACAAAATCGGAAATCTAATGAAGTGCATTGCATATTTTTATTATCAAATTATCACTGAGTATGAGTGTGGAATCGTACCGTAAAAAACCTCTCACGTTCCACCGATCGTGAGGCAGACGGCAGAGGAAAACGGAAATAAAACCGGTATTAATTTAATCGAAACTCCTCTTCATTAGTTTCAGCCGTGCGGTTGAGTGGGCAAACAAATAAAAATGTTTGATCTCGCCCGTTATGCAATCGGAACGATATTCGAATCATTACAATCGGACGGACGCCGCCGGTGCCGGAATAAAACCGGTATATGCATGGAATGCTCTTTTGTACAATATTTTTGTATCTGTCAGACGAAATTGATTTACTTTTTGTAGGTACTGTTAATTATCTGCGATAATCGGTTTGTGTCACTATAAATTGTTGTCCTGTTGTTGTGATTTTATGCCTAATTAGGCAGTTTTATAAAAGTATAGGTACTGATTGAACGCTGAGTTTGGTACCGTATACAAAGTAGGGTAGAGTATGTTAATCACGTTTCGTAAGATCTAACTTACTAATTCAAAACAGTAGCTTTTAAAACCTAATTGTAATTATATTCATAGAACTAGCTGTTTTTTAAAAGTATATAGTCCCAGAGATTCCAGTTTCGCATAAAAATACCATTTCAGCAGAATCCAATTTTGTATTGTTTGAATTAAAAACAATATTTCCAATACAAATAGTAACTCGTGTCAACAAAAACACTATTGTTTTAGTGCTTTTTATTAAATGAAAACTAGCAACGACTGTTTATAATTGGTTATTAATTCAATTTTTTTTACACAATACCATCTAAATTATTTTCTTTATACTTTGTTATTGATTTTTAAAATACTTTGAATGTTAACATGGCCTGATAAGAACTTCAAACTACAATATAAGTAAAAAAATATTTTGTTATGGTTTGTAGGATTCGTAGAACTCACTTGCCTACGTAGCATCTTGATGAGAGGATGATATCCTACAAAAAAGAATGTGTATTACGTTGAAAAGAAACTTTCATAAGCCATCATTATTTTTCCAGTATATCTTAGTGTAGATTAAGCAAAACATCAAGGAATTTCGTTTATCAGACAATTTATATCATCACAAATGTGCCACGTGGTGTATCAAAAGCACGAATGCGCCGTCATTCAAACGAGCCAGCGCGAGAGGCCGTTAATAAGCCAAGGCGGTGCTAGCGTGCATACGTCAGCACACTCTAGCGATTCTAGTGGCCCACCGCGTTCGTTAGCGGCCGCGTGACTTCCACTCCCCGTTCCACTCTGTCCCACTCTTCAGGTCTTTTCATTAGGAAGTAATTCGGAGTGGGCACTCCTACGCTTCATTCCTCCGCGTTCGTGAGAGAGTACTTCGCTCTTTGCTGAATCAGGTGACGCTTTTGTGACTAGATTAAAGAGAACACGTTTTCTTAGTTGCAGCTATGTATTCTTTGCGGCTATATTTAGGTCTTGAGAGATTGTTAGTTTTCGTACTGCTGACGTGAGCATTTTAGGTACAAGAAAAATGATATAACAAGATGTGCAACAAAACTTTGTTGCACATCAGATGATTATTGCACAGTGTTTTGGTTAAAGTAATAGGTATATAAGCACTAAAGTTCTGAAATAAACAACTCAAAACTAAAATATCGAGTTGGCATACAACATTTCACAAACTAAAATTTAGAGTAGGATCGCAAAACGCTATAATTTCACATCGCTTTGCTCGCTCTAAAATGGCGTGTAAAAGCAATTTCGTAATGCACTTTTATCAACATTACTCGCGTGCACCTTAAGTGATGGTTTGGATGCGGAATCTGAGCTAAGAGGCGCAGACAAAAACATCTTGCAACGAGTTAGAGAAGAGCATTTATAAAATGAATTTTGGTGTTGCGTTGGAGTATTTTTAAAGTTCGGAGTGTTATTACATCAACTATTCCATAAATACATGCATTGTTTGACCTAATAAAAGCGTTAACAGTATCTCGGACTTATGTGGACGTCACCTACATATGAAACACGCTATACATATTTGAAATCGAAATCGCTATCTGTCAAGCAAAATAGTACAACAAACTCTATGGAGCACAAATTAAACTACACTTAAAAGCAAAAGGCTTTACGAGAAACTTAATCCCAGCAATTACACTAATGATTACATAACACCAGGGACTCCCAACAAAATATAAACAAAAGTCTAGTCGCGTGAGTTGACCCCGCGCCTAGAGAAGGACTATTAAGCAGGGTCGGTCCAAAATTACCCCCGGGATTTCAAACCCCGATTTACTGGACATAGAATGAGCAATAAAAATATAATTACATTGTTTTACTCAGAATTAACGAATAATGTAGGAAAAAAGCGAGAAAATTACGTATTTACGACACCGAATCGGATCTAAATTACACTTTTGGGAGCATTATTACAAAACGTATTACTTAGAACAGTTTTAACGTAACATTGTAACAAGGTTCTATAATGGCCATTGAATTTAGAAGGAATGTTAGGCGAAGTACTTTGAATGCATAATTTTAAATTGAAAATTGAGCTTGGAAATCCTTTGTATAGCAGAAAGCAATGATTGAGTGCAGAATGAAGCAAACGTTGGCACGGCTGATTACTTAGCTGGAAGGCAGGGCCACCTGCTGAACAAAAGCTGTATCGAATGCACAAAGCACGTGTACTTACGCAGAAAGCGTATCGGACAGATCAATCGCACGTTTATCGCTGGACGAAATCTGTTGCGCGTGTGTAAAACACGTACCACGTTATCGCGCCCGGCGATCGCGAAACGAACGATATTAGTACCATTCGTCTTTGTCGTACCGTTTCCTAATTTGAATAATCGCTGGTGAGAATGCAGAGTGATTTGCCACAGCGGGGATCTCACTCCGCCGCTACTCGCATATAATGGAAGAACCATTTGAAGAAAACAATACAAGAAATTGTAAAAAGAGAAACAAAGATAATTCACTAGCATAAAGGAAGAAGGGAAAAAATGCGAAGTGTGAATTTTCTCATTACGCCACAAATCAACTGTTAAAACAAATATTTAAAAAGAGAAAGGAATTCGCAGGCTACAAAACGTTCCTCATCCCTGGCTACTGGCAAATGCGAAATCCGATTTAATTTATTTTTATCGTGGGGCTTTATAATTTCATTTTCGCACTTTCCATTTCGAGAGAACGCCCGTGCGGACCGCCGCTCTATCCGAATGAGATCTCTACGAAATCAGGTACAAAAGAACGATAATGAACGCTCACTGCTTGCTACGTAATCTAAATTATTATAGGAGTCGAAATTCTTACTTGCTAGCAAAGAAATTGACTTTATATTTCGGAACCGCGAGATGTTACATAAAATTAAAATATTGGAGTTCAACCCTTTTCGATGACTACGGCCACTCCTATAGTATTTAGATTCTAATTTTGTCCTGTTTCTCAAGACTGTAACTGTAAGATGAAGACAGAGGCGTCTAGTAAGATCTAGAACTCACAATTATGAATATAAACGGATAAAATATACGACATTTTCTGCAAATATAGCAGACAGCTTACCAACATTTTTGTAAGATAAAAATGTCATATGAACTTAAAAGCGTACATTTTGTGCCCGATTCTAAGCTAGATGCTCCTTTTAGAATAGAGGAACGGAGCTAAAGATAGTGGCATCGCTATCTATATTTGGAAGAAAGCAACGTGTCTGTTTCCAGACGAATTGAAGAATGCAGTGTCAATATTGGAGGCGCAGTTAACTTTTATGTTGCCGAAAATACGCGAACACGGTGGCGAAGCCTCCGACCCCGCGGCGCCATCGATTCCGCGACCCTCTGCACTAACTCTATTTTTCCACTTCCTTTTCCCTGCCAACCGTACGACTGACTTATTATTAACTTCATAACTTGTTAAACACAACTTTTAGAAATATGAGATAAGTAAGAGCCCTAGAGAGATTTGAAAGAAATGTTTCAGACGGATCTACATTACGTCCCGGAGAGTCACTTAAGGTTTTTTCGAGGACGACGACGTATTACATTACAGATATGAAACGCTTCGTATTTTATTTAATAACAGGTCGTGGGGATAACGGCAGATGATGTCCGGGCCGGCCTGGAGCATAATACGAGAGTGCGTCTCGCGATATTACCGTTTAGGTAATCACGAATCGTCACAGTGAAGTGAGCTGTAATTAGGCAAATGCACCGTGTAACGTGAGCACGGCGCGGTGCTAGCGAACGAGACTCGGCTTTACCGTCCTATTGTTCCCCGTTATGATTATATAACCGCAATTTTATTATACAATTAAAATTTAACCGTTCCTAAAATGGCACGGTAGTCTATTACGGAGGAGCGTGGTGCGCTTCTTAAATGGGAAGCTAAATCAGAGCTTAAATTATAATTTTTAGCTAAAATTAAGGCTTAGAGCAGGCGCAATAAAACGAAAATAATTAAAGGATATGAAAACATACATGGAGTGCAGGGATAGTGAAAATAATCTTACTTCTGTTATAAATACGAAAGTTTGGATCGATGAGATGTTTTTTGCTCAATCACGCAGGAATGGCTGAAGAATCTGAATGACATTTGGCACAGAGATAGATTAGTGTCTGGAATAGCGCATAGGTTTTTTTATGAAATTTGGACGCAGGTAGAATATGATCTGGATTAGGACATAGGATATTTTTTTATCCCGGTAAAACGCAAGCGAAGGTGCAGGCGGTTGCTAGTATTATATAACAGTTGTGTCAAAATGGAAAATTCTAATAGGTATGCAGATTAAAAGGGAATAGCTTGACCTAAGCTTCACATTATGTTGAGACGAATCCGAGTGAAAGGTTAAAATGTTCTGGCGGCAAGTTCGAGTTTATAAAGCACCTTATTTGAAATAACAACGAGAACGCCGCGGATGTCTAACTTAAATAAGATTTAATATTCCTATCCGACAGGAAACTTCTTGAAGGAGCGTGTGTAATCAAAATCTGTAGGAAACTTGGAGAATCTCCGAGCAATCGCAGCACCCTCGCAGCACCCGGTAAAAACTCAAATGAACTTGTCGCTTAAAACTAATTTCATTCCCGGCTCTCGTGTTAGAATAGTTTTTCGTATTTTGCACTTTTTTCTCATATAAACTTGTTCACAGTTTAAAAATCAATTTCAACGGGAAGGGCAACTTGTGAGGTGTTTACTTTGGCCTCACTTCGAACTAAAGTTAAACCTAGCTACGCGAATTTAGTTTTTTAAAATAACCAACTTTGTCGAAATATTTGCAAACAAGTTTTCTTCGCAAAAATAGGATGACTTTCAACTAACTTTTCCTAAAGGTAGACTCGACATTATTTTAAACTTTGCTAGTTTGCGGAAAGTGCGGTATGATCGCGATTGTCTTTAGTACAAGGAACGTACGAGTACATTTGTTATCCACCACATGAAATTATCGTTAGTTTCCATCCTGCCTTGCCAAATACGCTATCTACTACTAGCTTCTGCCCGCGGTTTGCTCGCGTGGTACCTACTTAAAAAGTAGCCTATATGCTATTCTAGGTAAATAACTTTATCTATTCCAAGTTTAAACGAAATCGGTTGAGCCGTTACAGCGTGATTGAACAACAAACATCTAAACATCCACACAAACTTTCGCCTTTATAATAATTAGTAGGATAGTAGGTTATCAAATACTATATGAACTGCCCAGAATTTGTACACTAGTATAGGTATACTAGTTAAAGTATACTAGTGTACCAATCCTGAACAGTTCTTACAATGAATATTTAACTAGAACATTACGCTTATTTTTTCCCATTTGGTATTTTCTACTAAAATGCTGTGTAGACTGGTAAGATCATTAGAGTAAAACCACAACCAAATGATGTTTGAAGATAAAGGAAAAAGAGAGAATGAAAAATAGAGACAAATGATAGTAAAATATGCCTAAGTATGTTAGATTCAAGCTGAGATAGAAAGTTTACAAAAAGCATCTTCAAAAGGGATATGAATATGATTGATAATGATACTTCTTTGCAATTGGCAGTTAACTTTGTAGTAAATTATCGTGAATAATATTACGCTATGTTCTATTAAAATAAGTGCTTTCTCGGATTGCGCCATCAGATAAATCCTGCACGACAGAGAAAAAAAACTATTAAACGTGACCAAGTACGTTTTGCGACAGAGCGAACGGAGTGGCCCTTGTCCTTCAAGAGCGCAATTAGTTTGCTTTTTGCTGCACTCAGACGCTTTGAGTAATGATTGGACGTTGAACGCCAGCGAATTGTGGTTGTTTACGCCGGCAACTTACGCTGATTTATCACCGAGGTCGACACTCGAATAAAACTACACAAAATCATAATTACACCGTCGTTTAATATTATCATCACGCGATTTACACGATAAGGCAGCCGTAAAATTCTATCGCGGTTAACAAAAACGTCAGTTTATATAAGAAAAGGAACCATTAAAAGCACACTAGAGACGCATCCTTAACATGCAAATGTGTAGGCGTGGCAAGAAACTTGGCAAGCGCGCGGTCCCGATCCTGCAAATCTGCGCTGCGCTTATCAGCGGTGATTCATTCCGTCCCACACGAGCAGCGAGCACACAAACATTACTTGAACGCGCGTGTGGCCATGTTACTTAGTAACAGCGCGCAGTGAGACTTCATTTTATTTGGCGGATAAGGACGTTCATATGTCCCAGGGATTCAGTGACGCTTTGTCGAGGGAGAAAAGAATAGATCGTGATGAGAAATGTGCTGGAATAATTTATCTTTGGGTTAGTTTAAGGAATGAAGCGCGTCTCAAGCGGCGGATGACGGCTTATTTCTAATTCAGGGACACGTTTACGAAGAAGATAAAGCGGGTGAATAACTGAATAAAAAACGATGACTTGCTAAAGTTTGGAGACATTCAAAATATTGAGAACAATATTTGCGTGGCAGTTAGACAAAAGGTAAACAGGAAAATGGCAATTTAACATCGTTTTTTGAGTTGCAGGTCGTTACATACACAAAGAGCGCGCACGTGCCGTTTATGGCTGAAGACGTTGAAAGAGACGCGGCACAAAGCGGATGAGATTTATTGGCCTACGGTAAATGCGTAAGAGGAAGTTTGTACACGGCGGCCGCTTCACGAATCGTGATATTTAACGTTCAACTATTTCCATCAATTTGTTCCTTCAAGAAAGGAAAAACTTAAATTGGAGCGATTAAAGCGCGCCCCGCGTGATTGATTCCGTGCCTAGCGCCACCACTCGGCTTCGCCCGCGGTAGCTCTATTGTGCCTCAGATTTATCTCTACTTTCCCATTTTTATTGCGTACTCCGAACTTATAACGAAATAGTTACGGCTGTTAAAAGGTTTTATTGGTTAACCTTCGGCGTGTGCGGTCATAAAATAGATTCGTAACCAAAGGAGCGTACGCATACTGCTAGATTTATAACTGTATCACGTGTAAAAGAAACAAATTTGCCCTGCTGAAGGATATAAAACGGAGGATATATCACGAATTTATCGATAAATTGTGGAAATCACGGGATAATAAAATATTTTCTATTGAATATTGTATGAAAAGAGTTTTACGGGTCCCACTCATTTCACTCCATTTTACTGCCTACCTTTTTATGCAGGCCGAGTATCGGAATACGTAACACGTTTATGGCGGACGTAAATGGTGTTATTAGTGACGTCAATGGAACTTACCTGGAACAAAAAAATACATTGATAAGTGACAGTAATAAATAAAGCTGGACAAATCAGAAAAAAGTAGTAGTAAACGAGCAACCCTACGCAATTCTGTGACATTTCTTGGAGCTAACAAGTTCCGTCGTACCTTCCGTCAGATGTAGCAAGCTAACAGGCAGACGGCAATTAAAATTGTAATATCCCGGTGATCAGATTGGAAGTGGCGAGCCTCCCTGCCTCTTCAAGCCGACGAGCAAATTCACTTAATTTGCCCCTCCTCGCTAAAACTTTACGCACTTAATAAACTCCGGGCGAATTAAAATTCCGTCGGTTTAGTAACAATCGTGTCGGAACGTTAACTCTTTCGAGTTATTAATAAGACACGCCTCGCTCTGATTTATCTATGGAAATAATGATGGGGTAATCATGGTTTGTGTTTAGGTTAAACTGTAACACAACTTTTTATTTTATAATCTATCCTACTAATATTATGAAAACTAAAGTTTCAAGGATGTTCGTATGTTTGTGATACAATCTATGATTTTATTGTGTCTCTTTATTCGGGCACCATACTAGTGAAGCCGCCAATGGAAGCTAGTCAGTTAAAATGTATCAACTAATAAGATATTTTTTACAAAAACTAAAATCCGACTTCAAATTCCTGAATATTTACAAGATCAATATCAACCTGTTTTTTTGTTATCAACCTCTTTGCGTTTCGCTTACCTACTGAGGAAAACACTGGCCACCTAAACTTTCGAATAAAAAACAAAAGTAAGTATGACATCCATTAATTAATCATCAATAATAACTCTTACGGTACTGACTGACCGACTGACAATCAAACGTAGTGGTTTTATTCTCTTTGAAAATCAACGCAGACCCTAACCAAAATCCTAACAGTATGAAATTTGCAGTGTAGCGTAACGTATGGGTGCACAGAAAGGAATTCCCGACACAAACCCCAAAGTTTAAAATTTATGTAAAAATAGCAGCAACCGAACGAAGTCGCGGGAATTACCATACCATACCACAATCGACAAAAAAATAATCGGCAAGTCGTGATTTCAAGAGATGATACGTTTCTTAAAGTTTTATGGGACAAGTTGCAATCCCTCAGGAATTAAATTAAAATGGGACCACCCCGGGATCATACTCTATACACCAGCGAAAGAATCATCAAAATCGGGTTACTATTGGCGGAGACATCGCAAAAAAAATAAAAAATACAGCCGACTTAGAACCTCCTCCTTTTGGAAATCGGTTAAAAACAACGTTATCTAAAATATGTTTTACCATAACAGATGATAAATAAATAAATAAATAAATATTCCGGACATATCACACACGGTCAACTGATCCCAAACTAGGCATAGCCTGTACTATGGGTACCAGAGACTGATATACATAATAGATATATATTTAACACCCAGACACAGAACAAACACCTGTGTTAGTCACAAATGTTTGTCCAGTGCGGGAATCGAACCCGCGACCTCTAGCGCAGAAGGCAGAGTTACTACCACTGAGCTATGAGGCCAGTTTAATGATAGTTCAACTGACTAGCAATTATTGGTGCAAATAATTTATAGTGCACTTCATTATCAACCTCCATATAGAGCCTATAAAATTATATTTAGATATAAGTTACCAGTTCAAAGTATGCCTGTTCTAAACTTTCAATAAGCTATTCTAAAGTTTCGGTCCAATGTGGCTTTTTAAAACTGCTAGTCCTTAAAACACCGAGAAAAGCTACGATTAGACCTACTCGCTGCTTACGACAGCCACTATTGGGTAAATTTTCTCTAGCTCTCGCTGCTTCAAAAAGGCTACGTATGGCAGAGACCATAGAAAAAGGTTTTTAAAAGATAATTAAATTTTTTGATGAACTTTTTGTATGATTACTTGAACTTATTTGTTTTTTGTATGATCATGTTAGACAAACACCAATGCACCTAAGATGAGTTTCCCTCATAGTCTTAAGCTCCAACAATTCGTCTATTCTACTTTACTCCGAGGCCGATACCCAAGCGTAGACGGGTGGAAATAAATAATCTCGTATTTAGAAGCTCCTTCCTCGAGGGTTGATCATAAATCAAGACGAGACGAAATTTCTGTCTTAAGTGAATGTAAAATTTACTGAATAATGCTGTAGTTCTAAAACGAGTACATTTGGTTGCTATTTAACCCTGATTGCGTCAGCCTGTTTTCTCAAATTAAGTCATTTTTGACTATTGTCTACTACCGATAGCTCAGAGTGATCATCCTAGGGCACCTGTCTCGGCTAGCTAGTTACGAGTTGGCGAGCAAGGAGAAGCGAGATATAGTTTCGTTGCAGGGCTAGGAGCGAGTGCGTGAGTGCGACGGGCGTCTATCGTTGAGTAAAATTAATGCCCAATCACATGCTGGTATATGACCAAGCGAGTGCACAGCGTGTGTTCTGATTAAAGAGATATTCTTCCTTGAAGCCGTGTTTGACTCTTAGGAAGCGCTTAAATATCAAACTCAGAATAGACTTCTAACAGTGGATGTAAAGAACATTTTGAAACAAATTCTTTAAAACCAACACGGCTTGATAGCTCTTATCACTGTCCTACAACGACTGGATAGAGTTCTCAAGGTGGTATAAACAGTGTACTATCAACTTTAATTTACAAATTTCGTTCACTTACTAGAAACTTTACGATAGCTGTAAGTTTGTTGAGCTCTATAATAGCCGAAAGCTTTACTCATCGGTGGTCGGACATCTGCTTAATTGATTGGCTGATTTTGAACTTCTCTTTGCTCATATCTAGTAATTGAAGACCCGGTGTTAAGTTTAATCCCGAGCTCACAATGCCAGCTAGAAGATGCTGATTTGGGTTGGGTGTAGATTAAGTCTAGATGGACCAATCAGTGATGTTTTATCTAAATGGTTAACGCCCACTAATCTCCGCCGCCGCTTCTATTTTGGCCGTGCATATGAGTCTGAAGTCAAGAATTTCTTAAAAAAAATGCATACAAAGCAATAAAGTATTTTCTATATTTACATCACTTTACTTTAACTTAACATAACTTTAAGTAGGTAAACAGTTATTACATGTGTAAGCAATAATACACTAAAGTTGAATTAACCTGATAATTTCGAACGCTCAGTATTAATCGCGGTAATTATCGTTGTTAATCGAAATACAATTTAAGCTTTGATGTTTCTCATATTTAAACATTACAGCGATTACGATTTATTTAATGAGATTAATGTAGGATTTCATTCATACGATTACGTTTTGGCTCGAATTTTTACGAATAATCTGTAACATCTGTTAAATAACTTTCGAGTCAGGCGGGAATTGAATACGCGACCTTTCCCTAGATACGCATATATTTACGTACATTTTTTACGTTTTATCAATATAAAGACCTAAGACTTTATAGATTAAAGATAGTATCCGCAGTTTGTTTTGAATAAAAACCATCGCAAAATAAGATTTATTTTGATCAAACCATATTTTATACAAATTAATGAGAAATACCAATTACTCTTTGTATAGAATCATGACTTGAAATATAAAGTTTATCCGTTGTTAGGCCAGACAAATTGTTTAATAACAATAGTAAAATAAACTCATGATAATAAATAAAACATCAAAAAAGACCTCATAAATAAATTTTACAGCACAATTAGATATAAATTCAAGGAGTTAACTAGCATTACGAGCGAGTAGAGATACTCTATAATTCCAAAGTTAGTCGGTCTATTGGTACTTTTGGTGCACTCAACATTAATATCTTGGGATAAACCAAGAACTTGTAACCGAATACGTGTAATCCTCGAGTGAGATTTATATGAGACCGCGTAGGTAACGCAGTGCGGCTCTACGAACTGTACCTTGTTGCCTCGTAGTCTCGTAGCAAAACGCTACGCCATAGCCACCGCGCCGTAGCGATGTTGTAGACATTCAAGCTTAAAGTGATTTTGGGATGTAATATTATAAGGGTATATCGTGAGGTAAAGTGGGAATTTGAGCGTAATAGAATATATATATTTATAAGGTTTTTATAGAACCAAGACATAGGCGTAGCTCTCAGAATTAGCAATTTGAAGTGGGCGGGCCGTTCTTTCTCTCTTTCTTTTCCATTTTAGCGAAGTAGGTATCACTTACCACATATTAATTGTATTTTTGTTACCGGTATAAAATAAAGGCGGTCAAGTGCGAAAACTTGCGCCCTGGGGCTTCCGTACCATTACACGGGGTCAGAAAATGAAATACCACGTGCAAGACGATAAACTTATATTTTAAAGTCGCGCAAGTAGTTCATTGTACAAAATGAACGCCAATATATGTTTTTATTTGCATAAATTACTAGACTAGCCTCATAGCTCAGTTGGTAGTAACTCTGCCTTCTGCGCTAGAGGTAGCTGGTTCGATTCCCGCACTGGACAAACATTTGTGACTAACACAGATGTTTGTTCTGTGTCAGGGTGTTAAATATATATCTATTAAGTATATCAGTCTCTGGTACCCATAGTACAGGCTATGCCTAGTATGGGATCAGGTGACCGTGTGTGATATGTCCGAAATATTTATTATTTTTTTATTTTAAATTCTTCACAGGATTTGAAATTAATCTGCTAGATATATTTTTTGACTGAAAATTTTCAATATGTTAATTATTTCGAAATCTTGAGAGCTATTTCCAAGTTCCAGATACTATTTCCTACAAATATCACCATCCATTTAAGGGATAGAAAGTCGTTAGTCCTCAGTTTTAGACTTTTTCCTTAATTTCACAAAGGTTTCTAGTAGTTAAAATTAATTAATTTTGAGGTTTACTCGACTACTAAAAAAATTGACATTCACTGTGATATATTTTTATTGAATAGAGTTTACGGCACTATAAATTCACAGTTCTTTATATTTGGTATAAATTATAAGTTGATACCTTAAGACGTTCCTGGGAAAAGGGATATTTACAGACAGACAGACAAAAAAGTGACCCCGTAATGCTTCCGTTTTTTCAAAAGATGTACGGAACCCTATATAAGAAAAGCATGAATGAATACCACGTAATTTTCTGTTATTAGATATATGGTTTCCGAAGCACTTAAAATTATATCATCAAAAATGTGAACCTGACAAGAGTATTGCAGAATAAAGACTATTATGTTATTTAGTAGGTAATTATCAATAAAATTAGCCGTGGTGGCCCCAGCAGAAGAAAAGGCCCTCCATTACAACCCATGGATGTCGAAAGAGGCGACTAAGGGGAAAAAAGCTAGGGATGTGCAGTAATGTTACCTAGGGTCAATAAGTTCACTCTGGGAAAGAGTGCTCCATCTTAGGCCACATCTCACTTGCAAAAGTGAGTTGGTGGCCAAACGCCTTACCATTATCAATAAAAAAAAAATATATATAAACAATAGAATTATCTGCGTTTGCCAACCTGCATGCCCAGCGTGGCGAATGTAGGCAAATCCCCCCAAGTGATTCTTTGAGTGCAGGCCATACAAGTTGGTCGCGCTGGAAATGGGGGCGGTGTCTGTTTAACAGAAGGCCTACGGCTAAAATGATGATGATGAATTATCAAACAATTAAAGTTATATTTATTATTGCTTATAAATTTAGTAATTCTTTGCCGAATTTATTTCTATAAGAAAGCTCATGCTAAGAGCTCTTGAATAAACGATTTTGGTATTCAGCTCATCGTTTTCCCCATCATTTCGCAGACATTCGGAGATCATCCGTACTCGCAGCGTAATCGAAAAAGTCGACTTAGTACGAGATACAGAGATAAAATAGAAGCTTATTTGGCAATAGGGAAGCATTTACATAAATGCAAGAAAATGATCAGTGTGCGAACGTATGTAGGGTTGGTGAGACATGACAGAGTACCTTCTATTTTAGAACACGAAATTCCCGATAAATTAGTGGATGCCTAACTTCACTCAATACTGAACCAACATAATCTTGCATTAAAGTTGTCCATATACGGGTCAAGATTTTGACTATGCTATCAGTGACCATCCGCCGCACGTTCCATGTTTCGATACCTTCAGCCACTTCTCGGCCACCATTCAGTTATCATCACATGTCACCTGTCATCACCTCTTAATGCAGCATGGTGGACATCACCTTAAATCCATAGGCGGTCAGATCTTTGACGATGTCTAAGGGGTAAGGGTTAATGGGAGGATTAAAGGTAATTATTTAAAATGTCCACATTCATCACTAGTTAGTATTCCAAACGTGACAGATTGCACTATCAAAGATTATAGCCACTTTTCACATTACAAAAAAACATGAATTCTTTACAAACGAAAAATCCAGTTTCGGTTTTGTGTAAAAAAAATCCGTGACACGGCAAGCAAATAATTTTTCAAAAACTATTATGACCTAAAAATCAAATGATTTTCTTTCGAAAACATTTTATACCACAGAAATCAAAACAAGGTAACGTTTTCTAAGTACGTTTTGTAATCCATGACGTAAGTGCCCAAAGATATAACATATCACCTGCGGCCATATGTGCCTTTCACACGCGTCCCACTTCCAAACGCTAATTTACTTTTGTTCTTACCGAATTTATTTAGCTATTCCGTTAGTCTTGTATCATTCGGATGTATAAAATGTTTGAAGATTACCGTACGCTTGAACAAACGCAAACGGGTTACGTTCGCAAATGTTGTATATGTAATTTCTGGTCTTTAAAAGCTGGTATTAAAGTGGTTTTATGTTTGAGCGTTGGAGTTTATAAATTTTTAGTCAAACAGAAAATTTTAAGGGTTCGAATTTGAATTTTAGTAACAGGATTTTGATTTTTACGTTTATTTTTTGATTCAATTGGTATTTAGCTGGATTTCAATACATAAATAAGAATAAAACGTATGCATTATATTCAGTTCATAGTCAGTATTTCAGTTAAAGGCTCGATCGTATTGTTATTATTGGCATGAGTGGATTTTTGAGGCACATACCTTGGTATTATTAGAATTTAAACATTTTTTTACTCCAATCACACTATTTTCACAGAAGTTGCTGTCAAATTAAGTAGTATTTTTTGAAATTTACCCTCAAAATTCCGGTCACAACGATTTAAGATACGAGCCTAAGAATACCAAGGGAGTGTATTTTGAACTGACCTAGTTTTCAGCGTTATTATATGTTTTCAACGATGCAGTTAATTATCAAAATATTTCATAACCTTGAACCAGTAAGAACAAAAACCACTTATACCCTTAATTAACTCCACCGATCATCCGTTAAGCCTCAAACGTCCACGGGTATAATCGGCCGAAAATTGTTTTCTAATATTCGCAAGCGCTGCCATCTGGTGTGACACATTGATAGATGGCGGTAGTCAGCAACCTGATTGATCGCTGACGTCTCTTTGAATCAGCCTGATCGTGGCCACCCACCATAGAAGCTAGTTTGACTTACTGAGGTAGCAAACCATAAATTTTATGTCAGATCTTTAGAGTTTGTAGACCCTAATATAAAAGAGAACCATGAAATCACGACCCTCTGCAACCCTCCCAACGCAAAGAGAGAGACAGAGAGACAGAATTTTGCAATCAAACGCCTAGATACTCGCAGGGCTACATAAAACTTAATTCATACAAACAGGCTGATGGAATAAGTGGCAAGTAAGGGTTCCATTTCCACTGCTTGGCTTTGAAAGCCTAAAAAAAATATTTGAATCACTTGAGTTAAGTGGACCTTGAGACGCATAGATACAATAATAGACACCAAAACGTGAACCCAATTTATCCCGGTATTGACTCTCCCCAACACACGCACCTAATCAAAACTTAAGCGCTTCTTGCAATCAAACAGAAGGTAGTAAATTTTGTGTGAAATTAGCTTTCTATCTCGAACTCAATCACTGAACTCGGGACGTTAATGTCTCCGGGCATAAACTATATTCGATCGATAGAATTGAAATGAGAATGTTTCTAATTGAAGATTCTCGATAGGGCCACGGGTAACGAACGCAATTCTGCCGATTAATGATGCGAGCCTAATCCAACTAAGCGCGGAGATGGAAGGTGTCACGGGAATCGTCTGCACACATCACTTCTACTGAGTGTTCTCGAATTTAGTTGAACGGAGTGAGTATGTGGCGAGAATATTGTTTTCGACTCTTTCAAATAGTAAAGACTTATTGAATTTCGTTGCTAATACCAAATATGGTATAAATGTATTGATGTACAAGCATGTACAAGGTTGCTAATCTCTCTCATTTATTATTATACTTTTGTGAAGCACTCTACAAATACATATATTACAACTTATATATCGATTAAATATTGTAAAATAGCATAAAGTAAAATTAATTAGCCAAGGTGCAAGTAATTTTCTGCGTAGCTATACCTATAGTATTCCAAGTTGAACAACAAGTGTGGTTCTTAGATAATTATGAATGAAACATCCACAAATTTCGAAAAAGCACCATTTATAAGTATTTCAGGTAAAGTTACGGTTCAGGTTGAGTTGTTGGTAGAATATTGTTACATTGTTACTTAAAAACTACATTTTGATACATGGTTTACAAAAAAAACACATGATTTGAATGGACACTTTAGGTAAAAACCGCCAGGACATATGATTTATTCAGTATGTAGTTTTTCGAAACGAATGAGTAGGTATTTTTAGTTAGACTATTACCTATCATCTATTACAATGGGGTGGATAAATGATTTTATTTTTTATCTCACGTAACTTTCAAAACTACCATATCAGAAGATCTTATTCATAGTATCTAAAACCTTACATTAGATTACAACCAGCTTTAACCATTTCAAAATGCAACTTTATTGTTAGTGACAGACAGACACATACCAGAGTGAGAGATAATAAGTGTTTTCTTTATATCAAAACTCAGAGAAACACTAAAAAACTGCCTAAGTACATTATTATGGTACTCCATGAAAAACTATTTATCATAAATCTTTCTAAAAAACGTCTCGATATTTTATTCAAAAACACGTTACGGTTAAGCCTGAAAAAGCTTTCAGAGATGTGATTCTGTGGAAACCTGACTATTGCTGTATATTTTATGGTAATATTTCTTGAATCATAGTTCACACTAATGTTATAAATGGGAAAGTAACTCTCTCTAGTATTCTAGATTACTTTTTTCCTGATACCTCGCGTGCGAAACCACCGTCGGAGGCTAGTTTTTACCTAACAACCGTTTAACGTCTATGTATCTCTGTGCATTAAATACTACATTTCTTCAAGACTAAACTATACAATGATATTACTCTAAAAATTTCAAGATTTTAGTAGAGTTTTAGGTATTATATTTACTATCTTTTTTTAAAGAATAGATATGAACTACTATTTTAAAGAAAAGTGAGACACGTAAGCAAAATCTTAGACCATTAGTAGCACAAGGACACGTCGGTTTATTAGCCCAACAGCATTATCTCATGCGTTAATAATTTCACGCCCGCTCTCAGCGATCCCACAACTTTAATGGCAAATGCCTTCATAATCATACTGTAAGTCAGTTCAGAGTAACGAGAGAGTACAGAGCCTATAAGAATTTATAATATAACTAAAAAGAAACTTTCTTGCGATGGGTTTGCTCATGCTTGCAACAATCTCATGAAATACTTACTATTGTAAAATGTGGGTGTGCCAAATGTTCGGATAAGCCAAATCTTCAAAAATGTGATCGCCTGGAGATTTGAGAAACTGTCAACCATTCTTTGGGATTAAAGGATTGAGATTCAGAAGAGAGATCTGATTTAAAATTGTAAGTACGAATTTATAATCTACTGTCGATAATGTATCTTATTTTTTAAACTGAAGAAAGGAATATTCAACACGAGAGTAAATACAAAGAGGTATTATACAACATTGATGTACCAGGTACTAGATCTTTACAATGGCATTAGGTTGCAAACTCAAATATGGGGGTGGTCGCTGTTCTAGGAGGTCTCTAATCAAAGTCTCACCTAACTCAAAGTTAGCTTGTGTAAATCCTATTCGGGATACCAATGCCATTGGTCTGACTTTATGGTTGCAGCCAATATTGGTGTAAGAAATTGTAGATAATAATAGAAGCTTGTTCCTGTATCAACTGGAGATATACTCGCGTTGAATCAAACAAAATTCAAACTCAATTTCATGAGAAAAGTATGTATTTCTAACTGCGATGCATCACGTTGAAACTATATTCCCCGATCATAACACAACTTAAACTATCAAGATGCTTACTTCAGACGTCCAATATGAAATTTATTAGTAAAGAAAACTGCAGATATAAACTTTTAAACAACGTAATAAAATTCTTAACTGTTACAAGAAGTTACTCGTAGTAACAGTAGTGAATAATACATTTTCTGTCCGCATTAGATTAACGTTACTGCCAACATCTTACATTCATAAGATAATGATTTTTACGATTAAAATAATGTGTTAATTTTCACTTGACTACGGAAAGGTTATGATCCTCATAGGCTATGTGGTCTATTTATGTAGGTACCTATGTAAGTTTATTTGTATACTTGTTACCCATTCTTTGTTACCTCCAACAACCAAAAGTACTGAACCGACTTCAACATTGATTAACTATAAATTAAATACAAAATAAATATTCCGGACATATCACACACGGTCAACTAATCCCAAACTAGGCATAGCCTGTACTATGGGTACCAGAGACTGATATACTTAATAGATATATATTTTAGACCCAGACAGAACAAACACCTGTGTTAGTCACAAATGTTTGTCCAGTGCGGGAATCGAACCCGCGACCTTTAGAAGAAGAAGGAGAAGGCAGAGTTACTACCAACTGAGCTATGAGGCCTGTCTGTATATTTGACTAAACCAAAACATATTTCTATCAAATAATAAATTACTGCTCAGTTACTAGCGCTTTTTCACTGAAATGAAGCATTAAAACTTACATTACTAAGCAAGCCGAATTATTTTTCATACTTTTTAGTTCGCGTTTGCTTAGTCGAGTTTTTGTTTTAACTTTTATCTTAATATTTTTCTAAAAAGCAGCCCGAACAATCTAATCGCAAATTTGCCGTTCCTGTCACGTTCCCAAATCGGACACTTTTATGACATCAGACACTTCGCGTTAAATGCGGAGGCTTAAAAAGGGTTGATAGCGCGAGCCCTGTCACCTGAAAAAGCTGGGGACATAACGATACCTTCATCATCGCTCCGGACGTTCATTGATAATTAATGGGGCATGCTAGTATAACGAAAACAAACGAGTGGTGGCACGCGCACGATAACGATTAATATCACTGCGGGTGGAAAAACAACTCGTGGCCTTGGTGTGATAAATCATATCTTCTCAAGGCGCAAAAATAAATGAAGCCAATGATAAATTGCGACGAATTCACAGTACGCCAGCAGCACATCGATTGAGTAAGCGATAGGGTTCGAAGTTCCAAAAACACAAATATTACCTGACTAGCATTTGCCCGCAGCTTCGTATGCGTGGTGCAAATAAAAAGCAGCTTATATGTTATTAAACTACAAACATGGCAATCTTCATTCTAAACCGTTTAGAGTTTCTAGCTTGATTGAGTAAAAAACCATCTACACAAAAAATTTCATTTAGAATATGAGTAAGAAAAGTAGTAAAACAAGTATGAATTGGGAAAAGGAAGCATCTACTTGTTATTATCAACACAAGTAGGTTCGACAATTTTCTCATTACTTAAATTTCAGCTTCATGTAAACGTGCATTCCGCTATGCTAGCTTTTGTGTCACTGGTTCTTTCTTACTAATCCTACATTAAGGTCAATAATCAGGTTTTGATATGATGGCCTTGAAAAGGCCAATGACCCTTGGTCAATGAACAGTGTGGCGAAATAATGGTGCTCATAGAGGCTCTTTTATACAGGCTCCTTTCGTGCACATGTCTTTGTAATATTAGGTTTTAGAATATGCCGGTTTTCGAATATTTTCCTTCACCGTTTGAGATCACTAGTTATTCTAAATAAATTAGCCACTCTTTGTTATCCCTAGGCCACCTTATTTCCATCCTCGCTTATTTAAGGCGTCACGGTAGTGCCCAAAAGGTACTGAAATATATGGCAAAAATTTTGTCTTCATAAATTTTCTTATCTTTGAAATGTCGATGTAAATATTTTTTTCTTCCAATATCCTTGATAATCGGTTCTTCATTTTCTCCAATATAATAAAAGGAAAGAGACAGTGAAGTTTTATTATGGATTCAAGTGAAAGTTAGGAAAAATCGACGAAAAACTTTCTTTATTACTCTACACAGGTATATTGGAGATTTAGCGAATTTCGGCAAAAAGCTCCGCGTATATTGTCAATCATCTAGCTAGGAAATTTCCCTACGAACTGTCAAATATTTATCTTTTTTCTCTTATTCTAAGCAATGTCAATATCAGCTCGGGAACGCCGGAATTTAGGTATAAAGACTTTTCCTGTCGAGTTATTTCACGATTTTGTTCTTAATAAAATAAATAAACTCGTTTTTTGCGTTTTCTACACTAACTGTAAGTATGCTATGTACCGACATAAATAATGAACAAATATTTTTCATTCTAGGGTTTTTAATCTTCTTGCTCCAACCTTAAAACTTGCTTGTAATATTAGCTTTGTTTATTTAATTGTGAAGAAAAAGAATAAAGGGTAAATCTATCCCATCAGTACATTACAATCTTATGTATACCTAATTTGTATGGATACTTTATTTGAAATAAAAATAGGCTCAGGATTTTTATATCCAAGAATAGTAGACATATTCTCAGATCCTTGAAGATATCCAAGGCAGGTAGTAAGAGGTATATCCAAACATTTGGCACATCCCCAGGAGTGAGTATTCCATACGTGCAAGCGCTTCGCTGCTTTAAGAATACTTACTGGTTTCCTCACGAAGTTTTTTTTCATTTTCAAAGCACGTGCAAATTAATACGCAAATAAGTTTTTCGAAAAACTCATTCGTGCACGACTGGGTTCGATCCCACGAGCTTCTGATCGAAAGTCGGGGAACATCCCATAAGGCCGTCGCGGCTATTAGACGTATAGACTTATAGACATAGACATATTATATATAGACTTTATTTGATTTTGTGATAATAGCGCTAGCTGCCGGCTGTCCCCAGGTACCTTCTACATACAGTCTCGGAAATTGCGCTAACCACATCGGAGCACCAGGAAATTAGAAACGTTCGAGGATATAATCGAATGTCTCTCTCTAGCATATAAATAAACTGACCGTATTATCGGTGACGGATCTGCTCCAAAAAATTGCCTTGATTTTTTGAGAATTGTAAAGAAAACTTGTGTCCTTTTCAAGCCATTTCATCAGATATAAATAAACATTTTATAAGTAAAATCACTTTAGTTATAAACGTTTCTGATTTTACTGATAATTTTACAGAATCATTCCCATAGCTCTATGTGGGACACCACAGAAAATAGATGCAAAAGTTAAAAAAAAGGAAAACTGAGCAAAACATTGCCCCAAACAAAAGAACAAGCTAAGTTCGAAACACAAGTTTATCAACGCCACTTAACCAACTTGCTATTTGTACTACACTAATAGGTACTTTCTGATTGGTCGTCCAATACATTTTTCTCAAGATTAAGTTGACGCCGGCGCCGGTGTGGACGGCGCGGGGTGCGCTAATTACGTTCGTGATCCCCCTTTCCCCCTCTGAGTAAACGACTCGGCTTTCAATGTAAACAACCGCTCAAGTTTACTAGGAAAAATTCTCAAACCCACTTATTTACGTCCCAGAGGTACACCGATACGACGGTGAACCGCCGTCTGTAGGGGCTTAATGAACAGATGTGCTTAGTTGGTCTTTTAGATAAGTAGGTTAGTAGGAGCTTGTTTTGACGTAATTATGTGATCTTAAATCGAGGTGAGGAAGTTGACAATAGAGCGTTTTCTTATGTAATTATGTATATCAAAGGTAATTTAGTGAATAGCTATTTCATAAGTTAAAGTATTAACCCAGGCTTTCAACTCAAGCAAAACTTCGATTTTTGAGAGGGATGGAAAAATAAAGCTAATATAAATGATAATGTGGATTATTACCACTCCACGAGGACGTGTAAAGAGTAATATTTACGCATTTTGTTTCGACAGATATTTTATCACAGTGTGGCCACGCCTTCCGATCCACAGGTCGTGGGTTCGAATTCGTGACCAATGGATTTTGAATTCGGAAAAATTATGCCATCAAGCGTGGAAACTTTTACTTTAAAATTTAGACGCTACATGCTATCTGATCTCTATGTTCTCTATACAAGTAAAATTATGCAGATAAGTATTTGAATGGCTTTTATGTCAAACCGCAAGAGGAACCAAATTATTTACCAAGTTAATGATTTAAAAAAAAAAACATATACCTACTTCAAAAATACTATACCAAGGCAATACAATCTCTTTGTATTTAAAGTCCTTGGGGAGGACGAAGTTCAAGTAAGTTTAATGGTCATAATTTCACGAAACAATTTTAGGTATGAAACGTTTACCTTGAAATGTTAATCAATTCCTAAAGCGCTTTAATTTCAATATCAAACCTTTTCTTTACAAGAACCTAGTTCTATAAGGCATTTTTTATTTCCAATGAGAAAAATAAGGAGAAATACTACTATTTTAATGTTTGAGAGGCACCCACGCGTGTGTTGTATCGGAATTGTTTCGAGGGCTAGCGCTAAACTAATAATAACAAACAAAAATATTACAAAACTCAGATTCTGTAGTCGAGCGTGATCTATACAGATATTATATTTCCAAATGTATTGATCCCTCAGGATCCTATGTTCGGTTTCGTTTCTGAGGAAGTTTTCTATCCCTCTGCGTTTAGGGAGTTGCACTGGACAATCTTATCGAGGGGTGGGGAGGGAATGATTTTCCAGTGTCCAGCGCCCTCTCACCTTAAGGGATTTCCCTTGGCGAGTTCGGACTTCCTTCGATTGGATTTCGGCCTCCGAATTATAATGCGTACCTATATTCGGGCTCTTGAAGAAGTTTACATTTTTTAGCATTATGTATACTTCTAACGGAATTATAGGGGTTACGCGGGCCTCGGCGATGGGATTCGAGATTGAATACTTAATATTCTATTTCGGGAAAAGGTTTCACATCTCATTTAAAATATGTACGCTTATCTGATGCCTACAATAAGTGGATTACTCCAATTTTATTTTGCCATTTTTTATGAGAAAAATGTAATGTTCGTTACGTTGTGTGGGTATGGCTGTATGTCTCTTTGTTACTTTTCCTTGTTTTACTTTCAACAGTCTATGCGTTATAAACAAATTGATTTTATTAAGCTTTTTATTTTTCTTTTTTTTAAATCCAAAATAGTTATAATTTGCTATAATTGTAACATTCGTCCCATTCGATGCAAAGATCAAGCTTATAAATGAGGGTTTGGATAGGTGCAAGAATGTACCTACTTGTACCTAATAGCTAACGTCGGACGAGAGTGCTGTTTCGATCGCTTGGAGACCGCGCGGCCCGACTGGAGATTATGCCATTGCAATACCCTCGATCTGATAGTATTGGCAAATTGGATCAAATGCAGCGCTCACTGAACAAAAGATAAGAGCCGGATACGGGCAAAGGTAACATTATGTTGCGGTTATCGCGGCCGGTTTTCTGTGTGCTGCCAGCCACAGTGCGATGCGCCATAATCGCTTCGTGAGTCTCCCAACTTTTTTAATCTTTTCATTCAACCGTTTCACTTGTAAAGCTATCGATTTAAGCGATTACAAGCTAAAACCTTTCCGCTACTTGTAAACTATTAAGGCTTAACAAAGACGAAGATAATACAGAAATAAATAAAGTAGATAAAACCCGGATTGGGTATAGCTGTTCGAATCAAAAGCCACCAGGGGCGAGGTATTGGAAGCGAGGTTATTTTTGAGAGAGATGAAAAAATATAGGCAATATAAACGACGATGCAGATTATTACTGCCCTACGGGGACGTGTAAAGAGTTATGCAAGAAATATTACGCGCTTTGATTCGACAGATATGATTTTTTCTTAAACTGGCGCGTCGTCAGCGATTCAGTATCATCACGATGATTGCGCTCAAACAGCCGGCCTCATTTCGCCACCGTTACGGGGTGAATTTTAAATTCCCTGCGAGGGTGTCCCACTCAACTATGTATGAAGGACCAGCGGCCTCCATGGCACTCGTATCCGGTTGCACGCATACTCTATGAACCTTCACTGTCTGCCAGAACTCAAGGTAAACCAATGACGTGCTAAAAATTCATAAAGCTATTGCTGACTTCCTACAGAACGCTTAATGTAAGTGAGCTCAACGATTTGCCGCTATTATAAGCTGATGAGGAAAACAACCGCAAAATCCTTATAAAACGTCACTTTAAATAGCAAATAAGATAGGAAAGTTTAACGGGGCGATGTTAATAACGTCATCAACCCTCCATTGTGAACCGAAAAATCTGAATTGAAACGTGATAAACAATACGGCTCGTTTAGGCTTATCTCCCCTTGACTTATGATATCATTATTTCGCGTTCTGAAAAAATTACCGAGCCAAAACAGGAGCGCGGTGGGCATACTAATTTTGCTCCGTCAATATATTGATAGCGTGGGCACTTCAAAATGCGAAATACAAAGCCTTTTTTTAACCCTCTCGATTAAAATGAGGGGTGTGTCTGTGTGTCTGTTTGTCGATATGTGGTTTCGTAGTTTCGAGTAAAAAATATAAAAATAGTGGCAGGCAATTATAATATTGCAAAATTCACTTATTTTCATTACACACAAAATTCACACATTGAAATTAAACAAAAACAACAAATTGGGATAACTTAAATTGTTTACCATACTGCGTCTCTAGACTATGTAAGTATTTATTGATTCCATCAAACGAATCGACAGCTTTGAACTATAACTTCCATACATTACGATAGCGTATGTCAATTCCATTCTTTTATAGAATCTATTAAAAATGTAAAATACTTCCCCCTGAGCAGATTCTACGTAGGTACAATCGTCATAAACGCTGTATCGTTGTTTACAGCCAGCTACGTTTCATTATTGATTTTGCTTGTAAATAAATATGATATTGTGTATTCGAATGATTTCTTTATCGGGGTTTTTGCCACTTTATGTAATTCTAAACTTTGACTTAGGCTAGTCTCACTTTTTGTGCAAAAATAAAAGTTAGACGTAGTTAAAATGTAAATCGAATATATAAGTATTTACAGAATCACTTAAACAATCTCACAATTCGTAATAAATTGCAAATGTCGCCTTCTTCACCCAAGAAAGTTTGATAAAAGATCATAGCATTTTCATCTCAAAATTTTAATATTATGAGGGATTTATAGCTGTAAATAGTTTGAAGATTTATACCTCGTTTGACCGCTATAACTCAGTTTAAAGCTTTAATATACGAAATTCAGCAATATTTTTGAGTGTTCACATTTGCACCGTTTTTAATAAAATTTATTTCTAGTTAATCACTTTTGGATTGAACGCGCACTATTTTTGCTTTTATAGGAATACCTTCATCATCATCATCATTTCAGCCGTTCGACGTCCACTGCTGAACATAGCATACCCCACAGACAGAGCAAATTCCTCATCATGTGGGGGAATGTGCCCATACTCACCACGCTGGGCATGCCGGTTGGCGAGCGCAATTAGAACTTCTTCTTCTTCCTGCCTTTGTCCCGCATTATGTGGGGTCGGCACAACATGTTTTCTTCTTCTACTCTCTTCTGTTAGCCGTCATCTCCGCACTCACTTCTCTCTTACTCATGTCATCTTTAACACAATCCATCCATCTTTTCTTCGGCCTTCCTCTAGTCTTATATCCATCCACATTCATAGCTAACACTCTTCTCGTTACATGACTTTCATCCCTCCTCATGACATGCCTATACCATGCTAACCTATTACTCCTCAACTTTTCCGACACTGGCGCTACTTTCAAACTTCCTCTGATGTACTCATTTCTTATTTTATCCATTCTCGTCACTCCACACATCCATCTCAGCATTCGCATCTCCGCCGCATGCACTCTTCTTTCATCCGTCCCTTTGGTAGCCCAACACTTTATACCTTCATCATCATCATCATTTCAGCCGTTCGACGTCCACTGCTGAACATAGCATACCCCACAGACAGAGCAAATTCCTCATCATGTGGGGGAATGTGCCCATACTCACCACGCCGGGCATGCAGGTTGGCGAGCGCAATTAGAACTATCGTTGTTAAAATGAGGGACGCTGCTGCCCATCCCCTAGCTTTTTTCCCTTAGTCGCCTCTTACGACATCCACGGATCGGTTGATATGGAGGGGCCTTTTCTTCAGCCGGGGCCATCACGGCCAGGTATACCTTAGTCGAACTAAATTTTCTAAATTTGTCGCTCATAACATAGCATGCGGAGTCGATAGCATAACGTAGGCACATAGTTTGGTCGTCTCAATGGCGCTTAAAATTCAGCAAGGATTAACGTTTTTGTGTATGCGAGCCGGAAGCAGCAACGGAATGACGCGGGGTCCCCCTCATACATACTCGAGTACCTGCTTCCTACGCTTTAGTATCATAAAAATGTAATTAAAATTCACGTCATTCACTCCCTTTCCCTACCCCTCTACCTTAGTTGGAGAGCTTGGGATAACTATTCTATTGTTTTGTCACGAAGGATTTGGCGCTGTTTTTATATTGCATTTATATTGCGACAATAGTTTTTTTATAAGAAACTAATTTTAAAGTTGTAAGCGATTTCGCTTCCGCTAGTTGTTTTGTTTGTGTAGTACCCTGGATAAAAAAGTTAAAGTAAATCTCCGGCTCGTTTAGAAAAATCACGGTGATCTATTTCTCCTAAGCTTGGATACTTGGATTACAATGTAAAAGCGATTTTCAAAAAATAAGGTTTTCTTCTACCTAATATAGAAGCGTAAAGACAGGAATTTTACGCGTTCAGCCTACAGCCATGTTACAAGAAGAAAATATGTTTACAAGAATGACGCTCTTTGCATTTATTTTAATGCCTATGTGGCATTTTTCTTTACTGTTTTCGACACATCTGTTATAGATATAAAACAAATAATATGAACGGATTTTCATTTTTTCATCATGCTTCTTTCGACCATTAAAATCAACTTTAATTCTCAAAAAAATCTGAATGTAAAAAAGCTTATAGGTAAAAGTACCTATAAGCTTTTTCGCATTTTGTTTTTTTTTTACCAAGTGGTAAGCTCCGAAATTATTCTAGGATGCTTTTTGCGAAAACTGAATGAACGTTGATGATAAACTTTGTTAATACGTGTGAACTGGAATAATAGATGAAAGTATTGGGTTCTTTTTATAAAAAGCTTTTAAATATACCCAAAATGTTCCACCCAGGAGGGATTTGAACCCGCGGCCCGCTCTTGAATATGAAACGCTTTAGCCAACTAATTCGAAGACTTGTCTAAGGAAAAGCCTACAGCGCCGATAGTTCTTTACGATACTTTACGTAGTTCATAATTTAAAGTTTTGATTCGGTTTATTAAACCGAATAAATACCGAATATTATTTTTTTATAAATACCCTCACTTGAATCGTTTGCTTTCTTCCTATATTTAAGCAACAAAACTCTACCTTTGTACATGCTCGTAACTTATATCTGAGTTACCTTGCCGCACAAGTACGTACCTGGAATCAAAGCAAAAGTTATAAATAAACAGATTTGTAACAGAGACACGCAAACTGGAACATTCGTAGATAAGACTCGTGAAAGATTGGTAAAGACAACGGCTAGGTGTGGTTGGAAATCATTTTTCACGAGCAAAGTACTAATGCTTTACACCGCCACTTTTAGGGTTGACACAGAACTTGCTTTTTACTTTAGGTTTGAATTACCCAGGTATACAAATTGATGCGACTATAGTTATGTATATAAAATATTAGGCTGTAAAATGTGAGGTTGATGAAGTAATTTTTTGAACCCTATGTCTTATATAGACAATTTGTACGTTGCGTTTGAATGTACCTACACTTGCTTAAAACTTTTGGTTAGCTTAAAGTAATAACTCTCCGTTCGAGACGAGGACGGTCCAGCACCATGTTTCCTTTACATTCCGCATTAGTAAGGCTAGCAAATCAAGTTGTGTTTTTGGCTGTCATGTTGCAACCCTAGCACCCACCCACGGGGCCCGACCGCCATTTTGATAGATAGGAAATGAAGACAGATTAACCTCGCGTGACTTTACACAGCTCCTGCTAACTCAGAGACGAACGCTTCGATAAATATTGCGTTCCGAAACGTTCCGAAACTCCGAGTTTGTTGCAACTTCGATTTAGATAACATCTGTTTAGTTTAGTGTTTCGAAGTAACACGGCTGTGTTACGTTGGAACAGAAACATACATAAGGTTTTATTACCTTATGTATGTTTCTGTTCCAGCTTCGCTTATAATAAAAATAATTCAAGTCATTTATTCAGGCAACAAAGGTCCATATAGGTTAGTTATACAACGTGACCTGGTCACTGAGATAATACGGGATGACCAAGAAAGAATCAGTGAAACGATTTGTGTACCTAAATGAAGCCACAGCTAGTGCAGCCTCTATTCATAAAATAAAAAGCTTGATATAAAACTAGAGAAAACCACTCTACATTGTTCACGTGATGATATTTTCATACTAATTCAAACCCCACTACTTACCCCTTATAGGTTGAATTTCTTTCTTAGTGCTACCTGTTATTACAGAAGGAAGCTACCATCGAAATTATAGGTATTTAGGACTTATGGTTTAAGAATTGCGTTAAGTGGTAGTCAGTCAGTCAGCCACTCACGTAAGAGTTTTATAAATATTGATTAGTCTCTACATCATGCTCGTTGCGTCATCCAACAGGTGGAAATATTATCAGCGGGCATGTGTCACTTTAAATCAGCTTCCAATGTTACATAACGGGATGATTTAAGATTCAAAAATCCCGAAATATGCGGTAGGTGCTCACTGTTTATGACAAATTGAATTGAGCCATCGAGAGCTCATTACAGGATTTTAATTCGCTCATATAAAAACCTGAGATATAAACATAAAGCTGTTTTTTTTTGGTTTAAAGACTAAATAAATATTCAAGAGATATCATACATGGCCGACTGATCCCAAACTAGGCATAGCCTGTACTATGGGTACCAGAGACTGATATACATAATGACAGGATAAATAACAATGGACATGTACTTCATATTAAGTATTACGTAGTTCAATATAATTTTAATATGATTGACAAGACAAAATTATGTCAAGTCACCGACGACAGCGTAATCGTAAACCCGAGGTAGGCTGACCCATATTACGTGAACGGGTATGTGGGCGTAGCGTGCGTGTTAACAATCACGGTTTTAAATGACTTTTAATGTCTACACATACAAGGTACTTTATTTTTTGTGTCAACATAAGTGCGTACGGGTTCTGTCATAGTAAGCTATTGCTCTTTACGGAGCTTTTAACTTTTCACCAGAGTTTAAAATAATTAGGTGCAAACATTCATTCGATTATTGTGCTTTTTTTTACTGTTCATGGTTAAGGTTGCGGGCCAAGTGCGGATACAGTTGCAAAGTGCATGAAAATAAATTGTAAACGCAGCGATGGACGTGGTTAAGTGTGATGTAATTTTTTATTCCATGTATCACAACGCAAACGCAGTCGGAGCCTTTACCATTATGTTTTTTCAACGTCATTAATCGTATTCTATGGCCTGAATGACCAACGCTTTCATGAATAAAAGTTACCGCAACGTAACGTTAAAAATTAATGCCAAACGCGAAACTCTCGTTTATTTTTATTTTGGGAATCATTTATTTTCGTCAAACAATTAGGCAGCGGGCATCGCGGGCACGACCGGCGCTGGTGGCCGGAAGAAACTTCACGTCACATCCACATCGTCCGAAAAAGGGTTTGTTTAACGCAAGCTTTTTTTTTGCTGCATAATCCCACGCAACGTGGAAATCCACTACGGATAACGCGTGCGTCCAACCGTCGTCGTGGAGACGTGAGTTTAAAATGTCATTTCCAGAGCTCCAAGTAAATCCAGATTTGTTGTTGACTGACTTTCTAAATTCTACCAGCGACTAGAAGTTTGTGAAACGTATACTGTGTTCTGAGACCTGGTAGTGACCGCGAGCAGCCCCGCAGTCTAATCCGATCCGCGGCCAAAATTGTTGGCGAAACTTGTACCGGACGCGCCGCCCGCCGCCCTCTGTCACCCTGCTTTATAATCGCACTACACTGCGATATACTTTGATTAATTTACACCGCAACCGGAATAAACTTTTGTGCGCTAAAACGGAACCCCTGTTTCTACTTTAATCCCTCCCAAATGGCAAACGTGAAAGTTGATTGTTAATCTGAAACAGATACTTGTTTGTTATAAAACAGCGATACCTAGCAAAACATCATTTGATAAAGTTTGGCTCACTTTAGCCTGTAATCCAATAAGTATATGAGCGTGATTTGAGCTCGGCTGAGCAATATTGCTCGAAAAACAGAACTGTGAGATTGTTCCTGCTGTTAAGATAGGTACATATCAACTCAGCGGATTCATCTTTGCTTATTAGTTATATAAGAGCTTCATTAGACCAATCAGTGTAGCTTTGTACAACCTATTAAAATTATTTTGTCCCTAGTCATTTTATTGAAATAAACACCTTTTGACTTTGGTGTTTAGTTACATAGTAGTATACTAAGAAAGTAAGCTCTTCCACGATGTTAAGTAAAACAGTAAAACAAATAAAATATAAAAAAATAAATATAAATATTCCGGACATATTCACACCAGTACCAGAGACTGATATACATAATATATGAATATTTATTATATATATATATATATATAACACCCAGACACAGAACAAACATCTGCGTTCATCACACAAATGTTCGTCCAGTGCGGGGATCGAACCCGCGATCTCTAGCGCAGAAGGCAGAGTTACTACCAACTGAGCTATGAGGCCAGTCAACAACAAAGCTTTTACTTCAGTTAGTTCATACTTATTTCCTGGATCTTTTATGATTTACCTCTAGTAATATTATACCTACCAGATTGCAGAAATAATGAGCAGAATGAGTAGCTTACAAGGCAATCGGCAGTAGGCTTTATTTACCCGTCAAGGCAGTGCGGGCCTGGCTAATCAATCGTCGCTCGCGTGTCGACCACGCTATCTGTCTTTCCCGATTGGGCCCAGATAACACCGACGCAAGATTACCTATACGGGAATAGCGGAATGGCCCATTTATAAAATTAACTTCTTTTATCTCTCGAATAGACGGCATTAAGGGAAGTAAATAAGTTCGTACTGAAATTAATAGTCTCATATTAAACGCCCGGTCGCGTTCGGTTAATGCTTCTGTGAAGTTATGATCGTCGAATGTAAAAGTGCAATTTACAGAATTCGGACGATGTTAATATGGGAAAATATTTAAAATGAATGCCAGATAATACAAAAACAACATCGCTTCACATTATTTGTTGGAACGTAATTTTTAATGTAAGGACAACGAATCGAAAATCACAGAAAGTATCTGTTTTTGCAAAGCGGTTTATGAAACTATTTCATTGAAACCCAACTAATACATGACTAAGTTAGATAAAAGTATAGAAAATATGCACTTCAGATTGTCTTTAATAAATCACCGCTCGCTGAAAGCCAGTTGGAAAGTTGAAAAAGTAAAGTCGGGAAAATTCTCAGCGGAACTTAGAGGATATAAACTCATAATTTACTTAATGAAATGTCATAAGACTATACGGATAAATCGGTAAGCAAATTATCAAAGCTCTGTAGATAAACAGCTATAGCTACCTACTACAAAACCTGTAGAGTACTGTACCACTTGAAACGTTATCAGGTTCGGGAGCAGCTGGCTACTAACTAACCGCACCGGATGAAACATTTTTTTAACCCTCTCCAAGTACCTCGAGATTGCTATACTTAGCATTAAATCGTTGGGGCTCTTAAAGGGCGTTTTCGAGGATTACGCGAGGATTTTTTTCATTGTAGATTACACCCGCTTTGCTTTATAAATACCTTTAAGGTATCGGTTTGTGTAAACTGGCGGCGATCCGCGCTGATGTAAATGAGCGTCCTTTTCCCTATCGCGCAGATGTACGGTTATGAAGGGAAAATACGCAATACCAACAAATTACCGCGATTAGATTTTTTTCCCTTAACGTTTTTGCTAAGATGGTGAAGATAAGAAAACGGAAGCTAAAACTCAAAGTATTCTTTACATCATCATTATTATTAGTCGATAACGATATATTATCGAAGGTTATTCAAAGTTTAGTTCGGTTAATTGTACGATTTTGCTTATTGTCTTTTACAAACACGTGAGCATAGCCGCGGGAAATACATACTGAGTAATAAAACCATGAATTTAAAATTTAAACCGTGCGATAAACATAATCAGTTTTATTAATCAAAATGTAGGTACATAGTTTGGAACAATTTATTGGACAGGGAGCTCGTTAAGAGGATGAGCGGGAAAGCTCTCTGTTTAAATTATGCACGTTTTCTGGTAATGCATGCTTTTTACCATTTTTTCAAATTTATTGAATAAGGTTTACATACAAAATAAATCTCACTTCAATTTGATGAGTTAACATAAGTGGCTTGTAAAAAATAAAATAAAATAAATAGACTTACGACTTTCATCCCAAAGCATGGTAGTCAACCTCTCAGATCTCCGGACGATCAGACCTTTGAAGATGTCTATAGCGGTAGACACACCTCCAAATATTTTGTTACATGCCCACATTTACGCATTGCCCTTTGGATCGAAAGTGGGCATTCATTCCACTAGGCCAACGCGTCACTTTTGGACTTTTTTTCTATTTATTATTTCTTATTTGGACCTAGAGCGAAGTTCCATTACTTTTGTAAAAATAACGGGTAGCTGTGTGTGCTATTTTGTTTGGACGCAATCACATCAAAATAATCCTAACACAAATGACTTAACTAAACCGAGCCCTCTTTATATTGTATTAGTAATGAAGATACAAAAATACCGTAAGGAAAACAAGGGATACCTTTTAAGTGTTCAATCCCTTCCACCATAAAATAGAAATAACTCGAGCAAAACAAGAAACGGTTTTAGAGCTACGCAATAATAGTAGGTATCGTAATGGCCGGCGCTTAATTAATTAACGGGTCTTGTACCGCGCGGAAAGCCGGCAGAAAAACCGACAGGTGTACCCGCAGCTTTATACACCATTTCTCTACAGGATCGGTACACGGTCGAACCGCTTGAGAGATTGACCGTACACACCCAATTGCAGTACCTTTTATACTCTGAATAAACTTTTCTCTAAAATAGAATTGTCCTAAAACCATTTGGCAAATTATAGCCCCGATATCTTTACGCTAAACGGGTACTTACATTATATTCAATGATTAAATACAGTGTCGCTCCGTTAATCAAATCGTTTCCCAAATAAATGGAGCGTAGACAAATCAATAACGCGAATTCAATTTACAATTCTACGTACATCACTGACGTATCAATTGTTCAATCTAAGCGGAGACAGATAAACGCACAGATCCGAAGATCGCTTTCCGATGAAAAAGACTCGAGATTCATCGATAGGATGCGCGACTCCCAAAGTGAAAAATGTACATTTGGATGGCGTTAATTCGTTTAATTTCCGGTGAGAGGACGGCGCGGAGGGAGGGGGGAAGTCCGCTCAGATTAATTCAGCGCCGAGCCTGTCACAGATAAGGACACTGAAATAAATTGAAAATGTTCAGAGATTGATTTGAATCTCTTCGAGGATATATCGAAGTCAGTTACAGAAAAAACGACGCCGCATTCTTATCAAGAGATTTTAATTCCATCGGTGATGCGGGAAAACTGCGGGCGTAATGAATAAATTAAACTTCTCTTCGACCGTCAAGAATGAGCGAGCGCTCAATTTTAAATAGCTCGAATAAAATGGTAACAATTTTCAATTTGCCGCTGATACAAGCAGCTGTACAGTACCAATATTTCTTATCGCAGAAGCGCGATATTAAAATGTTCTACAAATTATACAGTGTTTCATTTCAGATTTTCACAAATGATCGAATCTGAACATTGTCTATTAAATCGTTTATAAAATGGGTAAATTAATGCAATCAGCTGGAGCGAGTCGAGATGGGAGACGTCGTTCGAGGCGGCCGTGATCCGCATGTCGAATGAGGACAAGTGCCGCTCTGGACCCCCAGGCCCCGGCTCGTGCCAAGAGCCCACACCGTCATTTACATATTGGGATTTTGTATCAATTACAATTATAAAGCATTAGAATTATGGCATTTCATAATCAAAGGATCTAATTGCCTGGAGATCTGAGAGGATATCTACGATGTTTGCAGTAACTCTGCCTTCTGCGCTACAGGTCACGGGTTCGATTCCCGCACTAGACACACATTTTTGTGATTAACACAGATGTGTGTGTGTCTGGGTGTTAATTATTTATCTATTATGTATATCAGTCTCTGGTACCTATCGTACAAGCTATGCCTAGTTGGGGACCGTGTGTGATATGACCGGAATATTATAAAAAATACAGTCAGTCGTGACCCTATGTAATTTCAAAGTCTAAGTTTCCGACGACCTCTGTAGCGTAGAGAGCAACTGCCTAACCGAGACGCAACAGGCGTAGGCTGCCTCCCGTGGCACGACATTTTTCAGCACGATCTGCAAATATTCATTCCGGGTATTGTGTACTGCTCGTAGAATCTGATGTCAACGACACACGGAATCTGAGGGTGGGGTCTGGACTAGTATGTGACTATTGTGTGTTTAATTGTTAATTTTAGAGCTTTGGTTTCATAGAATATTATCTAAATTATAACATGGCATAATTAACACTGACGTTGACTTTACCCACATCAAATTGTAGACGTTTTACCGCGTCTTTGCTTTGATTACGAACAACCCGAATAAAGCCGTGGTGGAAGTAATGATTGCATTTATCCATAGCACTTTTGCAAGGTAAATGTAACGACCGCATGCGCAAACAAACAACATAAACTTGCAAATGAAGACGCACCGCAACGAGCGCTCCTACATAGACACTCCACAGAGTGAAATTCAGAGAATCAAAACGTCCGGACGTGAAACAAATTGATTGGTGCAGAGGCGCTCGAGCCGCGCCAAGCTCGCCGTCGGATTGGTAATAGCGCATGCTAAACTTATTAGCCAAACGGAAAATAGTATTAGCAGACTGCAGCCCGGGCCGTAAAGCCAGCGCGGAGCTTCATTCGGAACGTCAAAGTTGACAGTTGCACGTAAGTGATTGTTGCCGCCAATCAAACGCCAGCTCGATTAATTCGAAGCACAGAGGACGAATAAATCGGTAAATCGCGTTAAGAGGCGAGTTGGACATAACTCGTAAAGGTTAGAGTTTTAAATCAGGATATACAATCCTCGACAAGGCATGGCTTCCAAACGTTAAAACAATTTATCCTAGGTAATCCGGGGTGTCAGACGATAATAAGAGTGACATTTAGAGCAGCCGAGCGCGGTTAATTCTGCAGGCAGTTGCGACCGATTGTGACATGGAGTAAGCCTTGTTGCCAACAGTAAACCCATCAGGTGCGAACCCGCTCTATACAGACCTAATATCACTCTCCGAGTTAAAGTGAAACTAACTTTGTTTTAAATTGGTAGTTAAATTTATCATCTGTTAACATTTAATTTTATAGACCATAGTTTAAATACATGGGCGTTGCTTTGAATTGACAATTTATAAAGAAAGTTTAATCCATGTGGAGCCAGGGCGGGCCTACTAGTAGTAGAAAGTGTTTGGCACTAGCTTTTTTACAAAATATTTATTACTATTTAAAACAGTAAAAGCATATTGTTTTCAGAGTATGTGCCTATACATGTATACAGTATTTTTAAGTAGGGAAATGAACCTAAGAACTCTCTAACGATGTTTAAACGTTTTTACCAACCCAGACACCCCTACGTAGCCATTAACTAAGAACACAAACTGTCCCATTACATTACAACTACACGATCCATATTCCGACGGTTACGAAAGCAATAGCAATAGGGCGTTATTTGATATCACTGCGAAGTCAATTTATGTTAATCTCGTAAATGCGAGATAGAAAATACGCTTTTATTCAATGGATTTATTATTGAAAACTTCTTTCTTGGTTACGAAATTGTACTCAATAAATACAAAAAAATACGGAAAATAAGGTATTATAAGACATGTTTGAAAAGGGAAAAAAAATCTAGAAAAGCAGAACGTTATACGGACCTATAGACATAACATGATCAAACAAAGGTTACGCCGTGTTCAAACGGCGTGCGATATGTTATCTAAAATTTATTTTAAAATTATCGTTACGTCTGAATCAACCTAATTTTGAGGTTGACTTTTAGCTTGTGAACTATGTATATTCGCACAACACCGAATGTCAATCTCTAACGATTTTTTTATTTATCAAGGACATTGCATGCCGTTTAAACACGGCTTTAAAGTCAGGTGCCCTAAAACAAACTAACTACTCGTACTAAGAGTACATACCATGTATACAATTATTATTGATCAAAAACGCTATTATTCACCCAGTCAACAAAAATCCGCAGTCACAAAGTCCATTCCTTATATAAAACCGTTGAGGATAGTTATCTGAGCGCAACTAGTGATGCGGTAAATCCTAGCAGTATGGCCTCAGACTACAGAACAGTACTTAAATATTCTCTAACTCGTACCACCGACCGGAACTCAAATGCTTTCCTCGGAAGATGTGTCGATAGTGTCAGCTTTACGAACTTATGATTAACGCTGCAATTTGAGCAAGGTTTCATGATTGGCAGGTAATTAATTATCATCATAATAATATAAGCCGTAGGACGTGTACTGCTGACCGTCTCCCCTATACATTTCCAGAGCAACCGAGCGACCTTGTGCGGCTGCACCCAGAAACTTTTATTATGTTGTTTTACAAGCTATTGCCAGTGCGTGGTGCGTGGTAACTCGAGAACTTGGCTGCCAATCTTCGAGCTTTGTGCTTCTTCCACCAACTTGATAATCCTTTGGGCTAAGTCAGCTACTTTTATTTTTCTATGTATCTCCTGATGTCTGATTCGAGCTCATAGAGCGAGCTAGTAGAGAAACACCAAGCATTGCCCTTTCCAAAGTTCGTTGCCGGGCCGTAGACTTTCTTATGAAGCCTATAGTGAGAAACCGCACGTATCTGTCGTATATCATAACTGATAGTAAATTTTATTGGTCAAAGACTTTCGTTTTGACTTGATTGATCAATATTTTCCCTAAATAACTTATACAGTACTTTATATTCGTGGAGAGAAGCTTCTATAGAAACCAAAGTTTAATATTCTTGTATCGATATCAAATGGCTGTATACCCAATAGACAATTGGATATCTTCAAAACCATTGAGCTCATCAGCCATTTTCCGGTCATCGATACGTGAGAATTAAACCTCACTTACCGTTAAAATAAAATCTCGGTCTCGATCCTGACAATTCTATTTTCGAGTAACATTATTTCCGAGTTTGAAAACGAATTATTTTATCTCAGAGCCGGCTTCTTTATCGAGTTTTCATACTCGTAGTAGTGGTTACAGGGCTGTTGGCCACACAATTCCCTCTAAGGATTACAGCGGAGAGAGAAAAGTAAGACGATTAATCCCACTGGGTACGGTAGCTAGAGAATTTATTATAAAACGATTCCGCTCTAGACTGAATTTACAGCAATGTATTCACATTGTTGCGGATCGATAGTGAGTGAAATTATTTGTGCGAGTAATAATGATACGCAGATAAGTATATATTTAGCGTAAGCATTTAAAAATAAAGACGGTCAAGTGGAAAAACTCGCGCCCTGAGGGTTCCGTTCCATTGGTCGTGAGTTCGAATCCCGGTCGAGCACCAGCGGTCAAGATCAGAAAATAAAACCTCCTGGCATTCCAAATTTCAGAATTGTGAGGTAACTGGAAGTACCCTAGAGGTTTTTCATTTTAGCCATTTCCATACAAAAATTATACATTCATTGTCATATCTTTTTAATGCATTATGCTAGAGCTTTGATTTTTATACGGCACCATAAGCCCACAGACCTAGGTGGTATAAATTTCAAGTTGATACCTTTAGCCGTTTCTGAGAAAAAGGGTCTTGACAGACGGACAGACAGACAGACAGACAGACGGACAAGAAAGTGATCCTATTAGGGTTCCGTTTTTCCAAATGAGGTACGGAACCCTAAAAATACTAAAACGATTGATTATTTGATATATCACAAAAAACCTTACAAGTTTTTTCTTTGACCTGTTTGTTACAGATAAATTAAGCAATAAAACTTTAGATTTGCACTTGATGAATTATTTTTTGGATGAAAATATTATGGCATTTATTTATATTAGCAGTGACTTTTTTCCTATTTCCTTATTACCGGTAAAGTTGCGTGTCGAATAAACAACTATTATCCCAAAGGTCATTTCAAGCTATCGATTTTGTATAGCTTCACCGAAACGTGCTCAGCTCAAAGGTCAAGCCCCCACCTGTACAAATGCCAGCATAACAATCCATCTTACTTCCAAATAAAATGAAATGCCATACTGTTTTTGATATTTATTGAGGAATTTAATAAGGAAGCTCATTCAAATTATACCTACAAAGAATGGGAACTATTTTCTTTAAATATTTTAATTAACATGCCCTCAAAATATATTTGTGAAGCTATATTTATTATTTGTGCTGCTAATGGTTGGTATTAACAACAATAATTTCAACATCATCGTCATCTTCAAGCTCTTCAGTGGGGTTAACCACCTATCAGCCATCATGACATTTCATTAGATGTCATATTAACCTAATAAACGTTGACACCATTATTTATGGATCTTATAAGCCAAAAAACAACATTATAATAAAATCCACTCAATCTGCGCGCATCCATTTTCTCTATCATGACATTGTGATTTAATCCTATAAGTCACTTTCAAATAAGAGACACTAAACCATAGGCGTATCAGCCGCAGTGACATTTCTAAACATGAGGGGAATAAATGCTTTTGACATTCAAGTATACGCGACCTTGGTTCTAATGTAGACTAACAGAAGGGTTGGCCTCCAATTAGGGATGTTAACGTAATATTACAGCTAAGTCGCTGATTCAAATCCTCTCTGAACATTGAGTGACATCATGGATTGTTATTGCTGGCAGGTCTCTGGGACAGACGTTTTTGTATTTTCTTGCAGTAAGGCTTTGTTTGAGAGAAATATACAGAGGCTGGGAATAGTTATGCTATATTATTATACACATTCATTATAATTATGTACATTCAGACAGATAGAACAGACTCGGGCCTGGTTTTGGTGAGTCATTACGAGGGGTTGCAACAATGAGAGGCTGTTTTTATACATAGAGGTAGAAAAACAAATATTTATAGAGTACATAGTTACAGCTGGAAACATTACTTTTAGTACTGACGATTGTAACTTCTTTTCAATTATCCAGAAAATTCCTAAAAAAGTGTCCAAAATGTAACTTAAAGTTTTTTGAAATCTGATAAATATGCAAATCTGTGAGTGCTTCTAGGCGTAAATACATTATAATGTTAAACTATCTAGACAACGATAGCAAGTTATATTCTTGGAAGAAGGCGGTGAGAGGGGGGTGAATGGGGGAGGGAAAGTGACGTCACGGCTGACGGTGTAAATAATTGCTCTGTCGAACACACCTGCCGGGGAAAGAAAATTAAGCGAAACGCAATTTGACTGAGTGATGAAGCACCTACAGTGGATCACTTTAATGAGAAGTAACAGACGAAAAATTGTTCTTTGTTTAATACATTTATAATTTATTCACATTATTAAATACCGCTATTAAATCTGAAGAGGACTTACTTCCTGATGGAAGATCATTTTCGTGTTGTTCCTTGATTTATTCGGGGCAATAATTTTCATCCAATTTTATTAAATCAGCGGCTTTATTATGGAAACCCAACTCATACTTATTTAACTTAGTACTGGATAAACAATAACAGGAAACCACGTCGAGTTTCATTCAAGAAAGAAAATTCACAATGAAATCTGAGGAAGAGAAAACAAAATTAAAGTAAACTTTACTGACAAAAAAGAAGTTTAAATAAAATGGTTTACTGCGCGTATAAAATGTTGCTAGTGCTGACAGCAGCACTGTACGAAAGCGATACGATAACATTTGTCGCGCGACACACGAATCACGATCGCGTTTATGTCCTCCTTGCATGATAACCCTCCTTAAAGACGACTATACTTACGCCAATTCAGTCCCGAAAGCTCGTAAAAAGATACTCTTTTATCCAAATTACTATCGGATTACTTTTTATTCCGTCGAAATAACCCACTCCGGATAATTAGCGATAACGGTTACGGTCCGCGGCCGCGACTAACTTTTGTCGCGAATTTTTCCACGCCCAAATTGCAAAGGTAACAATGCTGTGTCCAGCTGTTTATTAACAAATTCATAAACATTGACTCGCGAATAAAACGGTGGCGAGCCGTGCTCCGGGCGAGAGCAAACACGCTTCATTTTTTCATGGGATTCAAATAAAAATAAAGTGTATGGCCGGGGGCGGTCTAATTTAATATGAGTGCGGGACATCTCGTCATACGGATGATGTACCTGCTTTCGTTTTATTGCTTAGACGGATGACTGAATACAAAAATGTTCGAGCGGACAGCCGGTCGACGATTGTCAGCTGTTAAACAGTTTTATTATTGCCGGACGAACATCGCGCAGCCTATTTGCATAATTGAACGGCCATTTGGAGGCACTAGCATTGTTATACTCTGCCGTTCCATTTGTCAGATTCGCCGTATCATTTATGCATGTGGCTCATAACGAGAGCCGCGCCGTTTTTCTGGACTATTCATTATTTTGCCTTTTGTGTTGTTTGTTATCCGTCGGGCACTCGTGTCCTAAGAACGGTCGACGTAGAAAATATGTAACACAATGCCGACTTCCCTCCCTATAGACACAACCAACCGCATTTTTGTTACATGAAGTTGAAAGGGCTTAATCTGGAATTTGGACAGGTAAAATAAACATTTGCTTGCTGTTGTACTCCAACAAGTCAAAGGGAAACAAAACAAAGAAAGGTTTATTAGAAAAATAAGCTCGACTTACTGATATTGTATTACAGCTTCTAAGCTGATCATTATATGAACTGAATACTTTTGAAGTCCCGTATATAGGTATCTACGTGAAAAATCTTTATGGATATAATGTGTGCCTTAGTAGTTAAAACAGGTTAAGTGTCTATTTAAAGCGATCAAACAGCTTAATCGAGTACTGTTTGTTAAAGAAGTAGGCGAACAGGGAGTAGCACGAGCATCTGATCGGGGAACAATAAAACAGTCGTAAAATCCTACAGTGCTGTACAAAAACTGGCGCTATCTTCGAGGCGTAAATGTTTAATGGTATGATGCTGCCGCCCGCGCACACCTCGTGATCCGATTTTAAAACGGTGACTTTTAAGTAGCCGTGACGGGAATAACTTTGACTGTAGCCTCTTGAGATAAGTTCTGAGTGGTTTAACAATCGTGTGTACGGCTGAAGACAAAAATACACGCATGCATTCAATTCTATTGAGTTTGCTAAGGAAACGAAATACATACTATGGGTATGTCTCTTAGTTTTATTCAGTGGTCTTGACAAGAACCTCTATAATCACCTCTCTCTAGCCTCAAAGGTTTGCTAAAGAAGAAAACTACTACTAGGGCTAAGATCGCCTTTGTACATGCCCTTTCAATGAATATGTTGTTTATGCGTTTTTCTGTGTACAATAAAGAAACATCGCTCTGTATTATTTCCCTGATAAAAATGTGACTGAAAATGGATTTTTACAAAGTTTTATTTCGTATTATTTAAAAAATACTTAACAAAAGGAAGGAGTAATGTAACATACAACCCAATGATAATTCGGCGTAATAATAATGGTCGAGTAATAAACGTTACCGTGGTCAAACGGTAGCTAAGTATTAAAGTAAATACGATTACCTAGCCTTTCTACTCCCTATAGGGGTATATTATCACTGTAATGTCGGTACTACGTATAATAGCGAGTAATATTTGCTTATTTATGTTGTTTTCACTGCTAAATATTCACCAAAATGTAAATTTGACTCGGTCGAATGAATTTTGATTTTACTGTAACGCAGCTTTATGGTTTGTAACGAAATCAATTTACCTTTGGAATGATTTATTTACAGTACCAATTGGGTATTAACAAATTTATAACCTAGTTTTCGAGCCTCTAAGAATACAAATACAAATAAATTTATTTACCGAAAGTTAACAAATAACAATAAACAAGTTACTAGAGGTACTTGGACTAGCCTGTATCGCGGGAGGCACGTTGATCCTTTTACTACACTGATTCTTTTGCTGGTCATAGGTACTTTACAGGGCCAATCTCAACCAGGTCACTGCCCTAATACAAAAAAGAATCAGTGACACAAGAAGCAAGCACAGGCAAATAATAATATGGTAAACAAAAAACAGTGAATGAAAACCATCATTTCCTAGAACATAAATCGTTCATATTGTTTGATTTGTTCCCCTAGTATTACATGTCCGCAAATCAAAATCGATCCTAACGAAAGACCAGTGTGGGTTTTTATCAACCCGCATCATGCTGAGTTAGGGTCCTTTTTGCAGCATCATGTCACCTTTAAATTGTTATATTTTTCATTTTTATTTTTATCTGTAAGTACCTACCTATTTAATAATTTACATTATACCTGCTATATTATAAAAGTGCCTCTATGACGCGCACTTTAATCCATTCACTACACTTATTATTTCACCGACGGTTAAAGGCCCTTTTCAGGGCCACCATGCCTCCAAACCTGTTTACCAGACCTGGTCAATCAGCTAATACAGGATGACCAAGAAAAAATCAGTGAAATGACAAGCAAGCAATTATAACAGGCGTAGTTGCAAATAAAATTTTATTAGAAAATGAAAATTATTAATATAAATTGCGATGACATGAGCATGTGACGTGAACTCAATAGGTCAGTTTACAAGCATAGTTTTTCTACTATGGCTCTTTTCTGGGCCACCTTTAGTTAAAATTAATCACCTTATCACGACAAAACTAATCACACAAAATAATCAGACATCACTGGTGAAAGAAACAGATTTCTTGCATCAATTATTTAATAAGGTAAATGTAAAGTCGTCGTCCTTTACATAAGTAATTCAAAATCTTTTCAATGGATCAAAATGTTTTCTCGCGTATTTTTACTAAAGGTAAAATTAATCGAGGGCCTTTTCTAGACATCAAAACAACCCCCGGCCATTGTTAGAGATGATTACAAGGGTAGCTACATACTTTACAAAGTGAAAATGTTAATTATTATTACTCTGATATAGAGCACTTTTGTGTTTATAAGACTTTTAGGGCTCTCATTTTTTGTTTGATTGCAAATTTATAAATTGTGCTTTTGAAAAATATTACTTGTGGTTTTACTTGTAAAGGTCGTTGACTTGTTTGATTATTTAGAATTTCTCTGTTGAACATAATTAGCTATTTCTTACAGGCTTCGTGTCACTGATTGTAGTGAGTAGTGTAGTAAAGGATTAAAGTATGCCTCTTAGAGGCTCCTTTCCTGCTCAAAGTTTAGGCCATGAAAGAATCAGTGACACGACAAACAAGCAAGTTGTAACAGAGGACATTTTTAAATCTCTGACATATATTAATTCAAAATGAACTTTGAGCTATTGTTGTTTACGTTAAGGCGACCGCGCTTAACAATCGAAGCGTATTCATTAATTTTCTTACAATACAATGAAACACGAATGAATGAACTCAATTACACTGAATGCAATTAATAGCCTCGAATAATGGTGCCTGTGATTTATCAGTAATAGCTGGCTGATTGACGTTTTTAATTTGCCTGTCTACTATGAACTAGGGACCTACCACCTAATAAACTGCCTTTATTAACAAGGCCATATAGCTCGCAGAATCGACAACCGTCTGGGCATAAAAATTCTCAAATGGCGACTACAAACCGGGCGACGCAGTATTGGAAGGCCACGCGTGAAGTCGGTGATTAGAAAAGGCTCAAGACCGTTCATTGTGGAACTCTTGGAGGGAGACCTATTTAGAAATCAGTACAAAATGATACTTATCTCGATTGAATAGAATAGAAGTCAATTTGGAGCTGGAATTTTAGGAACTTGCAATATCTTTGAGTTATACCGTACGCCCTCAAATGTCTAACTCAAAATCTACTTCCATCAGTAGACGTAAGGACCATTTTGTAACCATTTTTAGACATATATTAGATGACACATCGCACGCCGTTTTAATAAGGCTTTAACATTGTGATATAATCTCATTCATCTTTGAATACAATCTTTTGTTTGTATTGAGCAAGCTATTTACATCAAGAGCTATATCGGGGTGAAATTCAGAGGCACCTCTAGCTGTCAAAGATGACAGCGAATTCTCAGTCTGCAGACAGCACAGATACTTGTGAGTACATGAAAGCTACGATAGTTTCTGTCTAAGCTGTCTGGCTGCGGAACTAGATGCGTGTGGGTGTGGTTAGGAGAAGTACCTACTAGCAATTTACAAAGTGGTTTTAAAGCAATTCTAGTAGTGTTCAAAAAGTAACTTTAACATTATAAGTCCATAATAAATAGTGGTATAATCTCAACTACTGAAAATGTAAATAAGTTTTTATGAGCGAATGGAACCTCTAAGAGGCGTACTTTAATCCTTTCACTACAATGATTCTTTCACCGACGGTCATGGGCCATTTTCAGGGTACCATACCTAAACCTGGTCATTGAACTGATACAGAATGACCAAGAAAGAATCAGTGACACGACAAGCAAGCAAGCGAATGAACACCTCCGGTGACGTTGTTTTTAACTAATATCTTAATGTGCTGGTTTCATAACTGATCAATAATAACGACTATGAAGGACATAATCTCCACCTTTAAGTATTTAAAACCTATGTTTTTGCACTATATTATGTCACTAGCTTAGCCCGTGGTTTTGCACGCGTGGGGTACTTGGATAAAAAGTAGGCTATATGCTATTCTACACAAAAACTCTATCTATTCCAAGTTTCATCGACATCAGTAGAGCCCTTACAACGTGGTTAAACCACAAACATCCAAACATCCTCACAAACTTTCGCGTTTATAATAAATAAATAAAATAAATAAATAAATAGGTATTTCGTACATATCACACATTGTCAACTGATCCCAAATTAGGCATAGCCTGTACTATGGGTACCAGAGACTGATATACATAATAGATATATATATTTAACACCCAGACACAGAACAAAACATCTGTGTTAGTCACAAATGTTTGTCCAGTGCGGGAATTGAACCCGCAACCTCTAGCGCAGAAGGCAGAGTTACTACCAACTAAGCTATGAGGCCAGTCTGAAATGTAGGATATTAGGATCTAAAAATATATTTTTTGCTATTATGTATTCGCCTTAAGAGGCGAATACATTATCTTAATAGTAGTCTATCTGAATAGTCTTTGTAATACTAAGGTATTACAAAGTATCTCAATAAGACAATACGGTTTGTTGTTCGTTAATACATACATATATAAAATCATGCCTGTTTCCCAGAGAGGTAGGCAGATACCACGGCTTTCCACTTGCTATGATCCTGACATACATATTTTGCTCTTATCACATTCCTCATACATTTGTTCATTAAAGACTTAAATAAAAACTTCACATGATAATGCAATAAATCTGAGTTATTGACACACTTTGACCACACCCGACATGTTTTAAATAAAGCGGTGCCCATTTAAATTGTATTGTTTCACCAAAAAGCTGCTTCACCAACGTCAGAGCTTCATCATTAAATGAAAACAAAAAGAGAAACTGTTAAATTAACGCTCGCTCGCCTCAAAAACCTTGTTATTTCGGATACAGTTCTGCACAAATCAAGGGATTCATTAGAACGAAGAACCAGGCGATCGACGCAGTGTTGGAAGGTCACTCGATGGACCGACAACATTGCGAAAGTTGCGGGAAGTCGGTGGATGGAGAAGGCTCAAGACCGCTCGTCATGGAACTCCTTGGGGAGGCCTATGTCCATCAATGGACTTCTAATGATGATGATGAGGATGATTAGAAAGGAGAGGAAACGTTTAGCATTATTTAGTTCAGTAACAAAATGCCACCGCTGCCGCTAAAATCTGGGGCAATAATTGGACAGTCCTGCCGTCTTGACTTTGAAGACCTCGGTGGCGTAGCGGGCGAGTGCCCGTCTGATGCAAGGGTTCGATTCCCGCCGCGGGACAAATGTTTACATGATCTGCAAATATTTGTTTCGGATACCCACGATATAGGGAATCCTAGTGTTGGGTCAGGACTATGTCTGTGACTGTTGGTTGTTATTTATATTTATTTATTAACTCAACTAATTTGCGTGGCACTTGGTATTCATGGAACAGGACTCAAGATTAAGACTATGTGATATATACAAGGTGATTTGTCATAATGTATACCATCCCGAAAGGGGCTTATACTACACCCCACAGGCAATCAAGTTTGTTCTACGACTTTTGGAAATTCGACAGTTATCAAAACAATGCAAACTCAATTATTCAGCTGTTTGAGGTAGCAATCTTGATGTGGAACTTCTTGTACGTTAAAAATTAGTTATTTCGATGATAAAAAGATCAAAACCATAAGATGATAAAAAGATTAGTAATTAGTTATTTAGATGATAAAGAGATTTGAAAAAGTACTACGGAGTAAAAATTGGTAACCTTCGTTTTTTTTTATTCTTAATTTTTTAAAACGAAATGTACTGACACAGCCCAGAGGATTAGCAAGTTGGAATGGTATGAAGTTCGGAGAAGAATGCAAGTTTGGAGAATGCAGGAGATATTAACTATCTATGGGTGAGGCCTATGTTCAGCAGTTGACATCCTACGGTGTGATGATGATGATGATGACTCAAAATTAGCAAACCATTATCACCGATACGAAAAGCCACAACATCTCGTTCCTATTTACCGTCAATAAATCTATTTAACAACCTCCTGTTATGTTTTCCAACTGATAATAACGTTAGTAAAGTATGCAAATGAGGTTACATCTAAATGATCGGTCACGAGTCTCGCAAATTACTTTCGCGAAACACCCACTAAGTGAGTGTTAGACCCACCACGACACCGGCTTAGCGACCCCCAAGTGAAAATCACACCCAAACAACAGATCCTACAAGCGATTTTCATTGCTAAACTGCACGATTTAAAGTGCAAATTTGATTGATTAGGATCAGTCACGTCGATTGTTATTCGCCTAACGCCAGTCAATTATAACCTTCTATTCGATTTGATGCCCGTTTGGTCCCTTGGGATGTTCGTCGCTCGCTTTGGCAGTAAAGTTTAAATTAATTTTAGATTGACACAGTTCAATCCCGCCAATATTTTGATTAAAAATCTATACAGGTTTTTAATACAACAGATAAGGTTGTATTTAATATAATTGTTTGTAATTATGGAGAAGAAATTCAGCTGTTTGGGTGGGTTCGAGGTTTCCTAGTTGTTAGTGGCAACATGTTTTCGCTATTTCAAGTACGGGCAGCAATATTTTTGTCTGGGGCGTGTGAACGTGTACCGTGAAGCAAGACAAACGTATAAATCTGGACGCACACACACATAGGTACGTTGCGTGCTCTGCTCTGTCTCAGATTAATGGGTTTTGCCACTTACCAGCCACTGTCGAATTTTACAAAACATTTACTTAGTTTGCTACATCGATCTTCACCGTAAATTTTCATTTCCGATCCTTTCACAGACACATAGATGAAACAAAACTCGATTGAAAGTAGAAAAATTAAATTTGTGCGTGCTTACATACATTTACTTCACATAAACAATTTATTGCCAATTGAGGACGAAAATAAGATTCGAATTGAATTTAGCCAAACGAGGGGCGCGAAAGCTCCGAACTAAGGATACACCTACATGATTTTCCTGATGTAAAGCTGAATACATACAGTCAGATACGACTTCGTATTTTTATGCAAATTTCCATTTGGCCGGTTGATGTTCGCGACCCAATGAGTAAATTCGCAGCGAATCGCGTGTGACATTTAATTGACAAGTGAACAAAAATGTGACGTAGTGATGTTGACGGAAACACCGAGCATGTTTTGAGCGTGTTGGAGGCAACCGTGCGCCGCGGGCATGAGCACCCGTCGGTAAAATAATACAAAAAACAATTTAAATCGTCTGCGGAAGGGTGGTCCGGTCCATCCGCGGTCACATTCACAGAAATATTGTTAATTAAAATTGTTTTAATACTTTATTTAAAATGAGAGATTAATATCCTGCGGTTATCGAATAAATGCTTGTATTGGGCATCACCTATGCCCAAAAATAATAAATAGGTATACACAATATAAATGTAAGTGTTTTAAGAAGTCAATGATCATAATTTACGCTGTTCTGGTAATATAGGTTGGTTTTATACAAATTGGATTTGTTACATAATTTAATGATGATTGGAATTGAATTATTTGGGAATGTATTGCTTGCTTGTTGTATCACTGATTATTTGGTCACCTGTATTAAGTCAGTGACCAGGTTAAGGTCGTTAGCCCTGAAAATGGCCTATGACCGTCGGTGAAAGAGTCAGTGTAGTGAAAGGATTAAAGTGCGCCTCTTAGAAGCTCCTTTCGTTTACATGTTTCTGCTCCACTTTTATTATAAGTACTGCCAAAGAGTGGAATGATCTGCCTGCGTCTGTTTTCCCGAAAGAGTACAATCTAGGAGTCTTCAAATCTAGGGTCAATAAGTTCACTCTGGGAAAGCGAGCTCCATCTTAGGCCACATCTCACTTGCTAAAGCGAGTTGGTGACCAAACGCTTTACCATTATGAATAAAATAAAAAAATAAAAACATCACATGTCGAATTTTTGGTTCTAAGACGTGCCGATTTCCTGACGATGTTTTCCTTCGCCTTTTGAGAGGAATAGTATATATATATACCGCACATAAATTCCGGAATTCGAGCCCACGACCTGTACATTGGCAGGCAGGGCTACTACCACCATTCCAACAGTGCTCTCATAATATTGTAGTGTATGGGAATGTATTATAGTTTTATGCTTGCAATAAATCTATGCTGAATGAGTTATAAATAAGCTTAGGCATAAACATGCAAGTGTAAACCAAGAGTCATGATAATTACGAGTCTCCGACGGGCTCATCCCGCGCACCTGTTGCCAACGACTTTAACTAAAATTTAGTAGCATACATACGTGTAACCAGTCTTATACGCGACACTTCTAGGTATATAATTTTCTAGCGGTTAAGTGATATTACTCATTTGTACGCAACAGTGTGTACCAGACATTATTATTTTATAACCTCCCCGGTTAATGTTTTGAAATAGGTGCACATGTGATACAAAATAATATTAGCAATATTTTCTTGAAAATATGTATTTCAGAATAGACGGCTCTATGAAGCATATCAAAGCTCTCTAAGTAAATATCGTTTTAAAAGCATTTATTTTTCTCAATTGAATTTTACCGAGCTCGGTACTCATTTTATTCAGTAAAGCCGTGTTCAAACGACATGCGATATTTCCTTGATATGTCATATCCAATTCTTCCCAATAAGATCCTAACCTCTACTGAATAAAGTCAATTTTGTGTTTGATATTTGAGGGTGTGCGATATATGTATATAAATAAGGATCATCTTAAAATAAATTTGAGATGGTATATCACACGCCGTTTGAAAACGGCTTAAGTGTGTGATGACAATGGTGAGCATCGAAAGCGTTTGGTTGTTCTGTGGTGGTGAAGGTATTTCTTTAGCAGAGACTCTGTTCTTAGAACTTCGGGACAATGGGCGCGGAATATACAATCAACAATGTTTGCGCATTAACCTGCAGCGTAACAAGTTGTAGCGCAGAAGCAGTGTATCACGTATTTTGTCTCACCCCGGGTGCATTCTGTTACGTCCTGCACTGTCACACTTTACCGTGCTCTGCTTATGAAACGGGTCTCGAACAACCGACAGTAAAACTTTCAGTGGAGTGTTACATTGGAGCTTTGGTGCCAACTAAATAAAGGTTTTGCACCCGAGCCTTTCCATGGGCGTCGTCTTTACGCCGATTTTATGTAGCATGAGCAAAATACAGCTGTAATTTCAACACGGAAAATGTATATTACTCCGAATCCTTAGTAGGATCTGACAATGCGGGGATTTTTCGAAAGAGCCTGGGGCTAGGTGAGGGTAGGCGCGACTCCGGTTTGTTACATAAAAATCCCTTTATCGCGACGTAGGTCGACAGATTACTTTCTTGTTAAGAGGATGAAAACAAGAGTTAGTTCGTTTTCTACAAGGATATAAATATGAACTTTTTTAGGGTTCTTTTCTTTTTTTATAACGGTACTGTACATTTTAGCCGCCTTTTATTACACTATTTCAGAACAAACGGCCGAAAAGAGAGACCCACATTTTTTACCGTTTTGCCGGAAAGTTTTACTGTTCGTTACTGTGTTAGTATTTTGTGGGGTCAGGGTGGAACATGTTCCATTGTTTCTTCAGTTTTCAATAACAAAGTAGGTTTTCGATGATGAATAATAATGTAGTCAGTATATTTATTCATCCCGTATTCTCGAATGATCTCTCAGCGGCGATGGCAAACACGCAATTTGTCGTCGGCGTTAAATCGACCGCAAACAAAACGGTCGGTGGTCGCACCGTCGCACCATCATTCACCTGTGGTCGTCCATGGTAATGAGATGGACCTACTGTTCAACATATTAGGCTGATTGCAATTTTGCGCGCGCCACGTGAAGCGGCGACCGCACAAACCCGCATCACGATTGAAACAGCACGAAGCTTTCGGAAATTCGCCTGTGATTCAATTATTGGATAATGTAAATTGAATAAACCTTTCGACTGTAAATCAATATATCTTGCGAGTATTCTCTGAACTTATAAAATGAATTCTAGTTTTACATTTTTTATTATAGCTTTACTTATTATTATCCACTTACCTAAAACCTAGAAAGAAATTGGAAAAATTAAACAATTCAACTTTGAAATAAATTTAAAAGTGATTAAATTTATAAGAGCCATGTAAGCAACACCAACTAATTAGCAGTTACGAGCGACCCTCAAATCGCATGGCAACATACCATTACTTAAAATCTGCGATAAACATCAATCAAAAGAACAATTTCACGATAGAATAAACAATGGTTGATACATAATGCGGATTCCCGTTTTGTTTGTTGAAAGCCGCAGAGAGTAAGCGGGTAGCGTGACTCGTGCGTCATTACTCAGCTGTGGTCGGTAGGTAATGATATGGCCCCTCTGCCCACCGCATACTTGCGGCCGAAATACCTAGCATATTTCAAAAATAAATTAAAGCCCGGTAAACAACTATGTACAAATTTATAAACTGGATTTTGTATTTAATAGGTCAAGCTGAGATTCTTAGACTTAAATTTCAAGTATGGCTTTATTTATTTTTAAGCTTAATTTGGATAATCATGTTTTATGAAATGAAATCATTGACAAAATTCATTTTCTTTATGATACCCTATTGGTTTCTGAGCTTAGCTTCTTAGTTGATTCATCTAAGTATTCTTTACTCAGATTTTCAATAAGCGTGCGGTAGCAAATTATAATCTAACTCACTTGTTGAATTCAGATTATTACCAGTAAGTTTTTACTTTCATCATCATCATTCCAGCCGTTTGAAGTACACTGCTGAACATCGGCCATAGATTTCCGGAGCGAATTCATATCATGTGGGAGGAATGCCCATACTAACCACGCTTGGCACGTGGGTTGGCGAGTGCAGTTAGAGCTATCGTTGTTATAATACGCTGCTACCCATACCCTAGCTTTTTTCCCTTGGTCGCCTTTACGACATCCACGAGTAGGTTATGGAGGGGCCTATTGTTCCACTGGGGCCACCAAGGCCACGTTGTTACTTTAATAATAGAAAATATTTGAACTCGAAAGAATGTTTGACAAACTCTAACGATTTTACAAGAAAAAGTCCGATAAAACAAGTAATAAAGAATATCCAGAAACATTTATTTCTCCTCATTCCTCTAATGCCTTATCAAACGTAACCTTTAGCGTCTGAAGAATAAAGGTACTTTTGTACTATATCGGGAGCTTTGCTTTAATTTCAGTGACAGTAAATTTATTGAGCCCATAAATAAAAGTAATTGTTAAAAACAGTCGAAGATTTTTTCTCGTAATTTTATTACGAAAAAGTTGAGGACATTAAAGATCCCATTTGATATAGTCTGTGAAAACTTCGGCGATATAGCGCAGGGGCTGACATTATAGGCTGTACCCTTAATACAAGTTTTTTGCGTAGTCAGGAATTACATCTGATTTTTTTTGTTGTGACCCAGTAGTTGACTGAACGTTACGTTGCTGCAGTTTTCAGTAATTTTTAAATGCATATATCTTGACCGTTATTTTCAACACAGATGCTTTTTCACTGCTGCGTAAGGCCTCTCTCATATCTTCCCGTGTTGCACAGTTATCAATATGTGTAACATGAAATTAATAAAAAAAAACACTACTTCTATAGGCTATATGGCACTGCCCCGGTCAATAAAATTCAACGCGGTAATATATATTTTTTGCCACTAACAAACTAACCTGGCATTTTTTAATTGTTTATCAAAAAAATATATAGACAACGATAAGCGCGATAAACATAAATCCTTACCCGTCAATCGGAATAATACATCAACTTTAAAATACATCAGGACCTTCTGCCACATTAACATAGAACTAAAGTGCAAGGTATTTATGCTTGTTATGGTTGTATTAAAGGATTCCTAGAATAATTATCACAAAGTAACTTACGCACCCATTATTAACCAACTTAATAACTCAAGCAAAGTTAATTATACTGGCTGAAACTTAGCTTAAAGAGCTTTATACCGTTAATTTAGAGCTGTTTGTGGTAATCACTTCTATTTTTCTTCTCAGGACTATGTATGTAAACAACAGATCAACAATAAGAAGTCACTCGCTCTCTCTCTCTCTTTTTCTAAGGACTTTATATAGAATACTACCAATCGGCAATAAGAAGAGTCTCACTCAGTTTCTTTTCGTACACCTATTTTGTGCATGCACTCAATTTTATTACAAACCTTGTTAGAGTCCACCTATATGTATCTGACTTAAAATAGTACAGATGGTACGACAGACAAACGAGCTAATTGACTCTTCTGATCATGGAATACGTAATGATTTAAAAGTCAATTTATACACCTCGTAATCTACGAAAAGTATCAAGAATCAGGTCATCATGCCACAAGCAATTTTGAGCTCTACCTTTCACGAATTAAAGCTAACATCAAATTAAAGTTATAAGAAGTCGTTGAATTTGAAGAAATATAGCGTGCACTGGGAGCAATTACTAAAGATTCAGTGGGTCTCCCATGGGTGACTTGCGTGGCACTTCTTACCAGAGAACTATTAACATGGATCGTTGGCGGTGAAACTGCATATTAACCAGATTGCCCTTTTTGTGCTTTGAAGTGGTACTTTAAGGCATTAAAACTGCTTATATAACTTTATGGTATGTCCAGCTCACACAGCCCTTAAACGAACGAACTGAATAATTGCTCGGAAACGCACCTGCCAAGGATACAATAAATTTTATGTTTTACAACTCAAACAGCCATATACAAACAACTATACTATATATATTACTAGATATTATTACTATACTATATTATCTACTATACTATTACTATATTATCTGCTTGTTTGTCTGTTATTTCTTTGAAACCTTTTCACGATTAAACAGCTGTTAGATAATATGAAAATTCATATTCAGGCTCTTGGTTTTTTTTTTTTTTTTTTTTTTTATACAACTGAGATGGCAAACAAACATACGGCCCACCTGTTCGTAAGCGGTTACCGTAGCCTATGAGCGCTTGCAATACCAGAAGCATAACGCACGCGTTGCCAACCCCGAACCCCCTCCCCCTAAAGAGCTCTGGCAACCTTACTCACCGCAGGAACACAACACTATTTGAAACAAATAATGTTATTTGGCTGCGATCTTCTGTAAGGCGGAGGTACCTCCCCAGGCGGGCTGCTCCAATTTAGAACGAGAAAATCTCGCTATGCCCTACCTCCTCCAAGAAAATCAAGGTAAGAAATAAAGAAAACGTGTTTCAGCATTTTTGCTAAATCATCCCTAAAGATAATATAAAGTAGGGGGTTAAAATTATGAGGTACTAGCATTCATTTAAATCCGGACGAAATCGCAGTTAGCAGCTAGTTAAATATAAAAAAGATGCAATTTAAAACTATTAACCCACGCGCCTATCAAATTACACTATTATTAGTTGATTTCATTACACTCACAAACATCGGTTTATAAGCCTTTGTAATAACCCATTTTATTTGATTTTAAGCGATAGCGTGTAGATTATACGCGTTATGCGAAAGCTCAAAAAATTATGACAAAGACAAAGGGTCTTATAGGGTTTCATAAAAGAGATAAGTAGTTCTGAAATTCTCTTGAAAGAAAGAAGAAAGAAAAACTATTTATTCGTCCCATAAGCACATCGCATTTTACAGGCATAGACAATTAGTAGAAAAGTAAGAACATATTTTAATACCCAACTCTTGGACCTAACGATGGAGTGATATCTTTATCAAAACCATTCATAGCATAGTGCTATAATTTATAAAACAAATATTAGGTTATTTGTTTTATAAATTATACACCTATCATATATTTTGAGGAAATTTAAAGCTTAAGAAGACAGTGTTTTCAATCAGTCTTGCAAAATTTACTCGCTGTGTTTTTTTTATTTATTTTACTTAACTTAACCTATTTCCTACTAATATTATAAATGCGAAAGTTTGTGAGGATGTTTAGATGTTTGGATATTTGTGGTTCAATCGCGCCGTAACGACGATGGAGTTACTTGCTTAGAATAGCATATAAGCATCAAGGTATCATGAGTGAAGCCGCGGGCGCAAGCTAGTGTATTGATAATACTGCTTTAGTAAATTCAGCCTTGGCCATCTAGAAATTGGCTATCAATATACTACTAGGCAATTTATTATCGTTGTACCCGGAATATAAGTAATAACAACATAGTGTTTATTTAATCTGTGTAATAACAATGAAATTCCTATAAAAGGGAACAATAATAACATTAGCCTCGTAATTACCACACCATCAAAGTTATTTGTTGGAGTGGCGCGATTTGTTCGGGACTTCAATGCAGTCAATTTGAGACATAGTCCAAGCTCTTGTATACAAAAATCAACTTAACAGCTCTTTGTTTTCACCTTGCTGAAGGAATGTTGAGTTATAGAACCTGGTACCCTGGTAGGTGAGTAGTTAATTTTTTTCACTCTCTTCAACCTGGTAAAACTATTTACGTGAGTGAAAACTTTCTTAAAAGACAGGGGGGTTAGATTGGTAAGTCTTTTCATTAACGTTCTATGAATTAATTATTTGTTGCAGATTTAGGTTCGCTTTATCGCTGTGAGTGGAATATAGAGAGTAAATTTGAAAAGAAGAATCAAATTTGACAGCATTTTCTATGAAATTAATGTCAGGCTGAAGTAAGTGTGACTAGAGTGAAAAACATTTCACAACTAAGAATACCAGGGTGTGTTTTGTAGTTTTTCATTCATGAAATCAATGATATTATTCCAGATCACTGGTGAAGTGGTCGTGGCCCCTACCTTCCAATCCACAGGCCATGGGTTCGAATCCTGGTCGTGCACCAATGGATTTTCCATTTGGCAAAATTAATATGCGCTATACCTACTAGAGCTCGCGGTGAAGGAAAAACATTGTAAGGAAACCGGCATGTCCTAGTACTTCAAAATTCGAAGACATTTGACATTGAACTCGAAAACAACCTCTAACAGGCTTTGACTGGCCTCATAGCTCAGTTAGAGCTCGCGGGTTCGATCCCAGCACTGGACAAACATTTGTGTTATAAACACAGATGTTTGTTCCGTGTCTGGATGTTAAAATCAGTCTCTGGTACCCATAGTAGGCAATGCCTAGTTTGGGATCAGTTGACCGTGTGAATATGTCCGGAATATTTATTTATTTATTAAGAGGCGCACTTTAATCCTTTCACTACACTGTTTCTTTCAACGATGGTCACAGGCTCTTTTCAGGGCCACCCTTACCTGGTCGACATACCACAGTGTTGAACCAAACGTTTACCACTTTTATTATAAGTACTGGCAAAGAGTGGAACGATCTGCCTGCGTCTGTTTTCCCGGATGAGTATAATCTAGGAATCTTCAAATCTAGAGTGAATAAGTTCCTTCTGGTAAAGCGTGCTTCATCTTAGGCCACATCTCATTTGCAAAAGTGAGTTGGTGGTCAAACGCCTAACAATCATCAATAAAAAAAAAAGAGCCACTATAACTCAACCTGGTCATTAACCTAAAACGGGATAGCAAAAAAATAGCAAGCAAGCAAATGATATTATTTCTGAAATTATATTAATACTAAGTAATCATGCAGCAAACTCTTGCCTTGGAAGCTCCTGCTACAAGACAATGACTATTCAATCGCTTATTTAGCCTTAAGAGGTCGCCAATGGGTTTCACTGAGTCACTTACCCCACTCACTATTTTTGTAACCCTCCTTTCATCGTTTAGTCCCTCAGGAAGTGATTTGCTAAAACACACTCTTAATGTAATATTGTGAAGGCTTCTTAATGCTCTATTGAGGATCAATAGTGGTTTCGATTTATAGCTATCCTTTCTTAAGAGGCCATTGTTGGCCTCCGATAGAATTATTGAGCGTAGTGAGCGGGTATAATGTGATTTTGTTTGGTTGAATTACACACAGGACGGTTGTCATTGTCAATGACATATAGCCTGCCGCTACCAAATTGGTTTCGATGAATATTGATACGCTACATTAAACTTGTTCAGTAAGCCCAGTTTTGCTGAAAAGGCGGAACGAATATTTTGCAACTCCCAATGAGACAATTTTTCTGATTGGTTCATATTTCTCATTGTATCTATAAAAAAATAAATATTCCTTACATTAAAAAGAGCAAAAGTTGATGAACCCGACCTTCTATTATTCCGAAAGAAATTCATCCAAAGTTCCATCACGGACAAACACTGATGCTTTAATATTGTAGTTATCTTCGCTCACCACTTCTCGCTATATAGCCCGCCGGGGTTTGCGAACTCCTACCAACGCGTAAATGGACTTATTGCATTGCGATGCTTACTTATGGGTAGAGCCAGTGGCCCGTTAATATTTTAGTACGGGTCAGAACGAATAATAGGGTAGATTTTGGATGTTTCTCTTGTTAAATTAAATTTATGATGAGAATGTAAGTAAGGGTTGGCCTGTATTTATTTAAAATTGAACTTTATTTATTGAGGGCTGACTTGAAGTAACCTTTTTGTAAGTCATTGTTATGGAAAGTCGTAAAATAAAACACAGGGAAAAGCCTTCTTTCCTCAATTAGGAAGTAGAGTAGAGCGTGTTTATATTGTCACTGGCTTACATCCGATCATGAAAATTTTATTGGTTCTTTATCATTTATTGTCACGAAATACTCGCACGCACATCGCACGCTCAAATCTGCAATAAAACTATCTTAATCTCAGTGAAATCCTGCATATGTTGTACGATACGTTTGTGCTACTGTCACATATCTTAGTTGATTGAGCCAGCGAAGATCCCTCAAACAACTTGGACGAATCGGCGTTGTATGTTTGTATGGTCATTTGTTAGAACATAACTTCCGAATTGTCAACGCGATCTGAATGGAATTTAGTAGGTTAACAGGTTGTACTTGAGATTAATCTTGAGAGATTTACTGGTAAGAACATGACAGGGGCTTCTAACATATAGGGAGTACAACCAGAGGTTTTAAAAAAAAATACAAATACGAGTATATGAAGTGGGGTATTAAGTGATGTCACAGCTAAGTTCCTCGATGCCTCGTTTCTTTTTAAATACTATCGCTTTTTAAATTATAGGTTTGCATAAAACCATTACTTTGCGCAGGGTATATTTTCGTAGTAACATCTGGCGATCAGGTGATTACTGCGCACTGGTTTATTTCACATCCCGGTATCCATGCATCATGAAATGCATTGCGACCGTGACGCCCGCGGGAATTCAGTCTTGGGAATCTGTTGTTTTAGATATCGATGTGACATTTTCTATTTTCGCATCCCTATATTTTAGATAGGTCCTGTATGTGTAAGATACATACATGATATAATTACAGAAATCTAAGTTTTGGTATGTAGGTGTTTGGTATGTGAAATGGTCGAGGGCTCAGCTACGCTGCTTTTCAGCTTCACCATAAAATGTCTGCTGTCGTCACAGCAGGTTTGATCCTCGGAAGCCATCAGCCGCTATCAGGCAATGAAGAGAAGGGCAAAGATCATTATTATAACCCATGTAGATAGGTAAGTATGGAGGATGGAAGACGTTATAGATAGTGATTATAGTTTAATATGTTCTAATCTAATTACTGTGTTTCGGTTTGCAGGCTGAGGTTTTCTGTGGAATTACAGGCGCATGAGATTTACCAACGCATGTCTAGGGAGTCGGCAAAGCGATGCCTCAGGTATTGGAAGCATCCTTATGCTACTATAATCACTTACGGTTTTTTTTTTTATTTATCATCCAAAAATGTATTACATGGTCAATATAGAAATAAAAAAGCACTAAAAAAAACTACTAAGGTTTGTAGAACTAATGCTAAATGTAGTCTTCGGCTATAGGTAGGAGATACGTAAATTGATTAATAAGGAATTGCATCTTTAGTTGTATAAAAATCATATTACCATACCAGCATAATTTTTTCGAAAAGGAAAGCTGTAAATTCAAGACCGGTTGAATTAATTGTAATACACGTAATATTAGCAGGGACTTTTGGTTTCCCGCAAGATGCATCTAAAACCCGTGTATTCCCGTCGCTCCTGAGGGAAGAACCACGTGCAGCCACTTAGCACTCCGGGAACAGACGAGCTAAACATACACACAACTCTTATACCGCAGAGAGTAAGGCTAAATTCCTTTGTGCCGAGACGCCAAGCTTAAATTGCAGCCTTACACAGTCTGAGAGCTCTACTTCAGAAGCTTTGCCGGTTTTAGAATTGCCTCGACATGTACAAAAATAGCAAAATTGAAGTGTTTCGTGAAGTGAATTGAATACAAATAAGACAAAATAAAAATCAATGAAATATTTTCGTGAGTCTCGAGTAGGCACTGAGAAGATTATTGACTCTACAGATGAAACAAGTTGAATAGAATAAATACACGTCCTAACCCCACTAGAATATAATACCTACAATATAAACTTTTATTGGCATACAACATTGTATCACATACAATTAAAGTGCTATTAAATATAAATGCTAATACCATGAAAAACAATTATGATAAATAGGTAGTTTTATTTAATAACAGAAATTGAATGGTACTTGACAAAGCGATCGCCATTTAAAATTCACGCAATCGGCGTCTTTACATATCACGAACAGCCGCAAATGCTATTATATAGATAAGCTACTCTTATGTAAAGTGAGAGGTAAAATTTTCACGGGAGTCAGACACGCATTCGCCAGAAATGCGTCCCTTAGCCCGCACGGGCGGCTCGTGCGTCCAAATGGAACCCACCCCAAAGAGAATGGTTCTGATAGCTTAGTTTTCTTTAATATTTATGAACTTCGTAAAGCCGGATCCACACTTAGAGGTGTAGTATGTAATGTATCAAGTCATTGGCATGAGCAACGCTGGCTAGTAGCTGTGGAGAACAACGTGTGCGCGTGTGCGCGACCTATCGCGCGGTTTTTCTGCGCTTGAGGACGTCAATGTGGGTTATGCAGCGAGTGCGTCAACGCAAACTTTAAACAAGCAAACAATATGGTGGACAACATGTCTACTTGAGCTCTAAGCGAGCATTAGGGATTTAGAGGCTCGTACAACGCGGTGACTATGGACGAAGCGTATTCACTTGTCGGTACAGTATCGGATACAATGCCCAGTTTAACAAAGTACCGTTTGAATTGCTTAATAAAATAGGGTTTGTTTTAGCTCTTGCGCGAACTCATACCAAAACAAAGTGAAGACACCCTCGGTAACGCCTTGTTTTTTCGAATGATAAAATATGTTCTGAATATCCTGTAGCTTCTATTCTATTATATATATCCGTTATAGTATTTTTGCAATTTTAGGCTTTGAAAAATAAAAGTTGAAAAATATTTTTTAAACAGGAGACAATGGAAAGTATTTTGCGAGGGGACATCGTTAATAATTTTTTCAACCAGCAGCGGTCGTAAATAAAAGTAAAGGGTGCTATTAAACGCATTATTTTCGCATATTTAATGTACTGAAAAGGTTGAAAGGCAGGTATTTTTTCAACAGATTCAACAGCTTTACGTATGAAAATCTCTTTAAATTAAGTCATTCAACACGTAAATTATGACCGTAGTAGCTAAATTTGTAAATAAAAATGCTTATTAACACGGTGCTCGATTTTTGGAATAGTTTTATCAAGCATTTTGGCTATGCTGCAGACCTGAACACCTATTTGTGTAGCAAAATAGGACTGATTTACCAATTTATCATGACTTTACTCTGCTAGTATAAAAATATGAGACTTTGATGGTTGGTCGCAAAATAATAATCAGAAACAAAGATAAACTCGCCGCCGTAAATATTAAATCTGTTATAAATCTTATTACAAAGTATTCGATCATTTAGAGGACACAAACAGACAGCTTGGGACTGAATATGCTCCAGCTTGATTATTAGTAAAGTTAAAAGGACAGTCCTAAAATAAAATTCGTCAAAAAATAAATATGCAATGTTTTCTTGCCTGTATCTTCAAGGCTTGATCGTAAAGTACTGGTGTGAATTTAACAATGATGCTTGCAATTTCAATGAAAAAATTAATATTAAAGTACAAAGTGTGGCATTTAATTACTTGAAAATACCTTGAAGCACAAGAAACTATTTATTCTGATATGCAACTTAAATATTGAAATTGTTCCTACAAAAAGGTCAGGCCCAAAAAGTCCAGCATGCTGGTATAGATGTAATCCATTGTAGTAACAAGTAAACGGTCTTGAAGGCTGCGCGTTACTTGGTCCTCTCGGCAACGCAAAATAGATGATAAAATGTATTGAAATGGCTGCGGGCCGGCTTATCCGGTTGAGAGTCAATGAATATTTGATTTCAATTTTTTTGGCCCGACGTCGCCGTGAAGAATTCACGCCATACCTAATTTGATTTTCGCCATTCCGCCCGTTCGCCGGGCAGTTTGCATTCATATTCAGTTTGAATACGCATTTGGGTTGCGTCTAGCCCGAGTTTGATACAAGTAAACAGCGGATATTTTTACATTTCTTGTAGGATAACCCGACCCAACTGATTGCGTTGGGAGGATAATAACCCGCCATTCGTATTAGGGGAGGCCTAAGGAATATTTATACTATATTATCGTACGAGCTATTCCTCTAACATTACTTTGAATTATATGGTTTTTATTATTTGGTCACAATCTATTCAGAGCTTGCAAGGATTGAATTTGACTTTTGATAAAACATTTTGCGTTTGATTTTAGTTTGGCTCAATAAACTAAAAACTTTAATGCGTCCCACATTTCCTTTCTTATCTAATTAGAAGCTGGTGAAGAAATATCATCAAAGTGACACACAAACAGTAGCACAGCAGGGCGAAAAAATATTACATAAATCATTTTATATTTTATTGCCACACAAAAAAAGTCGTTTTTCCTTCGTCTTTTAATGAAACAGGATTCGTTTTTGCAAAGTTGCTTAAAATGACGGCGCAGCGATATTTCACCAAGTCCGTATATTTGGGTCAACCTGTTTTTGTATAATGGGGATTACACAAGATAATTTAACGTTGTATTTGCTGAAATGCAAGGGATTCTTCGTCTGCGACAAAAGTTGGCTTGCTGCGATACTGTTTTTGTACATTTTAATTAAAATATTACGCGGGGGAAAGCGGAAGAAACTGATTTCATGAGATGATTGGTGACATCAATTAAGAAACTTAAAGACCTTTTAATTCCCCTTTTAATTCCTATTCTTAGAGTCATAGAGATGCTTCAAGATTTCACGTAATACACACAAAAAAGAAAAAGATCATTAGCGTTTACCTTGTCTATTTCGTTGTGAGAATCATAAGTCTTGCATGTATTCTTTGAATTGTTTGCAAACAGATCCCACCATTTCTCATCGGAGACAATACCGTCCCAAAAATATGAATTTACCATAACCGGAATTGAAAAAGGCAGATTTCAAGCGAAACTTTGCTTTCACCCGAACAATAATACAAAATCTCTACCGAGGAAACCGTATATTTTATCCAAGCGTCGATTTGTTATTTATTAGTCGGGAATAGTCGTAACATGGGGAGGGAACACAATACCGAAAATGGTGTTCCTGCTTAGTGACGATGCCACCTCGAACCTACGTTTCGCTTCGCTTCGGATCATCCGTACACCTAGAGCCAGCGTCGCTTGAGCTCCCCCTTCTCCTGTGCCATTTATAGTGGCTGATAGTGTATAGAAAATTCTACAGAAGGCTACGTGTCTGTTTATAGCGGTCGACTTTCATAGAGGGTCGAAGCCTGTATTTATACGTTGCTAGTTAACCAGAGACGACTTTGTGGCGAAGACGGCGAATAAATGAAGCGAAACGCACAAAAATGATACATTTGGTAGTGTGACAGGAGGCTGGAAGTTGCCTTGTTTTGGAACGAAGGAAAACAAGGTGACGCGACGTGCCGCGCCCTTTCACTAGGTTATTTACCAGTAGAATGGAGGGCTTTTGGAATGTTATATTTTTTATTATTTTTAGCTTATCAGTAGCGTTCACACTCCTAAGCCTTGAATTAAAATAGTATCCATCCATATTCCAAGATACGTTTTCAATATAATATAGTTCAATAACTCACCTCTGTGCCTATTGGTCTGTTTGTCGAACATTAACATGGCATCCTCAATCTGCAACAAAGAAAAAACACATAAACTTCAAATTCTGAAAGATCACGATGAAAAATAGCGAAAAACAAGGGCATCGTGCGCGATTTGAGCCCCGCCCTGGCAATAAAACACTCCAACGTTGTAATAACGAATAAGCACCGGTACAGAGTAAACCACACGCTGCAAATAAACTTTGATAAGCGCGGGCGAGCAGGTAATAACGTATTCATAGAGAAATAAATGGAAAGTCGGCGGTTAGGACACGAACAATACACGCCAGAGATGCGCTGTCACCGCCTAACCCGACTTGCCCGTACACCTGAATTCGCTCACCAAGGAGCATTTTAAAATTTCCCGTCTGCAAAACAGTGATAAATCTGAAATGGAACAAAATTGCATCGTAAATATTCATGTCCGCGGCAACGCGTGACGCGCGTATGACTTAATTATAAATTCCTTATTAACTTTTCAGTCGAGTGTTGGAGATAGGAGTTTGAACGTCTGGAATGGGTTGCGTTAAAAACGCGCGTGTTTTGTACGTAAACGCAGTTTGGGTTTGACGGAGGGGGCCCGCGGGCTTTGTTTCGGCGTCTGAGTCGCCGGCGACGGACACTCCCCAGGGCGACATTACGCGGGAAGGTCGACGCAACGAACTCCCGATGATCGATGTCGAATACCCGTAACAGGTGACCTTTCCTTGAATTATTTCTACCTGTAGAAATGTTTGTTTAGTGGTGATTTGTTTGAGTGGGAATTGCTACACGTTTGCTGTGGACGCGAGGGAAGTCCTCTTTGTGGTGAATAAAAAATAAACCCTAATTTTATCGAAAACGTTGATTTATATTTGGCATCTGTTCTGTCTCTAAACCATGTATTTGGCACGCAACCATACATAGATTTACGTTCTCTGTAGGCGGTAACGTTGAGTCAGGAAGTTTAGAATATAGTGATATGCTGTAGGTAGTACCTACGCACCTACATCTGTGTTGTTAATTTGATGTCATAATTTATCCATGTTTATCTGTTTTCTAACTCCATGGACTCCATTATACATACGGTAGATATAAAAGACCGGTCACCATAGACCGTCGACTATCATTTTGACAGTAAAAACAACATTACTTTGACCCTAATCCAGCGAATACAAGCAATTCTCTCTCCTACATTATTACATGACGACAAAACTGACTGTAATACCAAATCACAAAGAAATAAATATCTATTAGCTTAGATAATGACTGGATTTATTGCCTCAGTCACAAATACAGAAATATGGACCAATCACAATACATTTCATCATAATACGCCATCGTCTGTCCGAATCAATAAGTATTATGCCGAAAAAAATATAGATTATTCTGTGCTCCTGCGACGTAGATTGTGACCTAATGCGGCATTGTTACGCACAATTTGTGAGGACTATATCGCGTCGTTACCTTCTTTTGAACCGGTGATGGAGTGTGTGTGACAAGGACGGCACACGCCTGTTCTGGGTCACTCCCTTGGGCGACGTTACCGTGAAACCGAACTTTGGCTCAGTGATCAATGTTAAAGCTCTAAGGTGTCTTTTGAGTTAATGTTCGTTTGTGATTATCTATCGATCTAATTTTGGTTTGATTTAAATCTTTTTACAAGATAGCCCCAAAATAGTCAGTCGTGGAGAAAGCTTTCTATAAAATAGAGGATTTCCTCAATGAATATAAATGTTCCTAAGTAGGTACCTACTCAATGTTTTTAAAAGACAATGTATTTTAGTGAGGTGTATTTTAAAAGTACCAATAAATATGTTTATTCTGTTTATTCAGCTTTTTCAGAAGCTAATGTTGATTAAATCTAACTTGCTCGAAAAGGGAAAACGATTTTCTCTAATACGAACGTGATAAGAAAACCTACGGAAATTATAACTACAGGCACTAAATTCTGTAAGTTATTGGCATAACTGCTGCCCAGGGCTGTCAACATTATGTAGGTGCAGTAAAAAAGCTAGTTTAGAGCCGGCTACAGTCACGTAAGCTCAAGTGTTTCCTAACAAGAGCCTAATAAGAACATTTATGGACATCGACGCGTTGGCAGGGCGCTGCTCTAATTCGCTATTTAATATTCGGACAATGTGTGCCGAAACATTGTAGAAACTATTAAATATTCTGTTCCAAGGTTCTCTTATGCAATCTGTGGCGAGCCTCTCATGTGGTATTCCTGAGAACTTTGCTAATTCCACTTGACTATTTTTCACGTGGCGGGTAAGTGAACGAAATTGGAGACAATGTGCCGTAGACGCGTGGAATTTTTATAGTGGCCAGACAACGTTGTGAATAAAACAGTGATTGCTTGAAGAGGAATAAAAATAATCTGGAAGCATCTTTGACTGTAGTTTTTGCAGTGAACGCCGATTTTATGGAGTTCGGTGATTTTCACTGTGTTATTCTTTTTGTACACTTTTTTAAGTAATTTTTTCAATCTTTCAGTTGTTTTAATTAAAACAAAGACGCCTTGAAAAATACTAAGTACTATGAAATCAAACAAAACGAACACTTCCGTAACAATATCAATAAACACACTTGCAACAAAGGGCACAATCTTCTTTAATGCCTCTACGTTCCTACTGGGCTATATTATTAAGTATTTCATTTAAGGGGAGACACCGTCCGTCCCAGGAGATACCTGTCGCGGTAATTTGCTACGTGTACGTTTCAGAGTATCCACTTAATTTTTCCTTTTGTTATTTAAGATTTAGAGGAACATTACACCAGATTTGTGGTACACAACTGAATTACTGTTTTTTCTATGAATTTTTTCGATGGACGGATCAAATTTACTCGTATTTGCGATATTTTTACTAATCTCTAAAGCTTACTTCTAAAAGACTACTGTGTAATCTTCTGCGGTTTTTTTACGTTTTAAGCGATTGAATTGGATCGATTAGTTTGGTTGTGCAGACGCGAACAATATTTGCACGAAACAGAAAAACTTTCGGCGAATTTTGGCCTATAAATGTGAGTTGACATTAATTTTCGTTTCCAACCCATTTTTTTTTATTTTGTTACAAAATTCGACGTCGCCTTTTGCAAGAAAACTGCGTTACTCAGTGTGGAACTAGAACAGGAAGAACAGTTACAAAAAGTAAGCTTCTACTTCTAGCTTCCGTAGCTTAGGAATTTCTCAAGCTCGACAGCGTTGATCCAAGCAGATGTTTCTACACCGAACAACTTTTGTTATAACGCCTTTTCGAGGATGCGAAAAATGCTCAACTTTCCATACCTATCCACTCGCTTGCATTCTACTTGATCACTTCATACGTTGTCTGGATTTGTGTGTTCACTCGAATTTGTGAAGACATTTTTTGCATTCAATGGCGTGGAAAATGTTTGGATAAGGAGTTTATTTTGCTTGAAAATTGCTACTGCGATTGTGGCGATTCGATCTTTGCAAAAAAAACAAAAGAGCATTTGGCATGTGAGTTAGGGTTTCACTTTTGTTCGCGTTTGTTTGCTTTGTCGTTGTTGAGCAATTACTCCGTACACTAACAAAGCAAGACAGGTAATAAATAAAATAGCGTCATTACAGCAAGAAATTGTAGCCATGAATAGCGCATTACATTCAGTGCAATCCATCAAACCGGACATGCTATATCGCGATCGGCTCAAAACAACCAACATTTACCATTCGAACTAATATTCTGAACAATCGGCTTGGTATTTGCACTCGTGTGCATCGCATTTGTGTGCGTCTGTGACGTCACGGGTTGATGCTTTGATTTCTAAACATGGAATATTTGCCTACCGTTATAGTTTTGTCCGAGGCATCGCATCGCCCAAGCGGGAAATATGATTTCTTTCATTCAAATTTAAGCGTGACTGATTAACAAACGAACATCAAAACATCCTCACTAATTATCGTATTTATAATCTTACTAATATTATAAACGCAAAAGTTTGTATGTATGGATGGATAGATGGATGGATGTTTGTTACTCTTTCACATAAAAACTACTGAATGGATTTAATGAAACTTAACAATAATATAGCTTAAACAACCGAAAAACACATAGGCTACAATTTATAAAGATATTGTGTGAATTGTAACGCCACGCTCATATAAGCTACTCGAAATACTAATCCTGCGCAGACGAAGTCGTGGGCACCAGCTAGTATTAGTATAAAGTTATTATAGCGTTGGCCATTTTCACATAGATAGTTCTGAATACGCTTGCCAATCCGAGTGCCCAGCGTGGTGAGAGTAGAAAGTCGCTCTGTAATCTGTGGGGGACCATGTTCAGCAATGGAGGTCCTATTACGGATTAAATGATTATGATGATTCCAGCGTAGTATTCATTTACAGTGATTAAAATAATGTTTAGGTACAGTTTGCTTCCCAGGAACTGGAAAAATATTGGTCAAAAATCATAGGATTTTCATTTAACAGATTTTGAAGTGGATTTTGAGTAGTACGGAATATGAGTCAGTTGCTTGCTGCAACTCTCTTTACAAAACCCAAATTCCACTATAATTACAATGGCCATCAGTCAATCCGAAACTAATACCCACAACTCCCAAGGATCGCGAACTATGCGTCTTGTTTACTCGGTGAGAATCCCGTGGTCACTTAACTTGTACAATCGTCCAGCGGCGGCCACACGTCAATCAACACCAGCAGTGTTGGTCCAACACTTCGTCTGTCAGACGTAAGATGGGTTTGGTCGTAAAGTGAGAGAACTATTTGGAAACTTAGCAGCTTGCGAGTTGAGTAGCATTAACATCATTTGCTAGTATAATTTTGAAAGACGTCAAGTATACAAGGTGATTCATAATATATATTCCATCCCGAAAGGGGCATAATCTAAATCCAATTGGCAATCAAGTTTGTTCTACGACTTTTGGAAATTCGTCATTTTTCATTGAAAAAACTCTATGCGAAAATCAGCTGTTTTGGGGTCAATTCAGGTCAAACTTAATGAATCAGCTATTTTACGTTAAGTTAAGTTATTAGTAAGTTAGTTAAATATGATAAAAATACCAATAACAGCTCATTTGAGAAAGTTTTTGAAATTTATTATTTTCGTTGATAGAATAACGCCCTTTTGGGATGGTATACATGTTATGAATCACCATGTAGATACAAGAAAGAAATACTTGTTACAGGATTTAGACAGAAACTCTATAACAACAAATGTATAAGTAATCTTTTGAATATGATGTTTGCGAGATTCTCATAATAGTTCTCATGTCAGTGATATTTAAAAAATTAAAACATCGGATGACAGTTGCCTACTCAATTCCAAAGTTCAAATATTACTAGAAAATAGTGTAAAATCAAATAACACATTCGATTTTATTTAAGGACGAGCAGAACGTGACGTGTAAGTCAAATTCGTTCACCGATGTTCATCGGTGATTCCAAAAAGGATTATGTCGTATTTCCATTTAGTGGGGGGCAGTCTTATGTTGGCGCTTTCTTGTGCGTGGTCTCTGCTCTAAAATATTTCTGCCCCAACGGCCGTCGGTCGGTTCTCCAAAGATGAAAAAGTACATGTGGTTAGACGAAATTCCGATAAAAGTCATCCATTCAAACGTTAACAAATGCTGAATACTGCTCAACATAGTCAATATGAACGACGGGGCAAGCACGCTACGGTACGTTGCGGCGCTTCATGGATTTTATAAAGAAGTTTTAATTTGTTTAAATATTTCCGCTGGCTCCCTCTGGTTCTCAAGTTCCGTGTCGAGACATTAGCCTGCCCGCGGCGGGGTAATGAGACAAACCACCTGCTCTTAAAGGCAACATAACAATTAACTTGAAGAAGAGTATTAGTGCATTTAATAGAGCCAGATACACTCTGGCCTCTGGCCTCAATAAATAAGAACCCTTCTCTCTGTTGCGGCAGTTTTTAGTAATTATTTGAAGCGCGATGGCGGTTTACGGAAATTTGAACAGGATTTTCTTTTAATTTAATTTCTCGGTGTTTAAAAGCGGGAGGTCGGTAGAGTATCCTTACAATTGGATAAGGTAAACGTGTACTTTTAGCCAGTAAAATGGATGTTTTTTTTTCCTACTGACTATTAACCTGATAGTAATAAGTATCACAAATCATTCTGAACTTCCCAAATACCCTTGGCTAGCTTTCAGTACTCTACTTTTACAACTATTCTTTACCCAACTACTTTTCTGTACCATCCCTCCTTATAGGCGAATTGATTGGGAGTCGGAAATAATCTCAGGATTGGATTAGTTTTCCCGATAAAGTTTTCCTGGGAACTCAGCTTCCTTATTAACATACCCCTGAAGAATGCTTTATAAGGCAACAGTAATTAAATATCTAGAGTTATCGGGGCGATTGTATCGACGGCGTTGTTTTCCTGTTGGTGGATATCGACTTGGTTTACGCGTAAATTAGTAGCAGGAAATTGAGCTTGAAATTGGAATGATTTTTTGCAATTGTTTTTTTTTGTTGAAGCTAGTATGCTATATAAAATTCGATACAAAATTATCCTTACATCTATTACTGCTGAACTTGAAGTCAATTTTGAGTTTGTCATTTTTGGGTGTGCTTTGTAGGTCAACGATATTGCTAGTATTCAGCAGAATAAGGTATCATTTTAAAATATATTTTAGATGACTTAGCGTACGCCGTTTAAGCACAGCTTAAAAGTCAAATTTTAGCCAGTGACATGGGTGATCCATGAAATGTTTAAATTTTGATCGGCTCTATTAGGCTATATATTGTGCATTATTCGTGCTCTGGCCACCGGATGTTGAAGTGGTATCATAAAATTATGAAGTTTTTGTAAATACAGACTTGTCAATATAAGCTTTTCAGCATTAGAGGGCGGGATTCGAAAACTCGGCCTGTTGTCGCAGGTTCTAGGTTTTGTGCTCCTGAATATTTCGTGAGGAGTAAAAAAATAGCTTTTCCTTAAAATACTTACTACGCATTATGTGACTCGACTATTCAGCTATCAAAACGCTTTTTACTGAACTATTAGCTACGCATCGCAAAAAAGGAGAGGTCTAATTAATTTTACATCGTTCCAAACCCCCCATGTCTGGAGTGCTATAGATACCTGCTTTTATACAGGACCGGTTAGGGTAAAAGATGGATTGGGGAGAGCTCACCCCATGCGGGATGTCAGCTTAGATCCTAACATCGCCAAATAGAATTAAACTTGGATACAGCTAGGTCTAATGTAGTTGTAGCCATTTTTGTGTTCTAAATATTTTCTTTAATTGGTTAATTTGTTTTAAAGTTTTGACCCACACTTAGGGAAATACTGAGATTTTTTATCATCCCAAAAAAAATCGACTGAAGGACTCAAGCCGGAGTAAAATTCGCGATCGTCATCTAGATACCGATCCAGGAACTTAATTATGAAATATTTTATATTATAGTTTACTTATTACATTATAGCAAAAAGTTTCATTTTAGTATAGTGGTTGGCGTGCGACATAATATAAAAGTTATGTAGGTACATACTGTCTTTTAAAAAATATTTTATAGGAGTTTATAGCTTCGAAAAATGTAGAGCTACCGTGAAAATATTTTCCCGAACGTTAATAAAATAATGTCGCAGAAATAAACAATTGCGAACCTCTCAAACAGTGAAAAAAAACCTGTGAATAAAATATGAGAGAAGTTCAAGCAAACCCAAAACGTTTTTCGTATTTAAATAATCACCATAACAAACAAAACTCAGGCGAATTTGGTTCATTACCAACCTGTGCGCCCTGAATTTACCTAGTGTTGTGTTGGTACTGACCCAGCTTATCGGATCGGAATCCAAAGATCGTGGGTTCGAAATACGGTCGTGAACCAGTTATTTTCCACTCTAAGGCTGCCTTTCCAAAAGAGATGTGGTATGTAGCATATGTATTGATACTATGGATGCGTTTGATATGGATGGATTGATTGTTTGGTAGTACTGGTGGAAACACGTTCTTCTAAGCTATGTTTTCTAAATTTATAGATGCGTGCCGCCACTGCCCGTGCCTTCCCTACTGTCGATGCATCACATAGCTCAAGCTGCGCACAGCCACCTCGTGGCAGCGCATCTTCATAGCACATCTTACTCGCTCCGCTAGCTTATCATCAGTGGAAACGGTCACATAGCTTAGCTTTCTTAGCATCCTCGCATAGCACAGCACTTGTGGAAAAGCAGCCTAAAATTGATGTGCGCTACCAGTGCTCAAATACGTCGAAAACTGAAATAAAGTCCGGATTTTCAGAACGAAGATTATTCCCACTTAGACGATGATTGGAAATCCGTGCGGTTGAAACTGTCCAGACATTACAAAAACCCTATTGTTATCTGCGGAGCTGAATAGAAGTCACCAACATCAAACGAGTATCGAGCTTTGTGGAAAAACTGTTTTACTTATTGTAACATTGGTTGTTTTTATTTTTCGAATGGATTCAGTTATACGAAGAAAACGCGAATCTCAAGAATTAGCGAAAAACAATCAAAATATTTCTGATTTTGTTTTTTATCATCTTTACAAGTAACTATTTAACATACGAGAAGTTCGAGATCAGGATTACTACCTAAAATAGATGAATAGTTGAGTTTGAACTGATTTGACCCCAAAAACGATGATTTTGGCATATTGATTTTTCAATGAAAAATGTTGAATTTACAAAATCGTAGGACATACGTCAATAACATTTGGGTGCAGAATAAGCACCTTTCAGGACAGCATACATATTATTATGAATTACCTTGTATACTGATGGAAATTTTAAAATTTCTAAATCACTAGTTATTGTTTTTGTGACGATTTTAACGTGACTCGTCCAATCATACAATTTTCGTTCCTTGAAAACTCAACCCAAGCTTTTAATTATTGGAGCATTTTTCAAACATTACAAAAACTTCAAAAAGTTCTGGGCGAACTGCTCAGTGTTAATTACAAAATTTTCATACTGCAACTCATTATAGACAGCTTGGGGAAAAGATGAATGATGTGTTGGCTTTTAGCCTTCTTTTCAAATAACCGGCCAAGAGCATGTCAGAACGTGCATAGGGTTTTGTAGTCAGTTATTATATTTTATCTAGTGGTTATGTTATTTTCATACAAACTGCAACTCGCTGCACCCTCTTAGAGGTTAATTTATTTCTTAGTGCACCCCTACCTTATTACAGAAAGCTACACTCCGTAATTCTCTTCATGAACTCAGGCTGTGCGTTGATTTTCATTCAGTAAATCAGTCAGTAACGTTTTTTATAAATACAGATTTTGAGATATAAGTTATCAAACTATTTTCCCGATTCTCACTTGAAGATAGAAATAACGATAAAAATTTTGAACAAAATCTAACTACGTAAAGTACCTACCCAATGTAACAAGTTTCATGCATTTAGATTTCTAACTGAGGAATAAAATAAAATTTGCAGACGGTCTTATTATTCTCTGGACTACGGTACTCTAATCTGGATGTGTAAAAATGTTGTGCTGAAAAATATATACAGCCGTGTATACAAAGCGTAGATGGTAGGTAGAAAATTTCTAAAAGCCTAGTATAAAATACTTCGCATATTGTTATATCCATGGTATCTTTTCAGCATAAATTGAAACTGACGTTTTTTTATTTTTTACCTAATATATTTTCTTCATAAATATACCTAGATTAGTCACACAATTAGCCCGATACATTATTCATAGTAACTACAGTAGAATACACCGTGTAAACGTCTCGCTATCTATAAAAAATAATCGATTATTAACTAGACACGGCATACTAGCGTTGAATAATTCACGTCTACTTATTCACGCGACGATACTGAGGAGAAAATTAACCTCCCATTGCGTTTAGCTAGTTTAGAAATATGTCTTCTTAACTCGAAGTTATTTTGGCAAATGGTAACCGCAGAAGTTAATAATGTTTCAGAATTTAGCGATCGTTTCTTTCATTAGTTCATGATAGTTAAGCATCCAGTTCTTTGCTGATGTATAAATTAAAGTAACAAAAACAAATCTTTGACACATTAGGTACCTACATCAAATTATTTTGGTTTTTTCCCTCGACGAATTCCCGTGCGTATAAGTAACATTTGTTAATATTGCTGGAAAAATAATTGCCTAAATAATAAAGGTACATAACACATTGCGCAATTTAGAGTTCCACCAACTCGATGCAAGCTATATATCGATAAGGCCGTGGTGACCCCGGCTGAAGAATAATGCCCCTCTATATCTCCTACCCAAATGTCGTAAAAAGTGACTCAGTGAAAAAGCTAGGAGATGGGCAGCAACGTTCCCTATTTTAACAACAATAGCTCTAACTGCGCTCGCCAACCCGCGTGCCCGTGCGTGGTGAGTATGGGCAAATTCCTCCCACATCAAAGGAAGTCATTCTGGAAATCTGTGGGGGAGGCTGATGTTCAGAATGATGATGGTGCAAGCTAATCCTTACCTAGCATATACAAGCAGCTAGTCAATTGATAAACTGTCCAGTACCAGGAGCATAAATACTAGCTTATATGATCTAGAGATTATGATAGTGAAAAAGTAAAGACGTGCAAGCGATCACTGCAAAAAATGAGCCTCTGAAGTTTCACTCATTAGTCTCGTGTTGCAGCCTATGGGAAAAGCGGCTGTTCCACATTCACATTCCATTTTCGAAATTACTTATTGTTTGCGACGGTACATCATCCTACTTCCTTCTTATAATATTATAAATGCAAAAGTTTGTGAGGATGTTTGGATGTTTGTGGCTCAACCACGCCGTAACAGCTCAGCCGATTTCGATGAAACTTAGAATAGATAGAGTTCGCGGGCACTCGCTCATTACGCCACTCAGGTTGACAATATACAGGCAAATATACAGCCGTGTATAAATGCGTGTAGTGAAAAATCCAGTGTAGTGAAAGAGTTACAATTTGTGGACTTTGATAGAACTTATTGAATTATGTCTCTGACGCTTCTCGTTTCTTATAGGTACTCATTTTGAATAGATTTGACATCCATTGTGATATTTTATTATTACTCTGTGAAATGCAACGAGGCGGGAGGAATTGTTAAATCCTTACAATGGAGCTTCTGTCTCGGTCGGGTCGAGTGCGCAAAAGTTGAACAAGGATCGCAGTTGCGACGGGAATGTAAAGAGAAGGGATTAATTGTATAATCTTCGAATAAGACAAAGTTGAAGATGGTCCGCGGCGCGGTCGGCAAGTAGGATTATTTATGTGGAAGCTCGCAGACAGGGTGGCGAGGGCGTTAGCCGTGTGACGTCACACGCCGCGCCCACGCCGCCACTTCTCTCTCAATCTGCATATAAATCGGATATCGATAATGACGTCGCTATCGCAAGCAACCCGAAATTTCGTTCAAAATCCGATAAGCCTTGCCCGTGAAAGCTCTAATCCACAGAAGTTTGGATGACCCCGATAGTGGATGAACCCACCAGTCTTCTATTATGTAAATTATCGGCCACACGAAAATTTCGTTCGACCACTGCGGCCGCCAAGTTTTGGGCAAAAGTTACGGTATTGACTTAGGGCTGTATCTGTCGAGAGATCGAAGTCTCACCGTACAATAGGGTGGTAAATCTGTTGTAAATATTTGATGTTTTGTAGTTAATATAGTTGGTGTGAATGTTGGTCGTGTAAACAAGTAGCATGTGGTGGAAAAATGAATTTTAACGTTTACAATGGGTGTGAAATACCTACCGTTTGAAAATGAAGAGGTCATTGTGCGTGTGGGGACGCCTGCTGTTGGTAACGACGCGCTGAAATGACCCGCGCTTAAAACATAACCACGTTCCGGTCCCCACAACCGCTTCTCACAATGTTTGCCAATAACAACCCACTATGCATCGGTTGACTTACTAAATTGAGTACATAATAAGTTAATAACCCAATAAACTATTGAACTTAAAAATACAGCCGACTTGAGAACCTTCTCCTTTTGGAAGTCGGTTAAAAAGAAACAATACTCGAAAAAATAAAAGGATTTATTTCCAAATCTTGTTCATTCATATATTATAAAGCACAGAATTAACTGGCTGTCTGACTGATAATCAACGCAAAGTCAGATTTTATGTAAGTTAGTCATCAAGGTCTTCTTAAAAATAATGAAAGAACGAGTGTGAAACGGTTATGAAGAAACAAAAAAGATAGTAAAAAGTGATATTTAAGAAGAAACAACTTTTTTACTTTCTTCAGGTAAATGGCTGCCAAGTAGTTGCCAATCACAACAAATTTGTGTTACCTACTTCACTAGTGCTTGGGACTAAGAGGAAAGTTACATGCACTCAATGGGAGATCTTATAAAAAGTTTCGTTTGAATGTCAATGGAAAGCAGTAGATAACTTCGTAACATCTTCCACTTGTCTACGAAAATAAATCTGCTATTCAGGATTTATCAATACGACTCCCATGATAAAATAATACCGATACAAAAATCTGCTCGTATGAGTTAAAATTAGTTCAAACTCAATTAATCAGATGTTTATGTCTGCAAAATTCTCAACAATGTCAAATAATATACGTCGTAATCAATAGTACGAACAAAAAGGGTAATTGAATGTATCTCGCTCGTCATTAGCACTTTTCGCATACATTTTGTTTACGAAGCACAGTATAACTTATAACGGTTTACGGTTTAAGATCATTTATTTCTCAAAAAATTTTAAATCTAAAATCACTTACTGAGAAACCTTATTATTATACTACACAAGTATTTACACATTAAAATTCAGTGAGCGCTACAAAGTAAAATTTTCTAATTAATAGCTAACCTATTAATTAGAAAATTTTACTCAACAATCAAATTATTACATAAAAAGTTACTAAAAATATGGCAAAAAAATAAAAGATGTGGGTACATTAAATAATAACATGCAAGTACGATGCACTCAAGGACAACAACTAAATCAGAACTTGTTCAACGCACGGGACCACTAAAACCGGTTTTTAAGCTAAAACAACATTATATCAGCACTTTAAGAATCAATTTTAATCAAACCATAAAGGTAAGTGCACGTCAAGCTTACGATACAGTTAGACATATTACAGTCGTAACTTGCGTACGCGATCCAATTGCTTTCATACTGTTCCGGCATAAGAATCGAATAGATAACACAATGGGTACTCCTATCCCTCGTTTACTACGGGAGCACCCTGCCAGATCACGTTATTTTCATAAGGCATGGGCCTGCCCTGACCCAATTCCTTTTAATCCATCGCTTACCTATAAGGTTTTATTGGCAATGGGCCATTACGACCTACATTATCAACATCATCATCCGATTTTACTATTTCCAGTCACGTAAACTTGAACGACGAATATAAACCATACGGCTATAGGACAAGTTTGCGTAAGGTTTTCTTTTGGGGAGAGTATCTGGGGTTCATCGACCGATGGCGGCACGCGACCATCTGACAGGTTGTTCCTTATTGGTGGGATATCACGTGATTTCCCTCATCGGCTAGCCATGTGGGCTCCCTATTAATTTGGGGAATCGATTGAACTTGATTCGAAAGCTGATATTCACGATCTTTTCTAAGATTTTGGATTAAGCTACTTATATAGGAATAGAAAGCACAAAGCTTAGAATGTTAAATACTTATAAAAGCAATAAATTGTAAATCCCGACTGAATTCTTAGAAACTTTTTTAAGGACAAAGTACTTTGTCCTAATTTTTCCGCTGAAGAATTCATCTCACATCTTTATATTTTTGGTATTCATACATTGCGTCGGTACTCAAGTCAACTCCTAAGACAAATATGAATAGGGTAATGAATTATATGGAAAGCTCCTTCCGTGTGACGTGTGAGAGATTGCGCCGCTTTGCGTCGACCTCCGAATTTAACCAGTCGTTTGTGCCGCGAAAAACTTGCCTCGAGGTTACATTAAGCCGATTGCAAGCGTCAATCAAAACCAGCGTTTTTCCGAGATACCGTAATCTACCAACATAGTATCAAACCGCCATTTTAACTAATGTCTTTACAGCGAATCCATAAGAATTTGCTATGTGCTAAGGCATCTAATGCTTATTGCTTTAGCAACAAGATATTTGGTCGAATAGACCGTGCCAAAACTAATACTGTCGGTAACATCCTTAAAATAACGACATCGGCGATTTTCCGGGCGGGTGGCCGATCGGGCCGCGACCGATCAGGACGGGGATTTGATAAATTGCAAGTCTTAAAACCAGTGGCAGGTAATTCGGCACAAATTCCAGGCTTCTGGCCCTCCGGCCTGCTTCAGGAAAGTTTCAACGATTACTTTTACTTGTAATTTATGTCTCGGGTGCCGATAAAACGATGGCACGAGAGGGTCACAGGTGAGTCACCGTGGAATTTCTCAATTTTTTTCCCGCTGACTTTGTGAAATAGACCCTTAAGTGCTTTCGTTGTAAAAGCCGCATTAATTTTTCGGTACGATCTTAATCAAACAGAAATGTAAGATCTAATTTATTAATATGCAGATACAGCGTTGACATTTCAGCAAAAATAGCGCTATCAAAGCATTAAAATACGAATTCCACGATTTCATTTAGCCCATTAAGAGGTCACATGAAACGTTATAGTAATGAACTGTAAATTGAATCAGATAAAAAGAAAAATACAGGTCGTCAATTTTGCACGATAAGTAGGTCTTTCGTGAAAGAATAAAATTAAAAGGTCCGTAGGTTACGCGCCTGATTAATATTCGCAAGATGAGGCGAGGGCTTGGTACGTAGGGGCTGATATATAGGGTGTTCATCCATCACGGTCGGTGCATGCGTACGCACGCACACTCAGCAACGCAAACACGGCTGGTTTGAACGATTGATTTGGAATCGAACGTTTTTATTGATGATGTTTTGGCAAGCAGTTGATTTTGATCAAAAAATATTGGAAACCTAAATTTTGGATACTCTTGTCTATGGAATGTCTGTTCAGCAGAGTCAGCAGTCGTCCTACAGGCACTACAGCTGAAATGATAATGATATAAAAAACTATGAGGGCAAATCTAATACTGTCTTCGAGACAAATGGAACATGACAGTCGTATAAATAAAAAAACCCGATAACACAACAAGGTTTGTGAACAACGTAATCCATTTACTGGGAATGAAATAAAGATGGCGAGATTGGCCAGATCACAACGCACTTACACAAATTTCGTTCCCGTGTCTTCAACGATGAATAATTGATAGAAGCTCTTGGCTTACAGTGCTGCGATTCGCGATTTTACGTTTAAAGCCGCGTTCAAACGATGTGCTATATGGCATTTGTTCGGAATAAAGTAAATAAAGTCAATTTTGAGAGTGCGATATGTCAGAGCTGAACCATAGCGCACGCCTGAAAGACAACCTCAAAATTGACTTCCCACTAATTCTCACATCATGCTAATATTTTCATCGTATGGCAAAGTCTATAAGGACCTCTAAGGACCTAATATACAAATTAAAAATTGTTTTATAATGTATAAACTAAGCCCTTTCATATAACACCCACTTGATACTTTTGTATTATTATTATTTTTTTACTCCTTTTTGGAATTTAATACCTTAACAACCACTGATGCAGGTCATGTACTTATCAGCCAATTTTTATAGCACAAAATTTCTATTAACGTAAATTTGGGTAGATCTTATCAACTGTTCGAAAGTTATGCTCCAATACACATACATAAATCCATACACCGCCAAATCGTCAAAATTATTTGAGACACTCGCTTCGCTTGCTCGATCAAAAACAAGTAAGACTAAAGGCAAACGTTAAAGCAATGCACTATTACGTATTTTTCACTAGTCGCAGCTACAAGCTAGGCTCTGGCCACGTGGTTCGACCACTTGTTTCGTTCGTTCGATCCATCGGACTTCATGGACTTTTTCCCCAGTCTGTTCCATTTTAGGATCCTTCATAGTATTGTGCACTAGAGGCCATTTAGTCAACTTCAAATAATAACCATTTAATTCTCTGCTCTAAACCTGTTTTATAGATTTTACTTTTGAAATCCGTAATGCGTTCAACATAATTATTTGAACATTAACGCGCCCCCAGTGTTGCGGGACTATTGGATTCACTCTAGAGCGGGACTAGAAATTTATGTGCGGCATTCAATATATCTATTATCTTGTTTGAATCTACACGACAAGCGATAGCGGCTCGGCTCGTTTCATTAATTCAAATTACATTAAACATCGCACGAATGCAATGATTGCGATGTTCTGAATATACATTCTCAATGATAGGCGAAAAGCGATTTTGTATAAACACGGGTACCATTTCGTAGAGTTACTTTATAAGCAGAGCACATCGGGCTCGGCAACTGCAAATGGCGCGAAACGACAATTTTAAAGCACAACATTGAAAATACCATAATACGTAGGTATCTGGTGTTCGCACGTGCGCAGCGATTACCCGCTTGCCTCTCTGAGCGGTTACATACACAACCGCTTTTAACGCATTACCATGAATAATATATACTCAAATTGAAATGTCGCGTTCGTGTCGCTCCGACTGCCTATCTGCTCTCGCTTTCAGCCTCTCTCTGTACTCTGCCGATTCCGCCAATAGGCTTTACCTTTTACCGGCAGCGAAGACTTTCTCGAAAGACTTAGTCGTGTGGAGTCTTTATGATTTCATATCATTTCATACACAAAAGGCGATGAGCGTTTGTATGTGTTCAGAATTGTTAATTTGCACTGATTCCTTGGGGGACGTGGCGCTTAGAAATGGTTTGAACGAAATTGATATTTGGGTAGGTATGTAACGTACGAATGAATTATAAAAAAACAATACAATATAACACGCTGGGTATAATTATCTCCTCAAAAGCGTTGTGACCTATAGCAGGCTCGAAATAATTAGCACAAGGTTTGTAGGTAACGAAGTAACCATAATAATTTCATCAAAATACAATTCTATGTTTACGAAAGATTTTTCATATACGATCGCACACCTATATAAAACATCTCCGATAAATATACCCGCCACCTCTATATAAGCAGCGAATTTTGTATAGGATAACGTCCTAAACAAAACACGCCTCTAATGTATGGGGACGATAGACTCTGCTGAAGCATATACTTACATGTAGGAAACCCTTAGAAACCGTATAATTTATAGGGGTCCCGATTAGTATTAGAGATTACGTGATCATTATGCGAATTAAGTAAGATTTCCTTAGTAACTATTAAAAGGGATCTCACGATCTCCGACCCCAAAGAACGAGAAGGGAGGGTCACCTTCAGAAATCAAAGCCGGGGCCTTATTCATGACCTGGGCTGGGCTGTATTAAGTAAGATAAAGGCTTGGTTCTGAGTCCGGCGACAGCCCTGTCCCATATAACATTGAATCAATAAAACAAAGCTTAATTCCACGATCGATGACAGAGACGCTTGTCACTAGCAAAGGCTCACTGAGGACCTCGTTAGCGTTACGTGCCCGTCTGAGATGCTAGGGGCGTGGATTCGATTCTCACTGCGGGACAAATGTTTGCACGATATGCAAATATTTGTTCCGGGTCTGGGTGTTGTGGTACCATGGTACTCGTAGTTGCTGATACTCACGACACAGGGAATCGTAGTGTAGAGTCAGGAGTATGTGACTGTTGGTGTTATTTATTGAACCTTAAAAACTTTATATTTTTGCGTAATTTTTTAATATTTTGTCCAATTAATTTTAAACAATGGATATTAAATTCATACCAACGGAGGTATGAATTAAATATGCATTGTTTTAAATTGGTAAAAAAGGTCTTAAAATACTTTTCTTGCAACATGAATCCCGCATACTACAAAACTTAAGTTGGACTTCATATGTTGGCCAAAGCACAAATAATTCACGATAACGTAATCTGCTCCCGATGTTAATTCAAGAAAGCTGTCTGTGTCACTAGCCTCGGAATCAACCCTTAACTCCCTATACATAACAAACTTTAGCTTAAGGACGGTCACCTTTCTCCATCTGAAGATAAAATCTCCATTGGTCGCCAGATCCTATTCATCGTGCGGAGCCGAATGAACTTGTAGGCACACAAACAACGGCGATATCTGATACTGAATAGAGGTTACTGACATAATATTTTGTTTTCTTTCGAAGAATAATGGAAGAAATGTAAACAGAATTTCCAAAAAATTATAAAAATCACGTAGTCTAGAGGAAACGGAACTCGCTGTTCCTATTATTTCATCTCATTAATTTTATACTCGGAAAGGAAAAATAAAGGTAAACGTGCTGTCATGTCAACAGTTGTAACCACCGGTTATGACGAAAGCATCAAAATTAATAATACCATTACCAAGGCTTATCTTATTATATTATAAATGCGAAAGTTTGTGGAATGTTTGGATGTTTGTTGTTCAATGACGCCGTAATGGCTCAACCGATTTCGTTGAAACTTGGAATAGGACAATCATATACCTGGAATAGCATAAAGGCTACTATTTATGTACCACGCGAGCGAAGCTGCGTGCGGAAGCTAGTAATACATAATAAAGTACTCATACTTAAGTGAAATAAGCCCTTCGCAAACCTTGGCTTAGAAAATCGGAGGAGATTATTCGGCTTCCACTTGCTGAAGAGACTTTAAGGTAATATTTCAAAGCTAAAGCGCATTATATCGGACAACCGCCAGCGCTAATCAGATTTTTGAGCGAGACTCTAATTTAGAAAGAGAGTGATGGTTCATGCTGATGATTTATTTGGGAGTTCAGCTTGCAGTAATCTACTGGCGAGGGCTTCAGCTAATCCGAGGTCCTACATAGGACAAATAAGTTTGTTTATACTCAGAAGTAAGCATGAGTGGCGAGTGTTGCGTCGGCGGCGGGTCCAGCGTAATCAGATTAATTAGATGATTTTGCGGGCGTTATTAAAAGTTGAGCTGGCTAAAGCGCAGCTCTGTTACCTCCGCAAGATAGCCGGCTTATGCCCGCGTGTACTTACTACTTAGCGGATATTATACGTGCGCCCGGAATGCTCTTTAATGTTTTAGTATTTTCGACTGAGGTTGCGAACTCCGTGCCGTTTTGTTTGTGCGCCACAGTGGGCGGCTGGAATAATTCACTTAAGCTTAACTGGGAAAGATAATTAGGATTCTACGTCGGTTGATGCAAAATGAACGCGAAAAACAAGGTGGAAGATTTTTTGTGCTCATTCAGAAACTGAATTTTATATTTGCGAGCTCGAGCTATAACAAGATGATCATATTTTTAGTACATCCATTTAGGCACACGTTGAATACTCGCAGTTTCCTTAATTAGACGTAACGGGTAAAGGGGTTTTGCATGAAAATGCAGCGTTTCCTGCTAGAACGACTTTTGTGAAAGGTTTGATAGATCGGAGCTGGATGTAACAAACGTATTCAGAGAGCTTTTGTATTATGCAACGTGTGACAGTGTGCGCAGGCTGACCTGATAGGCAGGTCTCTTAGTAGTGGATCACGGACCACTGGACACCGAACGCGCGACCGAGCACGGCCCGTGTGCTTTCGATCATAAAACAAAAAATACGGTGGAATTCCACTGGCTTACTCCATGTTTAGTGTAGATGGACAACTCGATGCGCGAACCTTTTAGTACAAAGCTACTGTACTCGCAAACAGCGGTCACATTGTAAACCTAAAATGTTTGATACAAAAAACATGCCAAACTGATCCGCAACGGTTTTGTATTTTATTTTTTGTTACAATCTACCTTCTATTGAAGTGGCTTTTCCCTTATGGCGTTCGTTTTAGTCGGCGATCAACGGCAGCCTCACGTGTTCAAGTCCGGCCGATAATGCGCTGTACAGCGATTCGTCTGGTCCATTCTTTTGTTATTCCCCTTTGTTCCCGTGAAAGGTGGCCGTATTGTTTTCTCGTCGGAATGGCTAGAGATTGCGCTAAGAGTCGAGATTAGTGACAACGTGACGCGTGTGTGTAAGCACCCTAATTTCGTTTCGATAATGCTTAACCGCACATAGTTGTAGCTTGTTTCCTTTCAGGCTAATGTACTGAATAAAGCAGTGATTAATAAATGATAAGGATTGGTTGTTTCATTGCGTTAGAGTAACAGAAAGGAAGAAAATGTATAATAAATTTATTCTGCGGTTGATATTGTGGTAGAGAGCAATTTGATTGGATACTGGTCTCGAGGGTACTGAACATTATTTTAGACAACGATGAGTTTAAAATGTTTGGCATTTTGAATCTTATCTATTTTAAAATTAATCCGAAAATTTTTACAATATTAAAGATTTTGCATTGAAGCGTAGTTTCTTGAAAAAAATAGGCTCTTGTCTATCCTCTCAGCAGATCTCCAGGCAATCAGATCTTTGAAGATGTCTAAAAGGGGTAGTCAGAGGCACGTCCGAACATTTGCAACATGCCCACATTTTGCAGTATTTCATCCGTGACAGGTTGCAACCCCATCGCCGCTTTTATGAATACTTACTGGTTTCCTCACTATGTTGTCCTTCACCGTTTTAAGCGTGCTCATGCGCAATTATTTTTTTCTCAACCTTCGGGTTGAAAGTCCGGGGCCTCCCGACTAGGCCAACACAGTTTCTTACGTATAAAAACATGATGGTTGCCCAACGTTTACAACCAAAAACTGCTTGTAAGTGAATACGCAGCGTTTGCTTTCGCATTCCTTCTCAAGTACCAAGCTGCACCGCACGACAAAGATCTCATCGTCAGTAGGTATACTTTATTCAGTTCATATTGGCTGGCTGCATTCACTCGCGCATGATTATGTGATACACATATTCAGTAACCCCGTGCCACTCTCCTAGGAACAACGCTATGCTCGTGCAGAATGTATTGGTGCAAATTATGCAAACCATTTAATTGTATTGTAGTGTATCCGGCCTCGACGAAGAGCATCTGATATTCATGTCCTGACAGATGACAGCGTCTAGCAACTGATTAAAGAGTTACAAAATATCTTCAAGATTAAATTTACTCTACCGAAAGGGACTATTTTTTTAGGCATCATCTTTACAACGAATTATGTACGAGAGATTAGTACGAGAAGTTCGGCATCAGCATTGCTACCAATAATAGCGAAATAATTGATTTGACACCAAAACAGCTAATTTTTGCATAGTGTTTTTCCAATGAATACCGTACCTCAACCTGGCCACTGGCCTTATACAGGATAACCATGAAATAATCAGTGGCATGACAGCAAGCAACAAAAAATTAGGAATTTTCTTTCGAAAAGTCGTCGAACAAACTTTTTTGCCAATTGGGTGTGGAATAAGCCCCTTTTGGAATAGTATACATATTATTATGAATAACCTTGTATAATATTGAATACATGTACGTAAATCGTCTTTATAGAAACATTGTTGTGTTACCTTCATAAACTAAATATTTCGATAAGCGATGAATAACTTATTGTTATGGTTATAAATGCGAAACAGAAAATTGGAAAAAAATTGTCTGTCCATTTCCAATTATTATCTCTACCAAATAATTTATTTTACAAAAGAGAAAATACAAAAGGTGAGCAGATAAACGGCTTATTTAACGTGGGTGCGTGCCATGCGGAATTATCGTTCGTCGAAATGGACAGTCTGGGCCCCTTGAGGAGCCCAAAGGGTTTGGTTTTCGCAGGCACTCAATAATTGAAGTCGTTGAAATTCTGGGTGGATTGTTGCGGTGCCACCTAGGCGGGCGGGGGTTTAACGGGAAACAATAACGTTAATGTTTATTATAATGACCGATTTATTGGCGATTCTCATTTATGAGCTGAAATTCGAGCTTATTAACGTAGGATGCGCTCATTAGCGCGCACTTTAGCGCCCTCAATTAGAGCTAAAATGCAGGCTTAAACATAAGCGCTAGGGTAAATCAAGCATGCTTTTTGCGGTAACGATCGCGAATAGAGATGGGTATCGGAGATACTCCAGACGGCCGGTGGCCGTGCAATGAATAATAATTAAATGGGCATTATAATGATGGAGGTGGACCGTTTTTGAGGTAATAGCACGCGTGCTCGCGCTAAGCCTGGCAATTATTGGAGATCATTAGTATCGGCCTCATATTTTTCAAAGTTTAGTAGGCTACGTTGGCAAAATAACCCCAACTAGGTTACAGCTAGTTGGGGGGGTAATTTGGAAATGATGCATACCCTAATAAAATACCAAAAATAACCTCCTATGAATCTCTTGTAAGTGAAGTATTGAAATATTTTGGTGAGATCTTCTATATTCGGATGGCGATCACAAACTGGGCAACACAGGCCTCCCATACGATGGATCGACGATATTGTGAAAGTCGCGGGAAGTCGGTGGATAGATAAGCCTAAACTCTTTGGAGAGGCCTATGTCATCCAACCATCCTCACAAACTTTCGCCTATGTAATATATTAGGATATCAAGTATCCACTTTCACGAAACTAAACGCATATAATTAATGATGATTATTCAAATGAGCTTAACAATATTGCATTGAATATTATGATATGTGACAGCAGGTGCCATGTCAAGAACTCAATGATAATATTAGACTAATTCAGCGTCAATTTGCAGCCATTTACTGTATTGAGAAGCGTTCCCACACGGCTGTCGATCGAGGCTGGCGACAAAACAATAAATTGGCCAAGCGTGTCGAACTAAATTGGAGTGACAGTGGTCGGGGCATATAGCTTAGAAAACTGATGGCTGATGGGGCAGAAAGATTTTATAGTGGACACCACGCACTGTAAAGCGCAGTCCCCACTTTATGGAAAAACGACTTGTAGGTTGCTGTGAGCCGTTGGATACAGGCGGCACAAGATCGGTCGCTCTGAAAATCTATAAGAGAATTCTATGTTTAGTAGTGGCAAAACTACGGTAGAAATTATATTGATGATGATGACAGGACCACGCACACTGAAGGCTTCCGAAGTCAGTTCATCTTTTTCAGGTAAAGCTCCTTGCGACACGCCATTTAGATGTGATTGCAATTTTTTTTAATTACTGGATTTATTATTGCCTTTTGAACCGATTACAAATTCGACTATTTCGCGTTAACTAGTACCTAAAGCCTACTTTGTTATGATACCATTAATTATAATTTCAGTATACCTATATGCTATTATTCTGATTACCTTTCAGGTACTCACAAATAGCTGTTTAGCCGGTTGAGGGTGGGTGGGTGTCGACTTGACTCTAACAAAAATTACCTATCCAAAGCTTCATATTTATTTAAAAGAGCAGAGACCTGCATCTCAAAAGTGATCGCGATCCCTCATAATATTTTTGAAAGACCTCACGACGATACCTCAAACGATAGGGTATGCAGAAAAAACAACCCCACACGCTATTATATATTACCGTGTTAAATTTCAGCATGTTGCATAGATAGTTTGATATTAGAATGGCTCACAAGGTTGGACAGACGGCAAAACTATGAGGGTTCTTAGCCAGACTTCGGAATCCTAAAAAGGAGATTTTAGTTACTCCAAACGCAGGCTTTGACGTCAGGCGATCTAATCGTCTTTATGATTTTTATTTGGTTACTGATCAGGTGTAACTATAAATTTGAAAGAAAAATACCCGTTTAATACAAAATATTCAACACAAATACGTATGTAGGTAAGTAGAGGCCGTGGTATATTGTACAAATGAAATAATTTACTCGATATTTTCAAAGGTCAAATATTTCTCCTAAATATGTAGAGCACTTTCTGAGATTACATACCACGTACAAAGTTTGGATGTTTATAAAAGGTATCTGTAGGTAAAGTGAGATTTAGAGGCCTTGGCTCGGAATGGAGTTATGTAATGGCTTGCCAAATTTATACTACAATGATTTTATCAGAAATATACGTATATGTTATATAACATATACATCTTATGTTTATGTTATATGAAGCTGCTAAACCAACCCTGGCATTCTTACAACTTTTGCATTCCCCTCATCAGAGTGTTATTTTAAGAGTTCCGTACCTCATTTGGAATAAAGGGAATCCTTAGAGGATCACTTTGTTGTCCGTCTGTCTGACTGAGTGTCTCTCAGGCTGTCAAAACCCGGAACGGCTACAGATATGAACTTGAAATTTATACAAAAAAATAAAGAACTGTGATCTTATAGTGCCGTAAAAAATCACGCTTCTTACTCAATGCATTGAAATTGATATGGCAAAAATGAAAACTTCAACGGTACTTTCAGTAACCTCCTAATTCCGAAGTTTGGAATGCTACGAGCCTTTGTGATACAAATAATTGGAAAAGTCTTAAAATAGAGGAACATCGACTTTTGTGTCATTAAAATGGTGGATATGAAGAAAAAAAAGTGCATGAAACTCGAAAAGAGCTCTATCGATTTCGAAATAATTTACGGATTGGAGTTTTTGCGGCTAAGAAATATCAAGAATCTAGCCGAGATTGATTTTAAATTTCGTGTGGAGGAGCTATGACGATAACAACATAAATTAGCGATTAATCTTTATTAGATTAATCGCTAATTTATGTTGTTATCGTAGTGAAGTAAACGAACTAAGCAAGCGACCGAAAAATAAAAGTTTGTCTCTTTGTACACTTGGGTATCTCGATTTCCCGACCCCGTGTAATGGTACGGAAGCCTCAGGGAGCGACTACTCCCACTTGACTAACTTTATTCTCCTTACATTTTCTCCCAAAAAAAAACATATCCCAGGTGAAAATTGAGTGATAACAGCCTCAATAAAAAGCGCATTACGATAAAAAACAAGAGGGGTTTAAATGGCGTTTTCGCTTCAAAGGATAATCGTTCACACGTCTAAGGCTTCTGGGTGTGGGTAAGCGAATTTATGTGCAAATACGCCTCGGGACTGGCCAATGTGCTAATGAAAGGTAATACATTATTCAACCCTTGAATTATACAGTGGCATGTAAATCGATATTTGCACCGCATAACCACAATTACTGTTACAGTACCCTTAGTACCAGTACCGCCATATCCTAATTGATTACAAGTTCGTAAATGCCAATTAACTACATATTGAAACTATGACACTTTTATCTGATAGCGCAAGGAGCTCTGCTAAAGGGTACCGAATTCTTTTGAAATAAACCACAATTTTGAAACTTATTCTCTGCGTATAACTTTGAACCATATTGCTAAGTTTTGCTTACATTCCCTGCAAATATTATAATAATTTAAAAATGTATAAATATGTAATATTCTTTAATTCGTCGACCGATAGTTTACATATTATGAAAGACCTTGTATATTTAATAAATGACTCAAAATATTTAGTACCTCTAACCTAACTTACTTATTCTACCGATATTTCACGGTGATATTTATCAACTAACGTTCTTTAGACAGGTATCTATAGATATCGGAGCGCATCAGGTTTGATTATGGATCTTTCCTTCTTATTGACAGGTGACTATGCTAACAAGATGCCCAATATTTCCGCTTACTAGAATGCTAGCAAAGACTAAAAGATCCCGTATTTTTCCCATCATTTATCAATATCAGTTCTAATATAAAAAAAAATACGATGTCTATACTATACAAACAAAATAGAATATTCTGTGACATTTAAATGGAAAAACCAACTCGACTCGCTATGTACGGGCGTTGATTAGTCCGGCCCGAAACAAAAACTATTCCCAAACCGAGTGCAATAAGCGAAGTGGAAAAAGTCGATATGAGGTAGGCGATCTGGGACTTTAGCACCAGTTTTCGTAACAAGTTTAACTTAAAATACTAACCATAAAAATTAACAAGATAATAAGTAGGTATTCATGAAAATAAAAACTCTGATCGTTCATGCTTTGATATTATGCAAACAGCGGATTGGATTATCATTTTTAGTAGATTATATCTAAATATAGTAAAAAACAATTTTCTAACTGCAAGCTTTTAAAAGAAACAAACGGCATTTATTTGGTTTAGTCGTCTTGGAACTTCAATGCCACAGATGTAATGCCTCAAACGCAAAAAATCTCATCTTTAAACGATTTAAGCATGGCTGCCTCATGTTGAAAATTCGCGAGTGGACTTGCTAGTCATATGTTGACTAGTGCTAAGGGTACTGATTGTAGAACGTAAACAGCAATCGTCGAGATGCGTTTCACAGTGAATGCGCAACGTTTTTAAATGATTACACTGTCCCCCAACGTTAAGGATGTGGCTACATCATTCAAAAATGTTAATTTGATTAGTGACTTATGTATACATTTGTTTTTGCATTGACTTAACAGCGTTCCACCATCATCTTTCAGCCCTAGGATGTTCGCTGCTGAACAACTCCCCCACAGATTTCCAGAGCGTGCCCAGTGTGGTGAGTATGGGCAAGCTCCTCCCACATGATAGAAAGTCGTCCTATCACGTGAGATAAACTTGCCCTGCCCATACTCACGCTGGGCATGCGAGTTTGCGATCGCAGTTAGAGCTTTCGTTGTTAAAATACGCTGGACGCTGTTGTCCATCCTCTAGCTTTCTTCCCATAGTCGCATCTTACGACATCCACGGGTGGGTTGATACGCCCCTCCATATTTTACTTATTATTTTATTAGTTCTTTACCTTTGTACGTTAATGTGTTCCTTGTGGTGGCTGAACAAATGGTTTCTACTGATCTATCTATATATTCGGCCACCACGGTCTTTATTGCTATAGAATAGACTAAAGTGGGCTAAAATTGAAATTAACTTAACTAAATTTCGAAGAAATAATTTGAGTATTTCATACATATTGTTACCCCTCGCATTAAACTTTTCTAGGCACTTCTGTTTTTTTTCAATCCAGATTCAATACAAGTCCCTATGTAGGTTGTAGCCACAGCTCAGCTTTACGGCTGCATCTGTACCCCGTTGAGCTCATAACCGTTGATTGCTTCTATCTGTACAATCGGACCGCAGTTCACCGCACGCACAACCCCATTACAAAGAAATGTGAGGCAATTACAAAAAGAGATACGACATCGAAGATTTTCATTATCCGTTCGGATTGGATGAGATTTTTTATTCAACGCGTTCGTCGCTTTATAACGTACTGTTGAGTCGGAATGAAAATTCAATTGATTTACTGCCGTTTAAACCATCATTACCCATGCATTAGTATGATTATATTTTACCTGTTATTTTGTATGGGAAATAAAATCTCTATAAAACTATTCCGAGATCATTAATAAAAACCCACCGATATAAGCACACAGCAAAAATAGTGAATTTGCAGTTTTTTCGTTTCTAATAAAGTTTTATCGTTCAGTGCAACAAAATTCAACCAGTTGCTGAAAAGTAATACGGGCAGCAATTTGGCATTGTAAACTTCCACCAATTTAGTGCAACACCAGTCTATAAACCTTTCACTTTGCAACAATCCCGCATTGTAAACACAACAAAGATCACAAGTAAAAGCATATCAAATAGCTGAACGAAAAATCGTAAGCGGTGAATTCGTTCGCTGGATATGTAAAATTTTAAAGGATTCATCTATCCGCAGTCCGCAATTCAAAGGCGAATGTAGAGTGCACAAACTGTTATGTCAACAAACCGCATGAAAACAACGAACCTTTGATTAAAATAAATAAAAGAAATGATATGACGTGTCAGTTTGCTCCCCAAACGCCCGCTTGCCCACTCCCGCTCGCCAAATATTCAAACCAATGTTACCCAAATATTAAAATATTCTATAACACGATCAATGAGCCAAACTTTCTCACAATGTAAATAATTGCACACAATAACTCTAGTGTAATAGCGTATGCAGTTATACATCACGCAAAATCTTGAAGTGCATAACGTCGTAAATATCTCAGATACGCACGTCGAGAGACGCAACACTCTAAAATGGCACATCTATTCTAAACGGAAACTAGAGAAGTCAAGTTACAAATCGTATCGAAAATCTTAGACATTGTTGGCGGTGCTCCAATCGAGAAGTGATCATAACTGTCAATATTCCTCGAGAAATATATGCGTTTAAAGCCTTCCGCGTTGAAATAAAAGAAACCGACGCAATCTCGGTTGTTTTAAAAGTGTTAAATTAGAAATCCCTGCCTGACTTGTAGACTGGAGCCTCTCTAAATCTAATTATGACCATTCACCGAGTTACCATTTCGCGGAGTCTCAGCGATTTCTTTTAATAACTTTGCATTTGTAAGCCCAAGCCCTCTGGCACCATCATCAAGTTGAATCATGAAATGGTTAAATAAAAATTGTTAAATCTCCGAAAACCTATTTAGTTTAAGATTCAAGTTTTGGCGGCTAAAACAACTTTTTAATTAAAGATAATCAGACTGGAACGTCAGCAATAACGTGGTAGCACAGAGGCGATGGGCGACTTAATAATTTTGATGTGGCCCTGGTTGACGCGCCATCAGCGAACACGTTTTATTGGTAATTATGGTGAGTGGTAAAACTTAACTTTGAGGCAAAGCGCTCCGCTCGAGAAAATGCACGTTTGTAGTCATGAAATGGATTCTAGTTTAAAACAGACGGGGTGCTTCTCCTGAACGTAGTTAGGTGATATTGCTCTCGTTAGTGTTGTGGTGCGACCGACTCTACATTATATTAACCATCTACCTATATGGTATCTGACTCCCCGAGCGCGGATTGCAGATCGTAGCGTCGCGTGGGCACCTTTGCTTACACACACGAAGTAAGTACTCATACGACATTCTAAACAATTTATTCAAGCAGTCGCAGTCGTAAACTAGAGACTCGCATGTTTTGGTATACCAAGTCAGTGCAACGTTACCCGTATATTTACAGCGCTGTCGAGTTGTCAAGTTGTGCGGCAATATTTGGCCGACATTTACATATAATTTCATATTCATATCAGAATTAGGTGGCGCGGGTAGAGTACTCGATGTGGCACGACTCTGCGGAACTACCCGCGACAGTCGCTTGACATCCAGACGAAGAGTCAACACTTTTCACTATTTTTTCCGAGGACAATGTCTGCACCAGACGGTGTAGTAACAAGAGAGGATAAAAACACAACTTCACCAAGATGGAACAATATCTCGAATACTAAGTAACAACCTTTTTCACTTACTACTTAAAAAGTTTTTACTATACCTTTATACTTTATTCTAGGTAATACCTAGTATATATCCCACTAATATATTATAGGACTATATATAGATGTGAAGATGTGATAATGTTTGAGGAGATGTTTGTTACTCTTTCACGCTGCAAACGCTGAACGGATTGGAATGATTGTCATGTATGTAATAAATAGCTAGCACAAAATTTATAGCCTTCATTTATCCGGGTAACGAAGAACGAAGCTGCAGGCGGAAGCTAGTCAATAATATATATCAAACGAATTTGCGTATTGATATGAGTTTTTTTTAACAATATGATATTTTTACGTCATGATATGTTAGCGTCATGGCATCAATGTATGTAAAATTACAAGTTATATACATACATATATAAAATCACGCCTATTTCCCAGAGGGGTAGGCAGAAACCACGGCCTTCCACTTGCTATGATCCTGACATACCATACAAGTTATATAATGTCAAAGAACCAATTTTTTTCATTGGGTTTACTTAGAACGTTTCAATGTAACAATAACTCGCGTATTGCTGATGTGAAAAAGACAAACAAAAGATAAAACAGTGCAAGTTTTATTGAATAAAAACTTTACTCTTGCATACTAATGCTTAAATTTGTATTCGACTGAGTTTGCTTGACTTTTCATTAAGTTTCTCGTTTTGTCGGGAGGGAGATGATTATCAAAGTAATCATTAAGTTATATTCTACTCCGTACAAATTTTAGTGCGAATGACGTTTGTTTATAATTTAGAGAAAATGTACTCTTGAATCTAGCATTCAAAAACTGAGCGTATAATAGTGCGTTTTAATTTCTGCTAAGCTTTCATTTAAGCAGCTTCTTTGGAAAAAGGTATTCAAGATGGAGCTGAAATAAACTACTCACAATGCAACAGTCAATGTAACAGAATGCTGACGACGCGAAGCCTTAAAAGAGTGCACTTTAGTTAAGCAACGACAGGTAGGTACACAGCGTGCATTTGGCGAATTAAATATTTTCTAACAGCCCTTCATTTGTTTATGAATGATAATAAGGTGATTCATGATGTGTAAACTATCCCGAAAGGCACTTATTCAAATAAAATATTTTACCAAATAAATCTAAATTTCCCTAAATTTTATCAGATTATTTGTTCCGAACTTCTTCAAATTAGCGTTTTTTGGTCTTTTTATCAACTTTATAACTATTATGTATAGGAATTTTAACGTACGTGAAGTTTAACATCATGATTGCTGCCTAAAACAGCGAAATAATTGAGTTTCATCCCAACAGCTGATTTTGGCAAACCTTTTTTTAATTTCTAAAAGTCTATAACAAACTTTATTACCAATTGGATGTAGAATAAGCCTCTTTTGGGATGGCATACATATAATGAAGAAAATCAACTTGTAGATGGCAAACGAGTAATGAGAGTTGAAATCAAACATTTTGTAAGCGTGGTAGCTTCAAAGAGCGCGAAATGAGCACGCTCGAAGCATGGGCATTTGTAGCTATAGGTTGCAGCGCCCCGTGAGCAGGTAATCGTGGTGATCGGTGCAGAAATGTTTTCATGTGATGCGCAACCGACTGGAAACACATTGGTCAGCTTTTATAAAACAGCTAGATCAGAGTGGCTTTCATTAAAACTAAGGGAAAGATGATCTGAAGTGATCGAGAGTAAAGCGCTATGCCAAGTGTACTGTGGACGTTCTTGTCAGAAGTCGACGGGTAAAATTAAACGGCTCACGACTTTAATCCCCAAACATGGTAGAAGTCCTTTCAAATCTCCAGGTGATCAGATCCTTGAACATGTCTTAGGACCCCACCATTAGATATATAGATCGATAAGATAAGGTAGATAGAAATGAAAATCAGTTCACAATGCTAAGTGCTTTAATTAACTATGTTTATCCTGTGTTCCGCTATAATGACTACCAGCATTTTTAATTAGCAGTTTGAACTGAGTGCGTTGTTTTATCTTTTACAAAATGTTTGAAATATAATATGTAAACTATACGTTCTCCAAATAATAACACTCCAAATAAATTCAAAACAGAAATATAATAATGTAGACGTCTTTGATACAGTAGACGGATTTTATCAGCGGAATTAAACCGAAAACAAAACTTTCACAAAACTATTTTGTAACTCATAAAATATTTAGTTGCGTATAAAACCGCAGCCAGGGAACGAGCCGTACCTTTGAAAAGCCCTAACTGGCTATTACACATTTAGGATGGAAAACCTTCGACAAGAATTACTAAGGTCAAATGTAATAAATTTAGTTTTAGCCCACAAACTATGTGGTCAGAGATTTTCAGGGAGGTCGGCGTTTTGTTTTGTCGATGCCTACTATATTCCACGTAATCCATTAAGACTCACAACGAATAGTCCGAGATGGGACGGATTTCATCGACAGCCCTTATAACTGCGATGCTGCGGTAAAGATTTGTAATGTGGACCTCTTTTTGTAGGACATTTTGGGTGGGATGCGGTTTCTAAAAGGCCATTTGTTATGATTTCAAACGAGGTCTTGTCAGATAATGGCTTTTGTTATTTATATTCTGGGTCGGATTTTTATGACCCTTTCTTTAAGTAGGTTCATGAAGATTGTTTTGGTTCAACTATCATTACAATTTTCTTAATGGGAGTTCTGATCAGAAATAATGTTATTTCAAGTCATAATTTCGTGTTTCAAGAGCACCATAAAAAGCATTTCACAACTTTTTATAAAGAGGAATAAGTTTAGAGTAATAAATTATTTTAGTCGCGAAACTTTCGAGTGTTTTTTATCAAACAGAAATTGTAATAAATAATAAATCAGCGAGTAGGTTCCCAAAGTCTTTTCAACACAGCTTTTAAGTTCAGGGAAGATGTTCCCGAAAATATAAAATAAATCACGGCTGGGTAACTTGCACAATTTCTTTTTTTTTCAGTAAAAGTAACAGAGAAGTAATAACTTCTCTACCAATTACAGCACTCTAGTTACGTTAATTCAGTAAGGCGGCTGGTTCTAAAAAGGAAAGTTTCAAAACAACTCACCCTCTGAAAGAATCCCGAAAAACCATAAATATCAATAGTGGGGACGACAGAGCAATTCGAGAGTCTCGCACAAACACGTACCCGAATGCGTTTTACGACTTATGACATCCAAATTCGAAAGTAATCAATAATAGTCATGGAAAAACATCCCCGAAACATAGTCCTAAAACCACCGACACGGTTATTACACGGAATACAAATTACATTGTAGAAAAACGACTTTAACCGCAAACATTATGAAATCGTTAAAATTTTTCCCCTGTGTACTGTTACACGATTTCATTATTAGTGTTTATTCACACGCACACAAAGCCCGCTAATAAAGCCTACACTTTGATATGATAATAAATTAAATAAGCACCATAAATACCACCACCGAAATTAAATTAACGTTTTATTTGCGTACGCAAATGTAAAGTAAGTGATTAAGCGATTCTAACACGTGTTCGCTCCCAAAAGACTAATACGTTATGTAGCATAATTACTTTAGGTAAAACGGTCCGCCAGTTTAGGGTAAGATGAAGAAGAATCGCAGGTGTAAACGGCCGTCTATTGCGCTTTCCATCACGGCGTTCCCATCTCCGCACAAACTGTGCAAACTCCGGCGAAAATCACGCTTAGTTACAAGACATTGTGGTCTATTTTCGCTCGCACGGTTGGTGGCATGGGCCGCGCTCCGCGTTTGTGGTATAACCAGATCCGGGCAGCATAGCATTTAGAGCCAATTCCCCACTGGCTTGTTGTATGAACAATTAAGTTTACCAACCTTTTCCGGCACAGGAAGAAGCGTATTAGATGTTTAACGTCGTAAGTAAGTACACACTCATTCATCTAAATATTCCCTACCTATTAAAATTCTCCGTTTACAACACATTTATTATTTGCGAGCGTTCATTATTATTTCCATTTGAAAAGTTCCTGCGCCCTGATAAAATTCTCTACAAATTCCAGGAATTGCAGTAACAATGTAAACAATTTCAAAGGAAAATTCTCACCGAACCGCAACCATTAACGAGCCGCAATTGCTTCAGGAACTTACCTGTAATGATAAAAATAAACATATAAAGAACATTCAGCTCCATCGGATGTAACAATATGTTGTCTAAGTCTGAACAAAGCTTCGTTCGCCATAATGAGCGTTGCGTGCGGCGCGTCAAACATGTAAGTAAGCAAACAATTTAGGTACGCCTGAGTAAATACGACCGCGAAATATCTTTGCTTGGGCCCGGTTGAGTGCGGCTTTTCTCTGGTTTGCTCGTGGGCGGCTATACCTCGAATTGTGCTGAGCGCCATCTTTTCAGCGGGGCTTTTGTTGATAATGAAATACAAACACTATTCTTCAGTCAAATTTTCGCAGTGCAGCGGCTTGTTACGGATTTGTTCGTCGAGGCGCCCTTCTATTCTATTTGTTTGCTTATATGAATTGTAAATGTGTTATATTATTAGCGGAAGCTTATTTTTCATTAAGTTTATACCACAACAATATGTTCCCGTAATTAAATACTTCCCGTAATTAAGGCTTATTTTGTCAACAAATCGATAAATTATAATTTACCTGTTTAAAAAAAATCGCACTTTTTACCACCACTCTTTTTGGTTTTTTTTATGGTTGTCACCTAAAACTGCTACTACCTTAGAAGATGTAAGAACTGATTTGACTAGTAAACAGCAGATTTGTAGTGTGATTTAATAGTGTTATTTAAAGGAAAAATATTTTTATTGGATATATTAGTTAGTGATGTCGAAAATAGATAAAATTTAATGTTTCGTGTTTGTAATGTGAATGATTATTTGGAATTAGTTTAATTAAGATGTAAGTACTTATTTCACTGCTCACTGCAAATAATTTACACTTAATGTAAATTTATAATAATTGTTTCTAAGTAAGTGATTTATATTTTTAATCTTATGTGGAATAACGAATCTTAAAACGTAAAATGTAAATTTTCCAAAAGTTATAGTACAATCTTGATGCTGATGAGGAAGTAAAATATTATGAATCACCTTGTTTGCGTTAAATAGTTAGTCAAAATTGATTTTTCTTACGTTGTTGGTTTGATTAATGCAGATAGTAGGTAGGTTCACACTCCAAACACGCGTTAATACGTCTACAATTTTCCTAAAACATTTAACCTACCCACATCAGGCGAGGCAGATAATAAATTAATTTAAATTAACTAAGCAAAAGGGCCTAAGAATGGGCCGTAGAAGCCGGAATCTTCCCCTATTTAAATAACACCGAGACAAGTAGACAATGGTGTTACCTGCCTGAATTATCTTAGGTTGATGATGAGGAAATGAATTTAACAAGGGTTTGGTTTAAGGCATAAAATTTTGAAAAATGAACGATTGATACCCAAGTCTTATTTTTACCAACGCACAAGCGTTTAGACAAAATACCTTATGCATAGATATCAATTACGCAACAATGGTTCTTTTCAAAGCTATCCGAGTCCATAGAAAATACAAGTTTTAAAAGAAAATGTAGTAAAGCAAACCTGCAATCGAAACGATACCGATACATAACCAGAGAACAAACAAAATCCCAACCCGTATGCAACAAATAACGAGCACATTCACAAATTCACAAGTTGCATGCATAAATAGAAACAGCAGACAAAGTCGGCGCATTAGGCAACAATACGCAGAGTGCAGGATTTCGCATATATTAACGTCTTGTCCTTTGGCCAGATATCTCGGAAAGTTTGCCGTGGGAGTAGCGGAAATTGAAATAGCTGGCTCGTTCTACGACCCTCTACGTCACATGCCTACGGTGGCCGCTACGCCAGACGCCTACGATATCGGCTACGCCGCACGTATAAGGCTATTTGTACTAGGAGTAGTTACTATATTTTGTAGTATATCGAAATAAGTTATAGATTATTTGCCTTAGTACCTAATATTAATGGTAGTTTGTTTTTTATAACTGTCAGTAAAATTCTAAAGTAAGAAAATAATGAGAATTTTGTTAACCCTCAAAAACCACCCATGACAACTGTTATTATAGTCATAAGCATAAAATTAAAGTACCTATTTGCAATGATTTCGATCAGGCAGTACACTATAATGTGCCAGTAGTTTATGTCTTCGACTGTGTGCACGGCCCGCTACGTTTTAACATTGCTCCCGAAACAGTACGAGCAAGTCGGAACACCAAACGGTGGATGAAACTCCAAACTTGGCTAACGTATACGCAAACTATTTTGTAATGTGGAAAAGAATGCGTGGAAAAGTACCAGCAAGGTACCGTTTTTCTTGCGGTTCTTGTAATGAGAAAGAGTAAATTGTTTTCGAGGCATTTTGTTGGGGAAAATAAAAGGACGAGTAGGTAAGCTCCTTAGAGATTTTGTGCTTTAACTGTGTGTGAATATTTCGGGTTCATAATCGTATTTCGTTTGGTGAGATTTTCCGAAAAAAATAATTTTGATATTTATAGTGCGGCCGGGAACAAAGGTAGATTAGTAATAGTATCTATGTTTATTCTCTTACTAAATATCAAGTTAAAATATAAATAGCTTGAAGACGCGACGATCATTTCGATAGAAAATTTCTAGAATGAAGACTAAGGCACTGGAAAGTGCAGTGTAGGACGGCCCCCTACTAGATGGAAAGACGACCTAGGAACCGTTGGGTTCGGGCCGCACAAGATCGGTCTGAAAATCTATGACTCATGAATCAATGAATCGGCGTATGTTCAATAGTGGACGGCGTACGGCTGAAATGATGATGATCATGAAAAGCTTCATCTGTGTATTAAGTGTGGCTTTTCATTCTGTATTTTCGTATTTATTCAATGAATCGGATAGTATAAAACAAAATGTTAACCAAGCCATACTCATTAAGCTAACCAGACCGGGGCACTATCTAATCACAGCTCAGTTGCCAAATTACGCAGTGCGCTGTTTAAATGTGGGCTTACTTTAATCTCACGGTATGTGACGGTAATGCAACTGTACGCCTCATTTATGTAGCTCTAGCGGCTGCCCACGGCTTTGCTTTGGCGGTATCCAGAAAAAACTTAGCATATACCTTTCATTAGAGTTTAAAGCTATCTGCATACCTACCAAATTTTACCAAAATGGGTTCAGCTGTTAGTCGTGAAAAAGTAACAAACACAAATAGAGACAAAAACAAAGAGTTGCTTTTCATTTACTAGTGGCTGCCCATGGCTTCGCTCGCGCAGTACCTAACCTGATAAAAAAGCATCCTATGTACTTTTTCAGGGTGAAAGCTATGTCCATACCAAATTTATTTAAATCGGTGAAGCGGTTTAGGCGTGAAAACGTAACAGACAGAAAAAGTTACTTTCGTATTTATAATATTAGTTCTGGATTATTATTCAGATTTCATTTGTTTTGATTCACAAAGTATATTTTCTGGTTTGTTCATTATCGGAGCCCGCTTCCATTTGGTTCGAAGAGGGAGATGAAAGAGAACGATATATCAGCTTTCATTTTAGGGCGAACGCGATTCAATGCCGTGCAGGCTATTATACTAAGTGGAAATGTAGCCTTTATAAATGGAGATGACCACTCATCATTGAGTCTTATTTTATCCAGTTTAGGGTCTTTTATCCGAAATTGTTTATTTGATTTAGTTATGCTGAATTTTTATGAGACAATGTTATTTACACAAAAACACTGTACATAAAAATACAGTTTGCAAATAACTACAAAGTAACTCCTCACGGTGGGTAAATGGTGCAGCGTGAGTTCTGTGAATAGAATAGACTAAATATGTGCATACTACAAACACAATGAAGACATCACGGGAACAGACTGACAAATAATGTAACCAGCGAACAAGACAGTTGTATCCATGAATGCGGTAGCAGCCAGCATTCGTTGTTTAAAGCCTTTCAGCGAATGCATGCTTAGCAATATACTGCGCTAAGTCATCATTAATTCAGAGTCAAAAACGCCTTTTAAGATAACACTAAAGATTTGTTTCAAGTATGTCAGAATGTCATCGATGCAGATACGTTTATCACTTACATTAAGACAGAACTCATAGGCTTTAAGCTATGAACTATTTAGTACTCCAAGCACTTATTTATATCAATGGCTTTGGTACTATATTTCCTTGGGTGTGGGTATGGACACTCGACCAAACTGTGCTTAACTTATTACATTAATTTATTACACGACTAAACGTTCAACTAAATGTTATTTTTATTAACGAATATCTTTTAGAAAGTTTTCCTTTGTTGTTACCGTAGTTTTACACGCATTAACATACATTCGACCATTAACGATTGATGTTTTCCCGGTAAAAGCAAATAGTTCCTGGAACTTGTCCATTTTCTTCCCGGTGACTTTATGCGATTCGAACAACATAAGGCGCCGCCTAACTTAACACTTAGCTGTGAACAAATGAGTCCGAAAGATTATCAATGAATACTATGACCTGTCCCTATATCTCAGGAGCACTGGTGGTTATCCTATCACTCTGCTTTGATTTTGCCGCAATTTATTCTGGACATAACCAAATTAAATATAAAACGTCGTTGCGGTGTATCAGTGTTAGTGGCTTTGATAAATGAAGCCATTAGTAACGCGAGCTGTACTTTTTTCGGTTGATCCAACGTCGACGGGGGTTGCGGCGAGCGAGAGTTTGTGGACAATTTCATTAGAAAACGTTACAAGTGTGTTGTCGGGTGACGGGGTGATGCGGGGAGGCAAGCGGGGTGGAATTACAAGCGGCGCGATAAATTTCGTCGCCTCGCGACATTAGGCTCGCGGCGGAATAGGGGCGCTCGCGCTAGACGCGAGCGTCGCACGCAGCCTCCGCCGCCGGCGATCGAGGAGAGCGTGATCCTTGGGCAAAATTAAAACAAGGAACGTCCGTAGCGAACTATAAAAACGTCCTATAAATCTCAGCCGCCACTCGAGATGTGTGGACTGCGGGCCTTTATCGCAGCGTCTTGTGTTATTTGTGTTACACGCCTTACCTACAGGTGTGCTCTCGGCTGATATTGATCGCGATAGGTTGCGCTGATTTCAAAAGGAAAACAGTTTCCTGAAAATGTTCCCTCTTTTTAAAAAACGAAATAAAGATTTTCGTTTTTTATTTGTGAGTAAACAAAAGGAATCATTGAAATGGTTTATCCTTTATGTCATAGATGACTTATATTGTCCACGGGTTATATCAAATCATAAATGGAGAATATTTCCAAAGCTCTGATAGATTTAGATTTGGGTATTGGTCTCAATTTTTAAAAACGTCACGTTGGCTCGCATCCTGAACCAAATTGACGTGGTGATGTAGGTATACAAGGAAATCGTGAACCCTTTTTGCGTCACCGCTGTTTGGATTTTCGCTTACATTCAAAATGCCAAATAAACATCTCTAATGTCTTGGTTTTGTGTTTGGAACCCAAATCACTCGGCCAGTAAAATGTTTTTTTTTAAGACTTATACAATATCCGTAGTTAATCATCTGAAATCATTACACCAAGAAATTGAAGTCGTTGAAGAAATTGAAGTTGAAGTAGATTATTACGTATCCTATAAATTTATTCCTACTGATGAGACAGGTAGGTACTACAAGCATGTTTATTTTGATCTCAATTATAAGAGATTGAGAACCTTCTAACAATAAACAGTACGAACTTCCTTCATCCACTTGACTGGCTCTGGAATTTTTCAAAGCATTCTCAAGAAAACGACAAATCTCGGAACCTTTCAAAGAGATTGCTCAACATTATTTGTCTATAACCTTATCCTGGATTGAACAAATCGTAACACAATCTTCTTGCGTATTTTAAGTCATGTTTTAAACTTGCAGTCGGGTGAAGTGAATGTTATAAGGTACCAATAAAACTGTTGGGAAACAACCGACCGAAGCGTAGACGACCGGACGCTTTAAAGAAATCAAGTTGTGACTTCGCATCGCGGTCGTTTTTAAAGGGACCATAAGCATGGAGCTAAAGAACAAAGTGGAAGTAAACATTAAACGAGAGCACTTAAGAGCGTTTTCATTAAAAAGGCTACAACGTTGCATGTTATAGGTACCGCCGGTGATTACTATGGTGGAAAAACTAATTACGGATGACAGTGGACCAGTAAAGCTGAGATGGTAAAATGTTTGATGCATCTTCCCATCCTACAACATTAGAACTTCCCGAGTGCGCAGCATTATTTTGTACTTGGTCAGGCTTTGTGGAAGTTGTTTGTTTAATACACCCGTACCTTAGAAAAAACTTCTTTTTATGACCTTATTCCAGAAATTTACGATTTACTACGAGAAATCATCTAAAAATACTCATCAGTTTCTGATTGATCGAGCAAGTGAAGATCTCACAAATAACTTGGATGAATCAGCTTTGTATGTTTGTATGTTTATTTGTTATTTGTTGTCTATTCGATCTGCGTTGAATTAAGTAGGCCAACAGGTTTAACTATTTAAAGTAATAACTATAAATACAGGAAAAAATACAGTACCAGACGTTGCGAGATCTCAGTTCTGGCCGAACTGCTAATTTGTAAGTTCACGATAAAACTTAAACGCTACTTTGGGCTGATTACACAACAATATTGTACTAATAGGCCTATATAATAAAATTTATAGTACTCGCCACTTACACAGCGTGAACAAGAGATTATTATTTTATTAGCGCATTCTACATTATAAACAGCTTCTGTTCCAATTTCAAAGTACATTGAAAGTTGAGATTGAAATAAAAGGAAAATTACGATGGGGTAAACATGTCGGGTCATAACTTCGCTACAATTTTGCTGTTGTTCTCTTTGTTACTGTTTGCTTTTATTAGTACGCCTTTGATGGCTCCAAGTGTCGTAGTTTTTATGACGTCACCCGCGGAGCAAGCGGCTCAGTACCTAATCATTTTATATTAAACTAGCATTGGTCGCTACTGCACTAGAATACCGTTTACACTACTAATGAAACTACTACTGGAAGTATAAGTGGAACTGACGAAAAAGTTTAGAAGTACATAGGTTAGCGTGGTATGGGCATGTCAGGTATCACAATATTTGGTTCCATAATACGCTCATTGCGTATAACAGATACCCAAAGAATTATAATAATTCATGTTTAGTTGGGTTGTTTTCCATTCATTTGGTATGCTACACCATTCTAAATCCTGAGAAATACGACGACAAGTATTAGGTTACGGAGGATCCTGTGTAAATTGTAACGGTCCCTATTGACATGCATTAAGGAACCCGGCAGCCCCATCGACATTCAAAGCGACGCGGCCGATTCGACGGCAAATATTTATGGACCTACACCAATTAGATTTTTACAGCCCCAAAATGAACTTTTTACAAAGATACATTATCTAATTCCATTGCCGCGGATAACGCTAAGCCCGCTTTTATTACTTCGACGTTGATGAGAGTAGGCCTTTTATTGATTTTAAGAGCATTTGAGAGTATTTAAAGCTTCGTGTTGCCCCATAAAAAGTTTAAGGTCCGGTAGTAATAGATATAATTTTGAGGGGAAACTGGCAAATTGCTGAGTTTTTTAAATTGACAAAGTTAAGAAAAGATTTATGTTTAATATTTGTAAGCAAGCGCCTGGTTCGCTTCCAGCTCCGCGAGTATAAAGAAGGGGTGTTAGCATTTGAATAAAATTTTATTCCAAGAGCTTACAAAGACCATAAAAACGTACCTAGATACGCGCCGCATTCGATTCGAAATCATATTATGATTTTTCAACATGTATGAATGCAGCCCGGGTTTCCTATTCGTTCCTTTGCCATATTGAATCCTGTATAGTTCCTCCGCTTGCAATTTGGTATGTATGTAGCCTTATGTTGCTTGATGTTAGGAAATATAGCAGAGATGAGATGATATAAAACACATGTTGCGCGCAGTATATGAAATCTCCAAGACGTACAATAATTCAAATATGAGTTGGGCTTCGGAAGGTACATTGTTTATTGTGTTCGGTTCTTAGTTACATTACCGTTGTAAAAAAATTAAGTTTTGAAAACTAAACAGAAAAAAAGACATACAAACTATTACCAAAAATAAACGCGAGTATGCTAAAGAATATTGAAAGAAAAGAATAAAGAATAATAAGTATAAAGTGTTTCATCAGTGTGCATTCAATAATGAAATTTGTCAAAAAAGTCTATTGAAAGGTATGGAAATACTAGATTTCACTTACAGCTTTGTTGATTTCGCTATTTGTTTCAAATTTTATTTACAGAAACAAACATAAAACTAATACAAGTTAATATTTACAAAATACACAAGAAACAGTTGAGCCATCTAAAGACCGTTACAAACGAACTCAACTGATTCAGATCACTACCAGTCGGAAGCGTCCCCAAGACGCTGGCGGAATTGCCACGCTGGATGGCAATGCTAATTCGCTGGGCCAAATAAGAGCCAGCTCTCGGGTCACGCGTCACTTCGATCAGACGTCCTGATATTTCGCTTACATACAAGCCAAATTTAATGCAACAAACATCATCAAAAACATTCTCAAGCCGCATGTTGCTGCTGCTGCTGCTGCAAGTTGTTTAAATGGCGTACGATATGACATCTAAAATTAACTTTAAAATGCCCCTTGCGTCTTCTGAATAAAACTTATTAAATAAACTTATTATTAAATTATGTTAATTTTGAGTTGGCTAGCGATATCGCTGAGCTATTTCACACATCTTCAAATGTCAAACCGAAAACTTACTTTGTTCAGTTGATTGAAGGATCATTTTGAAACAAATTTTATGTGACATATCACGGACATATCGCATTCCCTTTGAACATGGTTTCAGTCTGATTTCAGGGCGAGGTAAGATTTGTAGCCCTGATTCAAAAAGCTTTATTTTTATTAAAATTATTTTGTTTTTTCCGACACCCACGCATTTCTTTTCATCTGAAAAAACATCTAATCCAATACAAAGCAGTGCGAATACACCGTAATTCAATTTCCCTTAAATAATATTCACCGAGAGATCACCATAATGTAAAGAACAATTTTGAGTCGGAGTGGCGCGGTTGTAGGTAATTCTATTAATCTCTGACATTAGCATCGAGAGGACAGGGTCGCCATTTGATCTCAGACAAGAACTAGGGGTGTCAGGTCCAAAATGTTACACCAACACGAAGACAGAATTATCGTACACTAGCTTCCGCCCGTGGCTTCGCTCGCGTGGTCCCTACATAAAAAATAGCCTATATACTATTCTAGGTAAAGAACTTTATCTATTCCAAGTTTCAATCTAATCGGTTTAGCCATTACGGCGTGATTGAACAACAAACATCCAAACATCCTCACAAACTTTCGCATTTTCGCGTGCTTCATGCAGATATCTCAGGGCATACAGAACCATAAGTTTAATATGACATTTTATTGCGGGCGTGATCGCATTTGAACGCTGTTCTGCTAAATAAGCCATTGCAACTCATAATCGCACATTTGTTTCAATCGTATGGGATTGGAATCCACAGCGCAGTGCTGAAGCATGCGATTATACGGGTATTCTTATACCAAGGTCTAGGCATGTTAACAAAGATCTATCCAACTCTTGTCATTTATCGATTTTCAGCGGCTTTCTAGTAAAGTGGAGACTGTAGAGATTTACAACTTTTTAAGATGGGCATGAAAGAGGCCAGTGAGAGGCATACTGAATGCTGAATACTTCCCATATTCTGGGCACTAGCTTGACTCAGTTGACTAAAAACAATGAACTGTATACTGTCCTGGTGCCATACTACGACTTTACTGTTAGTTATGTAAGTTTCAATTGTATCGTGACTAAAGATTCATCTATGTTTTTTATTTACACATAAATACCTACTCATTAAATACTCAAAGCTAGTGTAGTAGGTTTTCCAATATACTCGTATAAATAAATATAAGTAATAAACATAATAAACAATAGCTCACTGAGTAATTTGATTAGGACATAGATTATGTCTAAGAAAGAGTCTGGTAGAGCTTTTCTTACAGGGGAAGACACCTTCTTGTGTTTTTTATAGATAGACAGTGAAAATGATCTTTTATAAAGCTTATTAAGCTCTTCAGGTTTCCCGGCTTTCTTTGGCAACCCTAATCCGGGGCTTACCTACTCGTAATGTTACATATTAATGTTCTTAATGAAATATTTCGTCTGCGTGGTTAGAGTAACAGGATTTAATAATAACTGAAATCTTGAAACGAGGTAATGCGTTTATTTCTAGAAAACAAGTACCTAAAAGTTAAATCTGTATCACATAATAATTCGAAAAAAAAAATGTATTTGCTTTAATTATTCGAATGCAAGCTGGTCGAAATATTGTGTTAAATTAGGTACATAATTAATAATTAATGTTTTTAACGTTTCAGCGTACCTGGCCTAGCCAGTGGAGTTTAAAAATATCCAATTGATACTGATAGCTGGCATTACAGATTTTCTACCCGATTATATTTTATGTGTTTTTAAATAGGCAATAGATATGGGAGCCGCTACGTTTTATCCAGGCATCTGTTTGAAACTACAGTTACAGATTAAATAAAAGTAACAAATAAAATAGACTAGACTCCTATTTCAATACTCTGTACAGAGGGGGTACTGGGAGTGTTTACTTAACGCTGCTGAGAGTTAGCAAACGAGAATTTCTTTGAAATCGCCTTAACTGTTCTAAGTCTCACGTGAACAGAAGTGTTGTCAACACAAAGCACGATTGATTGTTGCATCTTTCAAAGCCAAGTCTAAGAGCGAGCGCGCACTTAGCGTTTTGGCAATCAGTTTGGTACACAGGGATTGCGTTAGTTCTCGTCAATAAACATCTGCAATGGTCGATGCAATTCTTTCATTTTCAATCTTTCATATTGGGTTAGTTTAGCAATCAGGGACGAGAAACGCAAGTGAAAATGTATTTTTGCAATTATTAGTTATCATTTTCGTTAAAACAATGCGGCTTTCTACTCCCTAAACGTTTATTTGTAAATGGTGAAATCTTGCAAGTGAATTTTGACTCAGTTTTCGTTGTCCAATCAAGTTAAAACTTTACTCATCTATCAAATTTCGATAATAGTACAATAATATTGTTAAAAAAAGCTGATCGAAAGACGAAATCAAAAGCTCTTCCACAGAACTCCTCAGCAAATACAATAAAATATCCGGACACATTTTAATCAGTTTGACCTTCCTATTGGTAATGCAGTGAAAACCATCAGTATTCAAAGAAAATGAAATAGACATTCACCGGTAAGGTATGTAACTGATTGATTATTGGCTGCATTAGGCCAATACGACCGTTGGTTAGAGAAACAGTGTGGTGAAAGGATTTATTTGCAACCCGTAGAGTCTCAGTGGTAAATTTGAAGAATTTGGATTGTTCGTTGCGCGCGTGCTCTTAACGTAGGTACATTTATACCGAAATTCTGGCGAACCAAGCGAATCCACCGAGGGCCATTTCGCGATCGTTCGTCGAAATGCCAAATCGCGGCGCATTATTCTAATTCGGTTTCAGGATAGCTTTTGAAGAAGCTATTTATTTGCCCCGTAAGCTAAATCTTGGGAACTTAGTGAAACAGTGACTCAGGAATGTAATTTAGATGACAAATATTTTCGTATCAGACGGTTTATTTTAGGTATCTTTTAGATGAGTTTAAAAAGTAGACGTTGTTTTAATACCTATCTCATTAATCATTGAACTGACTTTTAATTTAGCAGTTCCGAATTAGTGACTTTAAGGTAGAATTTGTTATTATAGTCATTATCAAACACACTGACCTTGCTCTCAGATTTAAAAAAGTTGAAGGGACAGTGGACACTTGGACAGGCCATACAGCTCGCAGAAACGACAACCATACGTAATGGTTCTCGAATGGCGACCACGAATCGGGTGATGCAGTGTTGGAAGACCCAAGCTGGACCGACGACATTGTGAAAATTGCAGAAAGTCAATGGATGGAGAAGGCTCAAGACCGTGCGTTATGGAACTCTTTGGAGAAGGGCTTTGTACAGTAGTGGACTTGTACTGGCTAATAATGATGATGGTGAGTCATTATCATAGCAGGTATCAATAGTAGTTTGTTATTTAAACACCGATCATCTAATAGTATGCCGTAAATGCAACTATGACCAAACGGACCCTATCTACTGTCATTGTCACACACAATTGCCCACAGAAGTTAATAAAATACCTCGATAGTCGACACACCTACTCGGAATGAAGTCCATATTGCACAGCGATAAAACTTTTTATTGCTACTTCCAAAGCCAGTTAGAAACGACGCAGGTCAGCAGAAAATCAATTATAAACTATTTCCCGAATCATACAGCCAATAGGGTTTATTGATCTAATGAAATCTGTAAAATGAATTATGGTAATGAATATGAACCAACATTCCAGCAATCTACCACGGTAGTGAAAGGTAGTAAATAAAATACGTGCCCCAGCTAATAAAGTCAGGCAATATCGAAAAGGTATTTGTATGAACGGTTTTCTTCGAGGCCAGAAAAAAGGGACATAAAAGAAGAAACGAATGTGGAAATATAGCCAAGTCATATTTTATTTACTGCATACAATTGAACCTTTATCACGGTTTGTATCGAGTTAGAGCGTTTGCTAGTGGCTTCAGCCGTTTATAGGGATGGTCGACGCGGGCCCAGTTTCACTATCTACATGATTATATTTTACAGCTTTGAATACTATTCGTTTCCTATATCGACTGTCTAGGGACAATTTTCGGAAAATAATGCTTAGGGGCGTTCGTCAGACATTCAATTTCAAACTGCTTATGCAGATATAGCAACATTTTACTTGATAATCAAAATATTACGTCCTGTAGCTAATATTTAAACATTAAAATTTTACTAATATTTTAAATGCGAATGTTTGGATGGATAGATGTTTGTTACTCAATCACGCTAGAACGGCTGAACGGATGCATTTTGACACAGAGATAGGTAATAGTCTAGAATAGCACATAAGTTACTTCTTATTTACTTTTGTATGGGTACCACGCGTGCGAGGCCACGAGCGCTAGCTAGTACTGACATAAGACAGGACCCCTTAATAGTAGTTTCGTCGGCTACTTATAGGTACTGGTGCATTCTTACCAGCCTTTCACGGCACCAAAATAAATCCCTATCTCTCCAATTTCAATAAATAAGACTTCAAAACGCATTCGGAACGACTGCTTTATGTAAAACGTAACCTTTCGTGCATCATCTAAAAGAACTTTAAACTAGCATTCCAAATCAATGAATAATAAATACAAGCGCATTCGTTCAGCTGCTCCCAAATGGTAAACTTATTTCGATATCATACCTCATGTATTACTAAAAGCTTACTTGCATTTGTATGATGCCTGCACAACGGACCAATTTAGGGTTGATCTTCATACAGGGTGTAAAGAACTGTGCATCTAAACTATGAATCGGAAAATATTGAGGTTGAGAAAACACGAGAAAGAAGTGGTCATGTTTTGCCCTAGTTAGCCTACTTGAATGAAATTGCACATTTTATTGTAGCAAACGTGAAATCAAATCAAATTAGAGTGCACCGAAAACACGTCGGAAATATTACTCCTCGACCCCTAGCGACCGAAGGAACCTCATTCGGAGACAGTATGCTATAGGCCTTTCAATGTTTTTTTCATATTCACAACAACACACGCTCATGGTTCATACAACGGAGACAATAAGGGTTACAAATAAACCAGTAAAGTAGGCGACTGTAACAAAAAATAAAGAGTTTGCGACCGATCGCTTTATAGGTAAGAAACTCAATAATTGGATTCGAGAAAAGGAATTTTAGCGAAAAAAATGTTCGACAATTTATCAGTCAGGGGATCTGAGGGACATGATCGTGCTTAATCATCGCTTTTTTATCAAAGTGCCCGCGTTACCCCTCGCAGACTGCCCCATCACGGAATGCGTATTACTCATTGGATACATTCAGTGTATACTAAAATGAAGTGTTGAATCGTTTGGAGAACCGACAGCCATTGGGGCAGAAAGATCCCAGGGAGGGCAAAGTAGGATGGCCCCCCACTAGATGGAAATACGACTAAAGCAGTGTTCAAATGGCGTGCGATATGCCGTCTAAAATATATTTCAAAATGATCATTACGTCTACCGAATAAAGTCAATTTTGAGTTTGATAGGAGCTTGCGATATCTTTGCTCCCTCAGATTTTATACTCAAAGTTGACTTTCATTCGTATACGTCGATATTTTAAAAATAATATTAGGTGACATATCGCACGCTGAACACAGCTTAAAAGTTGCTAGGAGCCACTAGGTGCAGGCCGCACAAGATCGAACGCTCTCGAAATCTATGGGGGCTTGTGGACGTCTTACGGCTGAAATGATGATGATAACAAAATGAGCTTTTCCTGAGTTGAACTTTAATTCTCTCATAGAATAAAGGAAATCGAGGTGCTTTATTGCACGGAGCACGCTCGCTTTTGATTTCTTTTACGATGCCTAAAACACGACGTTACGACTTTACGCCTTGAGTGAGGAATGCTTTAGAGACGATAAGTTGAAGGGTCAGGTCACCGAAATTTAGTTTTTCTTCGTGATATCATCAATATGGTTGCGCTTATTTTGTTTTAATAGTAATAACCCACACTAAGGGATTACTATGATTTTTATAATACTCGATAAAATTTCGACTCAGACGGGATTTGAACCTGCAGCTAACCTAGATTACGTACCACTTAACTTAACTTCCCCTTCGTTAAGCTACCTAGCCACATATCGTATGGGTGAAAAATTGGGACTTCCAATGGGCTTAAAGCGCCGTAAACCACCTACAGTAGATACAATCGATTTCCGAACCCCTCAATGCCTAAAGCTAATTTTATTTCATTGATGATTTGTGTGGCAGCTTATTTAAATGATTATTTTTGTAGTGATAATCCAAACTAATCCTATGTTTGGATTATCACAAGTATGAATACTAGTACTAGTACTAGAAGTGTTTATAAGATGGACCAGACGGTTAGTGGCTTTGTAGCTCAGTTGGTTAGAGCATCCCTGTAACATGGTTGTGGTTGCTACTACTAGGTTCTTTAGGAATACTTCTGAGCCATTTCTGTTCCATAACTTCTGACTTAAGAGAACAGTCTAAAATTTTACAAAGTCAGTGTATAACAAGCGCTGAAAAAATCAAATAAATATACATTTAGAATCGATACTGAAACCAAACAATATTTAGCTGCTGGGCGTTCGCGTGTGAAAAATACGCTTTCATCTTGGGAATTCGCATGGAGGTGCCGAACTCTTATATTTATAAGGAGAAAAAGAAATAAACAAACCGAACGGGTGGAAAAAGTGTACCGTAGCTGCAGGTAAAGCTGTAGATCTCGTTGATTGTGAGATACGTCTCACCGCACCTTGAGTTATTTGACGGTTGGAATTGTCACCGTTTTTTTAGTTTATCCTTGACAACTTACAATGTGTCGCTTTCTGATAAGAATTATCAAGGATAGTTACATGTTTTTTACAATGCACTTTTACCAACATTGTGTAACATAATAGTCTGTTTCAAGTTACATACAATTTTTGGTTTAACTTATTTCCGAAATAAAAATCGAGACTGAAATCACAAAAAAATATCGGTTTTCCTGAGAACTCCAGTATCAAAACTTCCGTGACACCTGCTAACCGAGATGCGTCAGACCCAGAGGTCGCTTGAAATATTACCTTTCACGTACAATTTCTTCCGGGGGGTGTCCGGGACGTCTGCTCCAATCAACGTGGCCGTCCGCCTAATTATGTTTACCGGTCGCCTTCGCAGGATGCGGTGTACATTAGTTCAATCTGCACTTTAAATGTTTGCTAGAACTGATTTTATAGGAAAAACCGTCAGGAAAAACGCTTGGGTACATCGTTAGAGACCGCAATTCTAACTTCAATGCTCAGAAGGTAGCGGAGTGGAAAAAATAAATAAATAGACTAAAAAGAATCGTTTTTCTCGAACTACTAAATAAAATCTAAGGTTTTACACAGACAATATGGGCGACTTTATTATACTCCTTAAAAAGCTCCATGAAAGGAACCTTTGATAAAAAATGGCTCATACTTTATTAACGAGTCGCTTTCTTAAAAGCGAATGGCCACACCTCTCAACTAAATCCCGTCACAGATCTTTTTTTCAGAATATTTTTTATAAAGCCATCATAAAGTAAATGAATTAGCATACCTAATTGTCCCTCTAAACGAGAATGAAAAAACGAAGATTCCCTCCGGCGAATCTGGACGGATTTCTCAGAGGCAATCAAAATTTAGGAATATTTAAAAATCTCGATCCACATGCAAAGCCAAGCTTTACAAAAACGTATCTTTCCGCATGTACGGTCAACATAAAAAGTATTATGATTGGATAAACGTCAAAATGAGTGAAACCTAGCTTACTATTGGTTTTTGTGATAAATAGATAATTGATGATAAGTTAGTAAAAAAAACAACTAAAATGTATTATTGTGATGCATCAGCCCTTGCTATTTTCAAAATACCGAAAATTTTATATTCTTATGCTGACTGTACAAAGAATTATAAAAGTAGGCGTGATAAGAGGAGGGATATCAAAATTAAAATACTTTAATTAACGTCAGATAGAAAGAAATATGAGGAAAATAATTGAGCCGACCTCAAATCAGCTTTTCGAAGATTATAAAGCCGAGTCCAGAAAGAGAATTTTCATATCATGCGTGAAATGAGTTTTTTCGATTCCGTAGGAGCTTTGAATAAGATTTCCATTGTAAGTTATTCTTAATTCCTCCTTTGATTTTGTCATTGTGAATGGTGGCCTTTTTAGCTACTTATATAGAATTGATAAGTAGTCATATACTTCTCAAAGAGGATAATTAATTTTCTTTTTTCCTTTCATATTTTATTAAATCACGCTCATCAGAAATAGTGACAGAGAGAGTGCGTCTGAGTGTGTGTGTGTGTGTGTGTGAGAGAGAGAGAGAGAGAGAGATAGTTTTGATACACATATTTTGATATTCGAAAAACATTATAAACATATTTTTTTTGCCATTTGACTAAGAAATCAGAACACTCTGTTCCACATTACATTCACTTTATTTCACTTTACAAAATTAAATGATCAGTTTAAATCGTACCATCAATTCGAATGGCATAGCAGTTGACGAATGAATCGTATTTACATCATTTCAAAAAGCAAATTTTGTATTAAAATACAAATATCATTAAACTTGATGTATCATGGGCGCACGCACACATATACACACACCCTCTCACCCTCACACACACACACACACACATGGGCTCATCCTGTAAAACCCAGACTGTAAGACTGGCGTTTTTCAGGAAATCCACCTCACAGTGTGAGGCTCACACACAATTGCATACTCATTCACACACACCCTTATAATTACACACTCATACACTTTCATACCTAGAAAATAACAACTCACAACGCCAACTATTTTGCAGGGTGACTACTATTATTCACTGTTTGATTTGCTTCTGTAGTCAGCCTATTTTTTAACTGTTTAACTTTCTATTTCTTTTTATTTACTTTTATTTTATATAATACATAGTAAGCCATACGTTTTTCTTTCGTCAGACATAGGTACTCCCCTCCTGGTAACTGCACTCTAGAAGCCCAAGACACAAGCCTTGCGCTTAGTTTGGTCTTTGCCGGTATATATGCTAAAATGTATTTATGTAGTACCTCCTAGTATAGTCGTACCTATTTATATATTATTTATACATTTTATTTTGGTAAATAAAAATTATTCTTATTCTTATTATTAGTCTTGTCTAGACCGAAAAACAAATAAGACCAAATCGGGCTTAGTTGCACGTATTGAAATTATAAATTACTACCGCTTTTATACGAAAAGACAACAATAGTACGACAGTTCCACATAAGTTTCGTATACCTAGCATAACACGTGAAGTGGAAAAGGGAGCGACCATCGATTGGTGGCACTCTTATTACATTTTGGATTTTCCCTCTTGTTTGAGAGCGCAACGGCCCCAGGCATCGACAATTACGTACACAGTACTAGACGGCTAATACAAATCGTTCGCCAGGGGGTACGTTTATCCGAATCTACTCCCCTCCTACACTCAAGAAAACTATTACATATCCCGTACGGATTTATTTCACTCAATTTTACCTCCCGTATTCTATTTTTCTACGTGGTTTTCGACTGATTTATGATAATGTTAATTTTGTGTTTAGTAATTGAATGGAATTACAACGGAATATTTCATTAAGTACGTGTCTTCGCTGCAAGCTTAATAACATTTATTCCAAGTTGTGACTAAAATTGGTTCAGCCGGCTTGATTGAACTAAAACATCAATATTAAATTTATAAATTATCTAGTTCCTGAATAAAATTGAAAACGCTGATTACTTATTGATAAATATGCATTATTTAAGCATCAAAAACATATAAATTTTATTTGGATAATATTGAAATTCACACGTATTTGTGGAACTAACGACCTCAAGCAAACAAAACCTTAAGGTAATAATAACCAAAGCGATTCTTAATCTTATTTTTTCTGTATTTTTTCCCTCAGTGCGAGTTCGTACAAAAAGTGTAAGCCAATATTGAAGTACAGTATACTACTCCTTCAGGGGTAATAACGTGGTCCTGTAAAATCGCCCGGGCGTAATTAGTTCTCCATTAGCTTAATATATTGGCGCGTCTCTGCTGCCCGTTTGTATACTTAGAACTTGCAGTCAGTTACATAGTAGAACAACAGTTTCAATAAAAACACATTTGTTCAGAGGATATAAATAGAGATATCTTCTTGTTAGTAAAAATAATTGACAAGTTTATTAACATATTTAGATCGACAATATCCAACGTGTTGACTATAGGCCACCCCCAAGGAGTGCTACTACGAACGGTCTTAACCTTCTTCATCCACCTCGTTGTATGAGTTGGAGTTACCCAGTTGAATTGTCTGACACAAATAGGCGTAGTGATCTACAACTTGAATTATATCGTTCCAAGAATATAGGTACTGGCATGGGTGCGACATGAATATTGGACATGTTATTTGCCTTACCCATGTTCATTTTGAACTTACTTACTGTTATAAATGCGAAAGTTACATTAGTTTGTTACAACTCAGCTGCGTAACAGTTGAATAGCTAATAAAATTAACTACTATTTGGAGATAGCTTGAACTTTGGGGAGGATGCTTTTGATCAGGGGACCGCGAGGGTGAAGTGGCGGGTGGAAGCTAGTTTAGTACAATGTACACATATATTAATTTTTCCATTTGGCAAAATTGGCAGGTAAGTAATTTAAATTTGCTTTATTATTATTTTGCGTCGACTTGTTTTGGAAATGCATTATACACTGCTTTTAATTTATTTTCTTGCGATCAAAGGTACTAATTTGTTCAATGTAAATTAAATCTAATTGCCATTTTCTGGTTCTAATGGCTGTTAATATTTAGGTTTGATTGTAATGGGCAGTCGTAAAACCAATTCACAATTTACATGATTTGCCTGACCACAATGTTTTCTATTTTCAAAGAAATCATTAATAGCTATGGTAAAAGGCACACGAATTAAAAAAAATATTACACAGAAAGAAAACCTACAACATTAACTGTACTTGTCGCTGAAAATTGAGCCTTCGATCACCCGTCAGCATAACCAAATTAGAGAAATTTAAGTCGGGAAATTGGAAGCGTTATCGGGCGCTCAATGCACCGAGAACGCCGAACTGGCATTTCAGACATCCACCGTTCGGCCGGCCTGACTAGCTCGCCGAGTAAAGGTCTTTCTCCATGAGCGCCGCACCGCATCGCATATTGCCAATACAAAAAGATGTTTTATGAAGAGCCTTTCGCAACCAAAACTCCACTTTTAGAAGAACCGCATACATGGGTCTGCGAAGAGTACGGTCATCATATCAACTGCGTTGTAACGGGAATGAGGCTTTATATTTCGTGTGGATGTGATAGAGGTGATAAAAGCACGTGCGGGTGAGTGGAGCCGCACTCGGAAGGCTGTTAAGCATGCTGGGCCGTGCGTGGCGTATTGACAGATGCTGTAAGGGCGAGGCCACTTCTAATGGAGGTGGATCTTTACAATACCTAGCCCAACTTCCGAGCAATGCACAAATCTGGACAGACAGATCCAAGCACCCCAAAGATAAACGACAAGCGAGGAACGCTGTAACAACTGATTGATATACGGCGAGGTACTTGAATACCAGCTATGCCATAGCACCGCCAAATTCCAGACCCGCCTCAGTTACAGTTGGAGTATTGTTGACATTGTACGATGTTTAGATAGAGCAGCCCGCTTCGGCTTTTCGACTGTTTGATTTGGTCAAGTACTGTACAAGATATCGGTTAGATTTTACGAATGTTCTGCGCAAACAAGCTGACGCAATATGAAAAGGTCTTTCCTACCTACTTTTTCGGTAACCGGTTTTCTGGTTACCCGAAAGTTTTTTCGTCGGTCAATATTGAAACAAATTGGAAAATACTTGAATATAAGAATTGGGAAGGAATAACACAAACATTATTTTTAGATATTTGAACTTCAGTATCAATATATATCTCGCAACCACACATTGGTATGGTGAATAGAACCAGCTCACAAACGTAAGATCTCTACGTTATAGAAGTAATACGAAGCCAAATGAAACATTTTGAATTCAATTACCAATTAAGAGAACTGAGTCAAAATCAAAACGTTTGAAAGCGTTAGCACAAAGCCATTCTCAGCCATATGCGCCCGTCTGCAACTCGATTCCGAATTCCCGGCAGCAGTCGCAGTCAAGACTTCGAGAACATGTCCATAGCCGATACAAAGTTAAGAGCGTTTGTTGAGATAATAACAAGTAATCGTGCAAGTTGCAACACACTTGCGCCTGATACCGACGACGGTCCGAGTTCAGCCTTGCTTGTCGGCTAAAACAATAGCAATCAAGCATGCAGAGGAACTTCCCCAAAGACACCCTCTTGTGCGTGCGATGCTTAGCAAATGCGCTCAACTTTATATTGGTTGAGAAACTTTCCCGTTTGATAAGCCTTGATCTAGAAATGTAAGGCATTAGGAGCCGCTACAACCATTAATCGAAATTCAACTCTTCGCCTCCATGACCGCGGTAGAAAGTAATGCGACAATGATAACAACTCCAAATAAATTGTGGAAATGTGACATTATTTTTTCTCACGCTTCCAAATCTAAAAATAATACCCAACGAAAGAAAATATCATACTAAAACATCCCGGCAGATATTCTTGTGAATAAAGTTGTCCACTTAATATTATATATAAATAACATTTAAGCGAGAAGATAGACAGATAAAGATGGTATACATTTTCATGAGAACAGAAAAATATAAAATATAAGCTGGCGAAACTGTGGGCCAAGTGTGCGTTTTCTGTTGACTGAAGACAGAGATTGGCAGACGGAGGTCGCAAATTTAGGGGCGAATGAGCTTAAGAGGCATCGGCAGGAGTTGGAAACAACACCTTTTCACCAGCCGCTGCGTTCAATATTTCGTCTGACTGCTCGCTTACATAAATAACGCCGGATCGGCGCTGGTTTCGGCGATTACACCGGTCGTTCGCCTAATTAATTTTTAAGTCGGCATCTTGCCGTCCACAACGTCGATTTTGAGCGGATTCGACTGCCATTTGGCTACATTTATGTAGGGTTGTTCTCTCAATTCCGAAGTCTGATTTGAATTTTGTTGTTATTTCATAAAAGTTTACTTGAAATTAATTTGCAAAGCAGTCGTTTTCATCGGCACAATGGTCGGAGTTTGAGCTAACAATTTATTGATTGCTGGCAATTTCAATACTGAGGTGTATTCAATTGCTGCAATTGAATTTGTGAATGATTCAAGTTGAGTTTAATTGCAAGTATGGCCGTTAGTGTGGAATACTGAAACCCCACGCTTTTGATTTGAAATCGAGTCTTATTGAATATGAGCTTGCTCAGCTACTGTGCAAACTAAATGGTAATAAGTGACTGTAAGCGCTTGGGAAACAAACATCGGGTAAGCTAAACTGTTACAGGCATTCAAAACTACGGTTAACGTACACAGACGTGTATGAGATACTTAATATCGTGAGAAGCACTTTACAGCCAACAGGATTTGGCAAATTATCTTCACCTTAAAATTGCTTCTGAAAATGTATACCCGGAAGTAATTTCGCGTACGTGTTTGTTTTAGCTTAAGCGTTCCAGCGCCATAAAATTTACTCGCTGCAATCTGTTCTTTTTATACCTACTTGCCAAATCTACGCAAAAAGCGCGTAGTTTCCATAACTCTTCTGTACTGCACCGATGGTCTTAAAAGTTTTTATTGAATGCTAGAAAACTCTGCTTCTGTGCATTCAATAACTTAACCTGACGAATAAAATTTGCGACAATTCGAACACTTAAATTGGACAGGTTCCTTAATCCGTGAAAGGGCAACGGAGCAGCTTTCATCAGAGTATTCTCCATTATCTGAAGGAAATCGTTACTGGGTAGCCTCGACCCTCGGCTTTCATTTACGGCGGCGTTGCGTGCACGCGTCCCTGCCTTTACTTCAGGTGGGCGCAGTCATTGTGTACGGTATTTAAGTGGCTCATTTGATATTCTGAGACAGTTTAGTAAAGCACGTGTAGGGTTGGGGAGGTATCGAGATATCGGAGCTACATTGTCGCCGGTTCGGGAGGGCCGCAAGTGACAAAATCATGAATTCCGTCACACGAGACTAGATGTAAAACAAAACGTACAGTGCTTATGCATATCAGGGCGTTTTCAAAGTTCCTTTTTTAATGCATACACACTCTTTGACAGAATTATTTCCATATTACAATATACGGCAATTTTTTTTAAATAAAATTTTGTAGCATGATTCATTAAGAAAGTTTACGTCAAAATTTTGGCATTTGGATTTTGAGCAGTAGTGCGCCAGCAGCGCATACCAATATGAGTTGAGCCTGATGATTTTTTTCTTGTTTGTATTTTTACATGTGTGAAAGAGATATTATTAAAGTTTATAACAGAAGTAAGATGAAATTTTTATAACTAATGTAGTTTATGTACTGTATGTAAACCGATCCGGTTTTGGTTATCGCGAGCATAACGCACCCGCACGCGCGATGAATTTCGCAGAGTTTGCACCATGTTTATCCACAAATACACTAATGAAGGCACCTACAAAAGCGACTAGATTGTTAATTAAACTTGCTCAAAATGTGACACCCTTACGAAATGATGCCGGCTGGGAGCACAATGCACGGCTTCAATGTTATTGAATTAATTTGTAATCAGAATTCTCGGTGTGCCTTCACGGCAGTAATGGTTTTAGGTACATACATTAATTATTATCTACTTCTTTGGGTTTTGTGTGTGCGAACATAAGAAGGCTTACTTATTATTCAACCTTTACGGGATTGTACGGGAAATAAATTAGAGTTTACTGTCATGAATATCTATGCAACAATAACGAGCAATTCTTAGAAAAAAACAAAATAACTACAATAACTTATCTCGATGCACACTTGAATGTTTAGGTTTTTCTGTGTATCTCATATTCAATTATATTAATTGCGGCAACAAAATATTTCATAGACACAAAAAGTAATTCAAAGGACCCCATCATTAGGCCACCGACCGAAAGGAAATAACCATTCCCTTAATCATTATTCTTAAAGACTCTTCATTAAATTCCTTTTATCTCTCCCGAGATATTTCCTTTGCTCGGCATCAATCACATTCACTCCAAAAAAACTCGTTGGCTTTATTCTAAACTCTCATAATAGGTAATGAAGGTCTCGATCGTCGCGGGTGGCTGGCGAACCCGATTACTTTGAGAGCTGGCACAATGACTCCCCGGCTGTAGCCAATGTTGAATTCTAAAAAGTTCCTTAGTTGGCATCCATGCTAGATACGGGGCTAATTACGACGAAACTTTTGTAGATAGACACCTGCGCTGACTCGCGACCGCCAGACAAAGACCAAGTTATCACAGACTTACAGGCACGGGAGCCGTACCACGCGATTATAACATCTACCCAGCACAAGGAAAGCTGCTTTTATCACGGCGTCGTTTGAGAATCGAGACGATAGATTGGTGCAAAGACGACGGTCTTATTCAATAAAAACCTGAGACAATAAGGAATTATTTCCAGAAATTCCTTGATTTGAAATTTAACTCTAATTTGAAATCCTTTCGATGGCAATTATGTTAAAAGCCTCTATTCAATAGTATGATTTGATATTGTAAACAGCAATCAGGTAAATATAATATTTGATTGTGTAGTACTTAGCGTACAAATACTGTGAATGTTAACAGATAAAGCTAAACAAATCTAGCTTTTAATCACAACACATTGTGCAAGTTTCATGACGCGAACGCGCTGAATACTGGATCATATGTTTAATTATTACACTGATGACGTTGGATAAAATTAGCGTCACTTTATAACACAATGAGACGTGACAGCGCAAATTCAATACACTTTTCCACAAAGTTTCGTGTGAATTGAATTTGCCTAATAACGAAGTTGGACCAACTCTGCGTCTACGCCTACGCCGTAGCACATTTGTAATTCATTTGTTTTACTTTCCGTAATCTAATGTACTAGGTACTATTTGTGCAGTAGTATGTTAAAAACAAAGAAAGTAAAGAAGATTTTAAGGATACGTTTCAAACGAACTGAATTTCAGTAACAGCTAAAAAAACATGGTGATTATTATATTTTAAGCAATAATCGCGATTTGGAGACTACGCCTAGTAATAATTAATAACATAGATGTAATTTGTTTACTTCCATTTCAACAACGCAGTAATTATATCCTTACTGGTTTCAACTTTGATATCCAATCCAATTCAGCCGATTTACAGTAGTTCATTGTTTTATTTACATTTTATTTCAGTAGGTAGCTTTTAAAAAAGTAAAGCCTAAATTTTTATGCCCTCGCTATACCTGTTTTGGTTTGAAAAATTCAGATTTTGATTTTAAGCATTTTAAGCATTCATATTTAAGAACTCACCGGTCCGAACTGCTCGAAGTAATTCTTTACATCCTCCAGCGTTGTGGGTGCGGATAGCCCTCCTACGAAAATTTTCTTTGTCCTGGTCACCATCTGCAACAACGTAAATAAATCAGAAAAATTGCTCCAAAATTTTAATGAAAAAACTGGGCTTATGACCTTTGGTGAAAGAATAAGTGTAGTGAAAGGATTAAAGTGCGCCTTTTCAAGGGTCCTCTCGTGCCCAATAGGTAGATACTGTTTATATATTATGCAATCCGTAATGTTTATTGACGACGATTGAGACAACCCCGGTAGCGTAGTGGGCGAGTGTCTGCGTCAGACGCAAGGGGTGCGGATTTGATTCCCGCTGCCAGACAAAATGTTTGCATGATCAGCTAATGTTTGTTCTGGGTCTGGGTGTTGTGGTAATGGTACCAGAAACTGCTACTACCATCATGGGATGTTACTCGTAGTTTCTGATACCCACGACACAGGGAATCTTAGTGTGGGGTCAGGATTATGAATGTGTCTGTTGGGTGTGGGTGTTATTGGATAATGCTCAGAAAGGCCTTAATTGCCCCTGTAAATTATGAAGTTTACATAGGAATGAGGTTTAAATCGATATAATTTGTGTTTTTTAAGATTCCTATCTTAAAAAACACAAATCTTTTTTATCAAGTGTCCAAATCAACTTTGATATTGATTTTAATTTGTCATTATCATTTCAGCCGTTCAACGTCCACTGCCGAACATGGCCTCCCCCACAGACAGAGAAAATTCCTTATAATGTGGGGGGATTTGCCCATACCACGCTGGGCATGCGGGTTGGCGAGCGCAGTTAGAGCTATCGTTGTTAAAATGCTGCTGCCCATCCCCTAGCTTTTTTCCCCTAGTCGCCTCTTACGACATCCACGGATAGGTAGATATGGAGGGGCCTATTCTTCAGCCGGGGCCACCACGGCCAATTCATTTGTCATTAACCAGCGCTTTATTCCACGAATCACAAAATGCCAATTTTATTGCTATTTTAAAGTCTGTATCCACTTTCTTGCTGAATATTTATGCGCTTTAATAACGGTGAAAAATTCTGCAACAATAGCGAGGTTTCTGATTTTGTGGATAATGAGAGTGTAAGAGGATCCTTCGATACTATAATTACGCCGGTGGGCGTGGGATACGTACAGGAAGGTACAGTAAAGGATAAAAGGGACTCAACCCTGCATTTACGTATCATCTGACCGGTAAAGTTAACGACAAAAGTCAAACAATTAACCTTTCGTTGTGCTGGCGTTTTTCAAGCAGCGGTTGGAGCTTGCCATTTCAGGGATAAATTTCTAGTGTGAAACTAAATATAATCGTATTATTGAAATGAATACCTCTTTTGTTTAATTCACTCTCATCATTTTCCTCATACATACTCGTCGGTTATGAGTACTCTTGACCTGGCTTTTTTTTTAAATGTCATCGATTTGGATACCGGGGGATAGCAGGCGATAGGACCTTTGAAATTATCTAAGGGGCTACCTTTCAAGGATCTGACGGCCTGAAGATCTGAGAGGATGTTACCCATGCTAAAGAGTAAAAGTTGTGCGCCTATTCCTTTTTTTCTTTTAGTAATTGAAACCTGTCCAGAATTACTCAGATATTTTTTAATGAAAAAAGCAATTATTGAATTTAGTTTTATAATTAGTCGGCATGCCGCTGGTCTCTAACCTCACCTCATGTCTCTGGTGACACTTACCATATACCTACGCCTACTATGTCTGTGTCATGACATATTTCTATGAGTTCAGTTTGCCAATCTTTGTCGTAGAGCTCAAGATATACTTTCATAAAACGTTACTTTTATAAAAGAAAAAACGATTGAGAACAGCCCGTTTCGTTTGTGAGAAATAAAATCACGTCCAAATACGTAAATTATGAATAAGTAGCTTGGTGAGGGGACAGCTACGTGTCCAAGTGGTGCCCCCCCCCTCTCCCCCTCACGCTTTACCGCCCCGGATCTTGAGTGACGATGCTACGTCTTTCTTTCCATCTTCATCACGTATTGACTGCCTTTGCAAAAATTAACGCTAAGGTGACGCTTACGGATATTTTAAGGGTTCCGTACCTCATTTGGAAAAAACGGAACCCTTATCGGATAGCTTTCTTGTCCGTTTCTCTGTCTGTCTATATGAGTGTATGTTTGTACTGTCAAGACAAATAAGAACTGATACCGATAATACTGATAAGAACGACTTGAAATTTTTACCAAATATAATGACTAACTCTTATTTGAGGTTAATATCATACAGTGAACTACGTGAACGACTGCAAAATATAAATTTGTTACTTCGAACACTTGAAATCTCAATTTTCCGAACTCGTGTAATGGGCACGGAAGCCTCAGGGCGCAAGTCCTACTTTCACTTGACAGTTGTTGACGCCAGCTTCGTGACGTCATCCAGGGGCGGCGCGGCGCGGGGCGAGAGGCAAGCGCGCTCGGTCCTCCGCGCCCGCGCACCCCACAAGACCATTCCCCAACCGCCGCGGTCGCGAGCGCACCTACCAATTTTATATAACCGCGTCTCGCGCTCCGTACCTACCTAGCATACAAATATATATATTGTTTTATAAATGTAAAACTTTAATTAAAAACATAATACAAGAACAGTCTTTCCATTACAAGACATATTGGCGACCGTGAACTGCAGAAAAACCACTGGAAACGAAGCCGGATTGCTAACGTCGTGAGTGATTGTGAACGACAAAGTGCCGGCCGGTCAAATAAAGAAAGTAAGCCTTCCTTTTGCTTTCCCTTCATTGCCCTTATATCCAACTTCTATTTGCTGTGTGAATGCCTAGCTACTTCGAAGCTGTTTAGGGAGGTATCTTGCTTTACGCGTACCATCCCTGCCTTATTTTATTTGCACAGACGAGTTGATATTTGCAAAAACTTTACAACATCCCGCCATTTTGTGATCACGCTAAGTTTTTTGCTTCCCAAGAATCATCAATCCTACACTATTGATGCCTATTTTATAATACAAAAGCTCACTTAATTAAGTTTGAGATTATCCTTTTATTACTAGGTATTTCAATTTTTGCTTTGGCAACGAATGACCAACGCCTTTTTGGTAAAGTTCGTTGGAACTTTCATAATATAAATTTAAAATAATAAATAATCCTTTTCTTAAATATTAAAAGTACTAATTATCTACCACTATAAAGATTGGTTGTAATATTTAAATTCATAAGTACTTTTAATTGTTAAAATAAACTCTGGTGCTTTCATCATAACATTTTTATTTCAACGCCTTTTTGCCGACCAATTCCAGCCCCCTTTGTGGTCGAGTCCTCGCGCTGTGCCGCGCTGTGCTGCGTCCCGGGCGGGCGTAGCTGGCGTTCTTGGCGGGCTCGGTGGCAGCCCGCAGCTGTGCTTCCCGTACGCTGTTTGTGCTGTTGGCGGGCTCGGCGGCAGCGGCAGTGGTTTGGACTGGGTGGCGACTGGATTGTATATCGGTTAGAGTGCACATATTGTTTGAATTAACTTACCTTACTCATTGTTTTAGATAAGTTAATATTATTTAGACTTTAAATTCAATTTGTAATATAATGATGGCTGAAAGTGAGTCTAAAACGAGATCAAAAAGTCCCATTCCGTTTTTAAATGTTGAATCGTCAAATAAAACTGATCCTATAGAATATTTAAAAACGTTATCCCGAAAACGCGGTGTTATTAGAAGTAGATTAACTTCATTTGAAACTTTTGTGAAAAAATACCAAACATGTAAATCTGCTGATCATACAAGCCTGGAGATTAGAGAGCTATCTTTGCGATTATCACAACTTCAAGAATTGATGTCTAGTTTTGACAGTATACAATCAGAAATCGAAGAACTTTCTCAGAATGAAGATGAGCAGATTTCACAACGGGAATTGACAGAAAGCGTGTTTTATTCACAAATCGCTTTCGCCCAAGAAATAATAGACTCGTTCTCAGCCAAAAATAAAAACTCTGATCATGGATCGGCGAAGTCGAGTTGTTGTCATGCAGCGAATAGTTCAGTAAAACTGCCGACAATTAATCTGCCCACTTTTGATGGCAACTTTGTTAAATGGTTAGAATTTAGAGACATTTTTGATTCACTAATCAATGACAATGACTCAATCGCACCGATCAACAAATTTCATTATTTGAGAAATTCTTTAGTAGGAAGTGCTGCTATCGTTATTAGATCCATAGAGTTTGCCGCGAGGAATTACGGGTTTGCGTGGAAGGCTTTATGTGATAGGTACAATAACAAAAATATTTTGATAAATAATCATTTAAATGCGTTGGTGAGCCTCAACCCTATTCAGAAGGAATCATTCCAGGGATTAAGGTATTTGAGTGATCAAGTTTATAAAAATCTAAACGCGCTCGATACCCTGGATGTTCCCACGACTGGTTGGGACCCGTTAGTTATATTCTTGGTCTCAGCAAAGTTAGATCCTAAATCGAGTAGCAAATGGGAGGAACACAAAGGGCGCTTATCGCACTTACCTACACTTATCGAATTTAAAGAATTTCTTGAGAATCGGGCTAATGTTCTAGAAACAGCCAATTATAGCCGCAATAATAATAACAATAATAATTATGAAAATAAAACAAATAGTTATAAAAATAATAATAATAATGACAAAGAAAATAAATTAAATGTCAATTCATTTACCGTTTCGGAGGGTTCGCAAAAAAAGGCATGTCTAATCTGTAATAAAACAAATCATTATGTGCATCAATGCCACAAGTTCAAGGCCATGAGCGTAGATGACAGACTTGCTGAGGTTTCTACACACAAGTTATGTGCCAATTGTCTGCGTAGTGGTCACAGTAATGTAGATTGCACGTTGAAAGGTTTGTGCCGCATCTGTCGAGAAAAACACAATACAGTTTTACACACAAATAATACGGTTAGTAATGTAGCTACCGAAAGTACCGAGTCATCATCAGCTTGTAATGTTCCGGTTAGTTTATCTGCTATTTATCCAGGTCAAGTCCTACTAGGTACGGCTCAAGTTGAGGTCATAAATAAGCAAAATAATCGTACTTACCTCGCCCGTGCGTTGCTGGATACTGGGAGTCAGTGCTCGTTCATCACCACGGATCTGAAACAAAAAATAGGATTAGATACGGAACAAATAAATGCTTTTAATGTATTTGGTATAAACAATGTTGAGTGTAAGGTGTCTGAAAGATGTGATATAATAATGAAGTCTCGAGTCGGCTCGTATAGTATGAATGTGAATTGTTTGGTCATACCTAAAATTACGGGTACCGTACCTAACGTTCAAGTCGATGTCCAAAGATTAGGGCTTCCTAAAAACATTGTTTTCGCCGACCCCTCGTTCTATGAACCTTCCGACATAGACATTCTGCTAGGTGCAGATGTTTTCTTTGACATTATAAGTCCCAATCAAATAAAGTTGGGTCCAAATAAACCTATTCTACAAGATAGCTTGTTAGGGTGGCTAGTAGCGGGTCATACCGGGGAATCCTACTATAATCCTAATACTAATATTCAATGCAACTTTGTGCAAAATAATTCTAGGGTGTCACTTCAAGATAACCATGAATCAATTAAAAAAAGCTGGGTGGTCGAAAAATTGCCCTCAGACATGAATACCTACTCAAGAGATAAACAGTTCTGTGAATCTTATTTTATAAAAAATACTCATCGCTTACCTGACGGCCGAATTTCAGTCATGATGCCGCTGAAGGGGGATCCTGAGCAAGCACTTGGCAACTCATTCCCTATTGCAATGAGACGTTATAAAAACCTAAAAAGAAAATTAAATAAAAATGAAAATGTAAAAACCCTGCAAACGTTCGTTCGTAACCGGGTGAATAAAATAAATGTACTTACCCAAGGTAATAAATGGAGACATGTTCCAACCGATTTAAGCCCTGCAGACCTAGCTTCTAGGGGCATCGACCCACAGCATCTGCAGGCGTCTTCTCTGTGGTGGGAGGGACCTTCATATCTGAAGGAAGGTCAGTGTACGTACATGGCCTACTCAACCGAACACTACGCCTACTAACTTGCCTAATGTAAGAATAAATAAAATAAATATAAATAATAGAATATAAATAAATAATAATAATATCATAAATTCAAGCTTTACTCGTGTGGGATCGACTTTGCTGGACCCTTTATGATTTCTTCTAAAGTGCGTATCTATCTATATCTTCTAAAAGGCCTATCTATGCGTTTTCGTATGACTTGCCACTAAGGTCCTTTATTTAGAGGTGTCAGTGACCTCACCACTGAAGCCTTCCTATCATGCCTACGCAGGTTTGTGTCTCGTCGAGGCGAGCCCTATGTGATCAACTGCGATAACGGCAAGAACTTTGTAGGCGCAAACAATGAGTTAAGTACAGTTATACGGTCCAGCCGCCGACCAGTCTTATATTACGCCTCTAACGAGGAAATTCAATTCATGTTTTCCCCTGCCTATTCACCTCATTTTGGAATATGGGAGGCAGGTGTCAAATCTCAAATTATCATTTAAAACGCGTAGCTGGCAACGCCTCCTTAACTTTTGAGGAGTTGGCTACACTTTTCACACAAATAGAAGCAATCGTTAATTCCCGTCCTATTTCTCCTCTCATCTGCCCCTCACGATCTCAATCACTTGACTCCCGGGCACTTCTTGATCGGCCGCCCGCTGATGTCAGTTCCATCACTGCCTGTCATCGAGCAAGTCCGGCAGCAATTCTGGGAGAGATGGCTTCGAGAGTTCATGGTGGAACTACAAAACCGCACCAAATGGAGAAAGGACCATACCCCACTTCAAGTCGGAGACCTTGTCATTCTGAAGGAGGACAACCTATCGCCGCTTCATTGGAAAATGGGACGCGTCAGCAAGCTTTACGAAGGCAAGGATATATTATGCCGAGTAGCTGATGTCTACACCACCAAAGGAACGCTGAAGAGAGCAGTCAACCGGATGTGCCTTGTACCATTGTCTGAACCTGATCCTGATGAACAATAACGACAAGATATCTTCAAGATTCCTTCTGCTTCAAGGAGCCTAAACTTATCTACTAGATAATAAATTCATACCATACTTGGAAGCAAGCTTCCAACGCCGCGGAATATGTTGACGCCAGCTTCGTGACGTCATCCAGGGGCGGCGCGGCGCGGGGCGAGAGGCAAGCGCGCTCGGTCCTCCGCGCCCGCGCACCCCACAAGACCATTCCCCAACCGCCGCGGTCGCGAGCGCACCTACCAATTTTATATAACCGCGTCTCGCGCTCCGTACCTACCTAGCATACAAATATATATATTGTTTTATAAATGTAAAACTTTAATTAAAAACATAATACAAGAACAGTCTTTCCATTACAAGACAACAGTCTTTATTTTTTACCTAAGTATTCAAAGTTTTTATGTAGATAATTATACTTCCTTTATACAATGAACTAGATTCCTTAGAAACTATAATCTATACATTTAACCTTTAAATAGGTCAATAAGAAAATATTGTAAATACATACATCAGATCAAAATAATTATAATCGAATTTTTATCATTAAGGCGCTATGAGAATCATAATAAACTGTCGAGTGGGCAGAGTGAAGAAAGTGACAGCGCTACGTACTATAATTGAATGCGGAAAGAGATAGCAAGCGTTAGAAGGCGCTCGAAAGTAATCGACGTAAGCGACATATAAGAAAATATCGATTATCTTAAAAACTAAGTATATTTAAAAAAAATGTCTCGGATTTAGGTACCCAATGCTATTGTCTAACACAATATTTAAAAAAAAAGTTATTTATGATTGATAGTTTCTAAGTATTCTCGAAAAAACTGTTGTAGAGGACCGAACTTTATCTATCGAGAAAAGTTTTACCAATCAAATACAATACAAATACAAATATTTTTATTTCAGTAAACTTAATCTAGGTTACATTTCATGGGTTTGGGACCCTCTTTTAAGTATAGATATACCTGTGTTAGAAGGTCTCGCTCTTCCGTAGTACATAATTGTTAGAATTAAGTAAGTAAAGAAATTAAAAGGGATATTTATGTCTATAGTAAGTTAAGTTAAAGTTAGGATTTAGGAATACGTTTACATAGTTTGTATGTGTAGTGTGTGTGTGTAGTATGTGTGTGTTGTGTGTGTGTGTGTGTGTGTGTGTGTGTGTGTGTTTTTGTGTGTGAGCACGCCTGATCACTAGTCTACTAAGAGAATGGGTATTTGGGGAGTACATAGGTGCAAAGTGTGTGTTCATGTATGTGTGTGAGTGCTTCTGATCACCAGATCTCTTAAGAGCATGGGTATTTCAACAGCACCCAAGGTGTGAGTAGATGAGTGTATGAATTGTGTGTGGATGTATCAGTATGTTATGAAACAATTTCTAGGAGTTTTTCAGTTTCATCGTAGCTTAGTGTCAATAGCCATTCATTAAGGGATTTTTTGCATTTATAATTATTCATAGGATATTTATTCAATGTTTTATTTATAGAGTTGTAGAGATAGGTAGATTGCGTGGCATACTGTCGGGATGCAAACTGAGACCGAGCAGTAATTTTAATAGCTACTCTATCCCATCTTCGCTTCTTTAATATTTTGGTCGCGACCAATCGCGACCAAAATATTAACCAATCGCGTTTCTTTCTTGGATATAGGTAAATAAAATGCTCAAGTTATCTTTGTTATAACAATCAAAACTGTGCATTTTGCGGTTATTGAGAAAAAACAGTTCAAAAATCATAAAACAATTTAACCTGAGCAGACGTGTTTTTTAAACAAAAATATGAATTCAGTTAACGAAATATTCCTTAATCATAAGTGCGCCAAAACAAACAGAATCTTTATATAATGTCGGTTCAGTCGGCTCAGGATTAAATTGCGGTGAAATAAACTTACGAAATTGCACTTACTGGTGTGGGCTTTATGATTATATCGTACAAAATAAATAAGAACATAACACTCTGAAACGATTTGTGAGCAAATAACGCATGCTGCTGCATCCATTTAGAGACTAAAATCGCGTAACGAACGCTGTTTATGATCTCGATCAAAATAAATATCATAGTGAAACGCTGTAACCCTAATCGAATGGTCTTATAAAATTTAGGGGAATAATTTGTGATCAATATTTGAATCAAATAATTTACTGTGAAGTATTCGTAAAAGAAGGTGCAAAAGTATGAAATGTTTTTATAGGTACTCGAAATAAATAAATATGAATGACGGTCAAGTACGAGAAATCGCGCTCTGAGGCTTCCGTACCATTACAAGGGGTCATAAAATCGAAATCCCAAGTGTGTAACAAACTTATATATTGCAGTCGCTTACGCAGTTCATTGTATGATTTTGACTTAAAATATGAATTTGTCTCCTAGTTATTCCAAATGGTTTTGAAATTAATTTTATTAATTAATTTTGACCGCAAAAACCTTCAATCCGTAAATTATTTTGAAAACCGTTAGAGCCCTTTTCGAGTTACAGCCATTTTTTCCGACAAACTCCACCAACTAATTTTAGGGGTAAAATTGACAGAACTGTGAGTCTATTGGAAGTACGGGATTTTTGGTTTTGTATTTCCATGCAAAATTGCCATATCTTTTTATTAAAACAAGTTATGAGCTTGGTTTGGTACTATTAGACTGATAGACTTTTATATTTTGTATTAGTTTCGAGATTATTACCCATAACAGGAACAGTTAAAGGTAAAACAAGGACAGTCTTGACAGACAGTCAGACAGACGTATAGCTAATTTACCCAAAAAGTGTTCTGTTTTTTCGAAATGAGGTATGGGCCCCTAAAAACATGATTATGTTTTCATAAAAACACTAGTCATCCTACCATTTGGTCTTTTAGAATTTATAAATTAATTAGAAAAAAAATTATTTAAACCGTAAAAAGTTTGGGTAACGATAAATAAAAATTTGATTCACTGGCATTTATAAATAGGGTTGTAAAGGGTAGCCCTTCGGGAGCGAGTGTCAGGTTTGCTGGCGGCCACGTCAGCCGAAACTGCTAGCAATTACCTTAAACGTGGACAGTGTAGTGTAGTCTACTGGGAAAATTATTATTCACAACGTACCCGATTTCAAAACCCTCACATTAAAATGGAAAAAAAGGAAAGAACTAAACCACTAAAATTAACCATTTATTGAAACAACTATGCAAAACATAGAAAAAAATGGTACGTAAAAATAAGCCATAAAAATTGCAGTGGCGAACGGATGTGAAACGGATTCAGCTATGACCTAACTGAAACTAGAAACAACCATTCCAGGTTCTCGCATTTCAAAATTTTTCGCGCGTGCCCAACGTCCTAACAGCATTAGTGGCTCGCAGTTTTGTTGTCATTTTTTTGAAAAAACACAACAATTTAATTTCGTCTAACTTGACCGCCGACAAACACCGAAAGGCTCGAGTACGAAAAGCTACATACACCAATTACAGCGATGTCCAAGCTGCAGTGTCCCTTTACGTGAAAGCTTACGAGTTGCACTAACTCAATTCATAATGTGCCGCGGGCACTGAAATTTTTACGTTTTCACCAACAACGTGAGAGCGAAGTGTCGCCATAACGATATTCCACAAAGCGCTTTTCGTATTGGAGTTTCAATAAAAATGCTAAATGATTTACGTGTCTGTCACGTTTAAAGCACACTCGTTATGTACAGATCGGAAATGTGTTGTAGTTGACGATGAATACGATCTGAAGCTTCCAAAGGAATGAGTGCTTTTGAATCAGCAAGCTTTGCTATAATCTTTCAGGCAGCTCTATTTTATTTATTTAGGTTTTTATAACAAACTATCATAAAAAATGTCGTCGCAATCTATAATATTTATTAAAAATAGGCTCACGACTTTCATCCCCAAGCATACTAGACATCGCCTTAGTTCTCCAGGCGATTTAAACATTTTATCACATTTCCACAATTTGCAGTCGTATTCTATACGTGAAAGGTTGCAAGCCCATCGCCGCTTAGAGGAATACTTACTGGTTTCCTCACGATGTTATTCCTTCACGTTATAAGCACACTTAAAACACTAATTACATTGCATTATTTACCAAATATTCCTCAAAATATAACTGCAAGGAAGCAGGTTCGTATAAGACTAATTCTATAAATGCATCCAGCGTCAGCGATTGTACAATTCTTTCGAATGGTTATTTTTTATTGCTTTAAATCCACTCAACGATGCACACCTTTTACGTTCTTTTGAAAAAGAAATTACAGCTAGCGAAATCCAGTTGAAAACATTTTCTTTTACGAGTTATCTGCACCATGAAAGAGTGAGCATACCACTTATTGCGGCACAGGCGGTGGGACAATATTAATCAATTTTTACACAGGGAATTTCGGGGGATCGTGGCGGCGAGGGCACAAAGGTCGGTGGGTCGCCCACCGCTGACGTTGCATTTCATTTTTGTTTGCTCACAGCCTCTGACCCGCTCCGTTCTTTGTCTTTCTGGATAAATGCGTATTTTGAAGCACCTATTTTTCATTATTACTACACCCACGGGATAGAATGTGGCATGTGAATCCCTCCCTATCGTTCATTCCAATTTCAGTCAGCCCACTTTTGGGTTTTTGCGCGTGTGCTAAAAGTGTTTTCATAGCGCACAAATTGATTTTGCGTACCAGCCGTCCAGTTGCAGCAACAATACCTAATGTAACAGCCGTAGTGTTATCGAGGTTTATCTCATTCAGTCGTAATGCGGTATCTAAATCTGTATTGGTAATGTTTGCAGCGCAGTGAGCGTTCCACACAGATAGGGATGATACCGCCGTCTCATGTAGCACACCTTATCTGCTTCACAGCTCATTAGGTCGCACACGGGTGTCTTTAGATCTGTGCCATTTGTAACAATACGGACCGCAAGGCAAATGGTGATTCCAGGGTTTAGGGTCTTAGTCTCGTTAGTACTAGGAGACGCGACGTGAAATAACTACTCAGTTGTGGTGCACGACACCAGACGAAGCAAGACACTAACCGCGTACGTACTAAATGGGGGACATTAACGAAACGTTATTGCTTCTTGGCTTGAGCTACACTTGCACAGTATTAATTTCGATGTCGTTTTGATGTTCAGCCAGTCGTCGTCTGTTTGTTGACTGTTTAGCGTCGGGGATAAGTGCTGTTTCTACCTTTATAAGCCTGTTTACATATAACTGGGTACTTATTAAATCGGATTTATAGTAAAAATGAATACACAAAGTAATTTTGTCAGTCTAATATAATACACCAAAAGTGATAATTCCATTCGATATCATCTAGATTAACATAAAATTAAACAAAATAAAACGAATCCTTACAAATGAACAAACATCTCAGATTTTCAACAAGCGCTGAAATAGCGTCTGATCAATGCGTTGATAAGCCTATGAAAAATTTAAAGATCTCCTGTACAATGGCAGAAAGGAACGACCGAAGTAGGTATGAAGTGGCTGGGATATTGCTTTTTCTTACGTCCTATTACTCGCACGCAGTCTTCGAAGCGCGAACAAAAGGCTACTCCTTTCAATACAGATAAATGTACCCACACAAAGAAGCTATAATCTCGTAATGCCTTTCATTGCTTTATGATATTTCGATTGTAACCTTTCAATTGACATTTTCCCATCTAAAAGCTAACAATGATTTCACTCAGACTGTGACTTTCTGAACTGCCTATGCAATTCGCGTTCAGCGAAACAATAAGAGCATTTAGGCGCCTAAAAAGTTGAAACGACTCAGCATTCGTCATCGAAACCCATTTCGAACAGAATGACTCGCACACTTGTAGGCAAGGGTTTCGTCGTTTCTATAGATGCATACGTATTGACTTTCTTTTATGCAGTAGCACCCATCTCAACGGGAGTGGATGAAAGCGAGACGTTGGGATGCCTTTATTCCCCCTTCTTGGTAAATGTAAAAAACTATGCCTACTTATACCCACCCTAGGCTATTGCAAGATTGACTGAGTCTTTGTTTTGAGTTTCCAGACAGATGTGAATGTGTGTGTTTGGGAGCGAGCTTGGAGGGAACGATTATTGTTTGCACTCCTTTTGAGTGTGCTGTACCTATCTATGTACCCCTCTGAGTACTTGTAAAGCTAGTTTTGACAAGGCTTTAGACAATGGAAACTGATGATAAAATATTATCTACATACTACATAGTATAGTAGATTACTCAAATTTTTCAAATGAATAACCATTTTAAATAAAAAGGTAATGATGATGTAAGCACGGGCCAAAAATTGATATGAACTTTTCCAAGTAAATTTTAATGTAAAGATTCCTTTGCCTATTATAAGTGAAGGATACAAGATACTCCAAATTTTTCTTTTTGCTTGGCATAATCAAATAAAACTTGATTTTATGTTTCGAGTCAAATTATAAGCCGAAGGGAGGGCGAAATAAAAAGTGAATAATGAATGCGGAGGCCGAATCCCGGTCCTCGCGACCGTAGCAATTATTTTGTTTCGAGTACCATCAACATGGTTCGTTCTTTCAAATTTTCATACATTAAGCAAATGTCGAGAATGCGTAATAAGGACTTAAATGCTGTAAGCCGACGCGGGAGGCTATTGTGATACAAGGGGAGTGGACAATCGCATGTTCACCTTAAATAGGAACTTGAACTTCCTGACTCAAAGTTTTAATACATTACAAGTTCTGAATATTTTTGGAAGAAAGCGGAAAGACCTAGCTTTTTTGTAATAATTTCAAAATACATGGGTATACAGAAAGAAAAAAAGAAAAGATTCCCTGGTCGTGGGTATCGGAAACGAGACCAAACCCAGACCAGGAACAAATATTTGCAGATCATACAAACATTTATACCGCAGCGGAAATCGAACCCGCACCTCTTGCGTCTAAGACGGGCAATTGCCCAATGCACCACCGAGGTTGTCATTTAAGTTTCAAGAAGTATTACTCAGGTACCTAAAAACTTTAAGGTCATACATATTTCAAAAAATGGCACCAAATAAGTTCCACTGAATAATGAACACTTGATGTCACTAAGCCCCTATGAGATAACGTACAAAAATGTTAGGCAAGCCAATTTCAGGAAATAAATAAACACGAACTACAAGTGAAAACATGCAATCTGTATGAATGATTGCCGTCTGACTGAGCTCTATATGCCTTGTAACCGTATACATACATTTATATCCTTTGGAGAGAAAATAATACTGCCACTGAAAAAGAAACCGTCTTTCAAGAGAAAAACAGTGTAATTCCATTTGACAATAGTGGGTCGAATCGAACATTTTGTCTACACATTCCTAGATAGTATTGACGAACAATATAAACCCCCCCATAGGCGCGGCGAGAGTGCGGTGTCAAGAGGCCATAGGATTAAACTTGGACTGAGTTTGCCCATAGTTTAATTATACAAAAGGTATTCTCGTTCTACATACGTAAATTAACCTTCTTTCTCACGTACTTTAGAAATTAGTTAAATTATATCCTTTACGCACAGTGGAATTCCAAATAGAATTTGAAATAAGACATCTAGAAAGTGACATCAAAGGACAACATTAAATATTCACACCGAAGAAAACATACGAACTCGTAACACATTCATAATTGCCGAATAAAAGGAATCTTTAATTGAAAACTGGACTAAATTACCTATAAGAGAAGTCCAATTGTAATTTTGTGAACCTTTGGTGCCATTGAGTAGCAAATAGAAAGACTACACTGCCAATTTATATTTTAGATCAACCTATAATAAAATATGTTTTATTAGTTGTGAGTACGGAAATGTTTAATCGTTTGTGAATAGGGGTGACGCACTGCAGAGAGACCGTAGTCTGGAAAGTGATCGAGTTCTCACCTTTCACTTTTTGACCATGAAAAGTGAATAGCTTGCCGTTTTTGTATGGTGTATTGAAAAGGGTGCCTACTAAAACCAGTAATCTATTCACTTTTTACGGTTGAAAAGTGAGAACTTACTGACTTTGTCTAGACTATAGCCAGAATTTAACTTTAGAAATAATGAGCTTGATATAACGTGTGTTGCTCCATGGATTCCAATAGAAACAACTGTAGTTTGAAATCGCCCTGAATGTAGTAAATTGTGCGTTTCGTGGAAAACTTTGCACTTTATGGCAAGGCTAGACCGGAGTCAATAAATTTTAACCGCTTTTCTCAAACGAGCTCGCTGAAAACAAAAAATGTTAAGCTTTAAGATAACGAGATCGTAATCTCTCTTCAAATTTAATAATGGAGATATGACATGAAACTTTTATGTTATTAAACGTTTTACCATAAGAATTTTAAATTAAATAAATAACACCCAACTGTGTAATGGGTATCAGAAACTACGAGTACCATGGTACTACAAGACCCAGACTCGGAGTAAATATTTGCAGATCATGCAAACATTTGTGCCCCAGCGGGAAACGAACCCCCACCCCTTGCGTCTCAGACAGGCATTCACCCCGCCACCGAAGTCGTCGAAAAGACAATTTTGACGAAATTGTGGCTTTATTATATTAATAGCTGTCCCGCTCGCGACTTCGTCCGCGTTTGTATAAACCTACGTTTCCATTATCCTTACCAAAGTACTAACACTTAATAAGTAGCTATTTACCTACTTCTACATACCATTACCGTCACCGTCACCATCATGGTCACGTATTTTTTTTCCAATACATTTTTGCATCCCCAGTGTATGCAAAGATGTCTCCAACTTCAAAAACATGTGACTTACATACATTTCGCCCCTTTAGGAGTTGATTTTCCAAAATCCGTTCTTATTGCACGATAACATCTTTTAAAGAATGTCTGTGCCAAATTTCAGACTCCTCGGCCCAGTAGTTTCCGAGCTTTCGTGATGAGTCTGTCAGTGAGTGGGTGAGTGAGTGGACAACTCCTTTATATATATAGATTTATAAATATTATATGTTTTGATATATCCCTAAAAAGTCTTCGTATTCTATGCCGAAACATAAGCCATTAATTTATTCAATAGAATCCTTTTGACAAGCTCAAAGGCTCTTTAATTACCGAGAGATGTTATGAAAAGAATCAGCAGCCCTAATTGCCCTGCCTAAGAGTCTGATGTGATGAATCCGCAACGAATGAATGAACGGTTTGAAGCCCCCCATACGCGACAGATTTCACCCTCTCTCCCCTTCGACGGGTGTGTTTGACGCCTGATTTATTCGCCTGCTGGTGAAGTTCTCAAACCAAAGTGCAATAAAATAATCCAAGAGTTGACTAATAATCTCCTATATTATTATATTTGTGAAGGTCATTCATAATAGTATACTATCCCGAAAGGGCCTATTTTATATCCAATCAGCAAAGGTTTTTCTTCGATTTTCGAAAATTACAAACTATGCAAAAATCTGTATGTTTTGGGGTCAATTCAGTTCAAACTCAATTAATCAGCTGTTTTAGGTAGCAGATCCAACGGTCGAACTTCTCGTTCGTTAAATTATAAAAAATCGTTGGGGACAAAATCTGCAAAAAATATTGTAGTAGGTTTTTTTTTATTTCTCTTGGGGTAGTATGCATATTATTAATCACCTGTTTAACTAATAAAATATTTAAAATTTAGTAATAATCATCTATTAGTTTTCGGTTGGGAGGCCAAAACCTATCCAAAAAGCGTGGCATTTAGGGTACGACAAAATGGCGCTGCCACATTGATAAAAAAATAACCACTCTACGTTTGATTACTGTACGGGACTTCATGTTTTATGAGTTGTAAGACATAAAACTACTTAAACGTTCGTCTGGTACCTACTCCTGTTGTAGTATTTCCGATGGCAGTCTCACCGCAATGTTTCATTTCCGTGCCACGCGATGTCTACTAAAGATTAATTCATTTTTTATATAATATTATGTCGTACAAAAATATTAAGCATTACAAATACAAGAATCTACGTATATGAAAAAACCACGACCTCGGCGACAAAGCGGGTGAGTGCTTGTCAGAGACGCAACGGATGCGGCATCGACTCCCGCTGCGGGATAAGTGATTGCGGGATCTGCAAATATTTTTACCGGGTCTGGATGATGTGGTAACATGGTACTCGTAGTTTCTGATACCCACGACACAGGGAATGGAGGGTATGGGGTCAGGACTATTTATGTGACTGTTGGGTGTTATTTATTTCAATAATCTCGTAAAAAATGTTTACCTACTTGGAAACGGAAACATAATGACCGGCCTCATAGCTCAGTTGGTAGTAACTCTGCCTTCTACGTTAGAGGTCGCGGGTTCGATCCCCGCACTGGACAAACATTTGTGTGATGAACACAGATGTTTGTTCTGTGTCTGGGTATTAAATATATATCTATTATGTATATCAGTCTCTGGTACTCATAGTACAGGCTATGCCTAGTTTGGGATCAGTTGACCGTGTGAATATGTCCGGAATATTTATTTATTTATTTTTATTTATAATTAGGTACACTGATAATTTTGTTACTGTATTATACTGATTAGATTTAACGTTGCAGTTCATCCTTTGTGTAATGATTATCTAGTGTATCACGGAAGCCCAAAAAGTCTCATCACAAAACATCTAAAATAATTTTTAATTTCCCTAGACCTAGTTCATAATGATCAACCTCGTGCCAAATTGGAGTATGGCGCGGCGTTAATTGTAATAGTCTTCGGAGGGTTGCAGTGCGCAGACGCATCGCAACGGACACTTGAGCACGGCTCTGTACTCCAGCCTCTCGACCACTCCGCGCCGCGTCGAATTGAAAAGATACATAGTATCTCCGCTGAGCTTAGGGTTGCTAGATGTTTTGCCGAAATATTTTGAAGGTGTGGTTTTTGGGGGTTTCAAAGGGGAAGGAATATATTAATTAAAAAGTATAAATTTGTTGGAAATTAATAGGCAAACCATGGTCAAAAATGTATGATTTCTAAAAACGAATATCCGTTCGGGGAAAACTATTTGTTTAGATAGCCACGTAAAGTTTTGTGGCAGATTAAACACACATCTGCGTTATAAGTTCATTACTGTTGTGGTTCAAAAACTGTTGTTTTTTACGCTCTATAAAGTTGATTTTGCTGTGTTTTACTTATCTAGCTTGAGCTTTAGCCGGCTTTAAGGTTGCCCTTTGCAGTAATTTATCTGCACTAATATTATACAGAGGTAAAATTTGTTTGTTTGTATGAAGGGGGTAATCTCTGGAAATACTGAACCGATTTCAAAAATGATTATAATTATTATTCACATAAACAAAGCGGCACTATCCTTGTGTTACAGAGGTTATATTTCATTTTGATAAGAATTACTTTTTATATTCCGTAAACTCAATTTGTAAATCAATTCTGATCAAAAATCGCCATTGGCTTAAGTCGTAAGTAATATTTATTTTAATCTGAGACCACTGCGCGCTAATTTAGTCCGCGGGCTTTACCACAAAATAATTATTAAAAGTATTTACCGAGGTTTTAGAGTTAATCTCTCAAGATCAAGATCTCAAATGCACGAAGTGACATGAGTCAAGGTAGGAACATACTTGAACACGTGAAAGAAGGCGGGTCAGCTAGTGTGTAAATAAATTCAATTTGTCCTGTTCCTGAGATTTTCTGTAGGTACTTGTATTCATCTGACAACCCTAACCTCGCTGAATATCCGCTCGTATCAAAACGAAAAATGCAAATCTATGCACTGCGGTCTTCTAGAGTAGGTATCCACTGAGCGGTTGCGTTTCATCAAAGCAGTGATAAATTATTATCACTTACAATTTGTCATACTAGTGATATTGTTGTGATCAAAGTCAACAGAATCACATTTTGTGAGGATATTGGTATTGAAGTTTTGAAGGATATGAAACGGACGCATGGTGTTGTGTAAGTTAGCGTCATTACAGATTAGGCTTATTTTTGGCGTGTAGAAGATCGTATTTCTACAGTGACAGAAAGTGACGCTATGACACGTACCGCAGACCAGAGACAGATTTTATTCCAAAGCGATCCTTAAGTCCACAGAATAAAGTCAATTTTGTGTTTGGCTTTGAGGGCTGAAAGATATCGTTGTGCAAAATTAACTTTTTATACTACCTGCTCGTCAATGGCATATTATGTGTCATGCAAACCTTTCCTAAAGTAAGTCATTACAGCCCTACGGTCTAGCCGGGTCATAATGTTGTACTGAATTTCATTATTTCCCATGGGACATAATGTGATTTGAATTTGGAATGCAACCCATGTAGTCGTGCTTGATCGAGGTTGGTTTCAAAAATGTTTGGGTGCAATGAGATTTTATTCTAATTAGGCTGTATGTTATCATTTTCTTTGCACTGCCTTCAAATTAAAAAAAAGAAAAACATGAAAACTTTTTACGAAATTCATTTTCACCCGCGCACGAAGAAGGATTTATTCGAATGTCGAACTGACCACTACAGAATAGACTACAAAAAAAGAAAAAAAGGCGCCAAGCGCTCAAACTGCTGTGCTGTTATCTACACCGAAATTCAGTTTCGATTCAAATAAACTTCTAAAAAATGTCAAGTGACGACAATAGTGATTTTGATTCGACTCTAGAATGCATACAATCTGAAGCCTCGCCTCCTTTCCAACTATACCCTAGAAGGTATAGTTGGAAACTTACTTCCAGAAAAATCATTTCTTTCTACTTAACAGTCATTGTTTTCAATTGCCTCGCAGAAAGTATAAAAAGTAGAGTATGCATCGCAGGCTTAAATGTGTATTTGTCTTGGGCGATCTTGAACCCATCGTACTCAGGATACTTGCCTTAAATCCCTCGCTCCGCTCAGGAGTTAACCATAGAATCCCTCGTTCTCGGGGTTCAATATAGCGCCCTTGACATAATACACTACTTTAAGCCCTTGTAGCATAATCTACTATTAATCGTTGGTCATAAGGATCATTTTAAAATAATATATTACATAACGCTTACTGTTTGAACGCGGCTTTACAGTAAAATTCTCAGAACTAAGATTTGTGTGCACTCACTAGGCGCAACGTGCAATCGGAATACGATAATTAGAACCATTACTTGTAAATAAGCATTAGAAGCCAGTAAGACACGTCCAGACTTTGTTCATCTTACTGGTCAAATTGAATCAAAGTCTGTTTTTGGAGACATGAGCAAGATAAAACTGGGAGGTAAGATTCCAAGGTAGCTTAGAGCAAGCTAGATTCGGAAAACAGACAAACTAAATTACAACATCCATCTAGCCGCTCTAATAGTGCCCGCAACATGTTAATAGAAAACGCAAACGAGTGCGGTGCGACATGAGATGGAAACGCGAGGTCGGAGGACGCGTCGTTCACTCTGACCACAGTTCGCGAAGGGAACAGTCGGTTTATTTCATAGATAAATAGAGTTTCTAGGCATCCTGACAGCCAGTTACGTTTAGGTAAGCAAATTTTCATCTCAAAATCGTTTTTTTGAAGATGAAACTTTGTTTACCCAAACACTGCAATGGACCGTGGCAAATTACTAATTCCTCATCTGCATTCATGAATCGCAGCAAACAGGTATGTAATACGTGTTTGGAATCACAGATTGAGCCAGCTGGTCTCCCATAAGCTGGTGAATGAGAGCTACACAAACTTGCGCACACCGACGTACGAATGCTCCAATTTATAATGCGGACAAGCCACACTGAAATGGATTTACAGCTGCAAACCTGCTTGTCTTTGATGAGGGTCTATTTTGAGCAACGCGCCGAGCGCACCGACATTCCAATATTTCCAACCGATATATTATTATTACGTTCGAATCCAAATCGATGTGAGTTATAAAATTTATTACGCACTCGTCTCCTGGACGTTTCTTATTTGTAAACAGGCGCTTGAGCAATCGGGCCCTCGATAATGTTTGATGTCTCGTTAAAAATAAGATCACCCGTCAATCGGTACGAATAAATCCGTAGCTAATTTGTCAAGAGAGGCGTCGAGGGACAGCCTCGAAATATTTCAGTGACGTCCGATGCGAACTTATGATTAAAATTTTAATGGGATTAACTGCGAGGGAAAACGTCGAGATGCGTCTCGAAAGTGAATGAGCCTGCGTTTTATTTTTTAGCGGTGTTTACTGTGACGTCCAATTTATATGGAGGATAAAATGGAGCGCCGGCTCTTTGGCGTCGAGCTCTAATTTCGCGTTGTTTGGGCACGTGGACTGTAAAGCCAGTAGGCTAAATGCTTCGGTTCTAACGGTTTGACGCAGATTTAGGTGGCATGTTTAAGTTTCCTGTAATCTACTGTAGGTAAACTAAAGTCCGCAGTGTCTTTTAGGCACGCCTACTCAGTATGCAAGCGTTTTCCTGCACATCCGTTGTACGCGACCGCGGAAGGACTTCCGTACACAAAATACTATGTTTCAGTTCTTTTAGAATTCCTTGTCGCAGTTGACTCTTCGTGCGGACATGCTGCGACAACCAACAGAAAATATACTAACATACTTAAAAATGCACCTATATAAAATAACTAACTCATTAAAATATAAACTAATTCATAGCTCTACATTACGATGGCAATGATTCCAGATTCTTATTATTATAAAACAGAATATGACTGACTGACAAACAATGTCGAAGCCGTTGGTCCTAGAGACTTGAAATTTGGAGGGGGTGTGTCTTTTAGTGTCAAGGGTGTTCTAAGAAAGTATTCTCAAAATTCAAATTCTTTGATATTGCAGCGGAGTTTGAAGTTTGTATGTAAACTTCACTAGAGAAAAGTCGCGGGGGCTTTCACTAGTTGTACATAGATTAGGGTCTTGAATTTTACAATGATGTTGTAACAAGCCATAATTATGGATATAATTATACATGGTCCTTTTGTTAATTTATAGGTACTCTGTATAATGTGTATGTACTCTCCACATCAGATTAACACGGTCTGTGATAAAGTTACAAAAACACGGTTGACTTCAGAAAAATAGACTGTGAACTATTTTTAAAACAGCCTTGATTCTCACGATCGAATCAGCACAGTAGGGGTTCTATGAAAGGATAGCGTAGTTCGAGATATTTGCCACACTAATCTCCATTTTAAGAACGGTCGTACGATCCTCGAGCCTAGGATTACGGAACTTGCGTGACACTAATTAAGTCGGAATTAAGGGAGAGCCTATATCAAGAGCCGTAGCGGGAGTTATAAATGAAAGGGTATTATGAGACTTTACTTATACAAGTAAAGTCTCATTTGAAGAGAGCACGAAAATATTATGCTTATTGACTGTACTGAACTGACGTCCATGCCAAACTTATCTCCTGCATTCACATCAAAATAGACCAGCCTATAATACCAAACAAATCTAGATTTATTACCGTCGGGCAAAAAGAAACAGCATCCACCAAAATGGTCGTGATAAAGTTAGCCAAATATGTTGTTGGCATTAAAGTCCCATAATCCTTTTGAGGAAACGTAAGTTTAGCACAAATCCTACTTAGCAATAACTTTCGCTAAAGTAGACAGTCGCTCTGATGGCTCTCAACATTGATGAGCAAAGACGAGTTTATTCAAACTTTTCTACTTATTAACTTGTGTATTATGAGATCATTTAGTCCATTAGCGATGACAAATTACTGGCGGAAAAATAATGTAGCAAAGATCGGCATTGGTAGAGCGTGGTATCGGTCAGGACCCGTTGTAAGCTGTTCAACCGCCTAATCCCTTGCCGGCTCACAGTCCGGGTAAGGCCCACAACGTAAATTTGTGTAATTTTGAATCTAGGCCAAGTGCCAAGGGATCTGCTCCACGGCAATGGTGATTGATATGACGCTATACAAAGCATCGTCTTGCCGCCGCGTCGACCCTGTCATGCCGCCAGGCAGCCGCCCGATGCATCTGTACTTGGAACAACAATTCATAAGGTCGAGTATTATACATGCATGATTAACTATTCGACATTCAAGTGCAGTAGTAATTTTTTTGCTGCATCTTTCGCGCGTATACAATGTCACTTGGGTACCGGTATTTGTGATGCGTCGCGGTACAAATATAAAATTCTTGTTTTTTATCGTTATTAGTTTATTTTATTCTTTTTCATTTAATGATATGAAATGCGATCGCTCTCGAACCTCCTGCCGGCGCCATGTATTAAAATGGTTATGAAAGTAGCTGAAATTGAAATACGCAAAATCCTGTGGTTGCCCCCAGCGCTCGCTCTTCAATTTATGCCATTAGTAGCCTTCCGCCCTCCATGAAATATATAATAATATATGAATTGTAGGTACTAGAAAATAAATTTCAATTCTAAAGTTGGAAGTGAGTTTGTTGAGCGCTTAATTGGTACTTAAAACATTACGGTTTCCGTTACCAGTGAAACTGGTGATATATGTTGTACCAATTTTGGAATAAAATTCGTTCAATTGCCAGTTGGGATTTTTAAATTAAAACCTAATCTGCCAGCAAGCCGTCCCTTGTTAGAAAATGGCACTGTTCAACTCAAATGTTTAGCGAAATTATGGCAGCAAAACCTCCGTCAGGTTTCTAAATTACAATAAACCTTAGAGTGAATCGTGGACGGAATTCGTGATGCCTCTTCGTGCCGACGACTACAAGCTTAAGCTCGACCAGCCGCGCCATATCAACACTGCAGATGCGAGCCTACTGCCTATTAACACAACAGTTTCCCTGATATATAGATATTATCCGATTTCCCCTTACACAGACGACACAATAGCCTATAACATGCTTCATTGTGTAATATTTTATGTAACATGAGTGAATAAAGAAACGATTGGCTAAATAACAATTACATGTATTATCGTAAAGTACAAAACATCGTCCATGATTGTTACCGAATAGATCCACAATATCAGGCGGAGCGCTGTTGGAGAAGGGCGACCTCGTTATTATTTGATAGGTCCCATGATGAAAATCCTCGCGACACGCAACATTCTTGGCGTTCACTCGTCAGAATAAAAACGACATTGTATGGTTTTTTGTTTGATACGGCGTGCTTTAAACATGAATATGAATAGGAACCTGGAACACAGCAAAACGAGACAATCTCCCGACAAGCGATGATGGATTGTTGTTCATCACGCACAAATTTCGACGAAGAAGCATAAACCTAGCTACATGAGCGCTTTAAAGTTTCTCGAGCTCAGAAGCGATCGTAATCGAGAACGTCGATAAAAATTGGATTTCTACCTTTTCCTCGTAAGCGACGCGAGGACACGCCGAAGATTTACCTATAACGCTATCCTATTTACAGACTGCGAAATTCTATTTGCTTAAAGGTCGAGCGGAGGCAATATCGTGGACGTCGCGTCGCCGACGCCGCGGGCGGGGGATGCAATAAGAGGAGCGGCCAGCAGCGATGCCGTCGCCAATTTAAAGAAAGCCCACTGAACCGAAAGACAAGCGCATTGGCGGCTCACGAACACAGCAGCCGCTCTAAGGCTCCTCATATAATTTTCAATCCAGCGAGCTTTAAAATCGATTGCTCTTTGTAAGTGCAAAACGGAACAAGGGCCCGCAATTTAACGCACACCTCAGCAAATTACCTTTGTCGTTTTATTTAAAAAAAATACCAAGCTTAGAAGTTTAACTGCATTAACTTGCCTGGCAATTTTAACCGTCGTGACGTATAGTATATAGGTAAAGTCGATTTGTATTGTAGAATATTCGTTATGATGAAGCGTTAACGTATTGTGTTATTAATGTTTGCGTTTAGGAGCTTACAATTTGTGGAAAACACTGATTCCACATTTTATTCATTTTATAACTACTGAAAATATTCACTCGATGACGTTTTGGAAAAAAGCAAGGTCAAAGGTACGACCAACGAGCATGCATGGGGAGTGTGATGAGACTTAATGAAGCAAAATAGGTATGTCAGGATTGTAGCATAATAGGTAGGTACTCTTGGGTCGTTGCTAGGCGTTCCAATTTGTGCATTTATGTTTTGAATATTTTTCAGGCATTGCCCAATGCCATTTAATTTGGCATACAGAAAAGGTTACTCATAAAACAAACACTCAACAATTTAATTTTATAGTTGCTTAACATATGTATTTTGATTACTAGGCCACTTTTGGCGAGGCTTTGAGAAACGTTTCCATTCGAAGTTGGATACGTTAACATAAATTAAACCACAAGGTTTATCTATTAGGGTTGATAGTCGTATTCAGGCAGTCGGGTCAGGCACTTCCATTTGTCCCTATAAAGCTTTCGTGCAAACTCCCAAATTGTATGAACAAGTGCGTAATATAAAGCTTATCTGTCGCCTTAATACCTGTTTAATGAAAGGGCTCGATCGTAAATCTACATGAAACTCAGTTCTGTTGGGCTCTCGGTTAGTAATTAATGTGCTACCATCATAGAGTAAGTTTTACTACTGCGTCCTATTGAAACTACATAAGTATGAAAGTTTGAATCGAGGTGAGAGAGGTATTTTCGCTTCGCTTTAATTTGAGTTTAAATAAGTTAAAGTGATTACTTCGCTATGTAATTATAGAAATAACATGCGTTTACGTTATGTTTTCTGAATATCACTGCGTACTTGAATTGTTCTGCTTTATTTGCGAGCCGGAATGTGTATTATTGGTTGTTATGGAAATTATTGCTACAAATTACCTAGAAAGCTTAACACGTGGCCAGTCTCTATACAGAGACTGACCTCGTGGTTGCCGTAGCCATGTGTGTTGCCTGATTCTTCTAGGCTTGGTCGCGAGGAACAGGCATAGCTTCACCTAGTTTCTAAGACGTTTCAAAGTGATCCTAGTGATTTAATTGAAATAAACGCCTTTTGACTTTGACTTTGAGCATTTGTCACGAGGAACAGGCATAGCTTCACCTATTTTCTAAGATGTTTCAAAGTGATTTTATTTTAATAAACACCATTTGACTTTGGTTGCTACTTTATTTATTGTTTTGTTAAATTTTACCTGTGCATTTAATATTTGATAAGTAGGTGTAAGATTTATTTTAGTTTATTCTACCATCCAGTCGATAATATACTCAAGCAAAACAAGCGTGATTTAATGCAACACAGTGGAATCATGTATTTGAAACAAGCTATCGATTGATAGTATAAAAAGATTCCTAGGCGAAGCTCTGCCTTAGTTTTTCTGTTTATTTTATTGGTCGATTGCATCCACACCTATGTCCTATTGGTAATATACTATGGGTATGACACGCCATAATTCTAGCTCACGTTTTATTCATTCGTCAGCCAATAGCATCATCATATTTATCGTCGACGCTTTTGAAGCTTTTGATTATATAAACTACTTCGAAGAGCCTAATTAATTTGAGAATAATACTAAATTTGAGAATAATAAAGAAGATAAGGTGTTATTGGAAAAGCAATATTATTATACGTAAACTTTAATTTGAAATACAAAATTTTATTTCTTTCTCTTGTTTTTATTATCTAAATAAATATTATTATTTAAAACTTATTAGGTAGGAATTATAACAAGTTTCACTTCGAAGATCTATAGTTTTGTATTTATAGTTGTCTATGTTACACAATGTTCCTCGAGCAATTGATATTGATTTATAAGCAAACCGCTATACGAATTCCCGACTCATTGCCTCCCTTTATAATCTCAATAAATTTTCGGATTTCAGTTGAAAAGGTGATGCTATTGAGGCTTAGCCACTATAAGCAGAGAAAGTTATGAATTAATAACTACATTCAACCCTTGACTCTCGGGGGAAGTAGTGGCCGAGCCGTAATAATAAGCTTCAAAACAAACTACAAGTAATTATAACAAGAACAACCACTATTATTCAGTGAAACGGCTTAAGGCTATGTTGGTTTTATATTGAATTGTGGTTAATTATAGAAGGTAAATACTATGTATCATTTTGATGTTTGGATAAGGCTGCGTTGTAACTAGTGTGGATTTAACCCGACAATTCAATAACGAACGACTTAACACGTTTCTAACATCCTTCTGTAACAGGCGTATCCTTTGTAAGATTATACTGTGCGCCCGCGGTTTCTCTCGGTTGGTACCTGGGTAAAAAGTAGCATCCGTCACTCTCCGGCTGTTTCATTTTATTATCTATACAAAAATCAAGTCAATCCGTTGCTCCATTGCCGTAGGATTCCGTAGGTACAATAGTGTAATGATGACACGTGGTGACAAAATTTATGTTTTGCGGTCGTTCGCTTACTACGCTGTATTAAATTAACCGCAAATATAAGTTTGTTTCGTAATAACCCCCCAATTTAAAATAATGTCAACTAGATATATTTCTTAGACGTAAGATCTACAATCTGTAAATAAAGCCTTTTTTGAACTTCAAACACTTTTTTCTACAAACTTCACCATCCCTTATTGAAGTGTAAAAAAGTCTAAATTCGTTAATTATATTTTTTATTTCTATCAAAAAGGCTCTTGAGGTTCCAAATTTCAGCATTGTGTGGTTACTGGAAGTTCCATAGAGGTTTTAAATTAACTATTTCCATACAAATATTAAAAAAGCTTTGTTATGCATTAAGTTAGAAGCTTGTTGTCATATTGTGACCATTACATTTCAAGATGATATCTTTAGCCATTCCTGAGGAAAAAGGACCTTGACAGATAGGAGACAGACCAACAGAGGGATAAAATTGTGAACCTATAAGGGTACTGTTTTTTCTAAATGAGGGACGGAACCCCATTTCTATGCCAGCAAATCAACCAACTAACAAATAAACACATTGCAGATATTTTAGTCAGGAGTCAGGATTCCATAACTTACGAGTTTTAGCAAACTGTTCAGAGATAATACCTTTTTGTTGTAATTACAATCTGAAACATTTTTGGCTTTTTAAACTATTGCAACAAAACATTATATTTATCTAACTGGTAATAAGTACTAGGTAATGAATGCTGATAAAACCACCAATAGTATACCTAAATTAGTGTAAAATCTTCTTACAATAAGAACCATCTACAGTCAGTCACTCTTTTGTAAAATATCTTCTAAGAGTCTGTCAATACAACTATAGCTATTCGTAGATTAGTTATAGGCACTCAAGGTATAGACAACACGGTTAGGTGTGCGGTGTGCGTGAAGCATTGCTGCCATCTATCATCATCTCCGATATTCGATCATTAGCCATGTTTGCTCTTCAGCTTGACAAGGGACACCATATTGCTGTTAAGGTTGGCTGAAGTTTCTGAGTACGCTTGTAGTTATAGAGGTATATGTTGTGAAGGGAAGTTTAGAAATTCGATTATCAGGTTTCTGGAATTGCTATTATGACTTATCTTCGCTCCACTCAACTGCTAAGTTGGGTAATGAAAACTTTTTAGGGTTTCGTTCATCAACAGTAAAAAACACAACTCTTAAAACAATAGTGTAAATGACTGTGAGCTTATACTGGAATTAAAATATCAAGCATCTAACTTAATGAATTACAAAGATATGGCAAATAATGTCAAATTGTTGTAAGGAAACGGCAAAAATTAAAAACCATTACGGTGGTGCTTCCAGTACCTTCACAATTAAGAAATATGGATTAATAGAAGACTATTTGTCATAAATCAAGAATGTAAAATATTGGAAGTGTGGTAAAGATGTAGGAAAAAGTTGCCAAAACTCAAAAATAATTTAACGGGTTTTGCAGTCAAGAATTAAGATTAATTTCAAATCCCGTGTGGAGTTATTAACAGACTAACTTATATTTGCAGTTAATTGCATATAGTCACTACACAAGAGACTGCAAATATAAGTTTGTCACTTCGTACATTTGGAATCTCGATCTTCCGACTCCATATAGAGAAGCCTCAGGGTGCGAATCCTACTCACGTTTACCAGTTAGTGAACTTTAATCTCACCTATAAATTCTAAACTGGGGTTGAGAAACTTGTAAATGCCTATGTAAATATTATTATTGATAACTGGTGATATCATATTTTTTTTCAAGGAAAAATTTTCCCTATACGTTTTTCTGTTGTCGGGAACAAATAAAGCGTCAAGATAAAATATGCAGACTAAGCAAAGTGAAAAACTGGTTAAATCACAAAGTACGAACATGCCTTCACGATAGTGTTACGCTAACGATACTATAATCATCATCATCATTTCAGCCGTTCGACGTCCACTGCTGAACATGGCCTGCCCCGCAGACAGAGCAAATTCCTTATAATATGGGGGGATTTGCCCATACTAATACGCAAACACGCTGGGCCTGCGGGTTGGCGAGCGTAGTTAGAGCTATCGTTGTTAAAATGAGGGACGCTGCTGCCCATTCCCTAGCCTCTTTCCCTTAGTCGCCTCTTACGACATCCGCGGATAGGTAGATATGGAGGGGCCTATTTTTTTGCCGGGGCCACCACGGCCCGATACTCTATTAAAGGGCAAATATTAGATAGTGACATAAAATATCTTTTAGTTTTCATTGGCAAATATTTGATTTTTATTTTTATCGTAAGCGTTCACTATCGTAAGCTTTTCGTGCTCAACCCACACGTTTCTTTAATGTAGGTACTCCATCTGCCATGCGTTTACAGGGTAAGCTTCCATGCCCGTAATCTAAAGCTATGTATTTTGAGCATCTGCTCATATATCCGTGGTGCGTCTACCCAACCTACTTAGCTTTCCTTTCTAGTACTAGGTTCAGCTGTTCTTTGGATACAACGCAATAATGACCAAAGCCGAGTTCAAACAGCTTACAATATGCCATCTAAAATTCATTCCAAATTGATCCTTAGGTAAATGAACTGATTAAAATCAATTTTAAATTGACTTTGAGCTCCATCGTATGTCCTTAAAAGTCATACAAATAATCAACCGACAGTGAATTATTGCCCGGTTCCTTCCGGAAGTCCTTTCCTCTCCTGGACTCTTAGAGTTCAATATAATTTATTACCATGTTTGTGAAGCAGCGATGTGGAGAAGCTTAAGCTGCCAATGCGTGTGGGTGATAAGAACATCTATTACACTCATCTCCTATACTTGTAGAATGCAAAACATACAAATACGTCAGTGAGCGATGGAGTTGAATTGTAATAGGGTGACTAATTTAGGTTATTCTATACAACGTGTTTCGTAACTAGCCCGAGGAGGCTTATTCTATTCATAAAAGAAAAATATTATGAGAAAAAAAATATTCATTAGTACCTATAGCTTTTCTTCCCGAACTCTTATAAATCAGCTTTTGGTATTTTTACCATATTCTTACAAATTTTAAACAAACGAGAAGTTCGATTTCTAGATTTATTTTATTTATTAATTCCATGATAGTTTGCAGTGATTTTTCAACGAAAAAACGTCGATATTTCTAAAGTCTTAGAAAAAACGTTATTGTCAATTGGGTGTAGAATAAGCTTCTTTCTCGGGATATTTTACATATTATAGATTACCTTATATGACACCGTAAATACGAATCCAACAAGATAATATTAGGACACATTTTTAGGAAAAATACTTTATCAAGAGTCTATCAGTATTTTTGTTCATTTTTGTCCGTAATTCTTATCAAAATATTTGCGTTGCCAACCAAGCCAATAAAACAAATACCTACATTCGTTTGCCGCTTTATCGGCTCATAACTTTTTCATATTTTTGTTAGGGAATTCAGCAAATCGCTTTAAAACTTTCTGAATTGATTTAGCTATACTACTAACTCTAAAGAAAATTTATATATTACGAAAGTAAAGTACTTACTACTCGCATTTTGTAAGTCCGGAATTCGATTTATGAAACTAATCAACCGTCAGTATTAATCTGCGCAAATGCCAAAAATTCTGGAACAGGACGTTTTGTAATTACAGTGGTATTGTCGTGGGCGTATTATGAAACAAATACCGACAGAAATTAATTTAGTTAGATTAATTTTTGTACCTTGACTAGCGACCGCTTTTATTTATTTTTCGCTATCACGGAAATGTTGTGGGAAATCTTTTTGACTGAAAAATAGTCACTATAATAGCGATATTATTTTGATTAGATTTTTTTGCGTGTCTTGCCTTAAACGTCCAATTGTAAATATGGCTACTTAATGGGTGAGTACCCGCCTGAAATAATCTACTCGTACTTCTAATGTGTTGGCCTAGTGGGAGGTACCTCGATTTGTGTTTTAACCTTCAATCTGACTACGACCTACGCGTAGTTTCAAATCCCAGCCGTGCATCAATGGATTTAGATATCGATCCGAAAAAAATAATGTGAATTGAAACTTACTTAGAACGAAGCAAAACATCGTTTTATCTCATGTGTGAATGTGTAAGTTTTAGCTGCTTATCTACTGCAACTAGTTAAAATCCAAAGACACAAAGCGAAAAAAAACGCATTTTTGGCAACTCAATGCAATAAAAGTAAGGATGTTGGTTGCCGTTTTGATAGTATTTTCAGTCTTTGTTTTGCTAGATTTCTGCGGTATGCAGTTACTTTTAGATTTTATAAAAGCATTTTAGCCCCTAGAGGAAATCTTCCTTAATTTCTGGCACTAGATAATAAGAGAATATAAACAAGTGTTTATATATTTAACCCATCAGTTTACAGTTAAGTATTGTTCTAAAACTGTAGTATCTATTTCACTAAATGCGGGCTATTATTTTCTACTCAGCTGATTTTTACATGTATTGATTGAGCTACTGTTTGCTACTGTTTGCCATCTAAATCTATTTGTCTAGCAACCTTGCAGGTACCTGTGGGTATTCTCCATTGGAAAAATGCACTTAATATTTTATATCGTGCACTTTTTATACGTGTTTTTTTTCACTCCTATTCGTAGGACACATAATATGTTTGTAATTGTATGACTTTTTTTTCTTCAAGTATTGTTTCACATAATACCATATTTTTAATATAAATCAGTCGTAATATTAATATAAATCGTGAATCATACATTCATTTCTAAATAGAAGGTAAAAATAACTCACAATGAAGTCATAAAAGTGCTGAATTTTAGTTTGTTACAAATTGCCCTCCCGACGGCTAATTTGAGAAAAGAGTACGTAAACTTGAACCGTTCACAGTTAATATCACCGTTACATGCGATTCCACAATTTTACTTCTAGCTAAAGTAGCATTTCTTATCTTATCGCAATTTTAGGCGTAAAAACAAAATGACGTTCTCGTCAATTTGAAGCCATCAGAGCCCATAATAATGGACTTATAGATTCGTATTTATAGTATCTGCATGAATAATAAACAGGTCAATTGATCTGTTTGTTGTTTAAGTGCGGGTCGCGAGGGAGCGACGGCGGTGGCGCCCAGCGGTGCTCTCGCGGCCGGCGAGGTGCATTCGCGCGTACTCTTCAACTTTACAAAACTTTACGCTCCAAAATAAACTTTTTATAAAGTTCCCATCGCTCACAAACGCGGCACCGGGCCGGTGAATAAAGTCCGAGAACTCGAGTACTAACCCTGAGCGATGTGCAGGTCTGGTCCGTTTCGGTAATCTGCTGCGGAATCACTCTCGCGGTCGCAATAGGGTGCACTGACTTTAACACTTGTGACATGTGTTGCGTGCGAGAGGTTGTGGTTGTTGTCGCGCGGCGCGTGCCGGCGTGAGTCGGCGGCGCGAGGAGCGGAGCGCGGCGCGGGCGAGAGTGCGGACGGTCGGCGCGGGACGAGCGACGGGCGACGGGGCCGCTGGGAGTGTGGTGGTCGGCGCGTCCCGCCGCCGCCGGCCGCGCGCCTCGCGCACGCGCCGCCCGCCCAGCGCCCGCCCCCCGCATCGACCGCCGCCACCCACCCCCGCCCACCACACCACCGACTGTTTTTCTCTCCCGACCGGGGGACGCACCTGATTTTTTCCGTGATATTTTTTCCTTCGCGACGCGATCCGTTCGCTTTCATTACGGTTTCGAGTTTGATTTATCACCGCGGCGGCTTGAAATATTCTTGCAAAGGAACTTGGTGTCGAACGTTCTCCTCCTAATTAGCATCGATTGATCGTAATAAATGAAACTGACAAATGTGCACCATCCGCTCTTACCAGAGATTAATATTTTAGATACTATGAGGACGTTTCATAATTTTGAATAATTCACTGTTATAATATATTTGAATAATTTAAATTAAATTTTATATACCTTTTTTTTATAATGATGTTTTTTAATCAAATCAAATCGTTTCAACTTGTTTCAAACACCAAGTTGGAAACTAGGCTCATAACATAAAACAAAACCCAGACGACTTCTAAAAGTAGCTCACGCAACTCTCCGTCGATATGTTTTGACACGTAGCGCGTAGCGCGTAGACCCTTGAGCCTGACGCGTAGCACCTGTCTACGTCGTAGCTGCAAATGTCCCACTCTTTCCCTACGCGCCAGACGATTATTATTCTCCGTCCATTCCACCCTGCATTCCTTCAAGAACTTAACATATTTGGCTACGATTCAATTTTAATATTTTCAAATGTTGTGTCATAACTTCATGTAAAAAGGGAAAAACAAAAATTACTTCTACTCGACCGAGGGAAGGAGTTATTTGTAAACGGTTGACGTCTCAGAATTTTTATGCAAAACACGAGGCACCCTTGTACCGAAATTGTTTAGGCAGTCGGTATGCGATTTAACTTTATACAACGACAAGATTGCGGAACTCTGGATCCATCATATTCGTTGCAATAAAAGTTGTAAGACACTGACGAATGTAATATGGAGTTGCGACTAGCGAAATTTTATAAAAGTTTGTCTTTGAGATATTGTATTGTTTTGCAATAGCTTGGGGCTCTCCCGCTATTTGAAACTATGTTCTGTGTACCTAGGTACTTGTCTGCAAAATGAATACAATTTTTACGTGCAGAATTTTATGATAAAACTAACAATATACGAGTCAGGTCAGTGTGTATTAAAGTGTGTTATCGGATTAATTGTTGTACGTACTAATTGACACGTAATTTTCTTGAAGACATATTATCAACAACAGCGTCCATACTTATATGTAGCAATAAAAAAAGTTTTTTATATAACCAAAATATAAAGAGAAGTGAAGTGAACGAAGTTCACGATGCTAACGGTGCAAATATATTAAGTTTGAAACAAGTTCAAGAATAGGTGCTCTACGGCATAGGGCGTATGAAATATACAAAATTTTATTTTTTAATTATTTTGTAGGTGCAGCTGGTCCTGACAAGAAATACCATGTTTTTTTATAATATCCCATAAATTTACACTAACAAACTTAGCTACGAAGCCACTAGTGGCTCAGTAGCTAAGTTGGTTAGAGCATCAGCATAGAAGGTTGCGGGTTTGAATCCCGTCTGAGCCGTAATTTTTGGGATGTATAAAAATGTCTGTATGGTTTTGAATTTTTTTTCCTGACAAGAAATACCATGTTTTTTTATAATATCCCATAAATTTACACTAACAAACTTAGCTACGAAGCCACTAGTGGCTCAGTAGCTAAGTTGGTTAGAGCATCAGCATAGAAGGTTGCGGGTTTGAATCCCGTCTGAGTCGTAATTTTTGGGTTGTATAAAAAATCATAGTATTCCTTTAGTGTGGCTTATCAAATTAAAAGAAATACTAAGAGTCAAACTCAACGAACAAAAATCAACCCGAAAATGGTTATCAGTGGTCTATAAGTAATCCAACTCTATTATAAAATAGACCTTGAAGCTGATACACTGTATTCTATTTAGATATTTCGTTTCAAGATCATTCAAAATACATGTTACACACGTTGTTGTTTTATTCTGTTTAAGTCCGGTGCAACCATGGCCTACAAACGTAGAAAAATCTCGGTAAACTTTTTACAAGAAAAAAACATTTTGTGTTCTCCATACAACACAGTTGTCTAGTTGGTTTGGCGTCACATGGGCACCGGCTTGAAAAAACAAACCAAAAAACACCGTGTATTAAAAATATTATACCAATAAAACGTATAATCTTCTATATACCAAGCAAAAAAAAAAACTAAACTCCTACGAGTGTAGATAAAAAGTCTGGTCTGGTAAACATGATTAATTGTGTGTTTCACACAGTGACAGTTGCTATATATCTATATTAAGTATTCATAAACACTTCCTGATATGTCGTATGTCACCCCCAGACATTGTGAAAGATTACTTCTACTGCGAAATAAGGCGGTCATGGTTTTAACATCGGGTTTGTGGGTTATATACCTACTAGCGTAAATCATCATCAACCTGAAGATGCCTACTGCTGGGCAAAGGCCCCTCACCCGATGGACCGACGACATTGTTAAAGTTGCGGGATGTTGGTAGATGAAGATGGCTTAAGACCGTTCGTCATGGTACTCTATGGGAGGCTTATGTTCAGCAGGGGACATATCAAGCTGATTATGATGATTTGACAAGCCTCATAACTCAGTTGGTAGTAACTCTGCCTTTTTCGCTATAGGTCGCGGGTTCGATTCCCGCACTGGACAAACATTTGTGACTAACACAGATGTTTGTTCTGTATCTGGGTGTTAAATATGTATCTATTATGTATATCAGTCTCTGATACCCATAGTACAGGCTATGACTAGTTTGGGATCAGTTGACCGTGTGTGATATGTCCGGAATATTTATTTATTTATTTACTGTACAATTTGCTTTTGACCCTCATTAATCCTAAAATACCTGCCATGCGTCCCACCACTAATTATTTCGTCCCACAACAAATATTTCGTGATTAGTGATTGATTCTCTTCTCCTTTATACACAATGTTTCATAATAATATAGCCAAAAAGAGCTTGTTCCACACCTACCTAATAGGAACCAACAACTTCATAAACTTTTGTAAAATAATCTGTACAAAAGCCAGCTGTTTTGGGGTTAAATCACTTCTAGGTAATTCCTAATCGAAGCGTGAATAATCCTAGATCCATCTAAGTATCATCTACGGTAAGTGAAAGGAAGGGAGAGTGTCAGAAGACAGCTGGGTTGTCAAATGCCGTAAGTGACTTTTGACACTTTGCCTCTGCTGTACCAACCTTAAGTGATACTAAGGATAATATAGTAGAATTTCTACCCTACAGCTACAGTTTCCTACCTGTAGGAAACTGTAGCTGAAATTGAAAATTAGGCCTTAAACTAACACGCATCTTTGGTAGAAGGTTAAAAAGCGCTCAAAATGCAAGCATTGCAATTATTCAGTTCACATTGCAATAGTAAGTACTAATAGGCCCGCATCCTAGCCGCTACAGGTTATTCATATCCGGCCGTTCCATGCTCGCAATTAGTTTTAATTCTCAACAAAAATGTTGTACAACGTACAAACTGTTGGTTGTGAGCATTTTTAATGAACGCCATCAAGTTACTTTGACGTGTTTGTTGACACGATAGTTAATAGGAACATGTATTTGCGACCTGTTTCAATTTGTTGAAGCTTTGCAGTTCAAAACTATTGGGCGTTTTCACATTAGCCGATAAGGGCACAGCACTGGCAATAGCACGGTGTCGGCACGGCAGTGCGGGATGTTTAATGTATGAAACCGTGCCATTGCCGTGCTGTGACGATACCAGCCAATGTGAAAACGGCTATTCAATTCGCACCTATCAAAGTAAGGTAGTTTTTATTATGATTTTGCATATTTTTTTTACTTTTATATTTATATTGTTTAAAACCATGGATATCAATAATACGTTAATTTTTAAGCCTTAAGTTGCTCTCAAAAATCTTGTTTTTGCTGTCCAACTTTTAAACCACGAGACATAATTAATTCAAGTACCTACCTACTCACAATAGAAGTTAGCTGGTGCCATAGAAATTCAAACTAAATAATACCAATCACACACTCAATTAATTAAAATAGTTCAGCTGCAGACTAAGACTATTAGTTTCCCGAAATCAAACCACTATCTACCAACTGATCCTAAGTTAAGCGCGGTCTACTTTCCAAACGTCTATTGCACCAGTTCAGTTAAGTTCTGTTCGTAAGCTGTATCGTTATAATTTCAGCATCCTGATTTCACACACCAACAAACTTCTAAACTAATGAAAAAAATGCCGATTCTTGACCAAGAACGAAACAGATGAATAGATAACAGCTATCAAAAGTATAATTATTCAGTGATGATATAAATAGCCACATAAATTAACAGTTTTCTTTAAAACTGAAAACTCTTTTTCAAACCATTATACAAGCAGTTGAAACTTCACACCTTATAACTTCTCAAATTCAATTATTAAATGAAACTTTACTCTCACGCATAAAACTAACTCCAAAGACAACAAAACTGGTTCTTGGTATTCAAAGAGCGTATCATCCAATGGGTGTCTGACCTCTTAGATCAAGGGACAATGATCATTTTCTTATGTCAACAGAACCTGGAGAAACTTTTATGGGGTCAAAGAGTTACTAAAGTCCTGAACTTATGAAAATCTAAAATTATTAATGAGTGACTGGCTTACACATACTATTTTCACTCAAATGCAGACCTTAGTTCCAAAATTCATATTAAATAATAAATAAAAAACACCCAACTGTCACATACCTAGTCCTGACCCACACTAAGATTCCCTGTGTCGCGGGTATCAGAAACTACTACCATGGCACCACAACACCAAGACCTGGAACAAATATTTGCGGACCATGCAAACATCAAATCCGCACCTCTTGCGTCTCAGACGGGCACTCGTCCGCTACGTTGCCGAGGTCGTCAAATGTATAAATTATAATGATTATTATTTGTTTTTGTAGAAAACTTAACAAGCATACGGCCCACCTGCTACGTTAAGGGGTTAAGGGGTTACTGTAGCCTATGGACGCTTGCAATACTAGGGGCATCATGCAGACTTTGTCAACCAATGAGACATTCGTTAGTAAGTCTAATGTGCGTGTAGTTTGAAGCAAAGGGTGAGGCCATCAAACTGGAACAAAGCATTGCAAGAATTCTGTTTTCAGCAGAATTTATAGACAGTGGTTGTATTTTCCTGACCGGACTCTGCACAGAACCTTCGTACTTTTTATTCCTGGTCCCCACAGAAACGTTTAGAGGAAGACAGCAAATAAAATTCGTAAAAAACTCTCCTGTCTCCCGCTCTATCCGTCTCTCTCTAGAAACGATCAAGTCCTGTCCACTTTAGTACGTAAGCGGATGCGCATCCATCCCTAATTGGATCACAATCGGTAGTGGCGTAAGTAAGCAACGGTACGTTGGAGGTCTATAGGGACGGAATCGACGTGTCCTGTGCCCACGGAATCAAGAAACAAGTGGAAGTTCCCATTTGTTTCCTCAAATCTAAAAGCATTGGAACGAATTTCATTCTTGCGACAGAATGATGTTTTAGTAGTAGTAAGACCTTATTACATTTTCAAAAGCGTAAAGTGTTTTTTTTTTATTCAATATCACGAAATCTCATGAATCATTTAAATTTGAATTTTGTACTAATGATACAAACAAGTAAGTAAGTAAGATAACAGACAAGCAAGATAATTTAATGCGCTCGGAACGCGCATTAATGACTTGAACCAATCAATGAATGGACAAATCGACTGTCAATGTACCTCCCACTAGGCCAAAACGACTCGCAATGTTTTATGCGGTATAAAAAAGTACTGTCACTTCTGAATTTTGTAGATCCGTGTTTAGGATCGGCGTGTCCCAGGACGGGCACGGTCTGATAGTTTTGAGGTCTCCAAATCTGATCGACAAAAGTTTGGGTAGATTTTTCGGTTGAATTCGCTTTGGTAATTTTTTAGATCCAATCGGTCCGTGAGTTTAAATAAACTTTGTTATTGCAACTTATTTAGATACAGAACAGTAAGGATCTATTCTAGCTTAAAACTTAACTTAAAACTGAAAACTTCAAAAAACATTTATTCAATGAAAAAGGGTTATTTTGAAAATTCTTAAATCTAGTTGAGTTTACGCCTGTTCAAGCCAAGAAGATACAGGCAAGAAACCAACGCTTGGTTTTAAATAGAGTTTGAGCATATTTAGTTCCAAGCTTTTTTGTCATCTAAATAGCTTCGATGTTGCATCAATAAATAACTTTATTTTTAAACTCTACCAGACAAGAGCTTTAGGCAGTAAAAATATCATTTCAAAAGAAAAAATAATTGATGCTCGACTGGGTTCAAACCCACGACATACGGATCGAAATTTGAGGTACCTTCTACTAGACCAACGAAGCTTACAGAGGCAGTGGCTACTGCTTACCATCAGCTGGGCTATCTACCAGTCTCATATAATATAAAAAAAACCAAAAACACGAAAGACCCGGATGTTGGTATCCTCAGCAAACAGATAAAACTCTCATCAAATACAATCGCGGCTGTCTGGACAGGGCTTAAAACACTAGACCTCTATATCCCACCATTTTCTCGGGACGAATTTCATTACCACTTGCTTGTCCGGTAATCCTGGCAGATAAGAGGAAACAGCTCGATCACTATTACATTTATAGCAAAGGTACAGTGGGTATTTTTTACCCAGCTGACAGATCGGTCTGGGCTATGTTTTTCGTGTGCAGCTGTGTACCTATGTACCATTTTTTTATTTTTTTGAGTCTAAAATATGTTTTATTTGTTAAGTTTAGAGATCAGTTTCATAATTATTACTTTATTATTGTATCCTAACGGGGGAGCTTATACTCCACAACACAGGTTTTCCTAGTGTGGAGTTTAGAGAGCCTACCTATCCCTTGATTTGTATAATTAATTGGTCTGGTTAATAAAATTTACTCATTACAAACGGGGCGGTAATGTACCTATGTAGTTTTGATACCCACAAAACAGGGGTACCCTTGTGTGAGGTCAAGGCTATGTTCGTACTTACCTTTACCTATAAACAACTACAACTTAACTCCTAGGTAGGAGTAAGAAAAATCCTACTAAGAATTTTGTAAAGCAATTGTATGATGCAATAATTATGTGAAATATGTGTGAAATAATTTTACCCGATAATAACCCTCAATTCTAGTTGCTCCATATAAAAACTCGTCCCTCTTCCCCACTTCTGATCAGTCTTATTAGACTACCGTCTCTACATAGGGATTTGAGGATAGATGTGCAAACAATCGTGAAAAGTCCCTGACTCTTTATGTACTTAGGTAGCGGTAAAGAATCAAGTAATATGTAGTACATGTCTAGTAGCCTGAAACAATATACATATGAATACTGAAAGAATAAAACATGTAAATTTTCACACAAAACAACTGGTGCCTTTCTTATTTAGCTACGACCTACGACGCTGTCTATCCTACACTCATCGGATCTCAAGATGAAGCTGATAAAATGTGCCAGCTGAATGGTTTTAGCAATACCCGAGTGGGCAAGTGCCCTAATCTATCCGCACTCGGTTCGATTCCAACCCTCAACACTTGCTTCATTTTTGTGTTTAATCCATTTTTAATTGCCTTTTGCAATACCATTAATAAGTTTTCAAACTGAAATTAATTATGAAGATAAATTTCGAAGGCCGCTGATGCGACAATAGATGGTATCGTTGTTAATTTAGCAAAGAAAGCTCAGCTTAGAAGAGTTTGTTGCGATTATGTTGGATTACGATTTTATTTACAGAAACGCTTTGTTCGAGATTGTTGGGTTCATAATTGAGGTTCGTTTATTCTGCCGTTGGTTGTAGCGATTATAAAACTAATTTGTTTATAATAATTTTATTCTTCGTGTGGTTTACAATGAATATACTTAGCTCCTCAAACATTAGCAAGGTAGGGCACAGCGAGATTTTCTCGCTCTAAATTGGAGCAGCCCCCCTGGGAGGTACCTCCGCCTTACAGAATATCGCAGCCCAATAACATTATTTGTTTCAAATAGTGTTGTGCTCCAGCAGTGAATAAGGTTACCAGAGCTCTTTAAGGGGAGGGGGGTTCGGAGTCGCCTTCGCGTGCGTGATGCCTCTGGCATTGCAAGCGTTAAAAGCTACGGTAATCACTTACCAACAGGTGGGCCATAAGCTTGTTTGTCAGCTTAGTTCTATGAAAAAACAAACATTGTTTCAAAAAACATTATGTTATAATTTCATTATTCGAGGTTAAATATAAGTTTTCGTTATATGACATGTGCCGTCTGCATGTCTATGGGCGCGCGGATTAATCGAAGACTGCAGTTACGATTAGTCGATGATTAATGCTCGCACAGCGGTGCCATCTGCCGAATTAATTGCTTCATTTCCTCTCGACGGCACCAAATGGAATTTTGTATTTCCAATCGTAAAACGTTCGACGTTTTTGTCGCTTGTCACTTGTTCAGTATGGACTCACTTATTTATCGTCACGGATTTAAACCTGTTATTTTGCAACACCAGCCTATTTAATTATGATGAAGCACAGCGCACATCAATCCACGAAATAAGTTGGGAAATACGAACTCAAGAACGAGTTGAATTCCTTTGTGCGCTTCGAAAGTTTCCACAAAAGAGGGCCCCGCATGATTTGTGAATGCGTGTAATTTTTCAAACGTCATATTTTCAGTAACATTTTTTGCCGACCTCCCTAAAAGTTTGCTATTGTGCTTTTGTGCCAGTGTGCGACTTTCTGACTTTTCTGGAATTTGTATAATGCCGATTTTGTTTTTGTATTTTTTTGCGGAAAGTTCAATAGTAGAAGACCGGTGACTTAAGTTTTTTTTCGATTATTAAACTCCAATCCTCATACTTAACCAGTCATGGCCAGCTTGTAATTCATTTTCAAACCAAAATATATCAAGCATGATCCATTTTTTTATCAATCTTGAATTCATTTAGTGGAAAATGGTAAGCGGATAAGTTATGGACAGGTAAAATTGCTGGCAGCTATCCCGTTAGATAATCCTTTGCCGTATTGGTGGGCACGCCTATCCACCGTAGTGGCTGTCAAACGAGCCTTCGGCTATCTGTTGATAGCTGTCTGCACATCTATCCGAGATTGACGGGCTTCGACGATCGAACTAAACAGTTTTACAGCGCTATTGTGCCTGTACATTTTGACTAGATCTTTGACGAATAGACTGCTCAATTTCTCTTTGCTTTGTACTTAAGACCTTAACCAAAATAACAATTGTTGGTTAGTGCTAATGAAGGTTAAGAGGAAATTAAAGCATATTTTATTGATTAATGGTATAAATTAAGAGGAAATAAAAACATATTGTATTGACTAATAGAGACACTACGGTTTTCCACTTGCTACGATCCTGGCAATTATTGTTACTCCCTTATATTATATTATATGCTCGTCTGTTTGGTGTACTCTTCACCTGATTTTGTCACTCAACTACGTCTTTACCTCAATCTTCTACACTCCTCCTCTCTACATGACCAAACCATCTAAGCATACCTTTCTCACTACGTCATCTTTCACTCCGCAATGCTCTCTTCTCTTCTCTTACACTGTTCTTCACTCTTTTTAACCATATTTTAAAAAAGTATTTTGTTCAGAAGAAACTAAGTCCCTAGCCAGTTTGAATCATAAAATACAGGTTATATATACACTTAGTTATATAGCAGTTTAAACCCTCGACAATCTACAAGGGTAGGTTATGATGACATTTGTATTTGTTAACTTGTATTTTTTAAAGATAATGCAGAAATGCAACCTGCGGATGTACACTAAATCCAAAATACGAAGTTTCGTTTTGATCACGATCGCCTTACCTACTAAGAAAATAAGGTTGCCAATCGCGCGAAATGATACACAAATCTTTGGATATGGGGAATTTGAGGTAAACCTGCTAGTTGAATGAATGCATCGTCGCAAATGAAAACTTTATTGTATTGGATGTATGGGGGAATATCTCAAGATTTTTCTCTAAATCGTGTGTAACGGAAGTGAGGTACCTTACAGAATTTGAGGAAGTGATGTAATTTATTCTCCCAATCTGACTTCACGTTTTTGCATCCAAATTTATGTAACTGATTTGAAAAAAAAGCCTGGATTCCAAGAAGTGTTGCTTGAATTTATTTTTATAGCACCCCATTTATAATAATTTATTATTAATGATCCTACTTATGTTACAAATTAGTTAAATTATACCAAATAAAAAATATATCTTTTGATTTTGAAACCTGATTAATTTAAGTCCAAGTTAATTTAAAAAAAAATATTACGCGTTGATTGTATTGAATCCGAATTCGATAATCGCTTCCAAAAAGCGATTCCACTACTTGCATTTACACATAATAATTGTGTACGGTAGCGGCTGCCTCATTATCATATAAATGAGAGAGAAAAAGCAACGGTCGGCCATTAATCAAGAGAATGGAGCAACAACAGCTAATACACTTATCAACTTTAATTCAATAATCTGACTCGCAGTGGACTGTAACGTGAAAAATAAGTATCAAATGGAACGCACGACCTCACTAATCCCAATTAATTGCACCGGAGTTTACCGAGACTTTTTGGGTCCAATGAAGGTGCAAATCGACGGGTTTTGGCAGTGATTATCGACGACGAGCAAAATAAATACCTACTAATATTTGAAAATATATTTAGGAAAGCTGTGTTTGTCTTGTTGAGGTTCCCCAACATTCAATGCGAAGAAGAGAAGAGAAGAAGTGGGTTCGAATCTGAAGGGGTAACAATGAGCTACCAATTGCATTTTTATTTTTGTTATTCTGTTCGCATTACTACTGCCCTCTTTCTACCAAATCCGTGGACAACGGGGCTGATTACACTCTAAGATCTTTAGTACCTACTTTAATTAAGTTCAGTAATATGTGAGTGCAATTGTTTGTTGTCTTTTTTTTTTTTTTTTTTTATTGATAATGATAAGGCGTTTGGCCACCAACTCACTTTTGCAAGTGAGATATGGCCTAAGATGGAGCACGCTTTCCCAGAGTGAACTTATTGATCCTAGATTTGAAGACTCCTAGATTGTACTCTTTCGGGAAAACAGACGCAGGCAGATCATTCCACTCTTTGGCAGTACTTATAATAAAAGTGGAGCAGAAACGTTTCGTTCGAGACTGTGGTATGTCGACCAGGTAAGGGAATAAATAAAAATAAAATAAATAAGGAATTGTCCTATTTGAAAAATTTAAGTGCTCATTAAATTATACTTAGAACAGCGAAGAAGAACATCGTGAAGAAACCAGTAAGTATTATTAAAGCGGCGATGGGGTTTGAGTATTCCATATGTATACGTACGCGTACGATTGTGTATCGCGTATGGAATACTCACAACTGCAAAATGTACTCATAAAATCAGCTAAATAAAAATATCTGCTTTTTTCTTATAAAAAAGGATAGAGCGAGAGTTATCAAGTGGATAAAGTTAGTAGTTGATTATGACTGGCCTCATAGCTCAGTTGGTAGTAACTCTGCCTTCTGCGCTAGAGGTCGCGGGTTCGATTCTCGCACTGGACAAACATTTGTGACTAACACAGATGTTTGTTCTGTGTTTGGGTGTTAAATATATATCTATTATGTATATCAGTCTCTGGTACCCATAGTACAGGCTATGCCTAGTTTGGGATCAGATGACCGTGTGTGATATGTCCGGAATATTTATTTATTTATTTAAAAGAGGTTAGCATTTTATAAATCTAAATACATTGGTAAAATATTACGCTTAATTTACAGAATGGCTTCATTATCGGCTCACTAGGATTGAATAAACAGTTTTACATTGACATAAAGGCAGTTTAAGCAATATATCAGCCGGATAAAAGGCCGCACTATATATTTTAGGCTCACAATTATTTATGTACACAAGAAGATATATTAGGGGCACACTAAGCTTAGTAAACCCAAGAGTAGTGTCTTAATGAATCTGCTAACACAAAAACGATGTAAATTATTACGAAGCATAAATAAAACACGTCTACGGCGTAGCGTCGTAGCACCCGCTACGGCGCGTAGCCCGTTAAGGCGTTTACTGAGAATTTGGAGCTTTCTAAACTTCTTAAAACTATTATCATAATTCTGTCCTAGCACTTTGTCTCGGCACGACTTGACCCTAGTTCGGTGTTTGCAGCAATTCGTTGCATCCTTTCCAGATAATTAATTCCTACTACGAGACGGTACTTTATCACTAATAATATGAACAAAGAATTTGTATTATCTTAAAAAACAAAACTATACTTTTATTATTATAACTAGCTGTTAGCTTGCGATTTCACTCGAGTGCATGATAGCCTAGATAGTAATGATTTTAGTCATGACAGTTATAGAACTAATACTATCAAATTTTAATCAATTGATGAGCTACCTACTTCGAACCACCTTTTTATTCTTTTATATATTGCATTTTAGCAATCACTGAAACAGGTGTATAATTATTAAATGCAATATTTTACACATAAAAGAAGATAATCACCTTCAAATTTGGTTATAATTCAAACAACAAACCTGTAGAAGAAAACATATGTATAGAATTGATTGGGATTGACTGTTTTATTCTCTGTTATTATATATTAATTATGTTTCGATAATCTTCATTTTATGAGTAACTGAGTAGGACTACCAGTTTGAAACATGGGGAAAATATAACGGGCGTAATTAGGACAAATTTTGAAGTAGGTATCAGCACTTTACCAAAATTTCAAAATCAGCTCTGCCCCAGTTTAGAGCGGCAAACGCTTGGTTCTGCGATCCAATTTCATGCCTTCGTGATCTCATGCACCACTGGTCCACGAGAGTAATTTCACTAACACAAAGTTATGATTAATTGTGGCAATAACATGAAGACTATGAGTACATTGTCTCGCTGAAATCCCGAAGACAAAGCACCTATGCCAAACTTAGACTACCTACTTATTTTGTAAGTTACCTGAAAAGTTATGCCTTCGATTGAAGCATGATTTATGAGTGTCGTAAACTTTACTATTCTAGCTTGTAATTCATTAAGTTTGTTCAGTCCTATTTGGGAACTCGTTACGTAGTACAATGTAAGCAAGTCTCTTGTTGCGCCCAAACACCCACTTGATGCGGTCAGGACGAGTGATTCATAACATTTTATGAGTAACCCTACCTCTGTCCGCTCAAACTGAGATTACCTCCTATAAAATCACTAAACTACAGCGCTTAAACCTTTTACGAGAAAAGCTATTGTACTTTATTGGTTAACAGTTATGTCGTAACGAGTTTTTAATTAAAACTCAAGATTTCATTACTTAAGGTGCGAGCCACGTGTTGCTTGCTACTCAATGCAGCATAAAAGTCTAGCTTAGATTTTGTGAAAACAATGCACAGGCACTCCGAGTTGGATATTCCTTACAACAGTTCTGACTTTCATAGCGTAGACAAAAGGGCTTCCTTCCAACAAAAACTCATCCACGCCAGATGATATGTCTATGGCGAGAAATTACAAAAAAGTAACTCCGACGCGTGGAATTTAAAAGCGTCGTATTTTTACTTCGCGACGAAGAAAACTAGCGGATGTGAGCGGATAGACAAAAGGTCTACTTTGTTAGGTATCTGGCGTGAGTAAAGGCGAATGTAGATGAGCTCGTTGCCTCACCCCTCGGCTCTGCTTAACTACTCGTACAAACACGAAAGTCCTTACATAAATCTTGCGTTGGAGAGCGAAACGTCTCACCTGCGAGGCGAAGCGAGTAACGAACCTCTCCCGATCAATTCGATAACACAACAAATTAGAATTTCACAGCTTTTCAGCATATACAATGACAAGAACGTGAATTTACCGCCCTTAAGCGCTAAGTACACTTTATTGGGTTTCAGGTGAGTGCCTTCTTTATTTTTCAGACACGTTTGCACTTCGTTTATCAGTGCTGAGCGCTTCTTTCATATTAAGTGTGTACTTTCTATCTCATTAACTTTTATATTAAAAGATGCTGCGGAATATTTTCATTGTAATGGATGATCTAATTTACTTCGCCGAGTTTATTCAAATGTTCATGATTTAGTGACTTAGGCAGCTATGAGATTCACACTATACGATAGGGTATTGCAATTATTGTCTTGCTGAGATCCTTGAATTATAAATAGTGCAACTTCTTAGTATATCACCGTTATGTCAGTAATGCTTGCTACGATTGACAATAAAATTAGGATAATTATTGATACGGTAAGCAAGCAAACTGAAGATAGAAAGCTATTATTTTAGCACTTATTACACACACACGATATTGAGGCTTCCAAAATGCATTCCTAATTATGAAACTGAATGATAATAACCTTCCTGAATGCATTAATAACGTGTTACTACACGTTATTAATTACTTCTACAAAATTACTTTTGTAGATATTACAAACTCATAGGAGTTATAACTTCGTTTTCAAAATGATTAATTCCTGTTCCCGGTTCAATAACTGAAAGAAATAATTAAATGAGAGTGTGCACGAGAAAACAACAAGTAAAATTTCTAATCCAAGCTAATAATCATTATAGGAGCTCTGTTTGGATCCACGTTACACAAAACTTAACCCCAAACGAAAATCATCTTTACTCCCAACAAAACAAAGTACATTTTGCTTACGCATCCTTGTTGATCTGAACATGTGTGATCTAACACACACTTTTAAATCACAGGGGAAGTTTTATGATGACAAAACCACCTTTACTGAGCCACTTTAGAATTAATTAACAATTTTCTAAATATTTCTCCGCAGATGTTTTACGAATAACACGTGTATTTCATTTGCATTACTAACTTTGCTACTTCTTTCGAACTTTGTTAATCAACGTATTCTTTTAGTAAAAAATGTAGGTATTCTTAAAAAAAGGGACTTAAACACTTGTTTCTCTCAAAATCCTGTTCGTCATTTTCGTTCTGAAACATGTATTATTTAAATGAAGAAAAATTACCGTCAAGAGCCACCGCGCTGATTAGCTGTGTAAGGGCTGATTCAGACCGACGAGATTAAAAAGTTTATGTACCGAAAGCTTTTGGATGATTATAATCAGAATCGACTCTACTAGAGACTCTACTTTCTCTACGTAATTATAGGTAATGATCATAGGCCCTTTTTAGGGCCACCATACCTCAACCTGCTCACTGACTAAAGACAGGATGACCAAGAAAGAATCAATAACACGACAAGAAGAAGAAGAAGAACGTAATATAAAATAATGTGCCTACTGGTTATGTTCTGCTAAAATCCAACGTCTAAGGTTATTTATCGTTTAAAAAAACATGGCATAGCGGCATATTTGAATCCAAGACCACTAAATCACTAAAGTTCAACCCCCTTATTCATATTTACTCACTTTATCCGCTCGAAAAATTATAACCACCTCTTTCATTTGTTTACTGTTAGAAAAAGATAGGGTGAGAGTTATTGAGCCGATAAAGTTAGTGACTGATTAATAATAAAGGAGTTTAAATTTAATCATTCTTTGGTGTCCGTTATCTATTTTTGCCTACCTGCCATGATGGTATAAGGTTGTTGTTTTGGCTTTTTGTCCTCCTATCTTTAGTCTATTGTCATTTCTTGTCTTCTGTGTGTTTGTCAAAATAATCTTATTTCAAATTATATAATACATGAAACGGTACAAAGGGGAAATCACGCCTGTTTCCCAGAGAGGTAGGCAGAGACCACGGCTTTCCACTTGCTACGATCTTAAAATACCTCTTATGCTTCATTCACTCTCATCACATTCCTCATACATGCTCGTCGGTTTAGGGTACTCTTGAACTGACCTTTTTCCAAAACGTCACCGATTTGGTCACTCATTTCAAATTATTATTGATATTATAACTTTTGGCTCGTATTTGTGGAAGAAAGTGAAAACTACTCGCCACCTTCCATAATAATATCACGTCAAACTTTTAGTCTGAATCAAGCCTAAGGGTCCCGGAGATTGGTCCGTTTTCAGCCGTGCATCAAATATTCTACAAGTTTATACGTACTAAACGCTTCCAATGAAAATGAGACTATAAAGTTTCCGGGAGACGCAAAATGATTCTATTACGAATATGAAATGATATTACCTTGGACGGATTATAAGCAGAAGCAGGTTCTCACAAATGAAATTGCTTCCCTCCTGGAATCCATTTTAAGGATGAATGTCATAATTCTAAAGAGTGAGGACTTTGTCATTCGCTGAATGTTATTAGAGTCATTGTGTCGATTTGAACGGGTTGTGGGAGTTGCTTTAGCTGTGCTATGTTCCTTGTTAGCTAAATTGAATTTTACCTTTGTGGAGCTTCCAGATGCTGATAGCCAAGTCAATTTAGCTAGAGTTTAGCTTGACGGTCCCGGCGCATAGCTGTTGTGTGGTATGTCGCAAATCGCCAGATCGGTATCGCATCCATACCTTTTAGATGGTACACAAAAGTGTGCTTTGGTATATTTCAAACACAGAAAATAAACCTAGTACAATTAAATGCTTCAATGTTGACCGCTATAATTATGTTTCTAACTTGAGTATTGAATATATATAAAGAAATAAATAACACCCAACAGTCACACACATAATCCTAACTCCACACTAAGATTCCCTGTGCCATAGGTATCAGAAACTACAAGTAACATGGAACCATAACACCCAGACCCGGAAGAAATATTTGCAGATCATGCTAAAATTTGTCCTGCTGCGGAAATCGAACCCACATAGAACCCCTTGCGTCTCAGACGCTACGCCCAAGAGGGTTCAGGTGGGGTTCAAGTTTACAAACTATGTATGGAAATAACTTCACACGAGCAAAGTCGCGCGTGTCTCCACTAGTAAACAATAAGGCTTACTTGTTCGTTAACAACAATAAAAAGCCAATGAACTGTGTTGTGCCTCTATCAACAACTTTTGTTTGTGAAATCTATCGCGTCACAATGTATGTTAGCAGGCAATAATGCGCCTACTCATATATTTTAAATTAAATTGGTTGTACTAACCCCTGGCTTATCGCGTTTCTGTTATCGTAAACTGCTGTAAAGGTAATGCCAATAGTTTAGGCAGGCCTTTGTATCTCCAAATCAGCGTTCAATGTAAATTGAGCTCTGTTGCAGTGAATTCTGATTCAATATCCCTAAAATTAAATCCCTTTGAAATATATGTCTAATTTTAACAAAGTATAGAGGTACATGGTGTTTTTTTAGTCGGCTTAACCACTGACCAAGAAATGTGTAGAGTACTATAGGTAATGCTTTTGCCGATTTTCATGGGTTTGATCGTGCCACAGATTCTATGTATTGATAGTTATAGTAAAGCTTCTGTGGTATAAACTATTATTTATTCTGTAATTTAGGTTAGGAACGTAATTCGGATTGAAACAATGTATAGAAATTGACCATTGTTTTAGTTTGGTAACAACTATAAACTTGTTATTGGATTAAGAATTTATCGAAGGACTAAAGTATTGTGGCTGAAGTTATTTTTGGAGAGAACCAATTTTGGTTGCAGGTAATTGTCATAATACTATTTGTTATACTAATATGTATGCTATATCGAAAGTGATTTATTCCACACCCAATTGGCAATAAAGTTTGTTCTACGGTTTTAGTAAAAACGACTTTGACAAAACAAAAATCTGCTGATTTTGGGTCAAATCAGTTCACACTCAATGAATCAGCTGTTATAGGTAGCAATAACGATGCTGAACTTCTTGTGCTCCACCGAGGTCGTCAACCCACAACAATTAATTATTTAACCAATCACTTATCTTTTGGTATTGAAGAACCTTGCTGACTTACCTGTAAACAAAAAAAAACATAATTAAATAAAACGCTTAAAGTTTCAATCCAGTGAACAATAACTGCTCTTATTTAATTGAAAAACAAACACAACAACGATAAATCAAAATTAAGACTATGAGGCAAAACTTGATCCAGTGAAGTTTCCACTATTAAGTAGAACATAACCTCATCGCAAAGTCCTACTCTAAGCACGGCAAGCGATGCAAGAGCCCGCCTGACCCGGCACTATACCGAAGACATCCCGGACGTCAGCCTATACGAGATCCGGACGGCCCTCAAACAGCTTAAGAACAATAAGGCACCGGGGGAGGACGGAATAACGTCAGAGCTTCTGAAAGCGGGTGGAACACCGGTACTTAAAGTCCTTCAGAAGCTATTTAATTCCGTCATCCTCGAAGGTACAACGCCTGAGGCGTGGAACAGGAGCGTGGTGGTACTGTTTTTCAAGAAAGGTGACAACACCCTCTTGAAGAATTATAGACCCATCTCGCTGCTGAGCCATGTCTATAAGCTGTTTTCGAGAGTTGTCACTAATCGGCTCGCCCGTAGGTTTGACGACTTCCAGCCTCCCGAACAAGCCGGGTTCCGCAAAGGCTTTAGTACCGTAGACCACATCCACACGCTTCGGCAGATTATACAGAAGACCGAAGAGTATAATCGGCCATTGTGTCTAGCGTTCGTGGACTACGAAAAAGCCTTCGATTCAGTCGAGACCTGGGCAGTGTTACGGTCACTACAGCGGTGCCAGATCGACTACCGGTATATCGAAGTGTTGAAGTGTTTGTACAGCAAGGCCACCATGTCTATCCGACTCCAAGACCAGAGCACAAATCCTATCCAATTGCAAAAAGGGGTGAGACAGGGAGACGTAATATCTCCGAAACTGTTCACCTCTGCATTGGAGGATGTTTTTAAGCTTCTGCACTGGGAAGGACAAGGCATCAACATCAATGGCGAATACATCACTCACCTTCGATTCGCCGATGATATAGTCATAATGGCAGAATCGCTGGAGGACCTTGGCGCTATGCTCAGAGACCTCAGTACCGTCTCCCAACAGGTAGGTCTTAAAATGAACATGAGCAAGACAAATATCATGTCCAATGCTCATGTCGCACCTATGCCGGTAAATGTTGGGATCGATACCATTCAAGTTGTAGACCACTATGTCTATTTGGGTCAGACGATTCAACTAGGTAGGTCCAACTTCGACAAAGAGGTCAACCGACGAATCCAACTCGGATGGGCAGCGTTTGGGAAACTTCGTCATATCTTCTCGTCGCAGATACCGCAGAGCCTCAAGACGAAAGTCTACAATCAGTGCGTGTTGCCAGTGATGACATATGGCACTGAGACTTGGTCGCTAACTATTGGCCTTATACACAAGCTCAAAGTCGCCCAACGGGCTATGGAGAGAGCTATGCTCGGCGTTTCACTGCGTGATAAAATCCGAAATTTGGAAATCCGTAGAAGAACCAAGGTTACCGACATAGCTTTCAGAATTAGCAGGTTGAAGTGGCAGTGGGCCGGCCATATAGCTCGCAGAACCGACAACCGTTGGGGAACAAAGGTTCTCGAGTGGCGACCACGAACCGGACGACGCAGTGTTGGAAGGCCCCCCACCCGATGGACCGACGACATTGTTAAGGTTGCGGGAAGTCGGTGGATGGAAAAGGCTCAAGACCGTTCGTCATGGAACTCTTTGGGGGAGGCCTATGTTCAGCAGTGGACTTCATCAGGCTGATGATGAACCTACATGTGAAGAAAGGAGGACCTAATTAAGCTAAGAGCTTTAGTACCTACGTCAACAAAAAAAAATAGCAAAACACTCCTATTCAATAAAATTGAATTTGAAACTAGATTACCTAAACATCGAACAAGTTGTGAGAATTTCGATGTTCCTCGCTGAATTTAATTAAATTTTACTTATTTTCCTTATGGTAAAGTCAGGAGCTGTTCCATAGGATTCCTCAGAAGCACATAATTTCTAAAATCGTTTCTTATTTTAGTTCTTAGCTAGTGGTTCGCCCCAAACAGAGTTCTCGCGATTTCGGGTAAAAGTAAATGCTTCGAAAATCGTTGATTTTATATTTTTTTAATTTCATTTGTATTGTTTATTGTTTTGTACGATTAGTCTAGCTAGCATTTACTTTAATGACAACTTTGTATTTCTCATGTAAGTGAATGATTGTATTATTTATGAGAATGGTCTTTATCCGGAAATTCTTGCGAATTATCCAATCTTACCTGAACTACAAGGTCACTGAAAGTCAACCAAATTGGAGCTTACATTTTTCTAGTTTTCAAATGTTACCATTTTATAACTCCAAAACCGTATGGCCTAGAATAAAATCGTTTTGGAATGTATGAACAAAGTTCTTTCATATGTATATGTACATTTACATTATTATATCCATTTATGTATTTGTATTATTTGTTTTTTTATAACAACTACTACACCTTTTAACTATTATAAAAAAAAACCCTTTGGCCGATTTTATTCATATCCGTAAACTGTTGAACTACTGAATTTCATGCAGATCAGACTGAATGACGGTTCGAAAGTAATGCTCTAACGAACATACAACGTTGATTTGTCCAAATCGTTTGATAGGTGATCGCTCGCTTCGCTCGCTCGATCAAATATCATAGCGCGCTTGTTATAACTACCAGAAACTGATGCCCATAATTATACCATCGTCACCGTTACCGTTGAACATCTAAATTTATTTCAAAGGAGGCTGTACTCCACCTTTTCAGCCCATTAACTCTTGCTTAGGGCATGTCCTAAGTGCTTAAATAGCGTAGCTAATTAAAATAAGTACTGCTCACTTTGTAGTTATAATAGGATAACTTTGTAGGTAAATATTCTTAAATAAAAACGATTGAATTTTAAATATAAACGTAATTTATCATGAGGAATCCAGTAAGTATTTTTGAACTTTACGCTTTACGTGATCGTACGGAATACTCAATGCAGCAAAATGTGGGCATGTACTAAAAAGTTTGGCCATGCTTCTGACTATAACCTTATAAAATTGTCAATGATCCGATAGCCTGGAGATCTGAGCGGATGTTCACCATTCTTGGGGATAAAAGTCGTGAGCCTATTACATTTTTTTTGTTGTATTTTTACCTAGTCACCATCAATTAAAATTTATCCAAAACGTGTTTTGATTACATCATATACCCGCGCTTGTGGACAGCAAGTACAAACTCAGTCTTCTTAAAATTAAACAACCCTTTTGCTTGAAGATTCTCAGACAGGGAGTGAAACATACTTCACTAAAATACCAAATCCGTAAAAACTCGGCCACAGGAGACCTGCAAATTGTTCCCACTCCGTTTTCGGAAGTTTCCTTTGGGACATTGAATAATAACCGAAGGTAAGAAAGTTTTTAAGAAATTGCAGACTGAGTGTCAAAAAACTCAGAGACAAACCCTCGAGAAGCCTAGCCTAGAGAATTAAATAAATAAATAAATATTCCGGACATATCACACACGGTCAACTGATCCCAAACTAGGCATAGCCTGTACTATGTATGGGTAGAGATACATATATTTAACACCCAGACACAATAATAATTAGTCTGTCCCTATCGAGCACAGTAAATAATGTCATTTATAAGTAAAATTACATCACTAAGCGCATCCTGCACAGCTCGGAAAATACACGGCCGTTGGGGCAGAAAAGTTCTAAGTAGAGACCACACAGCTAACCTAAGACGGCCCCCCACTAGATAGAAATATGACCATTTAAAATACTAGCTTCCGCCCGCGGCTTTGCTCATGTGGTACCTACATAAAAAGTAGCCTGCTATTCTAGGTAAAGAACTTTATTTATTCCAAGTTTCAACGTACTCGGTTGACCGGTTACGGCTTGATTGATCAACAAACATTCAAACATCCTCAGAAACTTTCGTAGTATTAATAATATTAGTAGGATTGCAGACCGCACGAAATTGGTTGCTCTGGAAATTTATAGAATAGGCTTATGCTCAGCAGTGGACGTCCTACGGCAGAATGATATTAGAAACAAAGTTAAGTGCAGATAGAAATAACTTGTGTTATGTTCCTGATTTTTCGCATAAGCCAGTAGTTTTTAGGGAGGATCGTTGATGATGTTGAGCAAAACCCGCTATCGCTTCCGCTTCACCTACGAATTCCCTAAAACCCGATGCAGCGGAGCGTGAGGACCCAAGACGGACCCACAACCTTCCTGCCGCTGACGGCCTATGAAAACAAATCGTTAGTAATAGGAGCCCACTTGTAGATGGTTAAACAGGAAACGATTACTTACTGGAAACGAAAATAGTTACTTTGTGTCTTTTAATATTTATAGTTTTTTTTCTATTATTGACCTTTTGCTTGAGCCTTGATGTTTGTGCCATTGTAGTTTATCTAATAACATCGATTTCAAACTTGGTTATGATATTTACAGGATACCAAAGACGCATGCCAAGTGATACGACTCCTAAAAAAATAACTAATGTATATAAACTTTTGCGTTTCTTAGAATTAGACCGCTAAGTTTTCTTACATTGTACTGAGAAATATAATCGACTTCATTATTGCTTTAACTTGTAAATTTTCTTATGAAAAATATTGTAATTTCATTCCATCATAGAATAGAATATCTGAATTACGCCAACAGATAAGTTATACCTTTATGAATTCACAAGGCAAAATTTTGTTACAAGTTACGACTAAAAGTTAAATTAAAACATTTAATATTACAAAAATGAAAAATATAAAAAAAAATACACTTACACAAACACCCCACGAATATGAACCACTAGCTGGTGCCCACAACTTCGTCTGCGCAAGATTAGTATTTCATATTTCATATTCATTTATTGCCAACATGTACATGGATACAGCTTAGGTGTAAGCTTTCGAGTAGTTATTAGTCATATTTTGGACAATTCACACAATATCTTTATAAATTGTAGCCTATGTTGTTATTCTGATGTATAAGCTATGTTATTGTGAAGTTTCATTAAAATACATTCAGTAGTTTTTACGTGAAAGAGTAACAAACATCAATCCATCCATACTTACAAACTTTCGCGTTTATAATATGTAGGTAGGATTTCAGTAAAATTTTGTGTAACTTTATAATATTTACGAGCATCACAGTCGTTTATGGCGCTCGATCGTCAAGTCCACAACCATAAAAATCCACAATCTGCCACTTTTAGTGGCCGCAGTACTTGACAAATTAGATTTTAGTGAGTTATGCTGACTAAGACTAAATTAAGGCTGACTTTGAGTGGAGTGCAGGCTTTTAAACGCGAGTTAGAAGCCTCGTGGCGTTAATAACGTTTTATGAAGGAGTAATTGTCGTGCAAAAATTACTTCGCCAACATTGCTTAGTCATAGTTTTATTTGATGGCTAGAATTGAAAATGACGGAAGATAAGGATGGATGTAATAGAACTTTGAAACGATTGTTTACATCCAAATAATATAAAATAAATGGTGGCGTAGAGTGATTATTTTGGCTACGAGATACTAATCGTAAATCCTATCGCATATTCAAAATCCCGCAAAAATGTCACACAGTCTATGCACGAGGCACTTGTAAACAATTACGGGGCTAATATAGTTAAACCGGCGGGCGTTATCGCCAACATGTCCAATCGTCAGAATTTATGTGGGCTTCCCGATGGCACTCATAAACATTGTAAAACATCCGGCAGATGGCGGGCGGACGCGCGATTATGTTGCTACGGTTTGCACTGGCTGGGAAGCAAATTGAAGGCCTTGAAATGTTTTATTTTGCGCCTAGGCGCTAGTGATGTAGAATTCTGAATTTGGATAAAAAATGCTTTTATCTCGTGTAAAAATATGTAACGGTTTTTTTTGATTCAAATGTTAGAAGTTAAAATGAAAGAATAGCCATTGTTATAGTGATGAAAAGAAATTTAAAAAGTGTTTTTCTTTAATAGCTTATTTGTCCAAAATTATTTAAAACATGATAAAATTAAATCCTACAATAATTAAATAACAATGAAACAACCATCCCTTGATTATTTTATTGTTATAGTTATAGCCCACACTAAGGTAATACGGGATTACTATGATTTTTATAAATAGGTATCCCCAAAAATTTCGACTTTCCCTAGATACGGGGATGGTCTACCCAACTAAGCTACAGAGACACTTCTCATCTATGTGACACATCACATAGATGAGAATCGATCATTCAGGGCAGATCCTGAAATATCTCTACAAAGAATTGTATCCGTAACTTAGTACGTAAAATTTTGAAGAAACAAAAGCAATGGTTCCAACACCAAATATATACATATATCTTGTGAAGCTTTGCGACGACTTTGCTAACGTTAACCATTGATAAAGGTACAACGCTAGCAAAGTTTTTGGACACTCAGAACAGGAAAAAGTGCCAAAATCATTTTAAATTCAGTATTAATCCTCAAACCGGTCCCGAGCATCGTCTTCCATACTTTGTGGGATTTCAGAAAGAAAGCTGCTCCTACAAAGTTCTATCCAAACTCCCGTGTAATCTTACTTATAAAAATAAACTTTTGCATTAACTGATTTCGAATCAGAGGCGAAGAAGTTTCGCGAGGTAGGCTGGTCTCTTTCGTACAAGTTGCAGACTCAATCAGGTAGAAAATAGAAACAAATAAATACACGCTTAGGTAGTTTTGACTTGATAAGCGTAAGTAGAGTTGGGGGCTCGAATTTATGGAAGAGTTTGGTAGATAATGTAAAAGTTGTCAGATAAGACCGGCTTTTCCTAGGTTTCTTCGCGAGCGAGTAAAGCCAAATATTACTTACTGAGCTTGGAGACTTCGACCAGGTTCTGTTATAGTGTTATTACTTTGGATAAAAATTTAGTTGCGGATCTACTATTCTTTAGAATGTTGTTTATTCATGTAGTATGCAATCGTCTATTCCGTTCTGTTACACTTTTACTTTAGTTCAATCACACTGGTACAGTGTTTAGCGAAGTGATAAGTACATGTACAAGTTGACTTGTCACTGTACTTGTTGTTGGTTGCTTACACCGCTGTCTATACTTACTGTTCTTACCCACTTTGCTTAGTAAAACACTAATGTATATTAGCAGCTTATGCATAAGTTTGACTGGTCTAACAATTCAGAAGAAAAAAAGAAAAATCTGATGACCTCGGTGGCATTCCAAGTGAGTGTTCGACTTCTTCTTCTTCTTGTCGTGTCACTGATTCTTTCTTGGTCATCCTGTATTAGGTGAGTGACCAGGTTGAGGTGTGGCGGCCCTGAAAAGGGCTTATGACCGTCGATGAAAGAATCAGTGTTGTGAAAGGATTAAAATGCGACTATTAGAGGCTCCTTTCGTGCACATATGTCTTCGAATTTTTAGGTTATAGTACATGCCGGTTTCCTCACGATGTTTTCCTTCACCGTTTGAGGGCACTAGCTAGCTAGCAACTTAAATTTTCCGAATGGAAAATTCATTGGTGCAGGACAGGTTTCGAACCCATGACCTGTGGATTGGAAGGCGGGGCCACTACCACCCCTTCACCAGTGCTCTCAGTGTTCGACTGAGACGCAGGTGCAGGTTCGATCGCCGCGGCGCCTTGACAAATGTTTTTATTGCAGGTAGTTGTTACGGGTTTGGGTGCTATGGTCCTATGCTACTTGAAGTTTCTGATAGATACTACCCAGATAATCCTAGTGTGGGGTCAGAAGTATTTAAGAGACTGTGTTAAAAAATATAATATAGAATATATAATAATCTATAATATAGAATTAATTTAAACAATATCTAAAAAACCGAATGATATGGTATTACGCAACGAGTTTTTGCAAAAGTAATTACTCTAGAAGCTAAGAAGGTTTTAATAACTCAGTGATTTTTAAGCACAGTTTACTTACTTAATTTCAAACGCCATTATTCTCGATAGCAAATTTCGTTTTTAACCACAACTCTCGGCTAATGAGAATTTCCTTCATAATTATTCAATTACAAAGTTAATAAGGCTTACCCTCTCACTCCCGTGGGATCTCAAGGCGTTAAGAACCATTTTTCCTGAGCGAACTGATAATTCATTCAAAATACACTTTTTAAACTCAATTGTTCGCACTTCAGAAATATAGACAAGAAAATACATGAAATGTGCGCGTAAATCTAGAATGTACGTTCCCTTTCAAGTTAAAAAAAAAATACATCAAAGTTATCAAACTCTCAGATCGAGAACATTCTGATGTCGCGAAAATGTTAAAATCCTTTGTCGGGCATACTCATGCTTTGAAAGGTTTGATTTTCGAAATTTCCTCCCTTTTCTTTTCGCTCGCGTCGATAGAGATACGTGCCTACTTACAAAAGCTGGGTGTAATTAAGGTGCAAAGATACCCGAAGCCTACCGACCTTCCGAGCAGACAGAAGGACCCTTCAATGGTCGGCCATGTACTTGTAGCCATATACTTGGCCCGAGTGCTGCGTAGACCGGGATATCGGTGCGTTCGAAAGATTCAAAGCGAACTTAATTGGGTTTGAGTTCTGCTACTAGTTGGTTTTGTAAGCGATTTGCTTGATTGGGGATAAGACGGAGTGAATAGTTTTCAACGCGCAAACTTATTTGATTACGAATTTTTTTATAAACCAACGCGTCAACACCATTTTAAGTTTTGGGTTACAGATAATTTGTATTAAATCTTACTTGAGACTCAGTAGCCTACGCAAATAGTTATCATCATCAAAGGCGCTACAATCACGGGTAGGCCTGGTCAAGTAAATTTCTCCAGCACTTTTTCTATCGTCTCTCACATCAACACTTCAATTGTCTTTAGATCTGCTCTATAACGTCCAGACCTAAGGAATTTAGGTCTATAGTAGGATCATCACGTTTTTACGCCTTTAAAAGACGCTTCGGTACTCTGGCGTCCTCCATTCGCTCTACACTACTTAAATGACCAACTTATGAAAAAAATCAAGTTTATACAATATTATTACAACTAACTAACAATAAACAGTTGAGATATCTTAATACCATTGCAAGCGATCTATTGATAGCACAACTAACGTTATAGTCGAAAATATACAAAAGAAGCTGGATATAAAATTAACATTTCTACTTTTAGTGAACTCGCTAGAAATCTTACTACGTTAGAAAATTGGCATCTATGATTATTATGAAATTCAATTTTTTATGGAATTTATCTTTTACTTTTCATGTAAATAAATCAGATATCAGAAATGACGCGGGTCAAGAATAACAGAATATTAATAACAAACTAATCGGAACAGACTCGTTTGCCCAAACGCAATAAAAGGCGAAACAGACAGAAACATCGAAGCCAATCTTATTACGATGCCCAACTTATATTCCACATTACATTAATTTCTCTCGAGACGTCTCGCAAACTAAGAGAAAGCAGCAGCTGCCCCGCGGTCGCATGTTTATTGAGGAATTGCCTAATCTCAAAGAGCTACAAAACAAAACCACATCGGAAACGCTCAACTAAAATATTTCTTCTCTCTGAGGATGCCAGTGGTGGTACCCTTGTCTGCACTAACCGATCACACCCTTAACGCTCCCGAATTACTGTCCGGGCTGATTACACCTTCCCTTCCCCGCTCTTGCCTACACCCCTCCCGCCCGCATCCTACCGCCCCGGGCCCTACGTCAACTATTATTTGTGTTCCCTACTTATAATTTGTGCGCTGGAAAAGTTCGACAAAATCCAGTCATACTATAAATATTGTGAAAACTTTTCGGAAACTTTCATAGTACGCTTATTTTTCTTCACTTCCTTCAACTTCAAGGCGAATTAAACATTTGTAGTGTAGGCGTCCTTATAAAGGCGTATTGATTTATGGGGCCTTAGTTCTCACACGTTTAGGTACAAAGGTTATAAATCGCATCTGAATAACTCGTAAAACCTGTTTAATGAATTGCTGCTGACTTTAATAAGTAATAAATATTTATATAGGTGTATGTGAGTACGCGTTGTAGGCAGAAAATAAATTTCAATTTATCGCTTCCACTGCTCATTCTCATTAGAGTAAAAGACGAGAAAAACATTTTTATCAGAAAACATCAACGGAAAATATTTCTAACGCGCCTACAACTTTTCCATAAACGTACTCATGAAATGGCAAGTGATTTTTAACTCTTGATTTTCTTCGAAAATGAAAAAAAGGTGTTCATTGGCGTGAAACGAAATCATCGTCCCAGATACGTCTTTCAACAACAAAAGCCACGGCGTGCGTGTTTAACATATTTTTCTTAACAAAACGCAATACTGGCTTACTGTATCATCTTAAGGGGATAAATAATGGAGTTGCGAATGTGTGCTTGGCATACGTGGGTTGAGCATCGCTAGAGTGGATGATAATTTGACGTTAAAATGAGTAAAAAAATATTGAAACGACACGCGGGAACGTTACATGAAGCGAGCATGCACGAGATGATGATGTACCGATCAGCTTTCACTTGGATGAAGCTTTTGTCTTCGATTTAAGGTACACATACATTCAAATGTATTTAAATAACCACTCAGTCATGTAAAATAAAGAGTACCTACTCATTAAAACGTTCTACAAAAATTCTTGCAAAGTTATTTTTAAATTACATTGTTTGGACTATTAAAGTACGCATCTGGTTCACAGCCACTGCAATACACGCAAGGATTGCAAACCAAAATCCGTTGCGTGCCATGCAGACATTGCATCCGGGTCAGTCTGATGAATGCAAACTTATAGCCTACATATTTACCTATCTATAACTTACTAAGCACATAATAAAAAAACGCCGCATTGATCTTGACTCCATATTTCCTGCAACGGTAGCTATCAATCGTATGTACCATGGTATCACAAAACAAAGAGCCATGAGAAAAAAATACCTGAGTCGGGTATCAGAAACTACAAATGCAATGGTACGAGAATACCCAGACTCAGAACGAATATCATTTGATAGATGTAATTCATAGATGTGGTGTAGTTATTTAAGTTTAATATTATATGTATGTTAGTCTGTAAGGTATTTATTAATATGGGCCATGGCATGTTACACATTTTTGTGTAATGTGTCAAGTAACTATTGGCCTCATACACAAGCTCAAAGTTGCACAACGGGCTATGGAGAGAGCTATGCTAGGAGTTTCACTACGTGATAAAGGAAATTCGTAGAAGAACCAAGGTTACCGACATAGCTCTCAGAATTAGCAAATTAAAGTGGCAGTGGGCAGGCCATATAGCTCGCAGAACCGATCACCGTTGGGGAGTAAAGGTTCTCGAATGGCGACCACGAACCGGGCGACGCAGTGTTGGAAGGCCCCCCACCCGATGGACCGACGACATTGTGAAGGTTGCGGGAAGTCGGTGGATGGAGAAGGCTCAAGACCGTTCGTCGTGGAACTCTTTAGGGGAGGCCTATGTCCAGCAGTGGACTTCTACAGGCTGATGATGATGATGATAATGTGTCAAGTAGCCTGACATAAAGATATTATTATTATTATTTGCCCCGCCGCGGGGATCAAACCCACGTTTTGCGTCTGAGCCCGGCTCTCTCGTTACGACTCTGAGATATTCATAAAATAAAATAAGAAGACATTTTTTAAGGTATTTTGGTACGATAAAGTCAGGACTAGGAAGCAACGGAGCCGATACATCAACATCGTCACTAATGAACGAACATGGCGTAGTTCAAATTAAACTCACGTTAGAGTTATTACGGGAACACCTATCTTCCGCTGTAAAATAACTATCGTGGTCGTTATCGCTTACGTAGTACCTATCGGGGGCGTTTAGTGCGTTCCAGTTAATGGATCGTATGAAACTGTTAATGTGCTAGTTGTGTCAAGTTAGTAAATCTTTACTAAATAGTATTGTGTTCTTTCTTGTTTATCTTGTAAAATATTTGAATTGTTCGTATATTATTTTTGTTGATATTTACTGTTTAAAAAGGACAGGGTGAGAGGGTGAGAGTAAAAAAAACCTTTTAAAAGGCTAACGACATTTTTTCCCAAGAATGATAGATATCTTCTCAAATCTGCATGTGTTCGGATCCTTGAAGATGTCTAAGGTGGGTATCAGAGACATGGCCAAACTGGATAAAGTTTTTCAGAAGTCAGTATTCCATATAATTTGCTAGGTAATCATCGCTTTAAGACTACTTACTGGTTTCCTCACGATATTTTCCTTCACCGTTTTAAACAAGTATTAATAAAATCTTTTAAAATGTAAAAATCTTCAAGCTGCTCACTTTTTTTATGGTTAACTCGAAAAAAAACCAGATGTTCCTAAAAGTCCTACAGGTTTAGAAACAGCTTTCATATTTTTTTTTTTATGTTATACGGAGGCAAACAGTCTTACGGCCCACCTGATAGCCTCTAAGGCGAAAAGTAGCCTCTAAGGCGCAGTTGAATCCTCACTACACTGATTCTTTCACCGACGGTCATAGGCCCTTTACAGGGCCACCATACCTCAACCTGCTTACTCACCAAATACAGGCTGACCAAGAGATAATCAGTGACACGACAAGCAAGCATTTTAGATTACAGCTTATATCAGCAAACATGACCCGTTCAACGAGGCACAAAAGACGTTGGGTGGAGCCCGTCGGTCGCATCGGAAGATGGATCGCGCTTGTAATCAGTTAATGCATTATGCGGTTTAACTACAACCAGGATGCACCGTGTGAACAACAAATATTGGTACAAATTAAGCTGTGACGCTTTAGGTGCTAATAGGCATAGAGCTTTAGTGAGCTAGCTTGTTTATGTAGCCCATTTAACTTCACCTTATGCTTCATCTTCACTTCTCTTAGCTGTGACAGCAGCCAATTTTAAAACGGCCTCCTATCATTTGGGAGGAATTTGCCCATTCTCACCACGCTGGGCACGCGGGTTGGCGAGCGCAGTTAGTGATAAAGATTATTTTAATTAAGAACAATGCTAAAGATTGTTTGTTGGCAGTTGGCAAAAATATGCTATTATTCAATATAATATAAATGGTTCGCAAAAACACACAATTGTCCTTCAGCGCATAACTAAACAATGATGATGTGCGGTTAATCATCACGCTTAACCTATCAGTCAATTCACATAATCTGGAAATCAGGTGCGAAAGATGACAGAATAGCAATTAGATAGCTCTTCAATATGGATGGGATTATGCCGTAAACCAACATAATTAACATAACTAACGCAAAGGCGGTAAGCGGCTAAATCAACTACGCTATCGAAGGAAACCAAATTTGAGTTATTGCAAACCAATGATTCGATTTATGTGCCGTGTCTTTGTTTTGGTTTTGCATAATTTTGATGAATTGGGAAGCTTTGCAAACAGAATAGCGTGTATATGAAAAAAAATACCCATTTATGAATATTTTTGCCTAAATTTAAAGAAAACAGTTGTAGCAAAAATCCTCTTGAAGTACAAAGCAAATTTTACCGTAGAATGTAACAATCGGAAAACATGAGTTTTCTTTTCAAAGAATCTGCAGCGTCCTCGTAGCACTGCTACAAACAGCTACGAAATGCCTACGAAAGGCTACGAGAATGTCTACGAAAAGGTTAATAGGAGGTAGATGGCGTACTTTCGGGTTATTCTGTTATCAGCAATGAGAACCCGTGCTCGTATACTTAAATCGTTTTCTGTAATAAAAAGACCCTATAAATGTGGAAGAAATTACTGCATTAAAACGATACCAATAACAAAAAGCGTGCTTTGCTGAAAATTGTTCCATATTCGGAAAATATTACTTCTGACCCCAAATCTAAAGCTGTTTTTTTAACCCCTTAAGCAGCCTGATTCAAAAATAAGAGGATACATAGTTTACTTTATAGAACCCCCGATTTTCTTTGCAAATAAAATTTGAAAAATATTAAACAGTAGGTACTCACATTTTGTCGAACTACAGCCGATTTTGCGCCCACACATAGGATTCCCTGTGTGTTTCACAAACTACGAGTACCATGGTACCACAACACCCAGACTCGGAACAATTATTTGCAAATCATGCAAACATTTGTACCGCAGCGGGAATTGAACCCGCACTCATTGTGTCTCAGCCGGGCACTCGCCCGCTGCGCCACCGAGGTTGTCAAATTATTATTTTCCCATAACGCCAAGTAAAATAAAGCTACAACACAAACAGGTTCCGGGTCGCAAATTCAGCAGATTACAAGAAGTTATCTCTACTCTCACTGGAGACAGAAATATCGCATAAGCATGTAAAAGAATAACTTTCTTTCAAAGTTTAGATTTATTGGGTATTGCGTAAGTTTCTTCGGCAGCTTTACTTGTTCTTATACTAAATCATATCTGCGATTACGCATTGCTGACGTTGAAAAAGTATCGCTAAGGTGAGTAATACCTTTAAATTAAACTAGCTTTTGCCTGCGACTTCGTCCTCTTTCGATAAAACATACGCTCACAATAATTCGATAATGTCCGGAATATTTATTATATTTATTTTTATTTTGAAAGTACGTATATACATAACGCTTCAAAAATAAAACATTTGTATATTGTTGATATTTTTGTGGACGAAATATAACTTTTTATTATACTAGTAGAAAATAATTGAAAATTTTTAGGAGGAGGTAGGGCACAGCGAGATTTTCTCGTTCTGAATTGGAGCAGCCCGCCTGGGAAAGTACCTCCGCCTTACAGAAGATCGCAGCCAAATAACATTATTTGTTTTCAAATAGTGTTGTGTTCCTGCGATGAGTAAGGTTGCCAGAGCTCTTTAGGGGGAGGGGGGTTCGGGGTCGGCAACGCGTGTGTGATGCCTCTGGTATTGCAAGCGCTCATAGGCTACGGTAACCGCTTACCAACAGGTGGGCCGTATGCTTGTTTGCCACCTCAGTTGTATAAAAAAAAAAAATTGAAAGAAATAACTTATTTATTATGAGACACTACATAACCAAACAGAAAAAGACTGGAGGTGCCGAATAGAAAATAGTGTTTAATTGATTTTATAACCAAGTGTATAAAGTATAAAGCGAATCCTCGCTCATCAGACTGTGAAAGAAATGCGTAGGAATGTAATACAGGCATACAATTATTGTATCAAATGATTTCGATATGTACGTACAGTAAAAAGAAATCAGAACATAAAATATTTAAATGCAGGCTTTTAAATTAAATTATACGACAACGCAACCGTAGCAAAATGAGTTAAAAATACGTCAGTGCATATGATGAATAGGCACAATACAAATTAAGATTCGTGCTCACATTTCAGCTGGAAGTGACACATTCGTTAGCAGCAGCGGGCGATTTTATCGGTTCAATTCTTCCATTCAGTGCTCCGTGCAAAAAGTAATTTCAAGTGCCGCGACGCATGAGCGCGTACTTATCTATTTTTGAAGGAACGCACTCTGCGATCCGTTAAATAGACTTAAAGTGAGTGGAGCAGACTTCCGCGCATGTGTGCGAGCACCACGCACCGCCTCACTCGTATTTGTACTCAAGAAAACAGCCAGGAATTTATTCTAACGACGTCGGTACCTACAAAATATTTAAGTTCGGTATTTTATTCCACAGCCAAATTAATTCTCACCAGATTAAATTAAATGTTTCTGGAATCAAATTATGAATCATATTTTTTTTTCAATCTTGTTATTTACATCTTTGAAAACAACAAGACAAGTATTCAATGTACTCTTGCTGAAGGGAAACTATTAAAGAAATTTTAAGATTTGGTCTTCAGTTGTCCCATCTGACTTTGCAATACAGGAGTTGACCAGGTTGAATCCTTTTTTTACTGCGCAGTTTCAGGCGTAAAAAATACACGAATACCAACAGGTTTAAGGGAACAGGGGAAGAACCTTTGGAACGAAAAAAAAAGAACACAAAAAACCAGAATGTTAGGTAAAACGATGGCAACCCTGATAAAATTATCAACCTAGTATAGTTCAAGAGACTGTATGTGTACTAAGACCATGCAAGGGCATGAAAATATCCTGCCCAAACCTAAGGCTTACTACGGAAGCTAAGTGAAGGTGTTCCGGCAGTGGCTAGTAACAATGATGACGCAGATAAAGGAGGTCGATAACGTGAAATAGCAACGTGAAAACGTGGCGAGAAAATAACATTATTAACCTCCCGGGCATAATACGCGCGCCACTGCGCCAGATATGGTAATGATTATGTAAATCCCCTACTCACAGGTACATCTCGGGAACGTTATATACTTATTAAAACCAAGATTGCCCGAACCATACCCGGGCGGAGCACTGAGTTGCGCAAAAACTTCCTCTACCAACCAAACTCTGTTTATAGACGTTCAATTTTTACGACGTTTGTAATTTCAAATCTCAGGTTCCCTGAAATCGGACTATCGACGTAGCAGCCTTGCTTGGCGACTCTCTTTTCAATTTTCTTAGCTCCCCGCTCGAAGCAGGCAAGCATTGTATGGTAGATTCTTATCTCTCACAAAAGCTATTTAGCTAAATGGAATTTACAGAGCCCGCACTGCAGTTCGACGAAGTACACTGTAATATTTAAAATCTTGAAATTTGAGTCTAAATCTCGGCATTGTATTACGTGTCTAAGATTTACAAGACTCTTTTTGCTTTCCTCCCGTTGAGGTTTTAAATTATGCACTTTGGAAAATTGAAATTGTAGGACGTTGTTTAAAACGTAGCGGGCTACATAAACAGCAAATTTTGATGATATTTTGCCCTGTACAGATACGAATCCCTTTATAATTTCTGTAAACGTCTAACATTTACACAAAAGGCGCTGTTGAAAATGTTTAACTAAAGCATATAATTGAGCCCCGTTAATCAAGAGCACAAAGTTTTCACAAGTGCTTAAATTATTTACCTCAAACATAAAACATCGACATTCAAAGCGTTTCTGAAATATTTTCGCTTACACAGACGTCGGGTGTGCACAGAATGAAATTATATAAATAGAAAATATTGAAAGCGAACTCTGAGCATCAAAAATACACTGAATCTTGTTAATGAACTTAATGAGTGAAGAAACAGGGAGTTGTGCTGCGAGGGAAGTTCGTAAAAGCAACTTGGAAGTTTCAATTCGAACGCTGTTACAACAGAGGGAAAGACGAGCAAATAAATGCAACAGAAAATGAAATGCATCATAAAATAAATACGACTATTATTTTAGTATTCGAGTTGTACTTGTCAAATGCACTTACCCAACTTTCGTAAAGCGTGCTAGTATTTAATCAAATCAAAGTGTGTTTATATTAGAAGAGTAAAAAAAGAGACTAATTGTCTTGATTTTTAAGTAATCTACTAACTGCTAAAGAAATTTAAGGTTTTATTCTCTTCAACCGTTTCTGTGAGGTTCAATGTTCAATTGTTCATCCAACGTAAAGCTTCTACAATGATGTTAAAGAACGTCATTCAAAAATATGCCTTACACTCGACTTATTCATTGGCGCGCGGCGCTGTAGTTGCCATTGATAGCTATGCTCAGCCGGCATCAGCGCCCATCGTCATAGTCGACCGTCATTTGAAAATAAAAAGGCATTTAGCATATACTTTAAAAATTAAATAATAAAAATTAAAATTAAAGTTTAAAACTTATTAAAAAAAAAAATTGAATATTTAACAGTACTGAAACCTCTTATAATCAGACCACTTATCTTCTAAGAAGAGTAGAAAAAAATAATGTTTTTGTCGTTACTATAATAATAACACCGAACAGTTAACAGAACACATATTTGAGTACATAGTCCTGACCCCAAACAAGGATTCCCTGTCTCATGTGTAACAGAACTACGAGTACAATGGTACCACAATACCCAGACCAGGACAGATCATGCAAACATTTGTCCCGCAGCGGAAATCGAACCCGCACCCCTTGCGTCTCAGACAAGCACTCGCCCGCTACGCCGCCGAGGCCGTCCTATCAAAGAATCATCTAAATAGTATATTTTATAAAATTTTAGCTACCTATGGTTATGCTTTTTTTGACTATTCAAACGCATGTGTAAAGATTAATACCTACTCGATAAAATCCTATTTTGATTTTTATATATCATCCAAATAGCCTATGCCATTGTTATAGATGGGTTTTTATTGATGATGGCTATTACATTTTCAATTATATTTTTATTGTAAAGACCTCTTTAAATCAAACGGTTCATTTTAATTAGGTGGATTATAGTTATGAAGTAATTAACATTAGTAACAAAAGGCTAAAGTTCGTTAAAAACGTTTTCTTTGCGAAACTTTTTGAATAGAATGTTGCAAGAAAACTTAACTATAAAAACTAAAACTAGTTTGGTATTAAATGAATAAAAATACACATTATATAAATCCTAAAAAGCAGAAATGAAGAAGATATATCGCCCTCAAAATGTGTCGTTGCCTACTTGTTTTTCTTGTCGTGCCACTGTTTTTTTCTTGGTCATCCTGCATTAGTTATAAGACCAGATTCAGGTATGGTGGCTCTGAATAGGCCATATGACCGTCTGTGAAAGAATCAGTCTGATGGAAGGATTAAAGTGCGCCTCTTCGAAGCTCTTTTCGTGCAAAACATTTTTAACTGAGAGGTTGCCTACTGCAACGAATAGGTACAATGAATATCCATGTCAAAATTAATACGTAGAATATTTTGCATATGCGTATACGACAACGTTCATGGTATGGTACATTGAAGTGGGTATAGATCTTAAGAAGAACAGAAAACGCTTCAAGTTTGCGATAAAATCTCAGAACAGAGTCGCGAGCGTTATTATAGCAAGTGGTAGGTAAATAAATATGACTTTTTTACACAACGTTCGAAGTTTATTAATTTTGCAAGCGAGTTAAAGAACGGTTTTATAAAACAACTAAGATATTATGAAGCTCCCTTATAAAATTTCATTTGTGAAAAGCTTTTCAGTACCGGCTAGATATTAAGCAGCTTTTGATTCCGCACTAACCTTGCGGGAAATGAATCGTACAACAAACCAACCATATCTATTTTTGGTCTTTTTGAAATCAAAATATACTGTTTTTTTTTTAAATACAAAATAGGCTAACGTTTGACCACAATCTCACCTGATGTTAAGTAATGATGTGGTCTACGGTGTAGCACGTTAGCCTAGAAGAAACCTATTCACTCTGGACTTGAAGACACCCAAATTATAGGTATTCGGAAACACAGATGCCGGCAACGAGTTCCACTCTTTGGCTGTCCGCATTATAAAGGTAGACGCAAAGCGCTTGGTGCGCTTTTTTTTTTTGTGTATGTTACTCGATATCTCCGCCAATAGTAACCCAATTTTGATGATTCATTCGCTGGTGTATAGAGTATGATCCCGGGGTGGTTGAATTTAATTCTTGAGGGATTGCAACTTGTCCCGTAAAACTTAAAAAAAACGTCATCTTCTCTTGAAATCACCACTTGCCGAATTTTTTTTTTGTCGACTGTGGTATAGTATGGTTATCCCCGCGACTTCGTTTGGTTGCTGCTATTTTTTCATAAACTTTAAACTTAGGGGATGTGTGTCGGGAATTTCTTTCTGTGCACCCATACGTTACAACATGAAGCTACCATGCAAATTTCATACTCTTAGTAGGCTCTGCGTTGATTTTCAAAGAGAATAAAACCACTACGTTTGATTGTCAGTCAGTCAGTCAGTACCGTAAGAGTTATTATTGATGATGAATGGATGTCATAGTTACTTTTGTTTTTTATTCGAAAGTGTAGGTGGCCAATTACATCCTCAGTAGGTAAGCAAAACGCAAAGAGGTTGATATTAATTTTGTAAATATTCAGGAATTTGAAGTCGGTTTTTAGTTTTTGTAAAAAATATCGTATTTGGTTGTCTTTTTGGCATCTATATTTTCCTTATGTTATAACTGTGTTACAAATGCAATATGTTTGTTAAAACGCTAGAAAAATAAAAATATTCAAAGAGCCTAAGATACGCCTAAAATGTATTAGTTATTTATTATATTTATTATATATTATATTATACTATATACAATTAAACTACCACTCACTCACTCACTCATTGACATGGTTGTTCTCCTAGAAGGAGGTGTCGGTTGTTCTAGAAATTTTACGTCATTCGTTGGGGCTATTCAATGGGACCAGAGGAAAAATCCGACATTTTACATGTTTCATACAAAATGTATGATTAATCTCGTGATTTCTAAGGCATGTTTTGTATGAAAATGCGAAAATTTTCAAATTTTTCAAACCAGGAACGAAATTCGAAGAGACATTTCCTTAAAGTTACTTTTCGTATGGAGCGTCCATTCCGGTACATGAGATTCGTTGATTTTGTATGGAGCGGACACTCCGTATCTCACTTTTTCTAAATACTCTACGGGAAAAATATTTTGTCATGTCAACTTTTTTTTTTTTTTTTTTTTTTCAAGAAAGGCTATGTCGTCTTAGGTTTTCTACCGAGTCGTACAGCAACTATAAAATCTCGCGAGCTGCTTGCAGCTCGCGCACAACGCGACCTCAAAAGCAACGTTTAGGCACGCGAGCTGCTTGCAGCTCGCGCACAACGCGCCCTCAAAAGCAACGATTAGGCACGCGAGCTGCGTGCAGCTCGCGCACAACGCGCCCTCAAAAGCAACGATTAGGCACGCGAGCTGCTTGCAGCTCGCGCACAACGCGCCCTCAACAGCAACGAATAGGCACGCGAGCTGCGTGCAGCTCGCGCACAACGCGACCTCAACAGCAAGGAAAACAGATCCAGCGAGCTGCGTGCAGCTCGCGCACTACGCGCCCTCAACAGCAAGGAAAACAGATCCCGCGAGCTGCTTGCAGCTCGCGCACAACGCGAAAAACTAGTTATACTATATACAATTAAACTACCACTCACTCACTCACTCATTGACATGGTTGTTCTCCTAGAAGGAGGTTGCGGTTGTTCTAGAAATTTTACGTCATTCGTTGGGGCCATTCAATGGGACCAGAGGAAAAATCCTAAATCGAAGGTCTTTCATACAAAATGTATGATTAATTTCGTGATTTCGAAGGCATGTTTTGTATGAAAATGCGAAAATTTTCAAATTTTTCAAACCCGGAACGAAATTCGAAGAGACATTTCCTTAAAGTTACTTTTCGTATGGAGCGTCCATTCCGGTACATGAGATTCGTTGATTTTGTATGGAGCGGACACTCCGTATCTCACTTTTTCTAAATACTCTACGGGAAAAATATTTTGTCATGTCAACTTTTTTTTTTTTTTTTTTTTTCAAGAAAGGCTATGTCGTCTTAGGTTTTCTACCGAGTCGTACAGCAACCATAAAATCTCGCGAGCTGCTTGCAGCTCGCGCACAACGCGACCTCAAAAGCAACGTTTAGGCACGCGAGCTGCTTGCAGCTCGCGCACAACGCGCCCTCAAAAGCAACGATTAGGCACGCGAGCTGCGTGCAGCTCGCGCACAACGCGCCCTCAAAAGCAACGATTAGGCACCCGAGCTGCTTGCAGCTCGCGCACAACGCGCCCTCAAAAGCAACGATTAGGCACGCGAGCTGCGTGCAGCTCGCGCACAACGCGCCCTCAAAAGCAACGATTAGGCACGCGAGCTGCGTGCAGCTCGCGCACAACGCGCCCTCGACAGCAACGAATAGGCACGCGAGCTGCTTGCAGCTCGCGCACAACGCGCCCTCAAAAGCAACGATTAGGCATGCGAGCTGCGTGCAGCTCGCGCACAACGCGCCCTCAACAGCAAGGAAAACAGATCCCGCGAGCTGCGTGCAGCTCGCGCACAACGCGCCCTCAACAGCAACGATAAAGAATCCAGCGAGCTGCGTGCAGCTCGCGCACAACGCGAAAAACTAGTTATATTATATACAATTAAACTACCACTCACTGACTCACTGACTCATTGACATGGTTGTTCTCCTAGAAGGAGGTTGCGGTTGCTCTAGAAATTTTACGTCAATCGTTGGGGCTATTCAATGGGACCAGAGGAAAAATCCTAAATTATAGGTCTTTCATACAAAATGTATGATTAATCTCGTGATTTCGAAGGCATGTTTTGTATGAAAATGCGAAATTTTTCAAATTTTTCAAACCAGGAACGAAATTCGAAGAGACATTTCCTTAAAGTTACTTTTCGTATGGAGCGTCCATTCCGGTACATGAGATTCGTTGATTTTGTATGGAGCGGACACTCCGTATCTCACTTTTTCTAAATACTCTACGGGAAAAATATTTTGTCATATCAACTTTTTTTTTTTTTTTTTTTTTTCAAGAAAGGCTATGTCGTCTTAGGTTTTCTACCGAGTCGTACAGCAACCATAAAATCTCGCGAGCTGCTTGCAGCTCGCGCACAACGCGACCTCAAAAGCAACGTTTAGGCACGCGAGCTGCTTGCAGCTCGCGCACAACGCGCCCTCGACAGCAACGAATAGGCACGCGAGCTGCTTGCAGCTCGCGCACAACGCGCCCTCAACAGCAACGAATAGGCACGCGAGCTGCGTGCAGCTCGCGCACAACGCGCCCTCGACAGCAACGAATAGGCACGCGAGCTGCGTGCAGCTCGCGCACAACGCGCCCTCAACAGCAAGGAAAACAGATCCCGCGAGCTGCGTGCAGCTCGCGCACAACGCGCCCTCAACAGCAAGGAAAACAGATCCCGCGAGCTGCTTGCAGCTCGCGCACAACGCGAAAAACTAGTTATACTATATACAATTAAACTACCACTCACTGACTCACTCATTGACATGGTTGTTCTCCTAGAAGGAGGTTGCGGTTGTTCTAGAAATTTTACGTCATTCGTTGGGGCCGTTCAATGGGACCAGAGGAAAAATCCGACATTTTACATGTTTCATACAAAATGTATGATTAATTTCGTGATTTCGAAGGCATGTTTTGTATGAAAATGCGAAATTTTTCAAATTTTTCAAACCAAGAACGAAATTCGAAGAGACATTTCCTTAAAGTATATTTTCGTATGGAGCGTCCATTCCGGTACATGAGATTCGTTGATTTTGTATGGAGCGGACACTCCGTATCTCACTTTTTCTAAATACTCTACGGGAAAAATATTTTGCCATGTCAACTTTTTTTTTTTTTTTTTTTTTTCAAGAAAGGCTATGTCGTCTTAGGTTTTCTACCGAGTCGTACAGCAACTATAAAATCTCGCGAGCTGCTTGCAGCTCGCGCACAACGCGAACTCAAAAGCAACGTTTAGGCACGCGAGCTGCTTGCAGCTCGCGCACAACGCGCCCTCAAAAGCAACGATTAGGCACGCGAGCTGCGTGCAGCTCGCGCACAACGCGCCCTCAAAAGCAACGATTAGGCACGCGAGCTGCTTGCAGCTCGCGCACAACGCGCCCTCGACAGCAACGAATAGGCACGCGAGCTGCGTGCAGCTCGCGCACAACGCGCCCTCAACAGCAACGATAAAGAATCCAGCGAGCTGCGTGCAGCTCGCGCACTACGCGCCCTCAACAGCAAGGAAAACAGATCCCGCGAGCTGCTTGCAGCTCGCGCACAACGCGAAAAACTAGTATACTATATACAATTAAACTACCACTCACTGACTCACTCATTGACATGGTTGTTCTCCTAGAAGGAGGTTGCGGTTGTTCTAGAAATTTTTCGTCATTCGTTGGGGCCATTCAATGGGACCAGAGGAAAAATCCTAAATCGAAGGTCTTTCATACAAAATGTATGATTAATCTCGTGTTTTCTAAGGCATGTTTTGTATGAAAATGCGAAAATTTTCAAATTTTTCAAACCAGGAACGAAATTCGAAGAGACATTTCCTTAAAGTTACTTTTCGTATGGAGCGTCCATCCCGGTACATGAGATTCGTTGATTTTGTATGGAGCGGACACTCCGTATCTCACTTTTTCTAAATACTCTACGGGAAAAATATTTTGTCATGTCAACTTTTTTTTTTTTTTTTTTTTTCAAGAAAGGCTATGTCGTCTTAGGTTTTCTACCGAGTCGTACAGCAACTATAAAATCTCGCGAGCTGCTTGCAGCTCGCGCACAACGCGACCTCAAAAGCAACGTTTAGGCACGCGAGCTGCTTGCAGCTCGCGCACAACGCGCCCTCAAAAGCAACGATTAGGCACGCGAGCTGCTTGCAGCTCGCGCACAACGCGCCCTCGACAGTAACGATTAGGCACGCGAGCTGCGTGCAGCTCGCGCACAACGCGCCCTCAACAGCAACGATAAAGAATCCAGCGAGCTGCGTGCAGCTCGCGCACAACGCGCCCTCAACAGCAACGACAAAGAATCCAGCGAGCTGCGTGCAGCTCGCGCACTACGCAACCTCAACAGCAAGGAAAACAGATCCCGCGAGCTGCGTGCAGCTCGCGCACAACGCGAAAAACTAGTTATACTATATACAATTAAACTACCACTGACTGACTCACTGATTGACATGGTTGTTCTCCTAGAAGGAGGGTGCGGTTGTTCTAGAAATTTTTCGTCATTCGTTGGGGCCATTCACTGGGACCAGAGGAAAAATCCAAAATTAAAGGTCTCTCGAACAAAATGTGTGTTTAATTTCGTGATTTCTAAAGCATGTTTTGTATGAAAATGAGAAAATTTTCACCATTTTCAAACCAGGAACGATTTTCCAAGAGATGTTTCCTTAAAGTTACTTTTCGTATGGAGCGTCCATTCCGGTACATGAGATTCGTTGATTTTGTATGGAGCGAACACTCCCTATCTCACATTTTCATGACACTCTACGGGAAAAAATTTCAAATTTGACAGTAACCATGACAACCCTGACAACAACTAACTAAAGGCGGGCAATCGCCGAGGCGCCACTGAGACCCGAGCCGTCAGGCGAGGGTCTCAGTGGGCGCCGAGGACAGTAATCATCATAATTGCACAACGCGACCTCAACAGCAACGAAAAGGCACGCGAGGCCAATCGCCGAGGCGCCACTGAGACCCGAGCCGTCAGGCGAGGGTCTCAGTGGACGCCGAGGACAGTAATCATCATACGACGTTTTTCAACACACTTGTGGTTTGTAGGAGTTGTTTACAATTTACAGCAAGATATTCTAGCCTAGATGGAATGCAGTTGGATCCAAAGGCTCGGTCCCAAGCCAGCACAACACATGAGTTGGGAACACAAAGGTAATGTTGTGACTATTTATTGTTGTTGTGATATGATTAAGTTCATTGCTGCTGATAATAGGCTGATGATGCTGATAATAGGTAACAGCTTGCTATTGTCTTTGAGACATTGGTCTGAGGAATACCTATTATTTACTTTCTTTGACAACGGTTTGATATGATCTTGTGGCATGGATGTTCAGTGTAAATATAACCTACAAAAATATTGTCTCAAGTTCACTGCTGGATATAGGCTGATGATGCTTATAATAGGTAACAGCTTGCTATTGTCTTTGAGAAATTGGTCTGAGTATTATTTACTTTCTCTGACAACGGTTTGATATGATCTTGTGGCATGGATGTTCAGTGTAAACAATACCTACAAAAATAATCATTTTTAGTTCATTCTGCATTGGTATTGTATCAAGTTCACTGCTGGATATAGGCTGATGATGCTTATAATAGGTAACAGCTTGCTATTGTCATTGAGACATTTTATTTACTTTATATCTTGCGCATCGGTGATACATAGTTCTATAACCATTTTTTTTCAGTGCAATCAACCCTTGACTACACATGATATTGTTGTATGGGTCATACCATCTTTTGTGAAGCTTTACATTCATATCTTTGGAGCGATAAGTTGCATAATGTAAGTATTTTCAATGAGGTTCTTTAAAGCTTTATATATTGTATTATATAAGTAAGGATTACTATAAAGATTGAGCCATTACGGTGTGATTGAACAATAACTATCCACGTACATAAAGAACTTTGTATATTGCAAGTTTCAATTAAACCGGTTGAGCCGCTACGGTGTGATTGAACAACAAATATCCATAGGTATATCCTATCTAAATATCCAAATATACACACAAACTTTTGCATTTATAATATAAGTATGTAGGAATCTTAAACCCTGGGCCAGAAATTGCTGAAGAGTACTATCAAGCTCTGCATATAATTGCAAGAAGTGTTGTTGTGCACAAAACATCATATCATTATCATATTGTAGGTATAGATATTAATGTGTTTGTTTTTGCAGGTACTTACTGGTCGATAGGAAGCTGCATCAATCTCCTGTAGGTGCTGCACAACATAGCACATAGAGCTCATATCCTCTACACTATGCTGACAGCGGAGGAGGTGGCTTGCAAGCTCAGTCTAATCTTATGGAAGCAACACTCTCCAACACAGCGCATGTGGTCATTCAATGTTTGTGGGCCAATAGGGTGATATATTAGGTAACGATGAATAATATTTTAGGTATAATGTATTTGTTTTTGCAGTTTATATTTGCTATTCCAGACTATAATCTATCTCTGTATCAAATTTCATCCAAATCCATTCAGCCGTTTAGCTGTGATTGAACAGCACAAACATCCTTATAAACTTTCGCATTTATAATATTAAGTAGGATTTATGTAAGAAAGTAAGTAGAAATCTTAAACCCTGGGCCAGAAACTGCTGAAGAGTACTATCAAGCTCTGCATTTAATTGCAAAAAGTATTGTTGAGAACTGTAAGCTTGCTTCATGTAATTATTATAATGTAGGTATAATGTATTTGTTTTTGCAGGTACTTATATAAGATACTTATAGAGAAGATAAGATGCTGCATTCATCTCCTGTATGTGCTGCACAACATAGCACATAAAGCTCATACCCTCTACACTATGATGACAGCGGAGGAGGTGGTTTGCAAGATAAGCCTAATCTTATGAAGAGCACCAGAGGAAACACTCTCTAACACAGCGCATGTGTTCATTCAATGTGGTGATATATTAGGAAATGAATAAGTGGTTATATTCTATGATGTAATAATAAAAATATAATTTTACATTAACACATGGTGGTTTTACTCTTATGAACTATTTATTTATTCATAAATATAGTCATAACAACAACATTTTACTTATAACTATGGCAATAGGTAAGGCACATAGCTCAAAGAACTGATGACCCTTGATGTTGATTCTTGAGTGGAGACAACGCATTGGCAGAGTTTAGAGTAGGATGTCTATCCGCTAGCTAGATGGACACTGACTAATAATGACTGCAGGGAACTGTTGGATGCATGCAGGCCGCGCGCATTCACGCTATAATTGTGCCGCAACTGTACGAGTCTCCTTATACCTCACTATTTCAGGAGCAAAATTACAGCGGTTCCCATATCTTTACTCACTGTGCACTTCAAGAAATTACACCATGAGCTCCAGCTATCGTATCTACTACGGCATTTGTGAAGGTTATGAAAAAACGTTGGATGAAGAAGACTCAAGACCGTTCGTCTGGGGGTCAGCTTCTAGAGGAGGCCTATGTTCAGTAGTGAACTTTTACAGGCTGTTGATGATGACCCTGGGGTAACATAGTGTCTTCCGTATATCTAGAAGATAAGTATTTTATCTACAAAACCATAAAACAATTGATTATAATCTTTGAAATTGCAGAGTTCTAAACATTGTTTGTTTGTTTTGTTTATAAACCACAGACAGATTTTTTATTTTCTGGTTGGCTATGGCATCTCACGCCTTACCACCACAAGTCACTGTCAAGTTGAGTTTTAGTAAGATAGTGTGGTGGCTATTTTTCTAAAACCTCGAGGAACCTCTTGGCTCCAACTCGAAAAACAACGATACACGCAATTATTTCATTTTGCTTCACTTTAAAAATTACGTATTATGTCGATGCTCGATTATGACATAATCTGTAGTAACATCGGCTGTAGTGCATATTTTAAATGACCCTAATACCTAATACACCACCTGATAATTTAGTGCCAAGTAAAATTTGAATGTAACACGGTATTATTGCTGTATCTACACAAATACATGTTGTAAGTACAAATAGTGATAAGTAGAGCCGGTTAGTATACGGCGCAAATAAACAAAGCCATTATTGTAGGTTTAGAGATCGAAAGAATATTCAAATCGAAATCTATCTAAGGTCATGAAATATTTATTAGGTTGTACAATATGAAAATGTGTTGATAATTCTTAGCTAGATTATAATGTAGCTTAGTAATGTACAACCATTTAATTTGAAAGTTTTGGGAACCATTTCGATAATGCATGACCTAAAAAATGGTATTGGGTCTAACATTATCGGGCTGTACATCACGTTTTGATTATCTTAGGTAATACCAGAGTTGTACGAAGACACAAGATACGAAGATTGAGCATACAAAAGTGCATTTACAGAGAATGCTTTGTTTATAGGTAAAACCGATAATGCATGACCTAATAAATGGTATTTGGACAAGTATTATCAGGCTGTTCATTACGTTTTTATTATCTCCTACAAGCAAGAATGAATTTACAGAGAAAGTGTTGCTAACTAAGTTAAAAACATGCTAATTTTGGCCGTGAAAATATTAGAATAGCCTTGCGTTTGAGATTATTATGGTCTACATCTATCCTAAAGAAAGTTATTATTAATACTATCTGAACAACATCTTTGTTTAAATCTAGGTATTTAACCCTGTGAATATGTGATTTGATGAAACGTTTACGTTATTAATATATTTTTGCTATTCCTACGAAAAATAAGTATAGCGTAGAAGTAGTTTTCTGAAAATTTCTTTTTTTTCGGTTCCATGTTCTACAACTTTGATTTAGATGGGAAATTTGATAGTTAATTATGTCGATTTGACAAACTATTAGGTTACATACCTGAAAAAGTAACAATAATTCTATCAACTTTAGTTGACCTCAGGTGACTACACTGACCATAGTTTGCTAACGCGTGAAAAAGAGCGGGAATGCCGGAACTTGTTGAAAAAAAAAAAAAAAAACTTTCTTCCACTATTCTTCTACGAATTTCGAGGTGAGTTCATTTTATACAAAATTACAAATTACTGTAAAATTATTAATTAGTTGTTGTCCCACATTACTAATTTGCTCTAATAATAAGATAAATACCTGTAGAAAGGTAAGTCAGATACTTATTTCAATAACTGTGACAAAGTTTGAGAAAAGTACGCCATTGTAGGACATCCATTGTTGAACAAGCGAAAGAAGACGCCTTGCCGTAGTGGCCACTAGAGCAATGTTTCTGAGGTTTTAATGCTCCTCGATTACTATTCGTGCCTGTTGTGGTATAATAATGGAAAAAAGCTTGCGGATAGGCATTAGTGTTCCCTAATAACAATAGCTTTACCTATCTGCCGTGATGCGTCAGGTATCTTTATGATGCATGAACTGATGAGTGGAAAAGCTTTAGGTACCTATCTGCGTTCGCCAACCAGGTTGTTCAGCGTGGTGAGTACCTACGAACAAGCATGTTCCCCCAAATCCCCCAATGCAATTCCCCATGTTCCATCAATAATTGTTTTGAGTGCAGGCCATACAAGATTGGGCATACTGGAAATCAATGGGAAAAACCTATGTTCAACAGTGGACATTCTACGGTTAAAATGATGATGGTAAATTTTGGTTAATGTTAGGAAGTAGGTAAGTACTTCGATCAAACCAGAAGGTAAAAGTGTAGTGTTTCTAACAGGTTTGAAACATATTAGTAGTAACCTATCTAGAGCATGGACGTGGAAATATTTGGAACTATCCAAAGCTTTAGGTCACTGAACATGTGATTTGTTCTGAATTCTATCAAATCACTAGACTTTCTGAAGATAAACCAAGTTAAAACTATCTACTCTAACCGGGTGAATATGTAGTACATAGATAGAATTTGTATCGACTTGGATACATTTTATGTAAATAAATAAATCAATAGCATGCAAGGATCTAATAGTAAAATGGCATTTCATAGTTATAGCTTTCTCTCCGGTAAACAAACATGATTTTATATACCTACTTTCATGCTTATGTATGTACTAAGTATTATGGATCAACATTAGATATTATTCCACATGTTAATCAAAACATGAATGTTTGGATTTTGTTTTAAGTAGGTACTTACTTTTATGTATGTAGTAGAGGTATAATTTTATTAATCTCTGCTTGTATTTTTAATTTAGCAAATAGGAGCTCATGTTAGGCAGCATTTAATCTGCTTCAAGCTTAATAATGTAACAAATAAACCGATTTTAAATCAATTTTTTACCTTATAGATGAAACGAATTAATACTTCATATCCTGCTTCAAAGCGACGTGCCATAGCTGCGAGGGACAACACAACTGTGTGTGTTCTATCTGGTGAGTCACTTTAATTCATTGCTTTCTATACATACATCTAAATATAGGTAAATGGAAAACAAAAGATGTCAGTTTGACTTTATTATAATTTGTACCAATTGATCAATCAACATGTATTGGGAGAGGCCTATGTCCAGCAGTGGACTAATGTGGGCTGATGATGATGATGATGATCAATCAACCAATACATTTATTTACTGCTGACTATAAGCTTCAATAAAATAATACAATGCCTTGGAATTACAAGAGAATGGTTGTGGGTATGGTTTTGGTGCAACCATTACTAACAATTTAATAACTTTAAATTGTATGCCACAATGCAATTTAACTTGTAGTACAGTGGATGTCCTATGGTCAATGATAATGATGTAAATAAGTGTATCATACCTGTATTAATATAGGGAACAATTCATAATTTATAGTATCAAAGCAATCAATTGGTAACCTATATGCTATTCTATCAATAGAAACTCATTACTTATATTATTTTAGGAAACTTAATTACACTGTCTTTCATTCTGAACATTACATCACCAAGTAGGTAGATCTTATACTTTCTATTAGTAGTAGGTCAAAGAGACTGGACTTATTATGCCATCTGATGTTTCACATTATTTTTATATTTCAAGAATAGAAGAAGTGGCAATAACATTAACTAAAAACAAGGAAAATAGTAGTACTGACAAGTCTGCATAGTTAAATAGGTAGGTTAATTTACATCTTGTTATTGAAAATCTGTAGGTTCTGTAAGTAGATGTAACATGCTAAAATTATTTATAAAAATTATACATAAAACACTTGAAATTCATACATACCTAAGATTTGTGTAGAATGTTATTATGATACTCACTATCAATACAATAACTAGGTATAGTTGAACCAAATTATCTTGGTACGTTTGATAAAGTTTGGTGCTAGGTACAGTTACCGCGCTGTCGGTCGCTGCCGGCGCGCCGACCGTTGCGACGCAATGTCATACTGTTTATCAAGTACTAGCTTTTGTTCGCGGTTTCGCTCGCGTGGTATCTACACAAAAAGTAGCCTTTATGCTATTCTAGGTAAAAAACTTTAAATACTTGTAAGATATAGTGCTTTTAGACGGTATGCGAAATAACAAGTAGGTAAGTACGACCCATCCCTTCTGGACTACCTAAGTAGATATTTCATACATAATTTCGTGATGGTGTTTACGAGATTGCGCACTGCGAGCAGCTTCTATCAGTGGCGTTCCATCTGTTGATTGATGCAGTACTAATCCTCAGCGTTCTGCTCCATGCTGGCGGCCCTGTCACTGCTGTTGTTGCAACAGCTCCGGTCGTGATGACGTCTGATGAACTTACTATTAATAATGCTGATTGTATTTATGTTTTATTGTTTATTTTTGTTCTGTGTCAATACTGTATGTGTGTGTTCTTTAGATTATAGTGTTTTCTTACCAAATCTAAATGTGAAATAAATAGTTCATTCGTACAATTAGTACGTATGACGTAAACACCTACCTACCTCATTTTTATTGATCCTCATTTATGTTTTATTTTATGCCAAAAATAAAAAGTAAAGTTTTAATTAGGCCTAAATAGCTTATATATTTCTTATTTTAGGGATCACACATCAAGGTGACCCAAAATTGCAAGGTAATAACGCACAGTGTGTAGCCATGTCAGCATGCGCGTCGGTACTTTCAATTTGCAAGAATCGGGAGCTTGTTGCAACTGATATTGATGAAATTCTTAAATGTGGGGACGCGTTATATATGTCTCGAAAACCGTTTTTACCAGCTGGCATATTGTTTCTTGAACCTGAAGAGTTGCCCACGGAGATTTGCGTCGGAGACTTTTCGGCTCAAATTGAAAATATGAACAGCAACTGGATCAATAATGGGTTATTTCCCAATAATCTCCAAGAAAACGAACAATGCTTGCTAACACTGACAAATTTAATAGAAGGAAGTGTTTTTACCTCAGAGCATAATGATAACACAGACAGCATAATATTCACTGGGCAAAACTACACGGTTTCGTTTTGGCGATTTAATAATGTCTATTATTTATTTAATAGTCACGCGGTTAATGCAACCAACAAACCGGATATACTTTCCGGAGTAGCACGTTTGTTTAAATGTGATACGATACGTGAATTGGCAAAATTACTTTTGGCGCGAAACGTTTACGTTGGCGAATATGCGCTACACCGGTTACGCGTTATTAATTATAACTCGGTTCGTTTGATTTCACCAGTCGTTTCGAGTCAATCGACACAGACGCCATCCATCCTCCATGGATTTACGCCTGCGCCGGTTCGTTTATATTCTCAGGTCGTTTCAAGTCAATCGACACAGTCGCCATCCATCCTCCATGGATTTAAATTTACGCCCGCGCCGGTTAGTTTAATTTCACCGGTCGTTTCAAATCAATCGACAGAGTCGCCATCCATCCTCCATGGATTTAAATTTACGCCCGCGCCGGTTAGTTTAATTTCACCGGTCGTTTCGAATCAATCGACAGAATCGCCATCCATCCTCCATGGATTTCAATTTACGCCCACGGTGCCTTCACCTATAGTTTCGATAAATGACTCCGAAAGTCATTCAACGCCTTCGCAGTCTATACTCGACGGAGTCCAATTAACACCTGCGTTGCGTTCACCGATTCCATCAGAATCCAAACAAACTACACTTGTCACAGCCACGACTAAATCAGTAAGCGCTGCAATCAATCACAGGCAAATATTATCAAATTCAAAACCAGTGGTTGTGACAAACGGTGTCCAAAAACCAGTTGTTGTTCTGCAAAATATGTTTTCGGAATTAACCGTTGATAATGATGAAGTTACTGCAACTTCAACGAAGAGAGGTCGACCCAAGAAAGTAAAACGTGGCCCTAAAAAAACAAAAGTAAATGCACATCTGGATGCCGTTAAAAAATATAATATGAAAAATCCTCAAACACATCGTCAAGCTGTGAAAAAATACAGCGACAAAAATCCAGAAATCAACCGCGATGCCGTGAAAAAATACGCAGTAGAAAATCCGGAGATTCACCGCGACGCCGTAAAAAAATACACTGTAGAAAATCCCAAGATCCACCGCGACGCCGTGAAAAAGTACACTGTTGAAAATCCGCAAGTCAATCGCGACGCCGTACAAAAATATAACACAAGTAGCCGTAATGTAGACGTATCGCTACGTCCATTAAATTTAATAGCCGCTAAGAGGGACGCTGATCTAGACAATATAAATTTGTTTAAACTAAAGAAAACTTCGTTGCTCTCGTCCGATATATTTAGATGCCCACATTGTAACTCGCGTATTTTTGAGGAAGAAAAATCGAGAAAGCAATGGTGCTGCGGATCGGGCGCGTACAACGTTCAAAATTTAATGCCACTAACGGAGGATTTTTACTCTCATCCTTCGTTTGTTAATAAGCCGCGAGCGTATAATAATTTATATGCCTTCAGTGCCTTGGGTGTTTCGCACGGGTATCAACAACCAACCGGATTAGCTTTTCTTAAAATTCAGGGGAGAATCTATCATAGAGTTTTCGATTTAGCATACACTGATAATCTCAATAATTTAGGATTATACATAAACGATCCAAGCGAACGCGAACAGCACGCTTTAGGTATGAATCTTGATACTCAAGTAACTCGTAGTATAACAAATTTTTTGCACAACGTCAATCCATATATTGAATGTTTCAAACGTTTAAGTCAGGAGCCGTCTGATCAGGCCTTTATTCAATTTCAATTAACCTCTCGGGCCACTCATGGCAACATTTTAGGCGATTTACCTATTGGTAGAGAAGTAGCGGCTATCATTAGTAATGAAAAGGAAGAGTACGTACCGCGTTGCATAGCTGTGTGGAAAGTCGGTGATAAGAGACCGCACACTGTCGATATTATGCACCCACTATACGAAAGTTTTCAATATCCGCTGCTTTATCCCGAAGGCAATCCCGGTTGGTACCCTAACAAAGTAGACAACAACGGAAATAAATTAACGCAAGTTAAATACGTTCGGTGTTTGTTGTTGTCAGAACCACGGTTTTCTGAACTAAATAGGCTCTCTGAAGAATGGTTAGTCGATATGTATTGCAGGATTTCGGAAGAGCGGTTACGTTTTCTTAGCAACTTACAAAAACATAATTCGAATAATGCGCTGAGGTCCGCTCCACTTCAAGAAGTTGAAATGAGCATCGAAACCGCGAATCAAATTCGAAACGATGAAACGATTCAGGGAGAAGGGTTTGTGCCAGGTCGCGTCTATCTGCCCAGCACTTTTACGGGGGGGCCGCGATACATGAAAGGCAAGTACAGCGACGCCATTGCTTTAGTAAGCAGATTAGGTAAGCCATCCTATTTTTTAACATTTACATGCAATCCAAAATGGCCCGAAATTCAACAATCCTATGAGGGTCGGTATGCAAATCCACTTGTTTGCGCTAGAGTTTTCAATTTAAAATTAGCCGAATTATTAAGAGATATTAGATCCGGTCGCTGGTTTGGCAAATGCACTTACATAATCCATGTAATAGAATTTCAAAAGCGAGGCTTACCGCACGCTCACATTTGTTTTAGGGTCGAAGGTGGCGGCCCTGTCCAAAATATAGATATAGACAAGTTTGTTAGAGCCGATATCCCTGATGCTTCAGAAGCTGAAGGTAGATTAAGGATGGCAGTTTTAAGTCACATGATTCACGGTCCCTGCGGTCCACCTTACAGAACAAATTTGCCGTGCTGGGACGGTGACAAAAATCAATGTTTGAAATATTTTCCAAAACGAGAAACAGACACCACCTTCTGTGATGAGAAAGGTTTTGTTAACTTGTGTAGAAGCAGTAAAAATGAAGCCGTTATTCAGTATCGCGGTCAAAACGTAACAGTAAACGACACATGGGTTGTTCCATACAACGCGAGTCTCCTTCTCAAGTACGACGCTCATATCAACTTGGAAGTGTCCTCGCAAGTTACAATAGTAAAGTATCTGTTTAAATATATAACAAAGGGTCCCGACGAATCGCGCGTAGCTATCGTGTCTGAAGAAGATAAAAATAACGAGATTGAACAGTTTGTCACGAAGCGATACATAGGTTCTAGCGACGCTGCCTGGAGAACGCTAGAATTCGATGTGACCGCGCGCGAACCAAACGTGAAACAACTATCGGTTCATCTCGAAAATCAGCAGGCAGTTTATTTTAAGCCAGGCACTGAAGCGGAAGCCGCGCGACGAGCCGGCTCGGATTTAATTACGTATTTCAACCGTCCCGTAGGGAATGCTTTCGACAATCTAACCTATTTAGACTTTTACGAACAATACATAATTCATCCTAAGCGTCCCTCTACAAAAAACACGGAAATTTATGAGACGACAAACAATAAATTCATCACAAAAAGACAACGGGGTGAACTTGTCGCGCGTCTTTTCTGGGTCGCACCTAACAGAGGTGAACAGTTTTACCTTAGAATCCTTCTAAAGTCTTACCCGTGTCGTAGTTACACAGATCTGATACATCTTGGTGGTCCGAATTGCACAACTTTTCAGGAAGCTGCTAAAACCGTTGGTCTTGCCGACGACGAAGTCGAATACGAAAGAGCTATGTTGGAAGCTTCAAATTTTTGCACAGGACCACGTCTGCGTAGCTTTTTCGTACTCTTGGCTGTTAACGGTGTCCCAGTCGCGTCTCTCTGGGACACATTTAAAAACCAATTAAGCGAAGACATTTCATATAGGCTACCTAATGATGACAAAGAAAACGTATACAAATCGTGTCTCATTCAAATAAGCAGAATGCTTCGCAAACACGGATCGACGCTTGCACAACACGGTTTGCCGGATGTCGTTGATGACACGACCGAGCTAGGCAGGGAACGCGTAGAATACAATAGCGATACGCTGATTGATTTTGTAGACGAATGGGTTCCTCGCCTATCGCGTGATCAACGGATAATTTATGATTACGTGTTGAACCTTTGCAACGACAGTAGTTTTCGCGACCTAAACAAAACGGCAATTTTCGTTGATGGCCCTGCAGGAACCGGTAAAACAAAACTATTAAATGTAATAGCGGCGCACGTACGCGGTAATTTAAAAGGAGTAGTTTTATGTACTGCCAGTTCTGCGATTGCAGCTCAAAATTACGAGGGAGGGACCACAGCTCATAGTATGTTCAAGTTTCCACTGGATCTCGTGGACGATCTTGGCTACTGGAACATTACTAATGGTACTCAAAGAGCAGAACTGATTTACCATGCAGACATCATTATTTATGACGAAGCCCCTATGGCACATAAATATTTAATTCATCTGCTTGACAGGTCATTGCGTGATCTCATGCATAACAATAGAATCTTTGGAGGAAAAATTATTCTGTTTGCTGGGGATTTTAGACAGATTCCTCCAGTAGTTATAAATGCAAGAACCAACTCTGATATTTTAAATTCATCAGTCAAAACATCTCTCATTTGGAATAACGTAAAGACATTTTCACTTTCGACATCGCAAAGATGTAAAGATGTAGAATATGCAGAGTTCCTATTAAAATTAGGATCAAACAAAATAGAAACTCATGCATTAAAAATTGGTAGAAGTATTCAAAATTTAGTTGATTTAAGTTGCATCGACACTGTTTCGGATTTAGAAGAATTAATTGACTTTGTTTTCCCCTTTGTTAATGAGCCCGTTATTAACATTGACGCGGCAATACTATGCACACGCAATGACGCTGTTCGAGAAATTAATAATAACATTATAGAACGTAGATTAGACGGCGAAATATTTCACTTGTACTCGATCGATAAAATAGATAACGATAATGCAGATGAATTATTTTTAGGGCCTGATACACTTAATGGAATGCAACCGCGAGGTTTTCCCGAACACGACCTCAAATTAAAAATCGACTGTATTTGTATGATCATGCGTAACCTTAGTTTTGCTGATGGACTTGTAAACGGCACTAAAGTTATAGTTAGAAATATTTCGCCGCGATTAATAACCGTACAAAAGTCTTCAGGTACTGAAGACTATTTCATTCCGCGTATTCTTTTCAAGGGCCCCATCGCACCCAACAATCCATTTGAAATGTGCCGTCGTCAATTTCCATTACAGCTATGTTATGCGATGACAATCCATAAAAGTCAAGGTCAAACTATAAAACGCGTTGGTGTAGATCTCAGGTCGGATATGTTCAGCCACGGACAATTGTACGTAGCGTTAGGCCGAGTTACGGAAAAAGATCACATCAAAATATTGTTGCACAAGGATTGCATTATCAGCGGCAAACCGTACGCGAAAAATGTTGTTATACCGGAGCTTCTCTAGATTCATTCAAACGTCTTCGCTTAATAATCGGCATAAAAATGTAAATAAACAAAAATGTACATAAAATCAAATTTAGAGCTACCTGAATAAGTTTTAAACGGTTCACCTTTGTATCTTCGTGGGCAATTTTTGTAAATATAAAATCAATTAATGAAATCATGTTGACATGGCTGTACCATGGCGTTTTTAAATTATTTATTAATCATGTAGGTAGTGACTATCAAATAATAAGTTAATCATGTGCTATTTTATATGCTTATTTTATTTATAGGAACTTTACAAAGACCGTGAAAATTAATTTAATATTTAAATTTGTAGCTTTAACAAATATGTACATTGAGTGTCATCTCAATGAAAAAAATCTAATCTTTGCTATTTTTAATTACAAATAAGTAAGATCAAGTCAGTTTTAGTGATATATAGGTCAATGTCAGATTGTTGTTGAACCATAATTCCTGATTATAGGTGAATTCGTCCGATTATGAATCACGAAACGAACCATCGTTAAGTTAACTATCCCATCTACAAGTGAGTCGATCGGATGTTAGTTGGTATCTATTCGTTGCCAAGAACAAGATCTGGTTTGTGCCCAAGCAAAGTCAGTTAAACTGAATGTCAGTACGAATTCGGTGCTAAGATACGTTATCGTACCGATATTAAGTCGGTTTCAATGTGGTCAGTTTCCAACGATTTCCGAGATGCATTAGTAGTCTGTGATGCGTTGATTTGGAAGGGAATCAATTTCGAATGATCGATGGAGTACCTATAGTAGGTACTATCTGACTTGAAGTGGATCACTATGGATGTATAGGTATCGGTCAAAATAGGTAGTTCGGTTAGTTATTTTATCGGTAATGAGTCACATTTTGCATCCATGTGGAATCATTGCTGAAATGTGTTTTGTGGTGCTTAAATTGGAGATTATCCCTAAGTGTGTCATTGAGTTCTCGTTGATGTTACAGGAAATGATGTCCGATATCTAAGTTCTATCTTCGTACTATCTTCGTTCTATCTTCGTACTATTAACAGATAATAAATGTGAACATATAATTACAATGCTTGATGTTCGTTGGCTCAATCACTTTTTTTATTATTTAAAGTGTTTTTAACTTGACCTCCTCTAAAACTTTAAATATATATTTGTCTAGATGTATATTTCAATATTTCCACATTTAAATTTCAATGATAACTTGGATAGTTTTTTAAAAGATGAGTCAGATTGCATCGTCTTTCATGAAAGTTTAATAAATGTAACAAATTAAATTAATATCTATGTTTATCATAATATAAGTAATAATTATAAGAATCTATAGTAAAATACTCACATGAGAATATTATTATCGATTTTATCAAATTTTATTAATAATTTTCAATGCAAACTATCGATATTATAATTTTGTACTATCAATAGTAGCATATACTTACTTAATAGTATCAGTAATAAACGTACAATGACTCATATTATTAAACTTCATTTTGTCTATTCTATTCTTTTCTGAAGAACTATTCAAGATCAACAGGAACAAGTGAAATAGATGTGAAGTGAATAAAGCTATAAATCGAGTGATTGTGATTTCAAAATATATCAATACGAGAAAAATGCTTTAAGAAGAATTATAAATCATCAAGTTATACTTAGCTGAAATATAAATGTTACTGGAGATGTTTTTAACAATGGTGCCTGAAGAGAGTGCATGGAGAGCATGAAAAAGTATAAAAGGAGGTTACAGAATCTAATGGAAGGTGATATTATTATCGTCTCGAAGATCATCTGGAATCAGTCTCTCCGATGACAACTAATTCACTATTAAAACCTGCTACATTAATATACAAGAGGCCTCTCTTATCGCATGACCATTAGTTTTCCTCTATAACTAAAAACTTCTTCTACCATACTAATGAGTCACCCTTTTGAAAAAGCTGCTCGTGTTCAAACTAAAGAAACTGAAAAATAGAAAACTGAAGATGTACGATCACAATGTTTTCACCTCACAATCACCGATTTACCGTTACTTTAATTCAAGATCCAGTGTGGCGGACTACGAGCTACGAGATTTAAAATGATAATATAACAATTGCATAACGATAGGTAACTAGATAAGTCATTGTACTTGTAAGAATGTCAATACTAAAAAAAAATTACTTGAATTTTATGAATTGTAAAATTAAATAAATATATTTTGCTACTAACATTACTTTTAATACTAACACTTGATATGAACACTAAAAAAGTAAATGATATTCACTCACATTTTTTTAAACTGCTATGTATACCTCATTTTTTAACAACTGTAATACTATAAATGATGTTAGGTACATTTTTAATAATTATATGATTATAAACAAAAAAAAATATGCTTTAAAAAAATGCATAAAAAAGAAAATGCATAGACAAAAAAATCATAAGAAATACATACATGCATAAAAGAACACATGCATAAAAAAAATTGATGCATAAAAAAATAGATGCATAATCCGAAAAAAAAAAAGAAATAACAACTACTTTATAGACTTATAAATAATAATAATGCAAGATTACAAATACATGTCATGTTAATGTTACTAAGGAATGAACAACAATGAACAAAGGTTCATTTCAATCTAATGAATTGTATAAGTACTCGTCACTTATAAACTTTCATGAAAAAATTGTATAAGTTGTCATATTTAATACAATCCATGTTATCATTGCTACATATAATTTACAATAGATACATCCCGACTTATACACATTTTTCACATCTTCCAATTATTTGCCACGCCTCTTCACTCTTCACACAATACAAAAAGTATTATTAATATTAGATATCTATCTGCCGCCATCCATACCATAAATCAATCCAAACACGTTTCTTCGCTCTTTTTCAATGAAAAGAATGACTGAAACGTCGGACTTCCGCCACTCGCACATTTACACACAGCTACCGCCATTCACACCACAAAAAGTCCACACACGTCTCTTCGTTCTTTTCTCATTGAAAAGAATGACTGAGACGTTGGACTTCCGCCACTCACACATTTACACACAGATACTGCCATTCACACCACAAAAAGTCCACACACGTCTCTTCGTTCTTTTCGTAATGAAAAGAATGACTGAGACGTCGGACTTCCGCCACTCACACATTTACACACAGATACTGCCATTCACACCACAAACAAGTCCACATACGTCTCTTCGTTCTTTTCTCATTGAAAAGAATGACTGAGACGTCGGACTTCCGCCACTCACGAATTTACACACAGCTACCACCATTCACACCACATAAAAGTCCACACACGTCTCTTCTTTCTTTTCTTAATGAAAAGAATGACTGAGACGTCGGACTTCCGCCACTCACACATTTACACATAGATACTGTCATTCACACCACATAAAAGTCCACACACGTCTCTTCTTTCTTTTCTTAATGAAAAGAATGACTGAGACGTCGGACTTCCGCCACTCACACATTTACACACAGCTACCACCATTCACACCACATAAAAGTCCACACACGTCTCTTCTTTCTTTTCTTAATGAAAAGAATGACTGAGACGTCGGACTTCCGCCACTCACACATTTACACACAGATACTGCCATTCACACTACATAAAAGTCCACATACGTCTCTTCTTTCTTTTCTTAATGAAAAGAATGACTGAGACGTCGGACTTCCGCCACTCACACATTTACACACAGCTACCACCATTCACACCACATAAAAGTCCACAAACGTCTCTTCGTTCTTTTCTTAATGAAAAGAATGACTGAGACGTCGGACTTCCGCCACTCACACATTTACACACAGCTACCACCATTCACACCACATAAAAGTCCACACACATCTCTTCTTTCTTTTCTTAATGAAAAGAATGACTGAGACGTCGGACTTCCGCCACTCACATATTTACACACAGATACTGCCATTCACACCATATAAAAGTCCACACACGTCTCTTCTTTCTTTTCTTAATGAAAAGAATGACTGAGACGTCGGACTTCCGCCACTCACATATTTACACACAGATACTGCCATTCACACCATATAAAAGTCCACACACGTCTCTTCTTTCTTTTCTTAATGAAAAGAATGACTGAGACGTCGGACTTCCGCCACTCACACATTTACACACAGATACTGCCATTCACACCACAAACAAGTCCACATACGTCTCTTCGTTCTTTTCTCATTGAAAAGAATGACTGAGACGTCGGACTTCCGCCACTCACACATTTACACACAGCTACCACCATTCACACCACATAAAAGTCCACACACGTCTCTTCGTTCTTTTCTTAATGAAAAGAATGACTGAGTCGTCGGACTTCCGCCACTCACACATTTACACACAGATACTGCCATTCACACCACAAACAAGTCCACATACGTCTCTTCGTTCTTTTCTCATTGAAAAGAATGACTGAGACGTCGGACTTCCGCCACTCACACATTTACACATAGCTGCTGCCATGTATACCACCCAACAGTTTAAATACGTTTCTTCACCCTTTTCACAATGCAAAAAGTGACTGAACGGTTCTGACCTTAATTCTTAAACATTTTTGATGTGGCATTATCTCTTTACTCTTCATATAGTAGGTACATTAAATTATCGAGGTATCCATAATCTAAATAAACGTACACTCTTGGCCATGTCTCTTCATACTTTACATAATGTGATTTAACCATCGGAATTCCACTATTTTAACATTCTAATACCATCCTTATAATTATACACAATTGCAAACACATCATTTCCTGTAACATCAACGACAGCTCAGTGGCACACTTAGGGATAATCTCCAATTTAAGCACCACAAAACACATTTCAGCAATGATTCCACATGGATGCAAAATGTGACTCATTACCGATAAAATAACTAACCGAACTACCTATTTTGACCGATACCTATACATCCATAGTGATCCACTTCAAGTCAGATAGTACCTACTCTATAGTAGTACTCCATCGATCATTCGAAATTGATTCCCTTCCAAATCAACGCATCATACACTCGAGAGCATAGAAATCGCACATAGGGGAATTTTTCTACATTTTAATTTCGACCCTTATTTTTTTTTTAAATTATAGTGATGTTGCAAATATAACTTAAATTAAATTGAAGTACACACTGTTAGCTTCCTAAAAACACAAAATGTCTAGCCTTGACCTTCGAAATCATAACAGTGGCAACTAAACAATAGAATGGCCTAAATTAGCTCGTTTCAGGTAGCTAGGTTTGTGGGACTTTGAGCAGGTATAAAACGATAAGGGATGATTGAAATTACATCATTTGCATACCAACTCCCAGTCAGAAAGGTCCTTTAACGAATACGTCATCTCTCTAAACAAGAAAATGGATACCACACCAGAAGCAGCATCTCAAGTGGTTGCATCTCCGAACGGGTCGCATACGGCGGTGGTTCGTTTATGTTCAGGGGAGGCATTTCTCTGGAAGCGAAAACTGAATTTGTCTTCATCACAGGGCCCGATACCGACCGTCGATCGGGTGGATTGACTTCCCAACGTTACGTTGAGGAGATCCTGGAAGAACATGTTGTGCCTTATTCTGGATTTATCGGCGAAAACTTCGTTTTTATGCAGGATAACGCTAGACCACACACCGCTGCTATAGTACGCCAGTACTTGGAGGAGGTTGAAGTACTCGTTATGGCGTGACCTGCTCGAAGCCCAGATCTCAATCCCATTAAGCACTTATAGGACGAACTAAAGAAACGAGTAAGAGCCAGAAACGCAGCGCCTACGAGTCTCAGAGAGCTCCAAACCGCGATCAAGGAAGAATGGGACAGCATACCGCAGGATTTCGTAAAAAAAATGATTTCTTCAATGAAACAGCGAATGGAAGCTGTTATTCAGGCTAGGGGAGGCAATACCTCGTATTAATAAATCGATACATTCACAAATTTATTGTTTTTTTAACCTTTTATACCTGCTCAAAGTCCCACAAACAGCGCTACTTAAAACGAGCTAATTTAGGCCATTCTATTGTTTAGTTGCCACTGTTATGATTTCGAAGGTCAAGGCTAGACATTTTGTGTTTTTAGGAAGCTAACAGTGTGTACTTCAATTTAATTTAAGTTATATTTGCAACATCAAATTAATTTAAAAAAAAATAAGGGTCGAAATTAAAATGTAGGAAAATTCCCCTATGTGCGATTTCTATGCTCTCGAGTGTAGACTACTAATGCATCTCGGAAATCGTTGGAAACTGACCACATTGAAACTGACTTGACATCGGTACGATAACGTATCTCAGCATCGAATTCGTACTAACATTCAGTTTTACTGACTTTGCTTGGGCACAAACCAGATCTTGTTCTTGGCAACGAGTAGATACCAACTAGCATCCGATCGACTCACTTGTAGATGGGATGGTTAACTTAACGATGGTTCGTTTCTGATTCATAATCGGACGAATTCACCTCTAATCAGGAATATGGTTCAACAACAATCTGACTGGACACATATTTCACTTAAAACTAACTTTATCTCACTTACTTGTAGTTATAAGTAGTTTAAGATTCGATTTTTCCGTTGTCATAACACTTAATGCATGTTTGTATTTGCACGGATTTAAATTTAGATTTTTTTTCTTGTGTACTACACATGCGTATCCGTCTATGTATTGTACTTTATAAACTCCTTATTATAATATTGAAGATGAAAGTATAAATGGGTTGTAATTTCGTTAAATATAGAGGTGAATGACAGTGTGATAAGAGAACGTTGTGAAATGAACGAGGATGTAATGACAAGAATAGGCAAAATTAACATAGCATGAAGAGATAATGAATGAATGATTATTTGTTTAGAGGTTATCTTTCTTTTTTTTTTGGTTCTAGAACAAGCCAGTTTCTCTTGTAACTAAAGCTAAAGTAATCTGTCAGGTACATCAAACAAGTATATATAAATTATGGAGTGAATGACTGAATGATAAGAGAATGTGGTTATGAGATTGTTTATGTATAAAGAGATATTTTATCTTCAATATTTTTGGTTCTAGAAGATGCCAATTTTCAATTGATGCTATCAGGTATAAAAGACGACTGGTTATTCAATATTATTATGTACACTTATAACACCCCACATACATCGTACTGTTCAACTACACTTACTCAATATCATTATATCTATTCCATTTATTTTATTTCCTTTACTTTATTTATCTTGTTTATTCGAAGAATTTTATTTATCAATATTGTAAAAGCATGTAGAGACGAATGCAAATGAAACAATTGGAAGGTCGATATGTATGTTTTAAACTATTCTTATTTTTAAGTATAATAAACACATTTATTATATTACATCACCACACTGACACTATTTATTAATAATTTATTAATATTTATATTGTAGTGCATTAAATCCTTAGATTAGTCTTGTATACTTGTAATTAGTCATAGGTATGCTTGTAATTAGACATAGTCAATAAATTATTTTAAATACAATAATAATTAATAATATGTATAACTTATGTAATATTTACTATAGGGAATATTATTATGTTCATTTGTATTATTGTATATATTTATTTATATACACATATTTGAGTTCATTGTAGATATCACTAGCGTGAATTTGAATTCATTGTAAATAACTGTAGCGTGGATTAGGCCTATTGGGGATACCACGTTAAAAAAAACGCACCTTTGTCAAACCTCAATGGTGGTGTGGAATCTGACAAATTAGTTAGTAAATAGTATTTTTTCTTAACATTAGATATTATATATAAGTAATATGTATGATTTTTTTTTCGTAATTATAAATCTTTTCTTATTCTTATATCTAACAGTAAATTAGTTTAGTTTAGTTAGTTAACTGCCAATTTTAATTGGCCAGTGTTTGACCAGTCACTGAATAAAAACTGATCCTAAACCCTATCTATGGTAAGTGAAATTGAAATGTAAACACAGTAACGCAAAACTTAATTACGGTTTAATTTTAAATTATTTGTGGCCATGATTCTAATTTCTTGTTGGCTATGTCATCTTAGGTTTTCTATCAAAAATTATTCTCCTTTCAGCAACGCATAGGCAAGCAATCTACTTGCAGCTCGCGTACAACGCGACATCAACAGCAAGGACAACAGATCCAGCGAGCTGCTTGCAGCTCGCACACAACGCGACATCAACATCAAGGACAACAGATCCAGCGAGCTGCTTGCAGCTCGCGCACAATACGACATCAACAGCAAGTGGAATGCAGCACAACACATGAGTTGGGAATGTGGGAAAAAGGTAATGTTGTGACTATTTATTTCTATTTGATGTTGTGATATAACTCATAATCAGCCTGTCGAAGTTCACTGCTGCTGATAATAGGGTTTGATATGATCTTGTGGCATGGATGTTCAGTGTAAACATAACCTACAAAAATAATCATTTTTAGTTCATTCTGCATTGGTATTGTCTCAAGTTCACGGCTGCTATTGTCTTCGAGACATTGGTTTGAGTACCAACGGTTTGATATGATGTTGTGGCATGGATGTTTAGTGTAAACAAACCTTACAAGAATCATTTTTTTGCAGATACTGTATGATTCTAATTAAAATGTGGATGCAATCAACCCTTGATGATATTGTTGTATGGGTCATACCATCTTTTGTGAAGCTTTACATTCATATCTTTGGAGCGAATAAATTGCATAATGTAAGTATTTTCAATGAGGGTCTTATGAGTAAGGATTACTATAAAGGTTGAGCCGTTACTGTGTGATTGAACAACAAATATCCATATATCCTATCTAAACATCCAAATATACTCACAAAACTTTTGCATTTATAATATAAGTATGTAGGAATCTTAAACCCTCGGCCAGAAATTGCTGAAGAGTACTACCAAGCTCTGCATATATTTGCAAGAAGTGTTGATGACCACAAAACATCATATCATTATCATATTGTAGGTATAGATATTAATGTGTTTGCTTTTGCAGGTACTTACTGGTCAATAGGAAGCTGCACAACATAGCACATAGAGCTCATATCCTCTACACTATGCTGACAGCGGAGGAGGTGGCTCGCAAGCTCAGTCAAATCTTATGGGAGCAACACTCTCCAACACAGCGCATGTGGTCATTCAATGTTTGTGGGCCAATAGGGTGATATATTAGGTAACAATGAATAATATTTTAATATTTAGTATTTGTTTATAATTTAGTATTTGTTTTTGCAGTATCAAATTTCATCCAAATCCATTCAGCCGTTTAGCTGTGATTGAACAGCACAAACATTCAAACATCCTTATAAACTTTCGCATTTATAATATTATATAGTAGGATTTATGTAAGAAAGTATGTAGAAATCTTAAACCCAGGGCCAGAAACTGCTGAAGAGTACTATCAAGCTCTGCATTTAATTGCAAAAAGTATTGTTGAGCACTGTAAGCTCGCTTCATGTAATTGTGTTTAAAACATCATATCATATTGTAGGTATAATGTATTTGTTTTTGCAGGTACTTACTGGTCGATAAGAAGCTGCATTAATCTCCTGTAAGTGCTGCTCACCCTCTACACTATGCTGACAGCGGAGGAGGTGGTCTGCAAGCTTAGCCTAATCATAAGGAGAGCACCAGAGGCAGCACTCTCCAGCACAGCGCATGCGGTCATTCTGTGTTTGTGGGCCAATAGGGTGATATATTAGGTTAAGTGTTTCGAGTAAAATCTTTGTAGCGAATATGTTGCATTGTAAATGTTTTTACCACAAACATTAAGTACTTATTCTCAAAGAGGTTCTTTTACGCTATATGCTATTCCAGACTATAATCTATCTCTGTACCAAATTTCATCCATTCAGCCGTTTAGCCGTGATTGAACCACAAACATCTAAACATCTTTATTAGTAGGATTATTTATCTAAATAGAAATCTTAAACCCTGGGCCAGAAACTGCTGCTGAAGTGTACTATCAAGCTCTGCATTTAATTGCAAGAAGTATTGTTGAGCACTGGAAGCTAGCTTCATGTAATTGTGTTTAAAACATCATCATATCATTATTATATTGTAGGTATAGTATTATGATATAAATGTGAAATAAATATGTTTGTTTTTGCAGGTAATTACTGGTCGATAAGATGCTGCCTTTATCTCCTGTAAGTGCTGCTGTGTGCTGCACAACATAGCACATAAAGCTAATATCCTCTACACTATGATGACAGCGGAGGAGGTGGTTTGCAAGCTTAGCCTAATCTTATGAAGAGCACCAGAGGAAACACTCTCTCGCACACAGCGCATGTGTTCATTCAATGTGGTGATATATTAGGTAATGAATAAGTGGTTATATTCTATGATGTAATAATAATAAAAATATAATTACATTAACACATGGTGGTTTTAATATAGTCATAACAACAACATTTTACTTATAACTATGGCAATAGGTAAGGCAATAGCTCAAAGAACTGATGACCCTGACTGATGTTGATTCTTGAGTGGAGACAACGCATTGGCAGAGTTTAGAGTAGGATGCCAATCCGCTAGCTAGATTTACACCGACTAATAAAGACTGCAGGGAACTGTTGGATGCATGCAGGCCGCGCGCATTCACGCTATAATTGTGCCGCAACTGTACGAGTCTCCTTATACCTCACTATTTCAGGAGCAAAATTACAGCGGTTCCCATAGGTAGTATCTTTACTCACTGTGCACTTCAAGAAATTACACCATGAGCTCCAGCTATCGTATCTACATACTACGGCATTTGAGAAGGTTATGAAAAAACGTTGGATGAAGAAGACTCAAGACCGTTCGTCTGGGGGTCAGCTTCTAGGGGAGGCCTATGTCCAGTAGTGAACTTTTAAAGGCTGTTGATGATGACCCTAGGGTAACATAGTGTCTTCCGAATATCTAGAAGGTAAGTATTTTATCTACAAAACCATAAAACAATTGATTGCAACGTTCTAAACATTGTTTGTTTTGTTTACAAACCACAGACAGATTTTTATTTTCTGGTTGGCTATGGCATCTCAGGCCTTACCACTACAAGTCACTGTCAAGTTCAGTTTTAGTAAGATTGTATGGTGGCTATTTTTCTAAAACCTCGAGGAACCTCTTGGCTCCAACTCGAAAAATAACGATACACGCAATTATTTAAGTCGATGCTCGATTATGACATAATCTGTAGTAACATCGGCTGTATTATAAATTACCCTAATACCTAATACACCACCTGATAATTCAGTGCCAAGTAAAATTTGAATGTAACTCGGTATTATTATCCGTATCTACACAAATACATGTGGTAAGTACAAATGGTGATATGTAAAGCCGGTTTTAGTATACGGCACAAATAATCAAAGCAATCACTGTAGCTTTAGGGATCGAAAGAACTCACGTTGTTTTAAATATTTCAAATCGAAATCTATCTAAGGTCATGAAATATTTATTAGGTTGTACAATATGAAAATGTGTTGATAATTCTTAGCTAGATTATAATGTAGCTTAGTAATGCACAACCATTTAATTTGAATGTTTTGGGAACCATTTCGATAGTGCATGACCTAATGTATGGTAGGTATATTGAGGTAATGCCAGAGTTGTACGAAGACACAAGATACAAAGAATGCATTGTTTGTAAGTAGAACCATCATCATCATGCATGACCTAATAAATGGTATTTGGTAAAGTATTATCAGGCTGTGCATTACGTTTTATTTTTATCTCCTACAAGCAAGAATGCATTCACAGAGAATGGTTCGTTCATAGATAAAAAGCAGAGTAGGTAATTATTTTTGTTGTTGACCATAGTTAGCTAACGCGTGAAAAAGAGCGGGCGGGAAAGCCGGAACTTGTCAGAAAAAAAAAAAAAAACTTTCTTCCTTCATATTACTGTAAAATTATCTATTAGTTGTTGTCCCACATTACTAATTTGCTCTAATAATAAGATAAATACCTGTAGAAAGGTACGCCATTTTAGGATGTCCATTGTTGAACAAGCCAAAGAAAACGCCTTGCCGCCCGTAGTGGCCACTACGACAAGGTGACTGAGATTTTAATGCTCCTCGTGTACTACTATCCGTGCCTGATCTGCGGCCACGCGTCTGGTTACTGGTTGCTGTATTATCCATGAATTGTTGAGTGGAATAGCTTTAGGTATTTAACCTATCTGCGTTCGCCAACCAGGTTGCTCAGCGTGGTGAGTATGAACAAGCATGTTCCTCCAAATACTTGCAAGCAATACAAGCAACATTGGGCATACTGGAAATCAATGGGAAAGACCTATGTTCAACAGTGGACATTCCAAGGCTGAAATGACAATGGTAAATTTTGGTTGATGTTAGCAGGTGGGTAAGTGCTTTCTTTGATCAAACCAGAAGGTAAAAGTGTCGTGTTTCTAACAGGTTTAGGTCACTGAACATACGATTTGTTCAAAATTCTATCAAATTACTAGACTTTCTGACTAGACAGATAAGCTAGGTTAAAACTATCTACTCTAACCGGGTGTATATATAGTACATAGGTAGACTTTGTATCGACTCAGGATACATTTTATGTGAATAAATAAATCAATAACATGCGAGGATCGAATAGTATAATGGCATTTCATAGTTATAGCTTTCTCTCCGGTAAACAAACATGATTATTATGTACCTACCTACATGCTTATGTATGTAGTAAGTATTGTGGATCAACATTAGATATTATTCTACATGTTAATCAATGTAGGTGTGTAATTACTTTTATGTATGTAGTAGAGGTATAATTTTATTAATCTCTGCTTGTATTTTTAATTTAGCAAATGGGAGCTGCTCATGTTAGGCAGCATTTAACGCCTTGGAATTGCAAGAGAATGGTTGTGGGAATGGTTGTGGTGCAACCATTACAATAACTTTAAATTGTATGACACAATGCAATTTAAGTTGTAGTACAGAGGATGTCATAGGGTCAATGATAATGATGTAAATAAGTGTATCATACCTGTATTAATATAGGGAACAATTCATAATTTAAAGTATCGAAGCAATCAATTGGTAACCTATATGCTATTCAAACACTTTATTACTTATATTATTTTAGTTCATTCTTAACATTACATCACCAAGTAGATCCTATACTATCTATTAGTAGTGGGTCAAAGAGACTGCCATCTGGTGTTTCACATTATTTTTATATTTCAAGAATTGAAGAAGTGGCAATAACAACAACTCTAAAAACAAAAAAATAGTAGTACTGACAAGTCTGCATAGATAATAGGTAGGTAAAGTTATATCTTGTTATTGAAAATCTGTAGATTCTGTAAGTTAATGTAAAATGCTAAAAAAAATTATACCTAAAACACTTACTCATTCAAATACATATATACCTAAGATAAGATTTGTGTAGAATGTAATTATAATTCTCACTATCAATACAATAAATAACTAGGTATAGTTGAACCAAGTCATCTTGGTACGTTTGATAGAGTTTGGTGCTAGGTACAGTTACCGCGCCGTCCGTCGGTCGCCGCCGCCGCCGCGACGCAATGTCATACTGTTTATCAAGTTCTAGCTTTTGTTCGCGGTTTCGCTCGCGTAGAACCTACATAATAAAAGTACCCTTTATACTATTCTACTTTAAATACCTGTAAGATATAGAGCTTTTAGGCCTGAACTGACCTGACGCGAAATGCGAAATAAAAAGTAGCTAAGTACGACCCATCCCTACTGGACTACTTAAGTAGATATTTCATACATAATTTCGTGATGGTGCTTACGAGATTGCGCGCAGCTTCTGACAGTGGCGTTCCATCTGTTGGTTGACGCAGTACCTACTAATCCTCAGCGTTCGGCTCCATGCTCCTTGATACTAATTTCTTGTTGGCTATGTCATCTTAGGTTTTCTACCAAAAAACTTTTTCTCCTTTCAGCAACGAATAGGCACGCGAGCTGCTTGCAGCTCGCGCACAACGCGACCTCAACAGCAAGGACAACAGATCCAGCGAGCTGCTTGCAGCTCGCGCACTACGCGACCTCAACAGCAAGGACAACAGATCCAGCGAGCTGCTTGCAGCTCGCGCACAACGCAACCTCAACAGCAAGGACAACAGATCGCGCACAACGCGACATCAAAAAATCTTCGTGTTTCATACAGGATTTGCGTCTATTTTCGCGTTTTCTAAACCCTGTTTTGTATGGAAATCCGAAAATTGCCAGAGTACACCCAAGTTGAACGAAAAAATAGTCTTTATTCGACAATTTCCTCTATTTCCGTAACAATAGGCAGTTCTGTGGCAAGAATTTTATTTTTCTTAATGAAGGCTATGGCATCATTGGTGTTCTACCAATGTCAACTTTTTTTTTATTTATTTTTAGAATGGCCATAGGAAAAAGAATCTCGCGAGCTGCTTGCAGCTCGCGCACAACGCGAAAAACTAGTTATACTATATACAATTAAACTACCACTGACTGACTCACTCATTGACATGGTTGTTCTCCTAGAAGGAGGTGTCGGTTGTTCTAGAAATTTTACGTCATTCGTTGGGGCCATTCAATGGGACCAGAGGAAAAATCCTAAATTGATGGTCTTTCATACAAAATGTATGATTAATTTCGTGATTTCGAAGGCATGTTTTGTATGAAAATGCGAAAATTTTCAAATTTTTCAAACCAGGAACGAAATTCGAAGAGACATTTCCTTAAAGTTACTTTTCGTATGGAGCGTCCATTCCGGTACATGAGATTCGTTGATTTTGTATGGAGCGGACACTCCGTATCTCACTTTTTCTAAATACTCTACGGGAAAAATATTTTGTCATGTCAACTTTTTTTTTTTTTTTTTTTTTTCAAGAAAGGCTATGTCGTCTTAGGTTTTCTACCGAGTCGTACAGCAACTATAAAATCTCGCGAGCTGCTTGCAGCTCGCGCACAACGCGACCTCAAAAGCAACGTTTAGGCACGCGAGCTGCTTGCAGCTCGCGCACAACGCGCTCTCAAAAGCAACGATTAGGCACGCGAGCTGCTTGCAGCTCGCGCACAACGCGCCCTCGACAGCAACGAATAGGCACGCGAGCTGCGTGCAGCTCGCGCACTACGCAACCTCAACAGCAAGGAAAACAGATCCCGCGAGCTGCTTGCAGCTCGCGCACAACGCACCCTCGACAGCAACGAATAGGCACGCGAGCTGCGTGCAGCTCGCGCACAACGCGCCCTCAACAGCAACGAATAGGCACGCGAGCTGCGCGCAGCTCGCGCACAACGCGCCCTCAACAGCAAGGAAGACAGATCCCGCGAGCTGCGTGCAGCTCGCGCACAACGCGCCCTCAACAGCAAGGAAAACAGATCCCGCGAGCTGCTTGCAGCTCGCGCACAACGCGAAAGTGCAGCTCGCGCACAACGCGCCCTCAACAGCAACGAATAGGCACGCGAGCTGCGCGCAGCTCGCGCACAACGCGCCCTCAACAGCAAGGAAGACAGATCCCGCGAGCTGCGTGCAGCTCGCGCACAACGCGCCCTCAACAGCAAGGAAAACAGATCCCGCGAGCTGCTTGCAGCTCGCGCACAACGCGAAAAACTAGTTATATTATATACAATTAAACTACCACTCACTGACTCACTGACTCATTGACATGGTTGTTCTCCTAGAAGGAGGTTGCGGTTGTTCTAGAAATTTTACGTCAATCGTTGGGGCCATTCAATGGGACCAGAGGAAAAATCCTAAATCGTAGGTCTTTCATACAAAATGTATGATTAATCTCGTGATTTCTAAGGCATGTTTTGTATGAAAATGCGAAAATTTTCAAATTTTTCAAACCCGGAACGAAATTCGAAGAGACATTTCCTTAAAGTTACTTTTCGTATGGAGCGTCCATCCCGGTACATGAGATTCGTTGATTTTGTATGGAGCGGACACTCCGTATTTCACTTTTTCTAAATACTCTACGGGAAAAATATTTTGTCATGTCAACTTTTTTTTTTTTTTTTTTTTTTTCAAGAAAGGCTATGTCGTCTTAGGTTTTCTACCGAGTCGTACAGCAACCATAAAATCTCGCGAGCTGCTTGCAGCTCGCGCACAACGCGACCTCAAAAGCAACGATTAGGCACGCGAGCTGCTTGCAGCTCGCGCACAACGCGCCCTCAAAAGCAACGAATAGGCACGCGAGCTGCGTGCAGCTCGCGCACAACGCGCCCTCAACAGCAACGAATAGGCACGCGAGCTGCGTGCAGCTCGCGCACAACGCGCCCTCAAAAGCAACGATTAGATACGCGAGCTGCGTGCAGCTCGCGCACAACGCGCCCTCAAAAGCAACGATTAGGCACGCGAGCTGCGTGCAGCTCGCGCACAACGCGCCCTCAAAAGCAACGATTAGGCACGCGAGCTGCGTGCAGCTCGCGCACAACGCGCCCTCAAAAGCAACGATTAGGCACGCGAGCTGCTTGCAGCTCGCGCACAACGCGCCTTCGACAGCAACGAATAGGCACGCGAGCTGCGTGCAGCTCGCGCACAACGCACCCTCGACAGCAACGAATAGGCACGCGAGCTGCGTGCAGCTCGCGCACAACGCGCCCTCGACAGCAACGTATAGGCACGCGAGCTGCGTGCAGCTCGCGCACAACGCGCCCTCGACAGCAACGATTAGGCACGCGAGCTGCGTGCAGCTCGCGCACAACTCGCCCTCAACAGCAACGATTAGGCACGCGAGCTGCTTGCAGCTCGCGCACAACGCGCCCTCAAAAGCAACGATTAGGCACGCGAGCTGCTTGCAGCTCGCGCACAACGCGCCCTCGACAGCAACGTATAGGCACGCGAGCTGCGTGCAGCTCGCGCACAACGCGCCCTCGACAGCAACGTATAGGCACGCGAGCTGCGTGCAGCTCGCGCACAACGCGCCCTCAACAGCAACGATATAGAATCCAGCGAGCTGCGTGCAGCTCGCGCACAACGCGCCCTCAAAAGCAACGATTAGGCACGCGAGCTGCTTGCAGCTCGCGCACAACGCGCCCTCGACAGCAACGAATAGGCACGCGAGCTGCGTGCAGCTCGCGCACAACGCACCCTCGACAGCAACGAATAGGCACGCGAGCTGCGTGCAGCTCGCGCACAACGCGCCCTCGACAGCAACGTATAGGCACGCGAGCTGCGTGCAGCTCGCGCACAACGCGCCCTCGACAGCAACGATTAGGCACGCGAGCTGCGTGCAGCTCGCGCACAACTCGCCCTCAACAGCAACGATTAGGCACGCGAGCTGCTTGCAGCTCGCGCACAACGCGCCCTCAAAAGCAACGATTAGGCACGCGAGCTGCTTGCAGCTCGCGCACAACGCGCCCTCGACAGCAACGTATAGGCACGCGAGCTGCGTGCAGCTCGCGCACAACGCGCCCTCGACAGCAACGTATAGGCACGCGAGCTGCGTGCAGCTCGCGCACAACGCGCCCTCAACAGCAAGGAAAACAGATCCCGCGAGCTGCGTGCAGCTCGCGCACAACGCGAAAAACTAGTTATACTATATACAATTAAACTACCACTGACTGACTCACTCATTGACATGGTTGTTCTCCTAGAAGGAGGTGTCGGTTGTTCTAGAAATTTTACGTCATTCGTTGGGGCCATTCAATGGGACCAGAGGAAAAATCCTAAATTGATGGTCTTTCATACAAAATGTATGATTAATTTCGTGATTTCGAAGGCATGTTTTGTATGAAAATGCGAAAATTTTCAAATTTTTCAAACCAGGAACGAAATTCGAAGAGACATTTCCTTAAAGTTACTTTTCGTATGGAGCGTCCATTCCGGTACATGAGATTCGTTGATTTTGTATGGAGCGGACACTCCGTATCTCACTTTTTCTAAATACTCTACGGGAAAAATATTTTGTCATGTCAACTTTTTTTTTTTTTTTTTTTTTTCAAGAAAGGCTATGTCGTCTTAGGTTTTCTACCGAGTCGTACAGCAACTATAAAATCTCGCGAGCTGCTTGCAGCTCGCGCACAACGCGACCTCAAAAGCAACGTTTAGGCACGCGAGCTGCTTGCAGCTCGCGCACAACGCGCTCTCAAAAGCAACGATTAGGCACGCGAGCTGCTTGCAGCTCGCGCACAACGCGCCCTCGACAGCAACGAATAGGCACGCGAGCTGCGTGCAGCTCGCGCACTACGCAACCTCAACAGCAAGGAAAACAGATCCCGCGAGCTGCTTGCAGCTCGCGCACAACGCACCCTCGACAGCAACGAATAGGCACGCGAGCTGCGTGCAGCTCGCGCACAACGCGCCCTCAACAGCAACGAATAGGCACGCGAGCTGCGCGCAGCTCGCGCACAACGCGCCCTCAACAGCAAGGAAGACAGATCCCGCGAGCTGCGTGCAGCTCGCGCACAACGCGCCCTCAACAGCAAGGAAAACAGATCCCGCGAGCTGCTTGCAGCTCGCGCACAACGCGAAAGTGCAGCTCGCGCACAACGCGCCCTCAACAGCAACGAATAGGCACGCGAGCTGCGCGCAGCTCGCGCACAACGCGCCCTCAACAGCAAGGAAGACAGATCCCGCGAGCTGCGTGCAGCTCGCGCACAACGCGCCCTCAACAGCAAGGAAAACAGATCCCGCGAGCTGCTTGCAGCTCGCGCACAACGCGAAAAACTAGTTATTATACTATATACAATTAAACTACCACTCACTCACTCACTCATTGACATGGTTGTTCTCCTAGAAGGAGGTGGCGGTTGTTCTAGAAATTTTACATCATTCGTTGGGGCCGTTCAATGGGACCAGAGGAAAAATCCGAAATCGACGTGTTTCATTCAGAATTTGCGTCTATTTTCGCATTTTCTAAACCCTGTTTTGTATGGAGAAACGAACGCGCAACGAAATTCTGCCACAATTCGGGGGTAGGTGGCGCGGCGGTGGTCAACTTTTACTTTGTTGTTTGTTTTTGCATCTCTCGTGTAAAAAAGTGATGAAATGTGATTGTGTTGAAAGCTGATTCTGCATTTAGTTGTGTTGTTATTGTTACACTCTCCAACACAATGTTTGTGGGAGGCCTAGATGGAATGCAGCACAACACATGAGTTGGGAATGTGGGAAAAAGGTAATGTTGTGACTATTTATTTCTATTTGATGTTGTGATATAACTCATAATAATCAGCCTGTCGAAGTTCACTGCTGCTGATAATAGGGTTTGATATGATCTTGTGGCATGGATGTTCAGTGTAAACATAACCTACAAAAATAATCATTTTTAGTTCATTCTGCATTGGTATTGTCTCAAGTTCACAGCTGGATATAGGCTGCTATTGTCTTCGAGACATTGGTTTGAGTACCAACGGTTTGATATGATGTTGTGGCATGGATGTTTAGTGTAAACAAACCTTACAAGAATAATTTTTTTGCAGATACTGTATGATTCTAATTAAAATGTGGATGCAATCAACCCTTGATGATATTGTTGTATGGATCATACCATCTTTTGTGAAGCTTTACATTCATATCTTTGGAGCGAATAAGTTGCATAATGTAAGTTCTAAACATCCAAATATACTCACAAAAACTTTTGCATTTATAATATAAGTAAATATGTAGGAATCTTAAACCCTCGGCCAGAAATTGCTGAAGAGTACTACCAAGCTCTGCATATATTTGCAAGAAGTGTTGTTGACCACAAAACATCATATCATTATCATATTGTAGGTATAGATATTAATGTGTTTGTTTTTGCAGGTACTTACTGGTCGATAGGAAGCTGCACAACATAGCACATAGAGCTCATATCCTCTACACTATGCTGACAGCGGAGGAGGTGGCTCGCAAGCTCAGTCAAATCTTATGGGAGCAACACTCTCCAACACAGCGCATGTGGTCATTCAATGTTTGTGGGCCAATAGGGTGATATATTAGGTAACAATGAATAATATTTTAATATTTAGTATTTGTTTATAATTTAGTATTTGTTTTTGCAGTATCAAATTTCATCCAAATCCATTCAGCCGTTTAGCTGTGATTGAACAGCACAAACATTCAAACATCCTTATAAACTTTCGCATTTATAATATTAGTAGGATTTGTGTAAGAAAGTAAGTAGAAATCTTAAACAACTGCTGAAGAGTACTATCAAGCTCTGCATTTAATTGCAAAAAGTAATGTTGAGCACTGTAAGCTCGCTTCATGTAATTGTGTTTAAAACATCATATCATATTGTAGGTATAATGTATTTGTTTTTGCAGGTACTTACTGGTCGATAAGAAGCTGCATTAATCTCCTGTAAGTGCTGCTCACCCTCTACACTATGCTGACAGCGGAGGAGGTGGTCTGCAAGCTTAGCCTAATCATAAGGAGAGCACCAGAGGCAGCACTCTCCAGCACAGCGCATGCGGTCATTCTGTGTTTGTGGGCCAATAGGGTGATATATTAGGTTAAGTGTTTCGAGTAAAATCTTTGTAGCGAATATGTTGCATTGTAAATGTTTTTACCACAAACATTAAGTACTTATTCTCAAAGAGGTTCTTTTACGCTATATGCTATTCCAGACTATAATCTATCTCTGTACCAAATTTCATCCATTCAGCCGTTTAGCCGTGATTGAACCACAAACATCTAAACATCTTTATTAGTAGGATTATTTATCTAAATAGAAATCTTAAACCCTGGGCCAGAAACTGCTGCTGAAGTGTACTATCAAGCTCTGCATTTAATTGCAAGAAGTATTGTTGAGCACTGGAAGCTAGCTTCATGTAATTGTGTTTAAAACATCATCATATCATTATTATATTGTAGGTATAGTATTATGATATAAATGTGAAATAAATATGTTTGTTTTTGCAGGTAATTACTGGTCGATAAGATGCTGCCTTAATCTCCTGTAAGTGCTGCTGTGTGCTGCACAACATAGCACATAAAGCTAATATCCTCTACACTATGATGACAGCGGAGGAGGTGGTTTGCAAGCTTAGCCTAATCTTATGAAGAGCACCAGAGGAAACACTCTCTCGCACACAGCGCATGTGTTCATTCAATGTGGTGATATATTAGGTAATGAATAAGTGGTTATATTCTATGATGTAATAATAATAAAAATATAATTACATTAACACATGGTGGTTTTAATATAGTCATAACAACAACATTTTACTTATAACTATGGCAATAGGTAAGGCAATAGCTCAAAGAACTGATGACCCTGACTGATGTTGATTCTTGAGTGGAGACAACGCATTGGCAGAGTTTAGAGTAGGATGCCAATCCGCTAGCTAGATTTACACCGACTAATAAAGACTGCAGGGAACTGTTGGATGCATGCAGGCCGCGCGCATTCACGCTATAATTGTGCCGCAACTGTACGAGTCTCCTTATACCTCACTATTTCAGGAGCACAATTACAACGGTTCCCATAGGTATCTTTACTCACTGTGCACTTCAAGAAATTACACCATGAGCTCCAGCTATCGTATCTACATACTACGGCATTTGAGAAGGTTATGAAAAAACGTTGGATGAAGAAGACTCAAGACCGTTCGTCTGGGGGTCAGCTTCTAGGGCAGGCCTATGTAGTGAACAGTAGTGAACTTTTACAGGCTGTTGATGATTACCCTAGGGTAACATAGTGTCTTCCGAATATCTAGAAGGTAAGTATTTTATCTACAAAACCATAAAACAATTGATTGCAACGTTCTAAACATTGTTTGTTTTGTTTACAAACCACAGACAGATTTTTATTTTCTGGTTGGCTATGGCATCTCAGGCCTTACCACTACAAGTCACTGTCAAGTTCAGTTTTAGTAAGATTGTATGTATGGTGGCTATTTTTCTAAAACCTCGAGGAACCTCTTGGCTCCAACTCGAAAAATAACGATACACGCAATTATTTAAGTCGATGCTCGATTATGACATAATCTGTAGTAACATCGGCTGTATTTTAAATGACCCTAATACCTAATACACCACCTGATAATTCAGTGCCAAGTAAAATTTGAATGTAACTCGGTATTATTATCCGTATCTACACAAATACATGTGGTAAGTACAAATGGTGATATGTAAAGCCGGTTTTAGTATACGGCACAAATAATCAAAGCAATCACTGTAGGTTTAGGGATCGAAAGAACTCACGTTGGTTTAAATATTTCAAATCGAAATCTATCTAAGGTCATGTAATATTTATAGTAATGCACAACCATTTAATTTGAATGTTTTGGGAACCATTTCGATAGTGCATGACCTAATGTATGGTAGGTATATTGAGGTAATGCCAGAGTTGTACGAAGACACAAGATACAAAGAATGCATTGTTTGTAAGTAGAACCATCATCATCATGCATGACCTAATAAATGGTATTTGGTAAAGTATTATCAGGCTGTGCATTACGTTTTATTTTTATCTCCTACAAGCAAGAATGCATTCACAGAGAATGGTTCGTTCATAGATAAAAAGCAGAGTAGGTAATTATTTTTGTTGTTGACCATAGTTAGCTAACGCGTGAAAAAGAGCGGGCGGGAAAGCCGGAACTTGTCAGAAAAAAAAAAAAAAACTTTCTTCCTTCATATTACTGTAAAATTATCTATTAGTTGTTGTCCCACATTACTAATTTGCTCTAATAATAAGATAAATACCTGTAGAAAGGTACGCCATTTTAGGATGTCCATTGTTGAACAAGCCAAAGAAAACGCCTTGCCGCCCGTAGTGGCCACTACGACAAGGTGACTGAGATTTTAATGCTCCTCGTGTACTACTATCCGTGCCTGATCTGCGGCCACGCGTCTGGTTACTGGTTGCTGTATTATCCATGAATTGTTGAGTGGAATAGCTTTAGGTATTTAACCTATCTGCGTTCGCCAACCAGGTTGCTCAGCGTGGTGAGTATGAACAAGCATGTTCCTCCAAATACTTGCAAGCAATACAAGCAACATTGGGCATACTGGAAATCAATGGGAAATCAAAGACCTATGTTCAACAGTGGACATTCCAAGGCTGAAATGACAATGGTAAATTTTGGTTGATGTTAGCAGGTGGGTAAGTGCTTTCTTTGATCAAACCAGAAGGTAAAAGTGTCGTGTTTCTAACAGGTTTAGGTCACTGAACATACGATTTGTTCAAAATTCTATCAAATTACTAGACTTTCTGACTAGACAGATAAGCTAGGTTAAAACTATCTACTCTAACCGGGTGTATATATAGTACATAGGTAGACTTTGTATCGACTCAGGATACATTTTATGTGAATAAATAAATCAATAACATGCGAGGATCGAATAGTATAATAGCATTTCATAGTTATAGCTTTCTCTCCGGTAAACAAACATGATTATTATGTACCTACCTACATGCTTATGTATGTAGTAAGTATTGTGGATCAACATTAGATATTATTCTACATGTTAATCAATGTAGGTGTGTAATTACTTTTATGTATGTAGTAGAGGTATAATTTTATTAATCTCTGCTTGTATTTTTAATTTAGCAAATGGGAGCTGCTCATGTTAGGCAGCATTTAACGCCTTGGAATTGCAAGAGAATGGTTGTGGTGCAACTGTAGGCTACTTACCTTTACCTACCTACTTAGGTATACCTATATTATACTTACCTATACACATTTATTTAATATATTTACATAGTTCACAATTTCATCGTACTTACCTACTTATATCCTTATATATTATATACACGACTATCTACACATAATACAAATAGTATATAACATAAATACATAAACATAAATAAACTAACATGATCATGATGATGATGATGATTTACCTAAATTGCGCGTCCAAGATTCTATCGTAGCGCCTCACAACGCTGTGTATTGGAATCGGGCCTTCCTAGATGCGCTTAGGCATGCACTTCGTCGTCGCCACCGCAAGTGCGACAAGGACACGCGCGCTCATCCCTATGCCGCTGCAGGCGAGAGCGAGATGCACGCGCGCGAGCCTCAATCCAGTTAGCAAGGAACCTCTGGCCGAATACCTGTGCGCGCTAACAAACATTTTCTACTACTCTGTTCTCAATCCTTCTAAAACTATATATGTGTGTTTCCTACTGTGCTTGTGAACCTTCTGTGCCTACGCAATAAACTTTTCCTTGTGCTTTATTGGACTGCTTTATTTATCGCCTGGACCCGCTACGGAAGCCCACGTAGGTACATACAAGCTTGCTAGATACCTAGGACAGCACACGACCTATACAACCATTACAATAACTTTAAATTGTATGACACAATGCAATTTAAGTTGTAGTACAGAGGATGTCATAGGGTCAATGATAATGATGTAAATAAGTGTATCATACCTGTATTAATATAGAGAACAATTCATAATTTATAGTATCAAAGCAATCAATTGGTAACCTACAAGCTATTCAAAAAATAAGCTAGGTTAAAACTATCTACTCTAACCGGGCATAATGGCATTTCATAGTTATAGCTTTCTCTCCGGTAAACAAACATGATTATTATGTACCTACCTACATGCTTATGTATGTAGTAAGTATTGTGGATCAACATTAGATATTATTCTACATGTTAATCAATGTAGGTAGTAGAGGTATAATTTTATTAATCTCTGCTTGTATTTTTAATTTAGCAAATGGGATCTCATGTTAGGCAGCATTTAACGCCTTGGAATTGTAAGAGAATGGTTGTGGTGCAACCATTACAATAACTTTAAATTGTATGCCACAATGCAATTTAAGTTGTAGTACAGTGGATGTCATAGGGTCAATGATAATGATGTAAATAAGTGTATCATACCTGTATTAATATAGGGAACAATTCATAATTTAAAGTATCGAAGCAATCAATTGGTAACCTATATGCTATTCAAACACTTTATTACTTATATTATTTTAGTTCATTCTTAACATAACATCACCAAGTAGATCCTATACTATCTATTAGTAGTGGGTCAAAGAGACTGCCATCTGGTGTTTCACATTATTTTTATATTTCAAGAATTGAAGAAGTGGCAATAACAACAACTCTAAAAACAAAAAAATAGTAGTACTGACAAGTCTGCATAGATAATAGGTAGGTAAATTTATATCTTTATTTTTATTTTATTTTATTTATTTGGGTAAACAAACAGTGACACAATAAAACATAGGCTGTAACTTAAATGGTAAATGAACAGATAATTGTGACACCAACACCATCTACCACGGATTACTTAAATAACTTATTTGTATGGGATAGCAAAGGATAGTTAAATTCTTAGATTAGGTATCTACATAGATTTTAGAATTTCAAGTAATTGCTTTTTAAATGTATTAGATCGTGTTGCCGCTATATCTAGATATCTTGTTATTGAAAATCTGTAGATTCTGTAAGTTAATGTAAAATGCTAAAAAAAATTATACCTAAAACACTTACTCATTCAAATACATATATACCTAAGATAAGATTTGTGTAGAATGTAATTATAATTCTCACTATCAATACAATAACTAGGTATAGTTGAACCAAGTCATCTTGGTACGTTTGATAGAGTTTGGTGCTAGGTACAGTTACCGCGCCGTCGCGTCGGTCGGTCGCCGCCGCCGCGACGCAATGTCATACTGTTTATCAAGTACTAGCTTTTGTTCGCGGTTTCGCTCGCGTGGAACCTACATAAAAAGTACCCTTTATACTATTCTACTTTAAATACCTGTAAGAATAGTGCTTTTAAACCTGGTACGCGAAATGCGTAATAACAAGTAGCTAAGTACGACCCATCCCTACTGGACTACTTAAGTAGATATTTCATACATATTTTCGAGATGGTGCTTACGAGATTGCGCACTGCGAGCAGCTTCTGACAGTGGCGTTCCATCTGTTGGTTGACGCAGTACCTACTAATCCTCAGCGTTCGGCTTCATGATACTAATTTCTTGTTGGCTATGTCATCTTAGGTTTTCTACCAAAAAACTTCTTCTCCTTTCAGCAACGCATAGGCACGCTATCTGCTTGCAGCTTGCGCACAATGCGACATCAACAGCAAGGACAACAGATCCAGCGAGCTGCTTGCAGCTCGCGCATAACGCAACATCAACAGCAAGGACAACAGATCCAGCGAGCTGCTTGCAGCTCGCGCACAACGCGACATCAACAGCAAGGACAACAGATCCAGCGAGCTGCTTGCAGCTCGCGCACAACGCGACATCAACAGCAAGGATAACAGATCCAGCGAGCTGCTTGCAGCTCGCGTACAACGCGACCTCAACAGCAAGGACAACAGATCCAGCGAGCTGCTTGCAGCTCGCGCACAACGCGACATCAACAGCAAGGACAACAGATCCAGCGAGCTGCTTGCAGCTCGCGCACTACGCGACCTCAACAGCAAAGAAAAAAAATCTCATCTCATCTCACGCAACGCAAAATCACTAACCACACAAAAACCATCTCGCGAGCTGCTTGCAGCTCGCGCACAACGCGAAAAACTAGTATTATTTTCTATAGGTACATAAAAGCACTACACAGAAATACAGCGGAGTTGTGTTTTTTGAAATCGGTTAAAACATGGGGTATGACTGATATTCCCCAAGCGTGGTAGGTTCAAATTTTATCCTCGCACAATTTAGCAAAAGGTCGGTATAGTTTGTAACAAAATATAAAAACATAGTATTAAGACTATTTTCAACATAACCTACTCTATTATTGGCACTACCTTATCTATACATAAAAGCACTACACAGTTATGCAAATGTATGCGGCTCGTTTTTGCCAGGATTAAGGTTCGGGTCTATAGTAATGGCAAGATTTGTGTAAAACGTGGTAAATCCACGACCCAACACTACGCGGGTACAGAGTAATTTAAAATTTTATAATGCGAAAACTAAACTAAATAGCCCAGTAAACCTTGTTTAATTAAATTTATAATTAGAGATTTCTGAGATTCAAATGAACAGTTTATTTTTATATTTTGTATTTTATTTAGAACAAATTTTAATGTTATTTGTCTCAGCAGGAACGACTGTGATTTTTCGTATTAATAGCGACATCTAACTGACAGAAGATATGATAGGTTTATAGATTGGAAGATAATTTCAACAAAAAGCAAGTCTCCAAAACTCACGTCGGACACTCAGTAAAATGAAATACGTAGCCAGCACCGGCCTTTGGCAAATGGTTTAATATCGAAATGTGATCACTTAGCGCAATCTCTTACAAAAGAAAAAACACAGGGCAAGCCCGTACCTAGCTTTTTACCGAAAATATGTTTCAATTTTTATGAAAATTTATAAAATTCAGACTTGGGATTGATGGCTTTCAATCCAATCCTTTATTCATATGTGAATGTTACTCTAGTAATTTTTCCTGTGTTCAGTTAATTTTGAATTCAGATATTCAATGCATTTATTTTTGGGTTTATTAATGTTGAACAAAATAAAATGCATAAAGTATGCATAATACCTAAAAGTAGAGTAAAAAATATTTAATTGTCATAATAAAATTATTACAGTCTTATTTGGGTCTTGAACTATATGAAGACTAGACAACTTGTTATTAACATTCGAGCCTATATTTCAATATATTTGACTTCTACATTTGTACGTTGCATCATAAAATATAATCTTTAGTTGCGTGTAACTTTTGCTAACCAAGAAAACTCTATCTCTCTCTTTACTGAAAAACCACAGAAAATACATTGTTTCCTTCAACTACTTTTTCCAATTAAGGAACAATCCATTAAATAGTGACTCTAATTACTCGTCGAATCGCAGCCAATGCTCCGCTTGAATTTCCAACTCATACTTGAGAAAGGTAAGCATTATCACTGCAGCTCTTCGTTTTATTCAACAGCTCCGTCCCTAACGCTTCTCTTCGCTAAAACCGATTCCTTGTTACTTGATTTCTGCATTTCGAAAAAGCGTAAATATTTTTCCTCCTGGGTGCTTTTGCAGTGGAGAATTCAACGATCGGTTCAACATTTCGAACTATTAGTAAATGTTCCATAGCTACTTATTCTCTTTTGTTCAATTTAAAAACAGTTTTTTTTTTGCTGCGTAGGCTTAGTTATTTGCGTGAAATGTTTGTAAAACGAAATAGGCTTGTACGAATCCTTGTTTATAGATTAGAAATACCCACAAATCTCCAGGTATTCAAATCCAGACAATAGTCAGAGTTACGTCCAAAAAATACACTACCCACCTTGTCATTGTTTGATAAAAAACTCTCAGCACCAATTCGCAGAAGCTTTATTTATTAGGTACACAATTTTAATATAATAAAACTTGAGAACGGATTTCTGACCAAACGAATTGGCAGCAAAACTTCATCTTAGTTCGCTGATATCATGAAGTTATAATCTAAGACAATTCTAAAAGACAGTATCATGCGTCGTTGCAGTCCCCAACGTAATCACAAACGTCCCGAGCTGCCCAGTCTGCCTACCTCTTTGATGATCGCCCGCCTTGAAGATTATGAAGTTCAAGTGATCGCGGATGGAATGTATTGCTATTTGAGATGAGGGGTTTGATCATCATTCATCATCATCATTTCAGCCGTTGGTGTTTGATATGATTTAACAATTCGACTCATGGTGAATCTGAATTTGGAATCTCATTTTAAAATGAATCTGAGTTTTGGAATTTAATTTTTAGCCGATGACGCCAAAAAAAGGAGGAGGTTATCAATTCGGTGACTATGTTGGTTTTTATATGTTTGTGCTCGGATACATTTATAATATGTAGTCCGTTTTAAAAACTGCAATTGATTCGACGAAATTAAGAACTTTTAATAATATACTTGAAGCCGTGTTCAAACGGCGCGTGTGATATGCCATCAAAAATTTATTGTTAAATAATCCTTGCTTTTGCCTAATTTTTATTTGACCTTCAGAAATGAACTATGATTAAGATTCGATTAAATTCGATTTCAGTTCTTATTAATGTTTGCTCTACGATCTTTCTTTGAGGTACAAAAATAGTTTTGTTCCCTGTTTGATCGCCTAACCAATTAAACGTTCTCAATTTCGTCAGAATCAATTGCCGTTTTTACAATATTTGCTGTGCACTTAGTAGGGCAAAGGACAATTATGGATTCCTTGAAAGCGTAATTTGTTCGAGCCCGAGATTACGAGGATCGTGTTTCTTCATTACTTAATCGAATTAGGAGTAATTGGAAAAATATATAAACTAATTCTCGGTGGAAACTATCCTGGCTGTTGTGATAACAGAAAAAATACTTGTCGATTCTGCCAGTACAATCATCTAGTAAGGCTTTATAACGTCTATTCTAGATGATTTATACTTTAAGAACTTTTTACTCACTTAATGGACGCTGTAGTGCCTGGTACATATAAAAAATGGAGAAGGAGTTACTACTTTACCACTAGGCCAACATGACATTTATTATAATCCAGTACAGTCTTAATAATCTAAAATGATGTGTTTCCTATGACTGACAAAAAATCAACGTATAGGGTGTGCCTACGCACTGCGAGCTGCGTCCGCATTCGGTCCGAGATGTCAATACAGAAGCCGCAACCCGATTGACAGACTGGACTGAATTCGGATGCAGTGCGTAAGGTTCTTAGGCAGAATGATTCATAAAAAATGCGTCACATCATCATAATCAACCTGTAGGGGTCCACTGCTGGACATAGGCCTTCCCCAAGGGTAATAACGAATTGAATTAATAAAGGCAAGTACGAGGAAGTCTGAAACTACTTGAACAAAGTTTTTTTTTTCATAGAAACCTTCCCGACGGTTTTTGACGAGGAACAGCCGGTATATTTTGATAAAAATAATGTCAATACGAGGTCAATATAAAGGTTTAAAGGAATAATACACTTCATTAAATTCAAGTAAGAGTAATTAATTAGTAAAAAGAGTAATTAATTAAATATCCGTCTGAATTAATTTATTGATAATATTTGTAGCATGCACGGGTCACAACACCAAAATGTACAACGGATGCAAAGGTATATCTTTATAGATTTTTTGGCCAATCATACGATACTTATATAGAAAGATACGTGCGACAAACATAACCTAGCCATCTGGGTAAAAATATACCATCATAAGTATCCCGAACAGAATCAAATCAAGGGTGAACATCCATTTATAGGGACGCAATAATATAATTTTTATCCTCGGTCGGATCTGCGGCGAGCTAATATCCTTATTTATTTCCGTTGGGTGTTCGTCTGCTAATTGCAATTCGCTACCCAGTGATTTTCCACGATCTCGCTTCTTATTGTAATTACTTGCGGTGTTTATGCATAGTTCTTAGTAATAGCGCGGTTTTTTTGTGTTCTACTGTGACTTATAGCAGTGGCTTCGTTACATGGTTCGATTAATGAAATGCTAATTAGTTTGCCGTGGCCGTCTGAAGAATAGGCATATCTCCTACCCGTGTATATCGTAAGAGGCGACTAAAGCTAGGGTATGGGTTATTAAAACAACCATGGCTCTAACTGCGCTCGCCCGCGTGCGCAGCATTGTGAGTATGAACATTTTCCTCCCACGTGATAGGAAGTCAAGCTGGAAATATGTGGGGAGGATGATGAGGATGTTCAGCAGTGGAATTTGGAATTCCAACGGTTTGAATGATGATGATGGATTAGTTTGTAAATTTTAATGTTCTGACTATCTTAAGAGCCTCATTTGCAAGTTTCGAGTCTTTTCGTAGAAGTACTACAACTTTGCCTATAAATTCTGCCAAGCGGTAATCCTTGCAACATTGCGTTTCAGTTTGAAGGTGTATCCGGTGAAATTACAGACCATATGAGACATTAAGTTGTGTAGTTTAAATGATACTTTTAAAATATATATAATTATGCTTCTTTGACCGTGGTGGCCCCTGCTGAAGAATATACCCCTCCATATCTACCTACCCGCGGATGTCGTAAGAGGCGACTAATAGAAAAAAGCTAGGAGATGGGCAGCAGCGTCCCTCATTTTAACAACGATAGCTCTAACTGCGCTCGCCAACCCGCATGCCCAGCGTGGTGAGTATGGGCAAATCCCCCCACATGATAAGGAATTCGCTCTGTCTGTGGGGGAGGCCATGTTCAGCAGTGGACTTTTTTACGCCTGGAATGATGATGATGATGCTTCTTTGATACACGTTGTTGCATCTGTGCTATGAGTCTGGCATAGTAAGCGGCGTATTTGTAGATGTGGACACACCCTAATGTAGCTCTAGGCAGTGAGCCTGGTATTGTTTCTATCGAAAAACGGCGTTTGACGTCTCGTTACCATGTTAACGTCACATCACCATGGCAAATATACTGCATCTACAGTACACATTTAGTGTAACGATTCCTGACTTAGCAAGTCAGGAATTAACCAGAGCTACATTAGGCTGCGTCCACATCTGCAAATGCGCCGCTCGCGCGCAGTTTCCGTTACAGTTTGCGAGCCGCAAGCGTGCCTCGAATGTATAACAAAATGCATTTTAGATGCGCGTGTTCAACTCGCGTGTAGTAACTGCGCGTTCAGGGCGCATTTGCAGATGTGGACGTTGCCTTATAAATCACTTATCTAACCAAAGCACTAACATACAAACGCTTATCGCCAAAGCTTCACCTACCTGTTTTCACAGCATTTTCTCATACGTGATCACGTGTTTAATAGATACCGAACAAATCTTGGCACGTTTGATCGAATGTTTTTGACACTTCCCTGCGACGATATCAGGTTGACATGCTATCTTTATCACTAGGTACTGAAAGTGAATTGAATGTTCAGGAGTTTGGTGGAAGAAATTCTTGAGAGAAAAGCATAATAGTGAAATCTGTACAAATATTAAATAGACTGAAGGATGACTAAATTTTAGCAACTATAGAGACCCCCTTTTTATCATCATCATCATTTCAACAGTAAGAAGAAGTCCACTGCTGAACATAGGCCTCCCCATAGATTTCCAGAATGACCGATCTTGTGTGGCCTGCACCAAACGCAACCTTAATTAGGACGTCTTTCTATTAAGTCGGGGGGCCGTCCTACGCTGTGATTCCAATGCGTGTTCTCTAGAACCTTTCTACCCCAATGGCCATAAGTTTTCTGAGCTATGTGCCTTACACTGCCACTTGAACTTGCTCATCAAAATACAAATGGGCCAAGCTATGTGTACGTACCTTATTGGCGTAGCGAGCGAATGCCCGTCTGAGACGCAGGTTCGATTCCCGCCGCAGGACAAATGTTTGCATGATCTGCAATATTTGTTCCGGGTCAGGGTATCGTGGTACCATTGTACTCGTAGTTTCTAAAAGGTCAGGACTATTGACAGTTGGGTGTTATTTAAATAACTTATAAAAATAAAAATATTTATTTCGTTTTATCTTATTAATTTTTTATTAAATAAATAAGCGTATGTCTAATTATTTAGACCTTCCGCTTGTTTCAAACCAAGCTTCAGCTGCCTACTTATGCTTCCAGATTATGTTGATTTAATACGTCTTGTACGTAACAAATAAGTTTATGAACGGATGAAATGCGCCACGTCTGCTGGTGCTTTGTCAGCGCGTATTATACTCGTAAGCTCTTTTTCAAGTACCTGAGATAAAGTATTGTCCTTTGACTGTAGATTTTCGAGTATATTGTGTCATTATAATGTTTGTTTCTAATGTTTGTCGTCATAAAGTTTTAGCTTTTTTTGCAAATTCTCCATTACAAGATAGAAATTTAAACAAATATCGAAAAAAAAAATTGTATACAGAACCACTTAAGCGAAGCGATGCGAAACGGCACGAGCCACACGATATGGCTCGAGTTGCAAGGGTTGGAAGGTCAGGAGGTAGTCGTTACAGTGCATGCAGGTGCGGGTGTGGGTGCGGCCGTCTAAGGCTCGTATTCAGAGACAAGACTCGAGCATTGATCTGTACTTAAATCTCGATTTGAGGCGAGATTCTAATTCTTGAACAGTATTTATGTATAGCTTCAATGATCACAGTTCACCTGAGTAAATGCTTATTCTGAAACGTCAATCAGACGAAATCGGTGCTTGAGTTTAGATTTGATTAGACATTAATCAAATGACATTTTCGTTCCGTTACACGTACCTACTTTGATGCATATTTATACTTCACTTTATAGTTCTGTTCTATTTCCACCCTGGCTGTTTGAATTTCTGCGTAAAACGGATCGAAAATTATAAATAAATCAAAATGTAAACGAGAACATTTGAGTACAGATTTGAGACTCGATTCAGCTGAGAGTAGTTTAAGTACCGTTCTTGAATAAAAGCTATGTTTGAGAAGAGATTCAATACTTAAGTAGAGTTCAGCTGATCTGTGATTAAATCTAAGTTTGAGTCGTGTCTCTGAATACGAGCCTAAGTGAGACGTAGCGAGTTCACACTAGATGTTTTTTTACGGGTCTAGGTGTTATGGTACCATGGTACGTAGTTTCTGATACCTACGACACAGGAAATCCTAGTGTGGGGTCAGGACTATGTATGTAATAATAAATAATAATAAAGTCATGAATTTTCTCTCACAAAAGGTTCTTAAGTAGAGTTAGAGTACATATGATGCAGCTAAATTGTAGACCTGTTTTGTGGAAGACTGGTGCCTGAGATAGGTTTGAAAAACCTGTATTACAGGTCACCAGGCTCTCACTCCACGGATTGTACGAGCGACATTGCATTGTTTAAATCTAGTAGTTTTAGGTAGTATACTTCAACCTAGATAAAAACACAATTACTACATTGAGATAAAGTAAAAAGAATAATAAAATTAATAGTATGTGACTGTTGGTTGGGTTTTCTTTATTAATTTAATATAATTTTGAGAAAAGTAAAAATGCCACTCAAATATATCAGTAGGCACGCAATAAATCGGTCTTGAAATTCACTTTGAGCAAACTTTGACCTATTTTAAAATAATACTTTAAACAAAGTGCTACGATTACTCATATGCTTTTTATAAAGATTACAAAGAGAAACGCGTTTTTTATCGCTTTCTGAAACATGTGAATAGCTGTCATAAATCAAATTACTTTCGCCGTTTAAATCATAGTTACAACGTCAATATTGAAAGCTTCAAAGAAAATAGTAACTTTCTGATTCAAACATACCACGATATCAAAATCTAATTAAGAGAAATCAGAAACAAGTAGAGGAAAATAGCCGAAAACAGGTGTAGTTTCTGTTTCTAAAATCTTATTTAATTGAATGATAACAGCCGCAAGACAAGAGCCTGTTTATGTAAATTTTACTCAGATATTAGACCCTTCTCGGGCGATTAACTGAAGTCGGGCCTTGGCTCGAAACTAAAGCTTTGTTTTGATCGCTGCTTTTCATTTTAGTTCTTGCCTAACTGCATAACGAGGAGTTTTTTTTAATACTCGACGTATATTTCAATGGGAGCTCCTAAAAAACATAGAAGGCCTGAATTTAACGGCCATAATATACCACATGATATGTCAATTATTGCAAAACAGCGGTTAGATACTCACCAAGTTTAAATGTTGCGCCAGTGACTGAAAAGTTGAGCAGTAATTGGTTACCGTGGTATGGGCCATGGGCATGTCATGTGGAGGAAATAATGTCATGTAATATTTTTTATCAATATTTATTATTTATCATATTTTTTCTGTTTTAGCACCACTATGTACTACCAAGTCTACCAATATAGCCCGCAATAAATTTCTTTATTTAATAATATACCTACCTACTTATTATTTTATATAATATATCTACTATGTATCTACTTATAATATATATTAATATCCATTTATTAATACATACCTACTATAAATATTATGTTTATTGATGTTCGTCACGTCACGTCGCCTAGGCCCCGTCTGAAAACCAGCGCCGCACCGTACATATTATGTTTGGTGCAGCTTCACGCTGAGACGGGACCCATTTGCACCACACAACGCATACCTACTCAACCTACCTACCGCCTCACCTACCTACATGTTTTTGTTTTCTTATTGTGTTTTTGTATTACTAGGTTTAAGAATTTTTTTTCTTTGTATCTTCCTACCTACTTACTACGTTGTGGGTCAAATAAATACATTTTCTTTCTTTCTTTCTTTCATGTAGCCGTTACATGTACACTGCGTATGAGCATTGAATTTCCAAGAGTAGCTCATTTGTTTGATATAATATTTTTCTTATTACGTTGGCTCTAGTTTTTTCTCACCAGACTACCATAAAGTTTATTGATAATAGCAGGAGGTAAATATATCTTATCTAATTTACTCATTATGATGACGTCTTACGGTTGCGTTGCTTTCATGCACAGTTTACGCAAATATGGATTTGATATGTTATCGGATTACAGACATGGAGTAACTGCATAGTGCATAGGTGGACGTGCCGACCTTTGTAATTTCACATCGAATTACAATCGTAGACTGTCTATGGTCTATGCAAATGGTTCCTAAGCAACTATTACAATACATTTTTTTAATTTATTTATTGAATTTAACATTGCCATAACAGTTTGCACCAAAGCGACAATGAAAATCCTACAAAAACATGTACTACTTAATAGCTAAACTACGTAATAGTTGGTGTCACACTCAAAAATCGTATGACCATATCTGCGAATTTCGTCAAACTCATATTGAATATATCAATATCCTCGGCGACACATAGGCTGTTTATTGACTGATTACGCGGAGAGCTCACGTGAATGGAGCTTCGCTCACGAGATTGGTTCTTGCCCTCGGGATCGCAAGCAGCCTAGGCCTTCACCGGGAGCATGCGTAATTATCATGTACGTACAAGCCCACACACACTTTAAACCTATTCTAATGCGTTAGTAAACACAATGTCCTTTGTAATGAGACTTCATCTTTCTTTCTGATTACTTTTTGTCATGTACTTAAAATTCTAAAACCTTTGATTACGACCGTTAATGGCGGGGTACTTTTTACTGAACCAGGGTTTTAGTACAACAAATCTCTGTTCTGTAACAATATCTCCCGTATGTACAGATTGAGCTGTAACTACACAGTTCACAGTAGTTCTATAGATAGACAGATTGTAAGGACCGCAATCCATTGAATTCTACTGGTAGATACCGGCCGAAATTCATCGACATCAATGAGATTCACCAAACCAAATCTACGAAAATCAACAGTTTCCAACTACTGTGCCTTCATCACAAGTAACTTATGAATATCTCGGCTATCGCAAAAAAATAAATGAAACTAGGCTAGTCACCGAGAAGTACCTCATCATCATCTCAGCTCGATATCTTCCAGCTAACCTTTGAGTACCTAGTGAGGTAAAAGGAAGGTAGTGCATACTTTTTTTCTACCAGACTCCTTTGTCTTGTGCATCGTGTCTCTTCTAAAGAGCCTAAACTCGGTAGAATTACGTCGATTGTTGATCTGATAATCGGAAGTATGGACGTGTGCGTAATTTATACACTTACCTACTCGAAACCGTTAGAAACCGATGCTGCGGGTGCTGATCCCATATCAAAGACTGTACACACTAGGATGCCTATTTTGAAGCAGTCTGCCACAGCCTTATCGTGCTATACGAAACGTAGAGTACCATTCAGGCATCGTTTCTGGTTCAGTAATTCGTATAGTGATTACTCTCGCAACACGCTGACTCGTACATTTGTAATTGGAGTGATGTCTATGGATAGAATTATACTTACTGTTGCTTGCTTGCCGTACCACCGGCTCTTTCTTGGTCATCCTATATTAAGGTGAGGTCTGGCGGCCCTGAAAATGGCCAATAATAGTTGGTGAAAGAACCAGTGTGGAGAAAGCATTAGAGTGCGCCTTTTTTCGTACACATGTGGTTTGTCTTCGAATTATTAAGTTCTAGGATATAACACCGCCCCAGTTTCCTCACGATTTTTTCCTTCATTAGTATAAGACACATACATTTTCCAAATAGAAAATCCATTGATGCACGACCGAGATTCGATCCCACGACCTTTGGATCGGAAGGCGGGCTCACTACCATCACTCCACCAGTGTCTCAATTTCCAACAAAATCTCTGTACGTAAACCGTTTAAAGAATAACGCAATATTGCTAAGTACCAATTTAAAATCGCCCAATTTCTCCGAATTTGGCCCGGCTGCCTCCTCAAGCGTCCTCACATAAAAGCACATTTAAAAACAATTTCAAGTACACAATAGGAGCTAAGTAGGTATTTTTATCAGCAACCATTGAGACAGCCGGGGGAAATTTGCATTAAATCCATTTACTGTGAAGATTATAGGCTCCGAGAATAGTCTGCCTGGCGCCACGGTGTTATTCTGAATGTCGTATACACGTAGTATTAGATTTGTGTTATCATTGTCTTTGGATAAGGCTTAGCATAACAATTGAGTCGAGTGGCTTTATTAGTTTTGTTCTGGATTATGATTAGTTTGCTACTCGTATAGTTCTTGAATCTGATGGTACCATTTGATAATTTATTTAAACAATAAATATTTTGCAAAATGATCTAGTCAAATGGCTGTGCATGGAGGAATGTTAGTGCCGACACTAATGTATCTATCAGCAGTGAAAGTTGGGTATGGCAAAACAAAACTAGAATAGGATAAATGCAATGGTAATGAGAGCTATTTCGAAGTATGTGTGGAGTAACTTTGAAAGATAGAGTGACGAAAACTGTGATATCTCTTATCGTTGTGGAGTGAAATAGGCGATGAGGATTGAGAAAGGTAAGCTTAGATAGTTTGGTCATGTAGAGAGGATGAACTAAAGAAGACTAGATGAAACAGGTGTAAAAGGCGAGCGAGAGTGGGACCATTGGCAGGGGAAGACCTCAGCGTACGTTTTGTGTCCAAATGGGTGACGTCTTGGAAAAAGGCCAAGTCAAGTGTACCATAAACCGACGAGCATACATGAGGAATGTGATGAAAGTGAATAAAGTAAATGAGGTATGTTAGGGTCGTAGCAAGTAGAAAGCCGTGGTCTCTGCCTACCCTTCTGGGAAACAGGCGTGATTTTATGTATGTGTGATTTAGTCATAATCTATTCTGTTATGACCTCTAGCCTCAGCACATAAATTTATTTCGCTAGTTCAATTTGTAAGCCATCAGTGTAAGTATCTAAGTATACGTGGAACAGCCGGTTTAAATCGTGTTTGTACTCAGATTATTTCCACTAGACCGAATAGACGGCTTGACGCCAGCAGTAAGCAAACAGTATCGCTATGCACAAAACATGCCAGCAAGGAGCATTTGTAGTTTTTTTTTTATGTTATACGGAGGCAAACAGGCTTACGGCCCACCTGATGGTAAGCGGTTACCGTCGCCTATTGACATGGACACCTGGAGCATTGCTAATGCGTTGCCTGCCCTGGAGAAATCATTTTGTATTTTTCTTAAAGCTCTTCATGTTGTAGTGCTGAATATTTAATTCTCACACTAGTAAAAATATTAACTGATCGAGCGAGTGAAGCGAGCCAAGACCTCTCAAATAACTTGAACGAATCGGGTTATACGTTTGTTTTCATGTTTATTTGTTAAAGCATAACTTTTGAACCGTTAATTCCATCTGCATGAAATCAAATAGGCCAATAGGTTGTACTAAACTACTACCTACTACTACTGACTCTACATGTTATTTCACTAAGTTGCTTTAATTAAATTTTATTTTATCTATGGTTTTGCCCTGTAACTGTGTTTTTTTAAATTAAGTTTAATAGAAATCGTATTTTTTGTTCATGGCCTCCCGATACAGGCTAATCCTGGTGTGGGGACCTCAAGTAACGTGTTTTTTGCTATTGTTAACTTTGATAAATAAAATTAGAATTTGTACTATCAAAATTTGCTGGTAAGAATATTAGTTAAATCGGCCAAGATGTTCCTAAGATATAGGGGTCCAATAAAGAGTTACTAAACATCTAAAGATAAGGTGATGAGGCTCACTTTACATAGCGAGGTAGTTTGTAGTGAGACAGGCTCTATGTCGATTCGGATTATGCTATCGGTCGCCTACGTAAGTGGCTATGTACCCTCAAACAGGCACTTACGAAGCCGCAATGAGTTGTATTGCACCAGCCTATCTGTGTTGTGTGCTATCAGAATTCGTGACTTGGTTTAGCTATACCTAGGTTGAATTAATATTTATGAACGAAAGTACCTACTAACAACTAAATAAAAAATAGTTCGAAGAATACGGAGATCTCGGTGACGCAGCGGGCGAGTACCCGTCCGAGACGCAAGAGGCGCGGGATCGATTCCCACTGCGTTACAAATGTTCGCCGGTTCTGCAAATATTTGTTCCGGATCTGGGTGTTGTGGTACCATGGTATTCGTAGTTTCTGATACCCACGACACACGGAATCCTAGTGTTATTTATATAATACGAAAATACATTAAATTTATTGTTTTTTTTATGTGTTTCACTTCCTATATCTTATAAATGCTGAAATAAGTCTTTATTTCTGTTTTTTGTAAACTTTTCAGGAATAAACTGATTGTGATGTTATTTATTTGAAAATTGCTACATTCTAAAGAAGCTTAAAATTTGTTCCCTTATTTTCTATGGTTTCTTAAACGCCCAAAGATTTTGAGAAGTTTGGCAAAACTATGACTGTTCGCAAAATATTTTCACTTTCATCCCTGGCATCATTCCATTCCCAACAATCAAGAGACCTTTTTCCTGAAAAGCTCGCAGTAACATAAGACCCGTGCCGGTTACCATCAAATTCTATGCACATTGTCGGAAAGCAATTTTCACTCAATCCCCTCTCTCAACAAGTACAAACTTACGCCGCGCACGTGCGTCCGTATAAATAGTATAACAAATAGGCTGATATTTCGTCAGAAATAACCCGAATCAAGTTTCAGTGCGAAAGCTTTTGTGTGTGGCAGGTGAAAAAGTGTTGGACTTGATTTATTCGCGCCGGCGCCGCCTATCGCTGTATGATTGAAAGGGGGACGTGTTTATACACCATCGGCGTGGCCTAGAAATATGACAACTGGAATAGGTAATAACGTATTTCTTAAATATATTTTGTACCATAGGCTCGCGGATGAATGTGGATGGAGTAGAGGTAGGCCAAAGAAACGATGGATGGACTGTGTGAAAGTGGATATGGTTAAGAAAAGAGTGAGTGCTGAGATGACGACACTGATAGAGGGAAATGGAATAAGAATACATGTTGTGCCGACTCCACATGACGTGGGATAAGGGCAGGTAGATGATGTATAGGCTCGGGGAACCGACAGCCGCTGCGAAATAAAGGTCCATTCTCATTGTTAAGCTGTTACAGTAACGAGGTTCTGTGTAGATAGATAGTGAGGTGTCCACACCCAATGAGCAAAGCTAGTGAGTGGTTGACTTTGACTCTGTAAACGCCCTTTTATTCGCAGCAAAGACTGACAAATACCGCGGTACTCGCGCTGCGCTCACGGCGCGCGAAGGTATACCTTCTCGCGTACATCGTAGTGTATGTATAAACTACAATTTTTGACAACAGTAACGTGCAACTGTTTCAGTAACGGCTTGCATATTTTATTCACCCTATTTTATTTCAAAAGTTTAGTCGACGGTACAGGAAGAAACGTGCGTTTGTTTTGATACAAAACAAATCTCACCATGAAACATTGACTGACACGTAATACATTGCTTACTTGCACTACCATGCGTAAAAAGGTAAGCTTACATGCACATAATGTAAAGCTATATATTATATTATCCAGTCGTAGGCATCTGCTCATATTATGGGTGCATCTACCCCGCCCACTTGGCCATTCTATCTAGTACTTACGTACTAAGTTTGGCTGTTCTGTGGCAGACGGTGTATACTAGGTGGCTAACATCTAACAATAGACTCAATTTGGATAATGATGATGAGATTTATAATAGTTCCATGAAAAGGCTCTAGAGATGTTAAAACCCACCCTAAAATCTAGTCATAGATAGAAAAGACAAAATAGTATAAATTCTACCCTATATTGTCTGTGTAAGTTGGTACTTAATATAATTTTACCTATGATGTTATCAAAAATCTTTGGATATGAATTACATATGCATAGAAACGACACTATACTTTGTAGAATGTTCTATTTATGTCTCACTGGCAACGGAATATAAAATCCTGGCACAATATTTGCCCATCAAAAAGCTCAAAGAGTCCATAGTTTCCTGAATCACGCTACCGAAGTTCACAGGCATAAACAAGAGGTTTTAGGAACACGCACGCTGTCAATACCGCACGTTCAGGAGACCTACCACGAATACCATACACTAACCAGTAAAATAAATAAAAAGTTTGATCCCTAACCATGGAGAATCTCCTTAGATCTTTAGGTACTCAAAATTCGAGGGTTACATTTGCGCACACCCACTTTTTGCGCAGTACATAGATAGGACCGATTTACACGAAGAGAGTTTCTTGCACGCTCTGTGACGAGAATTACCTGGAGTTGAGTTTCGTTTACTCTAAAATACATATTGTATAGCAATGTTTGCTTAAATCTTTCAAATTCGAAGGCAAGGCGACTATGATTAATAAAATCCATTGGTGCACGATTAAGAACCAGGAATATTTTTCTTAGTACAGAACAAGCATTATTACGAGTAGGTACTCATTTTACAATAGCGTGCGTACATTGATATTCCATCGCGGTAGGACCCCAGACAATTCAGGCTATATTGATGCAACAGGGACGTTCAGAACCTATAGTCGCGAAGTTACAACCTCGCGTGTGTTCCGAAACTGGCTATGAAGTTAGGTCGCGATATCACGCGTATGTTGTAATACGAGCTTCCGCGGCCGATACCCCTAACTGATGGTAATCAGCAAACAAAGTCTTATTCCTATAAAATATCGGTTTATAAATATTAGCACCCAAAAGTCACATAGACTAATATTAGAATTCCTTATGATTAAAAACTACTGTGGTACTGCACCACCCAGATCCGAACAGATCATGCGAACCTTTTTTTATTTATTTATCTCCAAAAACATACATTATACTGATCCTTTATCTCTTGCGTCTTAGCCACCATGCTACTCAGGTCATCAAGGGAGGTCGTTAGCGACTGCATAGATATGCATAGATATAGGTACTGCATAGATTTGAAACTTATCGTAGGTAGGTCGTTTGAACACTGGTTAATTCAAAACTTGTCTGTCTTGCAATAAAGTCAGATCAACAGCGTCAAAGTTGTCATCCGGTGTGAAATTCAACGCAGGAGCCCGCACCACAAGTAAAAGCTACGTATGTACGCCGACAGTCGATATTGACTTTGATAAACGAGCCTCTGAGTGTCGCCCTCAGAAGCCACGTCACCACGTACTTTGGTGCATTGCGGTGTACATCTTACCCAACCCCTGTTTACACCCATCCGCGTAGTTTTTATGACTACTAACGCAGTATTACGTCCTACAAAGCGGTAGTCCTTTATTCGTTTGATACAGTTTATTGCACGAAAGTATTATATTGTGCGCAAACGTTTTCGACGTTGAGGTTTGATGGTCAGGTTTTATTTTTGTTATCTGCGTTGGTTGGAATAGTTTATAGTGGCTCCACGTGTTTCACAGATACGAGTAGTTAGATTGAGCGTATTGTTTTGGAAGTGTGTTTTAGTGGCGAACGAATATGTGACATCAAAATTATTGTTCACATAAGACGGTTAGAAGTGAAGCATGAAATAGAATGATGATGATTGTGTTGTAAAGATTTCATCGTTGATTAGGAATACAGAGAATTACTTTGCCGAATTAATTACCTTTGAATCGATTTAAAAAAGAGAGAAAAGCGTTCAAGAAAGTACTAGCACGTAAGTAGCTTTATTTCACCGACAAATGTAGCAATTAGTAGGGAAATACTGCATCCATTTCGTATAAAACATTCTGTATCAAAAGCGATTCAGTTACCGTTAAGTAGCGTTAGACGGCCAACTGCGGCTTTCCGGCAACTAGCTGATAGTATTTGCATAATATCGAAATGGGCGATATACCTAGAGCTAGTGCTCATTAGCTATTGATCGGCTTACGAACTCGAATGTACTACCTAAAGCAATTAGTTCCGGTTTTTCTTACGTTATCGAGGCAGACACATAATTATATTTCTAAATATATTTTTTTATTTGTAAGGCATGAATAAAAACTTAAATTTAAAAGGGAGAAAAGTATGTTTTTGGAATGTGTTTAAGTTTTCAGTGGAAGCCGTAATCATGTCAGAATGCCAGCGTGTCAGAACTATTTAACACGAATTTGAACCCTAAGTCTTTGATACTGTCAACTTACGTTACTGTCTAAACCAAATCGCACATTTAATGGTACAGGGCTCAGTGACAAAAGGTAATAGAGACTTGACCTGACACTACATGAGTTTTTCGACATCAATAATGAGTAAAAGATTGGCCTCATACATCCAAAAAACATAGTTTTAGTTTAAAACGAATCTTTATTTACTTCCAGTTAAAATATATTTCTTTTTCAAACTATAAAACGAAGCATACCATTTCGAAGGCAGCTCTGAATCAAGCAATCAAATAAAAAATAATCAACAAATGAAGCCCCTTCCAAGTTGCACCGAATGCTCTGCGGTAGGTATTACTCAGCAAATAACGGTAAGCGCTCGCATAATGTGGATACGTCAGCGATATGGGGCCGTAGCTCATCAAGGTAATTGATTCGCTTGGTTTTTCGCTAGAAACGGCCTGCGGCTTTTCAATGAAGCTGTCAACCGAACTATTTCTACTTTAATGTTTTGATCTAGTTGAGAGTAGTCTTAAATAAAGCAAATAGACAATATTTTTTAAAAGCAATATTTTATCATCATCATCAGCCTGTAGAAGTCCACTCCTGGACATAGGCCTCCTCCAAAGAGTTCCATGACGAACGTTCTTGAACCTTCTCCGTCCACTGACTTCCCGCCATCGGGTGGGGGGCCTTCCAACACTGCGTCGCCCGGTTCGTAGCTGGGCCTCTGCCGGGGATTCTTAGCACCCCTGCTCCGCCGTTACCGTGGCCGCTACCAGTGCCAGGAATAGCGGAGCTGCCGGGGACTGGGGTCCTTTTTTATTATGTCCTATCTTATGGGGGGGATTGGACCATAACCCACCACGCTGGTCCAGTGCGGATTGGTGGGTGGAGCGCCAGAGACTCGTCAGCTGATCGGCAGGGTGTACCACGTGCCGGTGAGGTCGGCTTGGGTTCCGAGGATTGTCATTTGGAACCCCTTACACCCCAATATTGTATACGCTTGCATAATGTGGATAAGTCAGTAATGAGGAATGAAGGTATCATCAAGATAATTAATCATCTAGAAGCGGCTTATGATTTATTTTAATATTTTAATTAAATCACCAGAAAATGTTTAAATAGTCAAAATAACTATTTGTTGATTATTTCAGTTACGCTCACACATTAAAACCGCATAGAAGCTCCTCTTTTTTATCTTTTACAGTCACCCTGATTTCGAGATATGTTTAAGGATATATTTTTCATCTCATTCATGAGTATATTATATTCTTTCGATGTTATACTGACAGATAAACAGGTTTTTATAATAGGTACGTTAGACGCTCCGCTCCCCGCTCCCCGCTTTGGTTGGTCCAGACGAAGTGTTTGCCTAATATGGATCCATCATTGATATGAATTCGCGTAGGTAGCTCATTAACGTAATTGATCCACTTTAGCTTTCCGCTAGCCCGGAATCAATCGCACGTTCGTCCATTGATTTGCATTTATTACCGCGCTGAATGTCACATGTCTGTCAAACGATTATTTTGATAGACTAGCCGCGTTTTGATTCTGGCCGATCGATGGGTTCCAGGGATTGTTTGTTTAGAGGGTGAATGGTTAAGTATTCGCCGGAGTTGATGTAAGTGACGGAGCTAATACTTTTTTGTATGTATAAATGTGTCGCGCAGTCTATTGACTTATGGCTCCAGATTGTGTCTACTTTTTGTTAATTTGCTTATTTTTTAAACAAACCATTGTTTTTACAATTTCTTTCTTTTTAAATATAACATTACTTCTAGCTTCTATAAACTTAAACAAGGCAGTATGTAGTAGAAGAGTATTTTATTTCTGTCACTTTATTTCCATAAACTTTAGTCTATAAAATGTATTCCAGTTCACCTCGTAGTCGCGCCACGCAAATCCATAAATCGTAAATGGATCGCGCCGCGCGTAATGTGAAAATACGTAGAGATAACTAATAGCTCTATCTCGCAACAAACATCGCAAACAGAGGCTCTGTTTCAAAACATACAACTTTGACATCTGCCAAACCAGAACAAACACAATCCAGCGGAAGGCGGCGGTGTACACCCGACTTAAATCAAATAACTGTATTGCTTTTAGCTTTGTATGTACCTAAAGCTTCAAGTGCAATAGCGTCAGTGGCGGATGTTCCACCCCCATCTCAGGCTGTTGTCTATGATATTGCTCCACGCCTTTTACATGTTCGCGAAGTCTGAAGGCGGCGGCACGCATAGCAGTCGCGACGCGACGCTGCCGACGCGCGCGCTCACTTCGCTTGCCGCCGCGCTCTGCCCGCGACTTGCCTCTCTTTAAGAGATATCGCAAGCGTGATGCCCGACTTAACTGCTCCAGTTTATCCCTTTAATTGCCTTTTTTCTGGAAGCTCGCTTTAAAACCCACCCGCCGTATCTCCTCACGTCGCAATTACGGAGACGTCTTATGATAAATCTGCCGTAATTTGCATGAGATAGCATACGCTCTCAACTTTCACGCGAAGCTTTCTACTCTTGTCGTTTATTACATTAGGGAACGTTTCCAAGAATGAGAATGAGTTATTTAACTACTAGCTAGATACCGTTAACTTAGTTTGCTTAAATTTTTGACATTCAATTTTTGTCGCCTTTTTATTTTGTATTCCCGCGAGCTACTTTAAGTTTTTGTGGGAGCCAATTTCTGGGGGAGACTCGCGAAATAACAATTTGGAGTCGGATGTCCTCATACAATTTCACCTCGCGGAAATAAGACGGTAGGAGGCAAACAAAACAGATGGCACAATCTCCGTGTTGCAACGTGGCGAATCGTAGAGCAACACCCCAAGGCTGCGCTTCAGTGTCTACAGCGATCTCGGCGTTTTTTCCTGCAGGTTCCTAGTTGGCGTGCACCGAGTGCTAGTGGGTAGATATTGTGCCGTCAGCAGACAGCCTGCGGACTGCGACGCGCGGCTATTTGTTGAACGATGCGCCAAAACATCGCATCGAAATCGCACGGAAAAATTATACCTCGCTAGATTGCTAGCGAAGAGTAGCTTCGCTTTTTGGAGGTGAATTTACTTTGCAGGTTGAGAGTTCTATATTGTACGAAAGATGAGGCGGAGATTGTATTATCTTGTTGGCAAGCTTTCCGATGTCATTTTAATTTCGATTCGAAGGCAAAAAGTTATACGTCTCAAAAATGTGCTGCATTGAAAATGTTTTAGAATTAAGTTTTATTCGGGTTTGTTAGTTGTATTGATAATGCTTTCAAAATTTCTGTAAATACATAATAAATAAGCTTGACAAAACACGTTAGACAAGCTTCGTGTCCTCAGTGATGAATAAAGCCAATAACGTTAGTGACCCCGCCTTGTCCGAAGCAAACTGGCCTAATAGATGGAGACCAATAATACTTTAAACACTTTTATTAGTTACTGATTTTCTTTGAACAATTTCTATTGTAAAGGAAGTTTTTTAACAGACTAACAATATCTAAAGCCAATTTACATGGCTGATAACAAAAAAATATTATGTTTAAAATTACATGGAAATCCGTTTGATTGTTGACCTTTCAAAGGGGTTCTATTAATTTACTATGAAGCCTGGAATATATTCATGTTGGATATTCTTGAGGCGTGATTTTTTTTTTCTTATCGCTTCTGGCTTTTCATACTGAACCATTTTTGGATAGGTCATCCTGTATATTTTTAATAACTAGTTACTGTGTAAGCTTTGCGGTACCAGTTTCATGTTATCGACATAAGTTCGTCCACCTATTCCAGTTAACTCAAATAAAAATCCACGTCTGTAATTTGATAAATTGGGTTACTTCAAGAATCATAGTTTCTTTTTGAGTTGTTCAAAAAATAAAGAGAGAATCTTTATTCTCGTGATAGCCGATAAACTTATTACAAAAGAAGTGTCCAATGATCGTTGGTGCGAGCGGGCGGGTTCTACAAATGAGAAGGCTTCACTTTGCACGAGGCTTAGGTAGTCTTCTTGTGGATATGATTTTGTGATTACTTTTTTTTCTTATTTGTGCCATTGTTTAATTCTTTGTTACGTTGGTCTGGTTGAGGTCAATAACACGCTTAAACATTAACAATGATCACAATCATCCACATTGCTCTTTAGACCATGCCAAGGGCCTTATGGCAATTTAAGAGAGAACCAATATGCCTCGCAAAATAATAAACTTAGTCGTGAAAAATTATGTTCACGAAACATTTATCTTTTTACGTCATTCAACATAGTCCTATTTTCAGTAAAGGATTTGTTTTTCACAGGTGAGCCAGTCGTTATATTTTCTCTTGTAATAAGTCTTAAAGGTCACACTAGTGCAGATGTCAGTCAATGCGATTAGACGAAAATCTAATTATACCAACTTAAGATAAATTTTCATCAGTCAATCAATCACCAGTTTACACTATGAAATGCCGTCAGACAGTCTGTGCCCCAAGCACGAATAATTCCCAACAATATTACGCTTACCTTACTTTAGGTAGTAAAAGTCAAATATTAGCCACCGACATTGACGGTGCTTGAAATTGTAATTTGTATGGTTAATAGTTGGCATTTGCTATCGTGTCGTAAGCGTAAAGCCGTGTTCAAACGGCGTGCGATATGTCATCTAAAAGTTATCTCTAAATTATCCTTATCTTTAATGAATAAAGTGAATTTTGAGTTTGACTTTTAGAGCCTCGCAATATCTTTGAGCTATATCGTACGCCCTCAATATCAAAATTTAAAAATAATATATATCGCACGCCATTTGAACACGGCTTTCATCATCATTTCAGCCGTACGACGTCCACTGCTGAACATGGCCTCCCCCACAGACAGAGCAAATTCCTTATCATGTGGGGGGATATGCCCATACTCACCACGCTGGACATGCGGGTTGGCGGGCGCAGTTAGAGCTATCTTTATTAAAATGAGGGAAGCTGCTGCCCATCCTCTTGCTTTTTTCCCTTAGTCGCCTCTTACGACATCCGCGGATAGGTAGATATGGAGGGGCCTATTCTTTAGCCGGGGCCACCACGGCCATACGGAACACGGCTTTACGCTGAAGTGAATTAGTCGTAGAGCCCATTAGAGTCCATAGAGCCCACTGGAAGGATAGCAGGACCTACAACACAAGTCCATGACTTAGGTAGGTTCTGTTTTAATAACTTGCAATATTTTTGTCACCTCTATTATTGTATTGTATAATATAGGTGTGTGATTGTAATGAAATATATACAAATACATATTTGATTCGTGCTCGGGCCATAGAACCTACGCCTGATTGAGTCGTTACAAAAAATGGTATTAGCTACATTATATGAGTAGGAAGACTCTCAATGTTCTACCTCCATCCATAATGCAGTATAAAACGAGTGTCAATAGCTTGTCCGTCGGAATCGTGGTCGCGGTTCTGATGAGCAAGGAAGTTGTTAGGCTCGGAGCACACTGAGCCAAGTAAGAGATAGTGTATGTGAAAATATCTTACACACACATACTTATGTAGACAAATGGAAAACAAACAACCTAAGACTTATCGTGAACTTGAACATGAGATTTTCGTTACATAAATGTGATGAATAATGACATTTCTTGTATCTTTCTCTTGTGCTTCGAAAATTATCTCCAAATATATTTTCCACCAAGAAGTATAATCACTAAGCGCACCCTCACCCTCTCAGTGTACCCCGGCCTAACAGGGACAACCCATCATGTGCTATGACACCCCATTAACCCAGGGCGGACTGCGCTAGCCAACCTAACTAATATGTTTCAAGTCATACGAGTATGTATCTAATAGGTACCTTATAATAGCGTTGTCCTTATTGGCAGGTCGTGTGGCCAAGTTTGCCTCGTACGCTGGTTGCTCTAAATTGGTAGTATGACGTTTAATAATTGAGAACGTCGAAATTGATAGAGTCAATTTAGGGCAACGGCACAACACCTCATGCATTTTTGGGTGTAGTTTGACACTTCAGTGATTTTCTTAATGAATGTTAAAGCGTTGTAGGTATGTTTATTTTTAAGGGTATAACTTTTGAACTTCCGTCCGATCTGCATGGAATTTAGTTGGTCAACAGGTTGTACTATCAAAATTTACTGGTAAGAATATGAGTTAAATCTGCCAAGGGGTTGCTAAGAAATAGATGTCCGAGAGGGCGTTTCAAAAAACTAAAAAATGCATGAAGTGGTATGTCTTAAGACAGAGCTTTATTTATACATTCCAAATCGATTTATTATTTGTATGATATTTGAGATACAACGAAAATACTAAATTTAAAAAACCAATATAATTTGAGTTGCCATTTGGTAAGGTATCAATGACTTGGTAGTTCAGGTAAAATTGGATATATGTTACAACATGCTAAAGGTGCGATTTTCAAAGATTATCTTGTGCTTCAACGATCATCAAAGCACCTACTTGTACCGCGCGAAACATCGCGGAATCTCAGTTCAGGGCGAACCACTAGCTAAATAGATGTATTTAAAAAGAAATCATTAAAAAAGTATTCACTTCTGGTGCGTAAAGGTGTCTAATGGCTGACATTTGCAAGTATTTATAAAGTTTTAATTGACTATATTACTTTTTTTACTTTTTACTTTAACTTTTCTTTTACTAATTGACTATATCTAATATTTTGCTCTTTGAATCTTTTCAATATTTTAAGGACAAATTAACTAAAAAAAATATATTTTATCTATTCTTCTTTGTTCTGCTTTTCGTCCTCGTCACGCTGCCAATTTAAGTATTAATAAAATGACAAAACGTGACCGTCGCCGGCCGTCATCCATCACGACCGTACGTCAAGTGCTGGTCGAGCGATTAAAAAACTGTATTTACCGATGTACCGGCTATCCCACATAAAACGGTATTTCGGGACACACTCACCCCCGTAAATGTTCTAGACAAGGGTGAGATTAAATATTAAATTCGCGGTTAGGAATTTCGGGTTGAAAAGTAACGGCGGCGGGCATGCGCAAAGCCGCACTGATCCTTGACCGTTCCCAAATCCAGTTTACAACGTTAAATTCGGACTAAAACAAAAGGTGAGTAATTTTTTATCAGCTTCTAAATAGCGGAAGTAGGCCGGACGCGGTGGGAGATTCTGTAACAGTGAGATATACACTTGTAATAATAACATGAGTCCTATACAAGGTGATTTATAATATGTATAATATCTACGAGTCGATGTTCTACGACTTTGCTACGACGGACATACTCTAGGAAGCAATCTTGATGCCGAACTTCTTCTTCGTTTAATAGTTATATAGATGATAATAAGACCAAAAACAGAATTAAACTAAGAATTAAATTAGATCAGAAAAAATCTGACAAAAAATATTTTAAATTTTGTTAATATTATTTCTCATAGTTTAAGCACGGTCGGTATAGTAACACATTATGCATCACCTTGTAGATGAATGGCAATCGAGAACAAAAAACGAAATATTGAGCTGAAATTTTGTAGTAAATAATTCGAGCCTGGAAATAACTAAGTTTGGCGGAGAGGCGTCGTGTGCGCGCGCGATAACGGAACTAATGATTGATATACTCGCACGTCTACGTTCAAACTAATGACAGGGTGAAACGGGTTGACTTCCAAGTTATTAATTAATATTGTTATTTGAATGGTGATTACAACGTCCTTGATGGAGACATCACAATGAAAGTTTTCGTTTATAGACGCTTGATCTTAGATTACTTTAATAAAAAATAACTAGTGGTTTGCCCCGGACTGAGATCTCGCGATGTCCGGTAAAGGTTGGGCACAATTAAGATATACATTGAGAGTCGCACCTTTAGCTTATATTCTGACTAATAACCAATCTTACCTAAACTAAGATGCCATTGAAACTTTACCAAATGGGAGCTCACGCTATATTGGTTTTATATGTTATTATTTTAATTGCATCCCAAAAACCATATGGCTAAGTAAAACAAAAATATTTATATTAAATATTGACTTGAAAAACATACTATCCTAACTTTCACTGTAAATTTTTGGCGTTGCACAAACTTTCGAACGAATGTTTCCACACACCCCAAAGAATTTCACAACTTATTTGTTTGACGTCAAACTCTTAATTTTTCTCAAGTATTTGTCATAAAAGGAGCGCTTAAAATAATGGCCAAAGTATCAAAGTAATTGTTGACATGAAGTATGTTTGAAAATTCATAAAATATACGAAGTAAAGTAGAACTATGAAGAGGTCTCGACATGATTAAATGCGATTTCTTTGGAAAGTATGCTCGTTGTACGTGGAACTTTGCTCTGGGCGGCCTTAAGCCTGTGTTCAATAGGCGACAAAATATGTTCCGCAACGTTCTTCCCAACTTGTTGCAAGGTATTTATCCAATTATGTAACATTTTCCTACACTACAAGGTAAAAAGTTGCACAACAAATACCACAAAAGCTCTTGTAAAATCGGCCGATGTTGCAGTTAGCCCACGTTGCGAGAGACAGGTTATTTGGGTAAATACTACAAAATTCTGTGGACGTTATTTATATGTAGGTACTAGTGTACGCCCGCGGCTCCCTCGCGTGGTATCATGATAAAAAGGGGCAGTTTTGAAAAACCCTAAAGTCCGTATTTCCGTATTTGACTTTATGAGTATTTGTACCAAGTTCCAGAAAAATCTCTCGTTGCATCTTTATGCAATACGGACTTTAGGGTTTTTAAAAACTGCCCCTTTTATTAATTCTCCCATACAAACTTTGACATCTCATTACACCGATTTAAGGGGTAGTTTTGAAATTATAAAAATACAGTTTTATATATCTATTATTCATTATTTTTAGTTAGTTTCAAATCTGTAGGTTCAAGGAATACGATTTTTCATACGTAAGTTTAAACGTACGTTTAAACGTACTTTTCGCCCTCTTAGGAGTTGATATTATGAAAATCCCTCCTTAGTGGATGTGTTTGGCATATAAGGCAGCTACTGTCCAAATTTCAGCTTTATAACTTCAGCGTCATATCTCCTCGTCGCAGATACCGCAGAGCCTCAAGACAAAAGTCTACAATCAGTGCGTGTTGCCAGTGATGACATATGTCACTGAGACTTGGTCGCTAACTATTGGCCTTATACACAAGCTCAAAGTCGCCCAACGGGCTATGGAGAGAGCTATGCTCGGAGTTTCACTGCGTGATAAAATCCGAAATGAGGAAATCCGTAGAAGAACCAAGGTTACCGTGGCAGTAGGCAGTGGGCCGGCCATATAGCTCGCAGAACCGACAACCGTTGGGGAACAAAGGTTCTCGAGTGGCGACCACGAACCGGACGACGCAGCGTTGGAAGGCCCCCCACCCGATGGACCGACGACATTGTTAAGGTTGCGGGAAGTCGGTAGATGGAAAAGGCTCAAGACCGTTCGTCATGGAACTCTTTGGGGGAGGCCTATGTTCAGCAGTGGACTTCATCAGGCTGATGATGATGATGATGAACTTCAGCGTTTTGGGCTGTGCGTTGAACGCACGTTGAGGCCTTGTTCTTTTATATTTACAGATAGCGATTTTTACGTTCTAGGACATGCCGTTTCCTCACGATTATGTTTGACTTCATCGAAAGCGCTATGGTATGGAACGTTGTAGTGGGAAAGGCCTTAAACTACAAGCTTGAAGCGTCACGCCATTGCCAAAGTAGCGTGATATATTTTGTTTTCTTTGAGGATTCAGATAGGTAACGTCTGATACCTAAACTAGGCACGTACCTCACTTTTTCCTGAAAACAGAAAGTTAAAGTTGGATGTTTTTTGTAACGATAAGAAACGTTTCTAGGTGCCATTTAATTGTCAAGCCGGGTTTAGACGGCGTAAGATATGTCATCTGATATTCATTTTAAAATTATCCTATTATCTTCTAAACAAAATTAATTTTGAGTTTGAGTTGAGTTAATACATTTATTTAGTAAAGGTTAGGAACATTTTGAAACGAATTTAACATATCATATCAATACATTTAACATGTGAACACGGCTTTACGGCTGCTTTGTACGTTTTTATGGTATTCAGTACTGAAAAATATTTAAATCAAGTTGTGTCCAGTGTCTGTTGTTGTATCACGCGTGTAGTTGTTCGTAGCAGCACTGCTACGCAACTGTAGTTGTATTTGAAATCCCTTGTACAACGCACATCAACGCTTTCCCGATGTTTTTGTTTAAGAAGACGGTTCTAGTTAACTAAAATAAAGATAATTGCTGCTATATTTTAGTAGCCGTGGTGGCCCTCCATTACTACCGGTGTATGTCGTAAGAGGTGACTAAGAGAAAAATGCTACGGGTTGGGCAGCAGCGTTTCCTATCAACAATAGCTTTATCTCACCAACCCGCATGCCCAGCGTGGCGAGTATAGGCATATGTGCCCCCCACATGATTGTTTGGGTGCAGGCCGTACAAGGTTGGTCACGCTGCAAATCTATGGGGAGGCCTATATTCAGCAGTGGAGGGCCTACGGCTAAAATGATGATGATGATATTTTCGAGTATTTATTATTTAATGGTTCTCGTGTAACGTTCAAAGAAATTTATTCTCAAAAAGATTGAATTTTTTTTAATTAAACTTTTCATTTTGCTCTCACGATTATATAAAATGGAAGGAAAAGAGACGTTTCATCAATATATGGAGCCTGGGCCTGCACTGTGTACACTACTCTAAAATATAGCTAAGCAATAAAGTAAACATATTTAATTAGTTATTTTATTTAAATTCACTTCGTTCTAAGGTACACTCAGATTTTCTTCGACAAAGAGAGCAACACACAGCGCTACAAAAATATGGCGGATGGACGTGCGTGGAATGTCATTTTGACAACCTACATTTATCTGACAAAACAAAAACATCAAATCAAACATAACATGAAAAATATGTCAATGTCATGTCAAACGCCAATTATAAACCAACATGGCGGCCTTCAAATAGTAAAAAACTTACCAGAAGAACTATTCTTGTACCATCGCATTTGTCTTCAAATTAATGGAAATTGTATTTTTCTTGTAATCTCCTATTTTTTTCTAATTTTTCGCTGTAGTGTACATGGACCAGGCCCAGAATGAAATGGCTCCTTTTAAATAAATAATTTACTACCTACGTGATTAAGGTGAGCGCATAAGTGATGGCAAGCTCACAGATGTAGGGGTGACTTATGCCGGGGTGAAGCTCATAACTACCGTCCAGCAGTGCATAAGTCCAGCGACCACAGCGGCCCGCTTACATCATTCACTGTTGTATTTAACGTGGATATTTCATGTTGAATTAGTTATAACATGGCATCTGCCGGGCTACATTTTAGACGATGAATTACGGAAGGGAATGTTTTGAATGCGTTCTGGGAGTTTTGGTTTTAGATTGTTGGAGAATAATTGCAAGGTCTGAGTGGCACGATACGCGTTAATAATTCGTGAAGATTTTAAAGTGGTTACTATATTGAACTTTTACATAGATTGATGTGAAACACTACATAATACCTACTTTATGAATAAATATAGCAGGTTTTTCTATATTGCGATATAGCCAACAAGTATTTGGAAATTATTTAACTTAGGTATCTCTTATTTAAACTTATTTTGTCTCTTGTAAGTTTCTTTTATCATGATTTTCAAAAACTTAGGGAATAGCCTTGAGATTGTAGCATAAAAACCGGCATTAAAATTGGTATATAAATGAAAGTTGTCTACACAAAGATTGTTCTAAACTATCAAATACATAGTGCTCATTGCAATCACCGATACCATGAAGCGCTATCGTTAATAATCGCTGGCGATTTCATTAAAGCAGTCTAAATAGTTATAAAGAACTTTGTTATTTGGCTGTCAGTCAGCTTTTAAAAGCCCGATAACAAAGTTAAAACGAAGTAATTAAAAAAGAAAACACAAAATACTTACAAAGTCGGAAGCTCGGCTCTCTTCACTTAAATTACTCGCGATTACACCGACAAAACGTTTTAATGAAACACGTTAAATCGCGCCAAGTGGGCCCGCCACGCGACCGCCCGTTAGTTCGGCAACTCGGCAACTTCAGCACTTACTGCGGGTAGGTACCACGTAGTTTTTCCTCAAATATCTTAGCCGTAAAGAGAGTTGGAACTACTTCTGTAAGTCCATTAAAGAGTATAAACTCACTGAGCGGCGATTACAAATGCAGCCGATTAGGCTCTTGTTATGGCGACGATTAACGTTATTTTAATTGAAATCATCATAGCTCTGCTGCTGCAAACAGTTTTTACTAGCTGATTCATAATGCTCGATTGGCAGATATCATTTCAGATGAATTTGTTGGAAGAACTTCAAATGTTTTCTTGTTAATAAACGAAATAAAAGCACTATTTAATCTAAAAACATATAAAGTTTGGCTCTTTAGGAGGGGAGGGGTACGGGGCAGGCAACGCATTAGCAATGCTCCAGGTGTTGCTGATGTCAATAGGCGACGGTAACCGTTTACCATCAGGTGGGCCGTAAGCCTGTTTCGTAGCCTCCGTATAACATAAAAAAAAAAGTTGCCACATGGTAAACTATATTTAGGATAAGTTACAGTGGCAGGCATTAACTAGACATTTGCTTCGGTTTAAAAGACTGAGCTTGGAATTCAGCAAAGGCCTCCGAGAAAAATACCGTCAGGTATAGACCGCAAAACCTTTTAGTCGAGCGCACCAACACAACAAGGTAGAACCTACGTACAGTCACGAACATTAGTTTGGACCATTTAGGTTGAATATCGTACAACAAATATACCTCAAGAGGTAATTTTTAAGCATGTAAGATAGTAATGGTGGTATTGACAACGCAACTCAGATATGCCAACCTGACATAACCGGAAAAATGGTTATTTTCGAACCTATCCGACCTAAACGTATGAGCAAGACCGGTCACTTGATATATCCGACGCGACGTCCACACTTCTTTCGGGCAATATTATTTTGTTGTTAGTGTTATGAAAAAAAAACAGAGCATTAAAAAAGGGCATTCAATTAATTAAAAAACTTGCATTGAAAATTTTATCTTGGCAATATGAATTTATTTTATGACACTAATGCATGGTCATAATATAATTTCATTCAATAATACATTAAAACGTCTTTGATACATCATACGCATATTACTATTGATTTGCATTATGAATAATATATCTATAGGTAAGTAATTAAACCAGGATATGGGTTCAATATTAGTTCAATTTATTATATCTAGGATATGGGTCACATAATAAAGTTCGCCACCGTACGTCTGTTCTAGGAAAATGTGATATCCAATTACGGGTAAAATGCACCCATGCAAGGCAATATTAAATATGGAGTCAGTGCAAGTTGAGGTAACTATTGTATAATCTTGAGCCCGCATAAATATGTAAGCGGAGGAAACTGTGACTTCTGCGTTTCGCTCGCGTCGCTACGGAAACCACGTCAATTAACTTGGCCGCGATGACATATTAGCCTTTGTTCCTTACTCCATACCACCGGCATTTACTTGCAAGAAACCCAATGCGTAGTATGAGGGAGACTGTGCAATGCGTTTCCGGAATGTCTTGTTTGTAAGTAATGCAGTTTTCGGATCTCATTCTGTAGGTTGGGTTGTGAAGGTCTTGTGAAGGTGTGGATCGAGCAAGCGAAGCGAGCGAAAGTCACTCAAATAACTTTGACCAATCGGCGGTGTTTGTTTGTATGTATATTTGTAACTTTTATATATACATAGAAACAATTATGGTATGGAATTAAGTAGTTCAATTGTTTGTACTATCAAGATTTGCTGGTAAGAAATGAGTTAAATCGGTGAATGGTTGCTTAGGTGTTGCAAAGTTATAAAAATACATGCAATTGGGTGTGTCACCATCATGACTACATTACAAGTCAATTTTTATTTTAACAAGGCCATATAAATTTTAAAATATTATTTAATAACATTACATAAAAACAACATAACGTGAACTTTCATTTCATAAAGTTTCAATAACTCCGTATATCAGTTAAGTTGGGATATAAGATAGAACATCTAATGATTTTCAGTAAAAATTAACTGTTAAGTAAAGTAACTGTTTCTTGTGTATTTTGTAAATATTAACTTGTATTAGTTTTAAGTTTCTTTCTGTAAATAAAGTCTTTTTTTCAAAGTTAATTGTGACTCAATGATCATCAAAGCACCACCGAACCACTAGTTTAACAGCGTATAAATAAGGGAAAAACATTCTTAAACAATAATTATCTACTGTTAACTATTTCCTGCAGTAAATAAAAACGAAAGTTTAAGAAACCGGAAATCGAACCGAAAGCGGTATCAAAATGTGCTGTCTCAATTTCCATTTGAAGTAACAAAGTGACAGTTTAATTTGATTTTTAAGAAGTACTTAAAACTTGTTGTTCTTGGCCAAGAAAATTGGTTTACGAAAGAGTTCCGAATAATAATGTCGAAAAAGCTAAGGAAGTTGGTGAAATAGATTAATATTTTTCAAGTGGCAAAATTAATATCTGACGGTGTCATCTGCCAGATGCCGGGCAGTTAAACAGCCCCGAATCAATTTGAAATTAAATAGATTCTATGAGAATATAAAAAAAGTTTAGTGACTGTCAATGTCAAACAAAGAAGATGAAAAAAGTTTTTTCTTTCAATTCCATTTTCTTTCACCATTCCTTTTTTGCAGTCTCTAAAACTTTCCAAAATAAGAGGTTTTCGAGAGAATCTCAATTATCGATAAAGGCGATATTAAAAATTCGTTTGTTTTGTTCTTAGCTTGCGCCTGGATGGCGGTGTCCCCTTTTTCCATTGTTTGCGCAAGGAAAGCAGAAACGGCGGCAAATGATAATCAGAAATTTGAATTTCGCCCCCGCAAGTAGGCACTCACAAAATCATCTGATTTCGTGCGTCATTTATCATCGCAATTAATAAGGCGAACAAAAAACATTATTAAGACTCTTCTAAAAGTTGTTTGTGTCAGTAGACAGGATCGTCCAACTTATTGTAAACTTTTTAATTTGTTTTCTCCTTTTCTTTTATTTTACCTTATTTTCATCGGTTTTCAGCGGTAAAGGTACGGTCTGACTGGCTCACACCAGCCGCAAGCAAGACACTTACGGCACGCAACGGATTGAACGGAATTCAAGTTTGCATGCTATCAATGTATGTATTTGTACCTATCACTCCAATTTGATTCTTTAGACGGGACTCACACAACGCATACTACTTAGCCTACCACTTCGCCACCTACCTACCTATTTTTTATGTTTTCCTACTGCGTTGTGTATTACCTACCTATAAAGTATTTTCTATGTACCCACACCTACCTACTGTACCTGCGTTGTAGGTCAAATAAACACATTTTATTTTTCTTTCTTTCTTTCTTTAGTTGTTTTCGATATGATATCAATGTGCTGTCATCTGGTTAGACAAAACAACTGTCAAACAGGTTTGTTTGGCGACGGCGGGCTATGGACGCAGTAAACTAATCCGTGGTCCGTGACTGGCACGCAACGCATTTCTTGTTCGTAAACACCAGCGCTAGGTGCGGGCAGTGCTGATAGTGAACGCTGTGCTATACGAATGTATGCAAAGCAAATGCGTTGTGTGCTATGCGTGCGTTGCGGCCGGTGCAGGTCGGTCAACGCGCACCTTAAATGTCACGTTCCGATCGCGCACGTCACACGTTATCGGAAAATCTATGTGTCGTAATTACCATACATACATAATTGCCGTTTGTTAGTACAATGATGAAGGAACATGGTCTAAATTTATTCGTGAGCATTACAGTGTAACGTGTAGGTACGAGGCAGTGCTCCCTTAATGTATTCATGTAATTCGCATAGCCGGCATCCCCTTTGACCGGCCACGCAACACCGCACTGCCAGCCCGGATAGAGTAATATTACGTAATGTTTTAAAACCATCCATCACGTTTAATGTCCATATAAAAAGAAAGAGGTAGCGTGCCCACTCCATCCCCGCTTTTTTGTGATTTTCGGACGCCACAATTTCAAAATGTACATCAACATTTCTGTTAGCAACTCCGGCCGCGGCACACCTATCTTCAAAGTCATAACTTGTATTGTTGACGCAAAGTTTAAATTTAATCCTGTTAAAGAAACAAAGGGGATCCACTTGTTGCGAGGCACTCTATTCTCAAGTTTATAGGATGTTAGCATCTAGCTAAACAGCGAGCTCATCGACTTTCTCATTTTCACCTCACGAAATTCTCTCGCGTCCGCTTAGCTCAGCTAAAATTATCAATTGTGTGTACTCTAGTATTCAGCAGTGCAAATACAAAACAAGAGGTTTCCGACTTGTCTGAGCTGGGTTAAATAAAACCTCAAGTATCAGCTACTTGAATGTAAAAACGTTGGATGCGGCTGAGCCAGGGTGAGCTTTACGCCAATTTACATTAAATGCGGCTTGCGCCCTTCAATGATAACTTAAACTCCGGCACCACAAAACTAGTGTGTAGTTGAGAGCTTTATATTTTAAGCTTAGTTGAAATGTTAATTGCGCAGAACCCTCCAGTGAAATAGGAATATCGGAAGAACAAAAAATGTTTCAGTACGTATTCTACGGAATGTACCGTCGTTTAACTATAGGTACATGGTTTCATTGAGAGCTATACCAATGAATTTTAAAGGTGTGATTATGAATTTCACTCTATTTATAATCATTACATCTATTTCGAGGAGAAATTTCAAATAGAACACTCAAACTGCCATCAGTGTGAGTGAATTAAAAAATAGTAACAGGTCTGTACTGTAGATGAAAATTAGAATAGATTCTTCAAATTCAACAAAAGATCCCTTTATTTCTGTACAATAAATTGCAACACTTCAATAAAATCAAGAGGGAATGGTTAAAGGAAATGAACTAAATAGTCCGTTATGCAATTCAATCACAGTAGTATCTTGTGAAAGGCCGTCCTTCAGGGTCCGGGATCACATCGCGCATACTAAATTATCAGCCCTTAGTTATTTATGCATCATGAGCCAACATCTTAATAGCGGGCGAGACTTATGTCCAGCCTAAAATAATATTTTGAGTAAATGTTTGGAAATAAACAAATGGCGCCGGGGCCTGCCTTATACTGTGAGTGCTGTAACTTTGCGATGTTGCCCGTTTTGTGGCCGTCCGCCGTCAGAATGAGTTTATTATAAAGGTTTAATTTTCAATTTAAGTGGAACCGCGCCTTGATGGAGTATTTGTAGCTTACCTTTGGGTGTGTTCTTCTGGGAAAGGCCACTTTGGGGTCAATCTGTAACAAACATTTTGTAAATTAGAACAGGAGTGACATAAAACAAGTGATTTAATTCCATTACACTTAAACCTGAACACAGTTAAACAGTACTAGGGTCAATCGTGCAAAACATTACTAGCACTGGCTTCCAAAAACTTATCACCTCGCACACTAACACAATTACGGTTCTCCTCGTTAGGCTTACTTGAACGAAAAGACAGATGGTCTCGCCTCGCGAAATATAAAAAAGAATCACTCAGACTCCTCGACCTCAACTAATCATGGACCGCACATCCCGTAAGTGGACACGATAAATTCGCATCGCCTGTGCGGCTGCAATGCCCAGTCCTAAAATCCCAGCTGCAAAAAACCATCGGACTGAAAATCCTGCGCCGTGGTCCTGTCACTCGATTTCGCCTCTCGTCTTTTTCATGTAACCGAGCTCCACTATTTCATACGTGGCACTGTTTAAGCCCTCAGATTTTCTCCCGGCACAGCGAGCGGTCGCTCCAACTTTTTGCTCCTATCTGCGACGCGCCGGTGACCGCTATAAACGCAAAATATAAACCCAAAGAACTTACCTTTGCCATTTTAGAGGTAAAATGTTTCATTTCAACTCGCGGTGACCGTTTTGTCGAACGGTCTTTTGTATTCAGTGGTGGTGTTTCAGTATTATTAATGCACAAATCTAAATAAAAATTAAAACAAGAGATTAATTAGGTTAATTTATTGCAAGAAAAACAACTTATAAGGAAGATATTTTAGGGGATTTTAAAATGATACTTATAATTTCAGTGGAAAATCCTGAGTTAAAAATAAAATTATAAGAATCTATTGCATGATAGTATACGTTTTATGAATCACCTTGTATGTCAGATATTAAATTCCATCAGGTCATATTAAATTAACGATCAAGACGAGTTATTACTACGGTAGCGCCATCTTAAACCCTACCTAACGCTTTTAAAATAGTTATGAATATTTTTGATTTTCAACGTGCTTGATAACAATAGATTCGCCAACTTGTACGTATCCGCGACCAAGTACTTATACAGCAAAAGTGTGAAAGAATAATTTAAAAGGTTTCGCCCAAGAGGACTGCATTATTACAATAATCAGGAAAACGGTTTTACAGCGTCATTCATACATTGTTAATTACTTAATTATCTTCACAGTGCCATAGAACACGGCTGCAGAGACTCTGTTTTAAGATTTAATTGGATCTCCAAAAAAGATAAACGGTATTAAAAATTAAATTTTAATTAGGTTAATGAGCACACGTATCCTTTATAAAAAGTACTTACAAGGTAAGAGGTGTAATGCACATATACGAACATGAACAGAGCTGATGTAACAATATTTTACTGACCAGTGGTGCAATTGCGTAAGCGTAATGGCAATGAAGTTCGTAACTTTGAGGGTAATTTCAACAATCTTAGCCACACTCAAAACGTTCTAAACTTGACAAGGGAAAACTTCAGGACCTTAGCTTCTTCCTTTTTACGTGTGAAAAACTTCAGATGTCGCTAAAATTGATAAATCATCCTCATGATTGCGATCCTCATTACCATTTCGCTTACGCAATAGCCTGGCAGTACCAGGTTTTACGGTTCATTTCTATCAATTCAATGTACCTACCTACCAGAAAGAACACACGATAAGCAATTCGAGAGCACCAAAATTTATCAGGATTAATCCTATTTAAAGTTTCATTTTTTCCGTGTGGTTAAACCTGTAACCACCTCACGCAAACAATTTACAAGCAGCGTAATACGACCACGAAAGTATACAGAGGAAGCAGAAAAATCATAAAATCGCAGATGTTGGCGCTAAAGCGATTAAGCGGGTCGATGATAAATTTTAACGAGTTATTTTAATGGAGGCGATCGCAGTCAGCGGCTAGCCGGCAGCCTGCTCGATAGAAAAATAAAACCAAACTCCAAAAGACTTTTTTTTAATGCGTAACTTTTTTGATTTTATTTCGGAGCGTTTAACGGTAATCGCTTTTATTTTGCGTTTGAATTTGTGAGTCATAGTTTTACTGTGTGTTTTATTGCATATTTTGATATTTATCTTCATCGCAGTTGTAGTGACTAGTATTTAAGGATACCTGCATTCCTTAACTTATGCTGTCTCCGGGGGACAACTGACAGTGACAGATAACAGATGACACCTGAGATGGAGAGATGGATACATACTCTCTGGGAGTCAGTCAGTCTGTGGTCAAGCCGGCACGAGCAGGCGCGCGGGAATTCACTGGGAGATTATATGTGTTATGTGATATGATAACAGCGAGGGAGTTGTCCTGCTAGGAACCAGCGTGGTGTAAGGCATACAGTACAGCAGTTCTTACCAATTTCTCGCTTTAAATTATTTTTAATTTGATGTTGGGAACTGTCCAAAAGGACCACCGTCACTTATAAAAAGCAAAGGCTCTGCTAAAATTCATCGACGCAAATAAATTATTCCGCCAGGAACGGTTAAGGCAGTTTATATAATTTCACTGCGTAACTTTTCGAGAAAATTGTAAATAATATGGTTGATGTAAATTAAACAACCGTTACTGTAATCGTCTGTTATGATGAAAACATATTGTGTCAATTAAACCACCGGTTAAATTACAAAGTAGTTGAATGACCGTTTAATGTATTGGTAGACACTTTAACCGATATCATTTTTATAGAAAGACCTGTTATTTGTGTTTCGTTTGAAAATTACCCTTAAAATTCCATACAAGGCAAGCCTTAGTCAACATTCGCCGTAGCCCGATAATGTAGGTAAATAATTCTATCGGTAAATAAAAAATTGATAAGACCAGAATTTTGTGAATTATAAAACTCTCACGGAAAATTACAAAGAAAATGTCGAATATGAATGTGACATTTTGACGTGGAGCCATTTGCGTGATTACAATCGACGCATTGGCGCACCCTAGCCTCCCCAACTTCCTTTACGATATCGCAACTTTCTACCAACGAATTATCCTAACTCCTAACCTTTCCATAAGGAATATTCTACGCTATCCTGTACGCTGTAGGGACCAAGATTGTTTGTTGTCGTGATGTTTTTGGCGTGTCATCGCAAGAAAAGATAGTCGACGAAGCGCATTAGTAGGGTATCACTATAGTAAAGAGCATGTTAGGTTTATGTACTCACTGCTCGGTGAAGTCGATTATGTTAAATTTTGTATAGAACAAACAGTTTGTGACATCAATTTCCGTGATTTTATATTCAAAGCACGATGCACAGTTTTTGATTGCATCAATAGTGTTTAGTTTCTACTTTACAAGCCGATGCAGTTATAGCCGATTGATAAATATTATTCGATTATATAATGGTTATAAAAGTAGCTTTCCTTCAGCAGGAAATCATTTTTGTAAACTATTGATTCTTTCTGAACAGCCCCTTAGTAGCCATGGCAATATTTTGATCTTTTTCAACGAATGAATTGTCAGCTTGAACGATATCTTCCGTCACGTGATGTTTCGATTATAATAATTATATTTTCTATTATTGTCCTCGCTAATAGAATCGATATAATGAAACTTAACTAAGGGTCAAGTTTTAAACTCTGCGCTGTCTAAAGCGCTCTCCACCTGAACTGAATCCATTTCTAAAGTATCTATTCAAATAGCTATAGCTTGTCATTAAATCTCGATAATTAAAACCGTCACACATCTACATGGAGCTAAGGACAAGAAAGTTTAATGACGTGCACTCAGTGCAAGCGGTAACTGAATTTATTTACGTGCAGACACGTAAGTGTCGCCCCCTGGCGTTAAGTGGGGACCGCATCATTTGCTGTTCAGTCAGCAACGCGCACTCTAACTCCTCCTAATTGGAACGAATTTGGCTGCAGGTGCAACACTCGAGTTGGCTCAAGATTAGGGCGAGCTATTGCAACTATATTATTGCAACCCGTTTGCACTGAAATATTCGATGTGCAACGCGCGACTTGCGGCTCGCAGCGACTGCCGCCGTCATCCGTGCTCCACAACTTGAATTAAATTAAGAACAATATTTACCCTCGCAGCCGAGATAAATGATATTGCACACTTAAGCCCGAGTTAATGTTTAGTGACGAGTTATGTACCCACATTCTTAGCGTAAGCCGGCGAGCACGATAGCTACACAGAGAACCGAACACCTTAGCGGGATTCTTAACGAGGCGCACCGCGCAGACGAAGCAGCATTTTTGTTATTTTAATTGATACAGCTTACTCATTGTACGGAAAATGCAAACGAATCATCGCGATCAAAAAACACTTGACACGGATTGTTTATAAAATAGGGTTGCTTTAACGCTCGGCGAGACAAGCAGTAATGAAACCCGGGCTTGGAGGCTCGACAAACGTCATTACTGGGGCACGCATAAATATGCAAGGCAGGTAACGCACATTTTCATGCGACGTCGCAAGAATTTTATCGCTCGTTTAATTCTGTAAGAGAAAAAAATGGGGTTTTTTGGTGTAATACGAGACGGACGTACGCGTGGGAACCGACACGCTGGCCTTCTATGGGCGGCTGGCACCTAAGTGCAGCCGAAAATTCTGATATTGCTTTTTGTTAAATGCTATGTGGGAAAGTGTGAAGGGACGTAATCTTATCCATCACAGGCCTTATTCGTTGCGCGCTAATGTGGGTGCCATGTAAGAGGCGCTCCTATTAACGTGTTTTATTCATCGCCCCTTTTCCTCCGCTGTGTTACACGTCCGCTACAATTGCTCGGGCCCTTAACGGCATAGTTCTCTTTTCTTAATGCCCTTGTTAATTTTGCTTTCATTTGCTTAAGTGTTGCCATCGTTTGAGGGTTAAGAAAGAGACTGTGAGTATTTTAATTTTGATATTATAACCGTAAGAGTTTGGATGATACCTGTAATAGATTAAAACGGAAGGAAAAGCCAGACGCGACTTAATAAAATGATCGAAAATATTTCAAAATTTCTTAAATTTATTAGAAGTTATTGACTAAATTTGCCATTTTATGCTTTGAAAGACACTTGGTTGTTTGTCAAGCAGAAAACTGGCTTACAATCGACAGGTCAGAATTACGGTGAGAGCTTAGATGAGCTGTTCAACGTTATTCTGCGCAAGTGACCCTCAACAAAAGTTTTTGTGATTATAGTGACTCATGAGATGCTATTCACAATAAACTGACAAAAACATAGACCCCAAGTAGAGTAAAAAAGCTTGCTCTACGTTACATGATCGTTCATGCATTTGCAAGTGGACAAAGCTGGCGATGGAAGAAGCCCTCTGTCTTAGCAATTGCTAGAAGTTTACACTAATCATCCACCAACACCCATCCATATGATGACCGCGCCATAAATCGCTTAGTGATCTACCACAACTATGCCACGGATGAAGAACGAAGGTTATTTATTTAACATACAGGTTATCTCCTGACAGCAACAAAAGCTGGTCCACTATACAACCAGTCTGAGACACAGATACCCGCACTGGCCATGGTCCGAGGGCGATCGGCTAAAACGTTGATAAGATACAGGTTATGTTAACGATTGAACAGCAAAAGCGAGCTTGGCTCTCGTACGTTATGCTACGACAAAACACCTCATGTAGCTTAATTTAAAACGTAGTAGGTCAGTAGTGATGAATAAAAATATAACTCTAAATGGACCGACGGACCGACGACATTGTGAAGGTTGCGGGAAGTCGGTGGATGGAGAAGGCTCAAGACCGGTCGTCGTGGCACTCTTTGGGGGAGACCTATGTTCAGCAGTGGACTTCATCAGGCTGATGATGATGATGAAGAATATAATAGCTTGTGTCTGCTGCTTCGCTCCCGTGGTAACTAGATAAAAAGCCTATATGCTATTCTAGGTAAAGAACTCTATATTACAAGTTTCATCGATATCGGTTGAGCCGTTACGGCGTGATTGAATATCCATAATCCTTACAAACTTTCACATTTATAATGTTAGTAGCAGAGTAAAATAGAAGTATTACGCGGGTTCACAGGTCATAAAGCTCGCAGAACCGATGGGCAACAAAGGTTCACGAATCGCGACCATGAACCGGACAACGTAGTGTAAGAAGGTCCCACCTGATAGATTGACGATGTTGTGAAGGTTGCGGGAAGTTAGATGGAGGATAAAGAAGGCTTAAAGCTTGAGCAGCTTGAAGAAGTTCAGTGCTGGACGCGGCAGCACTGGACTTCTTCAGGCTGATGCTATGTTGATCATATAAAAATTAATTATTTTTTCGTATTGGATCGCTCCAAGAGAGAACTTATAAGTTTAGTTACTCAGTTACAATCTAGTCAGTAAACTGATTATTTCATCCGTCTATCGTTCTCGTAAAATCCAGTCCATCCAAAGGTTATCTGGTAGAGATCACTCTCAGTGATAAGACCGCCTTTTGTATTCCACTATTAGATATCTATATTTTATTGATTCCATTGTGATGTGTGTGTGTGGTTTTTATAGTATATATAAGTGGCCTCATAGCTCAGTTGGTAGTAACTCTGCCTTCTGCGCTAGCGGTCGCGGGTTCGATTCCCGCACTGGACAAACATTTGTGACTAACACAGATGTTTGTTCTGTGTCTGGGTGTTAAATATATATCTATTATGTATATCAGTCTCTGGTACCCATAGTACAGGCTATGCCTAGTTTGGGATCAGTTGACAATGTGTGATATGTCCGGTAAAAAAAAAAAAAAAAAAAAAAAAAAAAAAAAGTTTTTATGTGGTTTACAATAAAGAGTTATTTATCTATCTATCTATTTCAGTTTACAGCTTAGTAGTTAGATGGTCCTTCAAACGCAACCGAGTCTGCAGCCAATTCAAAATTTATGTGTACAAGACGTCACATCCACCCCGTCATAACAATATCGACTGATCAATGACCCATCCAGCGAACAATCTACGTCTGCAACACAGACAGACATCCGGCGCAGATATTTGCAGTCAAAACAGACTCAAAGCATAGTAGAACTGTGTCAAAGAGTACCACAACCCCAACGATGTTCTTGTAATAAGTTTCAATTACAATAAAATGTGACGACGAGCTGATCTGATGAAGGAGTTAGTAGCTGATCCACAGAACTCCTCAGCAAATAAAAGTAAATTATCTGTTTTTGAGCTCATTTGAATCAGCTTGATGTTTCTATTGGTAATTCAGTAAAGCCAGCTTAGATCTAAAAGCTTGTTTTGAAAATTATATTTAGCAAAAAAATCCTTGTGGTTGCAGCTTGTAATAGTGAGAAACAATAGTCGTGGCCTAGAATTTAAGAATCGGCTGAGATGAGTCGGGTACATAGACAAAGAAGTATGGGTCAGCGCCAACGGGCGGTGTGGCAGTGTTGCGACTGATTGGATACACAATATTGAAGTCAACATCATTTGTTTTTAGTCACTGGTTAAAATTCAAAATCTCACTGACGCGTCATGACGCTTGAAGCGCACTCTGAGACCCAAAGCGCGTTGGAAAGGAAATTAATTTTATATTTTCAGCCGTATTTGAAAGTTACTATTTGTTATGTTTTATCAGCTAAGATAATCCCAATTCATCGTTTTCAATTAAGTGTGTCTAGTAAATCGCTCAGATTCTACAGAAATATACTACTGATGAAAGTATGTACAGTGCGGTTAGGGTGCATTCTGCGCATGTCATTCTGCTTCTGTATTATTTATTAACTCCAACGAGCTTCCGATGTTACTTTATTCCATTGTAGAACTGTATCCACCGCGGTTCCTGATGTCCGAGCTTGAAACTTCCAAACTGACACTACAGAGAGAAACTTTTCGTGCATAGAATGAATGGCTGTCAGCCGAACGTAAACATGCAAGCAAAATACTTGGTATTATTTAGTTTTCGGATTGGGATACTGTTGCGAGGCAAGCGGTTTTATTGTGATTTTACAAAATTTCAGAATTTATTCGGTACGACTTCGAAAGTTTCTCTCAAGGAGCTGAAGTTACCAGTCACAAATATAAAATAAAAGTATCGAAGATCACTAATAAGGAACCCAATAGTTGCTTTGCTCAAATCAAATTTCATAACACCATCTTTATTAAAAATATAAAACAACAAAGCACAACCCATCAGATTTCGTTCAGCCACAAAGTAAGGATAAAATACACGCCACGGCGCACCTAAGAATATCACTCACTAGCCAATATCGTACCCTGCAGTTCAATCTCTATGAGCGGAAAGCATCAAATATAACCTTTATTACCATAGAGTACGGGCACAGATGACGGCGTACGCGCGGTAGAGTTTAGGTAGCGTCGGCAAAGTCGGCAATGTTATTTTGCGACCCGGGTGCAAGTAAAGGACTCTATATTAAGCATTCCTGTCCCCCCAATCTCTTCAGGTGGGTGGGACATGAACTCTACTTCAACTTATTATTTCGGGGCCGCATGGGATGCGTGTTTTTCTCCTACACGTACATTTACATAACCATACGCCTTAATCCTTTTATTAAATTCTGCGGAGTTTTTGTGTAAAAAAGTAGACAGTTTCAAGCCTGGTTTAGTTTGTTTATCTGTGGTAAAAAGTTTCCATTTCCATCATTAATGTACTCATTATAACGTTAATTGTACCCGCAATCGGGCCTGGGCGTGACATTAAAAGCGACATCAAAAATGTATGAACACTATTTAAAGATACCCATTTCGCGGTCGCGTGCAACCGACTTGCTAAAGCGACTGGCCCCGTGCCCATTAAAGCAGATTACAGACGAAAAAAATCAACGAGCTCTTGGCGTTATGAGTTAATTTTGAAAGAATAACGTACGTGGTTGTTTACATTTCTCTTTATTTGGTGTTCCGGCCTGTTTGTTTGTTTAAACGGGTACTCCAGCACAAGAAATGCTGGTTAGTGCGTGTTTGAAATTATTAGGGTGATTTTCCACCGCGTTGTAACCTAATTCAAGAAAATGTGTTCCAATGTTGTTGTATTGAAATTGATGAATTGATGAATTGAAACAGTTTTTCGAATTCATCAAGTAACAATACTGTATGAACTATTGCGCACTGCGTTCGATCCGAATCCATGAAGCAGGTTGGAACGGCGGCGGCGCCGGCGTCATTCTGAGTTTAGTGTGGGACTATATAGCAACGTACATGCTAGGAACTTGTTATTATAATTCCATTAGAAAATCATGATGTTTTTACATAAACTACAAACATCTTCCTAGATCCGTACTTTTTCTTGCATTCGGCTCGGACGTAGTGGACCAGCGACTTCCATGTTTGATCTGAGTTTTTTCCAGATCCGTATTTTCTCAAATTCTGATTGGACGCAGTGCCAAAGCGTCGTTGGATATATTTTGGCTTTTGAGAAATAAAGAGCATCAGTACCAATAGGTATCGTTTTGACTTGCATTTTTTTCTTTCATACTCCGTTAACCTATCAAAATGACCACTATATTTTGAAACACAAATGTGTATTCGCGTTGTTGTCGGAACATAATCGTGGGACGATAAAAATCACTTAGGGCACTGAGTGGTGGTAGACGTCTCTTACCGCTAACTACACGGTGTATAAGATAATGGATCTCATTATTTTATACACCGTGTTTTTTACTGGGAACAAGTCCAGTAATATTTATTTTTAAATTAACTCTCTCTCCGTAGGTTAATAATATGCAACGCTTCAACGCTAATATAACGATTAGGTTTTTGCGATTTGTTTGTTTATTGTTAAGAGAGGTAGAAACATTACTTAAACAACAATAATTATTTCTTAAGCATTCATTATTTAAGGGATACTCATCTCAACGGTCCATAGAAGAACAAAGGTTAAAGCTCTCAGAATCAGCAAGTTGAAGTAACAGTGGGCATATTAGCTCGCAGAGACAACTGTTGGGGTATAAAGGTTCTCGAATGGTGACCACGAAACGCCCGATGCAGTGTTGGAAAGACCCACTCGATGGTCCGATGCTTGCTTGCTTGTCGTGTCACGGATCCTTTCTTGGCCATCCTGTATTAGGTCAGTAACCAGGTTGAGGTATGATGGCCCTGAAAAGGGCCTATGACTATCGGAGAAAGAATCGGTGTAGTGAAAGGATTAACGTGCGCCTCTTAGAGGCTCCATTCGTACACAAGACCGATGACATTGTTAAATTTGCGGGAAGTCGGTGGATGGAAAAGGCTTAAGACCATTCGTCATCAAATTCTTTGGGCAGACCCATAGCTCAGAATCTGCAGAAGCCACTGCTGGGCATACCCAGATTCTGATTCTGCAGATTCTGATGATGATGATGACAATATCTCAATGATATTATATTTTCTTAAGGTTCGTGTGTATATAGCATGAGGCTAAAGTAGGAGGGGTTATCAATAGCTACGGCATAAATGCACCAGCTATTTCCTCCCCGATGCTGTCAATGCATTTTCCATCAAAAGGATTTTCATGAACTACAGTATCTTGAAACGCGTACGCCGTATTACAAAAGGTGCAGATAAAGGAAAAAAGGAGGTTTCACGTTCCAAGCATGCCTGGTCTAAACCTGTTTACAAGTTATGCAATAATTCAAATAACGTACTACAGCAAATTTATGCTGCTACACGGTAGCATACTTCAATGGCTGCATTGGATAACATTTTATTTCCATGGACGTTGGCGACAGTATACAGGGTAGAAAAACTGAGTCATTTTAACGCTCTAGCTATTCAAAGTGATTCTTAATGTATACTATCCCAAGAGAAGCTTATTCTATACCCAATTGATAATAAAGTTTGTTCTACGACTTAGAAAATTGACATTTTTCATTGAAAAAATCACTGTTTTAAGTATCAATCTTGATGTTGAACTTCTCATACGTCTATTTATTAATAATGAAGATGATAAAAATACCTATAAACAGCTGATTTGAAAAAGTTCGGGAGAAAAAACCTGAAGAGAACTATTCAAAACTTTGTTAATGTTTTTCTCATAATTTCTGATATTAAAATTTGTTGATTGCTTAAGCCCCTTACGGTATAGTATACATAATATTAATCACCTTACATAGAAGAACCGCTTTTTAGGATAACGTTCCGAGCTGATACTATGACGAGCGGTTGCGATGATGATGAAATATTATACTGATTTGGTGTTCCGGCCTGTTTGTTTGTTTAAACGGGTACTCCAGCGCAAGAAATGCTGGTTAGTGCGTGTTTGAAATTATTAAGCCTCCGTCATCGCCGCCACCGCCGCACCCGACGCCGCGAGCCGCGCCGCGCCCGCTGCGCGCCCGCAGCGTCCGGTGCGCTCTACAAGGAAGGGGAAAAAGAAGCTGCCCTGTGAACCATCACGTAGTGCTCCGCATACGCCAGCTCCTGGGAAGGGGCCCTGTGACGCGGAGGGATTCACCGTGGTAGTTCGCAAGAGCCGTAAGCCCAGTCGTCGGAACCAGTGCGGTACTGGGCCGAAAGACCCGAACTCCTGTTTTAAAGCGGAGGTACCAACTACCCAGCTCTACGTTTCACGCGTTCACTACTGCGTGGAGACCAAGGCTGTGGAGGAGTACCTCAAAATGAAGACCGGACTTTCGCTGCGGGTCGAGAAGCTGGATTCTCGCCATAATGTGAGCTTCAATTCATTTATGGTGAGAGTTCCAACTGAACATCTATCGACCTACCTAAGCGCAGAGTTTTGGCCGAAGGGTGTCAAGTTCCGAAGGTTCACTGGCCGCCTGCAAGGGGACACCGCCGTGTACCGTCGTCAGCTGACACCCTGATTGCGACATCGACACGTCGCAGTAGTCACAATGTTTTAAATAATTAATAGGTATTTTATATATTTTAGGTTAAGGTATATATTTCTATGGGTCTTAGAATTAGTTTTTACCATCTGTACTATTCTTAAGTTACCTGAAATAAAATTTATATTATATTATTATTATTAAGGAGATTTTCCACCGCGTTGTAACCTAATTCAAGAAAATGTGTTCCAATGTTGTTGTATTACTATTTTGGAGATGGTACACTTAATTCGAAACAGTTTTTCGAATTCATCAAGTAACAATACTGTATGAACTTTTGCGCACTGCGTTCGATCCGAATCCATGAAGCAGGTTGGGACGGCGGCGGCGCCGGCGTCATTCTGAGTTTAGTGTGGGACTATATAGCAACGTACATGCTAGGTACTTGTTATTAAAATTCCATTAGAAAATCATGATGTTTTTACATAAACTACAAACATCTTCCTAGATCCGTATTTTTTCTTGCATTTGGCTCGGACGTAGTGCACCAGCGACTTCCATGTTTGATCTGAGTTTTTTCCAGACCCGTATTTTCTCAAATTCTGATTGGACGCAGTGCCAAAGCGTCGTTGGATATATTTTGGCTTTTGAGAAATAAAGAGCGCGAGAGAGCTTTTTAGGATAACGTTCCGAGCTGATACTATGACGAGCGGTTGCGATGATGATAAAATATTATACTGATTCTCAAACATTTGATTGGAATAATTAACTTAATATTATAATATAGTTCTCCTAGTGATTTGGTAAAAATGTGACCTTTAAACTTCAGAAGCAATTTTACACCCAATATAGCCAACATAATTTTCGAATTCAACCAAGGCCCGCCGAACGTGTTATAGTACGTGTGTAGATGGCAATATGAATTTATGATCATGGCAAATTAAATGCGCTTAAAATCAGACGTGATTCGGTAGAATACGCATCGGAATTCAATTAAGCGCTTTTTACACTTGACTGCCGCGGGATTCGGAACGCACGTTACGTGTGCAAGAATTGCGGGTCACTAGCAATTTTACTATTTCGGACAACAGAGAACTTCCCTAGATATTTTTTAATTTAAGCGCATAATATCGTGCAAGACTAAACGATAACTATCAAGAAACTTCACTAAGAAAGTTTCTTGAATCCAGTAAAAGTTACGGCATAGTATTTTTATTTAAATAGACTCCGTATAATTCCAGTAAGTTTCGCTGTCTCATTAGGGCTCACTAGATGAAATTTAAGAGTCATCTCAGTGAGACGCGGCTCCACGCAGATCCGGCCACGACAAAAGAGAGCCCCAGAGACCCGCGTATAGCGGGAAAAGGAATTTTTAATTGGCCTCGAAATAAAGCCCATATAACTTTCAACAAAAAAGCTTTTTTATCACAGTGCAATTCGAAACTCTGCCTTTTACTATTTCTCTAAAAGCATTTTGGTAAAATCACGCTACTTTCATTTAATTGACACTCACGCAGCTGGGATATCGCATCGCAAGATGCCAGATAAGACACCAAACAGTTGGCGGAATGAGAAAAAATAGGATCTGTTCCATAGTCGTAACGGCTTGATAGGCCGTAACGGGCAGTTAAAATGAAAAGTGTGTTCCATTTTAAACTTTATTCATTATACAAAGTTGTTAGTGTAACAGACATTTTACTTTCATATTTTGGAGAAAGCTTTAAACAATTAGAGCAGTTTGTGTTGAGTTTTAAGCGTTACGCCTTGTTCCGTCCACTTAGTGTGCAATATAGACGAAGAACGGCACAATGAACTTGGCAATATATAAATACTATCTTACCACGCGAGCGAAGTCGCGGGCACAAGCTAGTATTTAAATATTATTTATATAAAAAGTAGCTTGAATGCTATTCTAGGTAAAGAACTTTATCTATTTCAAGTTTCAACGAAATCGATTGAGCTGTTACGGCGTGATTGAACAACAAACATCCTCATAAACTTTCGCATTTATAGTTATATATTAGTAGTACAGTAGGATGTAGAATAGTAGGATAGTGGTCAGTTCTGATACTGTAATGTCATCGTTCTCCGTGACGGTCGTGCTGTTACAAAGTGCATCATATTTTTAAACAAGGCCGATATGAAACCGCGTAAAACATCGACATATCCTGCGGAAGTGAAAATTTTAATTTTCCGAAAAATTCCACCGCTATATTTTAAAAGTTGGCGTGATTTATTAATGCGGGATCGTAAATGCCATTTATGCCATTTAGTCGAGATGAGAGACATTTGTGTTTATATTTAAATCCAGTACAGAACGCGCCTTTGCCTGTCTGGTTTTGTTTGACTAGAATGTTTTTTGTTCTATAAATGTCATAGCATTGAACCATATTCTGTCTTCTTAATAATTTAGGTTTTACTTAACAAAATTTAAGAAACATTTATGCCGTGGTGTCCCCGGCTGAAGAAAAGGCCCCTCTATTGCTACCTGAGAATGTCGTAAGAGGCGACTTATGGAAAAATGCTAGGGGATAAGCAGCAGCGTTCCCTATTAACAACAATAGCTTTATGTGGGCCAACGCATGCCCAGCGTGGCGAGTATGGGCAAATCCCCCAAAATTATTGTTTCTGGAAATCTATGGGGAGGCCTTTGTTCAGCAGTAGATGCCCAACGGCTGAAATGATGATGATGAATAATAATTCCTTATATTATATTTCAAATCATTGCCACCAGTTAAATTCATATCACGAAACACTCGTCCTGTTTCTTAGGTAGGTTAATCAAAATATCAAAATACGCTAACAATGAGTAAAATATATTTCCTATCTATCTTAGCTATGAGGAAATATCGATAAGTCCTGAAGAACATTTTGATGAACTAAGTTTAAATACTTCCTATAAATGGAGAAAGTTTTTTTTCCTATAACTAATTGAAAGATTAAGTGTCGCCATGGAAACTAGAATATGTTTATATTATTCTTGGTTTGATTCTTATTCTTAATATTTTATATTCCTGAAACTGAATACTTTTATAAACAAAAACAAAGCGTTATTTCATAGAAAATTAAAAAACTAAAGCCTTGGTCTACTAAAAGGAGACGGTTTTCTCATGACGGTCGTGTAAAAGCAGTGACTTTTCAATGTATTGATTAATAATCTATGGCTGTATCTACTCCATTACAGCATCGGTAGTTGATGATTGCTATAGCTGTATAGCCCCGCGTCGGTACACGTGCGTAGTGTTACTGCAGTGAAAAGTCGAGACTAGCATCTTGAAAAATGGACCCACGCATTTCTCGTGCGTAGCCTCTCCATACACATTCTATGCTGCAATAGTCAGTCTTATTTCCGTTCGCAGTTTTTCAAGAAACCGTACCTTTAACGACAATATCATAGAAGCAGCAAATGACCTTTGATTCAACACAAAGCGTACCACGCCACATGCGCACGTTTAGTGGTGGACTCGTAAACATCTCAATAAATATTGATGACGCAGAAAGCTATTATGTTCAGGCGTACTCCCAAAAATGTGCACAATATTTACGACGGAAAGACATGCGATTTTTTCCGGTCACAATGTTTGCAATTATTACTGTGAACGTACATGTAGGTTTTTGAAATATTATTTTTAAGAAATTATCGAATAACACTAATATTTTAGCAATAAATGTATTGAGTTTTTTATTTTAAGTGCAAATTAAATACAAGTATTTATGGTTAATTAGTGCGATTGATCGAGAATATCCGACAGAGAACTAAAGTCATCGACATAACCCAGAGTATTACCGAACTGAAGTGGCAGTGGGCTGGTCTTATGAGTCGAAGAACCGACAACCGTTGGGGTAAACGAGTTCTTGAGTAGAGACCACGTCTAGGTAAACGTAGTGTGGGGCGATGACCTACGAAAGGCGGCAGGCTGAAAATGGATTTGATGGACCAAACACTGGGCTCATTGGCGTGTGTTAGGGGATTCCTATGTCTTGTTGTGGACTAATGTGGGTTGATGATGATGATGATGGACTAGTGACCCTGGTCGACGAATATATGAGCGCTTGTCATTTTGAGTAGTAACCAGAGACTTATGTTCCTACTCTTAGTTTACCATGTAGTACTATGAAATAGTTAGAACATAAAAGTTGAATATAATACAATACAGTTGACTACAAAAGGAAACACAACACACTTTCACGAGCTTAAACAAACAGTAATGTTATCAGGAAAACAATAAACTAAAACAAAACCATCGAGTTTCGTCGAGTCAATTTGAGTTCATCTTTGAAATTTATAATAACAAATTAATGCCCAGTCTGATCGAATAAAAATCCTAAAGGATTTTCCTTTCAAGCCAGGTGTATTAACTGAAGGGTTAAAAATAACTCGATTATCTAAAGCTTTAAAAATCTTCTTTGACAGTTTAATTTTCTTCGCTGATGGTTGTATTATATTTTTGTACTAGCTTGCGCCCACGGCTTCGTTTGCGTGGTACCTTGATAAAAAAACATATATAGCATATATGCTATTTTAGGTAAAGAACTCTATTTACTTTAAGTTTCAACGAAATCGGTAGAGCCGTTACGGCGTGATTGAACAACAAACATCCAAACATCTTAACATTCATAGTGCTTCGGTGATCATTGAGGCACAAAAAATAAACTTTGAAAATCGCATCTTTATGTGCCACAGTAAAACGGGTACTTAACTACCTACTAAGTACCCGTTTTTATGTACTTACTGTTGTTTTTTTTTCAGTCTGTGCTGTATTTTTGTGTGTCGAATAAACAATATATCTATCTATATTCAATCCACATACCGCCTTGCCTAGATAAAATTCAACAGTGTATCTTTTAATAATGAATAAAAAGTTGCTTATTTAAAAAAAATGACAAAATCAGTGGTGTCCCACAGTGAAGCCATTTTCATGCAGAGATTGGGTAAGATTTGACAAACGTAAACACCACGCCTATGTATACGTCACAACAACAGTAGTGTAATCTTATACGAGCATATAGCGTGAATTTAAAATTCTACGTTGTAAATTAACTTTTGGCACAATATTATTGCGTCTGAATATTAAGGGCAGGTGTGATTTAACACCTTGCCTGACTGTATGGCCGGAGGTGATGTGGAATTTAGCTCTGATATTGTTACCTTCCATTTTGGTGCTTAATTTTGTTATGTCTGGTCCATCATAGGGAAATTATGACCAGCTATTCATATTATTTTATATTGAAATGTCGGCTGTATTACCGTAGTGGGAGTTACATCGACTTTCGCTCGGAAAGTCGTGGGTTCTAATCTGGGTCCTGTAGCAATGGGTAAATATATAAACAAGCTGATTCAGAATATGTTTACTATCCTGAAAGGATACTACAGTTGTAGGACTATACACAATTGGCAATTACTTTTATGTAACATTTTTTGGAAAATCGTAATTTTTAACTGAAAAATCATTATGCATACTCGTACATCTGCTGTAGGTAGCAATCTTGATGGCAAACTTCCCGTACGCTTAATAATTAGTTATAAAGATGACAAAAAGACCAAAACAGCCGATTAGAAAAGCTCGCAAAAAATCTGAAAAAAAAACTTTATTTTTCTTATTCTTTCTTTTTGTTGATAGAATAAGCCCTTTTCGAGTAAGTATACTAGTTATGGTACAGTACATTATATAACAGTCGCGTTATTTATATAAAACAGTTAAATAAAGTTTCTTGTTAATAAATCAATTAAATTAGAGTAATAGGTATTTTACATTGTAAAATGCTCAAAATGTCTTCAATGAGAATAGTATCGTCTTCGGGTGACGGATCTGGGCTTCCAAAAATACATTTAAGCATCTTGGAATATTTACAGGAAATACCTAATTAGTAACGCCTCTCACTTCTTATTAGCGAGTCAAATGGCCAGGTGTCAAAAAAAATACAATTATAATTTTGAGGCGATAAAAGAAAAGACTAACAGGAAACTCATGGTACACTTATCCCGTAATTAGTTATTGTAATGAGCATAGGTATTTCAAATTAACTAATGAATAAGAGCCTTTATTCAATCATCTAAGTAACAGCTCTAGAACGAGAGAACTGAATTCTCCTTACATTTAATGAATTATTCCTAGAAAATTTATGTTAAGAGAATGGGTAAGATCCTCGCGCAATGCGAATGAAACGTTTCATTTCCGGCCGTTTTAAGTAGTCAATAATCTTGAATAAATGAGACAAACAGTTTCATCAAAATAATATACAGCTAATAGGGCCACGTATTGCGTTACTGAGTGACGTAGGAAACTTTTTTATTTTAAAACTATTCCAGACTTGCTTGCGCCCGTGGCTTTGCTCGCTAGATAAAAAGTTGCCTTTTCCAGATAAAGAATCTGTCCTCTATCTGTTACAAGTTTCATCGAAATCCTTTGTCACGTTAAGCCGTGATTGAACCACAAACAAAAACATTCTCACAAAATTTCGCGTTTATAATATTAGTAGGTTGTTCATACACGTCGTTGACGCTTGAGTTTAGTTCTGACTTAAGTTTTCCCTTGTAGTATATTCGACTTATCAAAGTTAAAAAGTTAACGTGCTTCAACACGCTGAAAAATGGCTAATCTTTAGCGGTGCTTACCTTTTTTCCATCTAGTTCGTGTGTGGCTTGAGCTAATACTTTGTCTACGCTACCAGGATCCGCAAATGTGATGAATCCAAAGCCCCTGGAACAAAGAAAATACATAATTAGAAAACTTTTGTCATCATTATAATTTCAGACGTAAGCCTCTGCACATAGGCCTCCCCCATAGATTTCCAGAGTGACTGATCCCAACGGCTCCCAGAAACCTTTGTTAGTTCGTCTTTCCATCTAGTAGAAGGCCGTCCTACGCTGCGCTTTCTGTTGCTTGATTTCCACTCTAGAACTGCCCCACGAGCTATGAAGGTACCCGGTCACTGCCACTGATGTAATAAAAAAAATAAAAATAAAATAGCCTTTATATCTAATACAATATGAAATTTTTGAATTGCATATTATTTCAGTAAAATAAATAATAAATAAATAAATATTCCGGACATATTCACACGGTCAACTGATCCCAAACTAGGCATAGCCTGTACTATGGGTACCAGAGACTGATAAACATAATATATATATATTTAACACCCAGACACAGAACAAACATCTGTGTTAGTCACAAATGTTTGTCCAGTGCGTGTCGCAGCGCGACATCGATTGCAATGGTACAACACTAGTAGATTCCAATCGTGCAAGTGCAACACTAATAGCAACGCGGGCGCGCTGCTAGCGCCTCTGTAAACAAGTTTAGACAATTCAACATGGCCGCGAGTGCGCGTGATTCTTAGTTTTAATTTTTAAATTCATTGATACTTATGCAGAAACTCATTAAAGTAAATTCTAAAATCAACTGTCGTTTCATCGAAGCCCCAACATTGGTCCTGCGAGCCTTCAAAAACGAATCAGTTGCTACAGAAAACTTTTCAACAAAAGGACGCCACTTTGCCGAACACGGCAAATGAACATATTCAACTAGAACAAGAATTACGTTACATCAAGCTTCATCGTCAGAGCCGGAGAGTCATTCTAATCATCAACAAGGAGCAAACAGGGATCCGAGCAAGGAGCATCAATTGGATATTGGCTGGACTCGTATTTTTGCAAACGCAAACCGCCATATTGGGAGTGCAACGCAACGCAACGCCGCATGCAAATCCAGCTAAGTTCCTATTCCTTGACTTACCACCCACTCCTACACTTAACAGAACATTTTCAATCTAACATTTCACAAAAGCCTGCAAAGTTTGTACACACAGATACACTTCAGGTTAAATACACGCCAAGCTAAAACGCTTACTTTTCAAGCCATTCAAATTCGGTTTAGGTACGCTACGCTATTCGGTGCATGCTTGGCATGGGTTTTCATTTTGTTACCAAGCATTTTGTGCGCAGTGACGGGATTGCATAGTGCACAGCTACAATCGCGCATCGCAGAGCGCACATTTCATTTCCACTGAGCTTGCATCGAATTAGCTAGATTGCTACCTTCGTGGCACGCATTGCCACAATCATTTTTCCACGCATTTCGTTCAAAAGAAACGTGGTATCGTCACATCATCAGTGGCATCTCATTCGAACATTTGAATTGAAAGCATCAATTCAAAATTGAACATGTAAGTCATAAACAATTATTCCCTAACCACCATCAGGTACAAACCATTCCAGTTGCTGCATTTACATCGAACAAGTAACAATGACTCAAGAAGAGTTAAAATTACTAATCCGTCGTCGGGGAACACTCAAAGCCCGTTTGACAAACTTCATATCATTTCTCAATGGCATCACCGATGAACAAGATCTAGCATTAAATCTCATTCTTGAGGTTGAGATCCGCCAATCAAAACTGGAACCATTATTAACAGATTTCAATGATGTGCAATTCCAGGTTGAAATGAGCAGTGATGATCCCGATACTCAACTCAAAGAGAGGGAGTCCTTTGAGAACTCATACTACAGCAGCATGGCCCGAGCTCAGGCCATTATCCGGAAGCTTCCCTCGGTGAAGGTAGCCAGTGAGAGCAATCCATCTAGTGAGAGCAAACCAGGCATTTATCATGATGAGGAGCAAGAGGTAAAGCAAAGCAAGGTAGGTGTAAAATTGCCTGAAATTAAATTGAACAAGTTCGATGGTACATATTGCCAATGGTTGGAGTTTAGGGACATGTATGAGTCAATGATACACAACAACACAAACATAATGGACATCACAAAGTTCTATTACTTGAGATCATACCTAGAGGGCAGTGCGGCACTTGTTATAAAATCAATTGAATTTTCAGCACAGAACTACAAAGTTGCTTGGGATTTAGTATGTGAGCGGTACAACAACAAAAGACTACTGGTAGCAAACCACATTAAGTCACTGTTCAATGTATTCCCAATACACAAAGATAGTGCATTTCAATTGAGGCGGTTAGTCGACACATTCATAAAAAATCTGAAGTCTCTTGAGATACTTCAGGAACCCACCCAGCACTGGGACACACTACTCATACACATTCTGTGCACCAAACTAGACACAGAAACAATACATGAATGGGAAAAATACAAAAGCATGAATCCTGATCATCAAATAAGCAAGTTTGATGACTTGATCAAATTCATTAGAACAAGAGCAGACATGTTAGAAACATTAGAGCAGAGAAACACTAAAGGTGAGCGTACAGAGCGTTCAAGAACATTACTCACACAGAACACAAACAAAAAGAACTGTCCAATTTGCAAGCATGAATCACATGCATTGTACAACTGCAAAACATTCTTAGACTTGTCTCCTAAAGACAGAGAAGCCAAAACAATGTCACTAGATATTTGTGCAAATTGCCTATTCAAAGGCCATCCAACCAACAAGTGCAAATATGGATCATGCAAACATTGCAACAAAAAACACAACACATTACTGCACATACACTCAAAGCAGAACTCAACTGAACATAACAAAACTGATGAACAAAATGCTAGTGCTGTACTCTTTTGCAATTCGTTGCCGCAGGGTCTATTATCGACGGTTGTAGCTCAGGTTCATAATACAGACCATCATAGGCCTGTTCCTGTACGTGCTGTACTGGACTCTGGCAGCTCGGTCAACTTAGTCACTGAACACTTTTGCAAAAAATACAACATACCAACTAGTGATGTAGTCAGTCCTCTCACTTGTCTCAATAGTGTTGAAACAACAGCAAACAAAATGTGCAACATAAAATTATCATCAAATTATTCTGATTTCAGTATCGAGTTAATTTGTTTGGTCATCAAGGACATCACTGGTCCATGGCCTCAGAACAACATAGATAGGAAAGGCTTTGGCATACCCAAGGGGATAAAGCTAGCTGACCCAGAGTTCAATCACAGCTCCTACATCAATTTGCTGATAGGTAATGGCATATTTTGGCATCTGCTCCAACCAAGCAAAATTGAGTTGCCAGTAGGTAGCCTAACATTATTCGAGACAGTATTTGGTTGGATATTAGGAGGAACTCACTCAAGCTGTGATCTTTTCTGTGGCTTCACCCAGAAAGGCACTGTCAACCAAGATCAATCAACAATTCAAGATCAATTGGAAAAATTCTGGAAAATAGAATCAATTGATAACAACACATCTCAGTACTCAGCTGATGAAATAGAATGCGAGAATGATTTTGTAAAAAACACAAAGAGATTGACCAATGGCAGATTTGTAGTCAACATCCCATTGAAACTATCTCCAAGCTTGTTAGGTGACACATACACATTAGCCAAACAGAGGTTCTTGTCACTAGAGCGAAAATTCAAAACTAATCCAGATCTAAAGGAATCATACACTAAATTCATTCATGAATACACAGAACTAGGACACATGAGTGAAGCACCAAAAAACAACTCGCATGAAACTCCAGGTTCATACTATGCACCACATCATGCTGTAATGAAACTAGACAGTACTACAACAAAACTAAGGGTGGTTTTTGATTGTTCAGCAAAATCAACAACCGGCTATTCATGTAATGATCTGCAGCGTGTAGGTCCAACCATACAGGATGACATTCTGTCCATTTTGCTACGTTTTAGGCAGTATAACATAGCAATAACATCAGATATTGAGAAGATGTATAGACAGGTATTAGTTAACCCTGAACAGAGAAAACTGCAGCAGATCTTATGGAGGGACCATCCACACCTCCCATTAAAGACCTACGAACTGAACACAGTCACATATGGTAGTGCAGCTTCTGCATTCATCTCAATACGCTGTTTAAAGCAACTAGCACTTGAATGTAGTGATCCTAAATTGCAGGAAATCATTGCCAAAGACTATTATGTAGACGATCAAATTACAGGTACGGACACAGTTAGCCAGGCTATTGACCTGTACACAAATCTAACAAAAACACTGAACAAAGGCTGCTTCACACTCAGAAAATGGAGATGCAATAACAAAGAAGTTAGTGAGGCAATTCAATCAGACACAAGTAACAATCAGAACAATTTGAATTTACCCCCTAGCCACACTGCAAAGGTACTAGGGCTCACATGGGATAATGAAGCAGACACCATTTGTTTCACCACTAAGGTAGATTCAGGCACACAAATAACTAAAAGAAACATACTTTCAGTAATATCACAAATTTTTGACCCATTGGGTTTAGTTGCACCAGCAGTTTTGGAAGCTAAAATCATGCTCCAAAGACTCTGGCTACACAAACTTTCCTGGGACCAGCAGGTACCAGATGACATCAGGGACACATGGGTGGCATTCGTTAGGACCTTGTCTAGTTTACATGATGTACAGGTACCTAGACAGGCATTCATTCATGATCCAAATAATGTGCAATTACATATCTTTACAGATGCATCAGAAAGTGCATACGGAGCCTGTGCCTACATCAGATCAAACAATGACAAAAACACAGCAGTACACTTACTATGCGCCAAAGGTAGGGTAGCGCCCTTGAAGCCAATCACAATTCCTCGCATGGAACTATGCGCGGCGCTACTAGGTACACAGTTACTAGTCAAAATCAAACAATCCATGAGAGTCAGTTTCGATCACTGCTTTCTTTGGACCGATTCATCCATCGTACTGGGTTGGTTAGGCATGCAACCAAACAAGTTACACACATTTGTAAGGAATAGAATAGCAGAAATACAGTCCACTTGTAGTAACCATGTTTGGGGCCACGTTCCCTCCCAGGAAAATCCTGCAGACCTCATATCACGGGGGTCAATAGCTTCTGCCCTAGTGCAGAACAGCTTATGGTGGAATGGTCCACAATTTCTAAAACAGTCTCAGGAGCACTGGCCTAAATTAGTAAATAAAACACAAAATGACAAGGAAAACACATTACCAGAAATGAAAACAGTTTGCTTGATAGGAACAAATAATAAATGCGAATCATTTCCATTTCACAGGTTCTCAAACTTTCAGCGCATGCAAAGAGTTTTTGCATACATGCTCAGATTCATACATAACATCAGAGAGACAGACAAGCACACTGGACCACTCACATCACAAGAGTTGATAGGTTCTAGAAACGCGCTAGCACTGCTCTCACAAAAGGAATCATTCTCCACAGATTACACAGACATACAGTCAGGCAAACCTCTTTCAAAGAAGTCTCGGTTGCTATCTTTGAACCCATTCATATCAAGTGAAGACAATTTACTTAGAGTAGGTGGTCGCTTACCACTCTCTAACTACAATTATGACAAGGTACATCCAATAATAATCAGCAAAGAACACATTTTCACAAAATTATTATTCGAACACCAACACAAAATCCTATTGCATGCGGGTCCACAACATTTACTATACTCTTTGAGAGAAACATATTGGCCAATTGGAGGACGGGACTTGGCACGCCATGTGAGTCGACAATGCTTTCTTTGTACTCGTTACCGGGGTAACACCATAACTCCAATCATGGGCAATTTACCAAAAGAACGCATACAGCCAGCCTTTCCATTCGAACTTGCCGGCGTTGATTATGCTGGGCCTATCATGATGGCAGATCGGAAAGGGCGTGGCTGTCGATTAGTCAAGGCTTACATCTGTATCTTTGTTTGCTTTACCACTAAAGCTATCCACGTCGAGCTGGTGGGCGACATGACCACAGCTAATTTCATTGCGGCGCTTAAAAGGTTTATCTCACGCAGAGGGAAGCCTTCGGATATATTTTGTGATAATGGTTCCAACTTTGTAGGCGCTCATAATGAAATCAAAAATCTCATAAAATTAAATTCAGATGCAATCACAGATGCTTTTACATCTGATTCGATAAGGTTCCATTTCATGCCTCCTCAGAGTCCTCACTTAGGTGGGCTGCATGAGGCAGGCGTCAAGTCTGTCAAACATCATTTGCGTCGCGTTTTAGGCTTGGCACATTTAGCATTTGAGGAACTATCCACCACACTTACACTTATCGAAGCATTGCTCAACTCCAGACCTTTGACACCCCTCAGCACCAATCCTAATGACTTCCTGCCCCTTACCCCTGGACATTTCCTCGTCGGCAGAAGCTTAGTTGCGCTCCCAGAAAAGGACTACACCTCGATCAAGACCACACGCCTAAACAGATACCAGAGGATTCAGCAGCTCCGCCAACACTTCTGGACCAGGTGGCAACAGGAATACGTCAGCGAGCTTCAAGTCCGGACCAAATGGAAACAATCACAAGGGCAAATGAGACCAGGATGCCTTGTGGTAATCAAAGACAAGCAGCTGCCTCCCATGAAATGGCTGCTGGGCAGAATAATCAAGGTCTTCCCAGGAAAGAAAGACAACATCAGTAGAGTCGCTGAAATTCAAACTGCCACTGGAATCATTAAGAGGGATTTCACAAAGATCTGTATCCTGCCTCTGGATCCTGTTGAAGACGACGCTTCAACGGCGGGCAGCATGTCGCAGCGCGACATCGATTGCAATGGTACAACACTAGTAGATTCCAATCGTGCAAGTGCAACACTAATAGCAACGCGGGCGCGCTGCTAGCGCCTCTGTAAACAAGTTTAGACAATTCAACATGGCCGCGAGTGCGCGTGATTCTTAGTTTTAATTTTTAAATTCATTGATACTTATGCAGAAACTCATTAAAGTAAATTCTAAAATCAACTGTCGTTTCATCGAAGCCCCAACAGTGCGGGAATCGAACCCGCGACCTCTAGCGCAGAAGGCAGAGCTACTACCAACTGAGCTATGAGGCCAGTCCAAGTACATGAGAATGAAGTTGAATTACATATTAATTTCTAAAATTACCTATAAATTTATTTCTGCTTGCAAAATCTAATTAGGTACTAGTCTGTAGTAGTCGCCTCTCTGACTTAGGCCTCCCCCATATATTTCAATAACCTGGTAACATCAGAACTTCCCCATCAGGCCCCAAAGATTCATCATCTGGACTACTACTGCACATTCCTTGGTAACAGTAGAAATATAAACTGTCAAGTCACATTCTCATTCAATCAGGTTATTGATGCAGGCCAGGACAGAGCACTATTAATAGGTAGGCTTCATGTAGGATATAGCCTATTGGTAGCGCCCTGGCCTAGGACAGTTCTGAACGAAATATTTTTTTCTGCAATTAGGTATACAATGAAATCGTAAACGTGTACTAAGTTTTTGTAAGGTACATATATATACTAGAGCGACAACTTAAAACGACACCCAACTTAAGTCTTCCTACATACACAGGTCTTTACTGCTTACACTGCCTTGCTTCATAGCAAATTCTTTCTCGTACATTGTAGAAAATGTCCTTATCTTCTAGTCTAGAGGTAAAAAATACGAAGTGTCACGAATGTACGTACCTACCGATACGAGCTGTCTCCCTGATTGCGCGACAAACTCGCCGCTCTAACGACGCTTACGTATATTTGTTTCGTTCAAGTTTATTTTAAATTCGAAAGCTTTTTAAATTTCCACCTATTCCAAAAATCTGCCTGGATTTCATTTTATATTTTTCTTTTGGTTTGGCTGTGTATTTATTTTAGGTTCCTATTTAATTGTTACCTTAAAAGTACACTCCGACCATCTCTATTATTTATGTTACTAAATATTTGAGCAAACCGACTTTATAAAAATACATCACAAAAACCTCTTTGACAATAAATCTCTAATAGAAATTATCAATTATTCTGACCAAATATGAATGAGTTAAACTAAGTATACAAGTCTAGTTCTTTGACGGATAACGTAAAAGAAAAACCATGATTACGCATTCAGCTTAGTCTCCAAAGCCAATATTTATCCACTGTCGCCCGTCTGTGTTTATTTTACTATTTTTCGCAAAGAAACTTAACGTACTCACATTCCCCAAATCGCACATTGCAAAATATCATAAAGTTCCACATCAGAAATATAATACGAATATATCCCGACCAGCGGATTATGTAAAGATTATTCACATTGTTAATGTTTCAAATAAGTAAATTGAATAATAACAGCGATTTTCAGTAAGCGAGCGCTGGCCACCACGGCACAAGCGATAAATAATAAAAAGCCTTCTCCACTTTAGGACTTGCAAAAATCACAATTTATAGAGCATTTTAATTTCACTTAGCCGATCCATATTTTACATGTGGCGGCGCGCTCGACCGTGCTCCCAACTCGAATTAATACTAAATTGAAATTGTAAAAATGGAAATACAATTTTCTCGTAGTACTCGGACGGCCCGCTACCTACAGGTGCCGCCAGAAACGTGAAATAACAACACCTCCCTAATATTTCAAGCGAGACTTCCTTTGAAAATTGGTCAAATTTATTTAACCGTTCTTTCTCATGTCGCTGGTAAAAATATTCATTACGATTAATTTACATTTTTCTGAAGTAAAACGAAAGAAACGCACTTGGCGTTCTGTGAAAGTACTAAACAAATACATTATTTCATTTAAGCTACTTGGAATAAGAATTCTTTTGACACTGATTTCCGGCATTTTTATCTACAAAGCTTTATGTAAATGTTGAATTAATTTTATATGCTTTATGCAGCAATTTTGATGAGAGCATAACTCGGGTAATTGTCCACTGTTTTAGTATGTTTTCTGTAAATTAAACGTTTTACTGAAAGCACAAACACACAGCATGTTTTCTGTTCTTTGAAGTGAATTATTTTGAAAGTACGTAACAACTTCATCAAGTATATTTTACTTTAGAGTTGAATCTAGAAATAAACAGTATAAAAGGATGAAGCGAATCTTCAGAATAATAAACGTATTAATCCTAATCAAATTCCTAAAACGTACAAATGTAATAAACCCTACGATAAAGTAGAATCGAAGGATGAAACAATCCGCAATAAACCTCTTACAGGAAAATTACAGAGAAAACAATTGTAGCATCGTTCGATATCGTATTAAATCAGCCCAGGTCTTTATAAGATTCATGGGTTAATACACTCGATTCTCACACTCGTATGTGAAAACGTATAGAGTAGGCGCTCGTGTATGGAAATTGAAAATAACGAGGGCCTACGTTCACACCGCGCGTCAAGCCGACTACACAGACCGACCAGCTATGATCGACCCACCACGCATCTTTTGGCATCTCCTATCTTGTCCGATATTTACATCAATAGAGGAGGCATGGAAGCTCTTGTAATATTGGAAGCACTGCGCCAGCTACGAGTGGAGAGGCCCTTTACTGAATGGAGTTACGTCCTACTTATCTTTAAGGGGACGCGCCTTATTTTCTTCCTCTACAATGGTAGAATATCTCAATACTTTATCACGAAATTTGATAATAAGCATATGTAAGCACTTTCTATTGATTATTTTTTACTGAAAGGCTATTTTTTTTTAGCTTTTTACATAAAAGCAGGCAGAAGTGATAGCCATTGGAGGCAATAAATTCACTTCAAAGTTTAGTACAGACTTTCAAGTGGTGAACTAAAATTTATTACCTACCATAATTTACTTCTAATGGATAGGTAAATGAAGATGGTCAAATATTTCGAAAAATACAAAAAAAAAAACCTATGGATATTGGGTTTTTTTTCTTGGTACCATTGCACATTTAATCCTACTAATATTTTATATGCAAAAGTTTGTGAGGATGTTTGAATGTTTGTGGTTCAATCACGCCGTAACGGCACAACCGATTTCGATGAAACTTCGATTATATGACTTTTCCTAGAATCTCATATAGGTTGCTTTTTGTCTAGATACCTCAAGCGCCAGTTATTTTATTTAAAATTGTTAGTTCTACATATTTCACCTAAATAAAAAAAGTGACTGAATGATTTATGAGTAACAAGTCAGTCATAAATAATCCATACCATAATAAAATCATAACATCGTTTAGGAAAATATGTCACTGTATATTTTTGATTGACTAGTTAGTTAAAGTCTCGATGAGTGGATTCACCGCTATAAATCTGTGTTTCAAATAGTGTTGTGTTCCTGCGGTGAGTATCCTTGCCAGAGCTCTTCAGTGGGAGGGGGGGGGAAAGGATTCTGGGTCGGCAACGCGTGCGTGATGCCTCTGGTATTGCAAGCGTTTATAGGCTACGGTAACAGGTGGGCCGTATGCTTGTTTGCCACCTTAGTTGTATAAAATATATATTTATATATATAACTTCAGATATAGGATGTCCACTGCTGCGCATGTCGTCCCCCACAGATTTTTAGAGCGAATTCCAATCATGAATTTTCCCATACTCACCATGCTGGGCACGTGTGTGGGCGAGCGCAGTTACAGCTATCTTTGTGAAAATAGAGTACGCTGCTGCCCATCCCCTAGCTTTTTTCCGTTAGTCGCCTCTTACAACATCCACGGGAAGGTTAGCGAGCTAACAAATTGACTTGCTAGACTGACACAATTTTTTTGAAAATTCTCTCACTCACTATGGCTGCAGATCTACTATTTATCATTAAGGCGACTCCAAACTGACCAAAAAAGGTATATAAATTGCACACTCCTAATAGTTACACGAAATAAGCCCCTAGTTTTCCGCAGTGTTAGAGCCGAACCCGATAATCTACTCGCATTGTTTGGACTCTTAGAAAATAAATATGGGACGGCGCCCTAAACCGCAACGTCAGGAACAAATAGCGGTAACTCCCGTATTCATGGCCTCATGGCTGCAGGTTCCGGGCCGATAGCAATTACTGGCGAAATTAATATCACGCCCAAATGTTACTCGCATTTATACGTATCGACTGCAATATTGTCTCCTTTATTAGTTGCCAGGCGAAAGCTGCCTTCGTTTCCTATGATTAGCTCATCATCATCATCAGTTTTTATAAGTCCACTGCTGGACATATGCCGCCCCCAAATCTTGAGCCTTTTCCATCCACCGGAATCCCGCAAAGTTCACAATGTCGTCAGTCCATCGGGTGCTTTCAAACACTGCGTCGCTCGGTTCGTGGTCGCCATTTGAGAACCTTTATTTCCGAACGGCTGTCGGTTCTGCGAGCTATATGGCCTGCCCTCTGCGACTTTAACTTGATAATTCTGAGAGCGATTTTGGTTCTTTTGCGGATTTTGTCATTTCGAATTTAAGATTAGGTTATTCTATTATATACAACGTGCTCCGTAACAAGTAAACTATCCCGAATGGAAACAAAAAATATGATAAAGAAGATTAATTTTGAAATGTTTTGGATATTGATAAGATTAAATTATCCTCAATCTTACCAATTTCATTGCCAGTTCACTTAGACACCGCTGACCAATACAATGTGATTCATAATATGTATTCCATCCCGAAAAGGAGTTATTCTACACCCAATTGGCAATAAAGTTTGTTCTACGACTTTTGGAAATTCAACATTTTTCATTGAAAAAACTCTATGCGAAAATCAGCTGTTTTGGGGTCAAATCAGGTCAAACTCAATGAATCAGATGTTTTAGCAATCTTGATTCCGAACTTCTTGTACGTTTAGTTATTAGTTCTAAAGATAATAAAAAAACAAAAAAAAGATAACTTGAGAAATTTTTAGAAAAAAAATTTAAAAAATTTTAATGAAAATATTGATTTGTTTTTTTAAATAGTATTTCATTTCGTTGAAAGAATAACCCCCTTTCGGGAAGGTATACATGTTATGAATCACCTTATGTACTAAAACCAATATAAAACACTTTTCAGGCGGTAATATCAAACGGTATTACAACCGGAGTTGTAACTGCATCAAATTCATGTAAATGGGTATCCTCTGACAGGTAGGCAGTACTTTGAATAAAGGTAAAATTTTCTGAAAAACGTTAGGCGTTATATGACTGCCGTACGCGAATAGATAATTGTTCTGTGGCGTTGCTAATAAAATTCAGGAGTCAATGCTTTATTACGGCTGTTGTGATTTTGACCTTTTCATAAACTCTGGCATAACTGGTGTTTCACCTAGCTACCTTCCTCGTCACCAATAAATTAAGGTTGCGTGCGTATGGTACAGTCGGCAGCAGAGGTGTTTTTAACGGCCCGAGGATCATATCTAAATTCTACTGAAAGTCAGGCCTTGAATTCATATGAGCGGTTTACTTTTGTTAATATAATATTTTTTAACTAGAATTAGTAACGACGATACAGACGTAGATATAGCTAGAATAGTCTACTTCAGCAATTTTCATAGCGTTATATCTTATGGAATTTTACTGTGAAACGATGGGATGTTTGAACATTTTATAAAATAAGTCCAGACAATCACTTAGCAATATTTTTTAGGAAATAAATATAATGACTGTACTTTGCCAATATTAAATGATATTTTTATATACTTGTATGTTCGCCAAAAATTATAATTTTGTAAAAAAAATAACGTCAATATTTAAAGAGCAAAAATTTGGTTAAATTTCCCTATCTACGGTAAACCCTATTATCTGTAACTGAAGAATTTGGAAAAAAACATTACGTGTTCCATTCCAGGTCAAAAAATTGGCTTTGCTTGCTTTCCCCCTCACCACGACACGGTTACCTACGCTGCGGTTGGTAAACTTACTGTAAGTTCTTTAAAAAACTAGCTAGATTTTCATTTTTAACCGACTTCAAAAAGGAGGAGGTTCTCAAGTCAGCTTTATTAATTTTTTGTGTGTATGTTACTCGATATCTCCGCCAATTGTAAACCAATTTTGAAGATTTTTTCACTGGTGTATATAGAATGATCCCGGGGGTGGTCCCATATTAATTTAATTCCTGAGTGATTACTAATTGTCCCGTAAAACCTAAAAAACCGTTAAAAACCCGTCATCATCTCTTGAAATCACGACTTGCCGATTTTTTTTTGTGGATTACCACTAGTAATCCCCGCGACTTTGTTCGGTTGCTGCTATTTTTTATATAAACTTTTACCTTAGGGGTTATGTGTCGGGAATTCCTTTCTGTGCACCCATACGTTACAACAGGAAATTTCAAACTCCTAGGACTTTTGCTTTGGCTCTGCGTTGATTGTCAAAGAGAATAAAACCACTACGTTTGATTGTCAGTCAGTCAGTACCGTAAGAGTTGATGATAAATGGATGTCATTCTTACTTTTATTTTTTGTTTGAAAGTGTTGGCGGCCAGTGTCATCCTTAGTAAGCAAAACGCAAAGAGGCTATGGCAAAATGACGTGAGTTCGCCAAAGTTCTATAGGATGCCCCCAAATAGTTTTTATCCTATTTTAAACTCTAAGGTCTTAATTTTCTAGCGGCTATAATAATAATCTTGTAAATATTCAGGAATTGGAAGTCTGTTTTTAGTTTTTGTAATAAATGTCTTATTAGAGTACCTATAGGTAACACTTTTTTAACTTTTTAACAATCATCATTTACTCGGTGTTGACTGTACTGCTGGCTAAACCGCTTAAGCTCCATTGTGCATAACCGAAGAGGGATAGGAAATAAAGCTCTATGCACTAATGTGGCTTTGCTGCTGTGGTCTGTTGTGCGTGAAATCATGGCCTACCAAATAGTGCTAGCAGATATGTTGCACGTAAGCCATTAGAGGTAGAGGCAGGGCACAGCGAGACTTTCACGCTCTAAATTGGAGCAGAGGTAGTGATAGTCATATCATTTATTGACTGGCCTCATAGCTCAGTGGTAGTAACTCTGCCTTCTGCGCTAGAGGTCGCGGGTTCGATTCCCGCACTGGACAAACATTTGTGACTAACACAGATGTTTGTTCTGTGTCTGGGTGTAAAATATATATTTATTATGTATATCAGTCTCTGGTACCCATAGTACAGGCTATGCCTAGTTTGGGATCAGTTGACCGTGTGTGATATGTCCGGAATATTTTTTATTTATTTTATTTATTATTATTATTTATTCACCGTTGGATGGGAACCCTTGGTTTTTTTATTTATATAAACTTTAACGGCTGTACATAGGCCTTGCGCACCGGTGCATACGCCTTATAGAAGATCGCAGCCAAATAACATTTTTTGTTTCAAATAGTGTAGATCTTGCGGTGAGTAAAGTTGCCAGAGTTTTTTTAAGGTCGTTAAGGAAAAGTTCTCTCCCATCTCTTCCAGTCACGTTGATGCCGCACTTTCGTTTGCAAGTTTTGGATGAATCGCGCCATCATCATCCCAGCAAAGTTATATTAAGCCATCATAATCCCCTTTATAAAGACAAATAAATAATATAAAACATATCAAAATTCAGATCATAAAAACACCACACTGCTCGTAGCCAAGCTCCGCCAATGCAACCAATCACGCTTTAAAGTACTCCTCAGCAAAATTTAGTAATCCAATAATTAATCTAAATGGACCGTACAGGCGAATGGTTCAAAACAATCAGCCCAGCCGCAAAATACGCGCATTAAATGAAGTGAATGCCCGCCTCCGGGGATCCCTGATAAATTAAATTGATTAGAATCCCGTCCGATGTTGGATGGCGATGTAGACGCGCGCAAAAATAAAAGCCAAGTGAAAAATAACACTTCTGTGCCCGCGGTTTTTGCGATTTGGGGGGATATTTCCAGTTAATCAGCAGTTAGAAAGTAAGAAGCCAACTAAGTATACCTACCCAGCAGGTGCCAGGTACTTGTGAGGGTACCACTTATATTAAACTGCAAATTTTATACTTTCTTGATTCAATAATATTTTATAACAAGAATCATTTTGAACCGTCTGAAATCCGCGTTTAATTTAAGACTGTTCTACGTTATATAGAGGTATACAATCTTCGTATAGAGGTATAAAGATCTTAGGATTGATAAATGTGGGAACCAAACATTTATACACATTGATTTAAGTTTTAAGTGATCTGAAATTCAATTTTTAAGCTTTGTGGGATAGTTCGTTTAGTCGTTTTTAATCAGCGCACTGGCTGTTAGTATTCGATATGACATTTCATATTAATCAGAAATGTAGAGAATCTTATGATACCTATTCTTATCCACCGATAACTTCTTTTGGGGCCAACAGATTTGCTAGATTAACTGTAGTGTACAATGTACGCTATAATAATAGCTGGCTCATAACTAAGAAGGTAAATGCAATATATGCGTGCGTTGTTTTTTATTATGATGATTATGTTGTGAAGCATCTCAAAGTCTGAAATCGTTTCATACAGAGAAACGAGATAAAATTAATTTACCAACATATCCAACGAACCAGAAATTCAAGCCAAAAGTTCTAACTTAATTATTCCACCTTGATTAAATGTAATATCGTATGATGGCATACATTCAAGAAAACGTCGCTTAAATTTTCTTTAAAGGCGCTTTCTGAACTGAGTCCGGATGAGCTTTAAACGGCGATTAAAATTTAAGCTCGAATTTAGACGGCCTAATCTAGACGTTGCGTCGCTCCACTGCATTTTGCGACCTGACACGAACTAAAGACAATAGGTTTGGTGTAATTTTGTATAATATACTTGTGTGTGGGGTACTCGTAAGTATACTCGTGTGGGATGAAGGCAGAAGCTTGAACTCCAGATTGGGGCTTGCTACAGACCGTTGCTCTGTCGCTCGCAGTGTTATCGGCTTCAACACACGCCTTGTTTATTTATCGCCAACCTAGTCTATGTACTAGACTAGTGCCTACAGTCGCGAGTTAGTTACAAGTTTGACTGCGATGTTTGAACTGTATATGTGTGATAGCGACTTGTGACAGCTTCAATCATAGCATAGTAGATACTAAGCTTGAGTACTAGTTCCAATGTTTGTCTACAGCTAAGTGACATTGTATGTAATTACCTTTGAAACTAATTGGTAGATAGAAATGTAATGAACGTTGTTTAATTTGATAAAAGAAGCCTTGAACCATAGAAATATTAAGCAATAGCCTTGAACAAACCAGGTGTTTGTTATTATATCGGTCAATAATAGCCTTACACAAACTTGACGAGAAAACGTAATTGTTTTCGCACGAAGATCAGGCTAACTGGCTTATTAGTTTGTTTGTATATATCAATAAATGAGGTGGTTCATAACATGTATTGTAAACTATCCCGAAAGGACCTTATTCTACAATTACTAACGGAAATTCAACAAATTTAATTATTAAAAAATAATGCAAAAATAATTTTGGGTTCAAATCAGTTCTGAATCAGCTGATTATAATATTTAAGTATAAACTTTAGACTCAATACAATAAGCTTATTGCAATCCTGATATCAAACTTCTCATACGTTTAGTAAATTATAACAATCTGATAAAAATACAAAAAACAGCTGAATTAAAAAAAATGCAGAAAAAAATTGCAAACTGCAAAAAAATCAAATATTTTTTTTCTTTATGTTCCTATAATAAGCCCCTTTTGGGATAGGATACTAGACAACTGATAGAGAAAACGATTGAGTTGCAGAACATTGGGAATATAATAATTGTTAACGTCTAAACGTAGTACAGAGCATCAAAAATAATCGCATAAAATCTGATTAGCAAACACCATTACCCCATTGTTTTAAACAATCTAATATCCCAAATCGAATTGGCATGTATTCATAATTATTGCAGGAGCAATAATTCACGAGTATTTGTTTACGGTCCGGCATTGTTTGTGGAACGAGTACAAGGATGCCGCGATAGAGGCCTATGTTTACTTTGTTAATAATTGCATAAGCTACCAGCGGTATTGATTATGTATTAGTTATTTGCTAATGTGCTGCATTGTTAGTTAAACATAAGTACATGTTACTCGTAGTATTGCATAATAAATTTAAACTTTTTAGGGTTCCGTCATTTGGAAAAAACGGAACCCTTATAGGATCACTTTGTTGTCCGTCTGTCTGTCTGTTGAGACCCTTTGTCTCAGAAACGGCAATGGCAATGATGTAAAACCTCTACTACTGGTACTTCCTAGTACTGGTACTTCCAGTTACCTTACAATTCTGAAATTTGGAATGCTAAGAGCTTTTTGTGATATAAATAAAGAAAAAAGTCAAATGCGGTACAGAGCCCTAAAAAAGGTGTGCCAGCATCAAATGGTAAAGGAAAATAATGGCTAACACAAAGATTTATAGATGTACTCTATTCATGGGAAGTAACTCTACCTGAATGAGTAGGTAGGTACTTAAAATTGTACTTACATCGGTATTATTATGAACCGCAATAAATATTTGCAGTGTGAATACCATGTTTGATGGAAATTCAACTCTACTTAATTATTTCATGACACTCAGCTTGTGACCGCAAACAATACCTGAACATTTCCGATTGAAATGAAATGATATTTTTACGAAATGTAAATGTCGACTTTTAAATATTTGTTATCGAAAATATGTAAGAATAATTCAAGATTTAAGGGCGGAAATTTAAACCTCCACTTTTTTAAAACAATATCATTGCGTCTGATCGAAGCGACGCATGATCCGAGAGGTGGCTCTTATTTGGCCCAACGAATTAGCATTGCCATCCAGCGTGGCAATTCCACCAGCGTCTTGGAGACGCTTTTACAATAGTTTATCGGTAACTAGTTGGTACAAGAAGCTATACGATATGAATGAGAGAACAAAACAATAATTCATTACTAGCAATAAAAACTAGCTTGTTTCATTATTTCAAACTCAAAGGCATTTAATAATATAATATAAATTTATCTCGACGGGGAGGGCAGCTCTTGTAAAGTTGCATTCAAATAGCCAGATTCGCAAACTGACCAGACTTATTCATACTGCCGTAATAACTGTATTTTAATAAACCTAAATTGAATAGCAGCTCTGTACTTCCGACAGACTCAACTGCACTAAGCACTATCTAAAGCGCAACCTCCGGCTAGCAGTGGCGTAGCTGCCTATATTATTCCATTCCACCAAAATACATTAGCAATAGCGGAATGGTACCTTGCAATAGTTAGCCATTAGGACGGTATTATTTGACCAGCCAGAGGTGGCGTGCTGTAAGGCCGTTTTGCCGCTGCGAAATTTACACCGGCTGATACATGCCGTGTTACCAGACGGTCCAATATTAAATCGTCTGCAGCTTTTGTGGGCGAAACTAACTGGAACGGCTTATATCGAGAACCTCAACGTCTAGGTGGCGAAGATAAAACTTTATGAGTTATACATAAAACGATTTTCAAATCATATTTATGAGTCGTCCGAACATCTGCGGGGCAGTTCGCAAGGAAATTGAAACCGTCGAGAGCATAGCATTTTCACGAACAATTTAAGTTGGTATTGTGCTCGGAACGCGACGGACGATGCGCTTTTTGCAGTGGTCAGCGGATCCGGCCAAGTTTATTGTTGTTCTCTGTGTGTGCCACCCCTTCGGTGTCTTTTGTGGTAATGTTTGCTCAGTTTTACTTAGTAGTACACTTTCACGGCTCTTTAGTAGCGCTCATTTCAGCGGTTTAGGCGTTCTTGTTTTACATTTGAAGAATAAAAAAAATTCTTTGTTTTTTACATATTTTTATATGAAGTATCTAAAAGCTAACATTGATTTCATAAGTAATTAACTGGGTTGATCATAATATTCAACGACATCTATGCACATAATTAATTTGTTTCTACCTACTTAAGAGTTGTAACAAAGGTAAAAAGAAAAGGTAAAAACAATTTCAAGTTCACAGAATATTCACGCATGTTCCTTCGTTACATTGAAGATAATCTTTAGTAGGTACCGATGTAACTGTGAAGAAATGGGCCACCTCTGCCACACTGTGGCAAAGTCAGCAAAACTCGGGTGTAATTTAATTTGCATAGGGGTTGAAGCAAAGGCGAAAGCGAGTGCTTGCATTGAAAATATAGAGCACCAATGAGATAAATAACATAACATACTAAATATGTTCTAGGTGAATCGAACTAGGTAACGCTTTTGGACCCTACCATATTATGGGCTTCTAGCTCAATTATTTTCATTTCATAAACATACCTAGGTTACAAGAGCTACCTATGCGGCATCACGCTCCGTCACGCTCAGCGAGTCACAGTTTTCTGTTGCAACTAAAACGTTTCATAAATGCATTAATCATGTTAAACCAAGTCACCCCGATATTAAAGTTTAGATCTTATCCCTACAATTTGAAGTTTATAATGGCTTGTACTTAAACTTGCGTGAACTTCGGCGTATCGTATGGGATATCTTACTTTACTTCCGTTTCATCCGCAATTCTGAATTTCTTTGAGGGTCAACTTATGTCCTGTTTCAAAGGCATTGAAAAGATTCTCGCTTGAAGCTCCAGGGATGCGCGTAAACAACTGCCGACGTCAACTCGCCGAGATATTCACATAATTAAAATAAACTTTGACTTCAAAATAACTAGGTCCTTGGATTCACAGCAAGAGGAGCACCCACAATCATACTAATATTAACTGTAAGGGGGCAATTGCTGAAAATGAAACGCTCCTTTAATTTTCTTGAAATCACCCGCGCTCGATCTCGGTTTTAATTCGACAAGAAGGAGCCAGCAATCAAAAGAACTAACGGCGGCTTCAACGAGGCATTTCCATACGAGAGGGGGGCTTCAACGACACGGTATTAGTTCGCAACTGATTACATTCCTCGCCGCCTCTCACAAACGACTCGCAATGAAGTAGCGACGAATAAACTTCATTACGCTGACTTAAGCATGGGAAATTATAAGGAGGAATTATCTTCGAATGGCGGCGGTGGCACGTACGTGAACACTTCGGGATTATAGCCCAAGGCGGTCGTAGGACACGTCGCTGGCCTGGCTCATTTTCGAGTACGTTATACAAGGAGACGTTTATTGCTAACCTGGAATATTCACTGTATTTGATTTGCGGAGATAAAGTGCAGGTTTTCTGCTTTGTCAAATTGAGTTCGGACGCCACGAGCTGACGAAGTGAGATCCCTCGAGAAAAGTAAATAGTGGCCTGGTGAAAGCCTCGCCAGAGGAGATTTAGATCGGTCTTTGTCTCGTGCTAAACGCTATTCTTTTGAGAGATTTTCCATCTTTGCGGAAGCTTGGGGGGATTGTATTGGATGTTGAAATTGGACGCAGTGCATTCAGTGTCGTAGTTAAGGTCATGGGCGCTACGGGCAAGATTATAATTTGCTGCCTCCGAAAACTATCTCCGAAAGAGATAATGGCTCATACTGGGGAGCAAAGTGAAATAATTAAATGTTATGTTTTGGGCGTGAAAATAACAGCAGAAACTAAGATAATAATGGCTGATACCGGAAAGCAGAGCAAGCCGAGAAAACTTTATGTTTTGAAAAGAGCTGCTGAAATTCAGATAATAATGTCTAATACTGGTGTGCGGAGCAAACCGAGAAAAATTGTGCTTCGTGTAAAGGAGCTGTTGAATTCAAGTCATTTTTTTTTTTTTTTTTTTTTTTTTTTTTATACTACTTAGGTGGCAAACAGGCATACGGCCCACCTGTTGGTAAGCGGTTACCGTAGCCTATGAGCGCTTGCAATACCAGAGGCATCACGCACGCGTTGCCGACCCCGAAACCCCCCTCACCCTAAAGAGCTCTGGCAACCTTACTCATCGCAGGAACACAACACTATTTGAAAACAAATAATGTTATTTGGCTGCGATCTTCTGTAAGGCGGAGGTACCTCCCCAGGCGGGCTGCTCCAATTCAGAACGAGAAAATCTCGCTGTGCCCTTCCTCCTCTCAAAAATTTTTTTTAGATATTTATTTAGATGAGCCTAATGAGTTAGGTATATCAACGTGTGAAGCTAGAGTGCCCGAGTCCCAGCAGCACGCAGGCTGTGCGTCTGCGTGTGTGCCCCTGGCAGCCACCCCACGGCCAACCCCTAGGTACGACGCTGAGCGCATTTTCCGTACCAGTGCCTAATATTTTCGTCTACAAAATGATTATCCAGTAAGGTTGTTACGTAAATCCACATTTCAAATACAAATTGAATGATTTTCAATCATTCAAGTTTAGTATTTTGCTGAAAGGTATTACGACCGCTAAAACTGACCCAAAACCGATGACGCTTCCTTTAATCAATCCTCTTAATCAAGCTAATCTATTATCCGAATGTGCTCCATAATCGTAAGTAAGTTAAACTTCCTCAACTAGGCACACGAAGTGGCTGTTTGTTGACGCTCTGTAATCGTGTTTGCCGGTACAAAATAAGTTTTAATTAATGGATTGGCACTTGGAGAGACGCGTGGAGGCTGGGGACACCATTCTATTACGGACGCGTCAACTGGACACCGCCGGCCTTTGCGAGTACCCCAGTACCCTTAATTAATATGTTTCACAACTTTTTTCACGGAAGCCAAAAAGGTTTAAAAAAATACTAGTAAAAACGACACAAACCCCAACAGTCTTACATTTTAGGAGCGTTTCACGCATCATTGGGCGTGGGGGTAAATAAAACTATTTGTAACACTGGTTTTATTACAGGTATAATTCTATATGTTTTTATGTAAAATCGATAGGAACGAGAGGCAAGAAAGCGTAAGAAAAACAATTTGCCAACATAACTAATAACAGGAAGTCACCTCGTTACTCACAAGTGAATGGTAGGTCGGCAATCTCGCGAACGCGCCCTCCACTTCTCGACTTAATGAATGAGAATAATTTTGCCAAAATACTTCGGAGAGACGGGACACACGCCCGGGGAATTTTTCAATTTGCAACTGACATAATGTAATAAGAGTTACACCGTGAGATGCTGGAGTAACGTAATTAATAACCTGTGAAATATTACCTGTTACAATGAATTTAGAGGATAAAAGTTGAGTGATAAATTTAAATAACAAGGCGGGTGCGCCGGGAGTCCCAGGGAATGCCCGAAATACTTATGAATAGTTTGTCCGGGGTGATAAGTGGGCGTGTCGACGAGTGATACTCGAATCGCAAGTTTGTTCGGGGCCTAATGAACGCGTGAACGCGGAATAACTTCGCGAATGCTTGAATAATGTATGTTTTAACGAGATGTTTTTCTTGAGGGAATCTCATTAACCCACTTTCCGATTGTGTGAATGTAAACTTTGAAAAGTTCTTATTCTCTAGTAAAATCTTTAACGAGTTGCGTAAATTAAATCAACGTTTAATTTATCGCGGATTGTAAAGTTCATTTATTAATAACAGATAATAGTTACATGTCAAACACAAATCTATATGCTATGTAATAGTTACATAGCATAATAATTATCAATAATCGATTAAATACAATAATATAATATTGATGTCAAAATGAACACAATCATAATTAAAACAAGAAATAAATAAAGTAAGATTCATACTCATATTAAAGAAATAAAAAAAATAAAAAAAACGATTTTGAATTAATTATAATTATATTAAATTTATACATTGAATTTGGTAATTACCCACCAACTATCTATAAATACCAAAATTTGTACCAAAATTGTATTAAAAATATCTTAAATTCTACACGGGTTTTCTTATTGTTTTTAAAACAATAAAGGTTCTATATATAATCCAGTCTAAACATAATCACATACAGATGACTGGCTAAAATCGAATTCCCTTTATTACGCCCATAAAATTTACCGATATTATCTCAAGCGGGCCAAGCGGGCCATAAAAGTAATCCTTCTATTTTAATGGTCCACCAACCTGCGGGATGCAACAATGTGTCCTATAATTTGCCTTCACAAACCCTTCTCTTATCAAGATTGCAGATTTCAGACTTTTATTTACATTTAACTATCAATTTCCTAAATCCACTTAATATCTTACATACTTTCATCGATAACAGTTTAAAAGGTAAGTACCCACAAATAATTTACGTAACAAGATGTTATATGCAAAACTGAGTTGTTTTTTTGCACAACTAAAACCAATATATCATTTTAAATATTCATATAAAATCCTTCGCCCGACGTTGTTTAATCGGCGCGTTAAATTCGAGAAAAGTCGAGAACACATCAAATATTAACATAGCTCGAGCATTGTTTCGACAAATAGGATAATATCTCGTTCATGAATCTAAATCCAAATAACCTTATATATGTGTGTAACTCTACACACCGAGCAAAATAGCTTACTAATATACACATCATCATCGGGCTGTAGTAGTCCACTGCTGGACATAGGCGTCCTCTAAAAACTTCCACGAGAAACTGTCTCGAGCCTTTTCCATCCACCGACTTCCCATAACTTTCACAATTTGGTCGGTCCACCGGTTGGGGGGCCTTCCAACAATGCGTCGCCCGGTTCGTGGAGAACCTTTTTTCCCCAACGGTTGTCGGTTCTGCGAGCTTATGGCTTGCCCACTGCCACTTCAATTTGCTGATTCTGAGAGCTATGTACTAATTTGCACATTTTATACCAAATCGGATGACCCGAAATCGTTTCTTTTTCTTGAATCCCCCTCGAATCACCATTAATCAAGTGGAACTCTGAAGTTTCACGCCACCTCCCGAATCTAATTTCGCAAACAAAGAAAACGAAAACCTGTCTACCTTTATCAATCAAAACTGAAAATTCTATTCCGTTACTTCGCAGTCGTGCAACGGAGACAATTGGAAAAATGTATCACGAATAAAAAGTCGTATCGGAATGTAATATCGAGGGGATGCCCGGAATATTCTTGGCAAGTGAAAATATAGAGACAGGAAAATACAGCGACAGGTTGTGACGGGACAGTGGTCATCCGAAACCGTCGCAAGTCTCGAATAAATAAACCCAGAGCAAATAACGACGTCAACATCTACGTGTGCCGAGACCTGTCACTGTAAAGAGCAGGTGCTCCTATAATATGACACATTTGTGACAGAAGTCCGAACTATTGTTAATTTCGGAACCTTGTCCCGGAATCGTTCGAATATCGGCAATATCGAGCGTCCCGGTAGTGGACATCGCGGCGTCTTAACGACAGCTTGGAATTTATGGCATTCCTTGATTGTTACCTATTGTTAATTTTATTGCATGCCGGAAGTTTTGTATGTAAGATTTATAATATTCTATGTTGACATTGCGAGGTTTATGCCTTTTCGATATCGCCATAAAAAAGTAATAGAACCTACAGGTACGTTCGGCATTACGTTTGCTGACAACATCGATTGCAAAAGTAAACGATGGAAGTTCGAAAACCTTTGCTTAGGCCGCACTGTGATAAAGATTTTAAATGAAACAACTTTCTAGAGTCCCTTATCACAAACAGAAACAATTTTAAATGTAGAACTCTACAGAAAGTACGGTTATCGGTAGAAAGTTAACATTATTAGCCGATCTACCGACAGCACAGTGCGCTGCAATAAACGCAAGAACACTTACCAAGAAAAACTATTTTATAAAAACTTTAGGTATATGGTCTACTATGCCCTAGCCTAGACTCTAGTTTAGCCCGTTCTGAGAGATGGACTTGCTGGAGGCTGTACAGTATCTTTTAATTTTTAAACTCGATCAAAAAAACGTTATAGAACACGCTAAATTTCTGACTATACCTACAGTGATTAATAATTCTTTGGGATTCTTTGTTAGAAACCATGTAGAGAAGAATATGAAACTACGTGATTCCGTATCACAGTGCGTATTTACCTACATTACAGGGCTCACAGCGAAGTTAACATTAAGCGTGACAGGTGGTAGTCCAATCTTCGTTTACGATTGTGGATTTCCGACGAAAGTATTTTACGATTTTTATTTTCATTGAAAACTTTAATGATTAAATCAGATTGTTAACCAAGTTCTAAAAAGTCGTTAGTGGAGCCGTCTCGGAATAAATTTCCCTTTTGCGAAAAAAGGTTTGAATCAGTTATAAAAGAATTAGTTCTGATTTCTGACTCGTTTTGATTAGCTTTCGCAGATTCAAGTGACCCATTTTCTGCTGAGTCGAATTATGTTTTATTTTTATTTCAAGCGACGATAAGAATGTCAACTTACTCGTAAATCAAAACAAAATCGCAAAGTTGATGGTACGGGGTATGACGCCGCATTGCCATACAAATGCAAGCAGATCAGTGATATTTTACACGAATTTGAACCAAAAATCTTTGAGACTGTCAACTTACGTCACCACCTTAACAAAATCGTTGAAGAACAGGACGATTCTTTTCAAAAAAATCGAAATATCCAACCGTAAAAAGATTGACAAACTAAAAGAATTTTCACAGAGTATTTTACTTCCGCATTTCCATCGCATTTGACTAAACAAACATATCAAGGCGAGAGCCACTATTCTACGACTTCATTGACTCCTCGCTGTGGAAAAAAGCAATTTCGACTCGACTGAGTCTTTTGTCGGTGGGAAGCAATATTATGCAGATTGTACTGTGGTAATCTAAGCTGCTTTGCGTAGGTTTAAGTCGTTTTAATTGTACTTATTTGAAAGTCATTATTTTGGTTTTTCTAAAGAGTTTAAAAATAAATGTAAAAAATAGGAAGAAATACGTTCTCCACCCCATGTTTTTAAAACATTCGGTTCTATAAAACCCCCAAGCCCTGAATTTGTGCCGTTTTGTTTCATAGTTCTACAGAGGAATGTTAAAGAAGCAATATTATGCAAACCAAGCGTGCCTCCCACAAATATAAAAAGCTCTCTCACACTTTGCATCTCAAGGCTTGCATCCGACTGATACTTACGAGGTGCCCCAAGAGAAAAAAATGCAAACGCAATTTGAATTTCCATGCTTTTTGGAGGCACCTGCGTAAATTCGCGCTGGGAAACAAATTCTACTGATTGTTACTCTTACATGCTTATGTTATGGTTGAGCATTTCAGGGAATAATTCTTTACAAAAAATCATTTAGATTCAATAGACGTTTTACGATGTCAGTAGTTTGGTGTATCTCCTTTAACACGACATGAACGCCAGCTAAATAGTTATTACTGCTAGAACAAATGAATATTGTGGCATTCTTTGGGGAGCCCAAGTAATAGGCCTATGTGGCATTGGAGTTCTACAGACGAATGAAGATAACAAATGAATTTTGTATGTAGATTTCATCCGAATCCATTACAAACACAACTACGTCACGTAAACTAGTAATCTTACTGATGATGTGAATTACTCAGATAGTTTTCCTTGTTAAGAGGATACAAAAATCATAATAAATTGTCGAGTGGGCGAAGTGAAGAAAGTGACAGCGCTATGTACTGTAATTAAATGCGGAAAGAGATAGCAAGCTTTAGAAGGCGCTCGAAAGTAACCGACGTAAGCGAAATATAAGAAAATATCGATTATCACAAAAACTATCTATTTTTTTAACAGTATCTTGGATTTAGGTTCCCAATGCTATTGTCTAACAAAATATTTAAAAAAAAGTTATTTTTGTTAGATAGTCTCAGAGTATTTTCGAAAAAACTGTTGCAGAGGACCCAACTTTAAAAAATAAATCTATCGAGAAAAGTTTTACCAATCGCGTTTCTGTCTTGGATTAAGGTAAACAAATGCTCAAGCTATCTTTGTCATAAAAATCAAAACTGTGCGTTTTGCGGTTATTGAGAAAAAACAATTCAAAAATCATAAAATATTAAACCCTCACCTTAATTTAAACTATCAATAAGACTAACCCACTTGAGACGACACGACAAACAAACATGCGCGGGTGGGAAAAACAATAGCACGGCCGTGCATCTCTCAAGGGAATTCGATAAAAAAAGGGCTTTCACATATTTATTCTAGGCATTTCTACTTAGAATTGTTTGATAAACAAATCTAGATAATCGTGAAAAACCGATTTTCGTTACCTTTGATCTCGAATAACTAACGATGCAGATACAAGAGACTTTTGAGACAACTTTTAGACCGCCAAAGTGAAGGTGTATGCGAGTTTCCAGTTTATTATCTCCCATTACGAGGTGACCCCTTATTTGGCATAAATAACTGGGGTATTTCGGTAGAGTTAGCGTAATGAAATTGTGGCGTCTTCTCTATACGTTATTACATTGATTGGTAATTATATTTTTTGTATATATATATATATAATCAAGAAGGTTCAATCTGGAGAAGTCTGATACTACAAGAGATACAAAAATGTATTCCAAGGTACCATGTAGTCGATTTTAGAGTTAGAAAAACTACATTCATAAGTTTTTAGAAAAAGTGCACTAAAAACATCAATCACACCAGGTAATTTCAAAAAAAATAATGCACAGTGCAAGTCCGTGGTATTTAATGTTGTTTTGAAACGCAATTTCAAGAGAAAAGTGCTGTTATTTAATAATGCCTGTCTAACCAACAATATCCAATGGAAAATAGTATATACGAGTAAAATGGCTAAGACTACGAAAGGACAGACAGATGGCAAAACTATCTATAAGGTTTTCGGAACAGTCAAAGCCCAGAATAAAATGCATGTACGTAGCGTAAGTTGATTTGTAAACGGGTCTCTTTATCTCAGGTATTATTTATGTCAACAAAAATTAGTTCTAACGAAGGTTTGGAATTATCTGTTCCCTTTCAAAAGCTGTCAGATACTCCTACCGACATGTGATGTAGGAGTCGAGTTGATAAACTAATAATAACATAAATTCTGGCCGAGTGGGTCCATACGATGTCTGGTCGATAGGAACAGCCTACATCGATCGTCAACGTCGCTTTGTCTTGTACACTGACGCTGGCAAACCGAACCACGAGTATTTACATAACAATGCACTATTTGATGCGTACCTACGAAAATAATAAACAGCTTCAGGATTTTCATACAAAACGAGATGGAATAGTCGAAATTAGGGTCTATTTTCCCATGCAAATATTAAGATTGAAGTTTGAAAGCGATTGATATTCAATTGACATAGTGCAAGAGCTGTTTAGATTATACAGATTATACGAGTACGCTGTGGATCAAAGTCAAACACTGGAATAACATTTCAATGCCAGTTGGGCGCTCGGATTCATGGCTCGATTGTAATATGTCAGTTAGCTCTCCACGTACGAAGATGGAGCCACTCACATAATAGTCCTATTGTCCGTTGAAGATGCTATCATAAAAGCAATTTGAGTGATCTGGTATGGATGAATTCACGTAGATTTTATCAAAAAGTGCATACAAACAACAGTAATGTTGATACAAAATAATCTATAAAACTGTCAAAATTCGAATCTGCACCTTCTAACAAAAAAAATAGGCTTTGAACCTACATCTTTATTTAGCTTCTTCGACATCATAATCCGGTCTATATTGTGAAACTTTAATAGAAAGCAAAGCCGCAAAATATAATTCCTCCCGCGAGGTAGGTACATTTATCTCAGAGATTCCGGCTGTAATCTGCTAAACCAGCAGGAAATCTTCAGCCTCCACTCCTTCCCTAATTAGCAGAATATTTCAGTAAAAAAGAAGCATCAGGAAGCTGCAGAGAGTAATAATGGGGACCGGCTCATGGCCGTTATATCAGCTTCATTGATTCGCTGTATCAAAAATTAGAGGATAGAATTTTTTAATCTACGAGAGTTAGGGCCATACTAAATATTATTTTTATCTGATGGAAAAGTAGTATTCGTCATCATCATCATCAGCCTGAGGAAGTCTACCACTGAACATAGGCCTCCCCCAAAGAGTTCCACGACGAACGTTCGTGAGCTTTCTCCATCCAACTTCCCAAAATCTACATAACGTTGTTGATCCTTCGGATGGAGATCCATCCAATACATCCATCCATACTTCCAACAATGTGTCGTCCGGTTTGTGGTGGCCATTCTAGACCCTTAATTCTCCAACGGTTGTCGGTTCTGGGTGCTATATGGCCTGCCTTGCCATTTCATGCTAATTATGAGACCTATGTCAGTGGTTTTTGTTCTTCTACGGATTTTCTCGTTTCGGATTCTATAGGTAATGAAATTTCGAGCATAGCTCTTTCCATAGCCCGTTGCGTGATTTTGAGCATTTTGTATGAGGCCAATGGCTAGCCAATTCTCAGTGCCATTGTCATCACTGGCAACACACACGTATTGAAGATTTATGACTTGAGGTTCTGTGGAATCTGTGACGAGAAGTACTATGTCTAGTCGTAAGCATAGCATAGTTGGGCTATGATTGTGTCGTCTGCTGGCATTATCATTTAAAACCAATTCATAGACATAATTATAATTAAATACCATTTTTGCTTATATTTAGCAGTCCCGTAACTACACTTAGCAGAGGTAAGACTGATACCAAAAAGCATTTTTAAAGTGTCAGTAGTAGAATCCGTTTCGCTCGAAACGTCGATCTATCGTTGTACAGCGAACAAAAAAACTTTAAGAACATAATGTCCCAAATGATCTCCCGAATCCTAAACCGTATAAAATCTAGCTACAAAGTCGAAAAAAACTTGATTTGCGACTTAACCTCTATGCTTTGGCATTTTAGTCAACCGTAAAAGCATCGAATAAATTGTAGGTCAGAAGGGACAGATAAAGCGAAGAGTTTCCACGGCTTTTTCTTTTAACTTGTTTGCTTGAATATTGACTAGCTTACCTACTTATTTCATTCGAAAATCTTCAATTGCCATTTTGTTTTTCGTTAACACGTTCTTATTATTTAGTTAAAAGCTTACTTAGTGAGATCTAATAAGATTCAATCTCTGATTTTATTTAAAAATCTAGCACATTTCAATGACATGGAAGATTTATTTATTTAAAAAACTACTGTCAATCATTGTTGCTGTGACTTGAGGTGAATTTCATGCCTTAGTGTCAGTAGTATTATTGATTTGTTCCATCGATGGTACAGTCCGTTCAGTGGTACGCGTGATTGAGTAACATACATCTTCACGTATCATGATATCATCACATCTTTTTAATTTTCTTTTTTTTATTTACCCTCACAACTCCACCTACGAAGATTAAACACACGAGTCCCAGTCTCCAGTTCTTTTGTATCCACAGTGTAGCCCCCTAAAGGCTGCATAACTTTTCTTTATTTATACGAGGCCCGTGAACCCGTAGTTTGCAGCAACGCAACTAAGACATCAGAACTTCATCCTCGAAATGAGTATCGGAAATTTACATCAGCTCGTAATACTGCTCGGGCTGAGCCTTTATTGTAAACGCCGTAATTTGAATTTCGTCTTTGATATTCAAATGAGCCTCTACTTGAGACACTGCCTTAGTTATTTGAGTTTTTGTAAAGCAATCAAGTTTGTTTATAGGAGCCCGTGTAATTGTAAATCTCGGTCTGTGGTCTTAATTAATGCATCAAATCACAGCCTTTGACAAGCGCCCCTCGTAAAACTGAACGAAATAAACAATCGGAAAATCGGCCTCGTTCCGTTTACTAACAAATTAACTACGTGTAATAACAACGCGTAGTTTTGTACAACTTTATTGTGCAAAAAGGATTTGATTTGAGGCTTTCTGTCAACATCCTGAGCACACAACGTTGATAAAAGTTCTCCTTTAAGTTTGTCAGAATCATATAAAAAATAGGTTATTATATACTAGCTTGTGCCCGCGGCTTTATATATAATTCTAGCTAATTATAACGTTTAGCTAGAATAACTGTACTTTATTGACAAGGCCTATGAACAGTCGCTAAAATTTGATGTAAATAAGAAAACCAAGTGTTCCCAGTGTACCAAAGGTGAATAAATTATATGACTATGACAAATGACTGAGTCTGACTATGTCATGTTTCATCAAAATCGTATAAACTGTTACGGCGTGATCAAATCACAAACATCCAAACATCCTCACAAACCTTCGCATTTATAATGTTAGTAGGATTTATAACCACAGAAATAAAATAATTCCGATGCCTTGCGTGTCATAAAACTAGAATACTTACTTGCAGGTAAAATCAAATTTCACCGAAACGTGTAACACATAATTTAGACATGGTTGCCGTATTTGGACAAAATAAAATATTGAAATAGTCTAATTTCCATGCGAGTGAGGTTCGCGTGCGTTGTGTATCCCTTTCCGTGTTATAAACTTTTCAGTGTTGTCTTTATCGAGATTGAATCGATAGTCCTATATTATATGGGGGAGTCACGAAAACGGTTCTGGAATAACGAATAGCACATAAAATATTTATGATAAAACTTTACTTAATAGTTGTTCGTCCCAAACTGAGATCTCGAGAAGCTCTGTTTGTAGTCTAATGAATAATTTAATTACCTGCTTATACTGGTATAGCCGGAACCAATAACTAATTTGCATTATACGCACATGGAACAGAAACGCCTAGGGCCAGTAATAGGTATGAATGTATTGTTACCAAATTGACACCGTACCTAAAGTTAAAGTTTGTTAAATTATAATTAGAGTACGTTAGAGAGCTAGTTGGATCAACTTCAAATTTTTATTTTAACATGAATAGCTTACATGATTTGACATCCCCACATGATTTGATGTCATGGGATCATAAGACTACGGATCTGAGTTATGGTTAGACAAATGGACGGTTGAAAGAAGAGTGCATGATGCGGAAATGATAATGTTGAGATGAATGTGTAGAGTGGCCAGAATGGACAAGATACGGAATAAGTACCTACATCAGAGGAAGTTTGAAAGTGCGTCAGTGACTGAGAAATCAATTTCTCAGTCACTGACGCACTTTCGCACTGACGCACTTTCAAACTAGGTTAGGAGCAATAGGTTAGCGTGGTATGGTCATGGCATTCGGAGAGAAGAATGTCATGTCTTTACACATTTAAAATTACATAAAGCTCAGATTTACCATGGAATGTTATCTTCGGATAAATACGTACCTACATACAATTGAGATTCTTCGAACTTGACTCGAAGATGGCACTGTGACGTTATGTTTTGTGATGTTAATAGACGCAGCAAATTTCCAAACATCTCACCGCAGTCTATTCTAAGACAAGGTATCTAATACTATTGAAGCTGATACACTCGATTGATCTATCATCATTGTGACTAGTATCAATAGCAGCCGTCGATTGGCACCTACGTTAGATTTCACCAATCAAGTCAGGCTATCCAAGTTCCTATCTTGTATATGACATAGAGTAGGCACCGTACAGAACCCAAACTTGATACAATCGCGAAACGATATTTCTCTATCATATGGCATGGGGCATAAGCTTTCTAAAGGACGATGCGATGCATAATACGTTGTCATGAAAAATGAAAAAAATCTATAGTTCAACTAATTTTGTTATGATGCAAATTATTATAGGTACAAAAATAGCCTGAAGTAAGTAAGCAAAAAACGCAAAATCATTATTTTATGAATGGTCACCATAGCAAATAAAAGTAGCTTTAAGTCTGATTTTTAGTGAAAACCTAAAATCTGTTCTTGTAGTAATTCAAAATTTTCAAAACTTACAAATTCCATAGCAATTAGAAGGTGCGAGAGGCGAAAATATCGCAAGCTCGACAACGTGTCGACAAGGCGTCGCGTTAACACGTTCGTGCATTCTTTCCCACTCATTACCATAACAAGTAGTTTCGTTAATCAAATGTACGAAATTAATAGCACAGTTTAGAGTCAACGTTCCGCCCGGCAATCACACGGCCATTACAAATTGCCGGCAATTACCACGACACCCCTTACCCCGCCGTTCATGACGCCATTTTTTTGCGCACATAAGGCATTTCTTTTTTGATTAGCTTGATTTTATATGTAGAAAATCGTTTTATTGCGAAAATAAATAGTTGTCATTTATGTGCCTAGCTGTTAACACCATGCTATGCTGTTGTTATGACTAGAAAAAGTAATGCGTAGATCGCGTTGCTTTGATTGTATAGTTAGAAACACCCGTGCCTTGGTTCACGTGAAATAATTTTTATAAGACTTGAACGCAAGTTGCACACCCTTAGGGTTCTAATTTTAGTAATTCCTTTCTTAGTGCACCCCTACACTACAACAGAAAGCTCTGCACTAATTTCCTACTACTAGCACTTCTGATTTAGGCTGTTCCTTGATTATTATATGAATATTATAAGTCGATTGGATGTTTGTTGTTCAATCAAGCCGTAACGGCTCAACCGATTTCGTTGAAACTTGGAATAGAGTATATATGCTACTTTTTATGTACGAAGCCGCGGGCGGCAGCTACTTAACTATATATTTTCAGTGGATAGGATAATTAGGTTGTAAAAATGGGGACAAGACCTCTCTGTTTTAACATATCCCAGAAACACCAGTGTCCTGTAAGTTTGCCAAAAGTCCAATCTAACGCTGTATAAATCATCTAAGATATATAGATATCATAAGACTTTACATTGCCTTACCAGGCTTGTAAACTCGACGGACGTTATTATCATTTCAAGTACACGAGCGTAGCTGCGGGCGGAAGCTAGTTTACCATATATTTTCAGTGGATAGGAGAATTAGGATGTAAAATTGGACTGCTGGATAAGACCTCTCCATCTTAACATATCCCAGAAACACCAGTGTCCTGTAAGTTTACCAAAAGTCCAATCTAACGCTGCCCGTATAAATCATCCAAGATAGATATTATAAGACTTTACATTGCCTAACCAGGCTTATAAACTCGACGGACGTTATTTTCATTTCAAGTACCGAAATAAAATTGCAGTAAGTCAATTTGAAACTGCGCAAATAACCCTACCTGGATTCAAGACCAACAAAATGCATTCAAGATCAGCGAGATGCTCACTCAAAGGTGTAGGTATAAAGTTTTCCATTTCTCTTCCTTTGAACGATGTTATCGCGATTTTCCAAATGTTTCGTTCTTTTTGATCTAAATTCTTTACATTTGGTTTTGCATTCCTTTCGTACCCACACATCAGGATTCTTTTGTGAAGCGATAGGGTTCAGTAAAAAATGGATATTTATTCATGCGGCATAGTGCTTGTTTTATATGCCAAGCTATTTATGATGTTTAAACCGCTATTTAGGGTACATTTACTAATAAAATTACTTTTAACTAGGTACACTGTAAAAGGAATACTTCTTGGTTTCTTTTTTCCAGCACACATCACCATTTCAGCCGAACGGCTCCTGTCCCACAGATTTTCAGAGCGACTTCATATCATGAGGGAGGATAATGTCCACACTCATCGTATTGTGAGCGCGCGTTGGCGAACGCAGTTAGAACTATCCTTGTAGGGGGCCCCGCTGCCCATCCATTATCTTTTTTCCCTTAGCCGCCTCCACATCTACGGTTAGGTAGATATGGAGATGCCTATTCTTCAGCTGGAGCCACCACGGCCTGGAGATGATTAATCAAGCGTTAAACATTCTAAGTGACTTATAATCTTCCAAAATTATGTAACATCACGCTCTTTAAAATAATATTTTCCTGTTGGAGATGATAACTGCAAAATTAATTGTTTATTTTCATCGAGGTATTACTTACTTGCATTCATCCCGTTTGAAAAGATGTCAAAATGGAATAAATTATACAGCTTAGGAAAATTCCACACAAAAAACAACTGACTCAAGAAAAAATAACACGGTTAAACTTTAAGGAAACCGCTTATCTCAATCCCCGGGAAAAATAAACGAGATAATATTTATACAATCAAAAAGTGAGGAAATCCGGCAAAAAAGGGAAACTTTAATTAAACTTCTCAAAACCATTATAAGATAACATTATTCATTAATTTTAAATAGTCTTACTGGCGAACCGATGCCTGATAATTTTTCCCGGCCTCGAAGAAGACAGGAAATGACGTAAAATTTATCTTCGAACCGAAGGAATTACTTTCCACCAACTCGACGAAGAAAATGGAAATCAGTAGGTTTATAACTTTGGGGAAAATTGTTTTTTCCGAATTCGAATAATATTAGCCTTTGGTGATGCGGCAACTTATCATACAAACGTTATTAACCCGACGTCATTGAGGCCGTGGCCATAGGACCATGTAGCTTTTAAGAACACATAATAATATTATCTTGATTATTCATGTCATGTAATTAGAACATGACTCTTTTTTAAATGTTCATCATGAGTTATTTTAATATTATTCACATGAATATCTATGTTTTTGTATTTGCCCCAAACCATTGATGACATTTTATTGGTTGCGTGAAGTCGGTAAATGGAGTGGGCACAAGACCATTCGTCGTAGCATTCTTTGGGCGAAGCCTTTGCCTAGCTGTGCACTTCCTCAGGCTGATGATGATGATTATGATAACAGTGTTGTCGGGTTAAATTTCCTTGAGAGCTCGTGGAATGGCTTATTTGTGTTCAGGATCTCAAGAAAGATTTTCATTAATAGAGGCTTAAGAGAACGTCAACATAATTTTCGCGACAGCCGAGTATTTATTGAAGGGACGGCCGGCTATAAACCGAAAGGAATATACGCATTCAAATATCAACGGAATTTATCAACCTCCGAGCAACGGGTCCAATACGTTTGGGTCGTTTATGGCATATTACTGTCGAAGACTCGTCAGCTTTCCCGGAAAAGTCAATTTGACGCAGATTACGGGCCGACTGTGACTCCCACTAAACGTGAATGTCGTACACGTTGTTATGAATAATATATGTAATGATTGCAAAATTGAACTGATGCTACACTTTTACGGTTACTGCTGAATCGTTGACAGCGTTTTGACTGATTTAATGTACCTACTCCATGCACGGACCTTTGCAATTAATGTAATTTTAAGCAAGCTCTACTTTTGAATTGTTGAATTGTTTATTTGTCGCGGCACTGATTCTCTCTTGGTCATCCTGTAAGTTCAGTAACCTGGGGTATGGTGGCCCTGGAAAGGGCCTATGACCGTCGGCGGTTAAAGAATCAGTGTAGTGAAAGGAATAAAATGCGCATGTTAAAGGCTCCTTTTGTGCACCGGTTTCCTCACGATGTTTTCCTTCACCGCTTGAGAGCACTATAAGTTTTTCGAATGGAAAATCCATTGGTGCACGACCGGGATTTAAACCCACAACCTGTGGATCTAAAGGCCGCTACCACCACTGCACCTGCTTTTGAATAAAACCTGTTCGTTTAATTTGGCATACAAAAAACACTAATCTATTTAATGGCGTCATTATTTAAAGCAGTTTTAAATGCAGTCAATTAAAAACGAAATCACACACAATGTTACAATTTAGCGGTGAAACAATTGAACTATTGCAAAAACAGTTTATTATTCCCGTTGCGTGTCATACGACACGCCGCTGGAATGTGGGCTCTACACGAGTACAATAAATGAACCCGCAGATGTATAAACAGGGTACAACATGTGGACGGTGCCTAAGCGTCGTGAGTGGCAGTGTAGCTCCATAGGCGCGTTTCGCGACGATGTTCTATTACAAAAGGGAATTGAATCTTGATTCATTGGTTCGGAAAATCGGCAGCGTACCTTGATAATTTCATTTCTGTACAATTTGGCCGCGTTCGTGGTCAGACGATTCTTAGGGGCCTCCGCGGACCCGAACACAATACTCGGAGTCCCCTACGGCTCGCACACAATACTAAGCTTTTATTGCCTCCTTTTACAATCTCCCATTACCTCCAAGGCTTCAGTGCTACTGGGAATCAGTTTCGTTACAGTTTTTTTTCTTATTTTCCTTTTGAGCGATGTTCGGGTCCATCAATTTCCGTAGTGACCGATGTTACTTCACTCACGCTCGAAACGTTACCCTTTTCAAGTTAATAGTAAATATAATACGCATCAGGATTTCCAATTTTTTTTGTCAAACTCCCGTTGCTATCCTACTTATACCATAAATGCGAAAGTTTGTGAGGATGTTTGTATGTTTGGATGTAACGGCTCAACCGATTTCAATGATACTTGGAATTGATAGAGCATTAGAATCTTTCTGCGGTTTATGCACCGAACGATCCCTTTTTAGCTTTTACACATATTGTATTGGCGCAAATACGACATAGCAATAACATAAATTAAATACACTTGCCAGCGACAAATTGAAAAAATAACGTGAGATTCATGAATATGAATAAGTGCTCCGTAGCCATGAATGGGGCATCAATTATGCAAAATTTCGGTACACTGTATTGCATTGATCGGTTGGTAGTTGCATTGGGTTCCGATGCGGGTCCAATTCGATGCGACGTTGAATCGATATCTCGTGTTCATTATATTGATACTCAGTCAAACGTCCTCCCTTATCGCTGATAATTTCATTGGCAATTTTCATCTGACTATACTCGAGTAATAAACATAACAATTAATGAGATGGACATTGTTGCTGTCAAAATTGACAATTGTGGGGAAACAAAATGGTTATTGTTTTTTTTTAACCGACTTCATAAAGGAGGAGGTTCACAAGTCGGCTGATTTTTTTTTTTTGTTTGTGTGTTACTCAATATCTCTGCCAATACTAAACCAATTTTGATAATTCTTTCGCTGGTGTATAGAGTATAATTCTGGGGTGGTCTCATATTAATTTAATTCCTGAGGGATTGCTACTTAGGATTGAATTTTTTTTTGTTATTGATGATAAATGGATGTCATAGTTACTTTTGTTTTTTATTCGAAAGTGTAGGTGGCCAATGTCATCCGCAGTAGGTAAGCAAAACGCAAAAGGGTGATAACAAAAAAAAAGAGGTTGATGTTAAGTGTCGGTTTTTAGTTTTTGAAAAAAATATCTTATTTGTAATCAAACGGCTTGCGATATGTCATCTAAAATTTATTTTTAAATTGTACGTATCTCCACTCAATAATAACAACTTTGAACTTGACTATGGAGTGTGCGATATAGGTGAGTAATGACAAAATCGCACACAAATACCTACAGCAGTTTTTAAACTAGTTGACACATCATGCAAGCATTTGTCCCGCAGCGGGAACCGAAACCGGACCCCTTACGTCTCAGTCTGAAACATATTATGTTTCAAAGATATTTTTAAACGGAAGTTACAGGTTACAGGGCTCTAAGCCTCTAGGACTATTCCCAGCAAACTGATATTATTCAATTCGACAGTGCAAATCATACGTAATGCAGTCAGACTGATATGTCGTAACTGGCGGCGTTTTACTAATTAATGAAATAATGCTACTTAGCCAAAACGCTTTACGGCTTCCCGAATGGAACAATATAATCTGCTATGTATACTGTACACAGTATAGGTAGGTGTATTTACATAGCAGTTTGAGGTTGAAGTTTAGGATAAACTTGTGTAATAATATCAAATAAAATTCCAAATTAAAAACTTTGACTTCGACAAATTTTAAAAGATAATATCAAAGCAATTGCTATTAAAATAATCGTTTTGTTGAGGTTGATCACATGGGTATTCGTTTTTATCAATGCTTTGTAATTAGAAAAACAAACTCTCTGTATACTTTATCTTTGAAAAAGTTTCAATTACACGATTACCTTTTCATAAAGATGACAAACATCAAAAACATTACTATGTTGGGAACTGTTGTTTCACAAAATGTATGTAAAGACTTGCAATCCACTAATGAAACCTCCCTGCATTATACTGCTCGCGAACAAACATTAAATATAATTCACGCTCAAAGATCGCCTACATTTCCATAATTAGGCATGTAGGCAAGCATAAACTCCAAACACGATAAGTTCAATTTATGTACAGCCTAACTAGAGCTTGTGGATTTTAAGAAAAAATAATTAATGTTTGCAAAATTAATATTAACACGCTTGCATGCTACTATGGCATAACTCAATGATGTATTGGTTGAGGTGCTACTTAATGGACCCTAGCTTGCGCGCGCGGCTTCACTCGCGTGGTGAGTAGCCTCTATGATATTCAAGGTGAGCAAACTATCCTTTCTAAGTTTCATCAAATCCGGATAAGAAGTTATGGCGGGATTGCACCACAAACATCCGCACAGCCATTCACATTTATAATATTAGTAGGATGGTGGCAAACACAATAATTAGTAGCAGGACAAGTCCATTAAACATTTGATCTATCGTCTCCATATTTACTAACTAAACATTCCATCTAATTGTCGATTTGAAACAAATTTATTTACCACCAAAAAATCTGTTTTGTTCTAAATCGTTTTGTATCTATATGAAATGTTAAATAAATATTTAGTATGTTAAGATATTGTGCACCTCATCAGTGCCAGTGTGCTACGGCGGTCGATCGGCTCGGTCACCATGGATTATCGTGCACTAGGGCTGCCGGAAGAATATCCCGCCACGCTAGCCTTAATGACATCATCCGCCGGGCTCTTACCAGCATCAACGTCCCGGCCATTCTCGAACCGAATGGTCTGCTACGTGATGATGGTAAGCGGCCTGACGGTATGACTTTGGTCCCTTGGGAGAAGGGTAGGCCTATGGTGTGGGACGCTACTTTTGTTGATACACTAGCGCGCTCACATCTTCCGGGGACATCAGTTAGGGCGGGTGCGGCGGCAGATTCGGCCGAGGATCTCAAAAGGCGCAAATATGTTAGTCTTGATATGGCTTACGTATTTGAGCCTTTTGGGGTTGGGACCCTGGGTCCGTGGCGAAACGGGTTTTCAAAAAGATATCAGGGCGAATGATCGAAGCGACGCGTGACCCGATAGCTGGCTCTTATTTGGCCCAGCGAATTAGCATTGCCATCCAGCGTGGCAATTCCGCCAGCGTCTTTTTGGGGACGCTTCCGACTGGTAGTGATCTGGATCAGTTGAGCTATCTATAGATCGTTTGTAACGGTCTTTAGATAGCTCAACTGTTTCTTGTGTATTTTGTAAATATTAACTTGTATTAGTTTTAAGTTTCTTTCTGTGAATAAAGTTTCCTTTATTTTTAATAAAAAAAAGATATTTTAATATTAATTTAAATTTTTGCCGGTTTTGTAGTTACCTTGCCTAACATAAAAGCTAATACGTTTATTTGTGAGAGCTCATTTTTCGTTGGAATTTTAATTCTCCTAACGCTTCGTGAATTAAAGTTACGACGAACAATATAATTTTATGGGCCTTAAAAAGAATTCTCTTAAAATGAGATTTTAACTTTAGCATTACGGCTGTTATAAAATAACAAAATCAAGCAAAATATTTGGACAGTATTAAAAGCAATCGAATCGTAAGAGAGTTCGGCAGAGGGCTTCTCTTATATCCTCAGTCTCGACGATTGAGTCTATCACGGCACGTTCCGTCAATAATTTTCTTTGTGCTCACAGATCTCACTCGCGAACAAATCGCGGTGCAGTAAACATCGAATAAAGCGACTTGTCTATAAAATATCATTTTGAGCTCTTTTGTTTTTCCATCGAATCCCGTTCCACAAGTGGGCAATAATTGAAAACGAAACTGCTTTGCGCGGGGGCGCCGGGATCGCGAGACACAGCATAAAAGCGCTGAGAATAGATTGAACGTATAAAATTTTCAGTTGAAATTCGCACGAACCGTCGCCGCGGGAGGTGCTCTGTATCTTTTTACTTTGTAACCTTACTTTTTATTCCATTAGCGCGCGTGTGAGACCCCTCTAGCCAAATATCATGGAATAATAAAAGCTGTTTAGTAATGATAATGCGGAACGCAGCTCTCGCTTCACTAGCCTAACTGAATTAAACTTGTGCGCTATGAATTTCGAGTTTATTCTTATTACTGCGGCGAATTCGTTTTTAAACTAAACTAATTGCATAATTATCTTCAATGGAAAGAGTTGGAAGTACAAAGTTTGAGACAATCGTCAAAATGAGTAAAACGTGGTCAAAGTATTAAGTTTTACAATAGATGGTGTAAAAAGTTATAGTCACATCTAAAGTCTAGGAATCCCAGGAGTGTTGCAAATTGTGATACCCCAGTTTTCTCTGTGCTTTATATGCGCGATAGGTACAATGACATTGCTCTCACACAAAACTTTTTATTTCCGTTTATAGCGAGTCAATCGTCCGCGAAGATTTTTCAGGCAAACTTTAACAGTGGAGGCAATCGCTCCTGAAATTCGAAAATGAAATCGTTCCGAGCGTCGCCAAGATTTATCGATGGATGTTCGAATTTACTTTGAAACTTTCGGGCATAAAACTTATGACACGTAATCGTATATTCCGATCGAGATATCTACAGAGGGAATTTTCTAGAAAATTAATCTTGTTTCGTTCATTGTTTACTTTGTTCGTGAAATACTGTCATTTCAACTTAGTGTGGCATCTTCACCTGAAGAAAACTTATTTTTTATGTTTAGGCACATGTGTGGCACGTTTAGGATACGAGCTTTTGCAGCTTTTAGATATGATCCAGAATCGGTTGCGTTGTAATAGAAGATAGAAAATACTAGCAAATGTACAAATGTCTACTGCAACAGGAACTAAACACGCGGTCGAAGTTGCCAGCTAGTATAAAATTTATTTAAAGAACCTTTAAATAAATTTTATACTACACATTTATATACATTTTATACACAACATTTCCTGATTAAAGTTAATTTTGAGTTTGACTTTTGAGGGCGTACGATATAGCTCAACGATACCACAGCCCTTGAAAGTCAAACTCAAAATTGACTTTATTAAGTAGACTTAAGGAGTATTTTACATTAAATTTCAGATGGCATATCGCACGCCGTTTGAATACGGCATTATACTCAAAGGAGCGAGAAAAGGTGCCTCTGGACCCAAGTGAGACCAAGTGATATATCTACCACAATCTGCCGCCCGCAGTCCTAACAAAATCCTACCTTTTGGGCATGTCGAGCGTTTGTTTTACGATGGCAATACGATGTTTCTATTGCCAGTATCACATTTCTTGTTTGATGTAACGTTGAGATAAAGAGCCATACAATGACGTCTTATTGCTATTCAAATGCAAGCGGCACTATTTTACACGAATTTGAACCATAAATCTTTGAGACAGTCAACTTACGTCACCGCCTAAACAAAATCGCAAAGATGGCTTCAACTTTCCTCAGTTTTATGTTACATGAAGTGATTTTTTTCTAGATTCTAGATCTTCAAAAAGTATGGTTTTTTATAGGAAAATCATTTAAAGATAAACTTCAACGTAAAAACGACTAAAAGACCGGCGATAAGTTGTTTAATGTTTTTCTGATAAAAATAATCTTCTTAGACTTCGATTAAAATGTTACCTGAGTGAGTCATAAATACTTAATAACCTTTTATACTGGATCGATAAAATAATATATTACCTCACTCACACAACGTCTAGAGTTCAAATAGTGGTATTGCTTAGCTTCTTTATAAATTAAACATGAGATAAATATGAGACTGACCTTGGCATTACAACCCCCGTATTTTTTGCCGACTTTATATAACTTGCACGCATTAGACTGAAATTATTTGCACAGAAATTACTGTCAATATTTTTTTTTTAATTTTCATCTCTGTATCTAAACGACAATTTAATTTACGAACCTGAATTTACATTTTATGCATCCCACTAGTGAAATCAACTACTTAAAAAATTAACTATTTATTTTTTATTGTATTATAATTCATTCTTCCCGATAGAGTTTTCTTATCTTTAATAATATAGAGCTGTTATGGTGGCTGTTATGGTGCTTGGAAAAATATTGAACAAAGAAAAGACACATTCAGAAATTACAGGATGTGGCTTGTATGTATTGTCCAGTTTTCCAATATTTGTAATTTTAGTTAAGTCATAGCTCAGTTGGTAGTAACTCTGCCTTCTGCGCTAGAGGTTGCGGGTTCGATTCCCGCACTGGACAAACGTTTGTGTGATGAACACAGATGTTTGTTCTGTGTCTGGGTGTTAAATATATATCTATTATGTATACCAGTCTCTGGTACCCATAGTACAGGCTATGCCTAGTTTGGGATCAGTTGACCGTGTGTGATATGTCCGGAGTATTTATTTATTTATTTAGTCATTTTACTTTGCGTGCTATAATAAGATAAATTACAAGTCCATTTTTATTTGTTTTCTTCCACAAATCCATACGAAATATACCACGTACGTACAAATATTATGTTAAAATAGCTCTCACGATTAGCAAGTTAAAGTGGGCAGGCCGTATAGCTCGCAGAAACAAAAAACCGTTGGAGAATGGCCACCTCGAACCCTACGACGTAGTCTAATAAGGCCCCCCACCCGATAAACCGAAAACATTATGAAGGTTGCGGGAAGTTGGTGGATGGACAAGGCTTAAGACTGTGCCGTGGCACTCTTTGAGGTAGGCCCATGTCCAGCAGTGGGCTTTGTTTATATAAGTAAACAATCAGCTTCTTCAGGCTGATTGTTTACTTATTTTAGCATTTATTATTTATTTTTATTGCATCGTTTCAATGTTATAGTTTCATTGTTTGCAACTTGCGATCGATTCTGGCGGTCTACCGCATAAGGGTTGTAAAACATCAACCCATGGTCTACCATGGGTTGTTGTTTTACATCGCATCATGCTGGGCCCATTTTGCAGCATTTTGATCTTAACGTACCTTATGTAGGTACTTCTTTGTGCTTAGTTCTGAACCTTTTTTATATTTTTAGAGTTCCTTACCTTATTTGGAAAAACGGAACCCTTATAAGATAAATAAATAAATAATAAATAAATCTTTATTCATTACCTTAGTGCTACGATTAACATTGAGAATTAATATCTAATTAAGGGTAAAAAATACAACGATGCCTGAACTAGGAAAACCTGTGTCTCAGGCGGAAAAAGGCTAAAATTAATAACTAAAGTTGGTACATAAGAATATTCAAATTAATAAACTTAAAATCTGTAGCCTATAAGCTAAATTTATATGATATTTAGGGCTAACTAATTTACATGAGCAAGTAGTAGACTAGGACATAAATAAGATCACTTTGTTGTCCGTCTGTCTGTCTGTCTGTCTGTTCGACTGTCAAGGCCCTTTTTCTCAACAACGGCTAAAGGTATCAACTATAAATTTATACCACCTATAAGGTCTGTGGGCTTATGGTGCCGTATAAAAATCAAAGCTCTATCTTAATGAATTAAAAAGATATGGCAATTAATGTATAATTTTTGTATGGAAATGGCTAAAATGAAAAACCTCTAGGGTACTTCCAGTTACCACACAACTTTGAAATTTGGAATGCTAGGAGCTTTTGTAACTCAATTTAAGGGAAAAGTCTGAAATTAAGGAATTTCGAAGTTTTTTAGGAAACCATGTTATATTTGCGGTCAATGTCATACAATGACTACGTGAGCGACCGCAAATATAAGTTTGTCAATTCCTACACTTGGATTTTTTATTTTCTGACCAAGACCACTGGTGCACGACCGGGATTAAAACCCACGACCAATGGTACGGAAGCCTCAGGGCGCGAGTTTTCGCACTTGACCGTATTTCTTTCTAATACATTGTATTCTATTCTATGATGAGTGATTACTAAATGATAGCACTGGAATGAGATTTTAAACATAAATCTGTTCCAGCAATAAGTTCTTTTTCCGTTTTTTTTTCGGTTAAATATTACCTAAGAAAACTAAACTAACCAAATAAGTAGGTACCTACTTTATTATGAAAAATAAAAAAATCACTTCAAGTCAGCATAAATATGAGAGTTTTTTATCTAAATAAAAAATACATTCTATGATGAGTGATTACTAAATGATAGCACTGGAATGAGATTTTAAACATAAATCTGTTCCAGCAATAAGTTTTTTTTCCGTTTTTTTTTCGGTTAAATATTACCTAAGAAAACTAAACTAACCAAATAAGTAGGTACCTACTTTATTATGAAAAATAAAAAAATCACTTCAAGTCAGCATAAATATGAGAGTTTTTTATCTAAATAAAAAATACATTTCAACACGAAGAAAAACCATTGTCGTTTCGTCAACTTTTAAGTACCTATTATAATTTTAACAAAGATAATAATTACGTTGTTCCGTTAACTTTAACAATAAATTTTGGGAGAATTTTATCCATGTCATTTTCTTCAATAACTTTTCGTAAGTATTTGCGTTTTGATAATAAAATAAAACTTTTGCTCAAAGTATTTTTAAATGTCGTTTGATTTATTTATTACAATGACAATGATGAGATGTAATAAATCGGAACATTGTTTATTTTTCTACAAATCCAATTATACTTTTATTGTAACACAATGTGTTTCGTTACAAGTGTGGTATTCACAATGGGGCTTATTCTTAACCACAAATAATAACAATAATAGCGACAAAAACCTAATTTAATTTAATAATAAATAAAAAACTCAACACCAAGATGTCTGCATAAAAAAACTGAAATAACTGAGTTTGAACTGATTTGACCCCAAAACAGCAGATTTTTGCATGGTTATGAAGAAATCACGAATATCCAAAAATCGTGCAACAAAAGTTATAGCCATTTGGGAGTAGAATAAGCCTTTTCCTACGTACTATACATTTAATGAACACACCGTGTATCTTCAGGTAGATCTTCATATAAAATTGAGGGTAAAAGATTATTGTTCTAAAGCCTGTAGAAAGAAACTCATAACTGCCCCCAGGAGGACTCATTATCAGAGGAAGATAGGAACACACTAAGAAGATAAGTTTCGCTCGTTTCAAATTCTTTGCTCCTCCCGCGGCTTTGCTTGCATAAAAACTACATACATTATAACTATCAGCCGTTACGACGGGATGAAATAAACAAACATCCAAAAATACCTCGTAAAAAAAAATCACATTGATTATATTATTAGGTGAAATCAGCTCTCCAACATCTCATTTGTCCCCAGCCAGCCATATATACCAAACAACCCACATAATCTAATGACAATAAGTAATATCAACTGGACATCCCATTGTCGGTTCGACACTCGAATCGATCACCTACTGATGTGTAATGGCGTCTATTTATTTCTGTCCGACATTGCAATGCTTAATCCTTGGCATAGTGCGGACGGCATGCCCGTAAAAATAACTTGGTTTATGTGTTATGTGGGTGTTTTGGCTGAGGATGAAAGAAACATTGAAATTTGCATTGTTTTTATTGTTGAAATTTGACCTCATTTTACCTGAAGCTTGCACTTAGACATAAACAATGAAATATTTTTTGTCATTTTAATCAATTTGTGTTTGATAAAAAATACATAAAAAAATCCGGGTCGGACTATTATTCCAACTAATTATCTATAGTTACCCCAATAATTTGATGCTTTGCAGTCGTAACAAAACAATTTATTAAAAAGAAATATATTTTATAAAAGAGACCTTTCATCAATATACGGAGCATGGGCCTGCACTGTGTACACTACTCTAAAATATGGCTAAGCAATAGAGTAAACGTATTTAATTGGTTATTTTATTTAAATTGACTTCGTTCTAAGGTAGGATGGACGTGCGTGAAATGTCATTTTGACAACCTACATTTATCTGACAAAACAAAAACATCAAATCAAACAACATGACATGAAAAATATGTCAATGTCATGTCAAACGCCAATTATAAATCAACATGGCGGCCTTCAAATAGTGTTCACATAGTAAAAAACTTACCAGAAGAACTATTCTTGTGCCATCGCATTTGTCTTCAAATTAATGAAATTGTATTTTTCTTGTAATCTCCTATTTTTTCCTAATTTTTCTATGTAGTGTACATGGACTAGGCCCAGAATGAAATGGTTCCTTTGCAATATCATTGCACTCACGTCCAAGACATCGCTAACCAAACTCAGTAACACCTCGCTTACGTTAGCTATTTGATGGTGAATCTAACCAAATAGGTAATAGGAGTGAGTGGTTGCATGCAGCGGACGCAACAGTGCACGGTCTTGTTAGAACGAACCCAATCTGGCCTGACCCGATCGGGCTACTAGCACTGCGGTGATAAAGCCGCGCGCACAGAGCGAACATTACCGAGGTAACATGAATACCATCAACTTTGCAATTTTGTCAAGGCTGTGACGTAAGTGGATACTCTCAAAATAAAGAGTTCAAATTCGTGTAAAATAGTGTGGACCGGCTTGCATATTAATGGCAATAAGACGTTGCATCACCGTAATTTTAGCTACAATAAAAAGAGTCTGTTAATTAATTGAAGTGACAACTAAACACTGCATTAACAAGGAGAGATACACCATTTTCGACTCTTAAAATAGTCTTTTAAGAATAGACGTGAACAGGATTTGGATGCGTCCGGTTCCTCACTCATCCTTACAAAGCCTTTAAATTGGACTCTACTCACTCACTACACTTTAAAATGGGTCTGTTTTATCTCCGTTAATAAACTTTCATCTATCTTCAAGTATTGGCTCTATTTTCGGACAGAAGGGCTTAAATGATTTAAGTACCTGATAGGCTATGTCGCGAGGAGTAGGCGTAGCTTCACTTGTTTTCTAAGACTGTAAAAGATGGTGATGATGATAGACAAATAAATTCTAGTGTTCAGTGTAACCACCGCCTTGTACTATCGAAAACAGAAACAGATATAAGCCGCACTCCTGCCCTCGAAGATTATCGGTATAACCTGAGCCGTCGGTTCGGACTGCAATTTAACCCAATAGCTTTTATTGGAGATTTTGACTTGGAGCTATGAAAATAATCTCTATTGCGTCAAAAACAATGTAATCGGCAAATTATCTAATTACAAATTAAACCTTTATTATTTAATACGGCGCCGGCGTATGGCGAAGACCACGTAACGATATGTCACTCTGTATCTTAATGTCATCAAAAAAAAACCGGCCTCTGTCACTATAAGTTAACTTTCAATGTAATATGAACTTTATTGGACTCAATTGAATCCAAACAAGATGGAGCGGACCTCAAGTAAGAAACGCTGAAAAATACGCAGCAAAGAATTCAACATACAGATGTGTAGAAGAAGTGAAACTTCTGAACGTTACTGCTAGTTCTTCTGTCCCCATATCATAACCGACTGATAGCTTCGTACGATGGCCGATTAATGAAACCGGGCGTAGTGCAGTGCAGAACCCTGCTGTAATAGTTTAACGACTAACTTCCCTCTGACACAGAGTATTTAAAATAGAGAGTCTCAAAGCTTTTTCACGAACTCAAAAATACAAAGTCTGTATTTTGAAAGGGTTGGACATAATATACGAATAAAAAAAATGACAACTTCTAAAAGAAGATCATTGAAGGAAATCGAGGAAGAGAAAGACGAAGACTAAGTTACATGAGCCAGATAAAAGAGAGGAGGTGAAGGAGCTCGCATTGAAATTGCACTAATACACTGACAAGAGCTAAGCTCTTGAATTTCATATAATTTTGAAATTGTATTCTCGTTGGAGGAAAATACCTATACATACGTATTTGTTTATTACTGCCATACATTATGCACAAGTACCTATACGAAACAATATAAATCCTATCATAATCATTTCATGTAAAAAACGTCGTCAAGACTCACAAGCTCATAACGATTTCATTTAGAACATTTTCCTTAAGAACTTCTTGGTCAAAAAAGTACACTTTTGCGGAACTGTACCATATACAAGCGAACGAAAATGGGGCTAGCTGGCCATTTGGTTCACATAAACTTTTTTATTAATTTTTAAGTTGACTTCTCTACCCATTACTCTGTGCCCCGTTCCGCTTTCCCCCCAAACGGACGAACACTCGACTACTTGATTATGCATCCGCGGTGCTCCAGACTGATTATTGAACTAGTAATGAACGTTGCCGCGTTTAAAATTATGTAATTAGTGCTTTATGGCGTTAATTATTACGCGAAAAATGTTGGGGATTTAATTGGCGCACTGATTTTTAAGCTTTTCTGAAAATACTTGTTACTAATAAATGTAAAACAAAACTATGATTGACCAACCATAGGTTTGGTAAGGGCATTTGGACTTGCGAAAAATTGAGTAGGCAACGCAATTAAACATGCTATAATAAATATGTATAAAATTATAAAAAAATATATGACGGAGCATCACTTGAGAACGGCTCTACCGATTCGGCTAATTTCTTATTTCCTTTACAAACATAAGCAGCCGTGGGCAGCCTCTAGATATGAATAAATGTAAAAAGTTAAGAAGTAAGAATATGATATAGCTATACCCATATCTATGTACTTACTCGTATTTTGTAATTAAAACTTGTAATTAAATCTAAATAACGCATAAAACTCTAACCCCAGTCACCACAGCTTTAAATTAATTGAACACGTGCACTACGTGAGCACGAGTTCTCGCACTTGGCCGTCCTTATTTATTGAAATATCAAATTTTTAGTAATAAGGTAGGTATATGTATCATCATCATCATCATCATTTCAGCCGTACGACGTCCACTGCTGAACATGGCCTCCCCCACAGACAAAGCAAATTCCTTATCATGTGGGGGGATTTGCCCATACTCACCACGCTGGGCATGCGGGTTGGCGAGCGCAGTTAGAGCTATCGTTTGTTAAAATGAGGGACGCTGCTGCCCATCCCCTAGCTTTTTTACCTTAGTCGCCTCTTACGACATCCGCGGATAGGTAGATATGGAGGGGCCTATTCTTCAGCCGGGGCCACCACGGCAATGTATATGAAATATGGTATAAGTATATGAAATAATATTGTGTAAACTTCATCGGATAAAACAAATGCTATCAAATAAATCCTGAATACGTACCCTACATTGTTACAATGCATTGATAATCCAGCTTGGAAGCTCGATCTATCGTTTATTATTGAACGATACAACTGCCATAACCTATTACAACACAATATGAGACAATTTAACCCTGTACTCTATTACTTACCTACGTATGATTTATATTTATATGATATACCTTTGGCTTGTATTCTGGAACTGAGCTTAATTAAGACTCATACATAACTCAAGCATAGATTTGATAGCTTTTCAGTGACCCCGCCTTCTTGGTGGTAGTGCTCCATAGGTCCTGGGTTCAAATTCCGGACGTGCACCAATGGATTTTCCATTCTTAAAATGTATTTCCTCTTTACTAGTGCTCGTAAACGATGAAGGAAAACACCGTCAAGAAACCGGCATGTCCTAGAACCTAAAAAATCTAAAAAGGAGCCTCTGGTGCACTTTTATCCTTTCACCACAGTGATTCTTTCACCGACGGTTATTGGTATTTCTCAAGGTCACCATACCTAAACCTGGGCATTGAACTAATGCAGGATGACCACAAAAAAACAGTTAAGCAAGCAACCAAAAGTATTGCTAACCGATTCATTTGAAATGTAAAAGTGTTTCAATCATTTCAGTTACTAGATGTCTTCTTAAGCACCGGGGGAGGGTGAGAGAGGAGGGTCTCTCAATCCCTCTCATTTAACACTGCTCATTCCTCTGTAGGTGTTTGCCGAAGCGATTCCAGCGAATCCGCCTTTATGGTGCTACTGTAGCATAAAAGGAACCGCTAGGTCATTTAGTACAAAAAAGGCTGGTAAAATAGTTGAGTATCATGTTCTTGTTCGAAAATAATGCTACAATATTTTAATTGACAATCTTGCTTTTCTTCCGACATAATTATGTCTTTGTGATTTGCCAAATAAACAAGTTTTAGGATACAATACGAGTTTTTTATCTTAGTGGTAGGTATAAAAACTAACTTCAATCTCTTATAAGAATGAGCATATTTGAGTGATGAGTATTTTTTTGATATGGGACCTATTTATATAACTTTTCGTTCACCTCGAACAGACACTTCAAGTGTGAGATACTCATTTTTACTTACCTATTAACCTTTACCTATTATTTATTTTTCCACATTTCATTTTGGCTACTTATTCAAATCATCTAACATTAAAAATGAACTATTTTTTAAATGTGCCTTCGAAGCTCTTTTAAATACAGATACAACAAATACAAATTGTACAACACAATCTCACAAACTGTGATATCTAGTTCGCTTTGCTCGCTCGATCAATGAGTAAGCTGTGTTTAATATAAACTGTGTGCTACCTACTTAGGGCCTCATAGTGATTCGCGGTTTTATTTCGGACGGCTCATGTAAAGGCGCGCACATTTTTCATGCCGCGAGAGGACTGAACAGTGTAATCTTTGCATTTATGCCGTGATCCTTTATTGATTTTAGATTTTTAGTGGGAACCGAAACGAATGAAGCCGGCGTGAATGGAGATGCGCGTTCAAAGCCGTTGTAAGCCCCCGCTATGATATAAACGGCCATTCAGCCCGCTTATATCAGACACCACTTCACGTACCAACATACCAGCAAAAAATACTTCCATTGAACATTCCCTAAAAACGTTTTTAAAAATGAATTATTGTAGATAAATCATAATAATTTCATCCGCGCGACCCTGTAACACGAAATGGGCGTCGAGGCTAACTTTGACCATAAAATTATGATAAAAGATATTTATTTATGATAATTTACTTAGAGTGTTAACGATAAACGCCTACTTTTTCGTCTCATTTTTATAAATAAGAGGCATTGTAAGAAAATATAGCGTTAATTAATTTTCATTGTGCAATCGAAATTAACGCAATTTATTTTCCTTACAGTTCGCTACTAACACCGACATTTATAACGATACGCACGCAAATTTAGCACATTTTAACTTCCTTTCTTTTCCTAAGCCTCAAAGAAAAAACAATGAAAGGAGACCTACCATTAAAATAAATAAAAGGAAATAAAGCACGGACCGCAAATTATTTCACTTACCTACCTACTTCTTTTTATAAAAATGCGAACGACGCATTAAATTTTGGGGAGAAAGGAAACTCCCTTGTAAGCAATATCGAGAAGGCAAATTTTTCAGATATTGCCTTCAGGTAGCGCACATTTATTATGTACCCGAATATATTACTCTTGATTCATTGACTTCCAATATTGATTTACTTTGCTTGCATAAGCTGTAGTCGGAAACTCGGACCGGAGCAAGCGCCTTTGATCTGAAGAATTAGGAGCTAAGTTCGTGTGTGCGTAGACACTTTGGAAGACTGCACGAGTTTGCGAAGTTAGGTGCCGCCGGTGCAAGATTGAAACCTAATGTATTCATAGCATGGGCTGGTAATGTAAGAACTTACGTTGAGATATTTTCATTCATGTGACTCATCGTATAAAACGGGTGGGTCATTTTATGGTATTATTTATTATTGTTATAGTGATAAAATAGTGCTAAATGTAGTATTCATGAAATGTGCAAGGTTAGTAATAGTTATTAAGATTTGAACAAGAGCAAGAAAGCTTTTCTGGAGACATTTATTTATTTATTTTAATCTTTATTGCACACAAAGAAAACAATGTACAAAAGGTGGGCTTAATGCCAAGGCATTATCTACCAGCCAGCCTGATTGGGTAGAAACAGGAGGTTGGCGTGCGACAGATTGTTTAACTTAACTAAAAACTATACTATGTATAACCATACACTATATTTAAATATGTATATATATATATATATATAATACACTGCAATATATTAACAGATAGTACAAAACAAGTGTTTTATTAACATGTAGTGTAGATGCTATATGTTCTTAAGAAAATGTTCACGAGTTAATCGTTTAAATGAATCTTTGGAGTCAACTTTTTTGATATTATACGGAAGATTATTCCAAAGTCTAACTGCTACAACGGAGAAGGAGTTGGAGGACATTTATAAAATCATCGTTATTTTTTTTGCATACGAATCAAATACGTACTATATCACCCCGTTATTGCTATTACATAATTCAATTAGGCACTTTTATTTCTTCATTAATTGAAGGCTACATGGTATTTCTCGCACTTACAAGCACTTTCTCGTTATATACGTAGCCCTCGAAACAAAACAATAACGTTTTAAACATAAATAAAAGACGCCTGTGTTGCATTGGACAGGAATGGATAAGCTATTCCGATCCAATATCGGTCCTCAGTATATTATTTCAGGGAAGGGAGCTAATATTGAGTTGTGAAACCAACGATTTACCTAACAGGAGGCGCTGTTAACAGACCAACTTTGCCTCGACACTTTGACAACTTATTTCTTGTCAACTGAGTTGTTAAGCCACTCAGTTGTGTACACAGTGGCTTGATTGTTCGCCACGACAGCCTTTCGATCCACTCAAGGCCTTATATTTCAATACACGGAAAACCCTATAAATAATGAAGCAATATCAAACTTTAAATTAAATAAACAAGGGTCAAAGAATTCGAGCATGAAGCTCGATACAGCCGCGAGAGGAATTTAGTTGAACATATAAAGTGAATACCGAAATCCTCATTCAACTCATTCAAACGCTTAATTCAGTTGGAATAATTCGAGTTCTATTGTTAAGTTTCTAAATTTGAAGTCTAACATTTAACTGCTTACAATTCAAAGGTAACCGCAAATTTGGAAACGAGTATGCCTCTATAGAATGAAACTTATTTGCAAACCGATAACTTTTGGGGAGTTGGTCAGTTCGTGCCACCAGCCATCCAGCCCACTGTTCCCTAACTATGCAACAAAGCATTCCTGTTTCTGATTATTGAAATAATATTTTACCACACAGTCATTTTCTCGTAGATTGTCGGTATGGACAGGCATTAGGGGTTTTGTTACATTGACTGCTCTATGTAAGTACACTAGTTATTTGATTATCATCAGTGATTCATACGGCTGAATCTCCAGATCATCTCTCAGATCTCCAGGCGATAAGAACCTTGAAAATGTCTAAGGGGGGTAGTCAGAGGCACGTCCAAACATTTTGGCACATGTCCACTTTTTGCAGTAGTGAGTATTCCATAACTTACAGGTTGCAAGTCTATCGCCGCTTATAAGAATTCTTACTGGTTTTCTCACGATGTTTTCCTTCACCGTTTCAAGCACGTGTTAACGCGCACTTATTTTTTTCGAACAGAAAAACTCATTGGTGCTAGTCCGGGTTCAAACCTTCGGCTGAAATAATGATGATAATAGAGTCGTTAAAGTCGAAATAAGGACGTCTACTACTGAACATAGGCCTGTCCCCCTTCTTAGGCCTACTTACATAGATATGCGATATGTAGAGCATATTAATGAAATTGACTCACCTCGATCGCCTCGTTGTCGGGTCTTTCATAACCATTACTTCTGTTATTTCTCCATATTTGCTAAAGTAGTCACGTAGACTCTCTATAACAAAAGAAAACAAGGGTTATTTCTGTTTGAAACTTGTAAGTCATTTATATTATGAGCGAGCGCATTCATTCTCAAAAAATGTTTAACACTTTTTTCATGAACCAGCCTTGTCTTATAAATAAAGATCTGTACCTATCTAGAGTCACACGTCAAGCATGATTGTTACCAACAAAATACTATGCTATTTAATATACTATTATGTACCTGTATGGGTTATCATAAAAAAAATCCAAAGAAATCCTAGAATAAACACAAGAATCTACTGCACACACGCTTTCATAAATCTGAAATAGGTCAAGATATTTCCATGGGTGTACTCAGAACCTTCATGCCGTAGCCACATCCACACAATAGAAGGGTCTCTTTATAAAACGTCGAAGCCTTTTCGATTCACACTCCATAAAAGTAAGACGATAAGAGTCGTTCTCTTCAAATGATTGAAGGAGTCGTCAGGCAAATGTTTGGGCGCTCCAGAATGCCCAATATCGTGTAAAAACATTTTATGTGACAAGAATCCCGTAAAATAAGGCATTTATTAGTGAAAATTATAGTAATCCTATTAAATTACTGGCTTGGTACAGGTACAGGTTGTATAGGTACCTAATCCTTCCTACTATCCTATCCTACTATCGTAAATGCGAAAGTTTGTTAGGATGTTTGGATATTTAGATGTTTGGCTTGTAGGCTATTTTTTATCAAGGTATCACGCGAGAAAAGCCCTGGGCGCAAGCAAGTGTACCATATAGTTTACATCAAACTCGAAAATGCATAGATTTTGTTTGTGGCGACCTTCTGAGTTTGCTAATGGAAATCGAGAACCCCTCTAAAATGAATATGCTGATACATTTCAGTTTAAAAGGTATATTTTACATAATTTCCGGTCACTACCCAGAATACTGATTAAATTCATTTTGTGATATTCATTAAACTTACGTCCATTTTCAAATCAAACCAGGATACCACATAAAATGTCGGGTTTAGAAATATATAAATATATCAAAATTATATAATGCTCACATCGGCACCACACTGTAGGTGCATTCCATTTTGTTCCATTTCATTCATCACATTCCATTTTGTGAAACAGTATCATCGACAAAAATGATAGGCACCAAGCCGTGTTTGTTGCCTCATTCTTCTAGGCTTGGTCGCGAGGAATAGGCGTAGCTTACCTAGTTTAGACGTTTCAAAGTATCCTAGTGCTTTTATTAAAATAAACACCTCTTCAATATTTTTTTTATTCCTTATTCTATAATATACACAGAAAAGACATACAAAAAACAAACAAAATGAAAGGACATGTACAAAGGCAAGCTTAACCCTGAAAGCTTTTCGAATTGAATTATGAATGATATATTTTGCTAATTAATAAAAATAACTAACATTATCAATTAACAAAATAAAATATTGATGTGAATTAAAAATATTCGCAAAGAGAACTGAAATATTCAGTTTCACAGCAAATTATATTAACCGGCCTGTAAAAGGTTTCGATTAATAGTAATTAAGAACAAACAGACCAATCTAGAGAGGCTTATTGCGGGATACATTCCAATTTAAACTTCCCTTCAATTCGACAGCGGTTGCGCTTCTAAAACCAAATGTTGGTCCATGCTTTTAAAGTCGATTTTCGACTTGTTTCGCCGGGAACTTTTCTAATCTGACCGCGAGCCTTCGGTACTGCACTTCCAAACAGTAAACAGTAATGAAAAGTAACGATTGCATGCTGACTTCACCATTAATCACAAGTACGCTTACAGCGGTAGTAGATACGTTTTTCGATACAAGAAGAATATAGCCTTGCCTTTTAAGTACCTACAAATCCTACGATTACACTATAAACTTCTCGTATAGCGTAGGTAAACATGGATTTTTGCATCAAATTGCACTGATTTATAGTGTTTCCTGTGTTTCCTCTTCTTAGACGTCGTGAGCCGTAATTGGAAAAAATCACGACTATTATTCCCAAGGATGGAACAAAACTTTACAGATCAGGAAATCAGATCCTTGAAAATATCTCTGGAGGGTAGTCAGAGATTTTCCTTAACCGTTTTAAGCAAGTGTTAACGCGCGCTTAAATTCAAGGAACATAAAACTCATTGGTGCTGATCGCGTTCAAACCTGAGCCTTCGGATTGAAAGTTGGGGTACCTTCCACTAGACCAACACGACTTCTAAATATTTTAATTGCAAAAATATTTTTTACAGATTTTGCGATAAAAATTTCAGTCTGATGTCAGTGTGTGGGAAGTGAAAAAACACAATATACCTACTATAAAATAGGGGGGAGACTCAGCTTCTTGAGAAGTGCGGTCGAATAATTCAGGTGCCCCCACAACTTGTGTCCGGATGAAAATGCTACTATCCAGCCAAATGCTAATTTTATGGTTGTTGAACAACTGTGCCGAATCCACCCGTTCTGTCCTTCGCAGTATTGCCTCGTAGGCGTCATCTAAATAAAATATACATTCAACGGGAGAAAGATAACAAGGGTTGTGCCGGTATAACGGATTATACGATCATCATTGCTAATTCATTTCTTTTTCATAGAGGCTGTGATGTGAGGGAATGTCGTAGGTTGGGTAATTACTAAGTGATTACCTAATTATGTAAGTAGCGCAAAATTTACTCGAGCTTGCTGATGTTTTGTTGGTTTATGACTTCCTTTAAATAAACCAGTGTAATGCCAATCGGTCTTGAGCCTTTTCCATCCACCCATTTTCCGCAATTTTCACAATGTCGTCCGTCTATTGGGTGGAGCCTTCCAATACTGCATCGCCCAGTTCGTGGTCGCCATTCGAGAATCTTTATTCCCCGTCAGTTGTAGGTTCTCTATATCACCTGCCCACTGCCGCTTCAACTTGCTGATTCTGATAGCTATGCCTGTCTGTGTAATTCCACTTATAAATGTTATTAGGTAATTGAACACATCCAGTATTGTTCATACAATTTAGATATACATACACAAAATCACCCCTATTTGCCAAATGGCTTTTCAATTTGATACGTTCTGAACTTACCTCTTTTACTTCATTCACTCTCATCACATATTTCATGCGAGCTCGTCTGTTCCACGCATTTATATAACAAATTATAAAGAAAGAAAGAAAATACATTTATTTGTGAACACGCAACAACAATATCATATTCCACATTATCAACTCCATTGCCCCGATAATAACGTAGATTGCAATGTTATTAATATTACGAGAGAGGCAAAGGACGACACAGCAGTTGTTCAGCTACCATTAAATTGGGGCTTCACTTCCGAACTGGCACCTTACTGAATTATAACATCACTAGCATCAGGCGCGGTTTTGACTGCTCATTATCAGAGGAAAGGTCTACTGCTTCTTGAAGTAATTTTCTTGAGGATAATTGTCTATCTCACCAGAACTGAAATTTTATTAAATCACTATATTGATACTAGAAAAGAAGAGACTGTAAGTGGGAAACATCTTGTGCCGACTCCACATAATCTGGGACACGGGCAGGAAGATGATGATGATGATGTTGATACCAAAAAAAATTAATAAGATAAAAATCTCAGACAGTTCTTATCAATACAAGGTGATACATAATTTATAAACAAATTATAGCTCTTTTTTTGGCGTCGGTCAAAAGTTCGTGAAAATATCTGTTATTTTTTTCGCTTTAATTCTTTTTTTTAGCTAATAGAATGAGCCCCTTTCAGGATGTTTTGTATAATATTAAGAATCACCTTTTATAAAATAAATGTTCTGGCTGAATTGTTTAAAGGCTTTCTCAAACATTTATTAAATTTTTATTACTCTTCGACTACGCAAGAAATACGTAGTAGAAAATTTAAATTTATTAAATTTAAATTTATTTTTTTTGATATTAAAAGATTTGTTAAAAAATATAATAGGTATATCCCCACCAGAGTCTCGAGCTCCACAGACAAGGTAACACAACTACTTCATATAGTCTGAGATATGAAATAAGCAACCAAATAATATCTGCTCACCGTGCAATTGTTCACCCAACAGTAATTACGCGAATTCTAAAACAACTTGGAATTCAAATGCCCTCTAATTGGCAGTTTTAATCTACTAACTTTTGTACAGAATTCAGCAAAAGTAGGAAACTTGTCGTGGTCGCCGCCGGCGAAACGAATCAAAACCCCTTACTAGAAATTATATAAATTTTAGGTTGTAATGACTGGAGTAATAAATTGATTAATTTGTATTTGAGATTGTTATAATGTTCTAACATAACTAGCTTCCGCCCGCGGCTTCGCTGCCGTGGTACCTAGATAAAAAGAAGCCTACATGCGATTAGGTAAAGAACTCTATCTATTCCGATTTTTATCGAAATCAGCTGAGCCGTTACGGCGCGATTGAACCACAAACATCCATGCAATATATTAGCAATATATTCTCATAAACTTTCACATTTATAATATTTGTAGGATATTAAACAAACAATCACATTATTTCCTGTAAGTCGTGCTGTGGATGTTAATCATCATGATGAATCTAACAAAACGAAAAAAAGTACCTGCGTAAAAGTAAAAGTAACTATTCTCAGATTATTGATTTATAATTTTCTATGATTATTACGGAACTAAATTGATCCTTAGATCCATAAAGTAGCGAAGCATCAGCTTCTCGTATTTCCTAGGGTTTATTTGCCTCATTATTCCGAAACGCGATTTGTTTTACGGCCACGCACCTGCCCAACCACCATAAAATTGAACTAGCCCGGACGAAATGAACTGCTAGTATGGACATTTACTAGTTTGGTGCTAATTTTAATTCGTAAATTAGGTAAAAACTATATTTAAACTGGTAATGTTTGTTTATTTCGGATACGATGAATGGAGCGTGCGATTGTAATACTAGGAAACATTCAGTAGAAGATTATTGATCTCAAAAATGTAGATTATATCTATGTTTTCAAATACAAAGATAGTATATTTATTCAATTCAAATAACTATTAAATAAAAAACTTTATCTATCAAATAGCTGGTGGAGTGATGAAGAAATCTTTGACGCCGCTTCACATCATTAAAGAGATAATATAAGCCCAGTGCAGATGGTGTGCAATATTATGTCATCTTAAGCTCTACATAATATAGTCTATTTTAAATATAACTTTGATTGAGCGATATAATTCAACATAGCTCTTGAACCCTCAAACTCAAACTCAAAATACCCTTAAATCAGTAGATGTATCATTTTGAAATAATTTTTAATGACATATAAAAATAAATATTCTTTTAAATATTCTGGACATTATCACACACGGTCAACTGATCCCAAACTAGGCATAGCCTGTATTATGGGTATCAGAGACTGATATACATAATAGATACATATTTAACACCCAGACACAGAACAAACATCTGTCTTCATCACACAAATGTTTGTCCAGCGCGGGAATCGAACCCGCGACCTCTCTTCTCTGCTCAGAAGGCAGAGTTACTACCAACTGAGTTATGAGGCCAGTATATCGCTGTTTGTTCTCAGTTTCGGTGTGAAAAATCATTCATAGTGAAAATGTTGATATGTCAGGGGATCCATCAGGTAATTACCATTTCAGATTTTTGATTGAAGGGGAATCGTGATATTAAAATAAATGATATATTTCAGCCGTGGTCAGCAAAATTTATTCTTGAAAATAGTATAAAATATAACTTTATTAAAAAAATATTAAGCCCATTGAGATGATAAGATGGTCTGTATTAAAGATGACAAGAGTGCCAAAGAGTGAGTGCGGAGATGATGACTAACAGAAGAAAGTGGAAGAAGAAAACATGTTTTGCTACCGCACATACTGTGGGAGAACGGCAGGAAGATGGTTATGATGATGGGATGGTATATTGATCCACAAAGCAGATGTTTCAGTATTTGTAAGGGATATTTTTTCAGTTGATTGAAACAACATCATCGTTTCCTTAAAACATACCCTTTAATAACTTAAAATTTGGTGGAATTTCAGATGTCATTGATAGTTTTATTAATAATAGATCTAACACATTTCCAAGTCCAACAGCGATCCAAGACAATAAGGAATAAGAGCTTTCATATAATTAAACTCATTGTATGTAAATCTTTATATTTATTCATTGATAAAATAGTTAAAAACCTTAGTACCAATTTCAATATAAGTAAAAGCTTCGCAGATCACCTGCGTTATTATCAGCTACCACTCCATCACTATCGAAAGTAATGAAGCAATCAATCAAAATGTAAACGAAAACAGTCCGCATCGCATATTTTAACTTTAACAATCCTTGCAAAACCGTACCAATTAGCGAAAAACCTTTCGTAACATTCGAATGTTATAAATTTGGCACTTAGCCTGACGCAAATTTTCAGTGCTGTCAGCAAATAAACGTGGCTCAGTTATAGTTTTGCGAGGGGATGCACTAAAACTTCAACCTATAAAAGTACCCATTTATGAACTAAGGTAAACAGATTTTTAGAAAAGCATGTTTAGAATTTATAGACTACTAAAACACAAGTGTTTCACTTAGTTTAGGTGTCAAAGAACCATAATTAAGAACCTTTTATAATATAATATCATATCATGTAGGTATTACTTATTAATGTAATTCTTGGTCTCCAAAATACAAGTTTCTAACTTAGTTTGGACGTCCATAGTCCATTATGTTATTATTATTCTTTTTTTTAATGTACCTACTACCTAAGTCTGATAGCACAAATAATTTTTATTATCTTTTATATCTGTTATAGACAAAAAGGGTAAGCTTTTCACTTTTCACGGTCTTAAAGTGGAAAGTGAGAACTCACTCACTTAACAGACTAGGGCCTCTCAACCACAATGTTCGTGAAAACTGGCAAGCTATTATGCTATATACTTTTCACCACTCACCGGTGACTAGTAAGATGGTTTTTTTAATACGGACTCGCCCACTCACGCCAAAGCGATCATTGAAGATGTCTAAGCACCCCCCTCCCCCTCTCTACCCTCAGACATCTATGGGGTAGTAAGACTAGCATTTCATACGTGACTATCTTGCAAACAAGCCCACCGCCCTGAACTGGTTTTCTTACAATGATTTCCATCACCGTGAGCGCACATCAGTTTTACAAATAGTAAAATCCATTAGTGCACATCCGGGATTCAAACCCTAAACTAGGACATTCCACTACGCTAACATGGCTCTATTTAGAACCCATGCATAATCAAGGAGTACCAACAGCGTCTCCTAACTACCAAGAACGGAAAAAGATCGTAACATAAATGCAAAAAGTGGCTATTTTACTAAATGTTACTTTTAACGTTTATAGGCTACTTTAAAATAGTGTCCTGTTTTACAACCATTTGGTTGAAGATCCTCATCGTAAGATAGTTTGTATTAATGTTGCATGTCGTGGAAAGTACTTAGATACTTAATATGACAGCGCTAAAACTATCGCCATCCTTGTTATTTCGATCTATAAGAATGAGACGGGACCATTTTTTGCGGTGTGATAGTGAGTTAGTTTAGGATGAGGCACCAATAAAACCGACACCATTATAATAATAAATAATAGTAGTTTATAGTAGAGGTGATTCGTATTTACGCAACCAGGTTTTTAAGCCAGGTTCTCGCATCATACTATACGTAACTGGTACGACTTCACGATACTTAGACTTGCGCTGTGGAATTGCGCATTGGACTCGCACAGTGGACTCGCGCGGTCGAAGTAATACTTTCAAGTATTTCGTACCTGATTTTAGAACCTGGTTCATGTAAAATACGATACGTTACGGATCTGGTACGCGAAATATCAAGTAAGATTCATCTCTAGTTTAAAGATCCAGAATAAGTTTACACAAAGTAGGACATGGATAGCTAAGTGTGCATACATCTACCATATTATTGTACAATTGTTTATGGGTACTTAATCTGGATTAATAAACAACTTTATTATTAAAAAGAAAGACCTGGAACTTCTGTGCCTACTCTATTTGTGTGATTTTATCATTATCATTTAACGTAGCGTAAAGTTCCGCTACGCGAATCAGAACGTCAGTGTAGCAGCAGTCCGCTTTGCGCGGATCCGCTGCCACAGTTTCGCAGCGGAGATGTTCTACAGGACTAAAATGCTGTGGTTCAAACCATAACCTAGAGCACCACATGCATTCGCAAACCACTGACAAGGAAAGTCCCCAGTTCAGTGATGACTTTATCCCCCACCTTTTTTATCTAAGCGGCTACTATTGCCATCTGCCGGGCTTACCCGTCGACATACAAAGTCTACCTTTCGTGTATTGCGGTTGGCTGTTTGCCAGCACGTTCGGCCACATATTCGGGCTACAGAAGAAGACATAGTACGTGCTAAAGTGCCACTCCGATGAAAACTAACACAAACATCTTAAGCCACACGTACCCTTGCATTATTAACACTAAACGATCTACTATTCCCTCAATTCATGACGGCCTCGGTGGCGTAAAGGGTGGGTGCTCGTCTGAGACGCAAGGGGTGCGGGTTCCATTTCCGCTGCGGGACAAATGTTTGCATGATCTGCAAATATTTTCTGTGATACCATGTTATGCTATCACAGCACCCGTCCCGGAACAAATATTTTCAAATGTCTCTTATTTTCTGAAACCCACGACACCGGGAATGATTGGTGTCCGCCGAAAGACCCTCAAACTTGTACGGAAAACCAACTTAGACGTTAACAGCTATGCAAAACCAACGTTAACTATCTATTAACTAGCGACGTTAACTCGCTGCCCTTCTTTGAAAGGAAAGCAGATAGTGCAGCAAAATTATTAAATTCGCTCGCCTGTTGGATCCTAAGCCAGTGCGATAGAGCACATTTTACATGAAGGCTCATTCACAGTGATACACGCCTCACCAAACGAGAGAATCTCTTACTCAGCCCGTTGCACTCGTCGGTTCAACAATCGACACATAAATATTGAATAATCATCTAACAACCCGTCTGAACGGCACGTAGAGTATTTTATGCAACTTTGATTTGAGTGAGTACTGTCTTTTTTGGGTTTTAAGCAGCAATATGAAAAAACTGAAACCCAGGAGTGATCCTAGGATACATAAATCTTAATCTGACGCGAACTTATTTGTAGCCGAGCATTCATATAATAGCTAGAAATTATTACCAAAACAGGGCCAGATTTTTTCACCAAACTTCTAAGAATTGGTAAGGGTATTGATTTTAAATAAGTAGAGCCTTGTAGAGGAGTGAAGTACTGAAAATAAATCGACTTACAAGAATACTCGTCGCGGAAAAGGCAAAAAATATAAAATTATTTCCCGCCCTCAAAAGTACTTCGCCCGCAAACGCCACAACCGCGTTCATCAAAGTGATTACAAGTGAAAAACGCCACAGTGTGGAGTGGGTACGTTGTAAAAATCACGACGACGTGTGAAGTGTCATCGGGGCGTCTCCGTCGAGTGGCGATAGCTTGTTTTTCCCACTTTCGATGAGCGCCGCGGGCCGGCTCCGTTCGAGTGCCTCTCCCGCCTCTGATTCGGCTCTGCAGCTCATTGTTTTATGAGGTCAAGTGAGAGCCTCCACAAAAAACACGCACCGCGTAAATTACGCACTGACACATTCAGATTCGCCCCATCATATACATGATCGTAATATATTGTTTTTTTACGATTTTACCCGAGGTGTTTTCTCGTGGGGTTGCGTTAATAAAAAATCATGTAAACTTATAATTTTCTTTTGGATCTTTTGGCGCTGGGAATGTGCCACTTGCACGCAGTTACTGCATCAGCTTACCTACGCAAATTACAAAGTTCACGCTCCCTAACACAGAAAAGCCCAGAAAAATTACCTATATCTTTATTTGAGTTAGAGCATTACTTTTTTTAAAATATTTTTGTGGCGTGCTTTTATGCATTGCATATGCAATTATACATTCATATGCAATCATTTGCAACGAAATATTTGGTTTATGGCTGTCACTGTTTGAAACTTTGCCTTTTTATCCAATTTCTAAGCTAAACTCAAATTATATGGTATGTAAGGTATATTAAAAGACACCTACTTATTTGTATACGGAAACCCCCACACTAGACGAGATTAATTTTATTCAACATAACTATCAGCTACCGCAGATGTTGTACTTATTGTTTCAATTTAAGATCACACAGCGCAAGTTTCAAGTTGAACTTTAGAGGAACTTTGTTCGTTGTGACATTGTCAACTAATCTCTAAGCTAGCAGGGGAACTCAACAAAGGCATAACGAATTTGTGTTCGACATATTAAGAAAGTAAATAAGCTTGTGTCTGATACCCATTGTTTGCTCCAAATCTGTAACGGAGAGAGCACTAAGAGCGAAATTGAAAGAAATTTTAAAACGGCTTCGTTTTTGCAATCATAACTACATAGCTGAGTGTCGATGGCATACCGTGTTGAAATACCGTACAACAATTAGTTGAAATACCGTACAACAATTGGATCAATAGCAACTCTTTTGTAGAGCTGCGGGTAAGGGCCTCTAGCTGGCGCTACCCTAGCTTCTTCGCTGAAAGCCAGAAGAGCCAGCTCACGGGGTTTTCACAGAGGCCCTTAGTTAGGTGGTCCATCTGTGGATGTTGATAAATGCCTTACCTGCTGTACCTACTGAATTTGACATCACTGTGCGTCTGACATACGCTTGGCCAATTTAATTTCTATAATAGTCCTTTTCCACGTAGCCATTCGAATACATAATCTAAGGGATTTTTATACAAATTCGCTAATCGAATAATAGGCGCTTGCAACATTATGCAACCGGATTTCAATATGATCGGAAAAGCGTGCAGAGAATGTTTTACCTTTATAAATTTCCCACTTCCCGGAATGTTTTAGAATAGTGGCTGTTCTTTCCAATAAAAGATCAAAACCAATTTTCGGCAATCCATTTTACATAATAAACAGGTACATTCAATTTACATAGCCACATAGCGTGCTAAATGCAAATTGCTGCCTGATACAATATCAGTTGACGTGGCGTCAGCAGAAATGATTGAGTGGACGATAGTTGCATAGCGCCTCCAATATATTAACAGCTATACCTCACTAGCTTCCGCCGGCGGTTTTGCGGTACCCGGATAAATAGTAGTATCTATGTTATTCCAGGCGATTAACTATATGCAGGCCAAATTTTATTCCAATCCGACCAGTGATTGCGGCATGAGTGAGGAGGCTTGGTATACTCAGTAGTAGAACATCATCAGCCCCCCTGGATAATGGATTTGGCTTCGATTCCCGCTGCGGGACAAATGTTTCCATGATCTGTAAATATTACCGGGTCTGGGTACCATGGTACTTGGAGTTTCTGATACCCACTACACAGGGAATCCTAGTGTGGGCTCGGAACAATATATGTGTCTATTGGGTGTTGTTATTAAAAAAAAACCAAATGTTCTGACAAACCTCTGACTACCCCTCTTAGAGATATTTATGGATCACCTGGGGATCTGAGAGAAGTCTAAAATTCTTGGTGATAAAAGTCGTGAGACGTTTTGCCGTCGTGAGTCGTTTTGTCCCAGTGTAGGGATCGAACCCAATCCTCTTACGTCTAGCCGGGCACTAGCCCGTCATACCACCGAGATCGTCGTTCGGATTCACTGTTCTATAACAGTATTTGACTTATTAGCATTGTGAGCATTTAATTATAGTCCAATAAGTCCCTGGTGTTGTCGCCTCTGATTAATATCAATTCCTTGTATTCTGTATGTAGGGTAAGGTATAGGTAGGTATACTGTGCAACTGTCGCAGTCTTCCGCATAAGATATGAGCTGGCACACGTAACGTTGCTAATTTCGTGACACCCATTCATTTAGCTATTGCAAACGTGAATGGGAACAGACGTCGCAGGAAGTGCATTTATTGAATCAGATTCCTGCTATAAATAATGCGCGTAAAAGTTGGGTTAGTTTCAGATGCATACCGGACTGAACTTATAACGTCTTAAGCCATATTCAAACAGCGTGCAATATGTCATCTAATAAATGTTTCTAAATAATCCTTACGTCATAAGATAAAAGTTAAATTTGAATTTGACAAAAACGACTAAGGTTCAGCGCAAACGGGCCACCGGCCGCAGCCACAAGTGGCCAATGGACTATACTTTTCACTGGAAGCATGTGGTCAGTGGTGACACCACGTGTGCGGCGAGTCAATACAAAATGTACCTACTAAAAGTAGTCCGCAGATTGTAGCATGGATGGCGCGAGTAGCCATAGTGATGATTTTAAAATAAATTTCAGATGACACATCACACGCCGTGTGAACACGGCTTAAGTATCAGGAATCTTAGTACCACTGGCACCAATAAACAGCTGACAAGAAATATGGAATTTAAAGATTCATAAGCGAAAGCTTAGGTGCTTTCGCTTCTTCAACTCGTAAACTTGAGTGTAATATCTGAATATCGCTTTACGTTTTATACGACTAAGCCTGTGTCACTCCAAACTCTTACAGTAAAATGCTATGAATCCCGCTGACTTATCATTCCTTATGTACATGGATGCATGGAGGTACATGGTTCCATCTAGCTCGGTTGGAAGCTATTATAATTCCAAATTGAAAGCATGTCCGTCGAGGCAAAGCTCACCATTTGTTTTTTCTCATATTTCATAAACTTTCGTCATACTATACACCCCGCACTAGGATTCCCTGTGTCGTGGGCATCAGAAACTACGAATACCATAGTACCACAACACCCAGACTCGGGACAAATATTTGAAGATCATGCAACCATTTGTCCAGCAGCTCTACAACTCTACAACTACACCACCGAGGTCGTTTTATTTAATGCCTGATTATTTTTCTATTTTGAGCCCCACCTTCTTCGGTCTGCCCCACACTGAGGTTCTAGATATCATTTTGTGAGAAAAATCATCGAAAAAAATTATAGGCACCAAGCCGTGGTTGCTGTTTGATTCTTCTAGGTTTGGTCGCGAGGAAAAGGCGTAGTTCTAGTTTCTCACACGTTTCAAAGTGATCCTAGTGATTTTATTGAAATATAAATAGCTTGCCTTTGAAGCCGCACACGGTAAAAATTTACGTTATAAAATTCTACTCTTGCGTACTCAATTTATGTTTCAGTATCGAATGTAGGTCCCAGATATAGAAATATTAGTAACTAGCTACCGCCCGCGGCTTCGCTCGCGTGATACCTATGAAGATAAAGATGGCCTATAAGCTATTCCAGATTATAATCTATCTCTGTGCCAAATCCGTTCGGCTGTTTGGCCGTGATTGAACCACAAACATCCAAACATCCTCACAAACTTTTGCATTTATAATATTAGTAGGATAGCCGGATAGGATAGGATAAGTTAGTCTATAGTCACAAGTTAAAAGTCGTTTTGGTTGTAGTGGACAACTGCACGCTCGTGACTGTTATTTAAACTGTGCCCTAACTTTGTGCGTAAGATTTTACACCTGTGCCACAAGTACAAATAATTCACGATAATAAGTTAGTGAAATCAAATATGACATCGGTGATGCTTGAAATCATTTAATTTTGATTGGCTGATATTTGACATTTGGTCGGTATCGTGAGTTATTCGTGCTTGGGTCACTGATGACATTGATGGATTCATGTGACTAGCCATATTTATATATTTTTGCATTCAACCTCTTCGTTACTGGCAATAAATTTCAGTTTACGGTTGCTTTCTTGACATACCTAGTTTGAATTGTTAGGACTTCAAGTACAGACTTTGATTCAAGCACGACATATATACCTACATCTAGCCTATAATAAACTGAAATAAATAAATAAAAATTCTATTATATGCACAAGTCTGCTTAGTCAGTGTTTCTGTCCTGTGAGGTCAGAACTTTATAAAATAGCTCTCCCGATTTCGTAGTAAAGTTTCGTAAACTGCTAGTAATTTTTTTGTTTTTTGTTCTTTACTCACATTTTCGACTTAGACACGAGAACCTTTTTCTTTTTGAAGTCGGTTACAATGGTGCCGTATGAAAAATCTATATATATATATATATATATATATATATCATCATCATCATCATCATCAGCCTGTAGAAGTCCACTGCTGGACATAGGCCTCCCCCAAGAGTTCCATGACGAACGGTCTTGAGCCTTAGCCTTAGCCTTAGCCTCACAATGTCGTCGGCCCATCGGGTGGGGGGCCTTCCAACACTGCGTCGCCCGGTTCGTGGTCGCCATTCGAGAACCTTTACTCCTCAACGGTTGTCGTATATATATATATATAGATTTTATATAGATATAGATTTTTCATACGGCACTTTTTTACAGTTTACCGATTTTGATGATTCTTTCGCTGATGTATAGGTATTATTCCAAGGTGGTTCCATACAACTCGGATGGGCAGCGTTTGGGAAACTTCGTCATATCTTCTCGTCGGAGATACCGCAGAGCCTCAAGACGAAAGTCTACAATCAGTGCGTGTTGCCAGTGATGACATATGGCACTGAGACTTGGTCGTTAACTATTGGCCTCATACACAAGCTCAAACTCGCGCAACGGGCTATGGAGAGAGCTATGCTAGGAGTTTCACTATGTGATAAGATCCGAAATGAGGAAATTCGTAGAAGAACCAAGGTCACCAACATAGCTCTCAGAATTAGCAAGTTGAAGTGGCAGTGGGCAGGCCATATAGCTCGCAGAACCGATAACCGTTGGGGAGTAAAGGTTCTCGAATGGCGACCACGAACCGGGCGATGCATTATTGGAAGGCCCCCACCCGATGGACCGACGACATTGTGAAGGTTGCGGGAAGTCGGTGGATGGAGAAGGCTCAAGACCGTTCGTCGTGGATCTCTTTAGGGGAGGCCTATGTCCAGCAGTGGACTTCTACAGGCCGATGATGATGGTTCCATACAAATTTTATTCCCGAGGGATAGCTTTGTTAGGAGCGAATGATTTTGTTATACTTTTAGCCTCAGTCATTCCCCGAAGCATGTATATGAATCATGCTAAGCCGTGTCTAGACAATAGGTATCTCCATCGGAGTGCTCGAGTCGACTAGTCAGAGTGACTTTAATTCATCGCAAGCTGCCATCTGGGATTACTTGAGGCCATCACAAGATGCTGCGGACGGTGGATCTTTGATCGGAACTTGTTGGTTAGTTCCCAAAATTGGGACAGAGACGAGATGAAGTTCCGCACGTGATCACGCTGCCTTATGTTACAGTGTTATTATTATGTGTCTGGAATTTAATAAGGCATCGTACCATCAACTTTGCGATTTTGTTCAGGCGGTGACGTATATTGACAGTCCTCCTCCTCCACGATGTTAAATTATATTATATTATATAAAAGAATGTTTATTTTATGTTTATTTAATTTAAAATCTTTCCTTACTATTTTCAACATAAAATTCGAGTGGTCACAATTATAAACGAAACCTGTCTCCAAAAATCATATTTTCGTCTTTCCTTCTAGCAATTATTAAAGTTAAAGTTTGTTTTATGTAGGTATTATATCCATTCTCGAAACAGTGCCTACCAGAAACGCACAATACAAACAGCAAGTCAAACTATTAATAAATTGGGTAACGTTTCGAAAACATCTCGGTATCTACAAGTGTATCTTGTAGATTTAATAGACAATGCTGCGAGGAAGGAGTTTCTCGTAAACTTTAGTCGGGAGTTGGGCAAGTTCTGCAAGCCCTGTCCTTAAATTGAAATAGGCACCAAAATAGCTCAACTTGCTTTATTATTAACAATTGAATCGCTATTTGCGGCCATTTAAATAACTATTTTGTAGCAACGATTGAATTATTTATTCAAAATAGTTCAGCAGATGGTAGTGCAGGTGGCTCCGGCGCGGTCCCGAAGCGGCCAGAAGAAGCATGTAGATTTTAGCCAAATCTACGTGTTTCCTAAAAGCCACTTTGCTTATATGATACAACGCTACACGTGCCTTAAGATACGATTCCCTAAAAATACTGACATCTGTCATCAGTTTATAAACTGCGAATTACAACGGCACCAACTTATCATAAATTAACACCCAACAGTCAAAGGCCAATAGTTTTTTCCCCACACTAGGATTCCTTGCGTCTTGGGTGTCATAAAATACGAGTACCTTTAATGGTACCACAGTAGCCAGACCCTCAAAAATATTTACAGATCATCATGCAAACAAGCCACCCTGTGATCCGAACACGAAGACCCCACGATTGTGAGACGATAGTAAAAGTCAAATATTAGCCAATGACATCGGCGATGCTTGAAATCTTTTAATTTTGATTGGCTAATATTTGATGTTTGGTAATCGTAACGCTATCGTTAATAATTCGCACTTGAGTCACAGCTTGTCGGTACTATTCAGTAATAGCTCTCGAATACAGAAGATCCAAATTTAAATCATAATGGCAGGTCACACACTCTTCACGATTTATTACACCAATATTGTCAAATCCAGTGTAATGCGTACCCGGAACGTGATACCTTGGATCATAGTATTATTCTAAGTTGCAGACCCCTGACTTATGAGGCAACACATAATATTAAAATTTTCATTATCATCATAATCATCATGTAGAAGTCCACTGCTGGACAAAGGTCACTCCCAAAGAGTGTGACTCCCCAAGAGATTAAATGGCTTGGGAATATAAGAATGAAATTTTGATGTGGATTTTGATTAAATCACCGATTTAGAATAAGATTAATTAAATTACTCCTAGTCGATTCGTAATTTTTGTCAATCAAGCGGGTTGAATCGAACTATTTGCTGGTTTCACGTAACGTTACAGAAGGTCCCTACTCATTTCTATAATTTTATTATAATCATTGTTAACTACCCTAAAACTCAAATATATAGCGATATTCTAGCCGTCTAGTACCTATAGCGCGATGTCTCCCGCGCAAAAATACGAACAACGCAAAAGTATTCATAAAAAGTTATATTTCGCTCTACTAAGTCTACCCGTGATTGGGAAGATTCGAAGTTCGGATGCCAATTATTGAAGACATTAGTGGCAAAAGCATCCCCATAGACTGAAGTTCGAGCAAGAACATGGCACAATAATGTAGTCAATACTGTGCAGTTGGGGCATAATGACGTTACGGAACTATGTAAATGGTTTTAAAACATTAATTGGGATGCAGAACCGTTTCTGTTCCTTTTATTTGGCTTGTTAAGCTTGTGTTCACATGAAAAGTCTCCCGGAATATAAGCTATATGATATTTAATACAGATTACTATTGTTTTGGCCGTGGTGGCCTCGGCTGAAGAATAGGCCCCTGCCCTCCGCGGATGTCGTAAGAGGCGACTAAGGGAAAAGCGCCCCTCATTTTAACAACGATAGCTCTAACTGCGCTCGCCAACCCACATGCCCAGCGTGGGGAGTATGGGAAAATCCCCCCACATGATAAGGAATTTGCTCTGTCTGTGGGGAAGGCCGTGTTCAGCAGTGGACGTCGAACGGCTGAAATGGTGATGATGATGACTATTGTTTATAAAACTCCTACGTAACTGGCAGTATTAATGACGATCAACGCACAGCCTAAACCAGAAGTCTTAAACGAAAAGTTATTAAGAAAAAAGCCGACTCAGGTGATATTAGAACACGGGGTTACGGGAACTGAGCCACGGGGTCGACACTTCGTCTGACGAAAATGTTTCGGAGGTTCTTCGACTCGAATCGCCGATAGTATTCTTAAACCGCTAGAAGGCCTTTGCCTGAGCTTGTAATAATTCATTGGGTACAAAGCCGTTGAGTTGTAACAGTGCAGTGGTTAACTGTTTTATAAATAGTACGCCTTTAACAATGTCATATACTTTTTGTGGTAGGCTTCTAAAATATCACCTGCTAAACCACTTTATCTGCCCAAAAAATATATTCAGTCCAAAAGCAGAAGCATCGCGTGACGACCCTCCATGCCTCATAGGGACGAGAAAGAGTGGCCACTGTATTTGTTAATCCACCCTTATTGTGTAAAATATTTACTAAGAACATCAAAATAGTACATCCATTACACTCTTAGGAACAGGGAGGTGGTTTATTTTAGCCCATTTTGAAAAAAAATGTTTTTTTTATTTTTTATAAAGAATAAAAGTTTTAATTATTCCTTCTCCCAAGAGACCAAAGTCATACCGTCAGGCCGCTTACCATCATCACGTAGCAGACCATTCGGTTCGAGAATGGCTGGGATGTTGACGCTGGTAAGAGCCCGGCGGATTATGTCATATATTTTTTTTATAAACAATAAAATCAGAACTAGTTAAGGAGAAGTCATTGTATATTATTTCTTTACAGGCTTTAATAAATTACTAAATTTCTTATAGTCATTTGAATGTGCTTGTTGCCTTGGTTTTCGTTGAGAATTTATAAAGAGCCAACTTAAAGCATTAGTCCACATTGGTAATCCTCCTCCTCTGTGGCCCAAGCTCAACGAATTCACGTTAACGTTACGCTTACGATAAATTGCAATTGACAAATATTAGCCCGTAAAATAAAAGATTTCAAGCATCGTTGATGTCATTGGCTATCATTTTACAATTGCTATCGTATCGTAATTGTAACATTGCCGTGAATGATGTGTGCTAGTGTTCTTGGGCTACTGGACTGATTACAATACACTAGAAGTACATTGGCATATTTTATTTTTCGGATACTGTACCAGATCTACCTAAAACTAGGTAAACAGTTTGAAGTAAGAACCGCTTGTTTCTCAGTAAAGCAAGTAAACTGTGCAATTCTAGTTCGCCCAAATAAAGTAACCGTAAATATTACACATCACTTGTGAATTTCACATTCGAAGCAGAGTTTCCGCAAGTAGGAGTACGTTCATATTTTACGGAGTCGAATCACGCGCCGTCTTCAACAGGGCCTGATTGCTGTCCAATCGAAATTATATTTCTCAGGCGCATTCAAAGCTCCGCCAAGATTGCCTTTCGTGTCGGACGTAAGATGGTGTACGAGTATTCATGCTTAGAAAGTTGTATTGTACCTGCGTAGTAATAAATTGGCTTTGAGATAATTTTGTTCTCTACTGATGCGATCTATCGTGGATCCGGAATAAAAAGCAAAATGTGTGGTAGGTAATCGATCAATATACCATAGTACCATGGTACTCGTAGTTTCTGATATCCACGACACAGGGAATCCTAGTGTTGGGTCAGGACTGTTGGCTGTTATATACATAGAAGTTATATACTAATTTTGTGATACGCTATGGACTAAGTTGTCTGCAATATAGATTTATTATTACTATTATTATATACTAGTGGAGTGGTAGTAGTGGCCCCACCCTCCGATCCAAAGGTCGTGGGTTTAAATTCTGGTCGTGTAACAGTGGATTTCCATGTCCTAGAACCTAAAAATTCAACGACGTGTAACATGTGCACGAAGGGAACCTAAGAGGCGCACTTTAATTATTTCACTACACTGATTCTTTCACCGAGACGGTCACAAGCCATTTTTAGGGCCATACCTGGTCACTGACCTAATACATGTTTAACAAGAGAGAACCAGTGAAACGACAAGCAAGCAATGTATATTTTACCTTCATCGAAATAAGTAAAGCTGCTTTTGATTTCCAGATGGTTTAATCAAAATATCAAAACATCCGTACATTCGCATACACGATGACTAATTGACTGTGGGAATTTTAAACTGTTGATGAAAGGTTATTATCATGCAATAAATTTAACCTAACATGGATAAGGAGGTAGAGTTTTAAAATCTAATCTTAAATTATGAAAACCGACTTTCGTACACAGTGTTTTATAATTTTATGCATCCTCTAAAGTGATAATACCGAGACTTTGAATGGATAAGTAGGTTCTTACGTTCAATGTTAAACTGGGAGTTTAAAAGGAGCTTATATTAATAGTTACGTGATGTTGTTAGGTTTCAAAGCTGACGGGATCCGATTTACCTGTAACAAAATTAAACGTTTATTAAAAAAAATGTACAAGAAAGAAAGTGCTTTAACTACCGTTATTGAGGCAACCACAAAATTTACAGTTGGAAGGAATACCTTTACCCCTGATTTTGACCCTCTGCTACCTATGAGTAGCCAGTATCCAGTATCATCATCATCATCCACATCCTGACTTCACCCACTGCAGGGTATAGCCCTCCCCTCGTATGTGCCATTCTCCTCTATCCTGTGCAATATCTAGTAGCCTGTGTTTATTTCAGTCAATATTGTCGAACTCGGTGGCGCAGCGGGCGAGTGGCCATCTGAGACGCAAGGGGTGCGGGTTCGATTCCCGCTGCAGGACAAACCTCATACCCGCATCGAGGTTCTACCATCGGACCTCGCGTCACCGGAATAAGGCTCATCCACATCTCATTGACACGTGGGTATCTCGAACCACTCGCTTTACGAGATCCTTTCTCCCCCATACGTGCAAATTGTGGAATGAGCTTCCTTCCGAGGTTTTCCCGCTAACCTACAACATGAAGAGCTTTAAGAAAAATACAAAAAGATTTCTCCAGGGCAGGCAACGCATTAGCAATGCTCCAGGTGTTGCAGATGTCAATAGGCGACGGTAACCACTTACCATCAGGTGGGCCGTAAGCCTGTTTGCCTCAGTATTACATAAAAAAAAAACAAAAAAAAAAAAAAAAAAAATTGCATCTACATTTACTTGTTCCAGGTCTGTGTGTTGTGGTATCATGGTACATAGTTTTTGATACCCACGGCACAGGAAATCCTAGTATGGGACAGAAATCAGTATGTGAATATTGGATGTTATTATTATTTTTTTTGTATATTTTATTAGTAAATATTTTAGATTTCTCCAGTTCTGTATAGATTTTGGCTCAAACTTTTTGTTCAAATACAAAATAACATGCTGTCGATAACATAAGGTCAATAATTGACAGAGCAAATAGATAATATTGCTGGCAGGTACAAACAATTATGTAACCGAAAAGTTAAAAAGTCTCGAACCAAAAACCTTGACCACAATGTCTCCAGAGACTAAACATGTAACTTTCTACTAAAGTCTGCATCAATCAATAAAAGCGCATTGTTGTGAATTTCAAGTTTCAGAGTCTAAACTTACCCGTAAGAGAAAAATCCTTGCAAGTAAAGCTGTATCATGGAGGGGCAGAATAGATCACTCCCTGTAGGAAGGCGTCAATCGCCGGCTGATTTATAGAGGGTGCTCCGCATCGGCGGCGCCGGCTAAACTGTCCAGAGTTTTGCTCTTGTTGCAAACGTGGGCCAGTGGCAAACAAGTCACTCACCTGCCGATTCTCCCTTATCGAAAATTCAAACTCCAGTAAATGCCTTTATAAACGCTTCCCTTTTTAAAGTAATAGACGCCCACAACACGGACGAGACTTTCAGGAGTTCCATGCATGACATGGGTGTTAACGAAACGCTTGCGCATTTAGATAATAAACTGCCCGCTTGGGAAGTACCTCCGCCTTACAGAAGATATAAATGATTTGTTTAAAAGTCATTGTGGCCCTACGGTGAGTAGGGTTGCCAGAGCTCTTAAAGGGGGGGGGAGGGGAAGTTCATATCGGTAACGCGTGCGTAATACCTCTGGTATTGCAAGCGTTAATAGGCTACGGTAACCGCTTAACAACAGGTGGGTATGTTTGTTTGCCACCTCAGTTGTATAAAAAAAACACATTGTTCACTACCATACGTCAAATTTTCTTGCCGCCAGTCATAGCGAACAGTTTCCTTTTAATTACAAAAAACAAGTCTGTGTTGAACTAGTTGAAATTGTTAATTTGCAGGCGGTCTTTTATGCAAACTTTAAGCGCAAACTTGACCTAAGAATTCAATCAGGACTTGGTTGGCAATAATTGCGCGATCCGAGAGTGCGCAGTGCGCTGTTGTGGAAGTTTACATCCGAGACTTCTATAATTGAAATCATCTTAGTGCCGTCCGTAGTTCTACACGCCACGCCCATAAATTACCAACGAGTAAGTAAACTACTTACAATCAAAGAAACTTTAAATTTAATCTCTAAATGCAGGGAGAAATTTTAAATTAAGACGTGATTTAAACGGTCTCTTCAGAAGATAACAATGGAAGAGTCAAGGAAGAATTTAACTTTATATCGGGTAAATTGATTGACTCTTTATTTGATTATAAAAAAAATATTTGGAAATTTTAAAAAGTTATTCTGCTGGAAGAAGAGCTTTGATTCAATAAATACCTACAGAGTTCCAAACTTTTTAAATTTGAACTATGGCTAAATAGAATGTATTTAAGTGAATTTAAATGAATTACTTACGAGCAGAGCAAGCAAGATTCTGTACTTAATGTTTACCATTGTTGTTTGAAATATAGCGAAGACCACAACGTTTGCTGCATAATGGCACGCAAAGAGTGGTTCGTGTACTACCTACAGTACAAAATCATTTCAAAGCCCAGTATAAACTAATGGAACCTGGTTTTTGTGAAATCAACTTTATTTTTATTTTGTTCACTACCCCCTCTACAAATGCTTTTGATTTTAGAAATGATTTCCCACTAGTGAAAAAACCTTTCAAATATCACAAAGCTTTGTTGAATTCTATCGCTACGGTTTTAACAAAACTGTTAAATCTTGACAATAATTAGCTAAGTGCTCCATCTCACATAATCAATGAAGGTCTATTGTATTTAAAAAAAACTGAAAGACTTCGATTGGTTGACTTTTCTAGTTCTTTTTAACCTAAGTAACTTAAGTAGGTGATATAAGTACTAGGCCCTTGTGTACGCACACAAAGCCCCAAATTGTATGATGAGGCCACACATATGCATGTGTGGCCTCGTAACTTCACTGGTTGGACTATTCATGGACTTGGATCGATTTCAATGCATATTTTAGATTCTGTTTATTTTTTAAATTGCTGATTTTTTGAAATGGGAATTAAAAGTCAAGTTGAATTTATATCAAAGACGGTAAGAATATAAACTTGATAGTAAATGTCGAAGGAAATGTTGATAAACCGACCCAATTTATCAACAATTCATTATCCCAACTAAAATGTGGAACTGAGCGTGTTATCCTAAAATACAGGATATAATTGAAACGTTTTGGGAGCATTGGAGAAGTTTTTAGTTCAATTTAGCGGCAATCAGGACGACCGTTGAAGACGAAGCGTGAGCAGAATACCTAAAATATTAAATGTCCCGAAATGACGCGACTAGGGACAGCGAGCCACCAATTTGATACCTTAGGTACATTCCAGCCATCGAAAGTTTTATAAGTAGGTAAACCATAGCGAAATTTTCGGTGTTAACACCGAAAATTCGACAATGAGGACAAGAAATAATCTTAGGTCAGGTTAACCTGACCTAAGATTATTTCTTGTCCTCATTGTCGAATAACGCGCATGCATAAATTACGGATACGTAATTTTTTCAGTAAATCAAAATGCGTATAATCATGAATAGAGCTTTGAATTAAAAAATGCGATTAGAGGATATAGAAGTGGTTACTTTTCCATCCAAATCCATTATTTCTTCGTTTGTTTGCAAAAACCGCCACTACTTTTTCCACTCGAACCACTCTTTCTATAACTAGATCAACTAGGTAGCTTGTGTTCAAAAATGTGTTTGTTTAAAAATATAACAAAGATTTACATAAATTCAACGCAAAACCCAGAATAAAATCGGATGAAACGGTTTAAAGTCAAATTAACGTCACAGTAAAGAATTACGCGAAGAAGTAATAATTCAAAACTAGGCAAAGATAAAATTGTGACAGCTAGAAGGAAACGCGCCCAGCCAAGCGAATCTTACGAATGCAACGTTCGTTTTAATACAAGAAAATATAATTTCAAGTATTTTTCTTACTTACTTACCTTTAATCTTTTGAATGTTCTTCAAATTAGCATAATGTGAATGCATACTTCAAAAACTCCAACTTTCTTGAATATCCAATCGAAGTATCTAAAGCCAAGGTCATACAATGTGAAATATGTAGAAAATATGTTACCTATAATTGAAATTTTGTCGTGGTGGCCCCGGCTGAAGAATAGGCCTTCATATTTACATACCCGTGGAAGTCATAAAAGGCAACTAAGGAAAAAAAAGCTAGGGAATGGGCGGCAGCGTCCCCTATGGGCATTCATGTTAGGATTTGGCTCTGGTTATTCATGGGGGAGGCAAGGATCAGCAGTGGACGTTCTACGGCTGAAATGATGATGATGATTAAAACTGAGGAGTGAGTGATGTAGCTCAACTACATCGCACTACCGTCAAAGTCTCCCTCAAAATTAAATTTACCCGTTAGACATAGGATCATACATACATTACATAAAATCACGCCTATTCCCAGAGGGATAGGCAGAGACTACGGCTTTCCACTTGCTACGATCCTGACTTAGGTAACTATTTTGCTTCATTCACGCTCATCACATTTCTCATGCATGCTCGTCTGGTAAGAGTACCTACTCTTGACCCTTTTTTCAAAACGTCATCGATTTACTAAGAATAATTTTGAAATAAGTTTTAGATGACCAAAAGCACACCACTTGAGCTCTCCTTCTGGGGTTCTCGACAAGATATATCCTCACTCTAACGTCATATTGACAACGGAATTTAGTCTACCAACTTTGCATCAGTGAGGTGATATCTCACAAGCGAATGCCATTACCATACTGACTGGCCTCATAGCTCAGTTGGTAGTAACTCTGCCTTCTGCGCTAGAGGTTGCGGGTTCGATTCCCGCTCAGGACAAACATTTGTGACTAACACAGATGTTTGTTCAGCGTCTGGGAGTTCAATATATATATATATATATATATCTATTATGTATATCAGTCTCTGGTATCCAAAGTACAGGCTATGCCTAGTTTGGGATCAGTTGACCGTGTGTGATAAGTCTGGAATAAAAAAAAAACTTTCAGCTGGCATCGGTGCCAACAGAAAATTAATCTTGTTTAGAATTCTTGTGATCTGTTTACTTTCATTTTAAATAGATTCGTTAAAAACTTAATATAAACACTAATAAAAATTTGGATCGAAAAAAGAGAGGCTTCAGAATGGAGATCTGCGAAAGTAATTTAATATTGAAATGGTTATTTTGATATGAATATAGGTAAAACCATTAACGAAATAAAAGCCTGGTATTATTTTTATGAATTAAAATCATCAGTTTCATAGATTGAAATCAACCAATCGTTATGGCATTGTTTGGTTTGAATGTAGCAACATCATCAATATGTGAAATTCTCATTCGTCGAACCTCGGGACATTGGGTTCTGTGAAATATTTAGGCACGGCACCAATACAGATGGAAAAACAAACGTTTTTAACAATTCATTGGCAAACATATCGTTAGGTATTGGCAGTGTTTTTCTAATTCATAAAAGACTCATGGGACATTTTGCAAAAAACCTGCTTCAAAAAATTAAAATAAAGTATTTTGACAGTACTTGCTTTAAATTCACGTTGACATCATCTTTCAACGAAAAATAACAATCGAATACGAAAGCCATTCAAAAATTCATCAAATCTGTTTCTTAAAATAGTTATAATTTAAGGTGAGGGTTTAATTATTTTATGATTTTTGAATTGTTTTTTCTCAATAACCGCAAAACGCACAGTTTTGATTTATATGACAAAGATGATTTGAGCATTTTATTTACGTAAATCCAAGTGTACGGTTTACCGCACGATAGGTAAAGTCATTGAACTAGGTCAAGCCTACTAAGCAAAAATACCTACTGATAGGTACACATTTTTGCTGCACTATGCTAACTTATTTATTGTAATTTTATCGATATTAAATCAGTGTTAAACGAGCACTCGTGGGTTTGTTTCGTACTTTAACTTTCCCTCTACTGATACTTTTATAACTGTAAAACCCTACAGTTTTTGGTCCTTCGTAACCTAACAGTAACAACCAGTGTGGTAGCCCTCTCCTGTCGACGTTCGGGAGATACGGTCTACGACCCGGTATACGGTCTACTATCCTGTGAAGTGTCATCGACGTTTGATATTAACAGTGAAACAGTTACCTTATAGTGATTACCTACGCTAATAGTGCTTTGTGTTTTGGTGAATTACGTGCAACTGCGAATCGGTTGACTGGCCTCCCACCAGCGGGTCTCACCAGTCATTGAGAAGGCGCATAAGGTTGTGCTAATTTCACGACGACACTGAGTGCTTGCCAACTACAGGTAAACCGACTACAGGTAAGTACTGCACATCTTCTCTAGCTACTTGCTTACTACGACTACGTTCTATCTGCAACATGGAGGAACTACTTCAGCGCCAACACGACATTGTTGAAGCTATCAAGAAGTTAGAACGTAACTTTAGCAAGGATTCGGCGAGTCGCAAAACTCGCAAATACCTGGATGAGCGACTGATTGCCCTCGACAAGGTGTGGGCAGAGTTCCAATCCAACAACGACAAGCTGTCTGCATACGTCAATGACAGCCCTTACTTTGTTGAAGATCAATTCACGCAAATGAGAGAATACTTCGAATCTGTTCGTACCAAGGTATCATCTTGTACACCTGCGGTTGAGGATATTCTTCTAAAACCATCGCCTTTACCGAAGGCTTCGACATCAGACACTTTACCTACTCGACCACCTAGATCCATGTTAACGGCTCCGTCGACTGAGCAAACTATGTCTACGTCTGGGCAGGTAGACGAATTGCTGTCACAACAGCGTACTAACTTTAGAGCGTTTAACCGTCAAGTTAACAAGCTACAAGTTGAGGAGATTCGCGACAAATGGGAGATAGAAGATGAACTTCGTAGCATACAACAGCGATGGAACGCAATCGACTCTTTACATCTACGGATTGATAATATTCTACAGGGAACGGATCCTCGATATGATGATGAGTTCGAAGCTTATGAAGATACATACAAGAAGATCAAACGGGCTTTGAATCATAAGCTAGCGTCTACATTGCATCTTCAACAGTCGACACCACATATCGAAATTCCAACATTTACTGGGAACTATACACAATGGCCTACTTTTTACGACCTCTACGTGGAAAGCATCCATAACAATAATATACTTACCAAGTCCCAGAAAATGCAACATTTAAAGGGAAAACTTCGTGGAGAAGCTGAAAGACTTATTCAGCATCTACATATCGCTGCGGATAACTACGACACTGCATGGGAATTACTAACCCATAGATACAATAACCCGCAGCTTCTATTTACTAAGCAGGTAGAGATATTTTTAAATCAACCTGTAGCTCACAAACAGTCAGCCTATGAGATCAGACGACTATACGACACCTCTAGGGAGTGCATTTATGCCATACAGAATCTCGGTATAGATACAAGTACCTGGGATCCGATGTTAGTCCACCTCATTTCAAAGAAACTAGATCCTGAGACCTACGGTGACTACAAAGAATCGCGAAAGTCGCCACGTGATTTACCTTCACTTTCAGAACTGATGGATTTTATGGAGGGTAAATTTACAGCACTGGAGCCTATTCATACGAAAGAAAGAGAGCAGACTGGATCTGGCAAACCCAATCAACAAAAAGCTAATAAGCCCTTCCAGCAGCAGGGAGGATATCGCCATGGAAAATTTCCGTACAGGGAACATCAAGCTAATGTGGCGTGCTCAATAAATTGTCCTTTGTGTAACAGCAATCACTATCTGTACAAGTGCATGAAATTCATGAAATCAGCAGCTGACGAAAGGCTAATGACCGTAATAAAAATGAATATTTGCAAGAATTGCCTATTCTCACACAACGACAATACTTGTACATCGACGAAAAGGTGCAGAGTTTGCAATGAACATCACCACACGATATTGCATGACGCATACACTAATGCCAAACTTGTTGAATCAAAGTCCAATGGGTCGAGTGAGACCACCGAACCCATACCTACAGCTGTAATTAAAGAAACTCAATCGCCAGCGCAACAACAACGTAACAAACAACATAGCGTTAATCACGTCGCTACGGATGATGAAGAGATTTTGCTTCCAACTTTATCTGTCAAGGTCAAGGCCGCAGACGGGACCTACGTTACTCTAAGAGCCCTTCTTGACCAAGGCTCCCAAATATCTTTGATATCCGAACACGCTTCTCAGATGTTAGGCTTGCCTCAACAACGGTACCACGCATCGGTTTCCGGCATTGGAAATGGGACGAAGCTTGGAAAAGCAGTCATGACCCTTGAATGCCAATCTATTTATGAAAATTACGATTTCACAACGCAAGCATTGGTTATTAGGCACGTCGTAAACAACCTTCCCAATATGTCTTTCAAAAAACAATCATGGCCACACCTGAATCACATCCAGCTAGCTGATCCGGAATACAATGTTTCCAAAACCATCGACCTACTCCTAGATGCGAGCATTTATTCAGATATAATTATGACTGGTCTCATTAAGGGTCCGAATACGGCTCCCATCGCCCAGCAAACTAGACTGGGTTGGATACTTTCAGGAAGTGTCAGAACATTCAATTGTCACGTCGGCGTCGTCGCTGATAAATTGACACAAGATGAACAGTACTGCGAAAGTCATGACCGGTCTACCACAAAGCGCCTAGCAACAGGTAGTTACGAAGTTGCTATCCCAATGATTGAATCAAAATCCAGAGCGATTGCACAATCCTACAACTTAAAATATAAGGAAACCGATCTACAAGGACACATGAGTCCTGTTACCAAACAAAACACGACGTCAAGTTATCTCCCTCACCACGATGTTTTGAAATTGGATACGACTACTACCAAACAACGAACCGTTTTCAATTCGTCATCGAAGACAACAGGAGGATATAGTCTCAACAACCTGATGGAACGCGGTCCTTCTCTACAAAAGGATCTGCAACATCTTACACTGGCGTGGCGTCAGTACAAGTACGTCATCCCTGCTGACATTGAGAAAACGTTGAGACAATTATTCGTTCGTGAGTCCGACCAGCATCTACAATGTATTGTATGGAGAAGCACACCAGGAGAGCCTTCGAAGGAGTTCCAGCCGACGACTGTTACCCACGGAACCAAGGCGGCTCCTTATAACTATACAATTCATGGGTTTTGCGACGATTCAGAGAAGGCGTACGGCTGCACTATCTACGTCGTAGCACAAAAATCTAAAGGCCAGTTCACATCGACGCTTGTGAACGCCAAAACGAAATTAGCACCTTTGAATGCGACTAACAAGGTTCGTACAATACTCGACAACCTAACACCAGCATCATTGCATCATGTTCGTTGTGAACAAAATGCAGCGGACTGCGCTACAAGAGAATTGGCATCGCTACAATTGTCAGGACATCTTTTGTGGTGGCAAGGCCCACAGTGGCTGACTACATTTAACAACGAACCCATACACAACACATACCAGCAACCGACTAAAGAAATCAAGAAACACATTGTGAGCGCAGCCTTAACTTATACAAATGATTTAACAATTAAATTGCTAAATGAATGTAGCTCGACAAGGCGCATAACAACAACAATCTGCTGGCTATCGCGTTTCACAAAGTGGTTGCGAAATAAACAAACGCCTCAACAGAAAGAGCTGCAACATGCACTAAAACATCATCATCATCATCAAGACGACCAACATCAACTTGAGAAACATTTAAAATTGAAGAAGGGGAGCAAGTTATCCAGACTCAACCCCTACATAGACTCAAACGATGGATTGCTGAAAGTTGGCGGAAATTCACGCCCATTCGCTCATATCAATGACGCCCAACCAACAAGGAATGACGTCAAACCGGCACCGAACAACTCGCCGATAAACGGGCGACCAATACGCGCGACACTGAGGCCTTTGAGAACTTTCCTTTCTGCGACAATTTTACTATTCCTAGCTCTACTAGCCCCAGGACAGTGCTCCTACAAGATTTCAACATTCAGCGACGACAAAACCATTTACTTCGATAAGATGTACGACATGAACATCATAAGAGACGAATGGAAACTGATTGTTTACTATAACATGAGTACCTACTGGTCAGGTTTAGAACACATGCAAAATTATGTCAACCACTTGAAAGGATACCTACACACTAAGGATACCGAGTTACCGATGCAATATAAGAGCATAATATACCAACTTCAACACGAATTATCGGAAATCAACCACTACAACCAGATAATTACTAGCCAACCTACTAAAAGACCCAAAAGAGGCCTGATAAACGGCGTGGGCAATTTAGCGAACTCATTATTTGGAGTACTGGATGATCGTTTCGCAAGAAAATATGAAAAGGATATTACTAAAATTTCTCTGAATGAAAATCACCTGAAACTTCTACTGAAAAACCAAACAAGCGTTATTGAAGCTCAGGCCAACATCATGCAGAGAAACGAAGCTATCATGAACCAACAGTTCGACATTGTACAAAAGTATTTACAGAATGTTACAACATCTACAAATCGGCAACAAATACTAAACAACAACGAGCTTCACATCCTGTCAGCTTCTATCTCGGCGATAATAGTCATTTCTCATATTAGAAATATACAAGAACATATAATAAGCACCATAACTGACCTTAATCAGGGCCATATGGATACACATTTATTACCGCCAGAACAATTAGAAGAACAATTGACAACTATAAACGGTCACCTACCATCCGACCTGACTTTACCTGCAGACAAACAAGATTTTAAGCAGATGTACAAATTGATGAAAGTAAAAGGACGTATCAGCGGCTCCTACATGATCATCGAAGTTAGATTACCACTCGTAAGCAAAGAAACCTTCGAACTGGACAAGATATTAAGCCTACATCAGCAGTCGTATGTCATGGAATTTATAACACCTTACATTGCTTACAACCTGCAAAAGGACCTACTCATCACTTTCACTGAAGCAGATATCCAAAATTGTATTACTGTACAGACAAACAAATTACTTTGCCATATAGATAAACCCATTTACATGATAAGCATAACTCAGTCAATTTGTAACTTGAGCATTCAAAACAAAACAATGTGTTACACCAAGATGGTACCATGCCACGAGCGGTGGATCAAGTTGCACTACGATAACAGGTGGCTATTCTCGTGTTGTGGGAAGTGCACGGTGCGCATATTCTGCACTACTACCGGTATGACAATTAAAACATTAACTGGAAACGGACTTCTAGATATAAGTCAAGGCTGTACGATAAAGAGTGATACATTCTCAATACTTGGGCACAACAATTATCTGAGTCATACTAAAGTCCAGGATGACATGTTTATAAGTCCAGAAACATCGGTTCTTAACATTCTTATCAACTCCTCGGGCATCACATTTGCACCTGAGAATCATGATGACGAGTGGCGCAGTATGGATACTCAAATCAAAATCCTAAAAGAACAAGAAAACGCGCCACTCACCATACACGACATGCATCAGTACGCAGTACTCTACACATTACTCGGACTGAGCGTAGTTGGAATAAGTATATACTTATTCAGACGTTGGCGCAGAAACAAGGCTCGCAAGATGCCATCCACTACATCTGCGACTCATTCAACGACGACTGCGTCGCGGGCGGCCCCAGCGGCGGCGCCAGTTGCGCCAGCGGCGGTGACAGCCACAAACATCGAGCTCAACGACTTAGCTCCGGTGGGCCGACCACGATTGCCATCGTTACGATTAGACATTCCTTCGACAACTAATAGTGCAGTGTAGTGTGAAATATTTAAGTGTAGTGTGAAATAATTAAGAATTATTATACCTACCTACTTATTCAATTTACTTAATTTTATATTTACATTTTATACATTATCTTACTTTTATTAACTTGATTCGCTTACATGTTCTTATTGCTTAACATACTTTCTCTTATTTTTGTAACTTAACGTTATGATAAATGTAGATATCTGTTTGTTACCTTTTGGCCGGGAGAATGTACGGTTTACCGCACGATAGGTAAAGTCATTGAACTAGGTCAAGCCTACTAAGCAAAAATACCTACTGATAGGTACACATTTTTGCTGCACTATGCTAACTTATTTATTGTAATTTTATCGATATTAAATCAGTGTTAAACGAGCACTCGTGGGTTTGTTTCGTACTTTAACTTTCCCTCTACTGATACTTTTATAACTGTAAAACCCTACACCAAGACAGAAACGCGATTGGTAAAACTTTTCTCGATTTATTTATTTATTTTTTAAAGTTGGGTCCTCTGCAACAGTTTTTTCGAAAATACTCTGAGACTACCTAACAAAAATAACTTTTTTTTTATATTTTGTTAGACAATAGCATTGGGTACCTAAATCCAAGACACTTTAAAAAAAATAGATAGTTTTTGAGATAATCGATATTTTCTTATATTTCGCTTACGTCGATTATTTTCAAGCGCCTTCTAACGCTTGCTATCTCTTTCCGCATTCAATTACAGTACATAGCGCTGTCACTTTCATCACTCCGCCCACTCGACAGTTTATTATGATTTTAGTACCCTCTTAATAAAAAATATTTTTTAAATACCTGGTTGTTGAACTAAATAAACGCCAAAAAATATATCTCCACATCCCGCCCGATTGATTTTACAATAAAAATGTATATATTTTGGTATTAAAAAGCAATTTTTCCGGACGGAACCGTAATAGGCCCACGCAATTGCAAGCCCTCAAAGTGCCGTCTTGCTTTATTTGCTTCATTTCAACGATATTCATATTGCCAAGAAGTTTTGCGTTCAATTTATAATATTACCTACCTTTTTTTGAAGTGCACAGCTCTTTTTGCATTTTAATTATTAGAAAATTTTATGTTCGATGATTGCGTCTATTACTGGTGTACTGTTAATTGCTCTTTTCTCCGTTTATACGGAATTAAAATGACTGGCCTCATAGGTCAGTTAATAGAAACTCTGCCTTCTACGCTAGAGGTCGCGGGTTCGATCCCCGCACTGGACAAACATTTGTGTGATAAACACAGATGTTTGTTCTGTGTCTGGGTGTTAAATATTTATCACACACCTGGTGCCTACAGGCTATGCCTAGTTTGGGATCAATTGACAGTGTGAATATGTCCGGAATATTAAAAAAAAATAACGAACTTGAATTATTTCAAGTTCATTAACCTGTACTAAAACACACACAACAGTTATGTGAATTTTACTCTACCACACGATGCATCGCATAGCAACTTATCCTTCCACATAAGAGGTTGACTATTGGCAAGTAGGCAGATATCTAGATCTCCATAGACCCACTCAGGTAACCTTTGTGAAACCTGTCCTAGCGATTACTGGGAAGCTTAGCCCAACTGCCCAATATAACATTTAGCTTGGAAGTTGTGATTTTGTTACGTCATACTATCGCACTCAAGCCGAGTACAAACCGTGAGAAATACTCATCTAAAATTAGTCTAAATTGATCTTTACCCCATTTTAATAAAGTCAATTTTGAGTATAACTTACTGACTACACAAAAAAAATGCATCAGCTTTTGTAACTTCGAAGTAGCAAACTCACCAATGGCTCTCGATTTCTCCGGTATGGTGTCCAGAAATTCATTCACAGATGTCCGACGATGGCTTCAAATCGATGAACTATAAATCCATTGTCTAAGTTTGCACAGACTGTCTCTGGACTCGGAAGATTAATTTTCTTAGTTTAGATTGTTTCGTGACCCATTGTGCAGGCGATAATTGGATTTTGCAGACTATCTGTGATTTACTTACATACCTATAGGATTAGCCGTAAAATTTGTTGAATTATGAACCACTTAGGTGGGGATTTGTTTAAATATATTATTATATCCATTGTGGAACATAAACCTTTTAGTCGGTCACTTTATTTTAATGAGTAAGGTATATGAATATTAGGTACTTCTAGTAGAATATTCAGTTAAGAAAAAAGTATGAAAGATAAAACTATTAAGGTTAACGGCAGTAGGACATATATCAACAATTCAAACATAGTAAAACGCGTGACACACATCATAGCAAAAATATGAAAGGAAAACCAAACTAAGTTAATGTAATCTGCTTTACTTGCAAACAAATGTAATTTAATAACAAACAAACATCTACACACACCCTACATTTTATAATCTTAATAGGAAAGGTGAATATTTTTAAACAAAATAATTTCATTTAAGTCAGTTAAAAACAATGTTACTCCTCAACATGTTGCTTTCCATCGGATAGTCCAGTAATAAAAGGTGTTTTGTTTTATGGCTATCGTTAAACCGAGCTTAGTCTGTGTGTGTCATGTGTAATAGCTTGGCTTTTTAATTTTATTGACGTGTCAATTGACACTGGCCATTTGAAGAATGTGGTGAACATGATACTTGTGTACCACAAAAATGACAACTTGTTAACAGGTAGAGTTTACGCGTCATACTGATTCAACGTTGATCCATACTTACAAGTATTGACAACCATACTTGACATTGACAAGCGTCGTCTGTAGGAACACGCTAGGTCTTCTCTCAAATTTCTCTCGAGTTAATAAGGCAACTGAGGTTAGTACGTATTTCTCTAATGTGGACATATAGAGAAACTGACTGTCCGTCCATTAAATATTACTAACTACTCGACGATTGTTGGTTATTAGTAAGACATGGCTGTTGATACGCCCCCCGTTTATTATTTCCTGTATTCCAAGAAATGTTTATTGATTTGTATGAAATATGACCAGAATTTTTGGCTTCTGTTTTAGCTTCGGCCCGCAGCTTCGCTCGCGTGGTACCTACATAAAAAGTAGCCTATATGTATAGAACTTTACCTATTCCAAGTTTCAACGAAATTGGTTGAGCCGTTACGGCGTGATTGAACAACAAACATCCAAACATCCTCACTAACTTTCGCATTTATAATATATGTAGGATTTATTATAGATGATTTTCACTGACTCTGACATTTATTTTAGGTATACACAGTAAATGTCATGTCGTCTATATGAGAGGGCTTTCGACAGCGAATAGCACTGTTTCTAGGTCACTCTAATCTTCCCGGAGCCGGGAGACTTTTTTTGACCAACCGATACACAATTCTCCTAATAAAGGAAGAATCATTATTCAGATATACGACGTATTGCAACATGAACAAGGAAAATTAGCAAACCCACAGATCTATTGGCGCTAAAGTACCTATTGTCGCTCAAAAGCAGCGCGTTCTAACGTAAGTAGTAGACGAGAGAAACATTCCCTTCTTTGGACTAATGAAAAACTCAAAAGGCTGTAACAAAAGAAAGTTTTTGCATCCCGTATTCTAAAGGCCTCTTATCTAAGATTGCAAATTGCACGGTACGTAGCGAGAATAGTTAGATACGTTCTCTACGGCTCAACAATGATAAACTGAGACTCCAAGACGAAGAGTCACAACGACCATTAAACTTTCAAAAGGCAGGATCTTTAGAACAATACACTGAAAATAAAATAATTTATACAGGAAAGCTTAACTTCAAAAGAGTCTTTCACTCAAAAATAAAGCGTGTTGTAGTACCTAAACAAGGTGGAACATTGTTTTGCATAACAAAGAGAAAAAAAACACCTAAAGGAAAACATAAAGCCACACTTTATTCGCAGAATACTTATTCAAATGAGGCTGTCCCTTCTAAGTTTGTTTTCAATCAAAAACTCGCGCAGCTTTGTCCCGCTAAACTTTATAAATGAGGCGATTATCCACGACGCGGAGGTTCCTCTCGCGATAGGTGTATGCTGGCCAGCCTCCCCCTGCCCCCGTCTCCCGGCTGCACCGCTGGCCGGACTCCGGAGCTCCGGTTCCTGTGCCTGCGATGCACTGATAAACCTCTGGTCACCTGCGCTGCATGAATTGTACCGCTTTTTAACTTTCATCCCGCTAAGTCCTTTAAAGTTCATCCGCTTTAAGCGCTAACATTTTATTTATGACTTAGATGTTGTATAGCGACAACTTTGTAAAACCCGACGAGGAAAAAACCGCCAAAGTGGAAAGTCATTATAAGCGTAAAGTTTATAACGACACAAATACTGCACTGGAAGGAAAATACACCTCGGTATGTAAGCAAGGCCTTATTACATCTATTCTAGATGATTTATACAGCGTCAGGTGGAACTTTTACTCACTTGAAAACGCTAGTGCCTGGGACATGTTTTAGATGAAATAGCTTGCCCAGCACCTAAATAATGATCTCGGCTTAGTCGGCCTTATCCGCAGGAAAGACAGAGTCAATACGTGTGGGTCTGACTAAGCCACGGTTTCTCTCTCAATGTTTTCCGCAAATAAATAGAAAAATCCACTGGTACACGGCCAGGGTTCGAACCTACGACCTTCAGATCCAGAGTCGAGGAATCTCCCACATGGCCATCACGGCTCGTCTCGGTATGTAGAAACATTAATATTACGAACATGAAAAGAGTATAATAACACGAACATAGGCGAGTCTGCGAATAGTACATCAAGATTAGCTCGGGGCTGCAGACTGATTACGTCGCTATGTAAGAAGAGAGCTCCGTCTTCACGATTAGCAGCCTCCGATTCCGAGGCAACATTTTTGAAAACATTTTTTTTTATTCTAATACAGAAGGTAGTTTAAATCACGCCTATCCGATCCGTAGCGTATCGTAAATCGAATTAAAATATATCGAAACTTAAATTATGCTGAGGCTCACCTCTGTTTTTTCACATTTCTGAGGCTCACTGAATTATATCGGTATCACACTGAAGCTCTACATTCCATTTTATGAAAAAGGGCCATCGAAAAAAACTATAGTCACCAAGCCGTGTCTGTTGGCTGATTCTTCTAGGCTTGTTCGCGAGGAACAGGCGTAGCTTCACCTAGATTTTCAAAGTGATCCTAGTGATTTATAGATTAACCTTTTGACTTTGATCACAGAAAAATCATAAATAATTACGAACCCTACGCAATACGAGTACATTGGTAATACGTAGTCCAACAATCAGTATTTTGAGTAAACACCAAGACTTCGAATTTATGTTCAAATAACGTCTCTAAGATTTGGAGACTTTAGAAGTATTTTCAGAATTTCTCAACAAGATTTGAGACAATTTACCTTATACGTACGGAAAATAAAGGCAAGTGTTATTATTGACGCTAGTACAAAGAAGTCGGCGCAACAAGGTGCTCTCGCATTTGTTCTATCTGAAGTATTATTTTGTGCCCTGGGCACTTCCCCCCTCGCGCCTTCCACAACTTTCTTTACAATTTCCTCGGAGAGATTTTCCGTTCAATTAAATTATACGAATTCAATTGTATAGTTTTTCTCGGATTTCTATTATAACGATCGCGCTCGATATTAAGTTAGTGTCGGAATCAGAAATAAATGAAATAAAAGTGGGCAATCACTCGTTCAAAATGAATTGCAAACAATATTACATTTTGGGAGCAATCTACGTTAACCGAAAAGGGAATGATGTGGCGGCTCTTTATATTACAATTTTTGTGTCCAAACAAAGCGAATTTGCCGCACAATCAAAGCGGGAATCCGATTGATGACATGGCGGAATAATTGTTTCGTGAAATTAAAAGCAAATTCGCCAAGTGTGAGTCAAGCTCACCCGCCGAGTGTTCAGAAACCAAGTAATTCTGGTGCTGTGGCGACATCTGGTCCTGCTGTGGCGACATCTGGTTGTAAATGGAAACTACATTACCAACAAGCAGAGAGAATATAACAAAAAAATATCTCGGTAATCAGGAACATGGTTTTTATTTTTCTATAAAATTTACAAAATTTTCTATTATGCTGGTTTTTTTGACTAAACAGTCTCGAAAGATTTAAACAATTAATTTTATTATAATTTTTAAAATTCTGAAAAAATGCTACTAATATAAAAAAAAAATCTACTAGGTATTAATACTACTATTGACTTCAATACCTTTTATAAAACAGCCACTAGACCTGGTTGCTTCGCTTTGAATATTAATAATATTCATTCGGACCCCATTTTCGATTAACAAATTATTATTTTATTAGTTCTTCCAATGGACCGTGTCCATAGGGTTGCCTTCTAATTGTGAAGGTTGCGGGAAGACGGTGGATGGAGAAAGCCAAAGACTGTTAGTCGTGGCACTCTTTGTCTATGTCCAACAGTAGACTTCTACAGGGTGAGTATGATGATGGAGCTATAAATAAAATTGAGTAGACGGGTTTGATTTTTAAAACTTATTATTTCGTAGGTTATGATAAACAGCTGCTTTCATTCAAAAACATAGAATATAAAACCGAATAGATATTCGGTTTTCTAACAAAACACTATCATAAACTATTCAAACTACATTCGTAAATAAACCAAAGTAAAACAACCGAATCATTGCACCTGTGACAGAAACAATAAAACTTTGCTTATAGGCCGTATTTCAAGTTGAGTTGAATCTCAAACGCTAATATATTCTAGGCGATTTGAACATAGTACGTAGCTCAAAGAATCAGAGATAACTTATCGAACATTTTCGCATATTCTATCTTGCAAAGCCATTGGATCAAATTCTTTAAGTGCTAGAAAGCAACTTTGGATGACGAAACTTTAAAATTCAATATCGCAAAGAATCTTTTATAATTTATGCGTTCAGTTTAGGACCAATTTCATGGAAAAGGGATTTCATTGTCGTCAGATCAGCAGCTTGTCGTTTATTTTCTAAAAAATGCTCATAGCTTGTCATTCAATAACCTGTATAAATGCCGATAATGAATAAGATACTCTTGTGGTTTGCATATATTTGAGCTCTACAAAGTATCTGAAGTCAAGACGGCTTCGAAAGGGCCACCATTCTCCATACCAGAATAGAGAGGACATGTACAGAGTCAACCAACAGAGTGTGTCAAAATGCAACACGTTGTCTTCGTACAGTTCAATTGGTTGATTTTACAATAAGATATCTAAACTCCGTGGTTTGGCCATGGTGGCCCCAGCAGAAAAATAGACCCCTGCATAACTAACTACCTATCGATGTCCAAAGAGACGACAAAGAGAGAAAAGTTAGGGGAGGGGAAGCAGCGCCCTCTATTTTCACAAAGATAGCTCTAACTGCGCGCGCCAAAACCAGCGTGGTGAGCCCATACTCACTATTATGTGGTCATTTACATGGGCAAATCGTTCTGAAATCTGTGTGGGAGGCCATGTTTAGCAGTCAAAGGGCGTCCTATGGCTTTAATGATGATGATGATCTGAACTCCATTCCGCTTTGGTTGATGATAGCCTAAGTAAACTAAAACCTTTTCAACTAAACACACTGGACGGTTGTCGCGCATTCAGTGGATTATGCGAGGACACGACCACGGTACCTTAAAGCACTACGATCTCGCCTGGGGAGCAACTTCTAAATCCCACCAACTTCTGACGTGTTGTGACGTCTTCATACTCAAACTAAAACGCATCTGAATACTTACTACTGTTTTAATTTAGAACTTTTCAGTATTATCCCAGACCAGCGGTGCTATTTTGTAGATTCATTGCCCGTGGTCCGGTTCAGTTGTCCGGTCAACCGGACTACGGAAAAGAATTGTAAGCAAAATTGGGATGACGTTCGCCCCTTTATGGACGGTTTAGATATTGCTCAGGTTGTTTTTAATATCCAAAATTTACAAAAAATTACGCCGCAGCCCTGTGTAGAGCGCACGTGTTCAGAAGGACGGTAGTGGAACGAAAGTATCAAGTTTGTACCTATGAAAAATTCTTTCCACATAGCCGGAAACGCAGACGTTCACTTTAGATTCAACAAAGTGCAACCCTCAAATTTATACAAGGTGATTTATATTATGTATGCTATCCCGAAAGTGGCTTATTCTACACGCAAATGGCAATAAAATTGGAACTCCGACTTCTGGAAATTCAACATTTTTCATCGATAAATCTCTATGCAAAAATCAGATAATTTGAAGTCAAATCAGTTCATACTCAATTATTCAGCTAAGTCGTAATCATGCTGTCGAACGTCTCTTACGTTTAATAATAAGTCATAAACATGATAAAAAGACCAAAAAACAGCTAATTTTAAAAAGTTGAGGGAAAAATCTGGAAAGAAATAATTGTAAGTACCTATATATTGTTTTTTTTTCGTTAATATTCTTTCTTTTTGTTGACTAAATAAGCCCTTTGGGAAATAATACACATAGGTACATATCGTGAATCACCTTGTAGGTACGACTATATGCTTCATTGTTTAATCTTTATTTCAATGTTATGTATAACCTAATAAGTACAATATCCGACTCCCTGGCTGATCTTGTTATCCAGGTAGACGTAAATGCATTTACCTCAAGCCAAACCAGATTAGCCTAATGAGCCTACTCCAACCACACGCATGGTGTGGTTTCGGCACCGCAGAATAACATCGGTCTTATATCACTTGCTCAAAGTTGCATGAAAAATGTTTAGTTCGAAAATCTATGTTAAGCATCGTCATAATCTCTGTCCTTCTCATGTGAGTCGGCACATCAGAGGCTCGAGTCCGCAATGTTCGTGAGCTACTCACTTGTCACCTGTAAGTTGTGACATATGAATATCTTACACACATTGAAATAGCGGAACTTCAGCGGTTTATAAACACTTCACATAGTGCGCTGATAATAAAACGCACTAAAATAAAAGAATTAAGTAAATTTAGAACATTTATAGATTAAAAGTATTTTAAATTGTAGTCAAAGGGGGCAAACAATTGGTGTCAGGGGGCGGCCAGCAATTGGATCAAGCATGCCAGGTATTGGATTTCATTCTTATTTCAAAATCACATATTTTTTTTTCAATTCCAAACTTGAGATAATTTTGGAATTGGTTTTGAATAGATACTTGGATATTTTAGGAGTAATTTAATTAGATACAAAAACTCATTGATATAATTCTGATAGCTTTTATGAAAAAAAGGTTTGTTTGGAACAACTGCCTTTAACGACGAGTTATTGTTTAAATAATAACAAACGCAAAAAAAACGCATTTTTATTACCATAATATTTAACTGTTTATTCAACTCATCAATATGAATTCGTGCGAAAATTCGAGTTTGAATATAATGAACAAAATTAACTAAAATTCATCGATATTCGCCCTCAAATAGGTCGCAATGCACATCGATAATTGAATGCTGAAATATTAGCATAAGTAGAGATCGAATAACATACCAATGCACTATTAGGAACTTCATTTCTGGTGCGTATTTTGTGCATATTTTGTATTGTGTTTTAAAGCCTTTCGTTTATAAACTTTTGCACGGTTTCCGAGTAAGGTTCACAATTTTAATTTCGACGCTACGTGGTAGTAAATAGGTTTATTTTATGTATGTTAGTATATATTTTATATGGGCCGTAGTTTTTAAGTATTAAACATCCTGTACTAGACTTATGTTGCCTGAAATAAATGGTTATTATTTATTTATTTAATCAGAAATATAAACGTTATTATTAAATGCTAACCTGTCTATATTTGCATTGTTATTAATGTTGTCTCGTTGAAGATATATCACAGAGCCTCAAGACGAAAGTCTACAATCAGTGCGTGTTGACAGTGATGACTAAGACACTGAGATTTGGTCGCTAACTATTGGCTTCATACAACACAAGCACAAACTCGCACAACTAGCCTAAGCCTCGGAGTTTCGCTAAGTAATAAAATCCTAAACGAGAAAATCCGTAGAAGAAACAAACTCACCAGTGGCAGTGGGCAGGCCATATAGCTCGTAGAATCGATAACAGTTAGGGAATAAAGGTTCTCGCTTGGCGCCCACGAACCAGACGCAGTGTTAAAAGGCCCCCCACCCAATGGACCGACAACATTGCAAAGACTCAAGACCGTTCGTCATGGCTGTCCTTGGGCTCCCCCGTGCCCGTGAGTGGTCTACCTCAGGCCGATGATGATGATGATGATGAAGCATTTAAAACAGCCCGTATTTTAATAATAGCTACATTACATTATATATTACATAATCTTTAGGGGGGGAGGGGTTCGGCAGGCAACGCATTAGCAATGCTGCAGGTGTTGCTGATGTCAATAGGCGACGGTAACCACTTACCATCAGGTGGGCCGTAAGCCTGTTTGCCTCCGTATAACATAAATACATAAATAATTACCACATCCATCTGCATTATCGGTTATGATGCTATCTAGATTTTCATTTATTTATGAACTATTCCGGTAATTGTGACAATCGAATAAAGCATTTAATATAACCAAATCCATGAAAATATGCTTCGTTGTGAAAGTTTTTATTTAAATATCTTTTTGAAATGTCAACAATGGTTATAATCATATCTGTTACGGTTTTCGATCACAAAAGTAGGTATTTTTCGTGACTACCTACGTTTTTTTTAAAAGTCAAGATGCATAAAAAGTAAACTAAAATATGACAAGTACAATTATCTAACCTTGTGCTATGTATACAGTACTCCAGCAAACTATAGCTTAAACTTAGGACTTCTTCTATCCGCGGTAACCTTTAAACGCACAACAACAACAATAATATAGGTAGTTTATTTTTAAAACATATTACAAAAAAAAAACGCCGGTCAAGTACTGATGATTGTTTTGCATAAATTTCCCAGTAATGTGGACAAGAATTTAGAGAATATTTAATTTAAACATAAAATTACCTTAGAATGTTACAAAAGCCTGTTAACTGAAATTCTGGCAGCCAAATTCACTTCCAACGTATGATGGACATGATAATCTGACAAGGAAATCTAGTTTGGTCGCTAATCGGCCTAGCCGGTATTGTTGGCGATCTCTGCTTGAAAACCAATGTTTTATCGAACGCACCTCACCACGAAACCAACTAGAAACAAGTTCATTCTCAATTTTGAACAATTTAAAAATAATTATCGAATCGTAGGATGCTTTAGTGTCCAACGATGTTATATACAGACAAAATCCAAGCTCTATGACATTGCAGAGTCACTAGCTATTTGTCACTCGCAAGCGATCCGAAAACGTTCATACAGTCGCTAATTCTGACCATTCGTCTCGACTTCGGATCGAGTTACAATAAGTACGGCTCGCCGGTGGAGCGTCGTCAATAATTCATGCGGTAGGCACGCCGTGGCCGCTAGCCGTACCTAATTGATTCCTGATGCGGACGAGCTCATCGCATCACTGCCTCCTTGTACTGCCCTCCAAGGATCCACGCGCTTCATTACGTACTTACAGCGGACGCGATCGGGGAAATCATATAATAATATTAAATTCATAGACTGTAACGAGCATTTGAAGATGTTTTCAGGAGGTGAGGTGAGGTGAGGTTTGTTTGTTAATGGTGCACATTTCTTTCTTTCTTCTTCTTCTACATATATGGACTAGTTAAAATAAAAAAATGGGATTCACGAATAAAGCTCTTTTGTATGACACAGTGCATTTTTAATACTTTAAAATAAAATATACCCCTCTATCTTAGGAACCTCTTGACCTATTGGCTCATCAACCTGTTGACCTACTAAATTCCATGCAGATCGGATGGGCAGTTAAGAAGTTATGTTCTAAATACACAAACATACAATACAACGCCGATTCGACCTAGTTGTTTAAGAGATTTTTGCTCACTTTGCTGGCTCGATAAATAATTAAATCATTGTTCTCCATTTAGTAAAGCTCATAATCATCCACAGCCTGACTTCACCCACTGCATACTAAGTATAGGCATCCCTTTGTATATGCCATTCTCCTCTTATTAGTAAAGCTCTGTCTCAAAATTCTAAATTCTCTTATCTGACTCTAAATTCTACGAATAGGTAAATCACAATAAGAAAATAAAATCGCAGTTGTCGCACTTCTTGGAGTAAACAAGAGCTAATTTCCATTTTAAATTCAGTTAAAACGTTCCATTTTGTTCAATGTAACTTATGCAGCCAGCTGTTTGTCATTCAGGGCACACACTTAATCCCAGAGAGGCCGTGATCTTGAACGTGGAGCGACAGCCTCCTTATTCTGTGCCCTGTTTTGGAATAAACGGTGACAATCTGGATTGGTTGCGCTATCATTGGATACTTATATTGAGTTCGTTCTATCGAAGAGTCACTTATTCGAACTCATGGAAACAACGAATTCTTTGCATCAAAAAAAAACCATTCAATTTATGTAATAATTGAATGTTCTTTGCATCTTTTTTGATGCAAAGAATTCGTTGTTTCAATAAGCTTGAATTAGTGATCTCCACAGACTTCCCGCAACCTTCGCAATGTCGTCAATCCATCAAAGGGCCTTCCTGCATTGCGTTATCCAGCTTGTGGTCGCAATTTGTTTAAATTATTCTCCGATGGTTCTCCAAAGCTACGCTTATGTTTCAAATCATTGGTCAATTTAGTTTGCTCGTAGATAACAGACTAGCAATTGACAGACTGGTGCTAAGGGTCCACAATAACGAACGTTCGTAATCGAATCCAAGCGACCGCTCTTTGTCTATCACAATTAGCCGTTTGATTACTTCCTCGATTTTTGGATGAACTTTACGCAGGTGGCTCAAGTTTTAATGAGTTTCTTTAGACGAGATTTCAGCCTCTTTAAAAAAAGAAACCTATTATTCTTCGTGCCGAATTAAACAATTTGATCATTGAATTGATATATATAATTATAATTATATTACCTTCAATCACACCGCGTAGGTATTTCAATTCAAAAAATCGAAAGTACACAAAATGGCAAATTATTGTCTCAGAGTCGACTAAAGCAGAGAAAGAAATGAAGAAATTGAGGTTTTTGCCCAGCAGTGGGCCATCACCAGACTTAATTATTTAATTGAGAACAAGATGAGTAAATGAGTTCGTAAAATACTAGGCATGTCACAACTGCCTTCTAACAGTTACAAAATCAGCTAACAGCAGATACTTAATGGCATATCTAATGAGCATAAATGCATCAACATGTAATACAGAAGTTGCAGAGTTACACAACAGCCGGTGAAAACTTACACCTGGCAAGACGACAAAACCCGGGCTTTCCTCAGTGAAGTCGCAGCCGATATGAGTGACGTTAATGAGATGTGCAAGCGGTAATTTGTTTATGCGCTCGCTTGCATAATAAAAAGGGACAAGTTTGTTATAAATACTTTGAGGATAAATATTAATCGCAAAAAGCCCAATCTTTAAACCTCCTACTAGATTGGCTGGTATAGAATGCTTTGGAATCAAACCCATAGCCAAAAAGTATTATGACAAATTACATAGCAGAAATATTAATTATTAAAAGTTAAAACGTAAAACAACAAGAGATATAAAATTATCTACGTCAAAATATCTTCTTTGGAACTTAGTCTCTGCAAAAAGTTTTGGTTATTATTAAGTTTGATAATAAAATTAAATGAAAATATTTTATGTCCACATGTCCAAAACTTACTCAAACACAAAAAATAAATCCACTCGATCCCTATCGACACCAGAAGGCAGCGTGCCCAAGATACTGGCAGCATTGCCATATTTTATGGCAAAGCTTGTTCGCTGACCGAATTAAAAGCCAGCATTCTGGTCATGCGTGGACTCTCAGTCTCACCAGGCCAGGTGCTATTTTTCATTATCAATAAATTTTGTAAAAGGTTCATCTAAAAAATCACTAAGTCTGGTTTCTTGTGTGTATCTTCTAGGCATGGCTAGAATAGGCATATTAAGTTCAACTACACTTAAGACGTTTCAAAATGATACATGCTATTTCAGTCAATAAATTATTATTGAAGTTCGAATTATCTGGTTCTATTCAGGTACTCAATTGAAAATCCTTCAAACAAAATGATATACAAAGAAGTGGAATGCAATTGCACTGATTGTCGATCCGCAGACCGCTTCCCTCGTTTCATATTATCATTGTAAAAGTTGCGACGTCTTGTCGTATGTCGCACACAATAAATGCCCGCCACGAAATCCAGTTACGTGGAGCGAGCCTCGACAATTGATAGAGAAACTGTGTGCAACGATGAAATTTAAAAAGTCATTTATTTCGAAATGCTTTTTCTCGGAGCGCTCGCGGCTGGCGGAGCGATATCAATTTTATTTTCCGTTGTGGCTTCCAACCCGGGATAGTGTACCTACAACAGTGGAATCACAAAAAAAGAATAACTCTGAAAATATAGACAAATACAATGACGTTGATGCACGTGTTTTTATGTATGGAACACTTGGTAACAGGAATTTACCGGGTTTACTTCAGCGGTATAACGAGGTAGTTTTGGGAGGCCCTCCACCCGATAGACCGACGATATTGTGAACGTTACGGGAGATCGGTGGATGAAGGAGGCTCAAGACCGTTCCTCATGTAACTCTTTGGGGGGAGGCCTATCCAGCAGTGGACTACTTCAGGCTGATAATGACGATGATGACTTCGGTATTATACGTATTCTTGGGCCACTGGTAGGTGCGAGTAGCTCTGTAATTGTCCTCCTCCCATCTTATAATGATGGAAGGTAAGGCATAAACATACTAGTAGTATCCGACCGATCCCAAGCATGAATCATTTAGCTTACGAGACGATAGAAAAAGTCAAATATTAGCGAATTACATCCATGCTTGAAGTCTTTTAAGTTTGATTGGCTAATTTTTGACATTTTCTACCATGACGTAAGGGTAACGCTATCGTAAACTATTTTGTGCTCGGGCCACAGATGTGCTGCCTGATTTACCACTAGAGATGTCACATGCGTCATTTGAAAGCTATGAGCATATTATGAGGCGAATGCACGATTCAATCGGTCGTATTTCTAAGCATTTCTTAAGCGACATCAAGTAAGCGTGCTACACAAATAACTTTCAGACGAATGACTTGTATAAAATTATACAGTCGTATCTAACAACTCTACAGTTGCTCAGCAAAGTTTACTTAAAGTACACATGAGCTACTTTTCAATTCATTTAACAAGGATGCAATGTCTAACCTACTGTGTCGATTTTATATCACTTCCGCAGTCTCGTCAATAAAGGTAGCTTCTATTTTATTTTAATCCATTTTCTTCGTTGTACAAGATCACCGGACGTCCGTCGCCCAAGCGCGGTCAATGCAATTAAGTTTTGATCGTATAACGACACATTTTGTGGACATTTTTCTTTCCTCAACCGTTATGTAACCACATTGTTCCTCGCCATTATTTTATTAAAGTACAACGATGTTTTATAAAATTGTGTACGAGAAACACAAAAGCTTTCTAACCCGTAAAGTATGTCGGCGTATTATTGAGCCCTCATAAATACTGAATATGTATCAGAAATATTCCTTTTAGCACCCGAAATTGGAAGATAAACAATTTACATATAAGTATTCTGTATCGAGAACGAATACAATCGTGTATATTGAATAAATCTCGTTTTTTTTTCTTATTTTGCTGATGGATTATAATCATAATTTGGGGACTCGTATCATTTGAGTCGCGCCCCGCTACCCGCTTTCACTGACGATCTCGCTTGAGTCAAGGTGTTGGCAAAGTCAACTTGTTTACCTCACACCGATAACTGTAACTTACGATTTTGACTTTTAAAACTATGGTAATGTGCGCTGGCTGTTCGTCATTGAATAAGCTATTCGCAATGCGACAGTGTTAACATTACAAAGTCCACGTTCATTTATCTGAAGAAAGTTACCATACTCAGTAAAGATTAAACTCAAAAGAATATCATTCTCATAAGCTTCTTTGTATCTTCGTCTGTTGAAGACTCGGAAGATGTTTTTGTCTCTATTTACCTTCAAAATAATTATTTTTCTCCGCATGTTTACTGTTATAACCAAACCACAATATGGTGTCATTCTGAAAAAACAATTTCCTTTGAGTACGTTCAAACAAAAAATGTATTTATATATTTTCCTCTCATGTCGTGATCATCACAGAGGCAAATACAGCAATGACATAGGTATAACCGAAATTCACATCATACTAACGCCATTCAGACCCAAGGCGTCTATTATGAGATACGAAAAGTAAAACGTTTATAATACCTACGGGTGAGAATGAAGTATGGGTGGTGGAGTTAGAAAGAGAAAAGATAAGAAAATAATGCGCGGTCATATATCATCACAATCGCCAGAATTCTGGCCGGGGTGGCCGACCACCGACCCTCCTCACCGCGTGAATCTACTAAAAATATTTAACTAAGCAAGAATTGCGGCGGTTCTGCCTTCCGCCAGTGAGTTCTTGTCGTGTTTCCACTGTTGAATTTTCAATTATTATTATTTAGCTCGGCCAAATCTTAACATGTTATTTATTCCTAGAACGGCTTATTCAGATCCGCGCATAATATTGTCCATGTCTTTCGTGTGGATTAGGGTGTCTAGGCTGAGATAACGGTACTTATAGGCGCTGGGCAAGCGCGACAAGCGTCTGGCATCAGGCACTGCAGCGTCCTGTAAGTGAGTAAAAAGTTTCACATGACGCTGTTTATATAATCTAGAATCAAATAGGACCTTACTATTTCTAGAAATAGAAAGTTATAAAATCTTTAATCACTACGAGCACCTACCTATTACATGCCATTGCAGACCTTTATAATTTCTTTATCTTCATTATATATATTATAAAATTTTGTTAATGTTTGAAGGTTGATTAAACAGTGTCAATCAACCCTAAAATTATAATAATTTTAACCCTAATTTTCCTATCCAATATCATTATTCTGGCATTGAAGTAAACTAAAATCTAAATTGATTAAAATAGCAAACTCACATAAATAGTTTGAAATCCAATTCCATTGGTTTTGTTGCTAGGTATTTTAGTTATGCCTGCTTAGATATCCTAAACTCGGGTGACAAAGCTATCCGAAGCCCCGTATTCGGAATGTTTGGTGCGGTAAAGTTCTGTAACTAAAGCATCATTCACACGAAGAGAATGCTCACTGCGAATATAATTTTACTCTAGGTATACTCTACTCGCAAAGGAAAAAAATCAGCCTGCATTCAGTTCGGCCGATGGACTTTCGCAAACCTTCGATTTTAGTTCCTAAAAAGTCAATTGCGTGTCCAAACAACCAACTTCACTTTCACCCAGATCTGTCGACCGAACTATAAATTATTGTAGAGAGTACTTATCGTTAATATTTTTTCTCGTTATAATGAAAATTGCTACGAATAGAGCTATCTAAAAATCAATGAATTGATTCGCAGCTCTATTGCTGTTAATCCGACTCCGCTATATCACTGATTTTCCAAATTAATTTTGATAGTTATACCTTTCACGTCCTCGTCATCTGCCTTAAGAAGCCCACTGCTCGACATAAGGCCTCCCCCAAATAGTCCCACGACGAACGGTCTTGAGCCTTTTCCATCCACCGACTTCCCGCAACCTTCACAAGGTCGTCGTTCAATTGGGTGGGGGGCCTTCCAACACTGCGTTGCACGGTTTGAGGACGCCATTCGAGAATTATTTTCAGTTCAGCGAGCTATATTGCCCACTGCTACTTCTGAGAGCTATGTCCCATATGTGACCTTGGTTATTCTATTCTATCTTAGTAGTGAAACTCTGAGCATAGCTCTCTCCATAGCCCTTCACTCACCTTTTCACGTAGATATAAAATAATAGCTAGTTGCGATTAATCGCGTCGTGTGACAGACTCTTTATTTTGCCAGCTGAAATGTAATTGACAACCCTCTTAACATTTACTAGAATTGGGCTATCCGTTCCGTACCGTATTAATGAATGAAGGATGCCTGCAGCCAAGCAGCGTTCGAATGGCTTGCGTTAGTTTCTTCTTTCTTACGTCTACTGAATAAATTCAATTTTGAGTTTGACAAAAACTATCGCTTTTACAATAAATAATTATGTACTTGAGTGATAACATTTTAATCAAAGCTCAAAGTCTGAATCACTACAAATACAGGTTACCAAGAATCTTATTTTTCTATGTTAAAATATATATTTACCTATCTTAAAGAATAATCACATAATGGTAGCTACTACGTAATAAATCGAAGCCAATTTCATTATTTTCGTATCGGCGCCGTGAAAAGCGGAAAATATTAAGAAATAACACACTAAGAGCCCACTAAGTGAAATTACATAAGCCGATGACAGTGCGTTTTCTGTAAGGGTAGATAAATAATGCAATTAGTAAAGTGATTGATAGTTCCACGGGAACACGTTAGGATGGTTGTCTAATACCTTTTGTTCGAGCATTTCCCTTATAAGTGAAAACAAATCTCATAATAGCTTGCTAGCTACATAATTATTATAAGTGCTTCTACCTTATGTAATAACCTTGAAATCGAGGCTCATAGTTTGACTTTAAACTTAAGGGACTGCTCTTAAAAAAAATGTTTGAGAGAATGCTTAGAACTAGCTGGCTCTTCAATTAAACACAATAGATATGTCATTTGCTACCAATAAGCATATACCATGTACTATACTACTGTACTATAGCATGTACCTAAACAGTTTTGCTATTTACGTAGGCTCTAGATCAAAATGGCGATTTTTAAGTGAACCAATGAATGAAAACAGTGGTTCGATTGAAATGAAACCGATGTGTTCATCCATACTAAGAGCGAATCTTCTTCCTGCCAAAATTTAACTGGCTGTTGCTTTGTGAGCATGAGCATGTTCTAATAAGCATGCTTATTTCCAGCAACGTTGTTCCCACATGCGACTAAGCATCAATCGATAATCATAGATTGATAATCTCTTATGTGTCAGCTAGTAGGTACTCTGCGACTATACTATATCGCAGAGTACATACTATTTTAAAAAGGGCAGTATCATATTTTGACCTATAACTAGGTACATTAACCAGGGTTAGAGTTATATGAATTCAAACTAAGCCTTTATTACGTGGGATAATCAAGGCTAATAGTAACGCAGGTCTCAGCGATTTACATAAAATTCTTTTTTGTGTAATTTAGTTTATTGTCCTCTCTTCATCGTGAGATAGCAATTCGTTGCGGTGAATTAGCGACAGAATCAATTAAATAAATCACGGTGGACAGTTTTAATTGATGCCGAACTGTAAACGAGTAAACGAATTCTATACCTAACCTGACACCAACACCCACGTATTGGGACAATTAAGAGCATAAAAATACTCCAGGTAGGTTCAGCATCAGTTTATACGTTATTGAATCGAGTCCGTCTGACAACTCGAAAATTTTCCAATCCCAATTCAAAACTTTACCTAAGAGTGTGTTTATTGGTAGTGTCTTTAATTTGAACTTTGATGATATAGGTGTTGGGCAGGCCTACTCAATCTAAAACTATTTCACCTGGCGCTGTATAAATTATCTAGAATGGATGTAATAAGGCCTTGCTTTAATTTGACATATGGTAGAGTTCATAGTTTTTTCTCACATCAAATAGAATTGAGTGTCCATTCATAATTGATTTAGTTTTCGAACGGATAAATAGGTAATAAATTAATGTAAATTAATTATTACACTGTATAAACCACAAATTGAACGCGAATGCAATGAATAACTGAGTGAAATGTCATATTGAACGAAATAATACAGGTGGTGCCACAATTTAGGTGCTTCATTTTGCACAAACCGTGTTCGTTTGTAGGTACCTACGAGTTGGAATGCTGTAATTATCAATTACATTTTAAACTCATTTCAACTTTAACTATTACTATTTATCTTTACATTAGTGTAGCGAACGAGTGCCCATCTTCGACGCAAGGAGTGCGGTTTCAATTCCCGCTGCGGGACAAAATGCTTTCATGATCTGCAAATATTTTCTCCGGATCTGAGTGATATGGTACCATGGTACATGTAGTTTCTCATACCGACACAGTGAATCCTAGTTGTGGGGTCAAGACTACGTATTGGGTGTTATTTATTTATGTATTCATTTTACGAGGTGCATTTGAAACTCGCACAGACAAGTCGACAAGTAAATATAATATTGATGGCGAAGTGGTTGGTCATTTTGACATTAGCTAAGAACTGGTTAGGGATTTAAAAATTTCTCTACTACTATAAACCGATAGGTAACCTTTTATAGGTCAAAAAATCAGACTTAAGTAAGTAGGTATATAAAAATTTATGACTAATGCGAAAAGCAAAAAGTAGCAGTAAGTATTTGTTTAATATTGTTTAATATATGAAAAATAGTTGAAATTTTCCAGTAGCTTCGACACATGCTGACAGCTAGATTTTAGTATGGGTTGATAATATCAGCAGTGCCGACCGCCAAATGCGTTTGACGGTTGGCACGGCCGTCGACCACAGTTTGGCTCATACAAAATCAATTTGGCTGTCATCACGTCTGAAAGCTCCATAATTAGTTGATTATTTAATTTTATTCTAAAATTTTATTTTAATTAATTTTGAGAACCCATGAAACATATTTCAAACCCACAGTTAGGTACACAGAACTGAATTTTAAAGAAACTAAGTACATAAACATAGCTTTGTCATAGCTTGATGACAAATTTATACAATACAAGCTTGCGTCATCAATTTTTCTCGCATAGTAGGTAGCTATGTACCTGGATAAAAAGTTGCCTATATGGTATTCTAGGCTAAGAAGTGTGATAGCTATTTCAAGAAAGTTATTCTAAATCGGTTAAATAATAGGTAACATTGACGGTTCAGTACAAACAACCTCACAAATTTTCACAATTATAAATTATAATTGCGAAAATTTGTGTAAAGTATTATAATTTATAATACTAAGATATTGGTAGGGTTTGCATGTTTTTGGTGAAATTAATCCAAATTAGTTAGGTACCCACTTTACCTTAGTGCGAATAGATTGTGTTAGTGCTTAGATAATAGTATATTATCTAAGTGTTATAAAAACAGTGTCTGCAAATAAACGTGGGCACGCTGTGAAGTTTGCTAACAATCAGAGTCGGACATAAAACAACGCACTAGCCTTTGAGGCCAGCAATGATGAACGGGCTCAATGCGGCTGTTTATTTACATATAGACTCAATTAACGAACACTGTAGCTCATTATCCATTCAAATCGCAATCGCAGCTTTCCCACGTTAGCCGATTTTCCGGCGAAAACTCAATGAAAACTTCATAACAGTGTTGACTCTGCGCTCGAAAACGGATCGCGTAATGGCCTTTGTTGGGCAAAAAGCGACTGATCTGGCGCAGATCCGCTTTGTACGGCCCGTTTGCTTTAGTCAGTTGACAACATAATTATCGACTGTTGCAACGAAATGGACCGGTCAACGTACCAGCGTACCTCGAAATAGACGCTCTAAGCCTTTAAGGGCTTCTTTGTGTATGCTCGCCTTTATATCCACTAGCGTAAGGTTGAAATTGAATCATGTTTTCAATTTTTGCTGCACATGACCGATTTAACTAAGTCGTTGCCGTTAACTAGTTGCTGTTAAGGTTGTCAACTAAATCTAGTTCGGCTCATGCCTGGGTAATATTTTATATTTAGGAACAGCGTAAATTTAAGTACTTACTAGTAAATACTCACATAGTAAGGATTTCGCTAAACAGTTTCTAAAATATTATGAAGGAACATATATATATTATAAAATATATATTTTTGAACAGGTAGGTATTTATTGTATAGTAATATGAATAGATATATGTATGTTTATAAATATTATATTCTATCAAATTATTTGGAAGATTGTTGCAATTATTTGGAAAATTATTTGGAAGACTGTTGCAATTGCTGGAAGAAAAATCTTTTTAGGGTTAAGCTCGCCTTTGAACATGCCTTTCGTTTTTAATTTTTGTATCTGTATTTATCTTGTGTACAATAAAGAATAAATAATAAAGGAACATAGCACACCTACATACTGTCCACAAAAAAAAACACTTTCGCAGCCACTGATAGGTAATTTTAATCGTTTATGCATGAAAATAATGATGAACAAATTTATATTCTATGGAAAATTCACCAAATACCTAGTGGTATACTTTTCAGGGTTTGAGAATTCAGTTATTCATTTTCTGGTTTTTTGAGGACATCGGTTTGGAAGGAAAGATTTCTCAGGTGGGTCATCATTAAAATGTACGTTATGCGTTATTTAGCAGAGAAACTTAGATCATTATATGATGTAAGCAGAGAAACAGATAACTCGTAAGATTTGTTTTAACTACTAGGTAAAGGTCGCAAATAGTACTAGGTAGGTACCTACATGTAACGTTTCTGCTGCTTTTATGTAACCAATTGTTTTTAAAATCACTTATACACCTACAAAATATGACAATGCAACACAATAACATCAGGCTAAAAACCTCATCTCATCTCTCCAAACCTTGCCTCGGGGCTCTGAAATGCATTCTGTGTTTCGTCTCATTGCACGGAAATGAATCCAACTGCTCTAACTAGATGGCGCTAAGTTATGTTTTCAATTTGCGAATAATAAAAAAAAAAGTTGGTAACCTATCACACATTTTCTCATAAAATAATGTAGAGCTTTTTAAATAAGTGTATAGACTGTAGACTGACTTCTTGTTAACCGTATTCGGTTCAAATCAATTAAATTTTGGGGTTTATCAATATCTCTAACCAATAGAAAAGGGGTGATTAGCAGCATTATAAAAAACAATATTCAAAACAATATTATAATAATATTATAAAAACTTTGTTATTTTAGTTTAATAGGACATACAGCAATGTAGATTACAGATAGTTTGTCATTACATCATCATCAGTCAGTCATCAGCCACCAAAGTTCACTGGTGGGCATAGGGCTCCCCCAAAAAGATTCATGACGAACGACCTTGAGTTTTTTCCATCCACCGACTTCCCACAACATTAACAATGTCGACGGTCCATCGGGGATCCTTCCAACATTGCGTCGCCCGGTTCGTTTTCGAGAACCCTTATTCTCCAACAGTGTTGTCGGTTCTGCGAGCTATAGGTACCTATGGCCTGCACAGTGCTACTTCAACTTGCTCACGTCATACATCAAACATTGGGTACATCAAATATTGGGCCTCGGTCACAGTGTACGCGTAGACGCGAAAGTATGCACCGCTATTTTAGTAGCGTTTTGTCCCGTTTAAAATTAGATTACAAAATTAACGGATCTTCTAAATAAGATGCTTCGATTATTTGGATAGAGTGTTCAATAAAATATGTTTTTAAAGTAAGAATGAATTAAAAAAAATATTCCTATAGGTATTCAAATTGTTAAGTGGAGAATTCGAATTAATTTTCACTCTAGGTTCAGCAAATCTGACCAACTTTAGTTGATGTTAAAAAAGGTCTTAAATAAACAAGATCTTGAGACTCCTTAAATCCCTTTTGATTTGAGAATATATCATTAAATTCGCAGAAACTTTCAATTACAATAAAATACTCATCAATAAATCATCCATCGTCGTCTCCGCTAACAATTGTCAACAAAGTTCCCGTTTTCACTCTAATCTTAATTGAAAATTCAATCATTTATTCATCCGATCAGAGTCGTTAAGGCTCTTTAATAGCTAGCGTGCCCTTTTACTTCATTTTTACTTCGCATTGTAATAGCCAGCTAATTTTCTCTATCGGGTTCGAGAATCCTTGAAAAGTTATTTAAAAAGGTTTGGAATCGATTTACTTAACTCCATTAAAATTGCTAAAGTACCGAAGGAGTAGTAGGTAATTAGAAAGTTTTGAAACAGTATTGAAATTGGCTCAACGTGACGAACGCCTTGGAAAGTTTATAAATGCGTTAAATTCCTATAAAGGTATTGGTTCTATTAGCACCTATTTGCATATGAATACGGCCAACAAAATGTAGCACCTATTGACGAGCCCAGTTTCTAAAGAACTCTAGAGATATAAAATGTCTATACTTTGTTATTAAAAAAATATGGAATGATTAATGCATTTGTTTAATGGTATTTCTAGATAAGTAATGACATATTTTTAAATAGTAAAATAATATTTTAACTTTATGTTAATAATTCCAAAGATTTTCGAAAAACTTTCATACAACATTCTTTAACTATATTTCACAAAGTGTTTATCTTTAGATACATCCTGTATAATATCATCGCGTTAATGATCGACGTTTTCTATGAAATTATCTCTATTTTAGGTCACACGGTTGTAGTAAGAGTTACGGTATACGTATAAATAGCATTATAATCGTTATTTTTTTCAACGTCTTATGTGAAGCCATATTTTGTCAACATAAGATAGTTTTGTCAGAAAAGTTTAAACTAGTGTTAATCTACCCCCCCCCTCCCCTCCTCTGTGTACTCTTTACGTAAGTCTTACACAAAATCTCTCACAGATTTCAGGTCTCCAAACGTTTCGCTACGAATAGCTGCTGAAACAGCTATTTAATGCTATTAGCACGACGTAGACCTGAAGGCTTTATTATATGGCTAACATCCCCTATTTAGAAAAATTCATAGCCACTTAGCTGAAACTTGCGGCGCCATCTCTATTCAGAATAATGAAAACAGTTATCTAAGGTTGGGGTCATACTGGTATAAATTTTGCTCATAATTACAAAATTTACTTAATTACTTTCAATATATTTTTAATTTTTTAATGGCTGTTCCGATCTTTAAGTTATTTTTATCCTATATGTAGGTACTATGAAGGAAATGATCCCGAAGAGGTAACTTATTATACCTAACTTATTTTTATCTAAGCGGGATCAGTAGTTTTTCCATATAACTTAATAAAATCTACATCATCTATTGATTTCACAATTTGTCAAAACATTTTATAAATTATTTTTATTTGCAAAGAAGTTTATTGGAAGTATGTTTGCAGGGTTCAATTAAATATCGAGGAAAAATTGAAGGTCTTCAATAATCTTATTTTTCGAACATCCAGGCAAACTTTTTTCTATGCCTATGTTTAACATTGGACTTTTCCAACAACACAGCAATTTGATAAAGTCAAAAAGTGTTGCTTAGCGCACTGTAGGATAAAAACATCTTTCATAATACTATGTAGATAGGTATGTCATCTTGATATAAGAACAGTAAATAGACATGACCGAAAAAAATAGAAATAATTGCCTCATGCAAAACACGTCCATGAGAACAATTTCACAAATGTGAAACGATAAATGCCGTCGCAGCTTTCGAGCTAAGCCAAGTGCTCAAACTTTGCTGAAATTTATTTCATTCTTATAGTACTATTATGCCGTTCTCAGCTACACAACATAAATAATAATGCGAGTGTTAAAGGGTCATTTCTGAGACCGGGCCGAGTGTAGTTCAAATTCACGTAGGTACCCAACCGACAAGATTTTCAGGGTACCTATCAAGCTCTGAAAGTTTCTAGATGTCTTGACTTTCTACACCAATTACGTATACTATGGGCGGCGCGAGGCCACCTTGTGAAGCAAATGCTCGGTCAGTCAGCACGCTCCCGAGGCAAGCGCACGCACCGCCACTTCCAAGCACTACGACGAAGGCCGCCGATCCGTCCGGTGTCGGCTTTGTCGTGCTCAAATGTACCTCAGTCCATTTGCCGCGCCTACTCAGGACGTTGTAGCCATGACGCACTCGCTCGCGACATAGACCGTGCATGAAAAAATTGTTCGATCGAGTTATAGCTAAACTTTTGCTCGCCACCGCGCGACGTTTGCGTTTAAAATCGACCTGTAGCATGCGGCCGAGGCAGCCTCTCCTCAAGGCTGCTCACTCAGTCATACGCGGATCCAACAAAGACTGGCTTCTATTCTAGTCACGGTATACTACAGTCTTTCTCTACCAGCCGAATTAAGGAGACTACAATGAAAATAAAAGCTCTATCATAGAAAGCTACGACATAAACAGTTTTGAGCACCTCAAATCACCGGCTACCTGTGGACATGCTACAATGCGTAATTGGAGGTCGCCACTTCAAAAGTACTACTCCAATTTTAACATTCCTCCCATCTAAGTAATAAGATTACGTCGGTGATGACATTTGGTGCACCTAGTAGAAGCTCTTTTGTACACTGTCTATGATTTTTCAGTTTCCTCCCGATGTTAATTCACCGCACCCATACATTTTTATAGAAAAAGAAATTAATATTGGTTTATTTCATAACTGTGATTCTAACCCACGATCTTCGCTGATTCATCTTTGTATCAGGAGGCGGGATCACTGCAACTTCTCTACCACTCATCGTATGAATTAAACATTTTCCACACTATTAGGAAGAATATTGGTTTCTTTTACAATATTTCAGGTACCAGGAACTTAGGAAGAAGACAGCAATATCTAAAAACTTGTCCACTACAATAAGTTAGAAAGCGTACATCCGTAGCGTAGACTGTGACTCCAACGGGTATCTGCTCTCTTTGCCGAGGCCCATTGAGGCCGGGCTGAAAGCATGGTCATTACCTGAAACAAAGAGCGAATGCTGCTCAAACTGTGCATAAATCGCGCCACCCTGTTTACCTACGAGGAGACTTCCTACGAAAGCCGCCAAAGAAAAACGCAGCCTACTTCACCTCGAAACTCTGAATGAAACCTGTTCTTTGCATTTAGCTTTAACACATTTATGCGTTTATAAACATACATATGAACTACCTACCCACGTCTTACAAAGTTTTTCTCCGTGGTGGACATGAGCAGCAAGTCTGGGTTTGTGACGCTAAAAGCTTATCGTGAAGTGTAGCGTACTAAGTATCACGGCGTCATCACTACACTATACTTCTCGATACAGATTTGCAGTCCCATAACTTAGTATCTTGATCGTCTTATCTAAAACTGAACGTCTCTCCACTTTGTTTACGCATGTGTAAAGTCGACTCTAGCCGTGGTGGTCCCGGCTGAAGAATACCCCCCCCCCCCCTTACCCCCATATAAAGCTTTTGGCGCCGTATAACATCATAAATATGGCAACTATACTGCATTTTACAATACACTTTTAGCGTAATAATCCCGGACTAGCTTACCTGGTCAATGTTTCAAAATCTCTCTGCAAAGCAGGTATTTTAAAATACATGCGTAAAACACTAGGTGTGTGAACTGCGTGCATAATGTAGGTACCTACAGCTGTTTCGAAATTGTGTGGAGGTGAATCGCTAATAAGATTTGAATTTCAAATTGTCCAGTCTGTTTCGGGTGTTCGTTATATTGACGTCAGTAGCGGTTTTTTGTTGGGATAGTTCTGAATGATACAGCTGTTTAGAAATAAGATAAAATAGATGTTTGCATTTATACATGAAGGTGAACAGGAAAACTTGGAAGCATGTGGCTTGTTAGGTAATATTATAAGACAACTCGCGAAAACTAAGGAAATGGCTTCCCGAAGGATTGTTTATGACTGTTTCAATATGGATCTAGCTTTACCTACGAGATATCGTATAAACAGAAGCGTATGGGCTCCTGGAACTACTTTGAGTTTTAAAATAAGAAAAAAAAGATCCAGAACCAAATCAAATTTAGTTGAAAAAGCATTAAGTAATTTCATCATTTGGTATTTTGAAAAAAGAAAGTAGCATTTTTTGGTAGTACCTATCAATCGACAAGCACCGTCTTAAGGTCCTGTTGCCTATAACATTTGTGCAATGAGTTTATTTTCAATATTCTAATTTAAATTTATACAAAATAAAATCAAAGGAAAACTTTTGGTAGTGTTACAGCAATATTTATTTTCATAGTTATTGTTATTTTTATGATTCTACAGACTTTTAGAAGACAATCACTATAACTTAGTTAACTACCAATAACAACAAAAGGACCCTATGCGATCTAAGTAAAGCTTATAAACCTATCCTCCTAATCTCTATTTCAAATGAGAGGGTTACAGAATTAAAACAAAATGCAAATGCCCAGACAATTTATTAAACCAGTAAGTTATACTAAAGCGACACAGAATATCTGAGTAAACTATCTATTTGTCGGTGGCAGCTGTTGATACAAGTGCGGCTAACAATTGAATACGGTTGTAAATCAGAGAGATAGTAACGGTTGACCCCTCATGTAAATGTCGGGTTGACCCCCTCCCACCATCTCGGAGACTCGGCCCAAGCATTGAGAGTTGCGATTTCGGAAACTGCTCGTACAGTATTTTATACCATAGAATAGATTGTAGCCTGTATAGTATTATCTCAATACCTACAATTTGTGGGTTTTGAGATGTTACAATAGCTCTTTTTTGCAGAACACGTCTCAGTTACTGTAGTTATGCGGAATCGATTCCCACTGCGGGACAAATGTTTGCATCTGCATATTTGTTATAATGATATTCGTGGTTTCTGATACTCACGACACAGGGAATCCTAGTTTGGGGTTAGGACTATGTACGTGACTTTTAGATGCTTTTTAATCATTTCTATTAACTTCTGTCTTAGCTCTAGCAGTTAGTACCATCGTAATAAACTTCTTTGCATTTGCAATTATGAGAATTCCATTTAAATGTGTCAGCACTTTTTTACACGAATTTGAACCAACAGTCTGTGAGAATGTCAACTTATTTGATGGTACGGGGCATGGTTTTCTAGAACAATATAATAATTCAAATAGTTCCTCTGTACCCAAAATTACTACATAATACATAATATATTTTGTAACAGATTCAATATTCTGTTCCAAGGAAAAACTACAAATTTCAGACGCTTTAGAGTGTATAAATTCACCAGTTCGGAATAACATACGTACACGCCGTGCTGATATATTATCTAACTTAGAAGATAAAAGTAATAAAACGTACATAGGTAGCCTGCAATAGAATACCTAGACTATTTCACTCCAGCGAATGACAATAAAAGATCGCGCGATGGGTATCGCATATCGCATCAGGCGTTACTGAGACACATGTCCTGGCTTTCTGCTCAATTCTGATTTACTGCGGAATCGCTATTTCTAGCAATTCCGATTCTTTCGTCCCAAGTTTCGTATATTAAAAATTAGTTGTACTACTTAAAAAATACCTACAATTTAAAAATATCTTCGTTTTAGCTCTAATCAATTATGCTATAAAAACAAAAACCAATATTTTTATTGTATCTCCAATTGTCCCATTGTTAGTTCAGACTGCCTTTAAGAGACAATTCGATTCTGCTGATAAATATAATTTGTACGTGTGTGTGTCTGCATATATTATTAAGTAGGTACAGTCAACACTTTTGATTTGTAGGCCACTATAAAACCCATTCGATCATTGACGTCATTTCCTTTTGTTGAGACATCTTGTCTACTTTTATTTTGTACCATTTCCGGCCGCGGCTTCGCATAGTACCTACCTGAATAAAAGGTTGCCTTATGTTACTTACCGGCACTTCAACTATATCCATGCTAAAATTCACGCGGTCCGTTACTGCTTGAAAGAAGGACCAACCAACAAACAAACACAATTTAGAATTTAGAGGTATTAACTCATTTATCTGGCAGATCTAGTGACAGATCCAGGGATGACAGGGATGATATATTATTATTAGAAAGATAATTTTATCTCACAAAATTATCTAAACACCTTGTTACATCAAAATACTTGTCAGTATCCAGTGACCAAACTCAAAGTACCTACCTATCGCAGATGGTATAGATTCGTAATTAATGTGACGGTATAAACAGGCCGGGGTACACTTGGTTGGGCAAGCGCCAGAGTGTCCTTTTTGCTCCAGAGCTATGCCTAGTTCATAGGATCTATATTTAAAGTGATAAGTGATAACTGTCTCTTTCACATCGATCTTACGTGATTGAAGCCGTGGCGTGCGCTATGTCATCCATAATGTATTTTATAACGATCCTTGCGTCTAATCATTAAAGACAATTTGAGTTTGAAATTTGAGGGCGTGCGATCTCAAAGATAGTGCAAGCCTCTAAAAGTCAATCTCAAAATCGACTTTATTCAGTTAACGTAAGGATCATTCTGAAACGAATTTCAGGTGACATATCGCACGTCGTTTGAACACGGCTTGATGCTCGTTCTTTTGCAAGTACCTAGTCCTTGGAGAAAGTGGGCCCCACCCTGACGTCTTATTGTCATTCAAAGCCTTAAAATCTTTACTTATAAAAAACTGTCAAAAGGTAGGCAATACTTTAATCATCGTTAAATTGGGGATGCTAGCTGCATATTACCTAACTTTTTCCCTTAGTCGCCTCTTACAATATTTATAGGTAGAAAGTCGAAACGTCAACATCCTAGACAACAACGACGTTGGACAGATGACCTAATAAAGGTTTCTGATAGTTATTGGATACAAATATTTATCTATTATATATGTCAGTCTCTGGTACCTATAGAACAGGCTATGTCTAGTTTGGGATCAATTGACCTTGTGTGATATGGTTGGAATATTAATTTATTTATTTATTAATCCACACGGGATCGGTTGCTTTGGATATGGGTATATATATGAGATATGGGGGATGCTTATGTTTAATATAGGTATCAAAATTAACTAGAAAGATTTCATAACAGACCAAGCTTTATCAAGCCAATGATGGCCGGTTCTTTGCGGATACAAAATTCATTTCTATAGTTCACCAGCAGATCTGAATCTCATAAGATACAAGGAATCAAAATTTCATACGAAAATAGCGTTGTTTCCGCCAGCCAGTTATTATTGCTCCATACAAGAGCTATGCCTTACAGTCTGTCCGGAAGCTGGTACTAGTGCATTCCCTCCAGTCTACGGAATTACTGGATCCAACGTCGCATCACAAATCAACAGCTACTTTGCTCCTTCGTGTTATTTGCTTCAAGTGGGTACTTATAAATCACTACATAGCCCTCTATGACAAAGTCCCCTGCTACGTCTGTCTGTTTGTGCCCGATTTTCGCCGTAACAATTAATTGAATAGGTATTATTTGGGTTTTCACTACTGAATTTACTTGTTTCTGCCCGCAGTTTCGTTCGCGTGGTACCTACATAAAAAGTAGCCTATATGCTTTTCTAGGTAAAGAACTTTATCTATTCCAAGTTTCAACGAAATCGGTTGAGCGGCGTGATTGAACAACAAACATCCAACCTAAACATCCTCACAAACTTTCGCATTAATAATAATTTGAGTAGATTTGTGAATATTTTGAATAAGTTGGTGAAGTGAAGAGTTGGGGCATTCCATGTCTCCATTGGCAGATATTTATTGTATTCATAAACCACCAACCAACATACTTAAGACACAGGTAATCCTAGTGTGGGGTCAGAACTATATATGCGACTGTTGGGTGGGTGTTATTTATTAAGTGGTACCTAATTTCCATTATAAACATCTACAATCAAGCAGAGTTCAGAGTAAACACAAAAATATTAATATTAACAATAAGTTTTGATTTGATAAATCGTACGAAACTCGGATTGTAAACATTGCGGAAGATTTCGTCGTTCCGGAAACTTTTTGGAAAATTCTTGTTTTTGAACGCATCCTCTTTGTTCAAAGAGAAAATTCATGCAGCAGAACGAAGCTTACCCCTATGCAATACTTTATGCTACTTGACCTCCATTCTTCATTGATTTTGATTGTCACTGACAAGAAAATACTTTGAACTTCAACGGATACGTAGTCGTTTCCATAAATAATTATTTTTAAATACTTATCTCGACTCAGTTGCAATATAAGCAACACATATTTGTATTCTACTCAGAAAACGTACTCTAACACAGCTAGTTTTAAAAACTCTAATGCCTGAAAAAAGTAGACATGGTAGACAGTTTTTCATCATCTTTGGACATGTGCGATGAAAAAAATATCATTATCAAATCAAGGAAGTAAAAAAATATACCTACAACTAAAGAGACAGTCCGACAGTCAGGGTTACTCTCATAAAAGCATAGAAAACATCGTACCGAGTCCTTAAAACAGACATTCAACGGTTAATGTACAAATGAACGTCCTAATTGCGTGAGTTTAACTTTTTGTATGTTCGCATTGTTATGCTAACTCTTTTCAGCTTTGTTGTGGCGAGGGCGAAAGTTTTAGTTTTTTTCTGCCTTTCGTGGCATGTAATAAGCGTTCCTTTTTTGAAATTAATTATGATAAGTTTGACCTTTGTTTTTTATTCCATTTTACGGAAGTTTTATAGAAGGTACCTTCATAAAGTTTTTCTAAACAGCTTTTTTGCTGACAGGCCTTTGTTCATACTGATTAAAATATTTCACTCATATTTTTGTATGACTTGGGTATAAAATACAGCCTCTCATATTATCTCAAGGCGATCAGAGTTTTCTCACAAAGCTTCCCGCGCGCGCGCGCGATATGTCATTGATATTTTATATAAAATTCATTTCAAAATGATCTTTACCTTTAATGACTAAAATCAATTTTAAGTTTGACATTAACATTTGAGGCTGTGCGATGTAGCTCAAAGATATTAAAGCTCCTAAAAGTCAAACTCAAAATAATCCTTATTTACAAGATCTAGGGATAATTTTAAAATAAATTTTAAATAACATATCAAAGACGATGTAAATTTCATATGACATAATATCAAGGATGAAAACAAAAAAATACGTATATATTATGCTATATATATATATGTATATATTATGTTATACACATTATAATATCAAACTTCTTCTATATTATGATATATTATAATATCAAACTTCTTCGTAGCATATCTACTATGCTATAAGTGTATTATATGTTTTGTATTTGTCTTAGTTTAGTTTATCTTGAATTTTTATGTTCATATTGAATATGGGTCTGTTCTGAAATATATGTTTATTCTTTTATTATTATATTGTATGCCGTTTAAACACGGCTATATGAATCATACCTACTACATAAATACTCCGCGTGTACATTACATTCAAAGGTAGTAAAACGTGTGAAATTAAATTGGAGTCAGAAAAGGGTCAACACAATAGGCGTCTGAGGGCATTCAATGTCTGAATGCGGACTACACCAACTTTATAATGCTGAGACGCACAATATACCCCTATTTTCACGTGCTCGCTCTGAGAGGCTCTAATTCAAATTCAGATTTACTAGCGCAGTCTAAAATATTTCTTTCATGTGTAAAGCATTGCTTCAAGCTGCGAATATTGCTTTGCGTACGAGTGCATGAATAATAAAAATAATCCAGCGCGTTTACCTACAGACAGATTTAATTGTTTGTGTTTATTATATGTATTTTCGTGTTGTTTGAAGAACCGATACAAATTTTCGGAGATATAGCGTGGAATTCGTCTTTATTTATCGACTTTAAATAAAAGGACTTTAAATATGCCCACTTCTAGAACTCGCACAGAGCTTTGATTTTCAATCAGTTCATTTCGAGATGATCAACTATAAGCAGACCCTATGGTCCTATGAATAAAAGCCGTGACTAGTCTTTTCTTATTTAACTTATACCTCTACAAACTAGAATCTTTGTTCGTACAGTTTAGATCAAAATGTGATATGTAAGTTTGTAGATAGTTTCGCAAACAGTGAGGGATTTGTGTGGCGAACTGTTTTAAAGAATCTTCAATGTTTGAAGTGGGTCTGTGATTGCACATGCAGTAGCGAGGCAGCACTTTCCTTCGATTCGTATTTTAAAAGCTTTAAATTGAACTTTTGTATGCAAGTTACATACGTTCTGCTCGAAAATAGATAAATCTCAGCGCTTTTAAGGTTTTGAATCATAATATTTTATACACTTTTGAAATGGTATATTTTATTGAAAAATAGAGCGACAATACAACATGTAGCGTACGTAGACCTAAGAGCTTTGGACACTTATATCTTGATGATGATGACATCCTAGTTAGAAATAGTTTGTCTTTGTCATTTTGTCACATACATGTTGGCAATGAGAAATACCAAATTTTACCTCCAAATATCCTCATGTCTGAGACCTTGTGTTTTGGGGCTTTATAGTTCTGCTTTTTGTAGCGCTTGACATTGTTGATGTACCCTACTTTTATTATACATAGGTACCTAGGTATTTAACAAAGTTAATCGGTTTACTTAAAATACTGATGCATCAGGATATATACACAACGTAAACTACTCTTTCATTCTAACTCTTACATACTCAAAAATATGTATTAAATCTCTTAGTTTTACTAATATAGTCACTAAGTACTATGAGAGGAACTTTATTGTTTCAACGACATTTCAGAGAGAACAGTTTCCTGGGCCACAGCTCATGCTTTTACAGAAGGTACTTGCGTCATGATTGTATTAATAAATATTATTATATTATTTCTGTTTTCGGCAGGCAACTATAAAACAGTAAAATTCATTTCACTCAAAAATGCTTATCCTACGCAAGTAAGATTAAATTAAAAGTTCGAGGAAGCAATCAAATCCCCTCCCTCTCCGTATCGTGTAACAAAACTTCCTTACTAACTTCCATAGCTAACTATGCCACTTTTTAATACTTTGAATCAAGGACACTAGAATAGGAACGAATAGTTACGATATTGGTTCTGCAGTGAATGTTAGCTCGCAACATTTATTGCGTCTGAACACAGCACAAGTTTCCGTTCGAATGTCCGTAAGGCCAGTGAGACGATTCTCGTACAAGTTTTAAAGCGTTCTATTATCTGTACTCTTGCGTTGGAACAGTGATATAACTCTATGGTCTGTATTGCAGAATTAAATAAATGTTTTTTTATTTTATTTATGTTTTATATATCCTCTACATATATACAGAGCTTTTGCAGTGCAGGATTGAAGTCCAGAAAGTTTGCCGAATCCAAAATTATAATTTTATAGTTATATTAGTAGATGCGTGTCACAGTAGCTGCCGCGCTTCTCATTTGGGTGCCACTGAAAATCAGCGCTGCAACGGCCACTGGGCTGCTGCAGCAAATGTTGAGTGGCAACCTTTTTTTCGTCTCTTTGTATACTTATTTTGTCACTAATTTAGGTTTTTAAAATTATTATCTCATTATGTGACGGGAAAAAAAATTTTTTCTTTCTTTTTTTCAAGTAGGACTGTTTGAAACAAAAAATGTATAAACAAAACACCTCATTGTAACAAACATGAAAGTGAAATAAACAATTTGATTTGATTTGAAAAGCTCTGGAAATCTGATGAAGGCATAAACAGCTGTGGACGTCCTACGGCTGATATGAGATTAATATCGAAGGTAATATAAAGGTGTATAAAGTTTATTGGGACACAAGTTCCGGGTTACTTTGCAGGAAGATATATGTATCTCGGAATTATTAATTTCACAGTGCGTGAAACAGCTTCTTCTCTACACGCCTGGTCGCACATCCGTAAACAAGAGAGTATTATATATTCTGAGACAAAAGCTAAGTTACCTTGATATACAGGTTATATTAAGACAGCTTTGGAATACTGAAGGTACAGGTAAAGTAACCTAAAACGAAGCTGTATTATAATAGCTTTAGGCGAAGAATTGAGTCACACCAGGGAAAAAACAAAAAGTTTTTTTACATAAATTAAGCCAGCAATTTTTTTTTAAATAGCGGCTGTCAAAGCCGTGGCACGAGTCATTGTCCTCCCGAAGAGATGTTAATTACGCTTGATATTTCGTTTTTTTACCCTTTTATTATCTCGAATGATGACCACGAACCATGCTACGCAGTGATGGAAGGCGATGGAAGGCGATCGACCGCCGACATCGTGAAAGTCGGTGGATGGAAAAGGCTCAAGACCGTTCGTCATGGAACTCTTTTCAGGAGGCCTATATCCAGCAGTGGACTTCTACAGGCTGATGTTGATGAAGTTGTTTTAACCAGTAATTGTTGACCTAATGTAGTATGACCAATAAAACAGTGAAACGAAAATCAAGTAATCAAAAGGGATTGCTTTACTTGCTTGTCGTGCAACTGATTCTTTCGTGGTCATCCTGTATTAGGTCAGTGACCAGGTTGAGATAAAGTAGCCTTGAAAAGAGCTTGTGACCGTCGGTGAAACAATCAGTGTAGTGAACGCCTTTTAGAGGCTTCTTTTGTGCACAATTGCTGTACTGAAATAGCGGTTCCATCCTGGATTACCTATACTTCAACTTCGAACATTCTTAGAACAAGCCTTCTGGTTAATTAAAGTGAAAGGTTGTTTAAAATTAAATAGGCTTCACAAATTGATGTTAAACGACAGCGGTGTGGATAGCTTTGCTTCGATACTTTGTAAGTTTCATCTTTTGGCCGCTATTAGGCGTTGTTTTATGATTCGAAATTAAGGGACAATTTGTTACAAGTTTTCTGAAAACATATAATTGCTGTTAAATTTTTAGACGAAAAATCGTCGATCAGTTTGATGACGAGACAACAACCAAAAATATCTCAGGCTATTGTTTATTGACGTCAAATTAACATCTTTTTATCGCTAGTGCTGTAAAATGTAGGTAATTATGTGCAACAAAAATTGGGTTAATGACGACTTAGAATACCAGGTTTACTATAATATTTTTCTGCTCCACTCACAACGCCATCAGACTGCCGTTATTTTCATAAAAACGGTTCTAGCATTTAAATATGGAGCCTAGCCTACAGATCCGCCATTTTGAAAAATTTCGATGTATAAGTGAGTTTTTTTTCAGGGCCTCTTAGCCGAAATTGGAAACCGCGAGAGTAATCGAAAAGTGATGTTAGGAGTTACGGGCTCGATTTGGAAAAAAATAAGTTCTCCATAAAAAAAATTGACATTTATTTTAAGTTTTTCACAAAAAATATTTTTTTTGTTGATTTTTTCTGTGTTCTATCTTTGATAATAAATAAATAAATGTATGATAACAATGTGTATAAAGTTGTTGGAACACCTTCAAAACTGCAAATTTATAAATAAAACAATATATATTTCTCGAAGGTTTATTATTTCGGTCGGACTATGTGACTATGTGCAAGCAAAGCAATTATTTAGTAAATAAAATAACCTTCGGTAAGTAAATATTGTTGAATTAATATAATTATAATTCTGAAGGTGTTCTAACAACTTTAGACACATAGATATCATACATTTATTGATTTATTAACAAACAAAGAACCCAAAAATGCAAAAAAAAAAAACCAGAAACCTACATTTTTTGAAAACCGTAAATACCTAAATTTCAACTGTTTCTAATGCTGGTCTTATTTTTTTCAAAATCGAGCCCGTAACTCGTAACATCACTTTTCGATTACTCTCATGGTTTCCGATTTCGCCTAAGTGGCCCTAAAAAAAACTCAGCCTGTATATACTTCCGTATATCCATGCATAATATATCAATGGAGGACTTCAGTACGTACAAACAAATAAATTTATGTGCCTATACTAGTAGCCTTAAGTTTCGTGTTGCAATAAATGCACTTTCCAAACATACGATAGGTGCCAAGTTTACATTTAAAAAAAATAAATGTGTGTAGTATTTCATTCCGTTACTCGTCATTAGTTTAATTTCATATGTAGGTAAGAACCAGAAATCAAAGCAATAATATATGTTCAACGATCCAGTGCATTTCAAACAGTAACTACTACTATTCCAAACAGCACTGGCGACACAGTTGGTTACTATCTTAGAAATATAATAAAGGACAGACCACGCGTGATAAGTCTACTGGTCTTATGTTATCTGCTTACTAGCAATTTTGAATGACCGCATTTTGAGGCTTCTTATCTGCGCCATTCCATGATACCACTCTGGTAGTAGTATGAATAATAGAAAAAAGTAAGTCTGCATTTAAGTAAGAAATAAAAAAACTTCTCGGACTGAATACTGTAGAGTCAGTAGTAGTGTTAGCTACTAAACTAGATTTACACGCATCATTAGGTATTTTCATCATAATTGGAGTTAAATTCGATAGTTTTTTGAAATAAACGTCAAAATTCACCTCACAAGTCACAACCACTAACCTAGTATTCTTTAGGCATTGATATTAATTTCCCCACAAAGTTTTACTCATTTCATTTACGAACCCAGATCGTGAGGGGTAATTTCTAGACATTCTTTCTCCTCAAGACATCAGCCAATACGAGCCTTAAAAATACACTGAAACTTTGAACTCGAAATTTGTCTCAGGACCAATAATAGACCTTATCTATGTGTATACCTAGGCTCGGTCTACCTAGTTATTTCCTCTCAGGTATGTAGGTACGAGTACATTCCGAAGTAAATTCGAAGAGGTACGGCTATTTGTCAACGTCTGTAGTTATTTCTATTGCAAACCCACTGGACGGAATCAGAGCGTGCCTGTGAACAGAAATGTCTGACTGACAACGGTGTCAGTTTGTCTTAATGGTGAGTAGTGCCTGGTACACTGTAGGTGGAAATTGTCATATCAAATGTCAGATACAGTGTGATTACAAGTGTCTTTGGTGTCAGTATCACGTGGACTTTCCTTTATATTGCTACCTACACTTATGTGCTTAATTATGATGCGTATCCTACATAAGTGCCTCAACCAGGATGACGAAAAAATCCCCAGTGACACGGTAAACGACAGTTATTGCCTGATGGGTGTAGGTAGAATAAGCACTTTTCGGCGCACTATAGGTACTTTCGATGTGTGCAAGTGCAACATGCGAAAGTGGTTTTGTTTTTATGTTACGTATGTTGGTTGTTTTTTGTCCTTCCTTCACGCAAAAACAGAATTAATCTGTTAATCGATGTGATTGTCGATTTTTTGCATCGATAAAGTTAAAGAGCTATTTTTTATTCGATTACAGTCAGCATCAGAAGTTTATTACTTTTTCGGATTTAAGCATATTTGTTGCCAGTTGATAGATTCGTTTTTTATAAGTTCAGTACTAATATTTGAGATACACAATAAGTTCCCTATGATAATGAGATAAAAAAAATATTAATAATTAGTTGAAATAGTTTGGAAACCTTGTTTGATCATTAGCCATCATCATTATATAATTGTGCACGAAAGGAGCATCTATGAAGCGCACTTTAATCCTTTCACTACACTGTTTCTTTTATCGACGGTCATAGGCCCTTTTCAGGGCCACCATACCTCAACCGGGCCGTGGTGGCCCCGGCTAAAGAATAGGCCCCTCCATATCTTCTATCCGCGGATGTCGTAAGAGGCGACTAAGGGATAAAAGCTAGGGGATCGGCAGCAGCGTCCCTCATTTTAACAACGATAGCTCTAACTGCGCTCGCCAACCCGCATGCCCAGCGTGGTGAGTATGGGCACATCCCCCCACATGATAGGAATTCGCTCTGTCTGTGGGCTGAATGTGGCCATGTTCAGCAGTGGACGTCGAACGGCTGAAATGATTATGATGATGATACCTCAACCTGGTCACTGACCAAAGACAGGATGTCCAAGAAAGAATCAGTGACACGAAGAATGCGGGATAAACTTGTTAGAGAAGCTTGTTTCTTCTAATAGTACGATTATTTTATAAAAAAAGGATTGGCCACATTGATATTATTAGCACCAAATCGTTTTTAAATTACCAACCTACTTACGCTATCACGCATCAAGTACAGGTACCGTTAAACTCTATCTCATTCATAATTCTTCAATCGATATCGTTTTATCGATATAAAAAAATGTTCATTTTACACTTGAAAGCGTATCGTATAAAATTATTCTGCTATCTCCTCCTGAACTCGCGATTTCACATGTCGTAAAATTTTTACTCCCCAGATTTTTATCGTCCCTTGCGAGTCTAAAATAAGTTGATATATCGTCGCTTATACACTTATCTTTCTTGATGGCTATCATTGTATGCATTCGAGCACCTGTTCTGATCTTATTTATGTCATATCCTGGAACGTGAATAGATGTAATGTCTGCTAGCATTTGTCTGTCATATGTATCCCTAATACATTTCGTTGAATAATGTTCTGTGGTAGTCAAATTTAATTGGTTAGCCTGTTCCAGTAACTGTCGAAATTATCACGTTTATTTGTTACTACACTCACAAATTATACTGACTGAGGGGCGAATTTCTCCACACTCTACCCGTGTCCTGCCGTACCCTGCCATGGTGGCCCCGGCTGAAAAATATGCTCCTCCATATTTACTCACGGATGTCGTAAGAGGCAACTAAGGGGAAACAGTTGGGGATGGGCAGCAACGTTATTTTCACAAAGATAGCTCTAACTGTGCTCGCCAACTCACGTGCTCAGCGTGGTGAGTATGCGCAAATCCCTCCATATGATAGGATTTCACTCTGGAAATCTGAAGGGGAAGCCATGTTCAGCAGTGGATATCCTACGGCTGAAATGATGATGATGATGACCCGTGCTAGCTGTAGCTGTTTGACCACTGATCCTTAAAGCAGCGTTCCTAATTTGTTTCAATTTTGGTTATTTACAGTACGATACCCTCAGTGCGAAGTTTTGCGCGCACTTGTCCGTTTTATTTATTAAAGAAAACTCATATTAGGTAGGTTCTCGAATGGCGACCACGAACCGGGCAACGCATTGTTGGAAGGCCCCCCACCCGATGGACCGATGACATTGTAAAGGTTGCGGGAAGTCGGTGGATGGAAAGGGCTCAAGACCGTTCGTCGTGGAACTCTTAGGGGGAGTCCTATGTCCAGCAGTTGACTTCGACAGGTTGTTATTGATGATGATGATGATGATAAGGTAGGTATATAACGCAACATAAAAATCGATGCGAAGTTTAATCATGGAAGCATTTCGATTACGACGGAGAGGTGCGGAAATAATTAGAGCCGCTCTATCCAGCGGATCGCATTCAGTACCGCATAATGAATGAAACGTCATGACGCCGACGCTGCGTCACCGGACGCGAGGAGTAACGTGCCCGGTGCCCTCGAGATGATCAATTGCGATTGTCATCGGTTGCGTGATTGATGCATATTGATGAGACCAATTGATAGTTTTTTAGAGTGGTGGTAGTGGCCCCGCCTTCCGATCCACAGGTCGTGAGTACGAATCCCGATCGTGCAGGATTTTACATTTGAAAAATTGATGTGCGCTATACTAGTGCTCTTACACGGAAAATATCGTGAGAAAACCGGTAGCCAAAAAAAATTGAAGCCATGTGAATGGAGCTTCTAAGATAAGCACCCTAATCCTTTCATTAATCTGATTCTATCACCAACGGCGACGGCCATAAGCCATTATCAGGCCCACTATACCTCAACGTGGTCACTGACGTAAAAGGTACAGAATGAACATAAAAAAATCAGCGGCACCACAAGCAAGCGAGGGGGAATCAATTGATTCTACGATGCTAAAGACAAAAAAATATGGTTTGAAATGACCTTCAATGATGCAGCCAATTGATCATTTTGCCGTTCCATTGGAAATCATTTACAATCGTTCGCTAGAGAAACAAAACAGAAATGGCTTTTAGTAGAAAGCCAATCAAGAATGCGTAGAATCGATTGAAGGTCCATTAATAGCATTTCATTTGGCGTGCGACCGTCACGTTACCATTGTCAATTGCAATTGATCGTCTCGGAGCCACTTAACACTATGACCTAGTAACTCTGTACTGCTGATTATAGACAGTTAAATGCAGTCAAAATACAGCGGCTTTGTCATCATCATCAACATCATCAGCCTGAGGAAGTCCACTGCTGGCCTATGGCCAGCCCCCAAAGAGTACTATGACGAACGGTCTTGAGCCTTCTCCATTCACCGACTTCCGACAAATTTCTCAATTTCGTCGGTCCTTCAGGTGGGGGGCCTTCCTGCTCTGCGTCGTTCGGCTCATGGCAGCAGCTTCGTAATTGAAGAAATTAGTTTTGGTGTCCACGTCTGTTTTCTATTCGTTGTGACTCAGTACGGAATCACTCGTATGAGATGATCTTTGAGTGGAAATTTAAAAAAGGCTAAGTACGACAGTATTTTCTGCTAGAATTAATGTCAGGCTGTGTCACTATGAGTGGAGTGAAAATATACTAACGACTAAGAATACCAGGTTCAGATAAGACACTGAATTTAGAGTGTTATTTGTATTAGGTGCCTACTTACCTGACACGTATATTATGTATGTACCTTTGCAAAATGTGAGCATGTGACAAAATTTTTGGACGTTCCTCTGGCTACACCCTTAGACATCTTCAAGGATCTGATTACTGGAGATCTCAGAGGTTGTCTTCTTCGGGATACTTTTATCCCATAAATCGTTTTTTTTTTGTAAGCATTTTTTTATGTCGCACCTTTTTCGATCAGAATACAGAAAAAAGACAGAAAGCACAGCACCCGTGAAACTTGTCACCACTAAAACTAATCCCATGAAGAGTAGTTTATGTCAGTTGGTCTGTGGACGTCGAATCGTGCGGAGTCACAAAAAAAATGGAAATATGCCATCATGTGCTGTTCCTACCAGCAAAAATTCGGCTGGGCGTGTTAAAAAAAAGATAGGATCACATGAAATGTGATTGTGATGTGAGTGTGATGAATTAGATGTGAACATCTAATTAGCACATTTAGAGTTTGTAATCACTAAATAATGAATAATTGCTAAAATTCATACATTGAAAAAAGGTGTTGCAAACATAACCAAAATTTTCACTCAATTTTTTTTGTTATATTTTAGGGTAAAATTGTAGTTTGAAATTTTATTTCTTGCGCACGGGGGATGCGCAATGCTTTTTAGCAACACAGTAGCTCGTACAAATTTCATCGTACGTCATTTCTGTCTTTTTTTCTGTATTCTGAGCTTTTTCGATATGCTATTGTATTTTCGCGAAAGCAACATTCGAATATATTTTCGAGAAAGCAACATTCGAATGTAAAGCCTATATTTTAAGTAACGAATCTCGCATTACTCCAATCCCTATTTACCTATTTCAAGATACTTTTCAATAAATCTCATCCCATCCCGCATTCGATAAAATGTCCACAGTTACAAGCGGCCACTCCACCGAGGATTTCGCAAAAACGGTAAATACCGACAAACCGCGGGATAGAATCGAATTTGTGCAAAGTAAAAAAAATATTAAAATTTTTGAACGCTCGCAATCCCAGCTATCGGTATCAAAGCACGTCCAATCAAAACGAGACGTGACAATGATTCAGAACCTTTTCGATTTTGTGAATAGCCTCGCTAACTTATTGGCGGTCCTTTATTTGCTGATTGCTGTTTGACACCTCAGCGGGAGCGAATTCCGTTGGTATTTTTATTTAATTAACTTTGCTGTTTGCTGCGTTTGTACGTAGGCCGCTCGACGAACACAATGCTGACTAATTTACGTGCGGTTTCAGTAGCTTTTCAGTTCAACTTTTTACGGCCTTTATGCTTTATAAACTCGTAATAGCTTGATTTTATAAATTATTTCGTTTATTACTTCTTCAATTAATTTTCTGTATACCTTTATCGTGGGCGATAAAATGTCAAATTGGTTTCGCTGAGTCGACGAATAAATTGAAAGAAACTGCAGCGACCGCAAACACCGGCCACCCTCGTCGGAAAGCTTTAAGATAAGGCGATAATAATTCTTCCTATAATGTCACAAGTTCATAACTGATAAAAGTTAAGTCCCTTTTCTGAAAATTCTAATAGATATTTAATTTTCTTGAATGTCCGCGTCCGGTGGCCGTTATGTGAACTAGTCGTTTTGGACTTAGTAGACCCTAATCGTTTTCCCACACAAATGTTCTCACCTTGAAATATATTACGACCTAGTTCATAATTACATTTCGATTTGAAACTACCCAAAGGGTATTTTATACATTGACCCATAATACCAATTACAATTATGTACTACTCATACAAGTGTGGTGTTGGATGGAGCAGAATTTTGTACTCCGCAACTAAACGTTGACGAGGTCGATGTTAACAAAGTGTTCTGGAACTAGTATACCATACCGAAAGGGTATACTATACCTTACTCTATCAACAAAAAGACAGACGTTTCCACGTACTTTTTCAAATCGTGTTTTATTTATCGTCTTTATAATTATTTTGTCTTTATTAATTAATAAACATACGAGAAGTTTGACTTCAAGATTGCAACCTTAAACAGCTGAATGCACAATACACCCCAACGCGGGACGTCAGTGCAGATCTTATTCCCCCATTTAGAATTAGATTTAGAACAGCTGAATACCTAATTGAGTTTAATTTGATTTGATTTGACCTACCAACAGCAGATATTTACAAATATGTTTTTTCAATAAAAATTATCAAAATTCCAAAAGTTATAATAACCCAGTTTGTTGCCCTAGGATTTCATGTATCATGGGTATCAAAAAATACGAGTACCATGGTACCACAAAACCCAGATCCGGGAACTGCGGGAATAGAGCTCGCACCACTTGCGTCTCAGCCGGCACTCGCTTGCTACGCCACCGGGAACCCTTGCGGGATAGTATACAATCATAAATAACCTTTTGTATACACAAATCTTAAACACCAGGGCAAACATGTACTACGTGCGTACGACGAGCTCTAATACTTGACACTTCTTGTAGATAACCTTAGGGCTGAAAATCTTGCAAATTTTTAAGTCTATACCTTAAAGTAGTTAGATAAGTTTTAAGAACTAAAAAATATTTTATTATCAAAGAAAGCGCCGTGTGATCATAGTTAGTTTCCTAGCTCCCATACTTAACATCCACCCGCGCCATGCAAGTCTGTAATTGAAAAAGTTCTGCAGGTTTTTATCGGAGAGCCTTTTTATTTGCTTTTCAATTTGTTTCGCTCTCGAGTACATGCGGCATACCTACTTTTTAACTTTATAATATTACGTTTTGCGCAAAATTATGACAAACAATTCTTATATCTGGTAGAATTGCTGAGATATCAATAATGATAGATATATAGATAACTCTTTATTGATTACCACACAAGAAATAATTTTGAGAAACATGACACACAAAAAGGGTAAAACAATGGGCGGCCTTATTGCTGAAAGCGATATCTTCCAGGCAACCTATGGATGGAACGAAACATAGCACAGCTTTAATGAAGCAATTATGATTCGTTTGAAATAAAACACAGAAAATACCTATAAACTATAATAAACTTACCTATAAACTATAATAAACTTTGATTTATTATTTTGTAGTACGTAGGTAATTAATTGTAATAAGTCTATAATATAGTTTAGTTGTAATAAAATGTAAACCAACCCAATACACTTCATTATAGGTATAGGTAGACCAGA